>JASDDO010000022.1:570607529-571959948 GCA_030015575.1 Agapanthus africanus
TGACCACGCCAAAGTACCTTAACTGATGGAATGTCCTTCGATCTCAATTTCTTCACTTGTCGATCCAAGATCATCACCGGCTGCTCTGCATAGGAGAGGTCACGTTCAAGCTGGATCGTCGGGTGCTTAATCGCATGCGAAGGATCATGAAGATATCTGCAGAGCATCAAGACATGGAATACGGGGTGCACATCTGGAAAGCTGGGCGGAAGGGCTAATCGGTAAGCCACTGTACCAACACGCTCGAGGATCTCGAAGGGGCCCACATACCTGGGACTGAGCTTCCCCTTCTTCCCAAATCTCATCACACCTTTCATTGGGGAGACCCTCAAGAAAACATGATCACCAACAAAAACTCAAGTCTGCGTCGTCTACGGTCTGCATAAGCTCTCTGCCTACTCTGCGTTGCTCTCATCCTATCGCGAATCAACTGGATCTTCGCGGTCGTCTCCTCAACGATCTGTGGCCCTAAGATACTGCCCTCACTGAGCTCTGTCCAACAAGTGGGAGACCTGCATCTCCTCCCATAAAGAGCCTCAAAAGGTGCCATCTGAATGGTCTCCTGGTAGCTGTTATTGTAGGAGAACTCTACTAAGGGCAAATGATGATCCCAGCTACCTCCGAAATCTAATACACAAGCTCTGAGCATGTCCTCGAGAGTCTGGATGGTCCGCTCTGACTGGCCGTCGGTCTGCGGGTGAAACGCCGTGCTGAAACTCAAGCGAGTGCCCAAAGCCTCCTAAAGCCTCTGCCATAGTCTACTATTAAACTGGGTGCCTCTGTCGGACACAATACACGTCGGGACTCCGTGTAGTCGCACTATCTCATCAATGTAGATCTGGGCATACTGAGTAAATCCGAAAGTCGTCTTCACTGGTAGGAAGTGAGCCGCTTTCGTCAAACGATCCACGATCACCCAGATGGAGTCATACCCCCGACTAGTCCTGGGTAGACCCACCACGAAATCCATCGAAATCTGTTCCCATTTCCACTCCGGAATGGGTAACGGCTGTAGCTCTCCCGCGGGCCTCTGGTGCTCAGCCTTGACTTGCTGACAAGTCAGGCATCTCGATACAAAATCTGCAATGTCCCTCTTCATTCCGTCCCACCAGTAAACATCTCTCACGTCATGATACATCTTGGTGGAACCGGGATGGACGCTATATACCGATCGATGTGCCTCCTCAAGAATCTCGCGCCTCAGTCCCTCAGCATCTGGTACGCACAGTCTGACACCAAACCGTAGTACCCCCTGATCATCGATCACGAACTCGGAAAATCTGCCCTGTCCCATCTGTGCCATGATCTCTGAACATCGGTCATCACTGAGCTGTGCCTCAGGTATACGCTCGATCAACTGTGGGCGTGCACGGACATGCGCTATCTGTCCTCCAATCGACGTGAACTCGAACTGTACTCGACTGTCGCATAATATCTGCCAATCTGCGGATGACTGTCCCTGTGCTGCGCTCAAACAAGCTAGACTACTCCCGGGCCTCCTGCTCAAAGCATCTGCCACCACATTTGCCTTGCCCGGGTGATATAAGATCTCGCAGTCGTAATCCTTCACTAACTCCATCCATCGACGCTGTCGAAGGTTCAGGTCCCGCTGCTGGAATATGTATTTCAGACTCTTGTGATCCGTAAATATCTGGCACGAGTCGCCGTATAGGTAATGTCGCCAGATCTTAAGTGTGAAGACCACTGCTGCCATCTCTAAATCATGAGTGGGGTGGTTTTGTTCATGTCTCTTCAGTTGTCGCGAAGCATACGCGATCACCCTGTCGTGCTGCATCAAAACGCATCCCAGCCCCACTCGAGAAGCATCACAAAAGACCACAAATCCGCCCGGTCCGGAAGGTAAAGATAACACCGGTGCCGTCGTCAGCCGTGTCCGTAACTGCTGAAAACTGTGCTCGCACTCCTCCGTCCAATCGAAGGGAACTCCCTTCCGGGTCAACCCGGTCAACGGTGTAGCAATACGGGAGAAGTCATGCACAAAACGCCTGTAGTAACCGGCCAACCCCAAAAAGCTGCGAATCTCCGTCACCGATGTGGGTCTGGGCCAACGCTGAACGGCCTCGATCTTCCTCGGGTCTACACATATACCGTCTCGCGAAATCACGTGCCCCATGAAATCTACGCTGTCCAGCCAAAAAGCACACTTGGAGAATTTCGCATAAAGCTGGTGCTCCCTCAAGGTCTGCAATGTAATCCGCAGGTGCTGCTCGTGCTCATCACTACTCCGGGAATACACCAAGATATCGTCAATGAAGACTATAATGAACAGATCCAAGTAAGGTTGGAAAATACGGTTCATCAAGTCCATGAAGGCTGCTGGCGCATTGGTGAGTCCGAACGACATCACCAAAAACTCGTAATGGCCGTAGCGCGTACGGAAGGCTGTCCGGGGAATGTCCTCCTGTCGAACCCGCAGCTGATGATAGCCCGATCGCAAATTGATCCTCGAAAAGTACCCTGCCCCCTGAAGCTGATCGAACAAATCGTCGATACGCGGCAAAGGATACCTGTTCCGCACTGTCACCCTGTTCAGCTGGCGGTAGTCGATACAAAGACGCAAACGGCCGTCCTTCTTCCTGACGAACAGGACTGGAGCGCCCCACGGGGAAACACTGGGTCGAATAAGTCCCTTGTCCAGCAAGTCTTGCAACTGACCCTTCAACTCTCGAAGTTCCGCCGGGGCCATCCGGTAAGGCGGTATAGAAATAGGCCCCGAACCAGGAACCAAATCAATACAGAAAGAACTGTCGCGCTCGGGCGGCAACCCAGGAAGCTCGTCAGGGAACACATCAGGAAACTCGCTAACAACCGGAACCTGGTCCAATGGAACCTGTATAGCGCGAGCATCGCAAACATATGCGAGAAATCCCTGACATCCCTTCCTCAAAAGCTGTCCAGCACGAAAAGAAGAAATCACACTGTGAGGGGCGGCACCACGGTCCCCCAACACAACAAAAACCGACTCACCGGGAAAACAGAATCTAACTGTCTTCTCACGGCAGTCCACAGAAGCATAGCACGTGGCTAACCAATCCATGCCCAAAAGAACGTCGAAGTCCAACATCTCTAGAAGGATCAAGTCGACAAGCAACTCTCTCTCGCCAATGCAGACGGTACAGGATCGGAACACGTGCCTAGCAACAAACGACTCTCCCACAGGGGTAGTCACCACAAGCGGCTGATCAAGCAAACCGGACTCTCTACCCAAACTCGACACAAAGTGCGTGGATACGTACGAGTGTGTGGATCCGGGATCGAACAGTACATGTGCATCAACTGAACATACAGGGAGGATACCTGAAACCACTGCATTAGACGCCTGCGCGTCCTGATGTGTCAAAGCAAAAACCCTCGCCTGTCCACCACCTGTGACTGGCTGCCCTCTGCCTCGGTCACCTCGCCCTCTCTGAGCAACTCCTCCACGCCCACGACCTCGCTGTGTATGAGTCTGGCGCGGAGCAACGGTAGGTACGATAGGCAACGCTCTCTGGGGTGGTGAAGGTGGTAATGTGACATGCAGTGCTGTCGCCTCTCTCCGGGGTAACTCAGGACAATCCCGTACACGGTGGTAAGAACTCCCACAGCGAAAACATCCCGACGACGGCCGCTGACCATCCTGGGAATAAGAACTGAATAACCGGCCCCGCCCTGAATCTCTGCTGCCTGCAATACGTCTATCACGGCGCCGAAAAGGCTGTCTCTGTGCTGATGTATCCGCGCGAGCTCTCTTCGGCTCTGGAACTACCGAAGTCTCAACAAGGTGCTCCTCGACCACTAGGGCTGCGTCTACAGCTGTTGCATAGGTCTCGTAGTGCTGCGCGCTGATCGCGAGGAACACTGGTGAAAGCAAGCCTCGAACAAATCTCCGGACTCGCAGCTCCTCGGTGGCCACTAAATGTGGGGCGTAGACTGCTAGCTCTATGAACAGTACGTCATACTCTGCCACTGTCATCCCTGGCGTCTGGCGCAAGGACTCAAATCTGCGTGCTCGGGCATCCCTAACACTCCGGGGAAGGAAACGGGCTAGAAATATGGTCATGAACTCCGTCCAGGTCATAAGAGGAAGACCCGCTGCTCTGCCCTTCTCAACTGAGTCACACCACTTCTGCGCAAGACCTTCCAGGCGAAAGCTCGCAAACTCGACCCATCTCGCATCTGCGCATCTGAGGGAACGGCATATCCTGGCCATCCTGTCTATGAAAGACTGTGGGTCCTCGGCTGTATCGGTGCCTGTGAATACTGGAGGCTTCAGCCTCATGAACTCTGATAGCGATACTGTAATCACCTCCGTGGCTGCAGGAGCACCTGGCTGTGCGGTAGGTACCATAGCGGTCTCTGGAACTGGTGGAGCTACCTCTGGTCGCTGCGCTCGAAGCGTCTCAACAAGCGATCCTATCAT
Source organism: Agapanthus africanus (assembly GCA_030015575.1). NCBI lineage: Eukaryota > Viridiplantae > Streptophyta > Magnoliopsida > Asparagales > Amaryllidaceae > Agapanthus > Agapanthus africanus. Next base: position 570,611,950 of record JASDDO010000022.1, read on the forward strand.
CTGGCGCATCTCCTGCATGCTAGATCCCACCGTCTGGCGCATCTCCTGCATACCAGCCCCTAGCGTGGCGATCTGCTCTGTCACGGCAGGAACAGCCTGCTCGGGTACAACGGGTGCACTACCCGGATCAGTCCTCGTCTCGGACGAGTCAACACGAATCTCGGCCCTCGCGGCCGCTCTCTGTGCCCTCGTAGTCTTAGGCGGCATAATGGCTGAAAGAAAATATGGATTCGATAAGAACACGGAAATCGAATCACAAGAATATAAGGAGGGATCCAATCAATAAGTCCTAAGGTCGCGTAGGCGGAGTACCGTGTCGTGAGTATGCCGCGGAACATACGCACGCTACGCTACCCTGCTGCAGCTACATACTCCATCATACCAGGGTCATCCTACACTCCGAAGGTAAAACCTACGCTCTGATACCAACTTTGTCACGACCCGAGAATTCTACTCGTGACCGGCACTTAACCACGCAACGTCTACAGGCGTAACGCGGCTAAGTAAGCCGAACCCAGAAATCAAAACCAATAAATATAGAGTGATTTTAAAACATTTTGTAAAAACAATCGTACATATCCGAAAAACTTCCATTTATTTAGTAGAAATCCTTTTAAAGTTCCATAGTTATAAGTTTTATAATTTTGGTAACATTTCCTTTTTAAAACATTTGCCCTGCCAGTCGGATAGAAACAAGGTGTAACAGAAATGACGAGTAAAATAAATGAAGCATCACAATGAGATATACGCCGCCGTAGCGAAGAATACACAGTAAAGCCAGGACAATATCATAAAAGATGAGACTGCAAAAATAAAGTCGGCTCACATACGAACTCGACACCAGAATATATAATCATACATATCGTCCTCACAACTGTCTCTAAGTCAATACAGAAAGTAGATGGAGAGTACTAGATACATCAATATACAACTGAAAGATAACAGATACCGTACAAAACCCACCTATCAGCAAAAGGCTATCTCTGCTCAAAAAGGGTATCTGTGCCAAAAGATGCGGAAACAGCCAGCCGTGACTACTCCCAAGGGCAACCTGCAAACACTGTGGCACAACGGGGGTGAGTTGCCAACTCGTGAATAGAGATAACATATAAGGGTGATCGCGAGCATGCACGTACAGCGCTACTCTAACAAATGCCAACAGATAATATCAATGCGATGTAGCAGTATGCATAATAATAATAATGCAAGTCTTCTATCAGGTGATATACTACAGGATGAGATGTGATAATGAATGCTGAACATGGGGATATAGTATCTACATGAAGTATCGAGGTGGACCACATAAGTATGTATGCACCACAAATCCCAACATCTCAAACGCCGGTACTCCATCGGCCCTCATATCCTGTATATCCCTGAGAATCCCGAGTGCCCAACATCGGCACCCAAATATCATAAATACTCGTGTCTAACATCGACACGCAAAACATCCTGTATCGGGACTCCGTCAATCCGGGTCAGCCCTCTCTCAAGTACATACCGGGAATCCGTCAGTCCGGGTCATCCCTCTCTCAATACATCGGGCGTCTGTCAGTCCGGGTCAGCCCCCTATCGATCCATCGGGCATCTGTCAATCCGGGTCAGCCCTCTATCAATCCATCGGGCATCCGTCAGTCCGGGTCAGCCCTCTATCAATCCATCGGGCATCCGTCAGTCCGGGTCAGCCCCCTATCGATCCATCGGGCATCCGTCAGTCCGGGTCAGCCCTCTATCCAATACGTGCCTCCAGCACCGAGAAAACATGGGGTGACGCCCCGAAATATCATATCAAGGGAACCGGGTTTTAAATGATTACTTATTTGAAAAGGCCACGGTTCCCAAATCCAGAAATCGCATGAAATCCCAATCAATAATACAAGTAATTGTGATGTGATATGTGCATCAAATATGTATATCAAGTCATGTCACATAAAAATGAACTACAATGCAATGATCCAATGTGATATAGGTATCAAGTATAAAATCCAAGTCATGTCATGTATAGATGAGCTACAACAATATACGACAGTATGATCATGGCAGTTCTATCAGTTCTAAGCAATATATATATATAGCAGGGAATGCAATATGCAATGACAATCCATGGTATGGCATATGCAGTATATAACAATAAGGTCCTATCAGCCCTGACGCATAACGCCATGCGGGCGATATCCCCGTAGATGTGAAATCTACTCACCGTGTCTCACGCTAAGTGTATCCAACCACTTGCTTGCCCTTCTTTGCAGCGTCCGTCTCACCGGCCTGCGAACCTAGAATCACATAACATATATCACACATAAGCTCATTTCACAAAAATGCGACACTACGGTCCAACTAGACTCTCGTGTCGCAAACCAATCGCGCGTGTGCGCGATACGCTAAGACGTGCAATCACGCGCTACGAGACTACCCCGACGCACCGCGATACGCAGAAACCCAAACCTACTCACGTATCACGCGTGTCGCGAAGGTTTAGAAAAACGGCAAAAAGGGTATTTGGTCCCAGATTTTGCTACAGAACTAATCTTACAAAAATATATATACCAAAACACTACACACACAGGAAGACACCCACTGGACCAAACCCCAACCCAAGCCCTACCCATCTGGCCGCAATTGGCGGCCAGAATGAAGAAATTGGCGGCCAAAGGGGTGAGTTAGGGGGTCGGGTTAAACACAGGGTATCAACACACCACCACTATACTACAGTATTCCCAAATTTATTCTGAAATCACCGGGTCAAAAGCAGATCCAGAAAAGCTCAAATTGCACAAATACGACATTTGCATCAAATAGTGAAACTGGTGGTATTTTAGCGTAATTGGGGTTGAACTAGGTTACAATGGCCTCAACAGACCTCAATCATCCTACTGGAACCAAATTACATCCCATATGCACAAAGTTCCTACTAAACATCCCATATCACACTAAAACGCACCAATATCCATTAACCGAAGCAAATCTACACTAAATAAGCAAACTAGGGAATAAGTTTAGGAAATATACCTCATACTTAACCCTAGGGAGCTGGAGGAAGGTGGAGAAGTGGAGGGGAGGAGCTGCACTGGGTGATGGGGCTGCTGCAGCTCACTGCTGCTGCTGTTGCTTCTTTCTGCTGCTGCTGTTGCTTCTTCTCCTGCTGCTGCTGTTGCTTCTTCTCCTGTTGCTGCTGCTGGGGTGTGAAGAGGTAATGTGTGTGTGTGTTTGTGAGTGTTTGAGAGAAAGAAAACAAAGAAATTGGGAGGAAATCATCACCCTAGGTCAACCCCTCACTCTCTCTCTCTCTCATTAATTGCAAGCATGGCTTGCCATGATGCACTCTCCCTCTCTCTCACTCACAAGTCAACACACAAAGAAACCAATTCAAATAAAAGTAACCTCTTAACTAATTAATTAAACTCACTTACAACCCAAAAGAGTTAATCCTACAATTAACCCACCATGGTTAATAATTATGGAATTAACTTAATTTAAAAACCCTAGTTTACATGCACATGTTTGTGCAAGCCTAATAAAATTTTGGAAAAATATTTATTAAATTAGGAAAAATATTTAAAACACAATTTGGTAAACTTTTTATTAAAAACCATTATTTAAATTTAATTATTCACTAACCCTTACCCTAAGGTGTTACAATCTCTCCCCCTTAAAGAAATTCGTCCCCGAATTTCAAAAAATCAAACCGCAGTTACCTTCAAAAAGATGGGGATACGTCTTCATCATCTCGCCTTCGGTCTACCAAGTGACCTCCTCACGGTTCTGACCACGCCAAAGTACCTTAACTGATGGAATGTCCTTCGATCTCAATTTCTTCACTTGTCGATCCAAGATCATCACCGGCTGCTCTGCATAGGAGAGGTCACGTTCAAGCTGGATCGTCGGGTGCTGAATCGCATTCGAAGGATCATGAAGATATCTGCAGAGCATCGAGACATGGAATACGGGGTGCACATCTGGAAAGCTGGGCGGAAGGGCTAATCGGTAAGCCACTGTGCCAACACGCTCGAGGATCTCGAAGGGGCCCACATACCTGGGACTAAGCTTCCCCTTCTTCCCAAACCTCATCACACCTTTCATTAGGGAGACCCTCAAGAAAACATGATCACCAACAGAAAACTCAAGTCTGCGTCGTCGACGGTCTGCATAAGCTCTCTGCCTACTCTGCGTTGCTCTCATCCTATCGCGAATCAACTGGATCTTCGCGGTCGTCTCCTCAACGATCTGTGGCCCTAAGATACTGCCCTCACTGAGCTCTGTCCAACAAGTGGGAGACCTGCATCTCCTCCCATAAAGAGCCTCAAAAGGTGCCATCTGAATGGTCTCCTGGTAGCTGTTATTGTAGGAGAACTCTACTAAGGGCAAATGATGATCCCAGCTACCTCCGAAATCTAATACACAAGCTCTGAGCATGTCCTCGAGAGTCTGGATGGTCCGCTCTGACTGGCCGTCGGTCTGCGGGTGAAACGCCGTGCTGAAACTCAAGCGAGTGCCCAAAGCCTCCTGAAGCCTCTGCCATAGTCTACTAGTAAACTGGGTGCCTCTGTCGGACACAATACACGTCGGGACTCCGTGTAGTCGCACTATCTCATCAATGTAGATCTGAGCATACTGAGTAAATCCGAAAGTCGTCTTCACCGGTAGGAAGTGAGCCGCTTTCGTCAAACGATCCACGATCACCCAGATGGAGTCATACCCCCGACTAGTCCTGGGTAGACCCACCACGAAATCCATCGAAATCTGTTCCCATTTCCACTCCGGAATGGGTAACGGCTGTAGCTCTCCCGCGGGCCTCTGGTGCTCAGCCTTGACTTGCTGACAAGTCAGGCATCTCGATACAAAATCTGCAATGTCCCTCTTCATTCCGTCCCACCAGTAAACATCTCTCACGTCATGATACATCTTGGTGGAACCGGGATGGACGCTATATACCGATCGATGTGCCTCCTCAAGAATCTCGCGCCTCAGTCCCTCAGCATCTGGTACGCACAGTCTGACTCCAAACCGTAGTACCCCCTGATCATCGATCACGAACTCGGAAAATCTGCCCTGTCCCATCTGTGCCATGATCTCTGAACATCGGTCATCACTGAGCTGTGCCTCAGGTATACGCTCGATCAACTGTGGGCGTGCACGGACATGCGCTATCTGTCCTCCAATCGACGTGAACTCGAACTGTACTCGACTGTCGCATAATATCTGCCAATCTACGGATGACTGTCCCTGTGCTGCACTCAAACAAGCTAGACTACTCCCGGGCCTCCTGCTCAAAGCATCTGCCACCACATTTGCCTTGCCCGGGTGATATAAGATCTCGCAGTCGTAATCCTTCACTAACTCCATCCATCGACGCTGTCGAAGGTTCAGGTCCCGCTGCTGGAATATGTATTTCAGACTCTTGTGATCCGTAAATATCTGGCACGACTCGCCGTATAGGTAATGTCGCCTGATCTTAAGTGCGAAGACCACTGCTGCCATCTCTAAATCATGAGTGGGGTAGTTTTGTTCATGTCTCTTCAGTTGTCGCGAAGCATACGCGATCACCCTGTCGTGCTGCATCAAAACGCATCCCAGCCCCACTCGAGAAGCATCACAAAAGACCACAAATCCGCCCGGTCCGGAAGGTAAAGATAACACCGGTGCCGTCGTCAGCCGTGTCCGTAACTGCTGAAAATTGTGCTCGCACTCCTCTGTCCAATCGAAGAGAACTCCCTTCCGGGTCAACCCGGTCAACGGTGTAGCAATACGGGAGAAGTCATGCACAAAACGCCTGTAGTAACCGGCCAACCCCAAAAAGCTGCGAATCTCCGTCACCGATGTGGGTCTGGGCCAACGCTGAACGGCCTCGATCTTCCTCGGGTCTACACATATACCGTCTCGCGAAATCACACACCACGTAGGGGGTCGGGTTAAACACAGGGTATCAACACACCACCACTATACTACAGTATTCCCAAATTTATTCTGAAATCACCGGGTCAAAAGCAGATCCAGAAAAGCTCAAATTGCACAAATACGACATTTGCATCAAATAGTGAAACTGGTGGTATTTTAGCGTAATTGGGGTTGAACTAGGTTACAATGGCCTCAATAGACCTCAATCATCCTACTGGAACCAAATTACATCCCATATGCATAAAGTTCCTACTAAACATCCCATATCACACTAAAACGCACCAATATCCATTAACCGAAGAAAATCTACACTAAATAAGCAAACTAGGGAATAAGTTTAGGAAATATACCTCATACTTAACCCTAGGGAGCTGGAGGAAGGTGGAGAAGTGGAGGGGAGGAGCTGCACTGGGTGATGGGGCTGCTGCAGCTCACTGCTGCTGCTGTTGCTTCTTTCTGCTGCTGCTGTTGCTTCTTCTCCTGCTGCTGCTGTTGCTTCTTCTCCTGTTGCTGCTGCTGGGGTGTGAAGAGGTAATGTGTGTGTGTGTGTGTTTGTGAGTGTTTGAGAGAAAGAAAACAAAGAAATTGGGAGGAAATCATCACCCTAGGTCAACCCCTCACTCTCTCTCTCTCTCATTAATTGCAAGCATGGCTTGCCATGATGCACTCTCCCTCTCTCTCACTCACAAGTCAACACACAAAGAAACTAATTCAAATAAAAGTAACCTCTTAACTAATTAATTAAACTCACTTACAACCCAAAAGAGTTAATCCTACAATTAACCCACCATGGTTAATAATTATGGAATTAACTTAATTTAAAACCCCTAGTTTACATACACATGTTTGTGCAAGTCTAATAAAATTTTGGAAAAATATTTATTAAATTAGGAAAAATATTTAAAACACAATTTGGTAAACTTTTTATTAAAAACCATTATTTAAATATAATTATTCACTAACCCTTACCCTAAGGTGTTACAAAATAAAATATAAAATGGTGAGAAAAATGAACACTGGTTTTGTTATCGCCAAGGCAGCAATAAAAAAATATAGCGAGGGTGCCTCTTCACCTAGTGCCCTAAGGCCAACTGGTCTGGGAGTCACTGCTAAGCCTTAGGTGGTGCAAGACGGGAAAAATACACCAAAGAAGCAAGCACATGAGTAATCGGTCGGTTAGTACCTCAAGAAGTATTAACGGTCGCATAAAAGTGTGTGAGCAATCTCATCTAAATATTCATTAATTAAAAAGTACTGAGGCTGATGGGCAAGAGTATGATAGCTTGAATTGAATTCTCCGGGTGTAGGAATGCCTTTTACACACACGCAGGGTTATATGATCGATGTTTGGAAGAAAGATACGAATGAAGAATAAGACGATGTTTTATTGAGGGAGGACGTGATTTCTAACATCTTTTCATGACTATTAAGATAGGGCTTGTTTACCTCAATCAGAGCAAAGCTCTGTTTAAATTTCAAGGTGAGAAAAGAAGCAATACTTCTGTTTTTCTCCAATCAGAGCAAAGCTCTGTCTTGAAAACTAAAAATAAAATTAAAGTTAAAGCAAATGAAGTAGCGTACTCTATAAGAGCAAAGCTCGGGGAAAAAAAAAATGTTCTGCGCAATTGCGCGCTGCGCAGTAAAAAAAAAATAAAAATAAAATAAAATAATAAATAAAATTTTTTATTGAAAAAACAGAATAAAGATTTGAGGAAATCTTTTCTGTTTTTGTTAAAACAATAAGATTTCTTCTGTAAAACAGAGACCTTTGGATTAAAGATCCGACGGTGGGGAAAATTCCCCAAATCACTTAGAGAATGATCTCTTTAACAAACTTTAACTAATCTATGGGCACTATAAAAAGGACCCTAGACCTCATTTCAAAATCATGAACATCTTCCTAAAAAGAAAACAGAAGAGAACACTTGAAGAATAAAAAAAAAAGGTAAAAACCTTTTAAAGAAGAGAAAATTCTCTTATGAACAAGATCATAGATCTTTAACGATAAATAAATAAATAAATAAAAATAGTGCCTTGCACTTGTTTTATGAACCATCGGTTCTTGAACCTAAAAGGTTCTTAAATTAATAGTGCTTTGCACTTTCATGAACCTTTGGTTCTCTAAAATAAGAAAAACAAGAAAAACTTGTTTTTTCTTAGATCTAAAAAAAATAGTGCCTTGCACTTGTTTTATGAACCATCGGTTCTTGAACCTAAAAGGTTCTTAAATTAATAGTGCTTTGCACTTTCACGAACCTTTGGTTCTCTAAGATAAGAAAAACAAGAAAAACTTGTTTTTTCTTAGATCTAAAGAAAATAGTGCCTTGCACTTGTTTTATGAACCATCGGTTCTTGAACCTAAAAGATTCTTAAATTAATAGTGCTTTGCACTTTTATGAACCTTTGGTTCTTGAAATAAAAAGGAAAAAACTTGTTATTCTTTGATCTAAATTAGATCAAGAAATCAAATAGTGCTTTGCACTTCTTTTATGAACCATTGGTTCTTGAATCTAAAAAATTCTCAAATTAATAGTGCTTTGCACTTATAAATTTGCACTGTTGTGCTTTTTGATTGGCGCAAAGCGCTTGATAAATGCAATGCATTTTCTAAAGGGGAAGGCCCAAACCAAAATGACCTGACAGGCCAAAATAAATTGCAAGGCAATAAATGGGCAGAGCCCAAATAAATTGATGCTTTGCATCCTTTATACAAGGGCAGAGCCCAAATAAAATTGATGCCTTGCATCATTCCTAAAAGGGCAGAGCCCAAAACAAATTGATGCTCTGCATCCTTTCTGGGCAAGGCCCAACTAAAAATAAAAAAAGAAATGTAATGCAAAAGCAAATAAAATGTTGAACATTTCAACTGGACTTAGCCCAATTTTGGCCATAAGTCCTTAAATTAAATTGACTGAGCAAAATTGCTCTTCTAAATCAATTTACATCCGGTTCGAGGGTACATCTCCGAAATCCTTTGACATCCGTCGTTGTAATTCCTCAACGACGTCAAAGAGGTGACGGGTCCCAACGACCATACATCGATATGGACTGCGGGGTCCTTAAACTCGTGGACCGAAACGTCCTTAAACTAATATCGGACCGAAACGTCCCTAAACTAATGACGGACCGAAACGTCCTTAAACTAATATCGGACCGAAACGTCCCTAAACTAATATCGGACCATCATGTCCCTAAACTGGCGATGGACCACCACGTCCCTAAACTGGAAAGTGGACCACTACGTCCCTAAACTGGAATAATAGAGCCTCCAAATGCTCTTTTGCCGGATCTAAACGGTCCTGCATCCTTAGACATTTAAATGAATGATAAAACCCCAAATCAACTCTGGTTCAAGGGTACATCTCTGAACTCCTCTGACACCTATCGTTGTAATTCTTCAACGACGTCAGAGAGGTGACGGGTCCCGACGGCCATAAATGCGATGGACCACCACGTCCCTAAAACTGGAATATGGACCACCACGTCCCTAAACTGGCACAATAGAGCCCAAATGCTCTTTTGTCGGACCTAAACGATCCCGTTAAGTTGATCTTAGTCTCAAACTGGACTAACGTATCCTTAACAAACGTTCGAGTCGATCTTAGCCTCAAAAATGGCTAACGTATCCTCTAAACAGACTTTAGTCCCAAATTGGACTATGAATCTCCCAAACTGGAACAATAGAGCCCAAACGCTCTTTTGTCGGATCTAAACGATCACGTTAAGTTGATCTTAGTCTCAAACAGGACTAACGTATCCTTAACGAATGTTTAAGTTGATCTTAGCCGCAACGCGACTAACGTATCCTTAAACTAAAAACACCAAACCCAAATCTAAGTAAATACGGATTTGGACTAATCCACGTCCTACGGGCGACGGCATTACTCAGTCTCCGTATACAATCCACGGGCAACCACAAACAAAACAAACACACACGACACGAAGTGAAATTCTGGAGAAGGAGAAAGTTGTTACCGCGATGCGGTAGCGTAATTAACTGCAGGGGCTTGCGCCTGCAGGGAAGAGCGTCCCCACAATCAAAAACCCCTCACCCTCAGGGGGAATCTGACGAAGTCTGCTACATCGGCCGCATCCGTCTAAACCTCCGATACACGGTGCCATAAATCAACTTGGCATCTTCGGAGAGATAGACGGATAAAACCAAATAGCATTTGCCCCGAACCTCAGGCAACGGACGTCCTAACGTCTCGGCCGCCGTTCGGAGGGGAACAGATTCTGGCACGCCCGGTGGGACCTCTTCCTCTTTCCACTCCACACTTCGTATGTCGTGTTCGTGAACAAATCGCGGTTTGCTGTGATTGCCTGTGGATTCAAGGTACTAAGATTTGGTGTCTTGCTCTATGCAGAAAACAGAAAATCGATGGCTTCGAACTGCACCGTCCGCAGCGATAACTCTCGCTCCGTCATTGCTGGAGGAGTGACTTATGGGCCCCAAGCGGCCTCCCTTTTCAAAATGCCGGTGGAGCAGGTGGCTCAAGCCACCACTGGACTATTTTTTGGGACCATGCTCCCATTAATGAGTTTCAACGCCCCAATGACATTGCAAGAAGCTCCAAAGAAGTCGGTCTTCGATCGACTCACCACTGCCGCGACCCCTCTCGACAGGTCGCCCAACTCCACTGCTTCAGTTTTTAATGGATTAGGCCAGAGCTCTAACAGGCTCATGAAGAAGCCTGCCATACCAGAAGGCGTTATCCCGAAACGGATAGCCATTCCCACTCCCGTTCCTGGTAAAATCACAAAGGTTGCTTCCCATGTTCAGAAGTCCGCTTCTGACAAGCTGGCCGTCCCCGTTCAACGGATGTCGATCTTTAAAAAGCCGGTACCAGTATATTTTGACCAACACAGGGGGCATGAGGAGGTCACCCCTATAGCTGAAACAACTCCATCAGCACGACATGCCCGACGTCGCTACTGGCGCCGAGTGAGGAAGGCTGGGGGCAACTCCCCCTCTGGACTTACTCCTCCTATTCTAATGGTGGAGATCGATACTGCTGTTCCAACCAGGAACAGCTTTGAGTTGCTGAACTAGGTGCGCAGAAACTCTCCTACTGCGGTGCTAAAGCGAACTCATTCATCTGTGAAGAATATTCCAGAGAAGAAGTTAGAGCAGCCCCTTCAACGGCTGTCCTCTAAAATTTACAATGTCTGGCGACAGGTCCAAGAGTCAGTGATCGATCAAGACTGCCTCCGACGACAGAAAAAGATGAAGGTTCGGCAGGGGAAGGATTACTCTGTCAAACCACAAAAAGCAAAAGCTACTTGGGTGCCAACTACAACGGCTCCCTTAACTCTAATCACTCAAAAAAGGAGGCCGCAAAAAGTCCCTGTGTCTTCGGCAAATCGCAAAGACACCGAACACAAACGCCCCAAGTCTGGGGGCATGGTAGTGCACACAGTTTATATGGCTTCTGGAAAGGAGGAAAGCCGCACTTCTACGGGCCACCGACCGCTCACCCGATCCGTGACGAAAGCCCAGGAGCAACAACAAAAGCTTCAGGAAATGATGACTACAATGGCTGCACTCACTGGGCCAAAAGAAAGCTCTGAAACATCCTCGGATGAGCGTCAAGAACAAGAAACGGACGCTGACTTTTTACGCAGAGTCCTCGAAAAGAGGGACAAAGAAGCTGCAGAGCAAACGGCTAACATAAAACAGATGGCGCTCCTCTTCCAAGATATGGCAAGGATGATGTTACAGCCGGACCCTCCTGCTGAAGATCCTCCGATCGCCCTTGAAGACGACAGGGGAGAAACGTCAAATCCTCCGCCGGCTCTATCAACAGCCAAGGAGGAGGCAATCTCCAAAGTCGACCTAGACGAATATATAGCTCAGCAGATCCGGGTTCATCAGGCGAATGAAGCGGCTGGGCAAATTGTTAGAACCGGACGACCGTATCCGAGCTGGTATGACCAAATCAATTACCCGACAGGATATACGATTCCTAAATTCCATGTATATAAAGGGACAGGGAATCCGCATCAGCACGTCGCTCAATTCAGGGCCTTATGCGGCAATACTGGAGGCGATGACAAATTGTTGCTACGTCAATTCGTCGGCAGCTTAGCAGAAATAGCCTTTGAATGGTATTCGGAGCTACCTAATGACTCTGTCAAAACATTTGCAGAGATGGAACTGCTGTTTACACAAAGATTCGCAAGTGCTAGTGAACGCACCCCGATTACAGCACTGATAAATGCCAGGATAAGGCCCGGCGAAACGTGGGTCCAATACGCAACACGATGGAGAAATCTATGGTCGAAATGCGAACAACGCATAGAAGAGGCACCTGCGGTAGGCATGTTTGTGGGCACACTCGATCCGCAGGCGACCATCTCGCAATTCATGATGTTCTTCAGGCCGACCACCTTCCAGGCCTTGATCGACAAATTAGCTCAAATGGACCAGATGGGCCATAGACCGTCTCCTCCAAGAACGGATCCCCGAAATGAGAAAGGAAAAGCGATCATCGTCGCCAACGCTCAGCAACAGTTGAGCAACTCAAAGCCGGTTGCTCGCCAAAACGTGCGTCCACGCCCATCCCTCGAAGAGAGGCTAGGACGTCATTACTCGTTTCCTCAAAATAAAACGAGAAGACTGTTTGAGCTGGCAGTGCGTAACAGACTCATCAATCTGCCGAGTCCGAAGCGTCTGTCGCAGCCAGGCGATCTTAATAATCCCAATTATTGCCCTTACCACCAAACGGTAAGTCACCCGATTGAGGATTGTTTCGTCTTTAAGGGATGGATCGAGGATCAATACCTGCAAGGCAAATTCACGCTGTCAGAAAGCTGGAAGGTAAACCCCCCACAGCCGCACTCTCCAAAGAAGACGGACACGCCGGGGGCAACTTGTTCTTTCGTCGAGGATGAAAACGATGGAGAAAACTTGTCGGATGAATCCGAAGACTACGTAGCGACTTGTCATGTGATTTCTCATTCACTGACGGATGATGAGGAGGATCCTTGCGCTAAGAAATCAACGGCGGACCCTGAAACAGAAATTCCGCGACCGTCAGACAAGTTGATCGATGCCTTCCTAAATAAAATTCGTCTGAAAGCAAAAGCCAATCAAGAGCATGAAATGGCCAAACTGGAAAAAGCCAAGGCATTCCCGTCAAATCAAAATCCATCCACTGCGGATAAAAACAAATTCAAGATGAGGAAAAGGTTCGCCAAAGCTATGTCAGTAGGAATGAAGCTACCGCTCTCTGAAGAAAATACTCTCGCTGAGGCAGAGATGCACCCTAACTTCTGTTTATATCATCAGAAGATCATACATCCTACCGAAGACTGCGAATCCTTTAACTGTTGGTGGCAAGGGTATGTCGCTCAAAAGCGACACTTCGACAGGACAAAGTGTGAAGCTTGTGGACATCGAAAAAATACGATAGATGAGCGCAAAAGAGCCACCGCCGACTGTCATATAGCCGACTTCAAGGGATCACAAATTATCACCTTTGGAAGCGACTCTGACGAAGAAGCTACCCCCAACTCTTCCCTCGGGGAATCTATTTCAAAAATAAAGGAATTGAGAAGCTGCGAGAACGTTCAGCCGTGCAATCACATGCTACTCGGAAAAAATCTCGGCCCCGTAAACAAAGGATCGAACAAAAAGGATAAAAGAAAAGGAAAAAAGGCCCTTGTTGCCAGCACTCACCAACAATCAGGTGACCCTAGACCGGTTGCTTGCCAAAGCAACAAGCGGCAGTCCCTCCAGGAAAAGTTGAAACGTCCTTACTCGTTTCCGCAAGATAAAACAAGGGGACTGTTCGAGCTGGCAGTGCGCAACAGACTCATCAATCTGCCGAGTCCAAAACGTCCGTTGTGGCCAGGCGATATCAATAATCCTAATTATTGCCCTTACCACCAAACGGTAAGTCATCTGATCGAGGATTGCTACGTCTTCAAGAACTGGGTTGAAGACCAATACCAACAGGGCAAGTTCGCGTTGTCCGAAATTTGGAAGGTGAACCCGCCACAACCGCATGCTCCGAAAAATATGGACACGCCGGGGGCATCATGCTCATTCATAGAGAAAGCCTAACGGACCACTACGTCCTAAAACTGGATAACGGACCGAAACGTCCTTAAACTAACAACGGACCGAGATGTCCTTAAACTAATGATGGACCGCAATGTCCTAAAAACTTGCAAATGACCGAAACGTCGTTAAACTACTCCCAACCCGCAGCATCTTCAGGCTGACGTTAAAAAATAAAAATAAAAATAAAAAAATAATAATAACGGTATGTCCACAAGCAAAATGGGCACGGATGAAAACCCGAAGGGGCTCCGTGAGTAAAAACAGCAGGGCTACCAGCGAGTGTTCGTGAAAACCCGAAAGGGCGCGACCTCGTTTAAAAAAAAGGAAAAGGAAAAAGAAAAGGAAAAAAAAAAGGAAAAAAAAAGAGAATAAAAAAAAACGGTATGTCCACAAGCAAAATGGGCACGGATGAAAACCCGAAAGGGCTCCGTGAGTAAAAACAGCAGGACTACCGGGGAGTGTTTGTGAAAACCCGAAAGGGCGCAACCTCGTTGAGAAACACTTATAGGGTCCTCTCGACCCTGTAAGGAGAAACCACCTACGTGAGATCCTTACGACTCACAAAGGAACAACACACTTAGGGATCCCCACGATTCCTAAGGAGAAAATACATTTGCGAGATCCCCACGACTCGTAAGGAGAACTCTCTTGTGGGACCCTTACGGCTCATAAGATTTGAAAGTCTTAAGTTACAGAGGCTTAAATCTGTGCTTAAGCAACCCCCACAACTTTCGACATTGCCCTACAAGTTGCTCAGTATTGACCCTTGTATACAATCCACGGGCGCAAATAAATATTTCCCTAACAAAGTCCCATCCGTGACTAGGGATATGCTTGTACAGCAAACAACACTTGTAAGTCCTCTCGACTTATAAGGAGAAAACCCTTTTGTATGATCCTTACGACTTACAAGAGAAGATGCACTTAGGAATCCTCACGATTCCCAAGGAGAAAACACACCTACAAGATCCTCACGACTTGTAGGGAGAAATACCTTTGTGAGACCCTTACGGCTCATGAAGTCAAAAGCCTTAGCCGACAGGACCCTTAACCCTGTTTACTAAGCCACCTTTGTTCAACATCGACAGAGGCAAATGATGATTCGCTCCTGGCAATATCCCAGTTGCAGCGATGCTGATGCCTAAAACGGTGTCAAATTCCGAGTCCTTCCAAGGCAAATGATGATTCGCTCCTGGCAATATTCCGGTTGTAGCGATGCTGATGCTGAGATTGGCACCGGATTCCAAGTTCTACGCTCGCGATAAAAATCAACGAACTGAAAATGCATATTAAATAGCCGAAATGATTGGGCAACTCGCAATAAAAAACAGCGAGTAAAAATAAAATAAACAGTCGAAATGATTGGGCAACTCGCAATAAAAAGTAGCGAGTAAAAAATAAAATAAACAGCCGAAATGATTGGGCACCGCGAAAAATAGCCGAAATGATTGGGCAATCGCGACCTTCGCGATATAAAAGCTGAAATGATAGAGCATCGCAAAAAAAAAAAATGAAAGTATGAAACTTTTTCCCTACAGGTGAAATCACATCGATCCCTGTATAAAGTCCAGGGGCACAGATAAAAAGGGAACAATACATTCCCAACAGGCTCCACCAGAAAGCGAAGCCAAATCTCGACGGTTCATAGATAACCTAGAGACCTTCTCGACATTTGTCGCAATATTACAGACACGATGTCAACAAATGAAGCAAACGAAGATCCCGAGCTTCAGGGTCTCGACGTCAACGTCTACAGCCTAGAGACCAACAACAGCGTGCCTCCTCATTCCAACAAGACACAGATGTTACACCATCAAGCGGAGCGATGGCAAAATCCCAGCTTCACCTCAGCATTCGTCTCGATACAGTAGACGCAATATCAACAACAGCGTTCCTCCGCAGTCCAGCTGGAGGCAGATGCAACGTCAACAAAAGACCTCACGGTCGAAACAAAGTGGAGTGATGGCAAAATCCCAGCTCCACCTCAGCATTCGTCTCAATACACCAGACGCAGTGTAAGCAAATGAAGCGAAGGCCACATTCCTAGCTTCAACGTCTTTACGGTAACTCACATAAAACCGGAAAGACAATCGGAGACCATCTCACATGAAGTGGTCACCTCCTTGACGTTCGTCTCGATACAGTAGACGAAATGTCAACCTCAGCGTTCTTCCTCCAGCAGGGATTCAGACATGATAAAGCAAATGAAGCGAAGGCCACATTCCTTGCTTCAACGTCTTTACGGTAACTCATATAAAACCAGAAAGACAACTGGAGATCATCTCGCACCAGCACAGAGTGGTCACCACCTCGACGTCCGTCTCGATACAGCAGACGAGATGTCGACCCCGGCGTTCTTCCTCCAGCAGGGATTCAGACATGACAGGGCAAATGAAGCAAAGGCCACATTTCTAGCTTCAACGTCTTTACGGTAACTCATATAAAACCAGAAAAACAACCGGAGATCATCTCGCACCAGCACAGAGTGGTCACCACCTCGACGTCCGTCTCGATACAGCAGACGAGATGTCGACCCCAGCGTTCTTCCTCCAGCAGGGATTCAGACATGACAAGGCAAATGAAGCGAAGGCCACATTCCTAGCTTCAACGTATTTACGGTAACTCACATAAAACCGGAAAGACAATCGGAGATCATCTCGCATCAGCACAGAGTGGTCACCACCTTGATGTTCGTCTCGATACAGCAGACGAAATGTTAACCCCAGCGTTCGTCCTCCAACAGGATTTGGACACACCAAAGAAAATGAAGCGAAGGCCACATCCCTAGCTTCGACGTCTTGACGGTAACTCATATAAAACCGGAAAGACAACCGGTGATCATCTTGCACCAGCACAGAGTGGTCACCACCTCGACGTCCGTCTCGATACAGCAGATGAGATGTCGCCCCAACGTTCGTCTCGACACAGCAGACGCAACGTCAACAAACAAATGGAGCCACGGCAAAATCCCTAGTTCCCACCATGACATTCGTCTCGATACAGAGGACGCAATGCCAGCAAACGAAGCAAAGGCCAAATTCCTAGCTTCAGGGTCTTAACGGCAAGTCATATAAAGCCTGAAAGACTATCGGAGATCATCCCACACCAGCGCGGAGTGGTTATGACTCATCGGGGCTCTCCAAAATGAGCCTAACCTCAAGTAAAAAGCGGCATGGCAAATTCCTAGCGCTTGCTCTTCCGACGGTCAAACTGCCAAGGAGGGTTGCTTGAAGACGTCTTGTCCAGCCCCCGAAGGGATCAGAGATACGGCAGTCGCGGGGCTACTCGAACAGCACGATTGCCTATCGAGGACTATATCAGCTTATGCGACGGTACGATGGCCAAAACCCTAAGTACCACCGACCTTAACGGGCTTCTGTCGTAAAGAGCAGAGGTTAAATGCGACGTTAAGATGTTCTTGCGAGAAACGTTCGATTCGTCTCGACTTGTGAAAAATTGTCGAGGCGGCTCGACTCGTGAGATAAAGTCTTAGACAGCAAGGATTGAAAAGCTTGCTTTTTGAGCAATGGGGCCCTGCAAGTCAATCCAAACTGGTCTCTTGCATACTATTCACGGGTCTCACTCTCCGAAGTCGAATTTCGACGAGGAGGGAAACAACCACTTACGAATCCTCTCGATTCGTAAGAGGGAAAATTCTCTTATAAGATCCTTACGACTTATAAGAGAAAACCACACTTAGGAATCCTCACGATTCCTAAGGAGAAAATCCACCTATGAGATCCTCTCGATCCGTAGGGAGAAAAGCCTCTATGAGTCCCTCACGGCTCATAGAATTGAAAAGTCTTAGGCATTAGACCTGAACCTGCGGCCTAAGCCATCGCTATTTTCTGAGGAAGTCAGAATACTCGTTTTAGACATCCATCAACCAAGGTTATTAAGACAGCCTGCTGACTTTAAAAGAAAGAAGATGACAGAGAGAATATCCGGTCTACATTTGATCTGGCATGCGTGACGCATTCATTTATGCATGGACAGAAAACTCAGGACGTGAAATAAGAGAAGCTGTAGTAAAAAGTTTCCATTCATATTGGCAAAAATTCTTACAATTTTGAAAAGCGGTAAAAGGAAAACATTATTACAATGGAATAACTTCAGATCCGGGGCAGGGATTGAGGAATTCAAAAGTAAGGTCGTCCAAACTTCTTTTGGCCTTTCTAATTATTCTTATGCGCAGCCTCTCGCGCTCCTCAGTGTCAATATCATCGGCAAGCCCCTCCGGCCTTCGATAAGCAGCAACGATTGTCGTCTGCTGAAAGATTTGATGTAGGATGTCAACGAGGTTGTTTCGCCGTTTCTTCGAAATCAGCCCCGTCAGGTACACTGAATGCACCTTGTCTTCGGCATCATCTAGCGCATTGAGCGGTAAGGCCTCGTGAAGACCTGGGAGTGCTCTCCATATTGACCCCAGCACGACTTTCAAAAGGGCTGAACGACGAGGTAGCAGCCAGCCACCGCTGGCATTTAGGCGACCCATGACCTCTGCACATTGAGCGTCCGTAAACTCCTGGTTCTGTTGACGGCCCTGTACACGGATATCCTCATAAGTGATGAACTCGTGCAAGCTGTATAGACGCACCGCCATAATACCTGAAGAAAACAATACAGGGATATTAACAAACAAGGAAATACAGAAAGTTAAAAGTTAAACTCCTCGAGAGCAATGCTCTGCAGACAGGAGCGACACCAGTCAAAATCAGTTATGAGGAGAATTTAAGGAAAATTCCCTGAAAATATTGAGAGCTCCGCTCGAAAAAAAAAATGATATAATAATAATAATATTCTCAAGTGCCATATAAGTTGGGAGGAGCAAAGCTCCATTAATTAAGAAGATATAAGAAAAATCTTTTATAGAGCAAAGCTCTATTAATGGAACCCTAACAGGATTCTCCTGAGTTCTCTTTGGACCTCTTTAGAGCAAAGCTCTGCTAAATGAAACCCTAAATAGGTTTTCTTTAGATCAGGGATCTATGGAGAGCAAGGCTCTATTAATCAGCTTTAATTTAATTTAATTTTTACCTATGATGGTTATGAACTCTGGAGTTCTTGGAAAAAAATCAAGAGCAAGGCTCTGAAAATTCTTAAGCAAAAGCAAGGCTCTGAGTCAAAATTCTTGAAGTGGTAAAGAATTTTTCGAGGATCAAAGGTCCTATTTATAGGCATCAAGTGCCCCTTCAGCTTCCAAGAAATAGCGTGACGGTTCGGAGTCTGCCACCGCTGCGCTCACGTTAGGAGGCCACGTAAGCGTAACGGTGGGGGGGCATTTGTTTACCTCAATCAGAGCAAAGCTCTGTTTAAATTTCAAGGTGGGAAAAGAAGCAATACTTCTGTTTTTCTCCAATCAGAGCAAAGCTCTGTCTTGAAAACTAAAAATAAAATTAAAGTTAAAGCAAATGAAGTAGCGTACTCTATAAGAGCAAAGCTCGAAAAAAAAAATGTTCTGCGCAACTGCGCGCTGCGCAGTTCGCACTGCGCGCAACTGCGCGCTGCGCAGTTCGCACTGCGCGCAACTGCGCGCTGCGCGCAGCGCAGTGCGCGCAACTGCGCGCTGCGCAGTGCGCGCAACTGCGCGCAGTAAAAAAAAATAAAAAAAAAATAAAAAATAAAAAAATAAATAAAATTTTTTATTGAAAAACAGAATAAAGATTTGAGGAAATCTTTTCTGTTTTTGTTAAAACAATAAGATTTCTTCTGTAAAACAGAGATCTTTGGATTAAAGATCCGACGGTGGGGAAAATTCCCCAAATCACTTAGAGAATGATCTGTTTAACAAACTTTAACTAATCTATGGTCACTATAAAAAGGACCCTAGACCTCATTTCAAAATCATGAACATCTTCCTAAAAAGAAAAGAGAAAAGAACTCTTGAAGAATAAAAAAAAAAGGTAAAAACCTTTTAAAGAAGAGAAAATTCTCTTATGAACAAGATCATAGATCTTTAACGATAAATAAATAAATAAATAAAAATAGTGCCTTGCACTTGTTTTATGAACCATCGGTTCTTGAACCTAAAAGGTTCTTAAATTAATAGTGCTTTGCACTTTCATGAACCTTTGGTTCTCTAAGATAAGAAAAACAAGAAAAACTTGTTTTTTCTTAGATCTAAAAAAAATAGTGTCTTGCACTTGTTTTATGAACCATCGGTTCTTGAACCTAAAAGGTTCTTAAATTAATAGTGCTTTGCACTTTCATGAACCTTTGGTTCTCTAAGATAAGAAAAACAAGAAAAACTTGTTTTTTCTTAGATCTAAAAATAATAGTGCCATGCACTTGTTTTATGAACCATCGGTTCTTGAACCTAAAAGGTTCTTAAATTAATAGTGCTTTGCACTTTCATGAACCTTTGGTTCTTGAAATAAAAAGGAAAAAACTTGTTATTCTTTGATCTAAATTAGATCAAGAAATCAAATAGTGCTTTGCACTTCTTTTATGAACCATTGGTTCTTGAATCTAAAAGATTCTCAAATTAATAGTGCTTTGCACTTATAAATTTGCACTGTTGTGCTTTTTGGTTGGCGCAAAGCGCTTGATAAATGCAATGCATTTTCTAAAGGGGAAGGCCCAAACCAAAATGACCTGACAGGCCAAAATAAATTGCAAGGCAATAAATGGGCAGAGCCCAAATAAATTGATGCTTTGCATCCTTTATACAAGGGCAGAGCCCAAATAAAATTGATGTCTTGCATCATTCCTAAAAGGGCAGAGCCCAAAACAAATTGATGCTCTGCATCCTTTCTGGGCAAGGCCCAAATAAAAATAAAAAAAGAAATGTAATGCAAAAGCAAATAAAATGTTGAACATTTCAACTGGACTTAGCCCAATTTTGGCCATAAGTCCTTAAATTAAATTGACTGAGCAAAATTGCTCTTCTAAATCAATTTACATCCGGTTCGAGGGTACATCTCCGAACTCCTTTGACATCCGTCGTTGTAATTCCTCAACGACGTCAAAGAGGTGACGGGTCCCAACGACCATACATCGATATGGACTGCGGGGTCCTTAAACTCGTGGACCGAAACGTCCTTAAACTAATATCGGACCGAAACGTCCCTAAACTAATGACGGACCGAAACGTCCCTAAACTAATATCGGACCGAAACGTCCCTAAACTAATGACGGACCGAAACGTCCTTAAACTAATGACGGACCGAAAAGTCCCAAAACTAATATCGGACCGAAACGTCCCTAAACTAATGACGGACCGAAACGTCCTTAAACTAATATCGGACCGAAACGTCCCTAAACTAATATCGGACCATCATGTCCCTAAACTGGCGATGGACCACCACGTCCCTAAACTGGAAAGTGGACCACTACGTCCCTAAACTGGAATAATAGAGCCTCCAAATGCTCTTTTGCCGGATCTAAACGGTCCCGCATCCTTAGACATTTAAATGAATGATAAAACCCCAAATCAACTCTGGTTCAAGGGTACATCTCTGAACTCCTCTGACACCTATCGTTGTAATTCTTCAACGACGTCAGAGAGGTGACGGGTCCCGACGGCCATAAATGCGATGGACCACCACGTCCCTAAAACTGGAATATGGACCACCACGTCCCAAAACTGGCACAATAGAGCCCAAATGCTCTTTTGTCGGACCTAAACGATCCCGTTAAGTTGATCTTAGTCTCAAACTGGACTAACGTATCGTTAACAAACGTTCGAGTCGATCTTAGCCTCAAAAATGGCTAACGTATCCTCTAAACAGACTTTAGTCCCAAATTGGACTATGAATCTCCCAAACTGGAACAATAGAGCCCAAACGCGCTTTTGTCGGATCTAAACGATCACGTTAAGTTGATATTAGTCTCAAACAGGACTAACGTATCCTTAACGAATGTTTAAGTTGATCTTAGCCGCAACGCGACTAACGTATCCTTAAACTAAAAACACCAAACCCAAATCTAAGTAAATACGGATTTGGACTAATCCACGTCCTACGGGCGACGGCATTACTCAGTCTCCGTATACAATCCATGGGCAACCACAAACAAAACAAACACACACGACACGAAGTGAAATTCTGGAGAAGGAGAAAGTTGTTACCGCGATGCGGTAGCGTAATTAACTGCAGGGGCTTGCGCCTGCAGGGAAGAGCGTCCCCACAATCAAAAACCCCTCACCCTGAGGGGGAATCTGACGAAGTCTGCTACATCGGCCGCATCCGTCTAAACCTCCGATACACGGTGCCATAAATCAACTTGGCATCTTCGGAGAGATAGACGGATAAAACCAAATAGCATCTGCCCCGAACCTCAGGCAACGGACGTCCTAACGTCTCGGCCGCCGTTCGGAGGGGAACATGGCTCATGAAAACCGAAAAGCTAGCTTAGTTGGAAACCCTAATTTTCAAGGCTTTTCTTTTACAATTCTTATCTTTAAATGTAATATTCATGATCTTCCTTTTATTATTGGATTTTGTGGGTGCAATCAGCTGAAAACCCTCAGGAGACAACACTCCTCCTACTAGGGACACCTAGAGGTTTAAAGGCTTGTTGCACGTGCTCGGTGCAATCGTGTTGCCTTCGAAAGTGTGCTAGTTAGTTTTTCTCTTTCTTTATTTTCTCCTTCTCTTTTTAATAAAACAGTTCGCTCGAGACGACCGAAAATAAGTTTGGGGGAATTTGATCAGTCGAAAATACTGCATTTTTAACACGACAATTTCCCTATCATTTGCACTCATCTAGAAGTGTTCGGTATTCATATTGCATATATTAGCAAAACATTCCTGAAATACCAGATTGCATGTGTTATACTCTAAAATCGGCATTTTTAGGAAAATTGACTGTTTATCATGGCATCGCATCATCCCTGTATTGCGCAACACTTGTTTCGAAGTCTGTGCAGGAAAATCCAGAAGAAAGGCCTAAATTATCATTGTGCTGATCAAACATTACGCCAACTCAAAGACCTGAGAGCTGGTAGCAATCTAGAAGGAGTTACAATATTAAACATATCAGGAAAAGGCCCAAGTATCATCCCAAACGAGTACCAGAGAGCACAAGCATCAAGGCCCATAAAGCGCCGTGGATCCACGGCGGGAGCCTGCTTGAGCCGCGGATCCGCGGCGAGGTGACGTCATCAATCTGCCATATTTCTTCCACGTTGCTTATCTCAGGGCCCACATTTATTTCATATACTTCAAATTCCAGAGAACTCTTGAAGCTTCTACCAGATCAGCAAAGATCATTAAGCAAGCTAATCTTGATTAAGCTCCTAACAAACTATTTCTAGAAGCTCCCTCCTAACTAACTACTTCTAGAAGCCTCTCCCTATAACAAACTTTTGGAGGGAAATTCAAATTTGAATCCTAGATCTAGGGTTTTGGATGGTCTATAAAAGAGAGCCTAGATCTAGGGTTCATTCTTCTTCTTCTTCTCCTTCTTCATTCTCTCATCTCTTCCACCCACAAGTTGAGTGACACGACTTGTGGGAAACCCTAACCCTAATTCAAATCCAAATTCAAGATCCTGAGTACCATTCAAGCGAGAAGCCTTCAACCTTTTAGGAGCGGAGCCGATCTTCAATCGAGCAAGTGATCCGAGCCGATCCGTGACTCAAGGAGACGAGCGAAGCCAAATCGACGATCGAGTTCTTCCTCTCGTAGTTCTTGAGTGATTGTAACGGAATTGTTGATATAAATAAAAGGTGAAATTCTTTAATCTTGCTTTCTTTAAATTCTTGCATCATGATTCGATCTCAATTTGTGATTGTGGTTCTTGTTGTGATGTTTGAGTAAAACTCCGCTCGTAAAGGACTCGAGACGATCAATAGAATGATGATGTAACAAATCTTAAAACGATTCTTAAGTCCTACAAGTTTTGTAAACCCTAGCAAATTGAAGAATCGACGACCTAGTTTCGTTGCGATGCTTTCTTGATTGTGATCGCTCAAAATTAGGGATCCACGATCGATTCTTGAATTTACTAGAGGCTAGAATGTGAATGATATCGACGAAGGAATAAGGGATAAATGATGAAATCCTAGTTTCACAAGAAATCCCTAATTCTCGTCGATCATCATCGATCTAGTATCAATTCAACGATGGATAAGAATACGTAATCACTAGATTTCATCACATCTATAGATCCGATCGATTCCTACGAGCCTCATTTCGATTCTTGATATTTGGTTTGGAAAATCAACAAATTCTCAATTCTTGATTCTATCGTTTTCTTGTTATTAGATCTAGATTTTCTAATTCTTGAACTTCAATTACAAATCATGAATTGTTTGTTTTCTTTTCTTTAAAGTTTCAATTCATATAATTCGAAACACGAACGATTACACTTTCCCTGTGGACGATCCGCACTTACTAACGCGCTACATTCGACACCGTTATTGATTGCGGTCAAAATATTTTTGGTTGTGATTTCTACTCATTTTCTAAACCGACACACAAAGAAACTATCAATCAAATGGCGCCGTTGCCGGGGATCATTTGATTTACTTACACAATCGGAAAATATCATTCAATCAGTGGTTCATGGATTTCTCCCAGTTCTACCGTACTCCCACCAGTTTCTTTTGCAAGAAACTCCCTTTCTAAAAAGGTAGCATGGCGAGATACAAACACCTTCTGTTCCTCAGTGTAGTAGAACAGATATCCTAGTGAATCCTTAGAATATCCCACAAATTTACATAGAACTAACTGTGCCTCAAGCTTGTCCGGTTTTTGTGTTTTCACATAGCCCGGACAACCCTATATCTTAATTCGCTTAAGATATGGATTTCGTCCACTCCATATTTGATATAGAGTCTTAGGCACAGATTTGGATGGAACGTAGTTTAGTAAGTATGCAGCTGTTTGAAGCGCATATCCCCAAAAAGAAAGAGGCAACTCAGTGTCACTCATCATAGAGCAAACCATATCCAATAGGGTACGATTCCTCCGCTCCAATACACCGTTGTGTTGTGGTGTATACGGAGGAGTAAGCTGAGGGAGAATTCTATTCTCTTTTAAGTATTCTAGGAATTCCGAGCTTAAGTACTGTCCTCCTCTATCAGATCGGAGGATCTTGATACTTTTGCCAATTTGGTTCTCTACTTCCTTTCTGAATTCTTTGAATTTCTCAAAAGCTTTAGATTTGTGTTTCATAAGATACACATATCTGAACCTAGAGAGATCGTCAGTGAATGTGATGAAGCACGAGAACCTACCTCTTGTATGTATAGACATCGGACAACACACATCACTGTGTATGAGTCTTAAGAGCTCTGCTGCTCTTTCTCCATGTCCGGTGGACAGAGATTTGGTCATCTTTCCTTTGAGACAAGACTGACAAGTTTCATAAGATTAAAATTCGAACGTATTCAAGAGTCCATCTTTATGCAACTTACTTAGTCTGTTCTCTCCGATATGACCAAGTGTACAATGCCACAAGTAGGATTCGTTCATATCTGAATTCTTTCTCTTGCGTGTGTTTTGTACATTGAGAACCGTGTTCTGATTTAGAACATAGATACCAATACAAAGTGTACCTTCTGCAACCAGTACCTTATCAAGGTAAATGTTCATAATATTTCTAACAAGAACAAAGTTATATCCATCTTTATCAAGTAAAGAAACCGATATGATGTTGCAAAGCATGGAAGGCACATAGTTGCAATTGTTCAAAATCATAGTATTGTCATTTGGCAATACTAGGTGATATTCACCGACGGCAGCAACATTAACTTGTGCTCCGTTCCCCACTCTGAGAGACATATCACCAGGTCCAACTATCCTACTTTTTCTCAGTCCCTGCAATAAATTACAGATATGAGATCCTGATCCGGTATCGAGTACCCAGGAGGTAGGACTGACCGAAAAACAGTTTTCAATAACAAGAACACCTGAAGAAGACGCAACAGTATGTTTCTTCTTCGATGGGTTTATCAAGGAATTCAAACTTTCCTCTTTCCCATGCCCATACTTATGACTGTTGTCATAAGTTAGAGACGAACCGACGTTCCCCAGCCCCAAATAAGAATTCGGATCGGTCAAGTGATACATTTTATTATCTTGATTAGGGCGTGAAATGGTTGCTACCTGGAGAGAGAGAGGGAAAACACTCAGCATGCGCTTTTGCAAGATTAGATTGGTTTATTAATTTATCTAATCAGGATGGCTCCCACTGTTTCCTCAAATTCTTCTTCAAACCCTAAAAGAAGAACTAGTCAGGATTAATCGCACGTCACAATACTTGCTTAACCTTTCAGCCAGGCTGGTGTTGGTACTTCGAGGGAGGTTTTCCAATGCTTTCACGAAGTTCCTTAATTACATAATCTCTTTTCCCTGGAGGCGTAGCCCCGCTAACACCGTTCTAGACACCTACTTGGTTTATAGCATTGATTGTTAAGTGAAAAAATCTCCCAAGAGTAATCCTACTCATCAGTGGGATCGGGATCCAACTATCATTGTGTGATACACTAGATGGAATCCACTCTAGTCACCACAATCCAGAAGGTATGCTAAATCTGCAAGTTTCCTGTATGTTTGAAACTCCCGATGTGGTTTTTACCTCTAGGACCCTAGTGACCTTGACGGAGTCAACAAATCAAAAGTCCTAGTCAAGTACAACCCGTCATTATCTGGATTGCGTCAAACCCACCCGCATAACCCTTGACGGAGTCAACAAGGTTATACGACTTTCCTAACCAATCGCATCTAGTGCTACAAACAAGCACCACTCAGCTACCGTACACTATGCCTTGACGGAGTCAACAAATGCAGCACGAATACTAAGTGTTACTTGTAGGCAATGACGGAGGGCTACGACTGGGTTTTTGGCGAAAAAACCGTTAACGTAATGAACTTGATATCGTTGAAGGAACCTGAGTAGTTTTAGAAATATATAGTGGCGAGAACTTTTGCTAAAGAGGTCACTCCCTGTGAAGGGATCTCGGCTCTGTCCTCGTCGAATGAGGTGCAGGATATTCCAAACTGAATACCATGATGCAAAGCAAAAATAATCGACTATAGTGAAGTTATTACCCTGACGCAAACTTTCACTCAAGGGGTCACTCCCGGTGAAGGGATCTCGGCCCTTGCCTCTTCGAATGAGGTGCTGGATATCCATAACTGAATACCACTGTGCAAAGCAAAAGAGAACGTCTGTAATGCCAGTTTTTAAAGCTTGGTTCCAACAACATCTTTTAGGTTTATTGTCTTGCATTAATCAAAAATAATGCGGTCCCATCAAATTGTAACCTATTACACCAGAAAAGAACGAAAATAAAATGTACGTATATGCCATCCGCATTCTCCACGGGGCCCGTCATCACCCGTTAGGTTACATAACTAACGACAGAGCGGGGGCTGGACTAGCGCGGGTGCAAAACATATACAACATCTACTAGAATATATATATATATATATATACATATACATATATATATATATATATATATGTATATATAACAATCGTCCCAGGCATGATAATAAACAACATCACAGATAACAATACAGAATGGTGGATAATCTTGGAGCCCCGGGTTTCACTTGAGCCGAAAATAAAACCCGACGTTCCCGGTCGTGTGGATAGCCTGTGCAACGAAAACCTGTACCCCCTACGAGTGCGGCGAATAGCCCGCCAGTTCTAGAATGAAGCCCCCTCCGTCGCAGCGCCATGAGATGCGGGGTTGTTACCTTCTAGAACCCGGCTATTCGTGCACCCCACCATGGGGTAATCCTAATACAGAAAATGAAAATAATATATACAAGCGGTGACATCGACCTCAACCCGGTCGTGCCCCAAAATAATATACAACCCGGTAAAGACGGCAGTCCACATGTCGGACGCTCGCCCCGCAATAACAAATGTACAAATGAATTATAAACTATATTTCTAACATTGCACCACATTCTATCCACCACGACAATACAACCACAATCACAGCACAACCACAAAACATCAACGCGAATGTCACGTTCGCAAAACCCGTCTAAAAGAACATAGAGCGATTAGACGAGTTTTACCTATCGAGTGACATTCTCGATCGCAGATAAAAGTGAATGAACTGTAAACTGTTAAATAGTGTTAAATATAATGAATTCGAAACACCACAAGTTGCCTCAAACTGGAATCTACAGAGAATCGAATTTGGGCAAAAAATAAACAACACCAGGAAACCAAACTCCCAGAGATAAGGACCCAGAGCCAAAAAAATGTGCACACACCCCCAAAAAACCGATGTGTCCAGAATTATTGGGTCTGTGGCCGGCCAAAAGATGTTGGAATTGTGTTGTTTTTGGTCTGGGTTCATATCATAGTGTAAGGAGCATTCTGCACATGTTTAAAAAAATTTTTGAGACCTTTTTAAAAACAACAGAAAGTGCAGTTTTGGGTTTTGGTTTTGTGGCGTCGTTTCGGTATCGTTGTTTTAACATTGTTTAAACTGCTAACTTAGGGTTTATGGGCTGGCTCTGATACCATGAAGGGTTATCCTAGTGCCCCGGCCAACTTCCGTGGCCAAATGCGGAACAAAAATTTTAAGACGATCGAAAACTTGGCACTAGAATAAAACTTGACCGGATCTTCAACCATAAACCTAGTTAGCTAAATGTGAGTTCTATCTACTATGAAAGAAGATATACCAAGAGGCTCAAGTCCTTCGGTCTTCTCTTCTCGTCATGTGCTCCAAGTGGTCTCCTTGAACTTGCCTGATCTCCAACTCCGGCTCCATCGGTCCTCCAGGATCGAGCTTGTTCTCCGGCCTTGCTTTGTCGTAGATGATCCACCCGGGGAGTATGATCCATGGCACTAGCTCTTTGCAATGTGTCAAAAGAGCAACTAGAGAACTTGGGATACTAGTCTAAGTAATCTAGGATATAGTTTTGGAGTTCTAAGTGTGAAGCTATCTCTTTCTTACCTCTTCACTTGATTCTCAACACATGAAAAGGTAGTGAAGAGGAAGAAGATGAAGGTGGAGGAAGCTAGAGAGGAAGGAGGAGATCGAGAGCAAAAGAGAGCTCAAGAAAAAAATGAAACATGGATGAAAGAGAAAATACACACCTTGGTTTTGTGTATGAAATAAATGGAAAACGCAAAATGAGGTGGCCACTTTCTAGAAGGAAATCTGTAATAAATACGAATTTCAGTGTACTGTAAATACATACTGTTAGTTATATGTATGCCCTAGAGGCCATTACTGTACATAGGATGTATATTGTAGTGGATACTGGGACATATATAGGGAGGACTTTCTTGCTCGACATGATAGTATGCTATCTGGTTACTCTTTACCTTAACGTGTACTCAGATTGTCTCTCTATTACATGTTGGTAAAGCCCTTAGGATGTGTACTTGACTACCTGGACTATGATGCGGATCATACTAGTGGGGACATGGTAGTCCATAAGTACATCCTTCAAAGTCCCTAGTCGTGGGTGTATCGAGACGGGGCATCGATATACCAGAGTAGACTAGCGTGTACCTTCTCGACCCATACAGATGGGCGATGGATGATCCCATATCCATCGGTGTTTGACATCAGAGATGATATACGGGTGCTCAGTAGAGACTGGGTACACTGGACGGACTGGCCGAGAACTCCCAGATGGTAATATACCTTACGTCAGATGGCAGTTCTCTGGTGACACTGGTACAGAGTAGTCTGTTGACCCGAGATCGTCATAGAGTCTTGTGTGGTTCCCACTGTGCTTTGATTTCCACCTTACCACGTCCAAGAGGGCATGCAAAACGGTGGTTTTTGGGTACAGTCCCGAGTCACATGGAGACAATGAGCGATAGGAGGGGATTCGTCTCTCCCGGTATAGGGGGTTGATGTTGCGCTGTGTTCGATTGGCTATAACAGGAAATCCCTGGCCAGGGTTGCTGAGATTTACTGGTAAGTGTTACCAGTAGTTTCTCGAATTGTTATAGACCTCATATCGACACGACTTATCGAGCTATTGGGGTCTGACGTTTACCACCCCTAGGCAAGATATGCGACATATCAGACGACGAGACCGGACTGTACGGTAGTGTTACTGGTTTGATTCACAGGAGTATGAGCGGGCTTGCTCGTCGATCTTCTGATCACTCAATACCCGGGTGGCCGTTACGTTTAGCAAACAGCTTGCGGCTTGTGGGTGTTTGATATGATCATCACCTGCTGCCGGCGTATTGACGAGTCTTTAGAGTCCTACACAGAGGTTTCCTGGCTCAAGCGAAACGAAATAGGAGCGCATATGAGATATGTGCGGGACCGAGAATAATGCGTGTATGTGATACCGTATTCTATTCTCGCGATGAATGTATCGAATGGTTGTATGCGATATAACCTAGTTATCGATTCAAGCGTTGATTCGATAAGCCGATACATTGTATACTAGTCGGTTGTGTGCGACATGACCGGATCATTGAATCAAGTGTTGATTTAATGATTTAATGCATAATTATATATTTTATATATTACTTTGCATTAACTAGTATTGGTTCACTTTAAATGGATTTTCTCACTTGGATTGTGCACATTGTATATGTGATATACATTTGTACATTTGATTGTATCATGTTTAATGATACATGATTGTTTAAGTGTATGTTAAGATTAAACCATGGTTATGTAATGGTTAGGGTTATGATTTTATTTACTTACTCATTTATTTATTTATTTATTTCATTTTGGCAAAAGAAAAGAAATGGTGGCTTGCTTTGTTTTACATTGAAGCTTCATGAAGGTTTGAAAAAGTCCACCATTTTTGTTTCATGCCTAACCTAACCATTGACCTAACCCTAGTTTATTCTCTACACTTGACCATGGTTATTATTATGATAAGTATTCTTTTTCATTTCCTTTTTAATTAACTTATCATATCATCATCTTCTTCTTTTTCATCTTCTTCAATGAAGAAACCTTCACTTCATCAATGGTGATGGATGAAAATGAGTGAGAAATCCAATTCTAATGTCTACCCACTTCCTATTTCTTCATCCTCTACCTCTTGCCAAGTAGTAGAGTGTGTTTTCTTCACAAGTTTCTTGACTTGGTGAAGTTGGAGCTTGATCCAGTGATGCCTCGACGTAGATCATCTTCGGCATCGACGTCGACGACCTAGCCCGTCCATTCTCCGATGAAGCTGTTAGTGTATATGCCCTAGAGGCCATTACTGTATCATACTAGTTTGTATATTACTTAATGGAAGCTTGGGATATTCACCTTGTATAAACAATCTTGCTAAATATAGTAGTATGCTACTTGGTTTGTTTCTACTTCAATGTGTACTTGTGTTTATTTTACTATATCACTTATACGCATTAGTGGAGCCCTTAGGATCTTTGCTTGATTACCAGCGTTGTGATGGCAGTCACACTAATGGGGGCTGGGTAATCTATAAGCACATCCTTATACAGGTCCCTAGTCGCAGGACTATCGAGACAGGGCATCGATACTCCGGAGTAGACTAGCGTATGCGCTTCTCATCCCAGTGTGGGAGATGGTCTGTCCCACAGCCATCAGTACGTCGTACTAGAGATAGTATACGGGTGCTCGTTAGGTTACGAGTACACTGGACAGGACTCGTCGGGAACTGACAGGTTGGTATTATACCTATCGTCAGTCATCAGTTCCCAGGTGACATGAGTACAGCTTAGTCCGCTGACTTGATACTAGCACTTCGCCTCGAGTGTGTTCCCACTGCACTTTGATCACTACCCTACCACGGCTCAAAGGAGTCGTGCAAACAGGTGGTGGTTGGGTGCAGTCCCGAAGCACTTGGAGGCAGTGCCGGTTAGACAGGATTCGTCTCTCCCGGTATTGGGGGTTGACATCGCGCTGTGTCTAGGAGAGCCATTACACGAGTAGTCCCTGGCCAGGGCAAGCGAGATATACTGGTAGGTTCCAGTGTTATCTCAGGGTGTTTTGGGCTTCACTCCGACACGACTTGTACCGCTATTGGGGGACTGACGTTTTACCGCCCCCTAGGCCCGACATGCGATGTATCAGACGAACAGACCGGACTGTACGGAGACTGTCACATTCAGACTCAGTAGGAGTACAGATGGGGTTTCACCTCGTCAGCCTTCTTGTCGGCATCTACCTGGGGACCGTTACGCACAGCTAGTGCCGCTTGCGGTCTGTGGTTAAACCCACTGCCAGCGTAGTGCCGAGTCTTTAGAGTCCCACACAGAGGGTATTCGCCTCTGGGCAAAACAGAGTAGAGGTCGCATGGTTTTGCGACAAGATTCGTTCTCATCCGCGCACTTGTGCAAGTTTGGAGTCCGGACGGATTATACTGGCAGGCTCTGGTTTGAGCCAGATACTGGTATATGTTTTAGGGTTGCTTTTATATCTTGGTATTCTTGTTCCTCGGAACGAGAATGCAGGTGTGTATGCACAGTTGCTTGAGGCGGAGAATGAGGTTTTTCATTAGGGTTTCGGAACGGGTGCGTATGCACAGTTGACAGTTATCATTTTCCAAACCCTAATGGATTTATGAATTATCTATTAATAATAGTAATTAAAATGAGAATTATGTTATGGTTGATTTTTGTTGACTTATTGACCTTGGTTGACTTGTTGACCATTGACCACCATCATGCTTTGAAAGATCTTCCTTGATTCATGCTTACACTTCATTTAAAGAAGCATGATAGTGGTCATTCCAAAAATTACCATCAACTATTCTTATTTTCAATTATTATCATTTAGATAATTCTTTTCTTTTGCATTATGGTTGCAAGAGAGAAACATAGAGCTCATTCTATCATAACCTCTCTCTCTCCTCTCTTCATCTTCTTCTTCCTCAAGCTCAAGGTGACCCCTTCTCATGTGTTGAGAATCCATCACCTTGAAAAGAAAAGCAAACCCTAGTCACTCTCTACTCATTCTAGGTTCAAGGTTTAGCAAACCGGAAACCCTAGTTCACTCAAAGATCGAGGAAGAGCCCAAAGGTCGAACCTTCGAGGTGGATCCATCTTCGACGGAGGAAGGCGACAAGAAGAGAACCATCAACTTCTACAAGGTTTAAAGAAGAAGGAGTTCAAGTTTAGGTATAACCATCTTCCATAGTAGCTAACTCCTTTTAGCGTTTTTGCTAGTTTAGTTTAGACACGATCCCGACCTTGTTTAGTCCATGTTGCCTCTTGCGATAAAAATTTGTCTTTTATACCGTTTCCGCCTCCCCGTAAGTACCGGGGGTCGCAATATGGACTTACAGTGGTATCAGAGCCTAACTAAACTTAAACTAGCTTGGTAGTAAAGTGTAACGAAGTTCGGAACCGTAAAAATCACAAAACCGGAATATTACAAAACCTGAGTTTCTGTTGAAATTTTTCTGGCTCAAAATGAAAAACTTTATACTTGTAAATTCGGCTCAGGGTTTTTTGTGAACACCCAAGAAAAACGATACAGTGATTCGTCCAAACCGCCGCCCTTCCGCCGCACGAGGTGGGTATTTGCCGCGGAAGCGCCGCGCTTTGTCTTCCTCTGTGCATCGTTTTTCGTGCAGTGTGTTTGTGTGTTGGTTTTGGGATTTTTAAAATATATTATATGTGCCCAGATTTTCCAGAACTGAAATTTGCTTTTGGGGTCCTATAATTCCGTATTTTTTTCCGAACTTCACTGTACTTTGACTATGATGGTTATATCTGTGATGCTTGCATGTATTGAACGTCGGCTAATCGCTATAAGACGATTAGTCGGGGTTATACATGATCTGTAATGTGCTGGAATGTGTATATGAATGTGTTGGACTGTCGCGGGTGAATAGCCGGGGTTGGATGTGAGATGAGTTTTTGTTTTTCTTTCATTCATTGTAAATGTAAATTGATGTAATAATTATTATTTGTTTGGCCGCAC
Organism: Agapanthus africanus; assembly: GCA_030015575.1. Taxonomy (NCBI): domain Eukaryota; kingdom Viridiplantae; phylum Streptophyta; class Magnoliopsida; order Asparagales; family Amaryllidaceae; genus Agapanthus; species Agapanthus africanus. The sequence goes on from JASDDO010000022.1 coordinate 570,645,720, forward strand.
AACCGGGTCGGGGTTGTAGCCGTCATTGTATAATTCTTTTTACTGTTTTTGCTCCTAGGATAGACCCATGGAGGGGTGCACAAACTGCCGGGTACTTGGCGGGTAGTTTGCCGCACCCGTAGGGGTCTTGGGTGGGGTATTGGCTATTCACCGCGACCGTGTTATCCGCTTTTCGTTTCAGGCTCGAAAGGATTGCGGATTGCTAGTATATCCAATGTATTCATCTGTGATCTGTAATGTCTATCATTGCTTTCTATTTAGGCGTTGCTTATGTTTTACAGCCGCGCTAGCCCAGCCCCCGCTCTGTCGTTAGTTAAGTAACCTAACGAGTGATGACGGGACCCCGTGGCGAATGCGAATGGCATAAGCGTACGTCATATTTTGGTTGTTTTCTGCAATGGTAGGAATTAAATGATGGGACGCATTAAAAGTACTAATGCAAGAATATCACGCATTAAAAGAACTAATGCAAGATAATAAACCAAGTTAAAATCGTTGGAACACTTTCGAAAAACCACTCGGTTCTTTTCAAAACTAACTTTTAAATGCGGAGTTTGAGCCACTCCTTCTAAAAGCTATCTCGTTCCATCGATTATATCAAGTTCACTACGTTCACGGTTTCACCAAAACCATTCGTAACCCTCCGTCGTTTCACATGAATAGTCAATAGTATTCAAGCTGTGTTTGTTGGCCAAAGTCAAGGCATAGTGATTGGTAGCTATTGGGTATTCATGTGCAGCATAGATAGATGCGTTGGTTTGGAACAGTCGTACTGCCTTGTTGGCCAAAGTCAAGGGTAGATACGGGTGGATTCAAATTAACCTGGAGAACGACGGGTAGAACTTGACATGTGACTTATGATTTGTTGGCCAAAGTCAAGGTCATAAGAGCATGGGGCAAAAATCCACATCGGGAGTTTCATAAGTACTGAAACTTGCTAGATTTGCATACCATTTGGAGTGTGGTGATTCTGGTAGGATTCCTTCAGTTTCGTCACACGATGATATTTGGATCCCGATCCTACTGTGAGTATATGCTACTCCTCGGGAAATTTCTCACTAGACGATCAATGCTATAAACCTAGTAGGTGCCTAGAAAGGTGTTAGCGGGGCTACGCCCCCAGGGAAAAGAGGTTATTTAATTAAGGAACTTCGCGAAAGCGTTGGAAAACCTCCCTCGAAGTACCGACACTGTCCTGGCTGAACGGTTAAGCAAGTATTGCACGGTGGGATTGATCCCGGCTAATTCTTCCTTTGTGGTTTGAGGAGGGATTCGAGAGACAGTGGGAGCCATCCTGTTTAGACAAATTAAAAACCATTCTAAACTTGCAAGAGCATCGTGCTAAAGTGTTCCTTCTCTTCCCCCTGCAGCGACCAAAATCGAAATGACTGGACTTAAGTTACTTCTAGATAAAAACATATTGACAGGGCCAAACTACAAGGATTGGCTCAGGAATGTCAAGTTGGCAATCACTTACGACAAGCTGGGGTATCTTCTTACCACCAAAGCTCCCCCCGTCCCAAGTCCCACCTCTAGCGTCGCGGATAAGGAAATCCGTAAGACTTGGGAGATTGACAGCGCGAAGGCCAGGTGCCTCGTACTTGCCTCGATGGACAACGATCATCAGAGGAGGCACGAGAATATGGATTTGGAATCCATATTTCTTCATACAAAAGAACTGTATGGAGAGCAGTCTCGTATCGCAAGATACGAAGTGTCGAAGAAGTTGTTTTTGACAAAATTGGCCGTCGGATCATCGGTAGCGGACCACGTGCTTAAGATGATTGGCTACACTGAGGAGCTCGCGGAACTTGGGACCACGTTGGACAGTGAACTCTACACGGATATAATTCTCCAGTCCCTTCCATCCACTTACGCCCAGTTCATACTGAATTTCAACTTGCAAGAAAAGGAAGTTGAACTTTCAGAACTCCTCAACATGCTGAGGAGCGCAGAGGGCACCCTACAGAAGGGTAGGGAAACACCCGCTTTGTTTGTAGGAGGATCTTCTTCCTCTAGGTCCAAGGCGAAAGCCAAGGGAAAGAGGAGGAAAGCCCCCGCCAAACCAAGAGGCGGTGTTAGTAAAGTGGGTACGAAGGGAAAAGAATTGGCAACAAAGATTGCGGGGAAGCTTGTGGGTAAAGAAGAATGCTTCTATTGTCATAAGAGTGGACACTGGAAGAAAGATTGCAGGGCTTGGAAGGCCAAGACACAGGAACTGAAGCAGGTTGCGGCTTCAGCTTCAGGTGTGTATGTTATTGAAAACTGTCTTTCTATAAACTCTACTTTCTGGGTATTGGATACCGGATCAGGATCTCATATCTGTAATTCATTGCAGGCGTTGAGAAATCGTAGGTTTTTGAAGGAAGGTGACATGACCCTCAGAGTTGCAAACGGAGCTAGCATGGATGCTAAAGCCGTGGGGGACTATCACCTGGGAATGTCAGATGGGCATGTTTTGGTTTTGCGTAATTGCTTTTTTGTACCCAACGCAACTTGTAATATCATTTCTGTATCTTTAGTATCTAAAGAAGGTTATGAATTTGCGTTTGTAAGTAATGTTGTAAACATTCACCTTAATCAAGTTCTGATTGGGTCAGGTACACTGAGCAATGGTATATACGTGTTAAACCAACCACAGATTTTTATTGTCCAGAATACACACAAAAGAAAGTCTCCAGATATCAATCAGGCTTTCTTATGGCATTGTAGACTGGGTCACATCAATGAGACACGGTTGACTAAGTTACATAAAGAAGGATACTTGGATCCGTTCGAGTATCAGTCTTATGCCACTTGTGAATCTTGTCTCATGGGAAAGATGACAAAGACTCCGTTCACTGGACACGGAGTAAGAGCGAGCGAGCTCTTGGGGCTCGTACACAGCGACGTGTGCGGTCCAATGTCTACACATGCGCGAAGCGGTTACTCTTACTTCATTACTTTTACGGATGATTTCTCAAGGTACGGTTATGTCTTCTTAATGAAACATAAGTCCGAAGCCTTTGAAAAGTTCCAGGAATATAAGAATGAAGTAGAGAAACAGACCGGCAAAAGTATCAAGATTCTAAGATCGGATCGAGGTGGAGAATACTTGAGTGCCGAGTTCCTGAATTATTTAAAAGAGAACGGAATTCTCTCTCAGCTTACTCCTCCATACACTCCGCAACACAACGGTGTATCGGAGAGACGGAACCGAACCCTATTGGATATGGTACGGTCCATGATGAGCAACGCTGAGTTACCGCGATCATTCTGGGGGTATGCGCTAGAATCAGCTGCGTACCTTTTGAACCGAGTTCCTACTAAGACTGTGCCTACCACGCCATATGAAATGTGGAGTGGGAAGAGACCCTATCTTAAGCACATTAAGACATGGGGATGTCCAGCTTTTGTTAAAAAGCAGCATGTGGACAAGCTCGAGGCACGCTCAGTACAGTGTAAGTTCGTGGGATATCCAAAGAATTCCAAGGGATATTTCTTCTACTGTGAAGAGGAACAAAAAGTTCTTGTTTCTCGTCATGCCTACTTCTTGGAAACTGAGTTTTTGGAAAACCAGATAAGTGGGAGCACAGTAGAACTGGAAGAAATTCCAGAACCACGAGCTATTACTGAAAGCTTGGAGGAACCAGAGGGTTCAAAAGAACAGGACATTCCTACGCCGCTCCGCAGGAGTAGTAGGCAGTCTCATCCGCCCGAGAGATACTACGGTTTTCTCATAGACGGGGATCGAGAGGATTGCATCATAGATTATGATGAGCCTACTAGCTTCCAGCAGGCCGTTCAGAGCGTCGACTCGGTAAAATGGCTGGATGCAATGCGGACCGAAATGGAGTCCATGTACACCAACAAAGTATGGACGTTGGACATTGCTCCAGACGGGGTAAAACCCGTAGGATGCAAGTGGATCTTCAAAAGGAAGATTGGTGTAGATGAACAGGTTGAGACCTATAAAGCTAGACTTGTAGCAAAGGGTTTCCGTCAAAGACCTGGCTTGGACTATGACGAAACCTTTTCTCCAGTGGCTATGCTGAAATCCATTCGGATCCTTCTTGCCATTGCTGCCTTCCACGATTATGAGATTTGGCAGATGGACGTAAAGACCGCTTTTCTAAATGGAAATTTAGAGGAGTGTGTCTATATGGATCAGCCAGAGGGTTTCATTCAGAGTGGGAGCAGCGGAAAGGTGTGCAAGTTGCTTAAGTCCATCTATGGACTAAAGCAGGCATCGCGGAGTTGGAACATCTGTTTTGATGAGACAGTCAAGGAATTTGACTTTATCAAAAATCCAGATGAACCATGCATCTATAGTAGATTTGTAGCGAGAACTGTAGTATTCCTCGTTTTATACGTGGATGACATTCTCTTAATAGGAAATGACATTCCTATGCTACAATCTGTCAAGGGGTTCTTGTCACACAGGTTCTCCATGAAAGACCTGGGTGATGCCTCATACATCCTGGGGATCCGGATCCATCGTGATAGATCCAAGAGGATATTAGGACTTTCTCAGTCCAGGTACATCGACACCATAGTGAAGAGATTCAGTATGGAAGATTCCAAGCGCGATAACCTACCGGCTTGTCACGGGATCACCCTCTCTAAAGAGATTTCTCCCAAGACTGATTTGGAGAGGGATCGCATGTCTATTATACCCTACGCTTCTGCGGTAGGCTCTATAATGTATGCGATGTTGTGTACCATACCGGATGTAGCTTATGCACTGAGTGTGGTAAGCCGGTATCAGTCAAACCCTGGGGAGAAACACTGGATAGCGGTAAAGAACATTCTCAAGTACCTGAGAAGGACTAAGGAGATGTTCTTGGTGTATGGCGGAAAAGACCTCCAGATCGAGGCCTTTGCTGACTCCAGCTTCCAGAGTGACAAGGATGATTCCAAGTCCATGTCAGGTTTTGTCTTTACCCTCAATGGAGGGGCGGTGTGTTGGAAGAGCTCCAAACAGGAAACCGTTGCAGACTCGACTATGGAAGCGGAATACATTGCTGCATCTGATGCCGCAAAAGAAGCTGTCTGGATAAGGAAGTTCTTAAAAGAACTTCAGGTGGTTCCGTCCATTGTTGATCCAATACCTCTGAATTGCGACAACAACGGGGCTATAGCTTTAGCGAAGGAACCCAGGTCCCATCAGAGATCCAGGCACATCTTGAGGCGGTATCACCTGATCAGGGAGATCGTGGATCGCAAGGAGATCGAGGTTCGGAGGGTTGCTTCAGAAGAGAACACTGCAGATCCATTCACCAAGGCCCTACCCCAGACTCAGTTCGAGCGGCTGATCGAGATGATAGGTCTTCGATACGCCAGTACATGGCCTTAGTGCAAGTGGGAGATTGTTAGTGTATATGCCCTAAAGGCCATTACTGTATCATACTAGTTTGTATATTACTTAATGGAAGCTTGGGATATTCACCTTGTATAAACAATCTTGCTAAATATAGTAGTATGCTACTTGGTTTGTTTCTACTTCAATGTGTACTTGTGTTTATTTTACTATATCACTTATACGCATTAGTGGAGCCCTTAGGATCTTTGCTTGATTACCAGCGTTGTGATGGCAGTCACACTAGTGGGGGCTGGGTAATCTATAAGCACATCCTTATACAGGTCCCTAGTCACAGGACTATCGAGACAGGGCATCGATACTCCGGAGTAGACTAGCGTATGCGCTTCTCATCCCAGTGTGGGAGATGGTCTGTCCCACAGCCATCAGTACGTCGTACTAGAGATAGTATACGGGTGCTCGTTAGGTTACGAGTACACTGGACAGGACTCGTCGGGAACTGACAGGTTGGTATTATACCTATCGTCAGTCATCAGTTCCCAGGTGACATGAGTACAGCTTAGTCCGCTGACTTGATACTAGCACTTCGCCTCGAGTGTGTTCCCACTGCACTTTGATCACTACCCTACCACGGCTCAAAGGAGTCGTGCAAACAGGTGGTGGTTGGGTGCAGTCCCGAAGCACTTGGAGGCAGTGCCGGTTAGACAGGATTCGTCTCTCCCGGTATTGGGGGTTGACATCGCGCTGTGTCTAGGAGAGCCATTACACGATAGTCCCTGGCCAGGGCAAGCGAGATATACTGGTAGGTTCCAGTGTTATCTCAGGGTGTTTTGGGCTTCACTCCGACACGACTTGTACCGCTATTGGGGGACTGACGTTTTACCGCCCCCTAGGCCCGACATGCGATGTATCAGACGAACAGACCGGACTGTACGGAGACTGTCACATTCAGACTCAGTAGGAGTACAGATGGGGTTTCACCTCGTCAGCCTTCTTGTCGGCATCTACCTGGGGACCGTTACGCACAGCTAGTGCCGCTTGCGGTCTGTGGTTAAACCCACTGCCAGCGTAGTGCCGAGTCTTTAGAGTCCCACACAGAGGGTATTCGCCTCTGGGCAAAACAGAGTAGAGGTCGCATGGTTTTGCGACAAGATTCGTTCTCATCCGCGCACTTGTGCACGTTTGGAGTCCGGACGGATTATACTGGCAGGCTCTGGTTTGAGCCAGATACTGGTATATGTTTTAGGGTTGCTTTTATATCTTGGTATTCTTGTTCCTCGGAACGAGAATGCAGGTGTGTATGCACAGTTGCTTGAGGCGGAGAATGAGGTTTTTCATTAGGGTTTCGGAACGGGTGCGTATGCACAGTTGACAGTTATCATTTTCCAAACCCTAATGGATTTATGAATTATCTATTAATAATAGTAATTAAAATGAGAATTATGTTATGGTTGATTTTTGTTGACTTATTGACCTTGGTTGACTTGTTGACCATTGACCACCATCATGCTTTGAAAGATCTTCCTTGATTCATGCTTACACTTCATTTAAAGAAGCATGATAGTGGTCATTCCAAAAATTACCATCAACTATTCTTATTTTCAATTATTATCATTTAGATAATTCTTTTCTTTTGCATTATGGTTGCAAGAGAGAAACATAGAGCTCATTCTATCATAACCTCTCTCTCTCCTCTCTTCATCTTCTTCTTCCTCAAGCTCAAGGTGACCCCTTCTCATGTGTTGAGAATCCATCACCTTGAAAAGAAAAGCAAACCCTAGTCACTCTCTACTCATTCTAGGTTCAAGGTTTAGCAAACCGGAAACCTTAGTTCACTCAAAGATCGAGGAAGAGCCCAAAGGTCGAACCTTCGAGGTGGATCCATCTTCGACGGAGGAAGGCGACAAGAAGAGAACCATCAACTTCTACAAGGTTTAAAGAAGAAGGAGTTCAAGTTTAGGTATAACCATCTTCCATAGTAGCTAACTCCTTTTAGCGTTTTTGCTAGTTTAGTTTAGACACGATCCCGACCTTGTTTAGTCCATGTTGCCTCTTGCGATAAAAATTTGTCTTTTATACCGTTTCCGCCTCCCCGTAAGTACCGGGGGTCGCAATATGGACTTACAGAAGCCGACGCTAGAGCCCGGGGTTCGACTTGAACAGCGAGGAGACATCATTGCGGAGCTATGGAGGTGGAGGACCGGATCTACAAAGGTTGTATTTCCGTTCTTTTAGTTTAGCTGTAAACTAGTTTCGTTTTTTCGCCTAAAATTCTAGCCAACGATCTTGTTAGGGTTTCTCGGCACCGTTAAAATTTCAAATTGGCATGGTTGATGCCTTGTGAGACCTCACTAGGGTGCCTAGGAACCCTACAGTGGTATCAAAGCCAAGCTAGAGCTTTAGGCGATGCGTAGACGAAGTTTGAAACCCGAACGAACCCGAAACCCTAAAACAAACATGCTCTCTGGACTTTTTCCAAAATCTGGGATTTTTCCAAATTAAAAATTCTTAAAAAATTCAGCAGGGAATTCTAAGAATTTCGGCGCAAAATTTTTCTCATGATCGCTCTAATGCGCGGCGGAACCGCGGCATAAGCCTAGCTTATGGGGCGGTTCCGCGGCAAGTTGATGACATCATCATTCATTGTTTGTACAGTAATTCATGATTTCTGGTGCTGGATTTTCTGGGATTTTTTAATATTTATTCAAGAGTTGAATTTTCTGGGGTTGTTTTGGGGATTCGGTGTTTCGATCGGGGTATCAGATTTTGTCTATGTGGCTTTCCGGATAAATTTTAGAATATGTTAAAAAGTTCGACCGGATATAAATACCCAATTTTTCCCCTGTCGGGAAATTTCCAAGTGTTGGATTTTTCCGTAGTTTAACGATGTTCCAAGTAGTGCAAGTAACGCAATGGACCCTCTAGAAGACAACAAACCTTAACTCGATTATGTGACCGTCTAGAACTGCCTTTTGAACCTTAGGGTTTGGGGCAGTACGGCGTGCCACATGTGAGGCGTTGGCTTGAACCTTCTACGGCTGGACCGTTGGTACTGAGGCACAAACTGAATGTTTTTAGACTTGTTTCATGTGTTGATTTGTATCGGGAGAACTTGGGTGTTCGATTGTTCGATCGGAAAGTTTGACATTTTCTAATTATCCGGAATGGGATACAATAATTGGAATTCACAAGTAGTTATGAGATAACTAAATGAATGTTATAAACATAGCAGTTTAGTCTCAATTGATCGGTTGCCACGGAATTTTGAGGTGATCAAAAGTCCGTCGCAATCACGTAGTGTACGCGGATACTTGCCGGGTAAACTTAATAGACAGCCTCACTCCATAGCCCCGACCAAGTGACTGTAGGAGAACCTCGTCGCCGAAAGCATCCGTTCGGGTGCTCGCGGTGGCGGCGTTCCGCCTTGGTGAACTTCATCGACGGCGTCGGGGGTGCGGTCGTCTACTAAAGTTTGCGACGAGCATTCGATCAGGATGTCGGGAATCTTGTTGAATTGCCCGACTTGATATTGAAAAGAGTTTTCGATTTTGAGACTAAAATGCGGGGTTTATAATTGTTAGGCATGTGATGTCTAAGTAATTCATTTGATTAGGCATGCGATGTCTAAAGGGGTTGCGGATTCCAACTGTTGTAGTTTTACAATTTCTTTTCTGTGACCGTAAGTGTAATATATGATATCGCCGGTTTCGTTGCTATATGTCAACGACAATTGGGATGCGCATATTTACTTACGTTGATGACATGTGATGTTATGTGTTGCTGGATGTGTTATATTGGATCATCGTGTTTGAATAGCCGGGGGTTTTTATGTGAGATGAGTGTTTTTCATTTTCATTCATGTAAAAACTTGTATGTAATATTCTTTTATTGGGGCACTTCCAGGTTGCGGAAGATGTCACCCTTTGTATATTATTTACTTTTCCGCACTAGGATAGACCCAAGGAGGAGGGCACAAGTAACCGGGTTCTGGAGTCCAGTGGGAGACCAACTCGAGAAGTCGAGTCCGGATCTCCTAACTCTAGAATTGGTAGGGTTGCTTGCCGCTCTCGTAGGGGTCTAGGGGTGTGGGTTTGGCTATTCATCACGACCGTGGAATCCGTGTTTTATACTGGCTCGTATTGAAAACACGGACGTCCTAGTATATCCAATATTTCATATGATTCTTCTGCTGCGATATCTGTGATGTGATCGTGTGATGTTCTGTGATAGATATAGTATATAGTATATATGATATATTATATAGACGTTACTTATGTTTTACACCCACGCTAGCCCTGCCCCGCTCTGTCGTTAGTTACCTAACCTAACGGTGCACGAGGGGACATCGAGGCGAGTGCGGATGGCATAAGTGTACGTCATATTTATCTGTGATGTTTAGGTATTTAAATGATAGGACTTCATTAATGAGATTAATGAAATAAAAGAAACCTAAGATGTTGTAGAATCGAATTTCAAAATTAAAACAGGTAGCTACAGTTCTTGCTTTGTACAGCGGTATATGTGATATATCCTGCACCTTATTCGATGAGGAAAGGACCGAGATCTCTTCACCGGGAGTGACTCCTTTAGCAATAACTGGCAGATGCTACACACTCGGTTTGTCTATTGATTGCTTTTAAGAGTCTTTGCTTTGCACAGTGATATATATGATATATCCCGCACCTCATTCGACGAGGAAAGGACCGACGATCCCTTCACCGGGAGTGACTCCTTTAGCAAAACTAGAAAAGCCTCAAAGACACTCCATTTCAAAATTCATTCGATCCTACAACGATATCAAGTTCATTACGCAATAGGTTTTCAGAAAAACCTGTCGTAGCCCTCCGTCATTTCAGATAAGTCCTATTTAGTACTCGTGCTATGTTTGTTGACCTCCGTCAAGGCGTAGTGTGCGGTAGCTAACTAGTATTTATCTGTTTATGCATATGATTCAGATTGAGTTAGGGTAGTCGTGTGGCCTTGTTGACCTCCGTCAAGGGTCGTGCGGGTGTGTTTAATTTGATCAAGAAATGACGGGTTGAACTTGACTAGTAGCCTATGGTTTGTTGACCTCCGTCAAGGTCATAGGGTGCTAGGGGCAAAATATTATTGGGAATTTCAAGTGTTGAAATTTGCAATGAGATTGCATACCTTCTATGAGATAGTTGGATCCCGATACCCGCTGCGAGTAAGAGTTACTCCTGGGAGAGTTTTATACATTACAATTAGCCGATCAAGTAGGTGTCTAGAAAGGTGTCAACGGGGTTAAGCCTCTGGGAAAACGAGGTTTACATTAATTAGGTTCGTGCGAAAGCACGGGGGACCTCCCTCAAAGTACCGACACTGGCCTGGCTGAAAGATTGGCGAACTTGTAGTGTGTAATTAATCCCGGCTAGTCTTTCCTTTTAGGGTTTGAAGGAAGATTTGATAAAAAGCAGTGGGAGCCATCCTGATTAGATAAAATAATAACCAATCTAATCTTGCAAGAGCGGACGCTGAGTGTTTTCTTCTCTCTCTCTCCTGGTAGCGACCATGTCACGCCTTAATCAAGATAATAATACGGATTATTGACCGAACCCGCTTGTTATACTGAGCTGGGGAACGTTGGTCCCGCTCCAACTTATAATTGTTATAAGACAGAGCAGGAAATAGGGGAATACCAGATTTCCCGTGCCGCCCAAACGAAGAAAGTGCATGATGATGCATCTCCTTCGGGTGTATTCGTTACAAAGAACTGTTTCTCAGTATCCTCTGCATCCTGGGTATATGATACCGGATCAGGATCCCAGATATGTAATATGTTACATAGGGCTACAAAAGGGTAGAAAAACTGAGAACGGGTGATAAGTTTTGAGGCAGAAAACGGGGCAAGTGTTGCATCCAAGTCTGTTGGTCACTGTCACCCTGTATTGTAATACATTGATTCTAAACGAATGTTATTAGATACCGAACCTGATATACAAAAATCATATCTGTCTCTTTATTAGTAAAGAAACAATAAATTTTGTATTGTTGGATAATGTTTTGAACATTTCCTATATCAAAAGTTGATCGGTTCAGGCACGTTATCTAAAAGCATTGATGTTCTAAATCAAACCACAGTTCTTAGTATACAGAACACACACAAGAGGAAGAGTTCAGATCTGAACGAATCCTTCTTGAGGCATTGTAGACTAGGTCATATCAATGTGACCCGACTAGCTGAAGTTACATATAGATGCATATTTAAATCAGTTTGAATTTACATCTTGTGAAACTTGCCAGTCATGTCACAAAGATATAATGACACCAGCTCTGTTTATTGGAAACAGAGAAAGAGTTAATGAACTCTTGGGATTGATACATGTTGATGTATGTAAGGTCCCCTGTTTACACATGCCAAGACCGGTTCTTTATACTTCATTACATTCTCTGATGATCTCTCAAGATTCAGTCATATGTTCCTGTTGAAACATGTGTCCGAACCTTTTGAGATATTCATAGAATATAAGTTAGAAGTAGAGAACCAATACGGGTATAAGTATTATGTCCTTTGATGTGATCATGGAAGAGAATACTTGAGCACGGAAATTCCTGGACTATTCTAAAGGAGAATGAGATTCTCTCTCGGCATTACTCCTCCGTATACACCATAGAACGATGGTATATCAGGGCGGAGCAATCACACCCTATATGATAAGGTGCGCTCTATGATGAGTACTACTGAGTTACCTATTTCCTTTGGGGTGTTATGCACTTAAGAAGTTGCATACCTATTGAATAGGGTTCCAATCAAATCAGTTGCCTAACGCTTCATATGTGATATGGAATGGGAAGAGCCCATGTCTTAAGTTAGTTAAGATTTGGGGTTGTCCGGCCTATGTCTAAAAGCAAAATCCGGACACACTCGAGGCAAGGTCTGTTAAGTAGAACTGGAAAGGTTCCAGCTATACAAACTGCAGCTGATGATTTGATAGAACCAAAGGATTCAATAGATTCCAACGAACCTCAGCCTCTCCGCCGATCTAGTAGGGTTCCTCACCCACCTGAGAGATACTTCGGTTTCTCTATGACAGTGGGAGTAAGGATTGCATCATGAGATGATGACCCAACTAGCTTCGAGCTGGCCATCAGGAGTGAGACTCTGTAAGAATGACTGGATGCTTAGCAATCTGAGATGGAATCCATGTACACCAACAAAGTATGGACTTTGGTTGCTATATCTGAAGGGTTAAATCCCCATCAGGAGCAAGTATATCTTGAGAAGATTACTTGGTGTAGATGGAAAAGTTGAGACTTTCAAAGCTAGACTTGTTAAAAGTTTGCATCATTGACCAGGTGTGGATAATGATGAAACCTTTTCAAATAGCTATGCTTAAGTCCATCCAGATCCTACTTGTCACGGCTACATACCATGACTACGATATCTGGTGGTTGGGTGTCATGACAGCTCTTCTAAAATGATGTTTTGGAAGAGGGCGTCTATAAGTACACAGCCAGAGGGCTTCGTAAACAGTGGGAGCAGCGGAAACGCGTGCAAGATGTTTTATGTGATAAAACAGGCATCGCGGAGTTGGAACGTCTGTTTTGATGTAGTAGTCAAAGAGTTTGACATCATCAAAATGGCAGATGAACCTTGTATAAACAAAAAGGTAGTAGGGAGTATGGTGACGATCCTCGTAGAGTACGTGGATGACATACTCTTGATAGGGAAGGAGTTTCCTATGCTACGCTCGATCAATCTCCTCTTATCACAAGGATTCTCCATATAGGATCAAAATGATACCTCCTAAATCCTGAGTTTTGGATCTATGAGATAGATTTAATTGGATGTTACGATTCTCACTAGTTGTAGTGAGATGGTATCAATCGATCCCGGGAAGAATCACTGGAAGTGTTCCAGGGTGATAAAGACGACTGAATGTCAGTCGCAGGCATTGTCTTTACCCTCAGTAAAGGGAAGGTATATTGGAAGAGTTCCAAGCTAGATACTGTGACATACTAGACGATAAAGGCAGGATACATCGCTACTAAAGATGCTACCAAAGAAGCTGTTTGGGTGTATATGTTGGAGATAGTGCCCTCAGAGTCAATTATTGGATCACAGGCACGTGATTGCAATGATTGAGGGAGGACCTATCCCGGTAGGACAGTCTTACTCGAGATGATAGTATGCTATCTGGTTTACCTTTATCATCGTGTACTGCTTTAGGTGACCTGACAGGTCGCTATTGCACGTTGATAGAGCCCCTAGGATTCTTGCTTGACTGCCAGCAGTATGAGGACGATCATATAAGTGAGAGCTGGAGTCTATAAGCACATCCTTAAAAGGTCCCTAGTCGTGGGAGTTTCGAGACAGGGCATCGATTCTCCAGAGTAGACTAGTGTATACAGTCGAGACCCCGACGAGGGGCGGTGGCCGGTCTCACAAGCCACTGGTGTCAGTTGGTTCACCTAAGATGTATTCAGGTGCTCATTGGGTTATGAGTACACCGGACAGGACTCACCGGGAATATGCTAGTTGGTCTTATACCTGACGTCAGATAGCAGTTCCGTGGTGACATGTGTACAGGTTAGTTCATCGACCTGGGGATCGTCATTTGTCTCGTATGAGTTCCCACTGTGCTTTGATTACTACCCTACCATGGCTCAAAGGAGTCGTGCAAACAGGTTTTAGTTGGGTACAGTCCTGAGCCACATGGAGGCAGTGAGCGGATCTTCAGGGGTTCGTCTCTCCCGGTATTGGGAGTGAGGTCGCGCTGTGTCTAGGAGAGCCATTACACGAAGTCCTTGGCCAAGGCAGGAGATTTACTGGTAGGTATTCCAGTAGTATCTCAGGGTGTTCTGGGCTACACTCCGACATGACTTGTACCGCTTTTGGGGGTCTGACTTTTACCAATCCCCTAGGCCCGACATGCGATGCTCATAGACGAACGGACCGGACTGTACGGATATTGTCACTGACAGGCTCAGTAGGGTGTCAGGATGAGTTCGCTCATCGACGTCCCTTTTGGTCAATAGCTGGTGGCCCGTCACGTATCGGCTTATACCTCTGACTTGCTAGTGGTTAAATCCACAGCCATAGTATTGACGAGTCTTTAGAGTCCACCACACTTTCAGTTACTCAAGCTTTCGGGCAAAACGCTGTAGAGGCCGTATGGAGATATGGTAGGGTTCGATCAGATACGTGCGGTATTGCACGAATCGTGATCGGACGGTTTTTACTAGCCGGCTTTGGCTTAAGCCGGATCCTAGTATTTGATAGTGTAGTTTTGTCTCTTTGCATTTGTATCCGGTTGGAATACAGATGCGGGTGTGTATGCACAGTATCGGGGTTTTCCTGTAATTTATTACGGGACCAGTTTTCTAGAGTTGCCAGTTTGCATTCCGTTCCGGCCGGTTTTCCCTTGTTCTTTCCCGGCCGGACTTTTCCGATGGAGGGTGTTATTTGCAAGTTTGCAAATATCACATTGTGGAGGGGTTTCTTGCAAATGTATTGATTATGATAGCATCTTTTTGATACCATTATTTTCTATCATCATTTCTTGCTTTTGTGAGATTAGAAAGGATTTGAGGTTGATTTGATTTTGTGATCATGATGTTTAGGTTATGGTCACCCTTTCACTTTTACTACCATCACCTCCCTTCTTATTATGGATTCATATTCTTTCCTCCACCATTCTAAGATGATAAGGTTTTCATTTTGAGAAAAGAGAGGATGAGAGTTTCATTCTTGAGAGTGTGGCATTCTTGATCTTATTTTCATGCTAGAAAAATGCAAGCACCATTTTTCTTATCTTGATTCCTCCATCATCTTCAAAGGCAACAAACCCCAAATGAGACATAGGCTTTACACTACACATTCTACAGCAAATCTTGGACGCGTCGGCTAGCCTACTTCGCGCCCGAGTTGCCTCGGTATTGAGGTGGGAGCCCGTAAAAGATACAGGCGATGTGGTGCCCTTCCGGCGAGGAGGCGACGACCGGAGTTTCCGCAGGAGATCGGGACGACGACGAGAAGACCGGAGGACTCGGATCATTCAGTATATCTCTTCCCCTTCTTGTAGTCAGCTAGAACTAGTTTAATGGCCCGATCCGGGTGTTTAGTGCGCGGTGGTGCCGGTTTGCTAAGTTCGCAAAATTAAAGTTTATCACCGCTTCCGCATTTGGCCGTCGGACTGACGGCCGGGGCGCCGCCGTGCACTTACAGTGGTATCAGAGCCTCGCCATTAGCTTAGTCTAGCTTCGTATGATGTGTTTGCATTTCCGATCGACCAAAATTCCAAAAACTCGCATTTTTCCTCACATCAGTTTTCTGTCGAAATTTTTTGAACTCCAAAAATTTTTCAGGTTGTAAAAAACTAATGTACTGGAAAATCTAAGACTGCTATAAAAATTCAACGCAGTGAGTCGATCACTGAAGCGCGGAACCGCGGCCAAACCCCCCCTTGGGCCGCGGTTCCACCGCACATTGGTGTTCTCACTGTGTCCAATTTCTCCGGTGGGCTTCTGGGCTGATTTTAGGGTTTTTGGAATATTAATATTGGGCCCAGAATTTCTGTGAGTGCTACAGTATTGCTTGGGGGCCCACTTGTTAATTTTTGATCGATCGGATATTTTAAACACATTATTTCACAGTATTTACATTATATCTGCGACTGTGAATGTCACTTGATCGGTAAATCCAGTCTAACTGCTATAGCCCGGTTAGACGGATTTGCGAACGTGACTTTCACGTTGATGTTCTGTGTTTTTGCTGTGATGTTGCGGATCGGTCGTGGGGGATAGCCTGGATGCAATGCTAGTACAGTTTTGTTGTATTATGTACATTTGATATTGCAGGGCGAGCGTCTGACATGTGAACTGCCGTCACTGCCTGTTTGTATTATTCTTTTGGGGCACGACCTGGTTGCGGTCGATGTACCCGTTGTATGTATATTTTACTTTCTGTACTAGGATTACCCCGCGGAGGGGTGCACGGATAGCCGGGTTCTAGAGGGCAACAAGCCCGCATCTCATGGTATTGGGACGGAGGGGGCTTCACTCTAGAATTGGCGGGCTATTCGCCGTACTCGTAGGGGGTACAGGTTGACCTAAGAGGGGTGCCTAAGTTACCGGATTCCGTGAAGTGCTGGGTGGTCCATTTACGGCGCTGAAGGGGGCTGCCTCGCTTCAGGTTTTGGTGGGTAACTTTCCGCGCCCGTAGGGGTCTAGGATTTCATTGCACAGGCTATCCACACGACCAGGGGAACGTCGGGTTTCAGTAGTGGCTCTGTGAAACCCGGGGATCCCAGATATCTGTATTGTTCTGTGATGCTGTACATTTCTGTGATGTTGCATTTTTATCACGCCTTGAGCGAATATAATATATTGGTATATATATTAATAGATGTTTTATATGTTTTACATCCGCGCTAGTCCAGTCCCCGCTCTGTCGCTAGTTAGCTAACCTAACGGGTAATGACGGGACCCAGTGGCGGATGCGGATGGCATATACGTACATCAGTATATTTTCGTTCTTTGTGGTGTGATCAATTGATGGGACTGCGTTGATTCGGATCAATGCAAGTTAAAACAAACCTATTCTGATGTTGTTGGAACACTTTTCAAAAAGCTGTTATTGCAAGGGCGTTCTCTTTTGTTTTGCATCGTGGTATTCATTTGGAATATCCTGCTCCTCAGTCGACGAGGCAAGGGCCGAGATCCCTTCACCGGGAGTGACCCCTTGGACAGAAGTTTGCGTCAGGGCATTAACTTCACTATAGCCGATTACTTTTGCTTTGCATCGTGGTATTCATTTGGAATATCCTGCACCCCATTCTACGGGGAAAGAGCCGAGATCCCTTCACCGGGAGTGACCTCTTTAGTAAAGGTTTTCGTCACTATATTTTCTAAAAAGCTATCCGTTCCTTCAACGATATCAAGTTCACTACGTTAAAGGTTTTCGCCAGAAACCATTCGTAGCCCTCCGTCGTTTCATATGGGTAGTCAATAGTATTCAAGCTGTGTTTGTTGGCCATAGTCAAGGCACAGTGTTTGGTAGCTGTTGGGTATTCATATGCTGCATAGATAGATGCGTTGGTTTGGGACAGTCGTATAGCCTTGTTGGCCCTAGTCAAGGGCTTGTACGGGTGGGTTCAAATCAACCTGGACAATGACGGGTAGAACTTGACATGTGACTTATGATTTGTTGGCCTTAGTCAAGGTCATAAGAGCATGGGGCAAAAATCCACATCGGGAGTTTCATAAGAACTGAAACTTGCCAGATATGCGCATACCTTCTGGAGTGTGATACCGTGAGCGGATTCCGTCACGTTGTCATGCGATGATAGTTGGATCCCGATTCCCACTGATGAGTTGGTTTACTCCTCGGGTGACCCCGACTAATTCTTCTTTCAGGTTTGGAGGAGAATTTGAGGTACAGTGGGAGGTTTCCAGATTAGATAAAATGATAACCATTCTGATCTAGGTTAGAGTGCACGCTGAGTGTTTCTTTTCTCTCTCTCTGGCAGCGAACATTGACCCGACCCTATGACTACGACTCAGAGACCAAGTTGACCGAACCTTCTTAACACTGGCTTTTGGATTGTCAGAGTTGCAGACCTCATTGCCACTCCTATTTTTACCCTTTTTCTCCAGGACACCCCGTATTACTGCGAACGTCCACTTCCATTGGACAAAACCATCGTATGGTTAGATACGAACTCGAAGGAATTCGAGGATGGTTTCCGGTTCTGGAGAAAACGGATAGGATTATTCAGTTGTCTTTTCCTTTTTGCCTTCTCTCAAGTTACGAGTACTCCTTAGTTTAGGAGATAGTACACCTATTACGCAAATTGGATAGTCTTCTTCCAAATCTTAGGCTGGTGCCGACCGGTAGGGAATGAAGAAAACCAATTAGCCTAAATGGTGTGCAGAAGGTATTAAGATTAAGACAAAGCAAGGGATTAGTAAGAGGGCAAAGTAAATTGCGACTGATATTCACGACCAAACCAAGTATTTCTTCGCCAATCCTAAATCACCTTTGTATTTCTCCAGGACACTCCGTATCACTACGAAGATCCACAGTTTATTGGATACTCCATCGTATGGTTATATACGAACTCGAAAGGAACTTGTTCCAGTTCGGGGATGGATTCTGGTCTAGGAGAAATAGGAATAAGGTTTATTCGGTTGTCTTTTATCTTCACCTTCTCTCGCGTTGCGAGTGCTCCTAGGATTAGGACAGTACACCCATTATGCTTATTGGATAGTCTTCTTCCAAACCATAGGCTGGTGCCGAACGGTAGGGAAGGAAGAAAACCATTTGGCCTAAGGGGTGTGCAGAAGGTAATGACTAAAGACATATAAAGGGATTTGGAGAGGTGGCAAAGAATTATACGGTTATAGTTGTGAATCTGGATAATGGTAGAGGCATTACTAGGAATACCAGGATGCCCCATCGAAACATTTCAATGTTTCAGTTTCACTGTGTACTGTTAAATGAAAACTGATTTCCTGATTAGACACTTGCTCCAGGGTATGTATTTACCAGGTATGATTGTCACATCTGTATGGTTTTACAGATGATGAGTGGGAGTAAGTTATTGGGAATTGGGTGATCATCCTCATTATATCGGGATTCGTTGTAATCGGTGATATTTGAGGAGATCACCTGGGCTGTTTGCCGGTCGGCAAATATTTGGTTTTGAATATCCGCTGTTGTGCACCAATTTCAAATTGATATATCTGTACGTCTATTTTCATAGAGTGAGATATACCTTTTGATATTATGTCGATGACATTTACCTATATCAGTGGATGGTTAGGTAAGGAGCATTAAACAGCGGTGTAATTCTTCTTAACCATAAGTACTGTTTTCAACCTACGACACACAGTGAAAGAGTTGTTAGACTCACCGGACTTATACAGAGTATTGTATGTTGTCCAGTGTCCATAAGGACAGAGGGGTTGGTCCTCATACTATATTCTGTTTACTTTTAACTTCTCTAGTTCTTAGACATGTGTTTCGTAGAAACACAGAGTCTAAGTTTTGAGGAGTTATAGGTATTTGAATAGAGTAGAGAACTAGGTGTAGAAAGTATCGGGATTCTTCAAAGTGATCGAAGATGTAGATACTTGTGTATGGTATTCAGTTGATAGTAATGATAAAGAGAAATTGCTTCTCTTTCAGGTTACTCATAATTGGAAGCATTCCTAAGTTGAGTAACGCTGATCGGCCTCCTTCCATTTAGTTGACATGCACTGGAGATAGCTGCATGATTTGAATCTGGTTTAATTAAATCAGAGCCTCTGGTTCTATATTGGATATAGAACAGTTCATATCTTAACGTTGTTAAGGTACGGGGAGTTGTCTGGCTTATGATTAAAACCAGACTCTGGATAACTCAAGGCACGTTTCTGTAATGGCTGTTTGTGGGTTGACCTAGGCTATGACGAGGGTTGACTTTCTACCATCTGGCAGATCAATAGAAATATTGTTCTAGACTAGCCACAGTTTTATTAAAAATGGATTTTTTCAAAAACAGTAGTGGGAGTATGGTAGAACTGGAAGTGATCTCAGAACCGCAAACGATTACTGAAGATTTGATAAGAAACCTAAAGATTCAATCTGATTTGACATTCCATTGGCCACTCCGCAGATAAGGTGGGTAACTTCAGGCACCCGAGAGGTACTCCGGTAGCCTCAAGGACGGTGACAGGGAAGTTCTTGTTTACCCACACTTGCCATTGTTGTTGTTCCAGGCTGCGAGACCCGGCAGGAGGATGAGTATAGCGTCGTTCTAAACTAGCTTTAGAAGTGCACGTCTATATGACTCTGCCAGAGGGTTGTCGTAGTCAGTGGGAGCAGCGGAAGCATTGGTGGACATCAGGCTTATGTCTATTTATAGACTAAAGCAGATGTAGCGGAGATAGATCATCTATTTCTGATGTGACAGTCATAGGTTTGACGTCATCAGAATAGGGGATGGATCTGTTGAGAAGGTAGTAGGAAGTGATATTCCTATACTACGATCGGTTATACTTTGGTCGTCACACAGTGGTTTCTCCACAAAGGACTTGGACATTATATCAGACATACTGGTTACTAGATCTATGGTTTTAGATCTAGATTTGGTTGGTTTCCCAATCAGGGTACTTTGACAGCATTCTAAGAGTATTTAGAATGGACGACTCCTAGCACGGTAGTGTACCTGCAGGTGATGGAGTCACCCTCTCTAAAGGTGTCTTATAGACTAAAGTAGAGAGGGATGTGCATGATTGGCAGATCACTTGCTTAGGCAATTGAGTCAATCATGAGATGTCAAGTACCACACCAGATGTTGTTCTTGCACTAGATGCAATAATTTGATATTGATCCAATCCTGGAGGAACAGTCGGAAGCAGTTTTAGAACATAAGTGGATATTCTAAGGATATGATAACGACAGCCTCATTCGGGAGGCAGTTATCATTCCAGGCTTCCAAGGTGACATGGACGACAGGGTGATCGTCAGAGTTATAGTTATCCTTCTGACGAGGGGCAGTATTTTGGACAGGTGGTCCAAGGGAATACTGAGGGTGGCATGGCGCAGGATACTGATTAAGTTCAGTTGACGATACAGTCTAAGAAGTTTGGATTTGGAGTTCATTTATGAGCTAGGTCCCATCAGACATCCAGACATTCTAAGACAGGTATTGCTCATTTCGGGAGATGGCTTTCTCCGCGAACTTGAGATAGAGAGAGACATAGAAAGAAATATCAAGGCGGATCCACTCACTGAGGCTATTCCTCGAACGCAATAGTTTCACAAATGGATTTTGTGAGACTGACTAGTAGGGGAGTTGGGTGTTCGGTATCACACGGGCTGTGAGTATACGACATCGCAATAATTAGCCTTGAGTGGAAGTGGGAGATTGTTGGAGATAGTGCCCTCAGAGTCAATTATTGGATCACAGGCACGTGATTGCAATGATTGAGGGAGGACCTATCCCGGTAGGACAGTCTTACTCGAGATGATAGTATGCTATCTGGTTTACCTTTATCATCGTGTACTGCTTTAGGTGACCTGACAGGTCGCTATTGCACGTTGATAGAGCCCCTAGGATTCTTGCTTGACTGCCAGCAGTATGAGGGCGATCATATAAGTGAGAGCTGGAGTCTATAAGCACATCCTTAAAAGGTCCCTAGTCGTAGGAGTTTCGAGACAGGGCATCGATTCTCCAGAGTAGACTAGTGTATACAGTCGAGACCCCGACGAGGGGCGGTGGCCGGTCTCACAAGCCACTGGTGTCAGTTGGTTCACCTAAGATGTATACAGGTGCTCATTGGGTTATGAGTACACCGGACAGGACTCGCCGGGAACATGCTAGTTGGTCTTATACCTGACGTCAGATAGCAGTTCCCTGGTAACATGTGTACAGGTTAGTTCATCGACCTGGGGATCGTCATTTGTCTCGTGTGAGTTCCCACTGTGCTTTGATTACTACCCTACCACGGCTCAAAGGAGTCGTGCAAACAGGTTTTAGTTGGGTACAATCCCGAGCCACATGGAGGCAGTGAGCGGATCTTCAGGGGTTCGTCTCTCCCGGTATTGGGGGTGAGGTCGCGCTGTGTCTAGGAGAGCCATTATACGAAGTCCTTGGCCAAGGCAGGAGATTTACTGGTAGGTATTCCAGTAGTATCTCAGGGTGTTCTGGGCTACACTCCGACACGACTTGTACCGCTTTTGGGGGTCTGACTTTTACCAACCCCCTAGGCCCGACATGCGATGCTCATAGACGAACGGACCGGACTGTACGGATATTGTCACTGACAGGCTCAGTAGGGTGTCAGGATGAGTTCGCTCATCGACGTCCCTTTTGGTCAATAGCTGGTGGCCCGTCACGTATTGGCTTATACCTCTGACTTGCTAGTGGTTAAATCCACAGCCATAGTATTGACGAGTCTTTAGAGTCCACCACACTTTCAGTTACTCAAGCTTTCGGGCGAAACGCTGTAGAGGCCGTATGGAGATATGGCTGGGTTCGATCAGATACGTGCGGTATTGCACGGATCGTGATCGGACGGTTTTTACTAGCCGGCTTTGGCTTAAGCCGGATCCTAGTATTTGATAGTGTAGTTTTGTCTCTTTGTATTTGTATCCGGTTGGAATACAGATGCGGGTGTGTATGCACAGTATCGGGGTTTTCCTGTAATTTATTACGGGACTAGTTTTCTGGAGTTGCCAGTTTGCATTCCGTTCCGGCCGGTTTTCCCTTGTTCTTTCCCGGCCGGACTTTTCCGATGGAGGGTGTTATTTGCAAGTTTGCAAATATCACATTGTGGAGGGGTTTCTTGCAAATGTATTGATTATGATAGCATCTTTTTGATACCATTCTTTTCTATCATCATTTCTTGCTTTTGTGAGATTAGAAAGGATTTGAGGTTGATTTGATTTTGTGATCATGATGTTTAGGTTATGGTCACCCTTTCACTTTTACTACCATCACCTCCCTTCTTATTATGGATTCATATTCTATCCTCCACCATTCTAAGATGATAAGGTTTTCATTTTGAGAAAAGAGAGGATGAGAATTTCATTCTTGAGAGTGTGGCATTCTTGATCTCATTTTCATGCTAGAAAAATGCAAGCACCATTTTTCTTATCTTGATTCCTCCATCATCTTCAAAGGCAACAAACCCCAAATGAGACATAGGCTCTACACTACACATTCTACAGCAAATCTTGGACGCGTCGGCTAGCCTACTTCGCGTCCGAGTTGCCTCGGTATTGAGGTGGGAGCCCGTAAAAGATACAGGCGATGTGGTGCCCTTCCGGCAAGGAGGCGACGACCGGAGTTTCCGCAGGAGATCGGGACGACGACGAGAAGACCGGAGGACTCGGATCATTCGGTATATATCTTCCCCTTCTTGTAGTCAGCTAGAACTAGTTTAATGGCCCGATCCGGGTGTTTAGTGCGCGGTGGTGCCAGTTTGCTAAGTTCGCAAAATTAAAGTTTATCACCGCTTCCGCATTTGGCCGTCGGACTGACGGCCGGGGTGCCGCCGTGCACTTACAGTATATTGGTTCATGAGATGAACTATGTTCCTCCCATTGTGTGACAATGGAGTTGTGGCTTATGCCAAGGAACGCAGGTCCCATCAGGGATCCAGACATATTCTAAGGAAGTATCACCTGATCATGGAGATGGTTGATCTCTAAGGGATCGAGGTTAGGAGAGTAGACTCAGAGGACAACACGGCGGATCCACTCATGAAGGCCTATTCCCAGAGAGAGACTTTTATGGGATGGTTGAGTATGAGATACTACAACCATTGCTACAGATGGCCCTAGTGCAAGTGGGAGATTGTTAGTTATATGTATGCCCTAAAGGCCATTACTGTACATAGGATGTATATTGTAGTGGATGCTGGGACATATATAGGGAGGACTTTCTTGCTCGACATGATAGTATGCTATCTGGTTACTCTTTACCTTAACGTGTACTCAGATTGTCTTTCTATTACATGTTGGTAAAGCTCTTAGGATGTGTACTTGACTACCTGGACTATGATGCGGATCATACTAGTGGGGACATGGTAGTCCATAAGTACATCCTTCAAAGTCCCTAGTCATGGGTGTATCGAGACGGGGCATCGATATACCAGAGTAGACTAGCGTGTACCTTCTCGACCCATACAGATGGGCGATGGATGATCCCATATCCATCGGTGTTTGACATCAGAGATGATATACGGGTGCTCAGTAGAGACTGGGTACACTGGACGGACTCGCCGAGAACTCCCAGATGGTATTATACCTTACGTCAGATGGCAGTTCTCTGGTGACACTGGTACAGAGTAGTCTGTTGACCCGAGATCGTCATAGAGTCTTGTGTGGTTCCCACTGTGCTTTGATTTCCACCTTACCACGTCCAAGAGGGCGTGCAAAACGGTGGTTTTTGGGTACAGTCCCGAGTCACATGGAGGTAATGAGCGATAGGAGGGGATTCGTCTCTCCCGGTATAGGGGGTTGATGTTGCGCTGTGTTCGATTGGCTATAACAGGAAATCCCTGGCCAGGGTTGCTGAGATTTACTGGTAAGTGTTACCAGTAGTTTCTCGAATTGTTATAGACCTCATATCGTCACGACTTATTGAGCTATTGGGGTCTGACGTTTACCACCCCTAGGCAAGATATGCGACATATCAGACGACGAGACCGGACTGTACGGTAGTGTTACTGGTTGGATTCACAGGAGTATGAGCGGGCTTGCTCGTCGATCTTCTGATCGCTCAATACCCGGATGGCCATTACGTTTAGCAGACCGCTTGCGGCTTGTGGGTGTTTGATTTGATCATCACCTGCTGCCGGCGTATTGACGAGTCTTTAGAGTCCTACACAGAGGTTTCCTGGCTCAAGCGAAACGAAATAGGAGCGCATATGAGATATGTGCGGGACCGAGAATAATGCGTGTATGTGATACTGTATTCTATTCTCGCGATGAATGTATCGAATGGTTGTATGCGATATAACCTAGTTATCGATTCAAGCGTTGATTCGATAAGCCGATACATTGTATACTAGTCGGTTGTGTGCGACATGACCGGATCATTGAATCAAGTGTTGATTTAATGATTTAATGCATAATTATATATTTGATATATTACTTTGCATTAACTAGTATTGGTTCACTTTAAATGGATTTTCTCACTTGGATTGTGCACATTGTATATGTGATATACATTTGTACATTTGATTGTATCATGTTTGATGATACATGATTGTTTAAGTGTATGTTAAGATTAAACCATGGTTATGTAATGGTTAGGGTTATGATTTTATTTACTTACTCATTTATTTATTTATTTATTTCATTTTGGCAAAAGAAAAGAAATGGTGGCTTGCTTTGTTTTACATTGAAGCTTCATGAAGGTTTGAAAAAGTCCACCATTTTTGTTTCATGCCTAACCTAACCATTGACCTAACCCTAGTTTATTCTCTACACTTGACCATGGTTATTATTATGATAAGTATTCTTTTTCATTTCCTTTTTAATTAACTTATCATATCATCATCATCTTCTTCTTCATCTTCTTCAATGAAGAAACCTTCACTTCATCAATGGTGATGGATGAAAATGAGTGAGAAATCCAATTCTAAAGTCTACCCACTTCCTATTTCTTCATCCTCTACCTCTTGCCAAGTAGTAGAGTGTGTTTTCTTCACAAGTTTCTTGACTTGGTGAAGTTGGAGCTTGATCTAGTGATGCCTCGACGTAGATCATCTTCGGCATCGACGTCGACGACCTAGCCCGTCCATTCTCCGATGAAGCCGACGCTAGAGCCTGGGGTTCGACTTGGACAGCGAGGAGACATCATTGCGGAGCTATGGAGGTGGAGGACCGGATCTACAAAGGTTGTATTTCCGTTCTTTTAGTTTAGCTGTAAACTAGTTTCGTTTTTTCGCCTAAAATTCTAGCCAACGATCTTGTTAGGGTTTCTCGGCACCGTTAAAATTTCAAATTGGCATGGTTGATGCCTTGTGAGACCTCACTAGGGTGCCTAGGAACCCTTCAGATACCAGCAATCAGATAAAAATCCGAACGCCCAAAGAAATAGAATAACACGAAGAACGTAATGCTAGAATATATGTATCGAAATACATATATGTAAATTATTAAATCAGTACCTGATTTAATAATCTAGCTCAAATCCGAGCCGGCTAGTATTACTAACTGTCCAATCGAAAGTCCGAGTACAAAGTACATCAATCGATCGAACCCTGCACGTATCCAATACGGCTACTACATCATTTCGCCTGAATCAGGGAAACCCTCTGTGTGGGACTCTAAGGACTCGACAGTACTCTGGCGGTTGGGTTTAACCACAAGCACGTCAGCGGCACTAGCTGTACGTAATGGCTACCCAGGTACCTGTCGAAAAGGAAGGCCGACGAGCAAGCTCTTCCGAACTCCTACTGAGCCTATCCGTGACAATATCCGCACAGTCCGGTCTCTTCGTCAAAGAGTATCGCATACCGGGTCTAGGGGATGGTAAACGTCAGACCCTAATAACCTGATAAGTCGTGCCGATGTGGCTCAGGACCAATCCGGGAAACTACTGATCAACCTACCAATAAATCCCAAGTGCCTTGGCCAAGGTCTTATGGTCCTAACCAATCGAATCACAGTGCAATATCGACTCCCTATACCGAGAGAGACGAATCCCCGACAATCGCTCACTGCCTCCATGTGGCTCGGGACTGAACCCAACCAAAACCTGTTTGCACGACTCAGTAGAGCCATGGTAGGGTAGTGATCAAAGTTCAGTGGGAACTCACACGAGACAAATGCCGATCTCGGGTCTAAAGACTAACCTGTACACATGTCACCTGAGAACTTCCATCTGACGATAGGTATAGTACTACATGGAAGTCCTTGGCGAGTCAATCCAGTGTACTCACACCAAGTGAGCACTTGTATACGATCTTAGGTGCATCATACCAATTGATGCGGGACCAACCATCCCCCGACGGGGCTAGAAACGTACACACCAGTCTACTCTGGAGTATCAGTGTCCAGTCTCGATACTCACGCGACTAGGGACCATTTAAGGATGTGCTTATGGACTACCCTGCTCCCACAAGTATGATCGCCATCACAACGCTGGTAGTCAACCAAGATCCTAGGGGCTTTATCAACATGTAACCGCAATATGTAATAACGAGTATGACATATGCCATATTAAGATAAAGACAAACCACAATAGTATACTACCGTATCGTGTCTTTATCAATATGTGCAAACCAGATATAACAACAATACAAATAAATACACATATCCCGATAAAGACAAGTCAAATAATATACTATAAAACTGAGCAAGATTGTTCTGTACATACATATCCCTAGTATCCTATATGTATATATATACAATACAGGCCTCTGGGGCATATACATCCAACAGTTGGGATAATCGAAAGTAGCGGGGATTAGAAGGACATAGGAATGGGATTTGGGAGTTTAAGCGAGATTTCCAACGCTAAATCCATTCCTAGTGCCCCTTGTCCGTCCGCTAAATACGCTTATTTCCAACCCTCGGCCAAATACCCGCAACCATATATCCAATTAAGTCACAACTACATGTCACGTTGTAGTGCGCTTAAAGGACTTTTCGACTTAGGTCGCGGCTACATGTCACGTATAGCGCACCTAAGTGAGGGGGTTGCGTTTGTTTGGTCGGGATTCTTTTCAAGATGTTTGGCGAAGAGAAGCACAAGGGATTTCTCTGTCTCTCATACCACCTTCCTCAGCCTTAACAAGTGTGGAATTATTCACACATTATAAAAGAAAAGAAAACAAAACAAGAAGGAAGAAAAGATAGAAAAGGAAAATACGGTTTTACAAATGGTGCAAGCTAACTCTTAGGCCCTCACCTTAGCAAGGAACTCCGTCGAGTATCATCGCTTGAAAATAATACGGAAAAGAGAAGGGAAGGAAAATAGCAAGAAAAGAAATAACAACAACTAGTTAACAACAAATAATAAAGTTATACTAGAAATTAAATTACAATACAATGAAATAAAATTACAAGATAAGAAAAATAACCCTCATCTTCATTTCATCATCCACTCAAAAAGCTCTCACTACAATTTTCATGGAGGAAAGAATGAAGATGAAGAAGAAGAAGCTAAACTAAATCCTAACAAAAAGAGGTATGAAAAGAAGACCCTTGGCTTGGCACAAAACTGGGGTATTTATAGGCTGCGTGCTGAAACCCTAGGGCAACATTCTAACCCTAAATGAAATGACCAAACTACCCCCAAAATCCGAGTAGATACTGAGTCAACTCGGACGCGGATCCGCCGCATAATGGCCATGTTGGCCGCGGATCCGCGGCCATTTGGAGGAGTTGGCATGTCATAATTTGTGGGTTTTCTTATGTTGCTATCCGCTGTTGTTCTACATGTTCCAAATTGCAAATTTCTTCCACAATTTCTTCAGATCTGCAACAGTCCAAAATAGCTTCAAAAATAATTCTTTTGGTCTTATCTCCCTCGAGCTCCGCGCACCCATTGATTCTTGTGCTGCCCCTCTCGTGCTTTGTGCTTGTCCGAGACATGAATGACCACTTTCATTTGTCTTGTCTCTGGAACTGGTACGCGGCACTGGACGGATACGGATGAACGGAACCCGGCTTTTATCTGTTGGCAACAGATGTTCTGTATTTTGGCGTAACATTGGAGATTTTGTATCATTTGTGTTATTTTAGACTAGGAACCTGTAGCCTGTAAATATGTAGCAAATACGGATTAAAAGCACCTACCCATAACAAACGAGCATAAGAATAGGCGGTTTTAAGTGCAATATTCTGGTGTGAACAGTCGGTTATATGTGATATAGCCGTGTTATCGAATCAAGTGATGATTCGATAAGTTGGTACATATTATATTAGTCGGTTGTATATGATATAGCCGGATTATTAAATCAAGTGTTGATTTGATAATTGTATATATAATATACTAGATTACATTAACTAATATTAGCTCACTTAAGCATTTATTTTTTCTCACTTGTGTGCATGTGATATATATTAATGTACATTATTTTGTGTCATGATTGTTGATACACACTACATGGTTGTATGAGACTTACACTATACTAATTATAATGTAAGGTTTTAAGTATTTAAAGTAATTCCAAATTAGTGGATAAATAGCCACATGCATGAAGCTTGTAGAAGCTTGTGGATGCATTGACTTAGTCCACTAATTTTGTTTTACTTAAGATATTTATTAACCTAACCATTATAATTTTGCTATGGTTATGTCTCTACATGAGTTAGCTATATGATACAAACTCACCCATGGTTCATTCTCTCACCTCATTTTTAGTTCATTCTCATTTCTTTGCTTCATCTTCTTCATTCTTGAGAAAAAGCTCACTAGCTTTTTGCAAAGTGGGAAAATATTATGAGAAAAATAAAACTAAAGTGAGCTCACTTCCTACTTCATCATCCTCTACTAGATTAGCAATTTAGTATAGGGTGTTAGCTTCACTAATCTCTCAATTAGTGAAGTAGTAGCTTGAGTTGGTGTCTCCTCGACGTAGATCATCTTCGGCCTCGAAGACTTCAAGCAAGATCGTTCCTTTCACCTTGAGAAGCCATGCAAGAGTCCGGGAGTTCCATGATCGTAGTGAAGGGACCACTACAAGGAGATATTGAAGTGAAGGACCGGTCTACAAAGGTTGTATTCCATTATCACTTAGATGTAAAGTAGTTTACTTTCTAGTTTAGCTCCTAAAACTCTAGTTAGATTCTTGGTTAGGGTTGTTTGGCACACTAATTTTTAAAATACGGCATGTTTGATGCCTTATGGAACCTTGTGGTTTTGCCTAAGAACCCTACAGTGGTATCAGAGCCTTGCTAGAGTATTAGGAGTTGTCTAGGCGAAGTTAAAAGTTCGAACGAACTCCGAAAACCCGATATTACCCACTTTCTGGAAATTTTTCAAAATGTTGGAATTTTTCACATTAAAAATATTCAGAAAATCATGCAGGTAATTCTATGGACACACCTGAAGAACGAAACCCTAACTCGTCTAAGTAACCGCGGATCCGCGGCCAAAACCCAAAACATGGTTTTGGCGGCGGATCCGCGGCGCCACTTGAGAGGCTTTAGTCGGGCCCTTCAGCTGTTGGTCTGTAGGTACTGGGGCATGCTTCTGGGCATTTTTAATTCTGCTTAAGTGTTGAGCTCTCTGGGAATTTTTGGAATTCGTTGATTCGATCGAATTGTTTAACATCGTCTAGCTTTCTGTAATGTGATACAATATGTGGAATTCATATAGTTAGGCATGAAATCCAAAGTATGTGATATTTTGGGTTTATGATATCTAAGATTATTATGGATTCCAAATGTTGTAGTTTGACATTTTCTTTTCTGCGACCGTAAGTGTAATATGTGGTGTATCTCCGGTTTCGTTGCTATATGTCAACTACAATTGGGATACGCATATTTACTTACGTTGATGACATGTGATGTTATGTGTTGCTGCATATGTTATATTGGATCGTCGCGTTTTGAATAGCCGGGGGTTTTATGTGAGATGAGAGTTTTTAATTTTCATTCATGTAAAATTCATTGTATGTAATATTTTTTTATTGGGGTACTTCCGGGTTGAGGATGATGTCACCATTGTTGTATATTATTTACTTTTCCGCATTAGGATAGACCCAAGGAGGGGAGCACAAGTAACCGGGTTCTAGAGTCCAGTGGAAGACCAACTCGAGGAGTCGAGTTTGTCACGACCCGAAAGAGCACGTGACTGGCCCTTGAACCATATGAAGTCTATAGGACTCCATCTGATCCAAGTAAGCCAAAAGCCCAGAAATCTAAAACCATTTTTAAGAATAAGTAAAGAAACTGGTTTAAAGAAGTGAAGAAAAACATGTTTGAAATCAAGGTTTTTAAATAACTAAGCCGAATGTGCATTTTAAAAACAGTACAGTCTTTTCTAAAAATTTCGGCAGAGTTTCTTTTGTAAAACTGGCCCCGAATGGGGTATAACAAGGATAACAATATATGCAATGATAAAGGCATCCCCAAGCGGGAGCTAGCTCTTCGTCAATCGACGGTTACAACCACGCAACCAATATAATATACAACGCCAAGTGGCGAGGATCAAATCCAAAAGAAAGCTCAAAACGGCCAGAAAACCGCAATACTACTAAGCGCGACTCTATGGTCGAAAATACATCACTAAAGTCTAGGTCAGAAACAATATACAAGATTTGGTTGATGGAAATTCTAGATACAAAGAATAAATAAATACAATGGTGATTCTTGATGCGAAAGAATCCACCTACCAAAAGCAAATCACCCGCAAGAAGGTAGTGTGCCAGAAATGCCGCAATGGAACCTGTACGGTAGAACCTGCAAGAACTGTGGCACAACGGGGGTGAGTTGCCAACTCGTGAATAGAGAATATCTACAAGCAGAAACCGAAAGCAAGACATAATCCTAGGTCAATACGATCAGTATATAAAAATCTTCAATAAAAAACATGCAGCCTATAACAAGGCTAGGGTAAATATCTAACCCGAGTGCAATCTCATGTGTCTGTGTCAGTGTCTCAGATAACAATAAAGCATATGAATGAGATATGAATGCGTGAAAACAGAATACATTTACATCAAGCAACTGTTTTCATACTTTAGTGAGATTTCCCTTGTAATTTTAAAAATGAGGTACCATAATGAAATCAGCATAAAACTATGCCTAGCATCGGCACAAACGAAATCCCAATATCTCGATATCTCAAAGTGTCAACCACAATATCTAGGGCGCCGTCAGTCCAGACCGGCCCTTACCATAAAACTCAGACCACGACGGTATCCTCCGGATATCCGACGCGTTGGGTAAAATCACCGGTAGGTAGTACTCCCCTGCCAGGCTCAACATCATCACCACATTCCTCTTGCCCCGGGGTACCGCACCGGGTCCACCATGTACCCGAAACGGTTCATCCGTCTCCTCGAATCGGGTTTCCAAATCCATCAGCAAACTCATGGTGGACGACTCATACATCATGGGAAAACCGCACTTTTTATTTTAAAAGAGAAAATATGTTTATTTGTGTTTTTGCGGTTTTCCTCCAAATCCAGAAAATCTCATGGAAATCCAAATTCGAACCTCAATAGCACGTAAAATAGTGAATATATGCATGAGAATCCATGAATGCGGCATAAAAATGAATAGCAGTATGCAGGAAGTAGCAGGTAATAACTACAATGTCTAAAC
The DNA here is from genome assembly GCA_030015575.1 of Agapanthus africanus. Lineage (NCBI taxonomy): Eukaryota > Viridiplantae > Streptophyta > Magnoliopsida > Asparagales > Amaryllidaceae > Agapanthus > Agapanthus africanus. Next base: position 570,677,762 of record JASDDO010000022.1, read on the forward strand.
TATTAGCTAATAGGCTATGTTAAGCAATAATATTTTCTAAGGTGTACGTGACATGGCAATTACCGATGAAGATGTGTGTGAGCCGGCAAGTAAGTGTACGTGGTACATACGCATCATCGGTAATGGTGCTGGTGTCCTATCAGCATGATATTAATAATGGAGTATGAAGCATAATATAGGAATGCGATGCAAAGCGAACCACAAAAAAGGAGTGGGAGCTGAAACTAGACGTAACTAAAACTAATCTGCATTAATCTAACATAAGTCCTACAATTGGTGCCTTTTGAATATAACACGAATCATGGGGTTTTGAAAATAGGGGCTACGGTGTTTTTATGAAAAGATACGTCGTTTTTGAAATATCCGTAGATTCCCTTGAGCTGTCTTTAAAAATGCCCATGATTCGTTAGTTTTTGAAATAGGTAAGAAGTCTAATCTACTCTAACAACTACACTAACTATACGGCTGAACTAACAATCTGAACTACAGGTAAGGAAACCGCCTAACATCTGAGTCGATATATATATATATAAGTCGGTGATCCCGCCTCAATAGTATCGCGTACGATACAGTATATCATCTGACATCCTCAAGTCATGAGCGCGGATCTATCATCAATGTAAAGCTCATACGGTAAATCGTCGTACGGCATCCCAATAGCTGGGTACAGGTCAACATCTCACTATCTCGTCACATAACAGGTATCACTATCATCAGATCGTATAGTCTGGGGGTACTACTCTATGTCTAGTACAAATCGATACCATCAATGAAGTATGCATGCGGGGGTAAACACATATCCCAAGCACGCAAGAATCACATTTCGTATCCCAAATACGAATCATATCAAATCACCGATCTCACGGCACAAAGCCCACATCATCGACTCAACTCCAAAGTCATCCCATATCATCAATCACAGTGCAAGTATAAGAAACACACAAGTGTATGCGTGTGGGTGCAATTCTATCCTATGGTTCGCAACTAGGAACTACGCTAGTTATTCCTACCCCTAACTAACCATCACACTAGCTAACACACATATAAATATACTACATAGTACTAATTACGGACTGCGGGGGGGCTATACGCCATCCACCCGACTTCCCCCTGTAGATATAATCTACTCACCTTGCATCATCATTTGCGGACGTCACCACGCATTTGCTTGTCTTCCCGAAGTCTTCATAGGTACCTACACATCAAAATATCGTTTATGCGCATTAAAACCAAATCCAAGCTAAAACGGCACACGAAATCCAAAACGATACGATAAGGGGCCTATAGGTGAGAACCTATGGCACGCCTTCAAAACCATCAATAAATCCTCTATATCGTCGTATAAACGCCAAATAATCGAGGTAAAACGCAAGACACCAATTCAGACTTAAAAATACGGAATACGGAAACACGAATCCAAAACAGCAACTTAGGAAAAATGTCCCAGATTTCACCCTAGGTCACTTTATACAAATCTATATATACCAGGGGCCTAACTAGAACATGTAGGAGCTACAGAACAAAAACGAGACAAAATGGTGGGACCCGGGCCGCAATTGGCGGCCAATTGGGAGAAATTGGAGGCCGGGAAGAAGAAGTGGGAGCTGGGGTCTTGGGGTTAGCTTCCTGGGTGCCTGCACATCTCACTGTCCACTCAATATTATTTTAGGGGTCTCGGGGTAAAAGCAGATTCAATAAACACTACACAGATTTCATAATTTCCCCGATATCGGTTTCTAAAATCCGTATTCTGGTTTAAGCTTCAGGTTTTGGGTTCCAATTCATACACTAGGGTGATGGTATAACCTCTACTGATCTCAATTTCACAATACAACACCAAATTCCTCAAACCCTAACTTGGTTATCCTCAAGTCCATAATATCACGCAATATCGATTCAATCTTAACATGGGGGTAAAGGAAATGCTAGAATTAAGCTAATGGTTCAGAAAATACCTCATTTGGCAACTCAAGAATTTTCTTGAGTTGCCCCTAGCGGCCAAAATCCATGCTTTCTTGGTCCATCTTGTAGGTCTCGGGCTCGTGCACAATTTTAATGAAATGGACATGGGGTTTTGGGGTTGTTTTTGAGATGAAGAGAGGGATTGAAGAGGGAGGGAAAAGGGGTGCAGGAGCAGCAGCAGCAAATGGTGGGAGACGGAGAGAAATGAGGAGGCGAGGGATGAGAAAAGGCTAAGGTTTTTAGTCAAAGTCTTCACCTACTCTCTCTCTCTCACCATACCTATTTTCTTTTCTCTTTTTCTTTTTCTTTTCCTTCAAAACCCCTTCTCACAAGAATAGTAGCTCCAAATAACATGAAGGAAAAATGCACAAGTGTGATAAAAATGATATGTGCAAGTTTTCCACAAAAAGCCAAAAAAAAAATCCGATTAGCGATTTTTAATCGCGATTAGCACTAAATTAGTGTCAAACTAATCATAAAAACATAAAAATGTCATAATTCTCTAATTTACCCTATTTTTGAATTTTCCATAATTTTTCTCAAATTTTTCCTATTTATTTGCATTTAATTATAGATTTAATATTAAAATAATCAATAAAATAATATTAAATTATAAAAATTCCCAAAATTAATATTTTATATTTTTGAAAATGTTACAATCTACCCCCCTTAAAGAAATTCGGTCCCCGAATTTAAATTTAAACCCCCAATACTAACAACAATTCCTGTAATAATCCATTTTGTCGGGGCTCCGAAAACATCAACACATAGAGAATATCATAAAAATGTACTGCCCTACTAGAAATCAATCCCAAAAATGCATATATAAGAATATCCTATGCGTCTGGTGCGCAAGGAAATCAAAATCCATATATGTGTCAAACAGGTGTACAAAACAACATCCAGGTGCAACTGGTGTGCACGAAACATCTGTCGTAGGCAACGTGTGTGCCTGACAGAAAAAAAATCAGGTGCATGTGACATGCACGAAAAATCCCGATTTAGTGCATCTGGCGTGCACCAAAATCGTATATCAAAACACTGCATACGGTAGGCATGAAATCTCAATCAATATCCCAATGTAAAGACTCTGTGCAAAATATATAAATATCCAGTGGGTGCATGAAACAAATATCATGAAACTCAATCATCAAAACTAAATCATGCAAACAGAACGCCCAAAATACCGAAATCCAAAATGACGGATACGTGATAATCGAATCACAAAATCACAAATCATAAATACCGTCGTCGGTAGTTCCTCCTTTGAGGTCGAGAAGGAGTCGGTGCATCCACTGCTAGCAGCGCAGGATATCTACTTGTCTCTTGCTCACGGTCTGGCGTCCTCTGACTCTGGGTTCTTATCTTCTTTGCGGATTACCAATCTCACAGTCAACCGGCTCATCGGCCCTGTCAGGTGTGCTAACGGGGACGATTCCGTTCTGGCACTTCTCTAGTCACCTCTCGGTCAAACCTCACGACCACTCGTAAGGCAGCATATCACTGGCGTCGGCCTCTGGCTCTCTGAATGCACGTCACACATCTGATCCTGGGTGCAAGCATCGTTGCAGCAATGTCCGGGAAGGAGTCCTACTCAGGGTCTCTTCCAATCATGCCTAAGCCGAACTGTACGAAGGCTGGTACTCTTGCATAATCTCCTTTCGCTCAATAGACATCTGTGTCCTCAGCACAATATTTCTCGGAATCTGGTTGTACCCCAACGCCTCTGTAAGCATGTCTGACCTCTGGCCTCGACGGAAAGTAATGACAGCTCGTCAGCGTCTCGCTCGAACCTCTGGTTCCAATTGTCTCTATCGTCGTCCACTATGACGTCACGCCAAGCTAATATGCACTGCACTGTTCTCGGCCACGGTCAATCTGAAGTCTCTCACACGGACTCGAAATCGCGTATTCTATAGCTTCATCATTCTGTAGCAGATGTCAGGCCGAACAGGCCCTCGGAAACACGTCCCAACCATCGGAGGAATACTTATCACTCGTCCGTCCTTGATCAATTCGCAACGCATCTGGGTAATTTCCTTTATCCGAACCTGGTCAACTACCTCGTCGACAATGCTGAACTCTGTCCTGCTGGGTGTGCGCAAAACGACCACTCCTGGTCTAGGTCTTCTCGTATCGTTTCCCGAAGGGTCCTGTCGTGGTTCCTTTCTCAAATCTCATCCTGCCGAAATGCCCGGAGGTCGTCATCCAATGCTGAAGCTAAAGCTTATTCCGGAACGGCTGCATACTTATCGCGCTTCTTTCTGGAAGATATATCCATAAACCACGCCTCTGGGTGCATATCACATCTCTGATGTCGGCGGAGTGGGACGTCATCTCGTCGAAATATCTTGCGAACTCTTTTCTTCACTCTGCGTCAATGTCGACTGATTCGGACTCGTCTCATCATGGCTGCATGGACTGTGCTCCAACGGCTATCCTCGTATCTGGAGTCTCCCAAGCAAAGCATCCCATCACATAATGTCCGAATGATGTCGAATCATCCGATCGACTCGTCAGAACCTCATAACCCCCAAGAAATCACATCATGGGTACAGTTTAATAGCATCGAGTACATGCCACAGCGTCGGTGGTCCAGCCGTAGAAGGGCAAACCCAAGCCTCACTAATGGCGCCGCGGAACTGCCGCAAACCTTAAGATTCAAAGGCTTTCACATGGTCATTAAGTCGAGTTAGGGTTTCATTCTTCTAGAGGGTCCATAGAATCACCTGCATGTCTTTCCGTATACTTTAAACTTGGAAAATGGGCTTCTGACATTCGATCGTCTCTATCGACTCTCAACGAACCTGCTTGAAGTCGTCTCTAGCTGGAAACAATCTATCTGGTGACCTCGCATCGGTAAACGAACGAACCACATGTCCTAGTCATTCATCCTCAGGTGACTAGCGACTTGCTATCATCTCTCTAAGTATATGCTCACGCTGCAGTAGCTCCAACCATCTGGGCGATATTTCGTCATTTGCAGCAGCAACTGGCTCATACGCCTGTACGCCGAACAACGCCTCAATCCTCCAGGAAAGACAACACATTGGCGGTCATCTCTGAATCGGTCTGCTCTAGATCTGAGTAAGACTCTCCACACTGGAAATCTTCAACTCAACTGGGCCCGCTCCGGCGCAAAATCGGACGAATCACCTTCGTCTCTCAAATCGGGTAGACTAGCTATCATCTGTCGCAATCTGCCTGAAAGCTCCGGCAATCCCAGCTCGTAAGCTTCGAAAGCAACATCCTGTCAATCTCAGCAACAGCTGGTCCATCTGTCTGCACGGTAGGCGACATCACAATCTCTGAGGTATGCTGTACATTAACAGTCCTCTCTCAACTGGCAGCTTTAACAATAGCCGATCATCCGGTGTAAAACCAAGCACTCGCCTCCACTAGAGGTCACAATCATCAATGCCAACTCGAGACGTCCCCATGTCACCAGAAAACACAATGGTCAGCCCTCGTACCAGACGAGCTCACACCGGCCGTAAGCCTAGCAGCAGCCCAAACTGCGCTCAAACATGGTGACAGGAACCTCAATCGAGTATCAAAAGAGCACATCAATGGCAAGAAAGGAAACAACAGATCCAGAGTGGATACATGATCATAGGAAGGAACAACATCAATAAGGGTATGATCATGAAACTAGTAGAATCGGGAATCTCAAATGGATGTATGATCCAGGATACAAAGAGAATCGCTGATCTCGAAAAATGTACATCCTAAGGTTCCTTAAGCGGAGTGGCGTGTCGTAAGTATGCCGCGGAACATACCAACGGTACGTCACTCTACTTTAGTCACCTATTCCATCAACCAAGGGTCATCCTACGTGACGAAAGTTCGGGTCTAATACCCCCTCGACCAAGTCTAAGTTCCGTAAGGTCAAGCCTAAGTTCCGTATATGAATAACTCCCAAGGCTCCACATAGTCAAACTTAGACTCGAACCAAGGTCAACCTAGCGCTCTGATACCAACTTTGTCACGACCCGAAAGAGCACGTGACTGGCCCTTGAACCATATGAAGTCTATATGACTCCATCTGATCCAAGTAAGCCAAAAGCCCAGAAATCTAAAACCATTTTTAAGAATAAGAAAAGAAACTGGTTTAAAGAAGTGAAGAAAAACATGTTTGAAATCAAGGTTTTTAAATAACTAAGCCGAATGTGCATTTTAAAAACAGTACAGTCTTTTCTAAAAATTTCGGCAGAGTTTCTTTTGTAAAACTGGCCCCGAATGGGGTATAACAAGGATAACAATATATGCAATGATAAAGGCATCCCCAAGCGAGAGCTAGCTCTTCGTCAATCGACGGTCACAACCACGCAACCAATATAATATACAACGCCAAGTGGCGAGGATCAAATCCAAAAGAAAGCTCAAAACGGCCAGAAAACCGCAATACTACTAAGCGCGACTCTATGGTCGAAAATACATCACTAAAGTCTAGGTCAGAAACAATATACAAGATTTGGTTGATGGAAATTCTAGATACAAAGAATAAATAAATACAATGGTGGTTCTTGATGCGAAAGAATCCACCTACCAAAAGCAAATCACCCGCAAGAAGGTAGTGTGCCAGAAATGCCGCAATGGAACCTGTACGGCAGAACCTGCAAGAACTGTGGCACAACGGGGGTGAGTTGCCAACTCGTGAATAGAGAATATCTACAAGCAAAAACCGAAAGCAAGACATAATCCTAGGTCAATACGATCAGTATATAAAAATCCTCAATAAAAAACATGCTGCCTATAACAAGGCTAGGGTAAATATCTAACCCGAGTGCAATCTCATGTGTCTGTGTCAGTGCCTCAGATAACAATAAAGCATATGAATGAGATATGAATGCGTGAAAACAGAATACATTTACATGAAGCAACTGTTTTCATACTTTAGTGAGATTTCCCTTGTAATTTTAAAAATGAGGTACCATAATGAAATCAGCATAAAACTGTGCCTAGCATCGGCACAAACGAAATCCCAATATCTCGATATCTCAAAGTGTCAACCACAATATCTAGGGTGCCGTCAGTCCAGACCGGCCCCTACCATAAAACTCAGACCACGACGGTATCCTCCGGATATCCGACGCGTCGGGTAAAATCACCGGTAGGTAGTACTCCCCTGCCAGGCTCAACGTCATCACCACATTCCTCTTGCCCCGGGGTACCGCACCGGTTCCACCATGTACCCGAAACGGTTCATCCGTCTCCTCGAATCGGGTTTCCAAATCCATCAGCAAACTCATGGTGGACGACTCATACATCATGGGAAAACCGCACTTTTTATTTTAAAAGAGAGAATATGTTTATTTGTGTTTTTGCGGTTTTCCTCCAAATCCAGAAAATCTCATGGAAATCCAAATTCGAACCTCAATAGCACGTAAAATAGTGAATATATGCATGAGAATCCATGAATGCGGCATAAAAATGAATAGCAGTATGCAGGAAGTAGCAGGTAATAACTACAATGTCTAAACTATTAGCTAATAGGCTATGTTAAGCAATAATATTTTCTAAGGTGTACGTGACATGGCAATTACCGATGAAGATGTGTGTGAGCCGGCAAGTAAGTGTACGTGGTACATACGCATCATCGGTAATGGTGCTGGTGTCCTATCAGCATGATATTAATAATGGAGTATGAAGCATAATATAGGAATGCGATGCAAAGCGAACCACAAAAAGGGAGTGGGAGCTGAAACTAGACGTAACTAAAACTAATCTGCATTAATCTAACATAAGTCCTACAATTGGTGCCTTTTGAATATAACACGAATCATGGGGTTTTGAAAATAGGGGCTACAGTGTTTTTATGAAAAGATACGTCGTTTTTGAAATATCCGTAGATTCCCTTGAGCTGTCTTTAAAAATGCCCACGATTCGTTAGTTTTTGAAATAGGTAAGAAGTCTAATCTACTCTAACAACTACACTAACTATACGGCTGAACTAACAAGCTGAACTACAGGTAAGGAAACCGCCTAACATCTGAGTCGATATATATATATATAAGTCGGTGATCCCGCCTCAATAGTATCGCGTACGATACAGTATATCATCTGACATCCTCAAGTCATGAGCGCGGATCTATCATCAATGTAAAGCTCATACGGTAAATCGTCGTACGGCATCCCAATAGCTGGGTACAGGTCAACATCTCACTATCTCGTCACATAACATGTATCACTATCATCAGATCGTATAGTCTGGGGGTACTACTCTATGTCTAGTACAAATCGATACCATCAATGAAGTATGCATGCGGGGGTAAACACATATCCCAAGCCCGCAAGAATCACATTTCGTATCCCAAATACGAATCATATCAAATCACCGATCTCGCGGCACAAAGCCCACATCATCGACTCAACTCCAAAGTCATCCCATATCATCAATCACAGTGCAAGTATAAGAAACACACAAGTGTATGCGTGTGGGTGCAATTCTATCCTATGGTTCGCAACTAGGAACTACGCTAGTTATTCCTACCCCTAACTAACCATCACACTAGCTAACACACATATAAATATACTACATAGTACTAATTACGGACTGCGGGAGTGCTATACGCCATCCACCCGACTTCCCCCTGTAGATATAATCTACTCACCTTGCATCATCATTTGCGGACGTCACCACGCATTTGCTTGTCTTCCCGAAGTCTTCATGGGTACCTACACATCAAAATATCGTTTATGCGCATTAAAACCAAATCCAAGCTAAAACGGCACACGAAATCCAAAACGATACGATAAGGGGCCTATAGGTGAGAACCTATGGCACGCCTTCAAAACCATCAATAAATCCTCTATATCGTCGTATAAACGCCAAATAATCGAGGTAAAACGCAAGACACCAATTCAGACTTAAAAATACGGAATACGGAAACACGAATCCAAAACAGCAACTTAGGAAAAATGTCCCAGATTTCACCCTAGGTCACTTTATACAAATCTATATATACCAGGGGCCTAACTAGAACATGTAGGAGCTACAGAACAAAAACGAGACAAAATGGTGGGACCCGGGCCGCAATTGGCGGCCAATTGGGAGAAATTGGCGGCCGGGAAGAAGAAGTGGGAGCTGGGGTCTTGGGGTTAGCTTCCTGGGTGCCTGCACATCTCACTGTCCACTCAATATTATTTTAGGGGTCTCGGGGTAAAAGCAGATTCAATAAACACTACACAGATTTCATAATTTCCCCGATATCGGTTTCTAAAATCCGTATTCTGGTTTAGGCTTCAGGTTTTGGGTTCCAATTCATACACTAGGGTGATGGTATAACCTCTACTGACCTCAATTTCACAATACAACACCAAATTCCTCAAACCCTAACTTGGTTATCCTCAAGTCCATAATATCACGCAATATCGATTCAATCTTAACATGGGGGTAAAGGAAATGCTAGAATTAAGCTAATGGTTCAGAAAATACCTCATTTGGCAACTCAAGAATTTTCTTGAGTTGCCCCTAGTGGCCAAAATCCATGCTTTCTTGGTCCATCTTGTAGGTCTCGGGCTCGTGCACAATTTTAATGAAATGGACATGGGGTTTTGGGGTTGTTTTTGAGATGAAGAGAGGGATTGAAGAGGGAGGGAAAGGGGGTGCAGGAGCAGCAGCAGCAAATGGTGGGAGAGGGAGAGAAATGAGGAGGAGAGGGATGAGAAAAGGCTAAGGTTTTTAGTCAAAGTCTTCACCTACTCTCTCTCTCTCTCACCATACCTATTTTCTTTTCTCTTTTTCTTTTTCTTTTTCTTTTCATTCAAAACCCCTTCTCACAAGAATAGTAGCTCCAAATAACATGAAGGAAAAATGCACAAGTGTGATAAAAATGATATGTGCAAGTTTTGCACAAAAAGCCAAAAAAAAATCCGATTAGCGATTTTTAATCGCGATTAGCACTAAATTAGTGTCAAACTAATCACAAAAACATAAAAATGTCATAATTCTCTAATTTACCCTATTTTTGAATTTTCCATAATTTTTCTCAAATTTTTTCTATTTATTTGCATTTAATTATAGATTTAATATTAAAATAATCAATAAAATAATATTAAATTATAAAAATTCCCAAAATTAATATTTTATATTTTTGAAAATGTTACAGTCGAGTCTGGGTCTCCTATCTCTAGAATTGGTTGGGTTGCTTGCCGCTCTCGTAGGGGTCTAGGGATGTCAGTTTGGCTATTCATCGCGACCGTAGAATCCGTGTTTTATACAGGCTCAAAATAAAACACGGACCTCTTAGTATATCCAATATTTCATATGTTTCTTCTGCTGCTCTGTGATGTGATCACTGTGGATTCTGAGACGAATAGATATACATTATATATGAGATATATAGTAGACGTTGCTTATATTTTGCACCCGCGCTAGTCCCGTCCCGCTATGCCGTTAGTTAAGCAACCTAACTGTGCATAACGGGACACTGTGGAGAATGCGGATGGCATAAGCGTACGTTGTATTTTTGTTTCTTCTGTGATGCTTAGGAAGCATAAATGATGGGACTTCATTAATGAGATTAATAAAAGAATAGAAATCTAAAAGATGTTGTAGAATCAAATTTTCAAAAAGGGTAGCTCTAGTTTTTTGCTTTGCATAGCGGTATTTCTTGTAGAATATCCAGCACCTTATTCGATAAGGAAATAGCCTAGATCGCTTCACCGGGAGTGGCCTCTTTAGCAAAAGCTAGCAGATGCTACAACACTCGGTTTGTCTTTTGATTGATTTTTATAGTTTCTTCTTTGCATAGTAATATTTATGAAATATCCTGCACCTTATTCGATAAGGAAAGAGCCGATATCCCTTCACCAGGAGTGGCCTCTTTAGAAAAACTAGTGAAAGCTTAAAAAACACTCCTTTTCAAAATCACTCGATTCTACAACGATATCAAGTTCATTACGCAAAAGGTTTTCTGAAAAACCTGCATAGCCCTCCGTCATTTCAGACAAATACTATTTTAGTATTCGTGCTACGGTAGTTTGGCCTGCGTCAAGACGTAGTGTACGGTAGCTGAATTAGTACTTATCTGTAGCATGAGATGCGATTGGATTAGGGTGTTCGTACGGCGTTGTTTGGCCTGCGTCATGGGTCGTGTGGGTGGGTTTAATTCAATCAGAAAATGACGAGTTGAACTTGACTAGCGGACTATGGGTTGTTTGGCCTGCGTCAAGGTCATACCACGCTAGGGGTAAAATATTATCAGGAATTTCAAGTGTTGAAATTTGCAATGAGATTGTATACCTTCTATGAGATAGTTGGATCCCGATACCCACTGCGAGTAAGCGTTACTCCTGGGAGAGTTTTACACAGGACAATTAGCCGATCAAGTAACTGTCTAGAAAGGTGTTTACGAGGTTATGCCTATAGGAAAACGAGGTTTATTTTAATTAGGTCCGTGCGAAAGCACGGGGAACCTCTCTCAAAGTACCAACACTTGCCTGGCTGAAAGATTGGCGAAATTATAGGCTGTAATTAATCCCGGCTAGTCTTTCCTTTTAGGGTTTGAAGGAAGATTTGATAAAAACAGTGGGAGCCATCCTGATTAGATAAAATAATAACCAATCTGATCTTGCAAGAGCATACGCTAAAGTGTTTTCTTCTCTCTCTTTCCAGGTAGCGACCATGTCAGGCCTTAATCAAGATAATAATATGGATGTATTGACCAAACCCGCTTGTTATACTGTGTTGTGGAACGTTGGTCCCTCTCCAACTTATAATTCTTATAAGACCGAGCAGGAAATAGGGGATTGCCAAAATTCCCGTGCCGCCCAAACGAAGAAAGTGCATGATGATGCATCTTCTTCGGGTGTGTTCATTACCCAAAACCGTTTCTCAGTGTACTCTACGTCCTGGGTATGCGATATCGGATCAGGATCCCACATATGTAATCTGTTACATAGGCTATAGATAGGTAGAGAACTGAGAACGGGTGATAAAGTTTCAAGAGTTGGAAACGGTGCAAATTGTTGTAGCCAAGTTGTTGGCAGTTATCACCCTGTATTATCAAGTACATTGATTCTGAATGAATGTTATTAGATACCGAACCTAATATACAACATCATATCATTCTCTTTATTTAGTAAAGAAGGATATAATTCTGTATTGTTGGATAATGTTTTGAACATTTCCTATATCAAAAGTTGATCGGTTCAGGCACGTTATCTAAAAGCATATACGTTCTAAATCAAACCACAGTTCTTTACGTACAAAACACGCACAAGAGGAAGAGTTCAGAAATAAACGAATCCTTCTTGAGTCATTGTAAACTAGGTCATATCAATGTGACCCGACTAGCTGAAGTTATATAAAGATGCATATTTAAATCAGTTTGAATTTACATCTTGTGAAACTTGCCAGTCTTGTCACAAAGATAAGATGACCATAGCTCCGTTTATTGGAAACAGAGAAAGAATTAGGGAACTCTTGGGATTGATACATGATGATGTATGGAGGTCCCCTGTCTACACATACCAGGAATGGTTCTTTGTACTTCATTACATTCACTGATGATCTCTCAAGATTCGCACATATGTTCCTGTTGAAACACAAGTCTGAAGCTTTTGAGAAATTCAAAGAATATAAGTCAGAAGTAGAGAACCAAAACGGGTATAAGTATTATGTCCTTTGATGTGATCAGGGAGGAGAATATTTGATCACGGAGATCCTGGACTGTTCTAAAGGAGAATGAGATTCTCTCTCAGCATTACTCCTCCGTATAAACCACAGCACGTCGGTGTATCGGGGCGGAGCAATCGCACCATATGTGATATGGTGCGCTCTATGATGAGTACTACTGAGTTGCCTATTTCCTTTTGGGGGTTATGCACTTGAGAAGTTGTATACCTATTGAATAGCGTTCCAACCAAATCAGGTGCCTACCACTCTATATGCGATATGGTATGGGAGAGCCCATGTCTTAAGTAAGTTAAGATTTGGGGTTGTCCGGTCTATGTCAAAAGCAAAATCCGGACAAGCTCGAGGGAAGGTCAGTTCTGTGTAAGTTTGTTGAATATCCCAAGCATTCGCAAGGGAATATCTTCTACCGCACCGGGGAACAAAAGGTGTTTTATTTCTCGGCATGCCACCTTTTTAGAAAAGGAATTTATTTTGGAAAAAAATTTGTGGTCATGAGGTAGAACTGGAAGGAGTTCTAGCTATATAAACTACAACTGATGATTTGGTAGAACCGGAGGATTCATTAGCTCCCGACGATCCTCAGCCTCTCCGCCGATCTGGTAGGGTTCCTCACCCACATGAGAGATACTTCGGTTTTTTTATGACAGTGGGAGCAAGGATTGAATCATGAGATGATGACCCAACTAGCTTCGAGCAGGCCATCAAGAGTGGAGACTCTGTAAGAATGGCTGGATGCTATGTGATCTGAGATAGAATCTATGTACACCAACAAAGTATGGACTTTGGTTGCTATATCTGAAGGGTTAAATCCCCATCAGGAGCAAGTATATCTTGAGAAGATTACCTGGTGTAGATGGAAAAGTTGAGACTTTCAAAGCAAGACTTGTTGTAAAAGATTCTCCTCATCGACCAGGTATGGTTTATGATGAAACCTTTTCTCCAGTGACTATGCTTAAGTCCGTCCGGATCCTACTTTCCATTGCTACATACCATGACTACGATATCTAGCAGTTGGGTGTCATGATTGATTTTCTAAATAATGATTTAGAAGAGAGCGTCTATAAGTACACAGCTAGAAGGCTTCGTAGACAGTGGGAGCAGCGGAAACGTGTGCAAGTTGCTTTCCAGGTTAAAGCAGGCATCGCGGAGTTGGAACATCTATTTTGATGTGGTATTCAAAGAGTTTGACTTCATCAAAATGGTAGATGAACATTGTATATATAAAAGGATAGTATGGAGTATGGTGGCGTTCCCCGTATTGTACGTGGAAGATATACTCTTGATAGGGAAGGAGTTTCCTATGCTACGCTCGGTCAATCTCCTCTTATCATATTGATTCTCCATATAGGATCAAGGTGATACCTCCAAAATCCTGGGTTTTATTTGTAGGGTTCCTAGGCATGCTAATGAGGTCTCACAAGGCATCAACCATGCCAATTTCTAATTTTAACGGTGCCGAGAAACCCTAACAAGATCGTTGGCTAGAATTTTAGGCGACAAATGAAACTAGTTTACATCTAAACTAATAAAGAACGGAAATACAACCTTTGTAGATCTGGTCCTCCACCTCCACGGCTCCGTAATGAAGTCCTCTCCGCTGTCCAAATGAAATCCCGGGCTCAAGCGTCGGCTTCATCGGAGAAATGGGCGGGCAAAGTCGTCGGCTTCGTGCCGAAGATGATCTACGTCGAGGCATCACTAGATCAAGCTCCCACTTCACCAAGTCATGAAACTTGTGAAGAAAACACACTCTACTACTTGGCAAGAGGTAGAGGATGAAGAAATAGGAAGTGGGTTCACTTTAGAATTGGATTTCTCACTCATTTCATCAAGTCACCATTGATGAAGTGAAGCTTTTCTTCTTTGAAGATGAAGAAGAAGAAGATGATAATATTATGATAAGTTGTTAAAAATGAAAAGGAAAATGAATACTTATCATAATACTAACCTTAGTTTAGTGTAAAGAATAGACCATGGTTAGATATGATGGTTAGGGTTAAGCAAGTGACAAGAATGGTGGACTTAGTCAAAGCTTCATGAAGCTTCAACATGCATCCAAAGAAAGCCACCATTTTTCTTTATGCTTATAATTTTCCAAAAAGAATAAATAGATAAATAAATGAATAAATAAGTAAAGGAAAAACAAAACCCTAATCATTAGTTTAACCATGGTTTAATTCTTTACACTTAACCAAGTAAACATGTATCATCAAACATGATACAATCATTTGCACAAAAAGTATATCACATATACATCTTGTACATCCAAGTGAGAAAATCCATTTAAAGTGAACCAATACTAGTTAATGCAAAGTAATATATCAAATATAACGATCCGGTCATATCGCATATAACCGACTAGTATTCAATGTATCAGCTTATCGAATCAATCCTTGATTCGATAACCAGGTTATATCGCATACAACCATACGATACATTCATCGCGAGAATAGAATACGGTATCACATACACGCATTATTCTCGGTCCCGCACATATCTCATATGCGCTCCTATTTCATTTTGCTTGAGCCAGGAAACCTCTGTGTAGGACTCTAAAGACTCTTCAATACGCCGGCAGCAGGTGATGATCATATCAAGCACCCACAAGCCGTAAGCGGTCTGCTAAACGTAACGGCCACCCGGGTATTGAGCGATCAGAAGATCGACGAGCAAGCCCGCTCACACTCCAGTGAATCCAACCAGCAACACTTACCGTACAATCCGGTCTCGTCGTCTGATATGTCGCATATCTTGCCTAGGGGTGGTAAACGTCAGACCCCAATAGCTCGATAAGTCTTGTCGATATGAGGTCTATAACAGTTCGAGAAACTACAGGTAACACTTACCAGTAAATCTCAGCAACCCTGGCCAGGGATTTCCGGTTATAGCCAATCGAACACAGCGCAACATCAACTCCCTATACCGGGAGAGACGAATCCCCTCCTATCGCTCATTGCCTCCATGTGATTCGGGACTGTACCCAAAAACTACCGTTTTGCACGCCCTCTTTGACGTGGTAAGATGGAAATCAAAGCACAGTGCGAACCACACAAGACTCTATGACGATCTCGGGTCAACAGACTACTCTGTACCAGTGTCACCTGAGAACTGCCATCTGATGTAAGGTATAATACCATCTGGGAGTTCTCGGCGAGTCCGTCCAGTGTACCCAGTCTCTACTGAGCACCCATATATCATCTCTGATGTCAAACACTAATGGATATGGGATCATCCATCGCCCATCTGTATGGGTCGAGAAGGTACACGCTAGTCTACTCTGGTATATCGATGCCCTATCTCGATACACCCACGACTAGGGACTTTCAAGGATGTACTTATGGACTACCATGTCCCCACTAGTATGATCCACATCATAGTCCAGGTAGTCAAGTACACATCCTAAGGGCTTTACCAACATGTAATAGAGAGACAATCTGTGTACACGTTAAGGTAAAGAGTAACCAGATAGCATACTATCATGTCGAGCAAGAAAGTCCTCCCTATATATGTCCCAGCATCCACTACAATATACATCCTATGTACAGTAATGGCCTCTAGGGCATACATATAACTAACAATCTCCCACTTGCACTAGGGCCATCTGTAGCAGTGGTTGAAGTATCTCATACTCAACCATCCCATAAAAGTCTCTCTCTGGGAATAGGCCTTTGTGAATGGATCCGCCGTGTTGTCCTCTGAGTCTGCTCTCCTAACCTCGATCATCCTGGAGATCAACCATCTCCATGATCAGGTGATACTGCGCTAGAATACGTCTGGATCACCGATGGGACGGACGTTCCTTGGCAAAAGCCATAACTCCATTGTCACACAATGGGAGGAACAAAGTTCATCTTATGAACATGTATACATCCAGACTGCCTCTTTGGTAGCATCTTAAGTAGCGATGTATCCAGCCTTTATCGTCTAGTGTGTCACGGTGTCTAGCTTGGAACTCTTCCAACATACCGTCCCTCGATTGAGGGTAAAGACAATTCCTATGACTGACACTCAGTCGTTTTTATCACCCTGGAACACTTCCAGTGATTCTCCCCAGGTTCGATTGATACCATCTCACTACAGCTAGTGAGTATCCTAACATCCATTTAGATCCATCTCATAGATCCAAAACCCAGGATTTAGTAGGTATCATCTTGATCCTATGTGGAGAATCATTGTGATAAACGGAGATTGATCGAGCGTAGCATAGGAAACTCCTTCCCTATCAAGAGTATGTCATCCACGTACTCTACGAGGATCGTCACCATACTCCCTACTACCTTTTTGTTTATACAAGGTTCATCTACCATTTTGATGATGTCAACTTCTTTGACTAATCCATCAAAACAGATGTTCCAACTCCGCGATGCCTACTTTATCCTATAAAGCATCTTGCACACGTTTCCGCTGCTCCCACTGTCTACGAGGCCCTCTGGCTATGTACTTATAGACGCACTCTTCTAAAACATCATTTAGAAAAGCTGTCATGACACCCAACCGCTAGATATCGTAGTCATGGTATGTAGCCGTGGCAAGTAGTATCTGGATGGACTTAAGCATAGGTACTGGAAAAGGTTTCATCATTATCCACGCCTGGTCGATGACGAAAACCTTTAACAAGTCTAGCTTTGAAAGTCTCAACTTTTCCATCAACACCAAGTAATCTTCTCAAGATATACTTGCTCCTGATGGGGATTTAACCCTTCAGATATAGCAACCAAAGTCCATACTTTGTTGGTGTACATGGATTCCATCTCAGATCACTAAGCATCCAGCCATTCTTACAGAGTTTTACTCCTGATGGCCAGCTCGAAACTAGTTGGGTCATCATCTCATGATGCATTCCTCACTCCTACTGTCATAGAGAAACCGAAGTATCTCTCAGGCGGGTGAGGAACCCTACTAGATCGGCGGAGAGGCTGAAGTTCGTTGGATTCTACTGAATCCTTTGGTTCTATCAAATCATCTGCAGTAATTTGTATAGCTGGAACGTTTCCAGTTCTACATTACAGACCTTGCCTCGAGCTTGTCCGGATTTTGCTTTTTAGACATAGGCCGGACAACCCCAAATCTTAACTAACTTAAGATATGGGCTCTTCCCTTTCCATATCACATATGAAGTGGAAGGCAACTGATTTGATTTGAACTCTATTTAATAGGTATGCAGCTTCTCAAGTGCATAACTCCCAATAGGAAATATGTAACTCAGTAGTACTCATCATAGAGCACACCATATCATATAGGGTGTGATTGCTCCGTCCCGATATACCATCGTGCTATGGTGTATACGGAGGAGTAATTCTGAGAGAGAATCCCATTCTCCTTTAGAATAGTCCAAGAATTCCGTGCTCAAGTATTCTTCTCCTCGATCACATCAAAGGACATAATACTTATACCCGTATTTTGGTTCTCTACTTCTCGCTTATATTCTGTGAATATCTCAAAAGGTTCGGACTCATGTTTCAACAGGAACATATGACTGAATCTTGAGAGATTATTAGAGAATATAATGAAGTATAAAGAACCGGTCTTGGCATGTGTAGACTGGGGACCTACATACATCAACATGTATCATCCCAAGAGTTCACTAACTCTTTCTCTGTTTCCTTTAAACAGGGCTATGGTCATCTTATCTCTGTGACATGACTGGCAAGTTTTCATAAGATGTAAATTCAAACTGATTTAAATATGCATCTAAATGTAACTTAGCTAGTCGGGTCGCATTGATATGACCTAGTCTACAAAGCCTCAAGAAGGATTCGTTCATTTCTGAACTCTTCTTCTTGTGTGTGTTCCATATACTAAGAACTGTAGTTTGATTTAGAACATTAATGCTTTTAGATAATGTGCCTGAACCGATCAACTTTTGATATAGGAAATGTTCAAAACATTATCCAACAATACAAAATTTTATCATTTCTTTACTAATAAAGAGACTGATATGATTTTGTATATCAGGTTCGGTATCTAATAACATTCGTTCAGAATCAATATATTGATAATACAGGGTGACAGTGACCAACAGACTTGGCTGCAACATTTGCCCCGTTTTCTGTCTCATGAAACTTATCACCCGTTCTCAGTTTTTCTACCTATCTATAGCCCTATGTAACAGATTACATATCTGGGATCCTGATCCGGTATCATATACCCAGGATGCGGAGGATACTGAGAAACAGTTCTTTGTAATGAACATACCCGAAGATGATGCATCAGCATGCACTCTCTTCGTTTGGGCGGCACGGGAATTCTGGTAATCCCCAATTTCCTGCTCTGTCTTATAACAATTATAAGTTGGAGCGGGACCAACGTTCCCCAGCTCAGTATAACAAGCGGGTTCGGTCAATTTCTGTATTATTATCTTGATTAAGGCGTGATATGATCGCTACCTGGAGAGAGAGAGAGAAGAAAACACTCAGCGTGCGCTCTTTGCAAGAATAGATTGGTTATTATTTTATCTAATCAGGATGGCTCCCACTGCTTTTTATCAAATCTTCCTTCAAACCCTAAATGTAAAGACTAGCCGGGATTAATTACACACTACAAGTTCGCCAATCTTTCAGCCAGGCCAGTGTCGGTACTTTGAGGGAGGTCCCCCGTGCTTTCGCACGAACCTAATTAATGTAAACCTTGTTTCCCCAGAGGCGTAAACTCGTTAACACCTTTCTAGACACCTACTTGATCGGCCAATTGTAATGTGTAAAACTCTCCCAGGAGTAACAATTACTCGCAGCGGGTATCGGGATCCAACTATCTCATAGAAGGTATGCAATCTCATTGCAAATTTAAACACTTTAAATTCCCGATAATATTTTGCCCCTACCATGCTATGACCTTGACGCATGCCAAACAACCCATAGTCCGCTAGTCAAGTTCAACCCGTCATTTCCTGATTGAATTAAACCCACCCGCACGACCCTTGACGCATGCCAAACAACGCCGTACGAATACCCTAATCCAATCGCATCGTATGCTAGCAGATGATCACTAGTTAGCTACCGTACACTACGCCTTGACGCATGCCAAACAACCGCAGCACGAATACTAACTAGTACTTATCTGAAATGACGGAGGGCTACGACAGGTTTTTCTGAAAACCTATTGCGTAATGAACTTGATATCGTTGTAGGATCGAATGAATTTTAAAATGGAGTGTTTTTTAGGCTTTTCCAGTTTTGCTAAAGGAGTCACTCCCGGTGAAGGGATCGTCGGTCCTTTCCTCGTCGAATGAGGTGCTGGATATATCATATATATCACTGTGCAAAGCAGAACTCTTAAAAGCAATCAAAAGACAAACCGAGTGTGTAGCATCTGCCAGTTATTGCTAAAGGAGTCACTCCCGATGAAGGGATCTCGGTCCTTTCCTTATCGAATAAGGTGCAGGATATATCATATATACCGCTGTGCAAAGCAAGAACTGTAGCTACCTGTTTTATTTTGAAATTCGATTCCACAACATCTTAGGTTTCTTGTCTTTCATTAATCACATTAATGAAGTCCCATCATTTAAAATACCTAAACATTACAGATAAATACTACGTACACTTATGCCATCCGCATTCGCCTCGATGTCCCCTCGTGCACCGTTAGGTTAGGTAACTAACGGCAGAGCAGGGCAGGGCTAGCACGGGTGTAAAACATAAGTAACGTCTATATAATATATCATATATACTATATACTATATCTATCACAGAACATCACATGATCACATCACAGATATCGCAGCAGAAGAAACATATGAAATATTGGATATACTAGGACGTCCGTGTTTTCAATACGAGCCAGTATAAAACACGGATTCCACGGTCGTGATGAATAGCCAAACCCACACCCCAAGACTCCTACGAGAGCGGCAAGCAACCCTACCAATTCTAGAGTTAGGAGACCCGGACTCGACTCCTCGAGTTGGTCTCCCACTGGACTCCAGAACCCGGTTACTTGTGCCCTCCTCCTTGGGTCTATCCTAGTGCGGAAAAGTAAATAATATACAAAGGGTGACAACTTCCGCTACCTGGAAGTGCCCCAATAAAAGAATATTACATACAAGTTTTTACATGAATGAAAATGAAAAACACTCATCTCACATAAAAACCCCCGGCTATTCAAATACGACGATCCAATACAACATATCCAGCAACACATAACATCACATGTCATCAATGTAAGTAAATATGTGCATCCCAATTGTCGTTGACATATAGCAACGAAACCGGCGATATCACATATTACACTTACGGTCACAGAAAAAAAATTGTAAAACTACAACAGTTGGAATCCGCAACCACCTCAGACATCGCATGCCTGACCAAATGAATTCCTTAGGCATCGCATGCCTAACAATTATAAACCCCGCATTTTAGTCTCAAAATCGAAAACTCTTTTCAATATCAAGTCGGGGAATTCAACAAGATTCCCGACATTTTGATCGAATGCTCATCGCAAACTTTAGTAGACAGTCGCACCCCTGATACCGTCGACGAAGTGCACCAAGGCGGAACACCGCTACCGGGAGCACCCGAACGGATGCTTTCGGCTACGGGGTTCTCCTACAGTCACTTGGTCGGGGCTATGGGGTGTAGCTATCTATTAAGTTTACCCGGCGAGTATCCGCGTACGCTACGTGATTGCGACGGACTTTTGATCACATCAAAATTCCGTGGCAACCGATCAAGTGAGACTAAACTGCTATGTTTATAACATTCATTCAGTTATCTCATAACTACTTGTGAATTCCAATTATTGTATCACATTCCAGATAATTAGAAAATGTTAAACTTTCCGATCGAACATTCAAACACCCAAGTTTTCCCGATACAGATCAACACATGAAACAAGTCTAAAAACATTCAGTTCGTGCCACAGTACCAACGGTCCAGCCATAGAAGGGTCAAGCCAACGCCTCACATGTGGCACGCCGTACTGCCCCAAACCCGAAGGTTCAAAGGGCAGTTCAAGACGGTCACATAATCGAGTTAAGGTTTGTTGTCTTCTAGAGGGTCCATCGAGTTACTTGCACTACTTAGAACGTCTTTAAACCACGGAAAAATCCAACACTTGGAAATTTCCCGGCAGGGGAAAAGTTGGGTATTTATATCCGGTCGAACTTTTTAACATATTCAAAAATTATCCGGAAGCCACATAGACAAAATCAGATAATCCGATCGAATAAACGAATCCCCAAAACAACCCAGAATATTCAACTCTTGAATAAAATTTTAAAAATTCCCAGGAAAACCAGCACTCACAATTAGGAGTTACCGTGTACAATTTATTGAATAAGGAGGCCGTACAGCCGCGGAACCGCCGCACGAGCCATACTCGTGCCGCGGAACCGCGGCAGTTTGATAGAGTTAGGCACACGAATTTTACAGTAACTCTTAAAATCACCTGCGGATATTTCTGCATATTTTTAATATACAAAAATCCACAAATTTGAAAAATGTACAGAGAGCTATTTTGGGGTTAGGTTTTCGGTTCGTCCGGGTTTCAAACTTCGTCTACGCATCGCCTAAGGCTCTAGCTAGGCTCTGATACCACTGTAGGGTTCCTAGGCACGCTAATGAGGTCTCACAAGGCATCAACCATGCCAATTTCTAATTTTAATGGTGCCGAAAAACCCTAACAAGATCGTTGGCTAGAATTTTAGGCGACAAATGAAACTAGTTTACATCTAAACTAATAAAGAACGGAAATACAACCTTTGTAGATCCGGTCCTCCACCTCCACGGCTCCGTAATGAAGTCCTCTCCGCTGTCCAAATGAAATCCCGGGCTCAAGCGTCGGCTTCATCGGAGAAATGGGCGGGCAAGGTCGTCGGCTTCGTGCCGAAGATGATCTACGTCGAGGCATCACTAGATCAAGCTCCCACTTCACCAAGTCATGAAACTTGTGAAGAAAACACACTCTACTACTTGGCAAGAGGTAGAGGATGAAAAAATAGGAAGTGGGTTCACTTTAGAATTGGATTTCTCACTCATTTCATCAAGTCACCATTGATGAAGTGAAGCTTTTCTTCTTTGAAGATGAAGAAGAAGAAGATGATAATATTATGATAAGTTGTTAAAAATGAAAAGGAAAATGAATACTTATCATAATACTAACCTTAGTTTAGTATAGAGAATAGACCATGGTTAGATATGATGGTTAGGGTTAAGCAAGTGACAAGAATGGTGGACTTAGTCAAAGCTTCATGAAGCTTCAACATGCATCCAAAGAAAGCCACCATTTTTCTTTATGCTTATAATTTTCAAAAAGAATAAATAGATAAATAAATGAATAAATAAGTAATGGAAAAACAAAACCCTAATCATTAGTTTAACCATGGTTTAATTCTTTACACTTAACCAAGTAAACATGTATCATCAAACATGATACAATCATTTGCACAAAAAGTATATCACATATACATCTTGTACATCCAAGTGAGAAAATCCAATTAAAGTGAACCAATACTAGTTAATGCAAAGTAATATATCAAATATATAATTATACATTAAATCATTAAATCAAAACTTGATTTAACGATCCGGTCATATCGCATATAACCGACTAGTATTCAATGTATCGGCTTATCGAATCAATCCTTGATTCGATAACCAGGTTATATCGCATACAACCATACGATACATTCATCGCGAGAATAGAATACGGTATCACATACACGCATTATTCTCGGTCCCGCACATATCTCATATGTGCTCCTATTTCGTTTTGCTTGAGCCAGGAAACCTCTGTGTAGGACTCTAAAGACTCGTCAATACACCAGCAGCATGTGATGATCATATCAAGCACCCACAAGCCGCAAGCGGTCTGCTAAACGTAACGGCCACCCGGGTATTGAGCGATCAGAAGATCGACGAGCAAGCCCGCTCACACTCCAGTGAATCCAACCAGCAACACTTACCGTACAGTCCGGTCTCGTCGTCTGATATGTCGCATATCTTGCCTAGGGGTGGTAAACGTCAGACCACAATAGCTCGATAAGTCGTGTCGATATGAGGTCTATAACAGTTCGAGAAACTACAGGTAACACTTACCAGTAAATCTCAGCAACCCTGGCCAGGGATTTCCGGTTATAGCCAATCGAACACAGCGCAACATCAACTCCCTATACCGGGAGAGACGAATCCCCTCCTATCACTCATTGCCTCCATGTGATTCGGGACTGTACCCAAAAACCACCGTTTTGCACGCCCTCTTGGACGTGGTAAGATGGAAATCAAAGCACAGTGGGAACCACACAAGACTCTATGACGATCTCGGGTCAACAGACTACTCTGTACCAGTGTCACCTGAGAACTGTCATCTGACGTAAGGTATAATACCATCTGGGAGTTCTCGGCGAGTCCGTCCAGTGTACCCAGTCTCTACTGAGCACCCGTATATCATCTCTGATGTCAAACACCAATGGATATGGGATCATCCATCGCCCATCTGTATGGGTCGAGAAGGTACACGCTAGTCTACTCTGGTATATCGATGCCCCATCTCGATACACCCATGACTAGGGACTTTCAAGGATGTACTTATGGACTACCATGTCCCCACTAGTATGATCCGCATCATAGTCCAGGTAGTCAAGTACACATCCTAAGGGCTTTACCAACATGTAATAGAGAGACAATCTGTGTACATGTTAAGGTAAAGAGTAACCAGATAGCATACTATCATGTCGAGCAAGAAAGTCCTCCCTATATATGTCCCAGCATCCACTACAATATACATCCGATGTACAGTAATGGCCTCTAGGGCATACATATAACTAACATTATTTCTATGAGATAGATCTAAATGGATGTTAGGACTCTCACTAGGTGTAGTGAGATGGTATTAATAGATCCTGGGGAGAATCACTGGATAGCTTCTAGGGTGGTAAGGTTGACTGAATGTCAGTCACAGGAATTGTCTTTACCCTCAAAAGAGGGATGGTATGTTGGAAGAGTTCCAAGTTAGATACCGTGGAAAACTAGACGATAAAGGATGAATACATCACTACCAAAGATGCTACCAAAGAGGAAGTCTGGGTGTATATTAGTTCATGAGATAAACTTGGTTCCTACCAATATGTGACAATGGAGTTGTGGCTTATGCCTAGGAACCCCCGTCCCATCAGTGATCCAGACATATTCTAAGGCAGTATCACCTGATCATGGAGATGGTTAATCTCCAGGAGATCGAGGTTAGGAGAGTATACTCAGAGGACAACACGGCGGATCCACTCACAAAGGCCTTTTCCCAGAGAGAGACTTTTATGGGATGGTTGAGTATGAGATACTTCAACCACTGCTATATGATGGCCCTAGTACAAGCGGGAGATTGTTAGTTATATGTATGCCCTAGAGGTCATTACTATACATGAGATGTATATTGTAGTGGATGCTTGGACATATATAAGGAGGACTTTCTTGCTCGACATGATAGTATGCTATCTGGTTACACTTTATCTTAACATGTATACTGATTGTCTCTCTGTTACATGTTGGTAAAGTCCTTAGGATGTGTACTTAACTACCTAGATTATAATGCGGATCATACTAGTGGGACAATGGTAGTCTGAGAGTACATCCTTTAATGTCTCTAGTTGTGGGTGTATCGAGACGGGGCATCGATATACCAGAGTAGACTAGCGTGTAGCTTCTCGACCCATGTAGATGGGCGATGGATGATCTCATATCCATTGGTGTTTGACATCAGAGATGATATACGGGTGCTCAGTGGAGACTGGGTACACTGGACGGACTCGCCGAGAACTCCCAGATGGTATTATACCTCACGTCAGATGGCAATTCTCTGGTGACACTGGTACAGGTTAGTCTGTAGACCCGAGATCGTCATAGAGTCTTGTGTGATTCCCACTGTGCTTTGATTTCCACCTTACCGCGTTCAAGAGGACGTGCAAAACGGTGGTTTTTGGGTACAGTCCCGAGTCACATGGAGGCAATGAGCGATAAGAGGGGTTTCGTCTCTCCCGGTATTGGGGATTGATGTTACGTTGTGCTCGGTTGGCCATAACAGGGAAGTCCCTGGCCAGGGATGATTTAGAGATTTACTGGTAAGTGTTATCAGTAGTTTCTCGACCCGTTATGAGCCTCGTATCGGCATGACTTATCGAGTTATTGGGGTCTAACATTTACCACACCTAGACTTGATATGCGACATCTAAGACGAGGAGAACGGACTGTACGGTAGTGTTACTGATAGGCTTTACAGGATCTAGAGCGGGCTTACTTGTTGAACTTCTGATCACTCAATACCCGGGTAGCCGTTACGTCCAGCTAGTACCGCTGACGGCTTGTGGGTGATTGATGTGATCATCATCTACTGCCGGCGTGTTGACGAGTCGTTAGAGTCCTGCATAGAGTTTTTACTGGCTCAGGAAAAACGAAATAGGAGCACATATGTGATATGTGCCGGACCGAGAATAATACGAGTATGTGATACCGTATTCTATTCTCGTGATGTTTGTATCGGTCGGTTATATGTGATATAGCCGTGTTATCGAATCAAGTGTTGATTCGATAAGTTGGTACATATTATATTAGTCGGTTGTATGTGATATAGCCGGATTATTAAATCAAGTGTTGATTTGATAATTTAATGTATAATTGTGTATATGATATACTAGATTACATTATCTAATATTAACTCACTTAAGCATTTATTTCTTCTCACTTGTGTGCATGTGATATATATGTGATATATATTAATGTGCATTATTTTATGTCATGGTTGTTGATACACACTACATGATTGTATGAGACTTACACCATACTAATTATAATGTAAGGTTTTAAGTATTTAAAGTAATTCTAAATTAGTTGATAAATAGCCACATGCATGAAGCTTGTAGAAGCTTGTGGATGCATTGACTTAGTCCACTAATTTTGTTTTACTTAAGATATTTATTAACCAAACCATTATAATTTAGCCATGGTTATGTCTCTACACGAGTTAGCTATATGATACAAACTCATCCATGGTTCATTCTCTCACCTCATTTTTAGTTCATTCTCATTTCTTTGTTCCATCTTCTTCATCCTTGAGAAAAAGCTCACTAGCTTTTTGCAAAGTGAGAAAATATTGTGAAAAAAATAAAACTAAAGTGAGCCCACTTCCTACTTCATCATCCTCTACTAGATTAGCAATTTAGTATAGGGTGTTAGCTTCACTAATCTCTCAATTAGTGAAGTAGTAACTTGAGTTAGTGTCTCCTCGACGTAGATCATCTTCGGTCTCGAAAACTTCAAGCTAGATCGTTCCTTTCACCTTGAGAAACCTTGAAAGAGTCCGGGAGTTCCATGATCGCAGCGAAGGGACCACTACAAGGAGATATTAAAGTGAAGGACCGGTCTACAAAGGTTGTATTCTGTTATCACTTAGATGCAAAGTAGCTTACTTTTTAGTTTAGATCCTAAAACTCTAGTTAGATACTAGGTTAGGGTTGTTTGGCACACTAATTTTTAAAATACGGTATGTTTGATGCCTTATGGAACCTTGTGGTTGTGCCTAAGAACCCTACACCTTTCACGGCCCCTCCAGCGCTAAGGATCGAAGACCTCGCCAAGAGGCAATTGTGCCTGCCCTTGCTGGGTTATCCCTGGCTGGTAGTTTCCTACCCCGCAACGCCAAGGATCAAAGCCCTCGCCAAGAGGCAACTGAGCAGCTTCACTTCTCGGTCCATCCTTAATAGGCCTTGCACGGCCCCTCCAGCGCTAAGGATCGAAGCCCTCACAAAGTGGCAGCTGAGCGGCTATCCTGCTCGGGGCTATCCCTGGCCGGTAGCTCCATACCCCATAACGCCGGGGATCAAAGCCCTCGCCAAGAGGCAAATGAGCAGCTTCACTACTCGGTCCATCCTTAGAAGGCCTTGCACGGCCCCTCCAGCGCTAAAGATCGAAGCCCTCACCAAGAGGCAGCCGAGCGGCTACCATGCTCGGCTATCCCTGGCTGGTAGTTCCTTACCCCATCATGCTATGGATCAAAGCCGTCACCAAGTGGCAGCCGAGCGGCTACCCTGCTCAGCTATCCCTGGCTGGTAGCTCCCTACCCCACAATGCCAGGGATCAAAGCCTTCACCAAGAGGAAGCCGAGCGGCTACCCTGCTTGGCTATCCCTGGCTGGTAGCTTCCTACCCCACAATGCCAGGGATCAAAGCCCTCGCCAAGAGGCACCGGGCAGCAACCCTGCTCGGCCATCCTTAAGGATCAAAGCCCTCACCAAGAAGCACCGGGCAGCCACCCTGCATGGCCCATCCTTAGTAGGCCTCTTACGGCCCCTCCCGCGCTAAGGATCAAAAGCCCTCGCAAGAGGCAACCGGGCCCGCCCTTACTCGGTTATCCCTGGTTGGTAGCTTCCTACCCCAACACACCAGGGATCAAAGCCCTTGCCAAGAGGCACCGGTCAGCAACCCTGCCCGGCCCGTCCTTAAGGATCAAAAGCCCTCGCAAGAGGCAACCGGGCCCGCCCTTGCTCGGTTATTCCTAGCTGGTAGCTCCCTACCCCAACACACCAGGGATCAATGTCCTTGCCAAGAGGCACCGGGCAGCAGCCCTGCTCGGCCCGTCCTTAGTAGGCTTCTTACGGCCCCTCCCGTGCTAAGGATCGAAGACCTCATCAAGAGGCAGCCGAGCGGCTACCCTGCTCGGCTATCCCCGGCTGGTAGTTCACTACCCCACGACGCCAGGGATCGAAGCTCTCATCAAGAGGCAGCCGAGCGACTACCCTGCTCGGCTATCCCCGGCTGGTAGTTCCCTACCACGCAATGCCAGGGATCAAAGCCCTCGCCAAGATGATACTGAGCAGCTTCACTGCTCGGTCCATCTTTAGCAGGCCTCTTATAGCCCCTCCCGCGCTAAGGATCGAAACCCTCATCAAGAGGCAGCCGAGCGGCTACCCTGTTCAGCTATCCCCGGCTGGTAGTTCACAACCCCACGACGCCGGGGATCGAAGCCCTCACAAGAGGCAGCCCAGCGGCTACCCTGCTCTGCTATCCCCGGCTGGTAGTTCCCTACCTCGCAACGCCAGGGATCAAAGCCCTCACCAAGAGGCAACTAAGCAGCTTCACTACTCGGTCCATCCTTAGTAGGCCTTGCACGGCCCCTCCAGCGCTGAGGATCCGAAACCCTCTTCGGGAGGCCGCCGAGTTTCTTCTAGCTCGGCGCATCCCCAGCGGGCAGCCTCCTGCCCATCAGACGCTGAAGATCCGAAGCCCTCTTCGCGAGGTCGCCGAGTTCCTTCCTGCTCGGCGCATCCCCAGCTGGAAGCCTCCTACCCATCGGACGCTGAGGATCCGAAGCCCTCTTCGCGAGGCTGCCGAGCTTCTTCCTGCTCGGCGCATCCCCAGTGGGAAGCCTCCTGCCCATCAGACGCTGAGGACCCGAACCCCTCTTCGCGAGGCTGCCGAGTTTCTTTCTGCTCGGCGCATCCCGAGCGGGCAGCCTCCTGCCCATCAGATGCTGAGAATTCGGAGCCCTCTTCGCGAGGTCGCTGAGTTTCTTCCTGCTCGGCGCATCCCCAGCGGGCAGCCTCCTGTCCATCAGACGCTGAGGATCTGAAGCCCTCTTCGCGAGGCCGCCGAGTTTCTTCCTGCTCGGTGCATCCCCAGCAGGCAGCCTCCTGCCCATCAGATGCTGAGGACCCGAAGCCCTCTTTGCGAGGCCGCCGAGTTTCTTCCGGCTCGACGCATCCCCAGCGGGCAACCTCCTGCCCATCAGACGCTGAGGATCTGAAGCCCTCTTCGCAAGGCCGTCGAGTTTCTTCCTTCTCGGTGCATCCCCAATGGGTAGCTTCCTACCCTACAAAGATACGGATCCAAGACCCACCGAATAAACTCATACTCAACGCGCGATCAGTGCCTCAACTCCGGCAAAAGGGAGATACCGACCTTCCCACACTCGTCCTTTGTTCGACTCATACTCAATGCGCGACAACAAGAACGCCGTGTCGTCCTCGAATAATCCACCACAAGGAATTACTAGTGCCAAGCCGCACAAAGAGAACCAAGCAGTTCACTCTCGACCCGACCCACAAAATAAATCAGAACGAGAGTGGGGGGCTAATGATGATGCTTAATAACGGTAATTCTTTAGATCGTGACACGTGGAGAATGACGTGTCACATGCGTAAGCCAGTTAGGCCCCTAAGGGCCACGGAGGGGGAACCAGTGTGCTACAGTAGGGGCTTCCCTCAAATCCTGTCTCCGAGGTTGCACCACACTCCTTGCCACCGAGCACCTCAGCAGCCAAGCCAAGTGTCCCTTTGCTCTACTCCGAGCCATCATAGGCCCGAGCCTCCTCGGCCCTCCCGGCTCGTCTCCGGGCTACCGCAGAACCAAGATACCTCGGCTCTCCCGCTCGTCCGCGAGCTCTCCCGCCGAGGTCATCTTCCTCGGTCTCATCAATCGACCAACGGCACCGCTCACAGGCGCAACTGCCATCCCGCGAATCTCTCCATGCACGAGATATCCGCCGGCCATATCCCACGTTCCACGCCATCACGATCCCCCATTAACGAGCCTGTCTCGCCATTAATAGGAGATCCCGCTCATCACGCGGGCGTGACGTCGGGAGCGTAACGGCCAGCGTGATTCTCGTGCCTGCCCTGCCTGCTGCCACCGCTATATAAACTCCTTCTTCAGACGGTTCAAGTAAGCCATTTTTACTCCACTAAGCCGTTACTCTGCTCGGATTTTCTCTCTAACTTGATCGTCGGAGGTTCCTCGGTGGTACAACCACCCCGGGACTTTCTTCCAGGTAGCTCGGTGACAACCGACCTCAAATCCATTGAGATCCACACGTTTCAGGAGCCTGCCTCCAGATCCAATCTCAGCCATCCCTCGCCTCCATCAGTAGATCAACAGAAAGTAACATCTTGGCGTGATCCAGGTCACGTCAAGATCAAACTTAAATACCATCCTCACATTGGAGAGGAAATTGGTACAAACTGAGCAAAATTCAGTTGAATTGTTACTCGGTTGTTGATTGATTATAGGTATGAGAAGGAATTATTTGGTGTGCCTGATGTAATACATCCAGCCCTGAGCAGTATGTGGGGCTCATGCTTCTACTTCTTCTCTCTTTTGCTGGATGTATACGGCCGGTGCATGGAAAATTTTTCTAGATATGAGATAGTTTTAGGAGTAGAACTTTTATCTCATCCTATCCTAATACTTACCACCACAATTATTATCAAGCTTATAATTTACGCGGAACCGCTAGTTCCATAAATTAAGTAAATCTATAAATATATGGAGGACCGTGAATTATGTCTTTTCAAAAGAGAAGTCATACTAACCTAATACTCCCTTACCACTACATTTATCATAGGAAGAGATTTGCAAAATGCGGCAAGTTTATCATATGAAAAAACTGTAGATACTATAGGAAAATTTTGGTTTTACTCCTATCTATTTGCAAGAAACATTAAATTTTTGTTGTTGGAACCAAACAGCCTTAAAATTTAGAGCTCAAATGGATATCCAGGCTGTTAAAATTAGAACAGTTTCCAAGAAAAGCATTATAGTCCCCCTGCAAAGGCTTAAGAATCACCAAAAACTTAGAAAAATTTGACATAGTCAACAAAATTCAATGCACCAAAACCCGAGGACAAGATGGTCATTATCCCACACCACAGATAATTTTAACAAAGTGTCAATTTAGTCAACTAAGTAACTCCCGGCAGTTATTATATACAATCCTTTCTAATGAAGTCAATATAAATTATTCAACAACAACAAAAAAATAATGCTAACAAATAAATAAATCTTCCTCTTCTCTTCTTTCTTTTGCCTTCTCAAATCAAGAGGCCTTTTGCTTCAACAATGTCGCCTCCTCCTCTTCTTCTCTCAATGCATCCTTTTCTTTTTCACCCCTCCTTTTTATAATATTAGCAGTAGGTATATAGATATAATTCAGAATTTGTGATAGAAATTGGGGAAAAAGAAATGGAGGGTTCTAATTGCATGGGATTGATGGCCGTGGTGGCGATCTCGAGCAGCGTAGCAATTGTTTCCCATCAAATTCACAAGCGTCTCATGTCTGATTTCTTGAAGAAGGTCCAAGTTGAAATTGGTATATATTTTTTCCTCTCTTTTTCTTTATAACTAATTTGATGTTATGATTCTTGTTTAATAATTTGATCTGTTACAAGAGAAAAACCCAATTGGGTTTCTCTATCTTTAGAAAGTCCTTGGGAATTAGACTTTTTGTCGGTTGTTTCAAATTTTCAATATTATTATAGGGAATTTTTGCATATTACCCCTTAACATTATATCATATTTGTATGTGTATCCAAAGTTCTGTATGTTTGTAAATATCCCCATGAAATATCTTTTTCAATATAGAGGGTGAAACGGATCTTTTTTTGATTAATTTTCTATTTTGAAAATATATATTTTATATTTTTTTATGAACAATAATTTTTAAAGTTCTCTCTCTTTCATCGATTTTTTTATTCATTTATGATTATGAACTTTGATGGATTAATTTACGAATTTTATTTATATAACATGCAATGCAAGAACCTTTAACCATAAATAAAATTTAGTAAATTAGAAATTGAAATATATACATAAGTGTTTATTTTAATTAAAATATTTTCTTTATTTACAAGATGTTCAATTGTATATACAAATACGAAAAATTATACAAGCATGCATACCAAATAGTTTAGTTATCAATACTAATCTTACATGTGAAACCTTTAATATAATTGTAAAAAAATGAAAAACATGACAAACGATTTTGCAAATAGTATCAATTGAAATTATCTGATCATGTTTTACATTCGTAACAGATAAAAACATATTTTCTTGAGGAAACTATAGAACATGTATATGTCATAAATTTATTTTACTATAGAGATTACTTATCATGTATTTATAGAGAAAATACAAATAACAAATACTAATTAACAAATTTAATTTCATTTGCTTGGGGATTGACCATAATAGGTGGAGAAAAAACAAAAAGGTGCAAGAAAAAAGTAAGATTTGCTGCAGATGTTGTGGAGCCATCTTCAAACAATGAAGAATATAGAAGAATGAGGAGATCAAATGCAAGGTTAATGATGGCTTAGTAGCCAACCTCGTTGGATTTTACAATAGCCTTTCTATATTCCAATTTGGTGTACATTTTATATTTCTATGTGACAAGTAACATGCATTGGCCTTGCCATTGTTTAGGATTTGGAGAGTTCTTTGTGAATTTTATTATGAGTGCGGGTTGGGACTTTTGTAATTAATGATGTAGGAGATACCTAAGCTTTCCTGTCTTTTTGTTTAGTTGATGGATGGCTAGGTCGTCCATTCATAGGTTCGTACAAAATCAATCAACAAAGTTGAAAGGTAAATGTTGTATAAATTGTATTATATTGGTCTATTTGGGTTTCGAATACAAGTTCATATATTGTTTTGTTACTTGTGCTAAAAGGAAAACCATGTTCTTCTGTTGTTATATGGATTTGTGCTATAGAGTAAACAATTACATAGAGGATTGGTGCAAGCAACTATAAACAATCTGTGTGCTTGGCAAGTTGATTTTTCTTTTTGTCTATGGTTTCTTTGATAAGACATTTCATCTTCAGAGAAATGTTCATGAGAAATATGATTCATGTTGCGGTGAAAGTTGAATTTTCTTTTTTGTCTGCGTTGTTTCACCTATGGCCTAGTCTTCTTCGTGCTTCCTCACAGACTTCCTGACAATGGTTGTTGTCAAATTGGTGCCAACATTAGCAAGCCCACTAGGTCATTGAATTGAGACCTTACACTGGTAAAAAAAAAATCAATAATAGATAAACCATTTTAGTAATCGCTATCGCTCTATCTTGGAAATGTCAATGAATTTAACATTCTTATAATCAAATCAAAGGTTAAACTGAATCAAATCTCATTGGAAATTGCCGCAAATCCTTTAGACCATAAAGATCAAGATGGAGAATGCCTTTTCAATCATGTCCAAATGCTTTAACGGTTATGATCCATAAGTATACAAATGTTTCGTTTCATGCTTCCGCCTTTTCAAACAATGCTCATGCAACTTGAGAAAAGTTGTTCAAGGGATTGAATTGCACCCAATTTAGTGGATACTGAACCGAAATCTGGACAAAAATATATTCAATAAAAGTATAAGCTCTCGGTTTTTGGTTTTTTACATTCACGACCTCCGCCCTCAAATTTTCTGAAAAAAATCAAACATAAAATTAGATATTAATCGAGGATTTTTATTTCAACCCATCTCAATCCTATAGAATCTTTACTACTCTAGTTTTGGTTGCACTTCTACACATTTCTTCACATTTCTATTTCCAGAAAAAATAGATGGTAAAGAGATTTGTTTGTTACAAGTTGAGCCTACAACTCCACCTATAAAGGCAAGGTACGTATTGTTGGGATGGGAGAAGGAACACCAACACGGAAACTATGCTAACGACCAATCCACACGATACATAAATTAAACACTGAAAGACAAAACACAATAAAACGAGAACAAGAGAATCAAACCAGAGAGACAAGATATTTGTTAACGAGCTTCACCCACCGTATGACTAGTTCTCGGCAGAGCGAAATCTACAAAACTTCTACAGTATTTTAGTCAAGTTTTGTACCAAGTACAATCCGAGGAGATTTCTCTCAAATCTCTCAAATCTCTTAGCTCTCTCTCTCTATATATACAATATTTTCAATGGCAGTAATTCTATCATAAGCGAGATCTCTATATATAGCCTAACTCTAATTCCTATTTAATTAGAGATAAAACAAAATATTAAATATTCGGTTTGCACAGAAAACTCGTTGCGCAAACGACTGACGAAGACGAAGGTAAAACCTACGCTCTGACACCAACTTTGTCACGACCCAAAGTTCGGCCCGCGACCGGCACTTAACCACGCAACATCTACAGGCGTAACATGACTAAGTAAGCCGAAACCCAGAAAACAAAACCATGAAAATTTGGAGTGTCAAAACATTTAGAAAACTTTAAGTTGTTTAGTAGAAATCCTTTTTGGTTCAAGTCATTATTTAAATAATTTTAACAACATTTCCTTTCCCAAAAATTTGTTCCGAAATCGGGTAAAAGACGAGATATGAGTAAAAGTAACATGTGAAATAAATAGAGCATCTTAATGGGAGAATCGCGCCCAGCGGGTCTGCCGACTCTTTGTAATGGCTTTCACTTCTTGGTCAGACGTTTGCCGACACTCTGCATACGACTTTGGATTTAGCCAAACGTTTGTCACTTTTTTCTTCAGATGTCTGGCGTCGCTATGCTCTTTTGGCTCTTGCATGCATGCATGTTAAAACGTCTGAACCTCTTTGCCCAGACGTCTGAAAAAGACTCTCCACAATTTCAACATTCTCCCACTTGGATATTCTTTCGTCTTGACTTCCAAGAACTAGTAGACTTCACATAATTCCGCTATCCGTTCTCTCCTCATCAAATCTTCTCGGAGAGATTCACCAACCTGCAACAGAGATTCAACTTATCTCTAATTACTACCTTGATGAACATATCCGCAGAATTCTTTTCTCCCGCGATCTTCTGCAGTGTCAACTCACCATCCTCCAATGCTATACGTATGAAATGGTACCGTACTTTGATGTGTTTCATCTAAGAATGATATCCAGTGTTCTTAGCCAAGTGTATCGGACTTTGACTATCGCTCAAGAAGGTATTGAACTCCTGTTTCTTACCCAATTCTTCAAGTAACCCTTGTAACCATATCATCTCTTTGCTGGCTTCCATGATGGCCACAAATTCGGCCTCCATCATTGACAATGCTACAATATTTTGCAACTGGGAGACCCACCTGACTGCTGTTCCCCTAACCATGAATACGTACTCTGTTGTGCTTTTCCCACTATCTCGATCACCTGAGTAGTCCGCATCAACATAACCTTGTATACTGAGAGCATTACCCCTGAAACATAAACAATGACTGGATATTCCCCTGAGATATCTTAGTAATCCACTTCAGCGCATTCCAATGTTCTTTCCCCGAGTTTTGCATTTACCTACTTACAACTCCCACTGCTTATGCAATATCTGGTCTTATTCTCACCATTGCATACATCAAACTCTCAAATGCCGATGCATATGACACTCTTGCTATGTCATCCTTTTACTCTTGAGTTGTTGGGCACAATTCTTTGCTGAGCTTGAAATAATTCACTAAAGGCGTACTCATCAGCTTTGATTTCAAAATCTTTTCCATGTACTCCTTTTGTGATTACCACGGCTTTTGTTGCTGCCTATCTCTTATGATCTTCATGCCCAGAATTTTCATGGCTACTCCCAAATCCTTCATGGAGAATTTTTCAGCCATCAGCTTTTTCAGACTTTGAATTTTTTGAAACTCGGACCCGCTACCAACATATCATCTACATAGAGTGTTAAAATAATGTAGTCGCTATCCTTAAAAGTCTGATAGTAAACGCGGTGATCTGAATCGCATCTCACAAATCCTGTCTCTAGTATGAAACAATCGGACTTGAGATACCAATGCCTTAGAGCTTGCTTGAGGCCATACAAACTCTTTCGCAGTCTACAAACCATATTTTCATTCCCCTTAATCTCGTATCCTAGTGGCTGCTGTTGGGTTTCGGTGCCTGCGCCGCGGAAATTGCGGCCGAGACGGAAGCGAAAACAAAAATTTACGTGAGCACCGAACGCCCGTAAAACCAAAGATACAGTCCAATATCCTAAACTATCTAACTAAGGTGCAGGGGTTGAGGAACAACAACTTTTGTCGTGTGTCCACCCAATTGTGGAAGACCCCTCCAAACTCGTAGCCGTCGGGATCGCGCTTGAAAATCGACCACCCGCGCCGAAGATGATCCACCCGAAGGAAACCGGAGGAGGCTTTAACCGATGATCCAGACTTGCTAGGTGTGGATGGTCGGTGTTGTAGGAATATTTCACTAATTTTTTTCCTCTTTTTTATCTCAAGCTAATGAGAGTAAGAGGAGGAAGAAGAAGGAGAAAACATGAGGAGATGGTTGCTCAAGCTAGCAACCATGAAGCATGCTCAAGTCAAGAAGAATCCTTATCAAGGAAAAATCAAAAGAGAATGGCTATATCTCTCACAACCATGATGCAA
Organism: Agapanthus africanus; assembly: GCA_030015575.1. Lineage (NCBI taxonomy): Eukaryota > Viridiplantae > Streptophyta > Magnoliopsida > Asparagales > Amaryllidaceae > Agapanthus > Agapanthus africanus. Next base: position 570,714,456 of record JASDDO010000022.1, read on the forward strand.
TAGTGCACCAATAAATGTACACAATAAATACCCAAGCCATACTCAACACCATGCTCCATTGCGACCTCATTAACACCTCATTTTCCATTTGTTTTTCTAAAAAGAAAAACAAATATGAGGTGTTCTTCTTCTAGAAATATTCCTGTATAAATACGGAATATTTCACCTGGTATATGTATCACTACATATATGCGTATTCGTATAAAAATATGGATAGCACCAAAGAGGGAAAATGAATAGTGAACAATAATACTAAAATATATGTATCAAAAAATATATATATAAATTATTAAATCAAATCCTGATTTAATAATCCGGCTTAATCCTAAACCGGCTAATATTATCAACCGCCCGATTAAAATCCATGTATCCCGTACATGTATTTAATTGGATCTCTGCACGTACCAACGTACGGCTCCTATATCTATCGCCTGAACTGAGAAAACCCTCTGTGTGGGACTGTAAAAACTCGACAATACGCTGGCAGTGGGTTTAACCACAAGCACGTCAGCGGCACTAGCTGTACGTAATGGCTACCCAGGTACTTGTCGAAAGGGGGGTCAACAATCAAGTACGTCCTTACCCTACTGAGCCTGAATGTAACAATCTCCCTACAGTCCGGTCTTTTCATCAAAAAGTATCGCATATCGGGTCTAGGGGTGGATAACGTCATACCCCTACTAACCCGATAAGTCGTGTCTGAATCAAGCTCATCACCAACAGAGATACTACTGATCAACTATCAGTAAATCCCATCCACCGTTGCCACGGATTTCTGGTGATAGCCAACTAAACACAGCGCGACATCGACTCCTAATATCAGGAGAGTCGAATCCCTGACAGTCGACCACTGTCTCCATATGGCTCGGGACTGTACCCAACTAAAACCTATTTGCACGACTCCTTTGAGCCGTGGTAGGGTAGTAATCAAGGTATAGTGGGAACTCACACGAGAAAAATAACGACTTCAGGTCAAAGGACTAACCTGTACTCATGCCACCTGAGAACTTCCATCTGACGATAGATATAATACCATCTAGAAGTTTTCGGCGAATCCGTCCAGTGTACTCACCTCCAGCGAACACCTGTATACTATCTTAGGTGACACAACACCAACGGCTTGTGAGACCAGCCACCACCCCTCGTCGGAGTCTAGAAGCGAATACACTAGTCTACTCTGGATTATCGATGCCCAGTCTCGATACTCCCACGACTAGGGATATTTAAGGATATGCTTATGGACAACCCAGCTTTCATATATATGATCGCCATCATAATACTGGTTGTCAAGCAACAATCCTATGGGCTTCATCAAAGATGAAGACAAACCAGATAGCGCACTATCATCTCGAGTAAGACTATTATACCTGTATAGGTCCTCCCTCAATCATCATAATCGCCTACTTGTGATCACAATAATTGCCTTGAGGGAACTATATCCAACAATCTCCCACTTGCACTTAAGGCCAATTATTGCGGTATCGCGTACCCACAACTCGTGTGCTACCGAATACCCAACTTCTCTACTAATCAGTTTCGCAAACTATGTTTGTGAAACTTAATTTATTCGAAAAATAGCCTCAGTGAGTGGATCCGCTACAATGTTCCAACTTTATCTATCTCTATATCTCAACTTTGCGGAGATTAACAATCTCCCAAACTGAGCGATACCCGGCCTCAAGAATTTGTCTGGATATTTGATGGGACCAAGTTTATAAATGAACAACTCCATCCAACAAACTTTTTAGGCTGTATCCTCTTGTTGGATATAGTGCCCTCAAGGCAATTATTGTGATTGCAAGTAGGCGATTATGATGATTGAGGAAGTGTAACAACCCCAAATTTTCAATACAAGTTTTTACAAAAAAATTTCAAAATCCATAAAGGGGTATTTATTGTCTGAGCACAAGATATAAGTAATTAATTCTCTATTTAATTACAAGAAGGAGCTTGTAGCTCATTGGTAATACCTTGCACTGCTGAACCAAGCCATCAGAGTTCAAATCCCATGCCCCACATTATTTTTAATATTATTTTGTTTTAAAATTTTATAGAAGCCCAACAGTCAACACGTGATAACTCCATATTTTCCCACTACACTTGAAAAACTGAAAGTACCAGTGGCTACCCCCGGCGACCCCCCACCTCCCGAGACCCCGACTCGGCCTGACTCGGCCGGCGGACCGACCGACTCGGGTCGGCGCCGCCGGCCGGACATGGCCGGTCGGCCGAGTCATCAACAGAGCAAAGGTGTCTTTTGATCTCCCCTACCATAGTCACATAATTCGCGAATTATTCGCCGAATTCGCGAATAATTCGCGAATTCTTGATCAAACGAATTAATCTCCGAATTATTCGTGATTGCCGAACTGGCCGAATTGATCAAACGAATTATTCCCGAATTATGTGATAAAACACCGAATAATTTAAAAAACAGCAAATAATTCACAAAATCAAAACCTAGCGTCTCATATATTAATTTATTGCTCGAAATCCTTCCCGAACATTTCCCGAACACTTACCGAATCTTTCCCGAATACCTGCCGATTTTTTCCGAATAATTCTCCGAATCCGAATTTTCGACCTCGCCGAATTATTCCCGAATGACGAATTTGTGACTATGTCCCCTACTCCCCCGCATACTTCAATTTCTGAGATTAATCCAGAGAGCCCATTAACTCTCATTTACTTCATTTTTATTACAATTTTTCTACATTTTTACATTTTTTTAAATTAAAACCTTATACTACCCTAACCCTAGCCTAACCTATAAATACACCCCTACCCTCTACCCTCTCATCCTAAACTCTGAGCCAACTTTCAAAAATTCTCAAGAAAAATTGTGTACTTTGAAAATGAGCACGAAGCGAAGCTACGGCGAAATTCCCGGCGAACTTCCGGCGATCGTTCTAGGAGCTCTCGGCGACGAATCGACGCACCGACGATTCCTCTTCTTCCATCTCACTCTCGTTATTGTCCAAAACCCGTAAGTCCCATTTTCTATCTCTCTTTTCTATTCTAAAAATACGGATTTACAAAACCCGACGAAATCGAAACAAATCCGATTTCCGATTCGGTTTCTTTATAAAACTTCACTTCTTGTTAATACATTTATGCTTAAACTCCCTCATGTTGACTATTAAACACTAATCAACCAAATTGATCAAGTTTCATTTCATAAAATGATGGCTATTTCATTTTATCGTATTTTTCATTTAAATACCACATTGTTTCAATTATACATTTAACTTCATTAAACTTGTTATATCTTTAAGTAGACCACGAGGTAATGACATATCTTCTCACACACTCATATGCAACATAACACGATACCATCGAGAACTTAGAATACGGGAAAACAAACATTCTCATTTAAAAACCCTTTACTTAATAAAACCCTTTCTAAAAAATTTAGTATTGATACATCTTTACAAATAAATAACTTTTGAGCTAATAATAAAAATATCTAGACTCAGCCAATTAAGGACTGTCGCACTCATTAGGACAGAGGAAGGTTGTGGGCATTCAGTCATTTATTTAAACCTGACTTTGTGGTGTCTAGGCTAGACAAGTGAGAAAGGTAACTTTAAAAGGCCCGTCTCACGGTGATTCGTGAGCGGATCCCTCCTTTCTTCACTTGTACTTACCTAGCCACAATTGGCGGTGAAAGGCGATTTGAAGGAAATCTCACTACTTGTCGCTTTTGACCAGTTAGGAGCAGTCTAGTTGAATTAGGAGACCTTAGAACATAGAATACGGGAAATTGACATCTTTACAAATAAATACCATTTACTTAATAAAACCGTTTCTAAAGGATTTAGTATTTATACAATCTTTGCAAAGCGCCGCTACAACCCATTTTGGGGAATCCGTTCGGGATGGTGCGGATTATCGCACATCCTCGGGTTTAGTAGTGCGAGATTCAGACCTCCGCAAGGAGCATTCAGTCTCGAAACATTTAAAATACGACATCTTGAGAAAATGAGATTTTTTAGAATATAAAATATATATTAAAATTATTTATGTATAAATATATGTATATTTATCATTAAAATACCTATTTTGTTATGATATAAATATTCCACCTTTTTCTAAAAATCACAAGAATCAATTTTACACTAAAATACCATGAATTCCATATAAAACCAATATTACCAATAAATACCATTTATTATGAAATTAGGATATTTTCATTAGAAATATCACAATATAAAATTCATATTCATTATAATTCTAAAGACGAATAATAAATACTTGGGGTGTATTTTGAAAAGTATATAAAAATATTTCTACATAAAACCCCCTCAAGTTCTATAAATTACAATAAGGACCCTAGTAAATATAGGTTTAAGCGGGACCAATCTCTTGAGCCTCAGGGAGCCGGAGAAGTGGGTGCTTGCCTATCTAAGGTAGGCAACTTAACAATGATGTTATCAAAACGGTAATCGTCTTTGAAAAAGACACAAATCCCGCCGTCCATGTGCAACGGTTACCGATAATATTAAAACAATCAGGACTTCAATTTACTTTTCTAATTGTCTGACTCGGTTTGAGTCTCATTATAATCTGACTTGAATATGATTCAAGTACAATCTACAATCTACAATCTACAATCTACAATATTCTGATTCAACATGAATCCCTATATTCAATCTATTCAATACATTCAATCTACATTGATTTAACCGAACCATGGATATACATCCATTTATATGATTCTCCAGATATTCCATTTACATGATTATACAATTACATCCGTTTACTGATATCACGGTTTTGGTCAGTCATTCAACTATACAATCTATCCAACACAATACAACAATACAATCAAAACACTACGGGGTTTAAGAGGTAGATTGGTACGGAAGGTGTTAGAAGTGGCACGAGACTGCAACGATAAGACACATAACCTATATTCCGTTGCTGTTGTACCGTGGCCTAACGGTTCCTTGAGTTTCTGATACGTTAGTCTCCGGGGCAAGTGAGACCCCTCTCGTATACACTGGCATCCTTCTGTACCAAGGTATAAACAACAACGTTAACACAATATTATAACAATATAATACAACTATAAAAGTTACCTCTTATTCTGTCTACTTCTCCCTTATTTTTTGGACTTACCGAGCGATCTGTTCGCTGACGACATTCTCTTTTTTTCTTCTTTGAATGTCGTCAGGTGATCTGGACACTTCAGAGATCGAGCCTACTGCTGAAGACTTGGACCAGTTCAGTAAAGACCCCGAGCTCTAGTCATTGTACACTTTCCATTTCAGTACTTTTTCATTTCTGTTATGCCATTGTTTAGGCATCGCTTTATTCCATGTATTTACTTTTCAATGCATTGTATAAAAGAATGTTAATAAATAAAGTTGCTATTGAGTTCATATCTTTTGTCTTTTGTGTATTTACTTTATATTGCTTAGATACTCTTAGCGTATTTACTTCACAGTAAATACGTAGCGGACCAGTCGCGTCCCTTTCGCCGTATACCGGGAAGCAGGGCGTGACAGGAAGGACCTATACATGTATAACGGTCTTGCTCAAGATGATAGTGTGCTATCTGGTTTGTCTTCATCATTGATGAAGCCGTAGGATTGTTACTTGACAACCAGCATTATGATGGCGATCATATATATGGGTGCTGGGTTGTCCATAAGCACATCCTTAAATGTCTCTAGTCATGGGAGTATCGAGACTGTGCATCGATATTCCAGAGTAGACCAGTGTATACGCTTCTAGACCCCGACGAGGGGAGGTGGCCGATCTCATAAGCCATTGGTGTTGTGTCACCTAAGATAGTATACAGGTGCTCATTGGAGGTGAGTACACCGGATGGACTTGCAGAGAACTTCCGGATGGTATTATATCTATCGTCAGATAGAAGTTCTCAGGTGGCATGAGTACAGGTTAGTCCTTTGACCTGAAGTCATCATTTACCTCGTGTAAGTTCCTACTATACTTTGATTACTATCTTACTACGGATCAAAAAAGTCGTGCAAACATATTTTAGTTGGGTACAGTCCCGAGCCACATGGAGGTAGTGGTCGACTGTCAGGGATTCGTCTCTACTGGTATTAGGAGTCGATGCCGCGCTGTGTTCAGTTGGATATCATTAGAAATCCGTCGCCACGGTGGATGAGATTTACTGATAGTTGATCAGTAGTATCTCTATTGGTGATGAGCTTGACTCAGACACGACTTATCGGGTTAGTAGGGGTCTGACGTTATCCACCACCTAGACTCGATATGCGACTCTTTGACGAAGAGACCGGACTGTACAGAGATTATCATATTCAGGCTCAGTACGGTAAGAACGTACTTGATTGTCAACCTCCCTTTCAACAAGTACCTGGGTAGCCGTTACATATAGCTAGTGCCGCTGACGTGCTTGCGGTTAAACCCACTGTCAGCGTATTGTCGAGTCTTTAGAGTCCCACACAGAGGGTTTTCCCGGTTCAGGCGATAGATGTAGGAGCCGTAAGTAAGTACGTGGAGGTGTCTGATTAAATACGTGTACGGGATATACAGACTTTAATCGGGCGGCTGATAATACTAGCCGGTTTAGGATTAAGCTGGATTATTAAATCAGGTTTTGATTTAATAATTTATATATTTATTTTGATACATATATTTTAGTATTATTGTTCACTATTCATTTTCTCTCTTTGGTTCTATCCTTATTTTTATGCGGATACGCGTATATGTAGCGATACATATACCGGGTAAAGTATTATGTATACGACAATGCTTCTTGAAGGACACCTCATATTTGATTTTCTTTTAGAAAATTAAATGGAAATGAGGTGGAAAGAAGGTGGCATGAAGCATGGTGTTAAACATGTAGAGATGTATGGCTTTACTTTTAAAAGTGATAAAATTATTTAGATGCACTATTGATGCATGGTTGTTAAAAGCAAAGCCATTCTTTTTCTTTACACTTTGATGCTTCGTTTTCTTTTTGCTTCACATGATGAGCTTCATGCTTCATGATTGCTTCCTCACTTCCTTCTCCTTCTTCATCTTGCTTTTACTTTAGCATGGTTATGAGAGAAATTTTTAGTGATATATTCCTACATCACCGACCATCCAAACCTAGCGAGCTTGGATCATTGGTTAGAGCCTCCTCCGGTTTCCTTCTAGTAGATCGTCTTCGGTGAGGGTGGTCGATCTTCAAGCGCAATCCCGGCTGCTACGAGTTTGGAGAGGTCTTCCATAATTGGGTGGACACGCGACAAAGGTTGTAGTTTCTCAACCCTTGCACTCTTAGTTAGCTAGTTTAGGTTATTGGATCGTATCCTGGTTTTTACCGGCGTTCGGTGCTCGCATAAATTTTTATTTTCGGCTTCCGTGGCACGGGCACCGAAACCCAACATGGTATCAGAGCCACTCTATAAACCTCAACTAGCTAGTTTGCACTTATTTAGAGTTTCGATCGAAGAATTTTTCCGATTCGCATTTCTAAAAGCATGCCCGCTGTTCGAATTTTGAAGTTGTTAAAAAAATTGTTCTTGTTGCCTTTAAATTATGTGCAGGCAATACTAGAGGCCATGAAGAAATTGGAGCACAAGTTCCCAAAGTTTGGCCGCGGAACCGCTGCCTATCATAGCATTTGGCCGCGGTTCCACGGTCAACTTGGGGCCGTTGTGCCCCAAATTTCTTCAGGTGCTCTAGTATATGGAAATGTGATTTTTGGGATATTTGGTTTTGGCCCAGATTTGTTTAAGTACTGGTTTGTGCTTGGGGCCAATGCAGAAAGTTTTAATTGATCGAAATTTTGAATTCATGGTTTCCAATGTGTTTGTTAGTTTATGTGACCGTGAATATCATAGCGCGGTACAATCGGGCTAGTTGCTATATGTACAATCAGATGGGTTTTTGACCATGATATTCTGTGTTGCACTGATGTTATGCATGGATTTTTCATGATGGATAGCCTTGTGTGCGATGTTAGCTGTACAATTTAGATTCATTTGTATATTGATTATTACGGTGCGAGCGTCTGACATGTGGACTCCCATTTCTGCCAGTTCTCTCTTGCCCTAGTCTGACTTGCTTCTTAGTACGAGGTTCTTTACTTCAATCGAGAAGGACAAACAACAGGAACAAGACAAGCTAGCAATGAAACCTATCTGTTACGTTCGGTCGGGGATTCACCCGTCTCTTTACTTTTGTATATTCTTTTATTGGAGCACGACCGGGTTGAGGTCGATGTCACCGTTGTATATATATTTGCTTTTCTATACTAGGATTACCCCGCGGAGGAGTGCTCGAATAGCCGAGTTCTAGAGGGCAACAGGCCCGCATCTCATGGCGTTGAGACCGAGGGGGCTTACTCTAGAATTGGTAGGCTATTCGCCACACTCGTAGGGGGTATAGGTTGACCTACGGAAGGGTGCTCAAGTTACCATATTCCGTGAAGTGCTAGGTAGCCGATTCACTTTGTTGATTGGGGTTGCCTCACTTCGGAGATTGGCGGGTAACTTGCTGCACTCGTAGGGGTCCAGGTTCTTCATTGCACTGGCTATCCATACGACCGGGGAACGTCGCATTTCATTTATGGCTCAAATGAAACACGGGGCTCCTAGATTATCCACTATTCCATATTGTTGTTCGCATGCTTGCGATGATTTTTATCTTCCTGTGATGACTATTATCTGCCCGCGATGTTGATATATATATATATATATATTATATTTAGTAGATATTTCTATATGTTTTGCATCCGTGCTAGTCCTTCCCGCTCTCTGCCGTTAGTTAAGTAGCCTAACGGTGCATGACGGGGCCCCGTGGCGAATGCGGATGACATATAAAAAGTATGTTATTTTGGTTGTTTCTTTTGTGGCTTGGAAACATAAAATGATAGGAACACATTATCTATATAATGTAAGGAAAATAAACCTAAATGATGTTGTCAAAAACAATTTTAAAACTACTAAGTTTTCTTCAAAACTCATAGTCGTATTCTTTTACTTTGCATAGAGATATTCGGCTATTAATATCCCGCACCTCATTCTATGAGGGAAGAGCCTTGATCTCTTCACTGGGAGTTCGCTCTTAAGCAAAAGTTTATCTTTCTAGTTTTAAAAAGCGGAGATTAAACCACTCTATTTCAAACCCACTCGAGTTCCTTCAATGATATCAAGTTCATTACGTTAAAGGTTTTTCGCCAAAAACCAGTCGTATCCTTCCGTCATTTCAGACGGGTATGCTGGGTTCGATTAGCACCCCCGCTACGTTTCGGCAAGCATCAAGTATGCTATTTCAAAAAAATCTAGGGTGCCGAGCGAGCCCGACCAAGGATTTAACTAGAGAATTAGGGTTAAAGGTGCATGTAAACAAACTTTATACTAAGTGAAATAGGAATACAATCTTTGTAGACCGGTCCTTCACTTCTAAATCTCTGAGTAGTAGTCTCTTTGCTCCAAGTAGTGGTGTCCGGACTCTCCTTAGGCTCCACTAGGCAAAAGGAACAAGCTTGTTCAAAGATCTTCGAGGCCGAAGATGATCTACGTCGAAGAATCGCTAACTCAAGCTACCTCTTCACTAATTGATGGATTAGTGAAGCAAACAACCTATACTAAATGGCTAGTTTGGTATGGACTGATGAAGTAGGAATTTTGCTCACTTTAGAATTGTTTTTCTCTTTTTCTTTTTCTTCTCACTTGAAAGCTAGAGAGCAAAGAAGGAGATGAAGAAGAAACTCAAGTGATCAAGTCATGAACCATTGGTGAGAAAATATCTCATATAATCTCACTTGTAGAGAGTTAACCATGGCTAAAGCTAATGGTTAGGTTAATAAATATCTAGAATAAAACAAAATTAGAGGACGAAGTCAAGCTTTCTACATGCTTCCACAAGCATCTCAAGCCATGCCAATTTCCACCTAATTTTGATTTATCTCTTAATAAATAATTACCCAAATTATTTTTAGTTAGGTATGAGTCTCATACACCCAAGTTCAATGTATCATCTTGCATGACACATAAATAAATACATTAATATATATCACATATATATTTGTATGTATTTAGAGAAAAGAGATTCTTAAGTGAGCTAATATTAGTTAATATATATTAATATATCAAATATATAATTATATATTAAATTATTAAATCAACACTTGATTTAATAATCCGGATATATAACATACAGCCGACTAATATCATATATATGTATATCAAATATACATATAACAAATTATTGAATCAATACTTGATTCAATAATCCGATTATATCACATATAACCTATATTGCGAGATTAGAATACTGTATCACATACACGTATCAATCTCGGTCCCGCACATATCACATACGTGCCCTACTTCGTTTCGCCTGAGCAAGGAAACATCTGTGCATGACTCTAAAGACTCGTCAATACGCCAGCAGTAGGTGATGATCATATCAGTCACCCATAATCCTTTAGCGGTACTAGCTGGATGTAACGGCTACCCAGGTATTGAGTGATCATAAGATCAAAAAGCAAGCCTGTTCAACCTCCCGTGAATCCAGTAAGTAACACTACCGTACAGTCCGGTTTCTTCGTCTGATATGTCGCATATTGAGTCTGGGGGTGGTAAACGTCATACCCCAATAACTTGATAAGTCATGCCGATATGAGGCTCATAACGGGTCGAGAAACTACTGATAACACTTACTAGTAAATCTCAGTATCATCCCTGGCCACGGAGTTCCTGTTATGGCTAGTCGAGCATAGCGCAACATCTGTTAGTGTATATGCCCTAGAGGCCATTACTGTATCATACTAGTTTGTATATTACTTAATGGAAGCTTGGGATATTCACAGTTGTATAGACAATCTTGCTCAAAATGGTAGTATGCTACTTGGTTTGTTTCTACTTCAATATGTACATATGTTTCTTTTAGCATATAGTTTATACATATTAATAGAGCCCTTAAGATCTTTGCTTGATTACCAGCGTTGTGATGGCAGTCACACTAGTGGGGGCTGGGTAATCTATAAGCACATCCTTATACAGGTCTCTAGTCGTTAGATTATCGAGACAGGGCATCGATACTCCAGAGTAGACTAGTGTATACGCTTCTCATCCCAGGAGGGGAGATAGTCTGTCCCACAGCCATCAGTATGTCGTACTGGAGATAGTATGCAGGTGCTCGTTAGGTTATGAGTACACTGGACAGGACTCGCTGGGAACTGTTGGTTGGTATTATGCCTATCGTCAGTTATCAGTTTCCAGGTGACATGAGTACAGCTTAGTCCGTTGACTTGACACTGTCACTTCGCCTCGAGTGTGTTCCCACTGTTCTTAGATTGCTACCCTACCACGGCTTAAATGAGTCGTGCAAACAGGTAGCAGTTGGGTGCAGTCCCGAAGCACTTGGAGGTAGTGACGGTTAGATATGATTCGTCTCTCCCGGTATTGGGGGTTGATATCGCGCTGTGTCTAGGAGAGCCATTACACAAAGTCCCTGGCCAGGGCAAGCGAGATATACTGGTAGCGTTTCCAGTGTTATCTCAGGGTGTTCTGGGCTACACTCCGACACGACTTGTACCACTATTAGGGGACTGACGTTTACCGCCCCTCTAGGCCCGCCATGCGATACTCTCAGACGAACAGACCGGACTGTACGAAGATTGTCACATTCAGGCTCAGTAGGAGTTCGGATGGGTTCACCTCATCGGTCTTCTTATCGGCATCTACCTGGGGACCGTCATGTACAGCTAGTACCACTTGTGGCCTGTGGTTAAACCTACTTCCAGCGTAGTGTCGAGTCTTTAGAGTCTCACACAGAGGGCTATTTGCCTTTGGGCAAAACAGAGTAGAGGTCGCATGGTTTTGCGACGGGGTTCGTTCACATCCGCGCACTTGTGCACGTTTGGTGTCCGGGCAGTTATTACTAGTGGGCTTTGGTTTAAGCCAGATCCTTGTATTTGTTTTGGGATTGGTTTTGTCTCACCTGCATCCGTGTTCCTCGGAACACGGATGCAGGTGTGTATGCACAGTTGACAGAGGCAGAGGAATCTCATTAGGGTTATTGACCGTTGACTTTTTCTTAACCCTAATGAGAATGAGAAATATGATTAATGATATTAATTAAGGATAATTGTGCTATGGTTAGGTTGACCATTTGACTTTTGTTGACCTTTTGACTTTGGTTGATCGGTTGACTTTTGTTGACCTTTTGACCATCATCATTTCATTTGCAAGATACTTCTTGTTTCTTGCAATGCATTTAATGTTGAAATGATAATGGTCATTCCAAAAAAACCATCACATTTTCCTTAGTTATTATTATTATTATTATTCTCATTTGAGGGCATGGTTGTAGATTTTTCTAGTTCATTTTCTTTCTTGCACACTCTCTCTCATGCAAAGCTCTCCCTATTCCTCTCTCAAAGCTCTCATCTTTCATTTGTTGAAAACCATGAGCTTTGTGAGATAAAACCCTCTAGACATCTTTCTACTCATTCTAGGGTTCTTAGTCTAGCAAGCCAAGCACTCTAGTTGCCTCTTGGTTGAGGTAGGAGTTCATGGTAGTGGCCTTCAGGTAGATCTTTCTTCAGCAAAGAGAAGACGAGGAGGAGGAGCCGTCTACACCACTCCAAGGAGCTAGCAACAAGGTCAACCACTACAAGAAGAGAAGGAGTTCAAGAACTAGGTATAACCATCTAACTTTGTAGCTAGAACTTGTAGATAGTTTGCTAGTTTTTGTTTGTCAAAGATCCTCTAGTTTTAGTTCATGTTACCTTGTGTTAAATATCCGTTTTTACCTATTCCGCCTCCCCGTAAGCACCGGGGTGGGTAACGTGGACTTACAATATCAACCCCTAATACCGGGAGAGACGAAACCCTTCCTATAGCTCATTGCCTCCATGTGACTCGGGACTGTACCTAAAAACCACCTGTTTGCACGCTCTCTCGAACGTGGTAGGGTGGAAATCAAAGCACAGTGGGAATCACACAAGACTCTATGACGATCTCCGGTCTACAGACTAACATGTACCAGTGTCAATAGAGAACTGCTATTTGACGTTAGGTATAATACCACCTAGGAGTTCTCGGCGAGTCTTGTTCAGTGTACCCATTCTCCACTGAGCACCCACATACAATTTTTGATGTCAAACACCAATAGATATGGGATCATCCATCGCCCATCAAATGGGTCAAGAAACGTATATGCTAGTCTACTCTGGAATATCGATGCCCGTCTCGATACACCCATGACTAGGAACAATTAAAGGATGAACTTGTGGACTACCCTGTCCCCACTAGTATGATATGCATCATAATCCTGATAGTCAACTATACATCCTAAGGGCTTTACCAACATGTGAGAGAAAGACAGTATCACAATACTAGTTTACATGTTAAGATAAAGAGTATCCAGATAGCATATTATCATGTTGAGCAAGAAATTTCTCTCTCTATATATGTCCAAGCATCCATCATAATATACAATCATGTACAATAATGGCCTCTAGGGTATACATACAACTAACAATCTCTCACTTGCACTAAGGCCAGTTGTTGTAGTATCTCATACCCAACATCCCAAAAACTCTCAAATTGTATCTGGGGTATGGCCTTGGTGAGTGGATCCACCGTTTAATTCTACCTATCAACTCTCCCGATCTCGATCGCCCGGAACCATCTCCTTGATCAGGTGATACTGCCTAAGAATATGTTTGGATCACTGATGGGACCGGGGTTCCTAAGCCAAAGCCACAGCTCCATTGTTATCACAATACACAAGTATTGGATACATAATGGTAGGATCCAAGTTCATCTCATGAACAACTTCATCCAAACAGCCTCTTTGGCAGCATCGTTGATAGCGATGTATTCAACCTTTATCGTCGAGTTTGATACGGTATCTAGCTTGGAACTCTTCCAACATACCGTTCCTCTACAGAGGGTAAAGACAAAACCCGTGACTGTCTTACAATCGTCCTTATCACTCTAGAAGCTCGAATCGGTAAAGGACTCGACATGGAGTTCACCGTTACCATACACCAAGAACAATTCTTTAGTGCTTCTCAAGTACCTAAGAATGTTCTTCACAGCTGTCCAGTGTTTCTCCCCAGGATGTAAGAGGCATCACCCAGATCCTTCATGGAGAAACTTAGTGATAAGAAGAGCTTGACCGAATGTAGCATAGGAACATCATTTCCTATCAAGAGTATGTCATCCACGTACAATACGAGGAAGACAACCTTACTCTCTACAACCTTCTTGTATATACAAGGTTCATCTACGTTTTTGATGAAGTCAAACTCTTTGACTGCCACATCAAAAAAGATGTTCTAACTCCGCGATGCCTGCTTTAATTCGTAGATTAATTTAAGCAGCTTGCACACTTTTCCACTGCTCCCACTGTCTACGAAGCCCTCTGGCAGTGTCATGTGCACGCTCTCTTCTAAATCACTATTTAGAAAAGCGGTCTTGACGTCCATCTGCCAGATTTCATAGTCATGATATGCAATGATGGCAAGTAGGATCCTGATGGACTTAAGCATAGTCACTAGAGAAAAAGGTTTCATCATAATCCAACCTGGTCGTTGATGAAAACCTTTTGCTACAAGTCTAGCTTTGAAAGTCTCAACTTTTCCATCTACACTAAGAATCTTCTCAAGATCCACATTCTCCAAATGGGTTTTACCCCTTCAGGAGCAACTTCCAAAGTCTATACTTTGTTGGTGTACATGGATTCCATCTCAGATCCCATTGCATCCAGCCATTTCACAGAGTCCCCACTCGTGATGGCCTGCTGGAAACTAGTTGGGTCATCATCTTCCATGATGCAATCCTCGCTCCCACCATCTTTGAGAAAACCGTAGTATCTCTCAGGTGGATGAGAAACCCTACTAGATCCGCGGAGAGGCTGAGGTTCGTCGGGGACTATCGAGTCCTTTTGTTCTACTAAATCATCAGCTGGAACATCTTCCAGTTCTACCTCATGAGCACTAATTTCTTTCACAAGAAATTCCTTTTCTAAAATGGTGGCGAGAAACAAACACCTTTTGTTCCTCAGTGTGGTAGAAGATATACCCTTGTGAATGCTTGGAATATCCTACAAATTTGCACAGAACCGACCTTGCCTCGAGTTTGTCCGGATTTTTCTTTTTAACATAGGCCGGACAACCTCATATCTTAACTCGTTTAAGAGATGGTATCTTCCCATTCTATATCTCATATGGAGTGGTAGGCACTGATTTGGTTGGAACTCAATTCAATAGGCATGCGGCTGTCTCTAGCACATAACCCCAAAAGGAAATAGGCAACTCAGCAGTACTCATCATAGAGCACACCATATCTAATAGGGTGCGGTTTCTCCGCTCCGACACACCGTTGTGCTGTGGTGTATACGGAGGAGTAAGCTGAGAGAGAATCCCATTCTCTTTTAAATAGTCCAAGAATTCCGTGCTCAAGTATTCTCCTCCCCGATCAGGTCGAAGGATTTTAATACTTCTACCCGTTTGGTTCTGTACTTCACACTTATATTTCTTGAATTTCTCAAAAACTTCAGATTTGTGTTTCAATAAGAACACATGTCCGTATCTTGAGAGATCATCAGTGAATATAATAAAGTACGCGGAACAATTCCTGGCATTTATAGACACAGGACCGCATACATCACTATGTATCAATCCCAAGAGTTCAGTAGCTCTTTCTCCGTGTCCAGTAAACGGAGTTTTGGTCATTTTTGCTTTTGAGACATGACTGGAAAATTTCATAAGATGTAAATTCGAACGGGTTCAAATATCCATCTTAATGTAACTTAGCTAGTCATGTCGCATTGATATGACCTAGTCTACAATGCCACAAGAAGAATTCGTTCATTTCTGAACTTTTCCTCTTGTATGTGTTCTGTACGTTAAGAACTGTGTTCTGATTTAGAACGTATAAACCTTTACATAACGTACCAAACCCAATCAACACTTGATTTAGGAAAATGTTCATACAATTATTCTCTACTATAAAATTATATTCTTCTTTATCTAATAAAGAAATTGATATTAAATTGCATATCATAGAGGGTACATAATAAAGTCATTCAAGATCAATGTATTCCCATTTGGTAATACAAGATGATATTCACCAACTGTTTTGGCTGCAACACTTGCACCATTCCCTACTTTTAGAGAATGATCACCTTTTCGCAGTTCTCTACCTTTCTTCAGCCCATGTAACATATTACATATGTAGGATTCCGATCCGGTATCTAATACCCAGGACGTAGTGTGTACTGAGAAACATTTCTCGGTAACAAACACACCCGAAGAAGATGCATCAACATGCTCATTCCTCGTTCGGGTTGCGTGGGAATCCGGATATTCCCTATTTTCTACTCGGACTTATAATAATTATAAGGTAGAGCGGAACCAACGTTCTCCAGCCCAGTATAACAAGCTAGTTCGGTCAATACATCCATATTATTATCTTGATTAAGGCGTGTCATGGTCGCTACCTGGAGAGAGAGAAGAAAACACTTAGCGTAAGCTCTTGCAAGATTAGATTGGTTATTATCTTATCTAATCAGGATGGCTCCCACTGTTTTTATCAAATCTTCCTTCAAACCCTAAAAGGTAAGACTAGCCGGGATTAATTACACCCTACAAGTCCGCCAATCGTTCGGCCAAGCCAGTGTCGGTACTTTGAGGGAGGTTCCCCGTGCTTTCGCACGGACCTAATAAAAATAAACCTCGTTTTTCAAGAGGCATAACCCCATTGTCACCTTTTTAGACACCTACTGGATTAGCTAATTGTAAAGTGCAAAACTCTCCCAGGAGTAACTGGTACTCGCAGTGGGTATCGGGATCCAACTATCTCATAGAAGGTATGCAATATCATTGCAAATTTCAACACTTGAAATTCCCAATAATATTTTTTCCCTAACGTCCTATGATCTTGATGAAGGCCAACAAAATATAGGCCGCTAGTCAAGTTCAACCTGTATATTTCGTGATTGAATTAAACCCACCCGCACGACCCTTGACGAAAGCCAACAAAGTCGTATGACTACCCTAATCCAATCGCATCATATGCAGCAGATAAGCACTAATCAGCTACCGTACACTACGCCTTGACGAAGGCCAACAAACGTAGCACGAATACTAAATAGCACTTATCTGAAATGACGGAGGGCTACGACAGGTTTTTAAGAAAACCTTTTGCGTAATGAACTTGATATCATTATAGAATCGAGTGATTTGAAAAGGAGTGGTTTAAGCTCCGCTTTTAAAATCGATTTTTTCAAAATAAACCGAGTGGGTGTAGCATCTGCTAGCTTTTACTAAAGAGGTCACTCCCGGTGAAGGGATCTAGGCTCTTTCCTCATCGAATGGGGTGCTGGATATTCATCAAGGAATACCACTATGCAAAGCAAGAACTAGAGCTACCAGTTTTGAAAATTTGATTCCACAACATCATTAGGTTTCTTTCCTTTTCATTAATCTCATTAATGAAGTCCCATCATTTATACTTCCTAAGCATCACAGATAAAGAAACGAAAATACAACGTATGCTTATGCCATTCGCATTCGCTACAGGCTCCCATCATGCACCGTTAGGTTACTTAACTAACGACAAAGCGGGGGCAGGACTAGCGCGGATGCAAAACATAAGCAACATTTATTATATATCATATATATAATATAAAGCATTCGTCTCACGTAGTTATATGATCTCATCACAGAACATTGCAGCAGAAGTCAACATATGAAATATTGGGTATATTAGGAGGTCCATGTTTTAAATTAAGCCAGTAAAAAACACGGATTCCACGGTCGTGATGAATAGCCAAACCCACATCCTTAGACCCCTACGAGAGCGGCAAGCAAACCTACAAATTATAAAGTTAGGAGACCCGGACTCGACTCCTCGAGATGGTCTCCCACTGGACTCTAGAACCCGGTTACTTGTGCTCCCCGCCTTAGGTCTATCCTAATGCGGAAAAGTATATAATATACATCAATGGTGACATCATCCTCAACCCGGAAGTGTCCCAATAAAAGAATATTACATACAAGTTTTTACATGAATGAAAATGAAAAACTCTCATGTCACGCAAAATCCCCGGCTATTCAAACACGATGATCCAATATAACATATCACAGCAACACATAACATCACATGTCATCAACGTAAGTAAATATGCGTATCCCAATTGTCGTTGACGTATAGCAACGAAACTGGCGATACACCACATATTACACTTACGGTCGCAGAAAAGAAAGTGAAAACTACAATAATTGGAATCCGCAGCCACCTTAGACATCATAAACCCGAAATATGACATACTTCGGATTTCATGCCTAACCATTTAAATTCCTTAGACATTATAAATCCGGAATATCATATATTCCGAGTTTCATGCCTAACATTATAAACCCGGCATTTCAGTCTCAAATTGAAAACACTTTTCAATAACAAGTCGGGCAATTCAATATGATTCCTGATAGTTGATCGATGCTCGTCGGAAACATTAGTAGACGGCGGCACCCCCGATGCCGTCGATGAAATACACTTAGGCTGAACACCGCGGCCGCGAGCACCCTAACGGATGCTTTTGGCTACGGGGTTCTCCTACAGTCACTTGGTCGGGGCTATGGGACGCGGCTATCTAGTAGTGTTACCCGGCGAGCGTTCGCGTACTATACGAGATTGCGACAGAGTTTTGATCCGAATCAAAACCCCGCGGCAACCGATTAAAAGAGACTAAATTGCTAAATTGCTATACTCTGATACCACTGAAGGGTTCGCTTAGCACCCCCGACAGTTTTCGGCACGCATCAAGTATGCTATTTTTAAAAATTTAGGGTGCCGAGTGAGCCCGACCAAGGATCTAACTAGAGAATTAGGGTTATTATAGAATGTAAACAAACTTTGCACTAAGTGAAATGGGAATACAACCTTTGTAGACCAATCCTTCACTTCTAAAGCTCCATGTAGTAGTCCCTTTGCTCCAAGTAATGGTGTCCCGGACTCTCCTTAGGCTCCACTAGGCTAAAGGAACGAGCTTGCTCAAGGATCTTTAAGGCCGAAAATGATCTACGTCTAAGAATCTCTAACTCAAGCTACCTCTTCACTAATTGATGGATTAGTGATGCAAACAACCTATACTAAATGGCTAGTTTGGTATAGATTGATGAAGTAAAAATTTTGCTCACTTTAGAATTATTTTTCTCTTTTTCTTTTTCACCTCACACAAAGCTAGAGAGCAAGAAGGAGATGAAGAAGATTAACCAAAAACGGGAACCCTTCTCAAAACCTTGGGTGAGAAAATATCACAAGTGATATTAGTAGCGACTTAACCTGTAAGTCTACGCTAGCGCCCCGGCAGTCTACAGACGCCAAATGCGGAACAAAAAACTTTTAACTGGCGCTATCGTATACTTTAACCCGGATCTGCCATTATTGCTAAACTAACATACTGTAAAGAGTGTAGAAAGATTGTACCGAACGATCCGAGTCCTTCGTTCTTCAACCATCATCCCACGCTCCGTTGCGGCTGCTCCGATCTCGTCGATCTCCGATATCCTCGTCGAGGTGGCACCACATGATCGGTTCTTTAAACGGGCTCCCGCCTCTGACTCGAGGCAACTCGATCGTCAAGTTTGCTAAAAGAGACGACCAAGAATGATGTAGAGAATGAGTAGATGACTTTGTCTCACTTCGTCCAAGTCCGTGGACGATCGGTTAATGAAGTTGCCATTTTAATCGAGTGATGGAATGAACCGAGATATGAAATTTCCATACACCCAAAACCATAGTCTTTTTCTCTCCAAAAATGAAAATCAATCTCACACTTCTCACAAGGGTGGCCGGCCATATATATTGATGGAGGGAGGTGACCGTAGGATGAGGGAGGTGACCATATCACAAATATCATGAAGAAATATCCTAAGGAAAACAAAATAGCATCATGACTCATCTAATTGAACCAATTAGATTAAACCTAGTCATCTTATCATGAATGACTCACCAAGCCTCATCATCACTTCTAGAAGCTTCTAGAATGATGACTCACCCCAACTGAAGAAAAGATAAATCCGTCTTTAACAGAATGTTAAAAGACGGCTGATAGAAAACTGGAAACTGGCAACTTCCAAAAGTGATCCTGAAACGACTTTCAGGATAACCCCGAAACTGTATAAATATACCCGCATTTGTATTACGACCGAATACAAATGCAACTGAGACAAAGATATTATACCTACTCAATATAATACTCGGATCCGGCTTAAACCAAAGCCGACCAGTATCATCTGTGTAACGATCTAGAAATCGTTTTGTGCTTGTTTCTATTTTTGGGTGAAATTCGTCGGTATTTTCAGTTTTATACCGATTGCGATCAAACGGCCATATCGACTTACCAGCACCTAGTTTTGATAAAATAAAGCTTATGCGCACACTTTGAGAGTATATGGGACGTTTTGGTGCAATTTGAATTTTTCCCATTTTTAATGTTATTTTAATCCGGTTTGCACTTTTCTGGAAATCTTCTCTTTTCAACTTTTCTTAAAATTCTTCTTAAGTTAATCTAAACCATAGCATAATGAATGTGTGGCCTAGGATTTAAGAGGGAAAAAGAAAAGAAAAGAATTGAAAAGAATAGATTAGAAGATGCATGCATGTTTGACTTTGAATTTCTATGCATTAATTGTTGGAAATTGCATGGAAATTTCCCTTCTCTCTCTCTCTCCTTCACTTGGCCGAGCCTCCCCCTTCCCTCTACTGCCTTGGTCATTTTCCTTCTCTCTTTTATCATAAAACCCTTCACAAATACTCAAAACATTCACAAGTTATCACAAAAATTTCATATTTCTTCACTTGGAGCATGCTAGCTTGGGTTCTTGATGTTCTTTGCTGTAGGTAATATTCTCTTACTGCTATTTTAAGTGTTTTTAGTGTAGCTTAGCTAGATAATTGCAGTTTAGAATGTTAAATTAGGGTTTGTTGCGATATATCGTATTTTGGTGTCGGTTTGTAGTTTCTAGGACCTGCTGTGATCTGGGTTGTTTACTGAGAAATTAAACATAATGAGTGTGTTGTGCTAGAGGACCTGGAGCACCACCAGAGAGACGGACCCCATCCCACCGGCCAGGGCCGGCGAGAGCTTAAGGAGGGGCCGGCGACGCCGGCCATCTAGTGGAGTTAGGGTGTGGGTTTTTGGCAGTAGGTGTCTGCTATGTTTAGGGTTCCTCTGGTCTTGTTGAATCTGTTTAGTTTTCACAGTAGGAAAATCTGGGATCAATTGTGCAGTTTCTAGTGTTTCGTGTTCGTGCGATACGTGTTACGACACGCGTCGTGCCGTTTTCGTGGTTTCGCTCTTAAGTTGTTTTCGTCGTGTCGCTACTCTCGTTAGCCACGATACGAACACTTAAGAGGTGGTTGTGTGTTGTTGTGTCGGTTAGATATAGCTAGTTCGTATTTCGTAGCTATTATTGATATTAGTATATTGTTGTTGTTTATATGTTGCAGGTTCGCAGACGAGGACTACGGACACTGCCACAGGGGGATTCAGGTGGTAGATTTCATCTAGCTTGGAGTGTGGGTGAGTAGATTTAACATCTACAGGGGAATCGCCCGCATGGCGTTATGCGTCTGGGCTAGAAACCTTTACCTTTGTCGCATATTCTATATCATGTTTAGAATTGCGCATATACCTTACTGCTTAGTGATAGTTGTGATTGGACTAGTAGCCTTAGGACACTGCACTATTATTGACGGCTCAGATTGCGAGAGCACTGATTGGATGCCACACACACCGTCAATAATTGCCATGTCATACACAGACCATATTTTAGAAATGATATTGTATGGTTAGGAACATTGTGACTTTGATACATATTTCTTATCGTTATATTTAGACTTGACATGCTGGTTCCTGTTTACCTATAGGATGCTGTACCTTTAGTGTTAGGTACATATACACCTAGGGACATGGATACAGGTGTACATGCATTTCATACTTCACCTATACCTGATAGGTATATTACATCATCACATAGATACAGGTGTACTTGCATTCCATACTTATTTATACCTGATAGATATATCACATCAGCATACAGGTAGGTGTACTTGTATTTCATACTTATACCTGATAGGTATATCACATCACCATGTAGGTAGATACCTATATTTCTGCTTTACGATTCATGTATTCATTTATATCTGGTGTATGCTATGCTTTACATTTATACGCTCTCATTACAGTTTCATATTGCGTATATTGATTCATGGATTATCGCATTGTTATATGGATTTTTCATGATGTTTTCTGGATTTGGGAACCGTGGTGGTTCATGAAATTATGCATACATTGGAACACCCGGTTTCCTTGAGATGATATTATAGCATCCACCATGAGATTTATCGGTGCAGATAAATATATCCTATGCGAGGAGGCGTCGAGAGCCGCATGAGGATACATGGTGGGGCCCGGAGGTACCCCGAAGCAAGAATGTTGTCGGAGTGAGCCGACGTCGCACTGAGGCGATGAGGCCTAGGGGAGCCATACTTTCCGGTGACATTACCAGAGACTCGGCGGATATCAGGGGGATACCGTTGGGAGTCATGTGCGTATCGATACGTCGAGAGGCGAGGGGCAGAGCGAGGCACTCGGGCTCTCGTGATAGCGTATGATACGTACTTATCAGTTTTTCAGTGTCGATGCTTGACACATTGGTTTTATGATATTTCTAAATACTCTTTGTATATATAACAGGGGATTTAGCCGCTGTTATATATGCCTTTACACCAATATTAGTGGAATGGGACGCTAATATATGTGTATTGCCCTCATCATATTTATATATGTCATTATATTTAGGATGTTAGAACTGTGCTGGAGATTTGACTTGAGACTCATGAGATTCATTGGGGTTGGATGATGATATCGTACACACTAGAGATGTGAGATCCACTTAGTGTTGTACATATGATATATGTGAGATAGACTGATATTGTACAGACGAGATGTGTGGGATCCACTAGCTGTTGTACATGAGATATATAAGAGATATACCTGATACTGTACATACGAGAGATGTGAGATCTACCTACTGTTGTAGATTTGACATGGGAGATATACTGTTGTTGTACCTATTAGATATGTGAGATTTATTCGATGTGTATATTCGATACTTATGTGAGATACATTTGATATTGTGTAGTTGAGGAGATGTGACACTTAGATGATATGAGAGCTAAATTGGTGACTGATTGAGGCATTGGGATTTGACTTGTCTTATTGGATTGTGATCCTACCACGATGTCAGGATTCCGTGGAAATGACATATTTCACTCCATACCTCATCATTATATACTTGTGCACTATTCCATGTATTAGGAGTACCTGTGAGAGTACCTCCATGAGAGTTGCACATTTACTTTCTCATATCCCTAGTGCATGATTATTGCATACTGTTGTCATATCATTATTGCTGGACATATTGGTGGTACTGGTGAGTGTACTTTCCATTATTTCGTACTCATGACCATTATACTTGAAATGTCATATATTAGATTCATGCTGTACGTACATTCTCGCGATTACCTGCATATGTTATTTACTATTCACGAGTTGGCAACTCACCCCCGTTGTGCCACAGGTTTTGCTGGAGTTTCCCCAAAGTAGTCAAGGCAAGCTATTCGAGCTTTTCAGCTTCACACTCATCTATCATCTTTTGGGTTGCGGATACCACTTCGCCTGTTAGTGTGCAGTTTTGCCCAGGTGGGTTTTTGTGGTTATCTGAGTGTATTGTATATTCGTTGTATATTGTACTCTCCATCTATTACCAGTTTGTTGTGACTTAGAGACTTGGTGAGGACGGTTTTGTATATATTGTGGTTTGTGGATTTTATACAGTTTCCTTTCTTTGTCTCTGATTTCTTCGCTACGGCGTCGTATATCTGTTGTGGTGTTGTTTTCCGCCGTTGGGCGTGGATTTTGCTCCCGTTTGGGATGCTTTACTTTATATTCATGTTGTACCCTTTTTAGGGGCTTGTTTTATAAAGGAGGTGCTGCCAAAATTTTAAAGAAAAAGTGGACTCTTTTAAAGAATTTGGGTTGTGATTTCAAATGTTTCCAAAACTTTATATTATCTTTTCCGTATTTTTATGGTTTAGATTTCTGGGTTTTGGCTTTCTTTTACTGCGTTACGTCTGGAGGCGTTGCGTAGTATTAGGGCCATCACGTACCTTTTTCGGGTCGTGACAAAGTTGGTATCAGAGCGTGGTTTTACCTTTCGGAGTGTAGGATGACCTGGTATGATGGAGTAGGTAACCTAAGCGGAGTAACGTACTGTGGGTATGTCTGCAGCATACTTACGATGCAGTATTTCGCCTAAAGTGCCTAAGTACAATTGTTTGAGATTCCTTCCTTGATGATTCATATCCTTGAGATTCGATTTCCTTGTTCTTATCGAATCCTATCTCTATTTATAGTCTTGCCATTGATGACTACGGGGACTCAGAGTGATGCAGCGAGGGCCGAGGTCAGGGTTAGCTCGGGTGAGACGAGCACTGACCAGGAGGGCACTCGTATTGCACAGTTGCAGACGGATCAGCCTTCGACTGATCAGATCGCTAGACTTGTGACAGAGATGCAGGATTTGCGCCAGACGATGAGATCATTAGTTGATGCCATTCGAGCGCAGCGACAGGAGGTTGTCACCCCAGTTGGACAGTTGTTCCTTGGGATTAGCGTGCAGCAGTCTGTTACTTACGTAGCACCAGTGGATGTAGCCCCAGTCGACGAGACACGTATTCCAGAGACTTTGCGAGTTCCAGGACAGTGGAGGACCTGTACAGGTGTGCCAGTCCAGGGACAGAGGTTCAGTCGTCGTGACAGGTTTCGTGCATGGCATGGGAGTACAAGAGGTGTGAGACGAGGACAGTCGTCTAGCTCTTATCCCCAGGATGGACAGCAGTTTTCTTCCGGATGTTATCGGTGCGGGAGTTTGGATCATCGGGTTAGAGTTTGTACTGAGCTACGTTGTTGCGAGACAGCTATACCGCAGAGTGGAGGATTTCAGCCAGTTGTGGGTAGGAGACAGACACGAGGGTTTGTTTCTACTTAACCGGACGCCCGGACGTCCAGTGCAGATGTGTCAGGTATCCTTGTTCTTTTGTGTACTTGTTGGTTTTTCGCACTTTGTGCCGTGGTTGGGACGAGGATCGTGTTAGTTAGATCAGCCGTTTTGTTGTGTTAACTTCTGTCAGCGATTCTTTTGTTGCGCGACACGTATTTCAGTCGTATGCCAATCGGTGAGGAGATTTTGCCGTCATTGGATCCTTCTAGAGATGTTGGACTTGACGTTCTCCTGGGCATAGATTGGTTAGTTACGTGTTAGGCGTCTGTGGACTACCGTATGGAAACAGTCAGGATTTGTTTTCCCGGCGAGTCAGTTCTTGTTGTGCAGGTGGATAGTTGTGCCGCCTTTCACAGCTTGAATTCAGCCTTTTTCGCTAGTCAGCTTTGGAGGAGATGTCGTGGATTCTTGGCGTTCATTCGAGATACCGGAGCCACATTGGGATTGTTGGGCCGGGTAGTTATCGTGCAAGAGTTTTCCGACGATGTTTCAGAAGAGCTAGCGAAATTCAGGGAGCTTAAGAATCTGCTGCAGAGTTGCTTGTTGGGAGGTTTGTGTGTCCGAGTGTTTCGCTTTAGGGAGCTCCTATTTCTGTTCGTCTGGAGAAAGACGACGGATTGCGGTGGTGGATTGATGGATCGTCAATTGAACCGGCTTATGGTGCGGTTAGGTATCTGTTACCTCGTTTTGACGATTTCTTCGATCAGCTCCAGAGTGCGAGACTTTTTCTAAGTTTGTTTGGGATCAGGTCATCATTGTTGCGGGTTCGGAGTGATGGCATTCCGAATTTTTCTTTTGTGCGTGCTACGGGCAGTTGTGTTTTGGTGGTGTCGTTGGACTCGCCAATACCCTAGCAGCATTTGTGGATATGATGCACCAGTTTTTTTCAGGCCGTTCCTCGACCAGTTATTGTTGTGTTTTGATGACATTCTGGTCAATACTTTGTGTCTTGAGGAACAGGAGCAGCATTTGAGAATTTGTTTTGCAGACATTGGTAGAGCCCAGCTGTTTGCTAGATTCTCGGAGTGTTCCTTCAGGCTTGTTTGTGTTGACTCCTAGGTCTTGTAGTTACGGGAGACGGTTTCGTATGGTTCCGAGGGAGATCGTGACCGTACAACTTAGGCCCAGACTTGTGTACGGACAGAGGTCCTTTGATTTTGGGTTTAGCAGGTTTTTACCGCCGTTTCGTGCAGGATTACCAGAGTATTGTTGCACCGTTAACTGTGAAGACCTAGAATGGAGGTTCTTTTCTTTGGACTGAGGCAGGTGTGCAGAGTTTTCAGCAGTTGGAGATTTGGTTAGCAATTGCATCAGTTCTTGCTTTTGATTCGGAGCCATTGATTATGACGAGGTTGTACTAAGTTAGGGATGCGTATGTGTACCTGATGTTATCGGGTAGAGACGTGAAATCCTAGAGAAAGCACATCAGTCAACTCTCTATGTTCATTCAAGTTCCGCCAACATTGACGTGACTTGTGAGATAGTTACGGGTGGACAGGAGTGTAAAGAGAAATTTCAGGTTTCGTTTCAAGGTGTTTGTTTGGTTTGTTGTTTGCGGCAGTTGGGATCGTCACTCGCCATTGTTAGGATACTTCTGGACAGCTGTTATCAGGAGACATTTCAATTGGCAACCTTTAGGTTTAGTCAGGTAGTGTCGATCACCAGTCTGTTTTCTGACTCAGCATAGTAGGTTTTTGGACCTCAGCTTGTCTAGAGACTTCGGAGATGTTCCAGTTAGTTCAGATTAGGATGATAGTAGCCCAGTGCAGACAGAGATTGTATATCGACCATGTAGGTCGCAGACTTGAGTTCGCAGCGGGAGATCATGTATTCCTACGGACTCTCCGATGAATGACATGTTGAGTTTTGGGAAGTTTATCCCAGGATTTTGGTCCTTTTGAGATCCTTTATGTGAGTTAGTTTTCGTTGCTTTAATTTGGCACTTCCGCCCAGATTATAGGTTATTCACCCCGTTTTTATGGTGATTTTTGGCAAATACCTTCATGACTTTTTCACATGATTCAGCATAGACCATTGGTGTAGACTCGATCTTTTCGTTCACCGACAGCCATGTGTGTAAATGGTTCGGCAGGTGAAGAAACTTCGGTCAAGGGTCTTGCCATCTGTGATGAGTTTCCTTGGACGTAGCTGTGTAGTGAGGGATCACTTGGGAAGCTACGAGCGAGATTTAGGAGTTTTGTACTCTTCTCTTTGAAGGTATGCTTGGTGAAAATTTTAAATTCGGGGACGAATTTTTATAAGGGGGGGAGATTGTAACGATCTAGAAATCGTTTTGTGCTTGTTTCTGTTTTTGGGTGAAATTCGTCGGTATTTTCAGTTTTATACCGATTGCGATCAAACGGCCATATCGACTTACCAGCACCTAGTTTTGATAAAATAAAGCTTATGCGCACACTTTGAGAGTATATGGGACGTTTTGGTGCAATTTGAATTTTTCCCATTTTTAATGTTATTTTAATCCGGTTTGCACTTTTCTGGAAATCTTCTCTTTTCAACTTTTCTTAAAATTCTTCTTAAGTTAATCTAAACCATAGCATAATGAATGTGTGGCCTAGGATTTAAGAGGGAAAAAGAAAAGAAAAGAATTGAAAAGAATAGATTAGAAGATGCATGCATGTTTGACTTTGAATTTCTATATGCATTAATTGTTGGAAATTGCATGGAAATTTCCCTTCTCTCTCTCTCTCCTTCACTTGGCCGAGCCTCCCCCTTCCCTCTACTGCCTTGGTCATTTTCCTTCTCTCTTTTATCATAAAACCCTTCACAAATACTCAAAACATTCACAAGTTATCACAAAAATTTCATATTTCTTCACTTGGAGCATGCTAGCTTGGGTTCTTGATGTTCTTTGCTGTAGGTAATATTCTCTTACTGCTATTTTAAGTGTTTTTAGTATAGTTTAGCTAGATAATTGCAGTTTAGAATGTTAAATTAGGGTTTGTTGCGATATATCGTATTTTGGTGTCGGTTTGTAGTTTCTAGGACCTGCTGTGATCTGGGTTGTTTACTGAGAAATTAAACATAATGAGTGTGTTGTACTAGAGGACCTGGAGCACCACCAGAGAGACGGACCCCATCCCACCGGCCAGGGCCGGCGAGAGCTTAAGGAGGGGCCGGCGACGCCGGCCATCTAGTGGAGTTAGGGTGTGGGTTTTTGGCAGTAGGTGTCTGCTATGTTTAGGGTTCCTCTGGTCTTGTTGAATCTGTTTAGTTTTCACAGTAGGAAAATCTGGGATCAATTGTGCAGTTTCTAGTGTTTCGTGTTCGTGCGATACGTGTTACGACATGCGTCGTGCCGTTTTCGTGGTTTCGCTCTTAAGTTGTTTTCGTCGTGTCGCTACTCTCGTTAGCCACGATACGAACACTTAAGAGGTGGTTGTGTGTTGTTGTGTCGGTTAGATATAGCTAGTTCGTATTTCGTAGCTATTATTGATATTAATATATTGTTGTTGTTTATATGTTGCAGGTTCGCAGACGAGGACTACGGACACTGCCACAGGGGGATTCAGGTGGTAGATTTCATCTAGCTTGGAGTGTGGGTGAGTAGATTTAACATCTACAGGGGAATCGCCCGCATGGCGTTATGCGTCTGGGCTAGAAACCTTTACCTTTGTCGCATATTCTATATCATGTTTAGAATTGCGCATATACCTTACTGCTTAGTGATAGTTGTGATTGGACTAGTAGCCTTAGGACACTGCACTATTATTGACGGCTCAGATTGCGAGAGCACTGATTGGATGCCACACACACCGTCAATAATTGCCATGTCATACACAGACCATATTTTAGAAATGATATTGTATGGTTAGGAACATTGTGACTTTGATACATATTTCTTATCGTTATATTTAGACTTGACATGCTAGTTCCTGTTTACCTATAGGATGTTGTACCTTTAGTGTTAGGTACATATACACCTAGGGACATGGATACAGGTGTACATGCATTTCATACTTCACCTATACCTGATAGGTATATTACATCATCACATAGATACAGGTGTACTTGCATTCCATACTTATTTATACCTGATAGGTATATCACATCAGCATACAGGTAGGTGTACTTGTATTTCATACTTATACCTGATAGGTATATCACATCACCATGTAGGTAGATACCTATATTTCTGCTTTACGATTCATGTATTCATTTATATCTGGTGTATGCTATGCTTTACATTTATACGCTCTCATTACAGTTTCATATTGCGTATATTGATTCATGGATTATCGCATTGTTATATGGATTTTTCATGATGTTTTCTGGATTTGGGAACCGTGGTGGTTCATGAAATTATGCATACATTGGAACACCCGGTTTCCTTGAGATGATATTATAGCATCCACCATGAGATTTATCGGTGCAGATAAATATATCCTATGCGAGGAGGCGTCGAGAGCCGCATGAGGATACATGGTGGGGCCCGGAGGTACCCCGAAGCAAGAATGTTGTCGGAGTGAGCCGACGTCGCACTGAGGCGATGAGGCCTAGGGGAGCCATACTTTTCGGTGACATTACCAGAGACTCGGCGGATATCAGGGGGATACCGTTGGGAGTCATGTGCGTATCGATACGTCGAGAGGCGAGGGGCAGAGCGAGGCACTCGGGCTCTCGTGATAGCGTATGATACGTACTTATCAGTTTTTCAGTGTCGATGCTTGACACATTGGTTTTATGATATTTCTAAATACTCTTTGTATATATAACAGGGGATTTAGCCGCTGTTATATATGCCTTTACACCAATATTAGTGGAATGGGACGCTAATATATGTGTATTGCCCTCATCATATTTATATATGTCATTATATTTAGGATGTTAGAACTGTGCTGGAGATTTGACTTGAGACTCATGAGATTCATTGGGGTTGGATGATGATATCGTACACACTAGAGATGTGAGATCCACTTAGTGTTGTACATATGATATATGTGAGATAGACTGATATTGTACAGACGAGATGTGTGGGATCCACTAGCTGTTGTACATGAGATATATAAGAGATATACCTGATACTGTACATACGAGAGATGTGAGATCCACCTACTGTTGTAGATTTGACATGGGAGATATACTGTTGTTGTACCTATTAGATATGTGAGATTTATTCGATGTGTACATTCGATACTTATGTGAGATACATTTGATATTGTGTAGTTGAGGAGATGTGACACTTAGATGATATGAGAGCTAAATTGGTGACTGATTGAGGCATTGGGATTTGACTTGTCTTATTGGATTGTGATCCTACCACGATGTCAGGATTCCGTGGAAATGACATATTTCACTCCATACCTCATCATTATATACTTGTGCACTATTCCATGTATTAGGAGTACCTGTAAGAGTACCTCCATGAGAGTTGCACATTTACTTTCTCATATCCCCAGTGCATGATTATTGCATACTGTTGTCATATCATTATTGCTGGACATATTGGTGGTACCGGTGAGTGTACTTTCCATTATTTCGTACTCATGACCATTATACTTGAAATGTCATATATTAGATTCATGCTGTACGTACATTCTCGCGATTACCTGCATATGTTATTTACTATTCACGAGTTGACAACTCACCCCCGTTGTGCCACAGGTTTTGCTGGAGTTTCCCCAAAGTAGTCAAGGCAAGCTATTCGAGCTTTTCAGCTTCACACTCATCTATCATCTTTTGGGTTGCGGATACCACTTCGCCTGTTAGTGTGCAGTTTTGCCCAGGTGGGTTTTTGTGGTTATCTGAGTGTATTGTATATTCGTTGTATATTGTACTCTCCATCTATTACCAGTTTGTTGTGACTTAGAGACTTGGTGAGGACGGTTTTGTATATATTGTGGTTTGTGGATTTTATACAGTTTCCTTTCTTTGTCTCTGATTTCTTCGCTACGGCGTCGTATATCTGTTGTGGTGTTGTTTTCCGCCGTTGGGCGTGGATTTTGCTCCCGTTTGGGATACTTTACTTTATATTCATGTTGTACCCTTTTTAGGGGCTTGTTTTATAAAGGAGGTGCTGCCAAAATTTTAAAGAAAAAGTGGACTCTTTTAAAGAATTTGGGTTGTGATTTCAAATGTTTCCAAAACTTTATATTATCTTTTCCGTATTTTTATGGTTTAGATTTCTGGGTTTTGGCTTTCTTTTACTGCGTTACGTCTGGAGGCGTTGCGTAGTATTAGGGCCATCACGTACCTTTTTCGGGTCGTGACAATCTGTCCGAAAATCGACACGTGCGTAAACGCACGTGCATTTTCCGAACCCTGCCATAAAACCATACGGCCTCTACAACGTTTCGCCCGAACTTGGGAAACTGTCTTTGGGGGACTCTAATGACTCGTCAGTACCCTGGCAGTGGGTTTAACCACAAACCGTCAGCGGCACTAGCTATGCGTAACGGCTGCCCATGGACTGACCTCAAGGGTGGCCGATGAGCACACTCAAGGGAGGCCGATGAGTGAACTCATCCAGAAACCCTACTGAGCCTAACAGTGACAATGTATATACAGTCCGGTCCGTTCGTCAATGAGTATCGCATATCCGCCAAGGGGGCTAGCAACGTCAGACCCCCAATAGCAGTATAAGTCGTGTCGGAGTGAAGCCCAATAACACCCTGAGATACTACTGGAGTACCTACCAGTAAATCTCCTGCCACGGCCGTGGGCTTTGTGTAATGGCTCTCCTAGACACAGCACGACCTCGCCCCCAATACCGGGAGTGACGAATCCCCTGCCGATCCGCTCACGTGCCTCCATATGGCTCGGGACTGTACCCAAAAGCTACCTGTTTGCACGACTCCTTTGAGCCATGGTAGGGTAGAAATCAAAGCACAGTGGGAACTCATACGAGACAAATGACGACCTCAGGTCGATGAACTAACCTGTACACATGTCACCAGGGAACTGCTATCTGACGATAGGTATAGTACTAACTAGCAGATTCTCGGCGAGTCCTGTCCGGTGTACTCATAACCCAATGAGCACCTGTATACATCTTAGGTGATCCAACTGACACCAGTGGCTTGTGAGACCGGCCACCGCCCCTCGTCGGGGTCTCGACTGTACACACTAGTCTACTCCGGAGTATCGATGCCCTGTCTCGAAACTCCCACGACTAGGGACCACAATTAAGGATATGCATATAAACTACCCAACTCTCACGTATATGATCGCCATCATACTGTTGGTAGTAAAGCAAGATCCTAAGGGCTCTATCAAAGTGTATCATGCAATCAGTCACCTGAACATGTACACGACTGATAAAGGCAAACCAGATAGCATACTATCATCTCGAGTAAGACTGTGCTACCGGGATAGGTCCTCCGCAATCATTGCAATCACGTACCTGCGATCCAATAATTGACTATGAGGGCACTATCTCCAACAATCTCCCACTTGCACTCAAGGCTAATATTGCGATGTCGACTACTCACAGCCCGTGTGAAACCGAACATCCAACTCCTTTACTAATCAGTTCACAAAGCCCGTTTGTAAAACTATTGTGTTCGAGAAATAGCCTCGGTGAGTGGATCCGCCTAGAAGTTTCTTTCTGTATCTCTCTTAATCTCAAGTTCGCGGAGAAAGCCATCTCTCGAGTTGAGTAATACCTGTCTTAGAATATGTCTGGATATCTGATGGGACCTTAGTTCATAAATGAACTCCATATCCAAACTTCTTAGACAGAATCGATCACTGAACCTAATCAGTATCGGGCACCTTGCTTCCTACAGTATCCTCTTGGACCACCTGTCCATAATACTGTCCCTCTTCGTCAGAGGGAAAAACTATAACTCTGACAACCTCTCTGTCAACCATGTCACTTTTGAAGCCTGGAATGATAACCGTCTCCCGAAGGAGGCTGCCGTCATCAAATCCGTAGAACATGTACTTATGTTCTAAAACTGCTTCCTTATATTTCTCCAGGATTGGATTAATACAAACTTATTGCATCTAGTGCAAAACCAACATTTGGTGTGGTACTTGACATCTCATGATTGACTCAATTGCCTAAGCAAGTGATCTGCCAATCATGCACATCCCTCTCCCCTTTAGTCTGTAAGACACCTTTAGAGAGGGTGACTCCATCACCTGCAGGTACACCACCATGCTAGGAGTCAACTATTCCAAAAACCATTAGAATAACTGTCAAAGTACCCACATTGGGAAACTACCCAAATCCAGATCTAAAACCATAGATCTAGAAACCAGAATGTCAAATATTATATCCATATCCTGTCTGAAGAAACAACTGTGTGACGACCACAGTACAACCGATCGTAGTATATGAATTTTACTTCCTACTCTGTGTATGTCATCCAAATACCATGACATCACACCCTACTACCTTCTTAACTGATCCATCCCCTATTCTGATTGAAGTCAAACCCATGACTGTCACATCAAAATTAGATGATCTATCTCCGCTATAACTGCTCAAGTCTATAAATAGATATAAGCATCTTGCCCGCTATGCTTCCGTTGCTCCCACTGACTATGACAACCCTCCTACTGGGTCTCACAGCCTGGAACAACAGTAGTGTCAAGTCTGGGTAGATAAGAACCTCCCTGTCACCGTCCTTGAGCCTACCGAAGTACCTCTCGGGTGTCTGAGGTTACCTACCATACCTGCGGAGTGGCTATTGGAATGTCAAACCTGATTGAATATATAGGTCCTATTAAATTTTCCGTAATCGTTCGTGGTTCTGGAATAACTTCCAGTTCTACCATACTCCCACTTTTGTTTTCTGAAAAAGATCCATTTTACTAAAACTGTGGCGAGTCAAGAACAATATCACTATTGATCTTCCAAATGGTAGAATATCAACCCTCGTCATAGCCAGGGTCAACCCACAAACAGCCATTACAGAAACGTGCCCTGAGTTATCCAGTGTCTGGTTTTAAGCATAAGCTGGACAACTCCCCGTACCTTAATTTCTTTTAAGGTACGATCCATTCTATATCCAATACAGAAACTTTGGCACTTATTTAATTGGAACCATATTCAATCCATGCATCTGTCTCCAGTGCATATCATCTTAATGGAAAGAGGCTAATCAGCATTACTCAACTTAGGAATCCATCCAATTATGAGTAACCTGAAAGAGAAACACGTTTCTCAAAACTATCACTATCAACTGAATACCAATCACAAGAATCTACATCTTCGATCTCTTTGAAGAATCCCGATACTTGTGATACCTGGTTCTCTACTTTATTCTTATACCCACAACTTCTCAAAACTTAGACCTTGTATTTCTACGAAACACTCGTCTAAATACTAGAGAAGTTATAAGTAAACAGAACATAGTACGAGGACCTACCCCTTTGTCCTGATGGACACTGGACAACATACAATACTCTGTATAAGTCCGCTGAGTTAAACAACTCAAAACCTGTGCGTTGTAGGTGGAAAACTGTACCCTGGCGATTTCCTCAAATATCACCAATTACAACGAATTCCGATATAATGAGGATGATCACCTAATTCCCAATATCTTACTCCCACTCATCATCTGTAAAACCATACAGATATGAGAATGAAACCTGGTAAATACATACCTTTGGAGTAAGTGTCTAATCGGGAAAACAGTTTTTCCTTTAACAATGCACTGAAACATGAAAATGTTTCGTAGGGGTATCCTGGTATTCATAGTAATGCCTCTTCCATAATCCAATTCATGACTTCAACCGTATATTTTATTGCCATCTCTCCAAATCCCTTTATTTGTCTTTAGTCGTTACCTTCTGTACACCATCGTTAGGCTAAATGGTTTTCTTCCTTCCCTACCGTTCGGCACCAGCCTATGGTTTGGAAGAAGACTATCCAGTAAGCATAATAGGTGTACCCTCCTAAACAAAGGAGTACTCGCAACTGAGAGAAGGTGATGATAAAAGACAACTGAATAATACCTTATTCTTTTAAAGGTGAAATAGGAGTGGCGATGAAGTACGCGGTTTTGGTCGTGAATGATATCAGTCGCAATTTACTTTTCCCTCTTTCTAATCCCTTTATTTGTCTTTACATATTACCTTCTGCACACCCTACTTAGGCTAATTGGTTTTCTTCATTCCCTACCTTTCGGCACCAGCCTATGGTTTGGAATAAGACTATCCAATAAGCGTAATAGATGTACTCTCCTAAACCAAGGAGCTCTCGCAACCTGAGAGAAGGTGATAATAAAAGACAACTGAATAAACCAATTCTATTTCTCCTGAACCTGGATCCATCCCCGAGAAGTCCCTTCGAGTTCGTATATAACCATACGATGGATCTATCCAATGGAAGTGGATATCCGTAGTAATACGGGTGTTCTGAGAAATTCAAAGGGTAAAAGAAGGAGTGGCAATGACTTATGCAACATAGACAATCCAAAAGCCAGTATTTTAAGAAGGTTCGGTCAACCTGGTCACTGAGTCATAGTCTAGGGTCGGTCAAAAGTCGCTGCCAAAGAGAGAGAGAGAAAAGAAACACTCTGCGTGCACTCTAACATAGATCAGAATGGTCATCACTTTATCTAATCCGGAAACCTCCCACTGTCCTGTCAAACTCTCTTCCAAACCTAAAGAAGAATCAATCGGGATCACCCGAAGAGTAAACCAACTCATCAGTGGGAATCGGGATCCAACTCTCATCGCATGTTAACGTGATGGAATGCATCCACGTTATTCATACTCCAGAAGGTATGCGCATACTTGGCAAGTTTCAGTTTCTTTAGAAACTCCCGATATCATTTTCTTGCCCCATGCTCTTATGACCTTGGCGTATGTCAACAAATCATAAGTCACATGTCAAGTTCTGCCCGTCATTATCTTGTTAATTTGAACCCACCCGTACATACCCTTGACGTATGCCAACAAGGTAATACGACTGTCCCAAACCAACTCATCTATCTATGCAACAAATGAATACCCAGCAGCTACCAAACACTATGCCTTGACGTATGCCAACAAACATAGCTTGAATACTACTGACCATCCATAAGAAACGACGGAGGGCTACGACTGGTTTTTGGCGAAAAACCTTTAACGTAGTGAACTTGATATCGCTGAAGGAACCTGATAGCTTTTTATAAAAATATAGTGGCGAAAACCTTTTGCTAAAGAGGTCACTCCCGGTAAAGGGATCTCGGCTCTTTCCTCGTGGAATGAGGTGCAGGATATTCCACTGAATACCGCTATGCAAAGCAACTTGTAATCGACTATAGTGAAGTTATTACGCTGACGCAAACTTCTGCCCAAGGGGTCAGTCCCGGTGAAGGGATATCAGCCCTTGCCCCGTCGAATGAGGTGCAGGATATTCCACTGAATACCGCTATGCATAACAAAAGGAAACGTCTTTGTAATAACACCTTTTTAAAATTGTTCCAACAACTCAAACAGGTTTGTTTTACTTTGCATTGACCAGAATCAACGCAGTCCCATCAAAAATCACACCAGAAAAGAACGAAAATAAAATGTACGTATATGCCATCCGCATTCGTCACTGGGTCCCGTCATCACCCGTTAGGTTACTTAACTAACGACAGAGCGGGGACTGGACTAGCGCGGGTGTAAAACATATACAACATCTAATAGTATATAAGCCAATATACAATAATCGCTCCAGGCGTGATAATATGCAACATTACAGAAAAGTAATAAGCATCACAGAACAATATAGATAATCTGGGATCCCCGAGTTTCACAGAGCCACTGCTGAAACCCGACGTTCCCCTGTCGTGTGGATAGCCTGTGCAATGAAACCTAGACCCCTACGGGTGCGGCAAGTTACCCGCCAAAACCTGAAGCGAGGTAGTCCCCACAGCATAGTGAATGGAACACCCGACACTTCACTGAATCCGGTAAATTGAGCACCCCTCCTTGAGTCAACCTGTACCCCCTACGAGTGCGGCGAATAGTCTGCCTCTCAAAGCCATGAAATGCGGACCCGTTGCTCTCCCGAACCCGGCTATCCGTGCACTCCGTCTCGGGGTAAAACCTAGTACAGTAATGAAAAATAGTACAATAGGTACATCGACCGCAACCTGGTCGTGCCCCAAAAGAATATTATACAACAGGCAGTGACGGCAGTCCACAAGTTGGACGCTCGCCCCGCAATATCAAATGTACAAATAAACACAAACTGTACTACCATTGCACACTGCTATCCACCACGACAAATCCGCAACATCACAGCACAACACAGAACATCAACGCGAATGTCACGTTCGCAAACCCGTCTAAAAGAACTATAGCAATCAGACGCGGTTTACCGATCAAATGACATTCCCGGTCGGAGATATAATGTAAGCACTGTAAACTAACGTGTTTAAATTTCGATCGACCAAAGACCAAATATCAAAAAGTGGGCCCCACAGCTTACTGGTGAACAGTAACAAAATCTGGGCCAAAACGATATTTATCAAAAACCCCAAAATCCAACACAGAAACCACTGACCAAATTTGGGAGCACGTGCTCCCCACGTGGCCGCGGATGCGCGGCCAAACCATGGGTTTGGCCGCCCTTCCGCGGCAGCTTGAAGGGATCACGACCCCAAATTTTGTCGTGGCTCTTAAAAACGCCTGCACGGATTTTTAAGATATACAGAAATGAATTTTGAGACCATTTAAAATTAACAGAAACTGTCGGCTTGGATTTTTGCAGTTTTCGATTTTCGGTCGGATCGATATTTTAAACGCGTTAGCACAAGTTAGTATAGCAAAATGGTGAGGCTCTGATACCACTGTAAGTCTACGCTAGCGCCCCGGCAGTCTACAGACGCCAAATGCGGAACAAA
The DNA here is from genome assembly GCA_030015575.1 of Agapanthus africanus. Classification (NCBI taxonomy): domain Eukaryota; kingdom Viridiplantae; phylum Streptophyta; class Magnoliopsida; order Asparagales; family Amaryllidaceae; genus Agapanthus; species Agapanthus africanus. Next base: position 570,752,328 of record JASDDO010000022.1, read on the forward strand.
AAACTTTTAACTGGCGCTATCGTATACTTTAACCCGGATCTGCCATTATTGCTAAACTAACATACTGTAAAGAGTGTAGAAAGATTGTACCGAACGATCCGAGTCCTTCGTTCTTCAACCATCATCCCACGCTCCGTTGCGGCTGCTCCGATCTCGTCGATCTCCGATATCCTCGTCGAGGTGGCACCACATGATCGGTTCTTTAAACGGGCTCCCGCCTCTGACTCGAGGCAACTCGATCGTAAAGTTTGCTAAAAGAGATGACCAAGAATGATGTAGAGAATGAGTAGATGACTTTGTCTCACTTCGTCCAAGTCCGTGGACGATCGGTTAATGAAGTTGCCATTTTAATCGAGTGATGGAATGAACCGAGATATGAAATTTCCATACACCCAAAACCATAGTCTTTTTCTCTCCAAAAATGAAAATCAATCTCACACTTCTCACAAGGGTGGCCGGCCATATATATTGATGGAGGGAGGTGACCGTAGGATGAGGGAGGTGACCATATCACAAATATCATGAAGAAATATCCTAAGGAAAACAAAATAGCATCATGACTCATCTAATTGAACCAATTAGATTAAACCTAGTCATCTTATCATGAATGACTCACCAAGCCTCATCATCACTTCTAGAAGCTTCTAGAATGATGACTCACCCCAACTGAAGAAAAGATAAATCCGTCTTTAACAGAATGTTAAAAGACGGCTGATAGAAAACTGGAAACTGGCAACTTCCAAAAGTGATCCTGAAACGACTTTCAGGATAACCCCGAAACTGTATAAATATACCCGCATTTGTATTACGACCGAATACAAATGCAACTGAGACAAAGATATTATACCTACTCAATATAATACTCGGATCCGGCTTAAACCAAAGCCGACCAGTATCATCTGTCCGAAAATCGACACGTGCGTAAACGCACGTGCATTTTCCGAACCCTGCCATAAAACCATACGGCCTCTACAACGTTTCGCCCAAACTTGGGAAACTGTCTGTGGGGGACTCTAATGACTCGTCAGTACCCTGGCAGTGGGTTTAACCACAAACCGTCAGCGGCACTAGCTATGCGTAACGGCTGCCCATGGACTGACCTCAAGGGTGGCCGATGAGCACACTCAAGGGAGGCCGATGAGTGAACTCATCCAGAAACCCTACTGAGCCTAACAGTGACAATGTATATACAGTCCGGTCCGTTCGTCAATGAGTATCGCATATCCGCCTAGGGGGCTAGCAACGTCAGACCCCCAATAGCAGTATAAGTCGTGTCGGAGTGAAGCCCAATAACACCCTGAGATACTACTGGAGTACCTACCAGTAAATCTCCTGCCACGGCCGTGGGCTTTGTGTAATGGCTCTCCTAGACACAGCACGACCTCGCCCCCAATACCGGGAGAGACGAATCCCCTGCCGATCCGCTCACGTGCCTCCATATGGCTCGGGACTGTACCCAAAAGCTACCTGTTTGCACGACTCCTTTGAGCCGTGGTAGGGTAGAAATCAAAGCACAGTGGGAACTCATACGAGACAAATGACGACCTCAGGTCGATGAACTAACCTGTACACATGTCACCAGGGAACTGCTATCTGACGATAGGTATAGTACTAACTAGCAGATTCCCGGCGAGTCCTGTCCGGTGTACTCATAACCCAATGAGCACCTGTATACATCTTAGGTGATCCAACTGACACCAGTGGCTTGTGAGACCGGCCACCGCCCCTCGTCGGGGTCTCGACTGTACACACTAGTCTACTCCGGAGTATCGATGCCCTGTCTCGAAACTCCCACGACTAGGGACCACAATTAAGGATATGCATATAAACTACCCAACTCTCACGTATATGATCGCCATCATACTGTTAGTAGTAAAGCAAGATCCTAAGAGCTCTATCAAAGTGTATCATGCAATCAGTCACCTGAACATGTACACGACTGATAAAGGCAAACCAGATAGCATACTATCATCTCGAGTAAGACTGTGCTACCGGGATAGGTCCTCCGCAATCATTGCAATCACGTACCTGCGATCCAATAATTGACTATGAGGGCACTATCTCCAACATAACCATGGCTAAACATAATGGTTGTGTTAATAAATATCTAGAGTAAAAGAAAATTAGTGGGCCAAGTCAAAGCTTCTCCATGCTTCCACAAGCATCTCAAGCCATACAAATTTCCACCTAATTTTGATTTTTCTCTTAATAATTAATCACCCAAATTATCTTTAGTTTGGTATGAGTCTCATACACCCATGTCTAATGTATCATCTAGCATGACACAAAATTAAATACATTAATATATATCACATATATATTTAAATGTATTTGGAGAAAAGAAATTCTTAAGTGAGCTAATATTAGTTAATATATATTAATATATCCAATATATAATTATATATTAAATTATTAAATCAACACTTGATTTAATAATCCGGTTATATTACATATAACCGACTAATATCATTTATATCAAGTTATCGAATCAACACTTGGTTCAATAACCCGTCTATATCACATATAACCGAATGATATCATATATCGCGAGATTAGTATACGGTATCACATACACGTATTAATCTCGGTCCTACACATATCACATATGTGCTCTACTTAGTTTCTCCTGAGCCAAGAAATCTCTGTGTAGGACTCTAAAGACTTGTCAATACGCCAGAAGTAGGTGATGATCATATCAGTTACCCACAAGCCGTCAGCGGTACTAGCTGGACATAACGGCTACCCAGATATTGAGCGATCAGAAGATCAACAAGCAAGCTTGTTCATACTCCCGTGAATCCAGTAAGTAACACTACCGTACAGTCCGGTCTCTTCGTCTAATATGTCGCATATCGAGTCTGGGGGTAGTCAACGTCAGACCCCAATAACTTGATAAGTCATGCCGATGTAGGCTTATAACGGGTCGAGAAACTACTAATAATAAAGCTAGAGAGAAAAGAAGGAGATGGAGAAGAAACTCAAGTGATTAAGTCATGATCCATGGGTGAGAAAATATCTCATATAATCTCACTTGTAGAGACTTAAGCATAGCTAAAGATAATGGTTAGGTTAATAAATATCTAGAGTAAAACAAAATTAGTGGACTAAGTCAAGGTTTCTACATACTTCCACAAGCATCTCAAACCATGCCAATTTCCACCTAATTTTGATTTATCTCTTAATAATTAATTACCCAAATTATCTTTAGTTAGGTATGAGTCTCATACACCCAAGTCCAATGTATCATCTAGCATGACACATAAATAAATAAATTAATATATATCACATATATATTTGTATGTATTTAGAGAAAAGAGATTCTAAAGTGTGCTAATATTGGTTAATATATATTAATATATCAAATATATAATTATATATTAAATTATTAAATCAACACTTGATTTAATAATCCGGTTATATCACATATAACCGACTAATATCATTTATATCATCTTATCGAATCAACACTTGATTCAATAACCCGGCTATATCACATATAACCGACTGATATCATATATCACAAGATTTGAATACGGTATCATATACACGTATTAATCTTGGTCCCGCACATATCATATATGTGCCCTACTTCGTTTCGCTTGAGCCAGGAAATCTCTGTGTAGGACTCTAAAGACTCGTCAATACGCCAGCAGTAGGTGATTATCATATCAGTCACCAACAAGACGTCAACGGTACTAACAAGACGTAACGGCTACCCAGGTATTGAACGATCAGAAGATCAACAAGCAAGCTTGTTCATACTCCCGTGAATCCAATAAGTAAAACTACCGTACAGTCCGGTCTCTTCGTCTAATATGTCACTGTTCATACCAGAATATTACATTTTATTACCACCCATTCATTATCTATTTTTTGTATATATCGGTACTATTAACCGGTGTTTGCTCAGTAATAAAGATTATAGGTATCCGTGACAAAACACTAGAAATACATCTAGAATCACGGATATATCATTTGTGAGCTGACACTGCAACCAGAACCGCAAACCAACCGATATCCCAAGAGTTATTTTGCATACAAATGTGTGCACAATATTTTGGTCCAACACATTACATGTGTATGCACACAACTCTTGGAACATGGACCATGGACCTAGGGGGGCTGCCATGACACACTCAAGTGGGCTAGAGCAAGGTGGCATGGTGTGATGTGCATTAATGTGCATTTATTGTAATAAAGGTGTGATGTGATTTGTATCTTCTTGTTTCCCTCCAAAACTTGGGTGCAGACAAAGCCTAATTTGAGAAATCAAACAACACCAGAGTCATATTGGAGTGCACACCAACCCATACTGCAAATATGAGCCCAAGTGCTCGGATTTTAGCCGAGCACTTCCTTGCAAAAGCCGAAGTCGCCAGCCCCTCTGGCCTCCATCTTTCTGTAGGCCCCTCCTTGCTGCCACATAGCCCTATTTTTATTGCTTATTTTCTTTTTTTGTGCCTATATATAGCAGGCAGTGGGCAAGGGTTCATGGTCTCACATTGTAATTCATTTTCCAAGCTTTACACTTTTGTTTTCTTTTTGGTTCTCTTATACATAGCTTAGCCTTCCCTTGAGTTCATGCCCTTCACTTGATCTTGCAACTTCTTTAGTGAGCTTGTAAGTTTAAGTTTAGGGTATTGATCTCAAGGTTGTATCTTGGACATAATAAAGATATCATTTTGCACACTTTGGTTCCTAGTTCTTCTTACCTTGCTCTTTTATATTCATGCTTTACATTCTTGCAATTTTCATTCTTGCCTTTACTTACTTGCTCATTTACATTCCATGCAATTTACTTTCTTGTATTGTTTTTCTTTTCTTTCCTTTGTTTATCTTTTCTTTGCTTTTTCTTTTGTTGTTGTGAATAGTTGTTAATATGGTGTTGTTAGGAATAGATAACGATATTATAAGTTAAGGTTTCTTTACTCATTTCCTTTTCCCGTCTTTTCCATTTGAAACTCCGTCAAAATCATACGCAAGCGCTCCGTTAGGTATCCTACCCTACCAAGGTAATGGTGATTCCTAACCACGACCGGTTGCGTTCGATTTGGCCGGAGGCGAACGCAAGAGACAAGAACGGACGGACAAGGGTCAATAAGCCAGATTCCACAAATACCATGCTTAAGCACCCTAATCCACGTTGTTGCTGATTGCTCTAGCTTCATTGGTTAGGTTCGGCTCAAAGGACTTGAATACGGAATTCTTTAGCTTACACTATCCTATCTAATCCTAACAATTGTATTTTTGCATATAATACACATAGGTTAGATTCGAACAATTCCGCCCTCGCGTATTAACTCGTTACGACAAGAACGTAAAATGCTCCGTCTCCCTGTGGATCGACCCGTGCTCAACCGGCTAGCTGCAAAGCGACACCGTCTTGATTGCGGTTAACTTTAAATTCATTTCAATCAGTCGCATATCGAGTTTGGGGGTGATAAACGTTAGACCCTAATAACTTGATAAGTCATGCCGATATGAGGCTCATAACGGGTCGAGAAACTACTGATAACACTTACCAGTAAATCTCAGTATTAGCCCTGGCTAGGGACTTCCTGTTATGTCCAATCGAGCATAGCGCAACATCAACCCCCAATACCGTGAGAGACGAAACCCCTCCTATCGCTTATTGCCTCCATGTGACTCGGGACTGTACCAACAAACCACTAGTTTGCACGCTCTCTTGAACGCGGTAGGCTGGAAATCAAAGCATAGTAGGAATCATACAAGACTCTATGACGATCTCGGGTCTACAGACTAACCTATACCAGGGTCACAAGAGAACTGCTATCTGACGTTAGGTATAATACCATTTAGGAGTTCTCGGCGAGTCCTGTTTAGTGTACCCAGTCTTCACTGAGCACCCGTATACAATCTTTGATGTCAAACACCAATGGATATGGGATCATCCATCGCCCATCAAATGGGTCAAGAAACGTATAAGCTAGTCTACTCTGGAATATCGATACCCCATCTCGATACACCCACGACTAGGAACAATTAAAGGATGAACTTGTGGACTATCCCATCCCCACCAGTATGATCTCCATCATAATCCCGGTAGTCATGTACACATCCTAAGGGCTTTACCAACATGTGAGAGAAATGCAGTATCACAATACTAGTCTACATGTTAAGATAAAGAGCAACCAGATAGCATACTATCATGTCGAGCAAGAAATTCCTCTTTATATATGTCCAAGCATCCATTATAATATACAGTCATATACAATAATGGCCTCTAGGGCATACATACAACTAACAGGGCAGCGCCTAGTATTCATGCTATGTTTGTTGGCCTTCGTCAAGGCATAGTGTATGGTAGCTATATGTTACTTTTTGCAGCATAGAGATGCATTAATCTAGGATAGTCGTACAGCCTTGTTGGCCTTCGTCAAGGGTGAGTACGGGTGGGTTTAGATTAATCAGGATAATGACGGGTAGAACTTGACTTGCGACTTATGATTTGTTGGCCTTCATCAAGATCATAAGACGCTTGGAGCAAAAACCATATAGGGAGTTTCAAACATACGGGTGTAACATTTCAGAAAATATAAAAATATTATTTTTGGGATTTAATATTAAAATAATATATTTCGCGAAAACTGTCCGACTTGTGAAATTGGGGTTTTCGTAAAAAGGTATAAATATATACCAATAATTGTGAAATAATTGGAGATTAAAATGATTTAGTCATTTAAAAATATATTTATTGGATTTGGCATTTTTATATTAAATTATATGCAGTTTGGATAAAAACCCGATTAGTGCACTGCTAATCGCGATTAGGCCAAATCTGTGTTTCTACAGTTTTCCATGGCTAGTACACTACGTCATGTTGCATTTTGGTTACATGTTGCTTTCTTGTGTTGTTTTTGGGGTATTATGTGATTTGGTTTTAAAAAAAAAGGTAAAGGGTTAAAAAGAGAGAATGATTGGAGAGAGAAAAGAAGGGTGAGAATAAGAGAGAGTGAGAGTAGGAGAGAGAGGGCAACCATTCTTTTTCTCCTCCCCATTATTTACTTCATCTTCCTTATCAACTCATCTCCCTCCACTTCTACCCTAAGATCCATCTCCAAAACTTCATCCAAACCCCAAACTCCTTTCATTAAAAATGATCCCCACCTCCTCCTCATCACATTGGACCAAGAAAAGTTTGATTTTGAAGACTTTGAGAAGCTAGGGTTTTTCTTGAGTTTCCCAAATGAGGTATAGCTTCTTCCATTTAGTTATTTTTGAGTTTTCTTGTATTCTAGTTAGTTTAGAAGTTGATTTGGGTTGGTTGTTTTTAAGTTAGAAATCCCTAGAGAGGGTTTGGGTAATTGTGTGGAATTGATGATGTGTAGTGGCTGTTAACAAGACTTGAGGGATGTCTTTACTGACCTAGAATAGAAAATAGAACCCAAACAAGAACTTAGAACTTTCCGACATCGGTAAATTTGACAGTTTGTGAGTGTAATTAGGAATCTGGGATGACTCGAGAGACCCATAAAATAAGTTCCCTTGACAGTGAGACGAGTAGGCAACCATGAAGCAACACATGAAACCCTAGCCTCAAATGAGACTTTCTGGCCACATATTTATTGGTATGGGCCGCAATCTGCGGCCATGTCGGGAGGAAATGTATTGAATTTTGGACCATGGCTTGGTTTTGTTATATCTATAGCAACCCTATATGCAAATTCTTTAGTTAGGCCCAGGGTGAAATCTTGAAGTAATTTCCTTCGTTGCTGAATTTGGTTTCCCGATTTCTGAACTTGAGTTTTGGGTATTTGACATTGTATTTTGTTGTTAGGCGTTTGTACGTCAACAACAAGGGTTGTTTGATTGTTTTTGCACGCGTAGGCTATAGGTTTTAACCTATGAGCGCATCGTGTTCCGTAACGATTTTCCGGATTCGATTTTAATAGCGATTGCGATTGTATTAATTGTAGGTACCTTCGCGTGGATTCCGAGGCGACGGAGCATGGCGTCATTGACTTTGGAAAGCAAGTATCAAGGTGAGTAGATCTATATCTATGGGGGAAGTCGGGTGGATGGCGTATAGCACCCCCGCAATTTGATGGAAACCGATATATAGGATACGGTGGTAGAAACCTAGATTAGAAAACTAAGGATATGGTTAAAGAGATAGTTAGAGAAGATGTGAGTGATTGAATATATATATATATATATATATATATATATATATATATATATTGAGATATAAAAAGTGAATGTGAATCACGACTTATAGATATGTAGTTGCACTAGAATAAGTATGAGTTTTAGAGTAACTTGACATTTGATGTATAGTGTAGAATGTATATATAAAATTGACTTGATGTGGGATATAAATGCGATGAAAGGAATATACGATGTGATATGATGACTTGATTGATATGTCGGTATACGGATGCGAGTCGATAAGAGATGATTGATACCTTTGTCGGTCCCCCGAATATGAGATTGTTATAGATGCGACCTGGGACATAGGTTTATAAATATATATATGTGTCTTGAATCTTGAGTGATGTGCCGTACGAGACGTTAGGTCCGTACCCTCATGGTCATATAGGTTAATAGGATCCCTAATGGTTTAATGCCGCCGTACGATGATTTTCCGTACGTGATGAGTTTGGCTAGATGTTTGATCCATACCCTTGACTAGAGGATCCCGTACGATGGATTATACCGTACGTGATGTTGTGAGGCTGGATGCCGATTGATAGATTCACCGACTCGATCATGTTAGATACGTATACCTGTCAGGATTCGCATACGATTTACTTTATGCTACGTTCATGTCACTCTCATTGCATTTCATATATCTGTGCTAGTACACCTACACCATTATCGATGATGCGTATGTTACACTTACACATATTGGCCGGCTCACACACTTCATCATCGATAATTGCTATGTCACTCACACAGTAGAATTGCTACATCATGCTATTATATTTCTATGCTAACATTATGATGATATGCCCATGTTCACATCACTGTTTCATGTTGCATGATATACGTATATGCTTACATTCTGTTATATGTCGCATACATCATGCTTTACGATTATACGCATTGAGATATGCTGTTTTCATGAGATTTCTGGATTTGAGAACCGTGGTTATTTCAAAGGAAAGTATGTATTGTTTTTTTAAAAACCCGGTTTCTCTTGATATGATATTTCAGTGCGCCCACCATGCGTTTTCTCGGTTCTGAGACGTGTGATATGTGAAACCCGATTCGAGGAGGCGGATGATCTGTTTTCGGGTTCATGGTGGACCCGGTATGGTACCCCGGGGCAAGAAAGGTATGTCGTTGGATTAGCCGATGAGCATGGCAGAGGGAACACTACCTACCGGTGATTGGTTAGACCTGGCGGTTATCCGGAGGATACCGACCCGTTCTGCCGGAGCCCGAGGGCCGATCCCGCAGACGGAGCCCGTGGGACGATCCGGGCTGACGGAGCCTGAGATATGAGGATTTACGTGTCGATGCTAGACACGGGTTTCATGATGTTTCGAGTGTCGATGCTAGACACTCAGGTTCCATGATTTTGATGTGTCGTGAGGGACACACGTTGTTTTATATCCCCATACTTTCATGCATACGCTTTTATGATATTTACATGCATGATATTGTTGTGTCACTGGTTGACACGTGGATGAGATCCGCATGCATACAGGCATTTATTACATTGTTGGATGATATCCACATGCAGATAGACATTGAGTGTATAGTTGGCACATATGCAGATACAGTCACCCTAGATATCATAGTATTACCTTTATGATATAGTTGACCTAGGAAATCATTGTTTATTCGATTTCTACCTGATGATGTTTTCTACTCACGAGTTGGCAACCCACCCCCGTTGTTCTACAGTTCTTGCAGGTTGACCGCATGGATCAGTAGCGGCATCGCTGGACCACAGCTGCATTCAGGTGTTTTGCTTTTGGTAGGTGGTACATATTGGATCGTACCCCTCTTGTATTTATTATTTATATTGTATCTAGTCAACTCCATCAATCAGAAACTAGTAATTGTATAAGTAGTGAGACTTAGAAAGATTTGTGGTTGCGAGACTTGAGCGATTGGTTTTATGTTCGCTTTGTGGGTTGTTGTCTTGCTTTTCATTATCATTTGTGTTGATCTTCGCCGTTGGGCATCGTATATATATATATATATATATTTTGTCTTGCGTGGTTGTGATCCGCCATTTGGCGAAGAGCTAGCTCCCGCTTGGGGATGCCTTTTACATTATCATATGTATGCGGTTTTAGATCAAAATATACAAGGGAGATGCTGCCCAATTTTTAAAAGACGAAACATGTTTTCCAACTATTAAAATCCACTTGCATTTTCATATTCTATTATATATGTATTTAAGAAAACTTTCGATTTCATTATACCTTTATTTCAAAACTTCACCTCTTTATTTTCTTTAAAAAGGTTTAGATTTCTGGGTTTTGTCTTACTTGAATTTCGTTACGCCTTTAGACGTGGCGTGATTTAAGTGTCGGTCACGAGCTAAATTTCAGGTCGTGACAACGGGCAACTTGCCAGGAATGCGCATACCTTCTGTAGTGTAGTAACTTGAGTGGATTCCGTCAGGTTATCACATGATGATAGTTGGGTCCCGATTCCTACTGATGAGTATGTATTACTTCTCGGGAGATTTTTTACTTCACAATTAGCTAACCCATTAGGTGTTCAGAAAGTGTTAACAAGATTACGCCTCTGCGGAAACGGGGTTATTAATTGGGTCCGTGCGAAACCACGGGGGACCTCCCTCGGAGTACCAACACTGGCCTGGCTGAACGGTTAACGAACTTGTAAAGTGTAAATGATCCTGACCAGTTCTTCTTTTAGGGTTTGAAGGAGGATTCGAGGATATAGTGGGAGCCATCCTGATCAGATAAAGTGATAACCAATCTGATCTTGATAGAGTGCACGCTGAGTGTTTCTTTTCTCTCTCTGGTACAGCGACCCATGACTTACCCTCAAAACTCATGAACCAATTTGACCGAACCTTTTTACACCATTTGGTTTTGGCCTATCTTGATTCACGACAAAGTCGCATAGATCCCTGCTACTCCTACTCCACTCTTTACATTTCTTCAGAATACATCGTATCACTACGATGATCCATATTGCTTAGAACGGTCATCGTATAGTTACATACGAACTCGAAAAAGTTACTTCAATCGAGGATGGCCATAGGTTCTGAAGAAATTGAATAGGATTATTCGGTTGTCGTTTCCCTTTACCTTCTCTCAGGTAACGAGTGTTCCTTGTATTAGGAGAGTACATCTGTTATGCTTATTGGATAGTCTTCTTCCAAATCTTAGGCTGGTGCCGAAAGGTAAGGAAGAAAGAAAACTAAATTAGCCTAAGGACGGTGTACAGAAGGTAAGATGTAGAGACATATAAAGGGATTAAAGTGAGGGCAAAGGAAATTACGACTATTGTCATGAATCTGGATAATGGAAAATGCATTACTGGGAATACCTGTCAATCCTCTATGAAACATTTTCATGTTTCAGTATTTCTGTGTACTTGTAAAAGAGAACTGTTTTCCTAATCAATTTTGACTTCAGGGTATGTATTTACCAGATTTGGATCTCACATCTGTACGGTGTTACTGATGATGAGTAGGAGTAGAATATTGAGAAATGGGCGATTTGATCCTCAAATATTGGAATTCGTTGCAATTAATGATATTTGATTAAATCACCTGGCTTTTGCCTAAGGACAAATATTTTGTTTCGAATAACTGTTGTTATGCACCAAATTTTAAAATGAAATATATGTACCTTTATTTTATAAAGTGAGATATACATTTTGAAAATTGTGTTGTAAATATTTACCTTTATCAGTTGAGAATAAGGTAAGGTGCATTGAATAACGGTGTAAGACATTCTTAACCAAGTTACAGGTTTCAATTTACAAAACACAGAATTTGAGTTGGTATACTCTCGGGACTTATACATGGAAATGTATCTTGTCCAGTGTCCTTAAGGACAAGGGGTTGGTACTCTTACATCATTCAGGTTTACCTATGAGTTCTCTGGTTTTAGACACGCGTTTGTAGTAATGCAAGGTCCAAAGATTTTGAGAAGTTTGTAGGTATAAGAATAAAGTAGAGAACCATACGTTGGAAGTATCGGGATTCTTTGAGGTGATCGAAGATGTAGATACTTATACTAGGTATTCCATCATAATAATATCGAGAACTTGATTCTATCACAGATTACTCATCCATGGACGCGCTCCATGATAAGTAATACTGTATTGGCCCTTTTCCATTAGGTAATATGCACTGGAAACAGCTGCATGACATTTGAATCTGGTTCCATCTAAATTAGTGCCATAATTATATAAGAACATAGAATGGTTACATATCTTGAGGTTGTTAAGATATGGAGTTATCTGGTTTCTGTTTAAAAGCAAAATCCGGACAAACTCGAGGCACGCTTCGGTTTGTGGATTATCCCAAGCATTCACTAGGATTTTGTTTCTACCATTTTCAAGATCAATAGTTACATTGTTCTTGACTCACCACCATTTTATAAAAGGATCTTTTTTCAAAAGAAACTAGTGGGAGTTTGGTAGAATTGGAAGTGATTCCAGAACCACAAACGGTTACCGAAAATTTAGTAGAACCTAAGAATTCAATTGGATTTGACAAATCGTTTGCCACTCCGCAGATTTTAGTAGGCGATCTCATACACCTGAGAGATACTTCGGTTTTCTCGTAGACGGTGACAGGGAGGTCAGTATCTTGGTGATGATGACCCTACTAGTTATCAGTAGATCATAGGAAGTGGTAACTTCCAGGTGACTAGATGCTTATATCCAAGATGGACTTTATGCACTTCGGCAAAATTATGGATTTTGGACTTTGCTGGATGCTCCTGAAGGGGTTAAAGCCATAAGGAGCAAGTAGATCTTTTGAGATCTGTGCAGGTGGAAAGGTACTAACCTAATAAAACTAGACTTGTTATAAAGAGTTTTCATCAAATACCCGTTGTGGATTGTGATGAGACTTTTATTTCAATGTCTATATTGAAGTCCATACGGATATGACATGACACTTCTGTTCCCCTACTTGTTTTCAGTAGGTCATAGGAAGTGGTAACTTCCGGTGACCAGGTATTTCATACCCAAGATGGACTCCACGCACTTCAGCAAATCATGGATTTGGGACTTAGCTGGGTGCTCCTGAAGGGGTGATACCCATTAGGAGCAAGTAGATCTTTCGAGATCTGTGCAGGTGAAAAGGTACTAACCTGATAAGGCTAGACTTTTTATAAAGAGTTTTCATTAAATACTTGTTGTAAATTATGATGTGACTTTTACTTCAGTATCTACGCTGAATTCTATATGGATATAATTTGGCGCTGATGCAGTTTATGGCTATGATATCTGGTAGGTGGGTGACTATAACATCTTTCCAAATGGGATTTTGGAAGTACACGTGTATATGATTCTGCCAGAAGGTTATCGTAGCCAGTGGGGGCAGCGGAAGGTGTGCAAGTTGCTTATGTCTATTCGTGGACTGAAGTATGGGGAAATGGATCATCTGTTTTGATGTGACAGTCATGGTGATTGATTTCATCTAAACAAAAGATGAACCTAGTAAGAAGGATGTAGGGAGTACTGTTTGGGATTTGGATGACATACTCTAAATAGGAAGTGATGTTCCTATATTATAATTGGTCAAACTTTGGTTTTCACATAGTGTTTTTTCTACGTTGGATATGGATAGTATATCAGGAATTCTGGTGACTAGATCTAGATTTGGGAAGTTGCCCAAATCGGGTACTTAGACATTATTCTAAAAGTATTTTAGAATGAACGACTCTTGGTATGGTCGTGTACCGGCAGGTGATGGAGTCACCCACTCTAAGGAAATGTCTTCTAGACTGATGAGGAGAGGGACTGGCATGAATGACATATAATTTGCTTAGGCAATTGAGTCAATCATGCAATGTATTATACAAAACCAGATGGATAATGTATCAGGGATTCTGGTTTTAGATCTAGATTTAGGAAGTTTCCTAATTGGGTACTTGGACTGTATTTTAGAAGTATTTTTAGAATGGACGACTCCTGGTGTGGTGGAATACCCGCAGGTGATGGAGTCACTCGCTCTAAAAGGGATGTATTCTAGACTAATGAAGAGAGGGGCTGGAATGAATGACATATCATTTGTTTTGGCAATTGAGTCAATCATGCAATGTCTTGTACAACACCAGATATTGATTTTTGCACTAGTTGCAATAAGGATATATTAATCCAATCCTCGAGAAACAAAGGGAAGCTATCATGAACATAAGAGGATGTTCTTGGTATAAGATAACGGCGGCTTCCTCTGGGAGGAGGTTATTGGTTCAGGCTTCGAAGGTGACCTGGATGAAAGAGATCCTGTTAGGGTTTTGAGTTTAGCCTATTCTAAGGATCAGTATATTGGATAGTGTTCCAATAGGGATACTGAGGTAATCATGGTGCAGGATGCTGGTTATAACTCAACAGAGGATACAACCTAAGAAGTTTGTTGGATGGAGTTGTTCATTTATGAACTTGGTCCCATCCAGTATCTAGACAAATTCTTGAGACGGGGTATCGCTCAGTTTGGGAGATTGTTAATCTCCGCAAAGTTAAGATATAGAGAGATGAAATTGGAACATTGTAGTGGATCCATTCACCGAGGCTATTTCTCGAACAAATTAAGTTTCACAAACATGGTTTGCGAAACTAATTAGCAGAGAAGTTGGGTATTCGGTAGCACACGAGCTGTAGGTACGTGATATCGCAATAATTGGCCTTAAGTGCAACTGGGAGAATGTTGGATATAGTGCCCTCAAGGAAATTATTGTGATCGCAAGTAGGCGATTATGATGATTGGGGAAGGATCTATACAGGTATAACAGTCTTGCTCGAGATGATAGTATGCAATCTGGTTTGCCTTCATCATTGATGAAGCTCGTAGGATTGTTGCTTGACAACCAGTATTATGATGGCGATCATATATGTAGGAGCTGGGTTGTCTATAAGCACATCCTTAAATGTCCCTAGTCGTGGGAGTATCGAGACTGGGCATCGATAATCCGTAGTAGACTAGTGTATACGCTTCTAGACCCCGACGAGGGGCGGTGGCCTTTCTCACAAGCCATTGGTGTTGTGTAACCTAAGATAGTATACAGGCGCTCACTGGAGGTGAGTACACTGGACGGACTCACCGAAAACTTCTAGATTGTATTATATCCTTCGTCACATGGAAGTTCTCAGGTGGAATGAGTACAGGTTAGTCCTTTGACCTGAAATCATCATTTGTCTCATGTGAGTTCCCACTGTACATTGATTACTACCCTACTACAACTCAAAGGAGTCATGCAAACAGATTTTAGTTGGGTACAGTCCCGAGTCACATGGAGGCAGTGGTCGACTGTCAGGGATTCGTCTCTCCTAGTATTAGGAGTTGATGTCGTGCTGTGTTCAGTTGGCTATTGTCACGACCCGAAGGTACGGAACGCGACCGACACTTAAATTACAAAACGTCTAGAGGCGTATCGTAATCTAAGCAAGTCGAAGCCCAGAAATCTAAACCATTTAAAAGAAGAAGTAAAGGAAAACATATAGGAAAACAAGTTTAAAAGCAACATCAAATTTTCTCAAAAATTTCGGCAGAGTCTCTTTTGTAAAAACTGGCCCCAAACGGGTACAAACAAGAATAATATATACAAACAATAAAAGGCATCCCCAAGCGGGAGCTAGCTCTACGCCAAACGGCGGAAACAACCACACAATGCACTATAATATACAATGCCGAAGGGCGATGCTCAAAACTCAAAAGAAAACCAAACTACCAGAAAACCATAACAGTACAAGCGCGACTCTAAGGTCGAAAGAAAACAACCGGTATACTAAATTATCAGTAATACAAGTCTGGTTGATGGAGCTTACTAGATACAAGTGAAATAATAAAAATACAATGGCGGTTTTGATGCAAGTGAACCAACCTACCAAGCAAATCACTCTGAATGAAATGATGTGCCAACAAGCTGCCAAGGAAACCTGTACATCGAAACCTGTAAAAAAATTTGGCACAATGGGGGTGAGTTGCCAACTCGTGAGTAGAAGACATTTACGAGTAGAAATCGCATGCACGACGCTCTCCTATGTCATAATAATATACTTAATATAATACTAGACAACTAATAATGATAGGGTAATAATCTATAGATAATTGCAATACTCAGTGCTCGTGTCAGTGCCTCAAGTAGTAACATGTCATGCGTATGAGTATGCATGCACCATGAATGTAAAACAATCAACCATGAAATCTGGATATATCTGTAAGAAATCTTTAACTTTTATCATAGTAAAATTTTTGTGGTAAGCTGAAACATCATCAATAAAATCCATGGAAATCCGTGTCAAGAATCGACACAAAACATGTAAATCTCAAGGTCTCAATACCTTATAATCTCAATATCTCATAGTCTCAATATCTCGGGCTCCGTTAGTCCAGATCGGCCCATATCATCAAATCTCACGACAACGGTCGGTATCCTCCGGATATCCGCCGCGCCAGACATCACCGGTAGGGAGTCTTCCCCTGCCAGGCTCATCGTCTACAACTCGAGCTTCTTGCCCCGGGGTACCATACCGGGCCCACCATGTACCCGAGACAGTTCATCCACTCCTCGAATCGGGTCTCGAAATCCAGCAGAAAACAAGAAATCACATGGTGGACGACACATACATCACGAGAAAACCACAACTTGTATTTTAAAATGAGAGGGAGAGAGAGAGAGAGAAATTTTTATATATATTCTTGCGGTTTTCCCCAAAATCCAGAAATCTCATAGAAATCCAAAATCCCAAAATCTTGAGTAAGTAAATAATGAGTATCGGCATAAGCCCCACAATACTGCATGATAATATGAAAATGTGAATGCATGAAGTGTCTAAGTAATAAATGCAATGTCTAAACTAACACATGAGAGTAATCATACAATATTATATTGGACTAGCATTTAGCTGATTATATCAATAAAAAGAAAATATGTTCTAAAGTGTACGTGACATGGCAATTACCGATAATGATGTGTGTGAGCCGGCAAATAAGTGTACGTGGAACATGCTCATCATCGGTAATCGTGCTGGCGTCCAAACAGGCAGAGCTTCATATTAGCTAAAGAACATATGTATGAATATGCGATGCGATGAACACAACATGAATATAACGGTGAAAATGTAGTAACGCACAACTAGAAAATACATGCTGATTACGAGTCATACGGTTTGTTGTTTGAAAAAGCACGATTCAACAGTTTGAAAATAAGTATGACTCGAGCCTAAACTAAGATCTACCTAACCAACTAAGGAACTAACTAAAGACACTAGTCGAAAGGTAAGAAGAATCCTTCTAAAGTCTGAGTCGATATCTCTAGTAGTCGGCGATTCAGCCTTAATAGCGTCACGTACATAGTATGACTTTCTCGAGTCAAGAGTGCGGATCAATCATCACATCTATGCCTCGTACGGTAAAATCCATTGTACGGCATCCTAAAATCGGGGTACGGGTCAACTATCATATATATACATCATCGTTCGTATAGTATCATCATCAAACAATATCATGATCATGGGTACTGTACTATAATCGGATACATACCAATATCATCAATCATATATCATCGTCTGCGTAAATATACATCGTCAAATGATCCACTAAAATGTCATGTCATATATCATCTCATGATTAAGTCACATATTACAATCCGGGTTCTATTCTAGAGTCTCGTATATTTCAATGTCATCATCACCTTTTATCGTTTATGTATAATTATACATTTCCTCATCTCACAACGATCCGCTAATATCATAATACATCTCATATCATAACTCGATCGTATATCCAATATCTCACGACATCATGCCCGATCATATCGACTCATCCCCAAGTATCATATAATAACCTCATATCACGTGTATATGTTGTATATATATATATATGCCTACACACATCCCTATACACACACACACACACATATACACCAAGTCAAGTTTATGTGTGTGCGTGTGTGTGTGTCTACCTGAAACCTACGAATTCCTTCCAAGGCAGTCATCCTCTGGTTAAGTTTTTCTAAACCAGTCTAGTCCAACCTAAAGTCTTCAACATGACCCTGCTCGCTAAGAATCTAAGGTCACGTCCGACTTTCTAACAACAGTACATAATATCCCTATTCTACGTTTGCGGGGGTGCTATACGCCATCCACCCGACTTCCCCCGTAGATATACATCTACTCACCTGGTTCTTGTCTGCCGAACTCGATGCCGCCATCCTCTTCTTCATCGTCCGAAGTACACGTGAGGGGTATCTATACACAAACATATATAATATCGTAAACCGAAATCACGGATAAAACCAAAACGACGCATGAAACGCGCATAGGTTAAAACCTATGACCCGCTCATGGAAAAGAACCAAATAACCCTCAACATCGGTGTACAAATGCCGATTGATCGAGATAAAACACAAACGTACAAATCTTAGTTCCAAAACTCACTAATTATAATATAAAATAGATTGCAACTCATCAAAAACTCAAAATAAATCAAATCGATTTATTTCCGAAAACCTAAAAAGCCTCAAATAACCGTTTTAATTCGAAACTTGATGTTTTAACAAAACTAATGGCCATAATATTTACTAAATATTAAAACAAAGTCATACAAACCATCACCATAATTTAATCTCATCAATTTGTATTAAATCCTAAATTCTAGTTTGCAAAAATATCAAATTTTAACACTTTTTAAAGCAAAATTCACAATTCAACAACTAAACTTGGTTTTGCATGAACAAAAGTATTAAACTACAATTTATAATATTAATAATGTCATGAAACCCTAATTAGATTTTAATCCCAATATTTAACCAATTTCTAAAAACCTAGTTAGCAAAAATAGCATATTTAGCATAATTTTAAACTAACAATTAGCAACTAGTAACTAGATTAGATTTTGTATTCAATTAACATGTTAATCTACCCATTAAAACCATGAATAATTGATCAAAATTCTCACTAGAATTTTATCTCACCTATATATATATATATATTTTACAAAAACCTAGTTTGCAAAAATTATGCAATTCGGACAAATTAATTGTATCAATTTACAATTTAGCTTCTAGATTAGATTTAGCATTACCCAACATGTTAAACTACACATTGCATACTTAATGATGAAGTAAAAACCTTAACTTGATTTAAAAACCCTTTCTTTAATTTTCAATTTAGCAACTAAAACCATAATTAAACACCGACATCCATTCAATTTACGTAATTATCTTACAATTAACACTAGGGTTAGAATTATACCTCACTAAATATGAGATCCAACATGAAAATCATAGCCTCCAAAGTGCTAACTTTTCTCCAAGATCCATGCTAGATAGGCCAACGAATAATGGGTAGGGATTGGATTTGGAATTTAAGGTTTTATTTTGGATTTTTCATGAATTTTTGAAGATTTTTGTTTCAAAGTGAGAAGGGGAAAATTGGGGGCTGCCATGGGGGATTTCGGCCACATTAGGGGAGGGAAAGAGAGAGAGGAAAAAGTGTGTAGAAATATGTAGAAAGCTCCCAAATAATTAACCCTTTTAAGTCTTATCACTAATTATTACATTTTTATTTATTTTATTTATTTTATTTGACCTAGAAAAGTCTAGAAATTTGAAGACAAATCAAGAAGAGAAGAGAATGCTACTAACTAGATTCCAATATGTCATGGTTCACATTTGTCAAATTAACCCATTGCAATTTGTAATTTGCACCAATTTAATGTATAATTAAAAGCTTATGTTAATATTAAAAATTATTACTTAAGGAAAAATATTTAGGTAAACTAAAAATTTATAAGTGACTTAATAAATACCAAATTCTAGTAATTATATAGTTAAAATAGGCGTACTTAAATCTATATTGAAAAATAATTATTGTTGAGTTTTACGGAAAATACGGTTTATTTTACCGATTATCAGAAAATTCACTTAAAGGATTTTATTTATTTATTTATTTAATTTTTAAAACGTTACAATCTTCCTCCCTTAAAAAAATTCGGTCCCCGAATTTAAATTAAAACTCCTACCAAATACTAAAACATTTAGCAAAATACTCAAATCGTCGGGGCTCCGAAATCATCAATACATAAAACACATCTTAGCGCAATGCATGCGCATGAAAAACAAGTACAAAACTCAAAATCAAAACTTCGTCAAGCATAACACAATCATCGGAGTTATGGTGAGAATACAATGTCAAAGTCCAATACGAAAACCAACATGATATACATCAAAATCCTAGGTACTGTTCTCAGAACAGTCCTGCTTGGCTATTAAACCAAATTAAATATCATAAGAACGTACTGCTCAAAATGATATCAATCTCAAATACACTATACAAGGTACTACGTGCGTCCGGTGCGCACGGAAATCGAAATCAAATACAGATGCCACGAATATGCACAGAAACAAACTGAGTGCAACGGGTGTGCACTAAAAACATCTGTCAAGTGCAACGGGCGTGCATGACAACATTATCAGGTGCATCTAGTCTGCACAAATCCCGATTTAGTGCATCTGGTGTGCACAAAATCGCATCAAGTGCGCCAAGTGTGCGCAAGAATCTCAATCAAGTGCACATGGTGCACGAAAACATACACCGAATATCAAAATCGAAATCACAGTACGAAAAGTGCATGAAAACTATGCCGAAGCATACGTCAAAATCATGTGCAACTCATATGTATGAAATCAAATCAATATCTCAAAATGTATAAAACCAAATCGAGTGAACTGGGTATGCACAAAACAGCATCAATACATCTGATACATGGAACACAAATCGAGTGAAAAGAATGAGTACATAGGAAAACCAATTATAAAACGAAATCCTCAAAATACCAAAACCCAACAACGAAGATGTGATACTAGAATCACCAGATCGCAAATCGTAACACCGACGTCAATGGGCTCCTCTTTCCTCTGGTGTCGACTGATTCGAACTCATCTCTTCGTAGCTGTATGAATGGCGCTACAAACGGCTATACTCATATCTAGAGTATCCCAAGTTATCTATCCCTACACCTGATATCTGGACTACGTTAAACTTTTCGATCAATTCATCAAAATCCCAAAATCCTCCGAGAGCTCAACACTCGAGTATAGTTTAAAAATATCCAGTACATGCCCCAGCATCTGCGGACCAGCCGTAGAAGGGCAAACCCAAGCCTCACTAATGGCACCGCGGAACTGCCGTAAACCCTAAGGTTTAAAGGCGTTCTCATGGTCATTATGTCGAGTTAGGGTTTCATTCTTCTAGAGGGTCCATAGAAATACCTGCATGTTCTTCCGAATACCTTAAACTTGGGAAAATGGGTTTCTGACAATCGTTCGAACCTTTTAACTTCATCTGAACGACATGTGAATACCCTTCGTTCGCACGCTAAACAATGCTTCAATCCTCAAGAATAGACGATACCCTAACGGTCATCGCATTCAAGCCGCAGCTCCCTCTGCCCGTGCGACTGTGGTAACAGAAACCACCATCCGACATTGCCGAAGATAGATCATAGGAACGAATAGAATACGATGCAAAGAAATGTACATCCTAAGGCTTCTTAAGAAGAGTGGCGTATCGTCAGTATGCCACGGATCATACCCACGGTACGTCACTCTACCAAAGTCACCTACTCCATCAACCAAGGTCAACCTAGACTTAGACAAGGGTTAAACCTAGCGCTCTGATACCAACTTTGTCACGACCCGAAGGTACGGAACGCGAGCGATACTTAAATTACGAAACGTCTAGAGGCGTATCATAATCTAAGAAAGCCGAAGCCCAGAAATCTAAACCATTTAAATGAAGAAGTAAAGGAAAACATGTACGAAAACAAGTTTAAAAGCAACATCAAATTTTCTCAAAAATTTCGGCAGAGTCTCCTTTGTAAAAACTGGCCCCAAACGGGTACAAACAAGAATAATATATACAAACAATAAAAAGGCATCCCCAAGCGGGAGCTAGCTCTACGCAAAACGGCGGAAACAACCACACAATGCACTATAATATACAATGCCGAAGGGTGAGGCTCAAAACTTAAAAGAAAACCAAACCACCAGAAAACCATAATAGTACAAGCGCGACTCTAAGGTCGAAAGAAAACAACCGGTCTACTAAATTATCAGTAATACAAGTCTGGTTGATGGAGCTTACTAGATACAAATGAAATAATAAAAGTACAACGGCGGTTTTGATGCAAGTGAACCAACCTACCAAGCAAATCACTCTGAATGAAATGATGTGCCAGCAAGCTGCCAAGGAAACTTGTACATCGAAACCTGTAAAAAAATTTGGCACAACGGGGGTGAGTTGCCAACTCGTGAGTAGAAGACATCTACGAGTAGAAATCGCATGCACGATGCTTTCCTAGGTCATAATAATATACTTAATATATACTAGACAACTAATAATGATAGGGTAATAATCTATAGATAAGTGCAATACTCAGTGCTCGTGTCAGTGCCTCAAGTAGTAGCATGTCATGTGTATGAGTATGCATGCACCATGAATGTAAAACTATCAACCATGAAATCTGGATATATCTGTAAGAAATCTTTAACTTTTATCATAGTAAAATTTTTGTGGTAAGCTGAAACATCATCAATAAAATCCATGGAAATCCGTGTCAAGCATCGACACAAAACATGTAAATCTCAAGGTCTCAATACCTCATAATCTCAATATCTCATAGTCTCAATATCTCGGGCTCCGTCAGTCCGGATCAGACCATATCATCAAATCTCACGACAACGGTCGGTATCCTCCGGATATCCTCCGCGCCAGACATCACCGGTAGGTAGTCTTCCCCTGCCAGGCTCATCGTCTACAACTCGAGCTTCTTGCCCCGGGGTAACATACCGGGCACACCATGTACCCGAGACGGTTCATCCACTCCTCGAATCGGATCTCGAAATCCAGCAGAAAACATGAAATCTCATGGTGGAAGACACATACATCACGAGAAAACCGCAACTTGTATTTTAAAATGAGAGAGAGAGAAAGAATTTTTTTTATATATTCTTGCGTTTTTCCACAAAATCCAGAAATCTCATAGAAATCCAAAATCCCAAAATCATTAGTAAGTAAATAATGAGTATCGGCATAAGCCCCATAATACTGCATGATAATATGAAAATGTGAATGCATGAAGTGTCTAAGTAATAAATGCAATGTCTAAACTAGCACATGAGAGTAATCATACAATATTATATTCGACTAGCATTTAGCTGATTATATCAATAAAATGATAATATGTTCTAAAGTGTACGTGACATGGCAATTACCGATCATGATGCGTGTGAGCCGGCAAATAAGTGTACGTGGAACATGCGCATCATCGGTAATGGTGCTGGTGTCCTAACAGGCAGAGCTTCATATTAGATAAAGAACATATGTATGAATATGCGATGCGATGAACACAACATGAATATAACGGTGAAAATGTAATAACTCACAACTAGAAAATACATGCTGATTACGAGTCATACGGTTTGTTGTTTGAAAAACATGATTCAACAGTTTGAAAATAAGTATGACTCGAGCCTAAACTAAGATCTACCTAACCAACTAAGGAACTAACTAAAGACACTAGTCGAAAGGTAAGAAGAATCCTCCTAAAGTCCGAGTCGATATCTCTAGTAGTACGACTTTCTCGAGTCAAGAGTGCGGATCAATCATCACATCTATGCCTCGTACGGTAAAATCCATCGTACGGCATCCCAAAATCGGGGTACGGGTCAACTATCACATATATACATCATCGTTCGTATAGTATCATCATCAAACAATATCATGATCAAGGGTACTGTACTATAATCGCATACATCCCAATATCATCAATCATATATCATCGTCTGCGTAAATATACATCGTCAAATGATCCACTAAAATGTCATGTCATATATCATCTCGTGATTAAGTCACATATTACAATCCGGGTTCTATTCTAGAGTCTCGTACATTTCAATGTCATCATCACCTATTATCGTTTATGTATAATTATACATTTCCTCATCTCACAACGATCCGCTAATCATAATACATCTCATATCATAACTCGATCGTATATCCAATATCTCATGGCATCATGCCCGATCATATCGACTCATCCCCAAGTATCATATAGTAACCTCATATCACGTGTATATGTTGTATATATATATACCTACACACATCCCTATCTACACACACACACACACACACACACATACACCAAGTCAAGTTTATGTGTGTGTGTGTGTGTGTCTACCTGAAACCTACGAATTCCCTCCAAGGCAGTCATCCTCTGGTTAAGTCTTTCTAAATCAGTCTAGTCCAACCTAAAGTCTTCAATAAGACCCTACTCGCCAAGAATCTAAGGTCACGTCCGACTTCCTAATAACTGTACATAATATCCCAATTCTACGTTTGCGGGGGTGCTATACGCCATCCACCCGACTTCCTTCGTAGATATACATCTACTCACCTGGTCCTTGTCTGCCGAAGTCGATGCCGCCATCCTTTTCTTCATCGTCCGAAGTCTACGTGAGGGGTACCTATACGCAAACATATATAATATCGTAAACCGAAATCATGGATAAAACCAAAACGACGCATGAAACGCGCATAGGTTAAAACCTATGACCCGCTCATGGAAAAGAACCAAATAACCCTCGACATCGGCGTACAGACACCGATTGATCGAGATAAAACACAAACGTATAAATTGTAGTTCCAAAACTCACTAATTATAATATAAAATAGATTGCAACTCATCAAAAACTCAAAATAAATCAAATCGATTTATTTCCGAAAACCTAAAAAGCCTCAAATAATCGTTTTAATTCGAAACTTGATGTTTTAACAAAACTAATGGCCATAATATTCACTAAATATTATAACTAAGTCATACAAACCATCACCATAATTTAATCTCATCAATTTGTATTAAATCCTAAATTCTAGTTTGCAAAAATATCAAATTTTAACACTTTTTAAAGCAAAATTCACAATTCAACAACTAAGATTGGTTTTGCATGAACTAAAGTATTAAACTACAATTTATAATATCAATAATGTCATGAAACCCTAATTAGATTTTAATCCTAATTATTTAACCAATTTCTAAAAACCTAGTTAGCAAAAATAGCATATTTAGCATAATTTTAAACTAACAATTAGCAACTAGTAACTAGATTAGGTTTTGTATTCAATTAACATGTTAATCTACCCATTAAAACCATGAATAATTGATAAAAATTCTCACTAGAATTTTATCTCACCTATATATATATTTTACAAAAACCTAGTTTACAAAAATTATGCAACTCGGACAAATTAATTGTAACAATTTACAATTTAGCTTCTAGATTAGGTTTAGCATTACCCAACATGTTAAACTACACATTGCATACTTAATGATGGAGTAAAAACCCTAACTTGATTTAAAAACCCTTTCTTTAATTTTAAATTTAGCAACTAAAACCATAATTAAACACCGAAATCCATTCAATTTACGTAATTATCTTACAATTAACACTAGGGTTAGAATTATACCTCACTAAACATGAGATCCAACCTGAAAATCACAGCCTCCAAAGTGGTAACTTTGCTCCAATATCCATGCTAGATAGGCCAACGAATAATAGGTAGGGATTGGATTTGGAATTTAAGGTTTTATTTTGGATTTTTCATGAATTTTTGAAGATTTTTGTTTCAAAGTGAGATGGGGAAAATTGGTGCCTGCCATGGGGGATTTTGGCCACATTAGGGGAGGGAAAGAGAAAGAGGAAAAAGAGTGTAGAAATGTGTAGAAAGCTCCCAAATAATTAACCCTTTTAAGTCTTATCACTAATTATTACATTTTTATTTATTTTATTTATTTTATTTGACCTAGAAAAGTCTAGAAATTTGAAGACAAATCAAGAAGAGAAGAGCATGCTACTAACTAGATTCCAATATTTCATGGTTCACATTTATCAAATTAACCCATTGCAATTTGTAATTTGCACCAATTTAATGTATAATTAAAAGCTTATGTTAATATTAAAAATTATTACTTAAGGAAAAATATTTAGGTAAAATAAAAATTTATAAGTGACTAAATAAATACCAAATACTAGTAATTATAAAGTTAAAATAGGCGTACTTAAGTCTATATTGAAAAATAATTATAGTTGAGTTTTACGGAAAATACGGTTTATTTTACCGATTATCAGAAAATTCACCTAAAGAATTTTATTTATTTAATTATTTATTTATTTAATTTTTAAAACGTTACAACTATCACCAGAAATCCATGGCCACGGTGGATGAGATTTAGTTATAGTTGATCAGTAATATCTCTATTGGTGATGAGCTTGACTCAGTCACGACTTATCGGGTTAATAGAGGTCTGACGTTATCCACCCCCTAGACCCGATATGCGATACTTTTTGATGAAGAGAATGGACTGTATAGAGATTGTCACATTCAGGCTCAGTAGGGTAAGCACGTACTTGATTGTCGACCCCTATTTCGACACGTACCTGGATAGCCGTTACGTATATCTAGTGCCGCTGACGTGCTTGTGGTTAAACCCACTGTCAGCGTATTGTCGAGTCTTTAGAGTCCCATACAGAGGGTGTTCCCTGTTCGGGCGATAGATGTAGGAGCCGTACATTGGTATGTGCAGGGGTCCAATTAAATACGTGTACGGGATATACGGACTTTAATCGGGCGGTTGATAATACTAGCCGGCTTAGGATTAAGCCGGATTATTAAATCAGGTTTTGATTTAATAATTTATATATGTATTTTGATACATATATTTTAGTATTATTGTTCACTATTCATTTTCTCTCTTTGGTGCTATTCGTATTTTTATGCGGATACGCGTATATATAGCGATACATATACCAGGTGAAGTATTCCGTATTTATACGGAAAAGCTTCTAAAAAAAGGACACCTCATATTTGATTTTCTTTTCGAAAATTAAATGGAAATGAGGTGGAAAGATGGTGGCATGAAGCATGGTGTTAAACTTTTAGAGAGGTATGACTTTGTTTTTAGAAATGATAAAATCATTTGGATATACTATTGATGCATGGTTGTTAAAAGCAAAGCCATTCTTTTTCTTTACACTTGATGCTTCATTTTCCTTTTGCTTTACACGGTGAGCTTCATGCTTCATGGTTGCTCCCTCACTTCCTTCTCCTTCATCATCTTGCTCTTTCTTGAGCATGGTTATGAGAGAAATTTTTAGTGATATATTCCTACATCACCAACCATCCAAACCTAGCGAGCTTGGACCAACGATTAGAGCCTCCTCCGGTTTCTCTCGGGTGGATCGTCTTCGGCGACGGTGGTCGATCTTCAAGTGCAATCCCGGCTGCTATGAGTTAGGAGGGGTCTTCCACAATTGGGTGTACACACGACAAAGGTTTTAGTTTCTCAACCCTTGCACTCTTAGTTAGCTAGTTTAGCTTATTGAACCGTATCCTGATTTTTACGGGCGTTTGGTGCTCGCATAAATTTTTGTTTTCGCTTCCGCCTTGGCCGCGGCTTCCGCGGCACGGGCACCGAAACCCAAGACCTTTGTTGTGTTATAACCAACATCCTAGACTATGATTACCTCAGTATCTCTATTGGAACACTATCCAATATACTAATACTCAGAATAGGATAAACTCAAAACTCTCACAGCATCTTTGTCATCCAGATCACCTGGAAGCCTTAACTGATAACCACCTTCCAGAGGAGGCTTCCTTTACCTTATACCAAGAACATCCTTTTATGTTCATAATAGCTTCCCTTTGTTTCTCTAGGATTGGATTAATATATGCTTATTGCAGCTAGTACAAAATCAATATCTGGTGTTGTACAAGACATTATATGATTGACTCAATTGCCTAAGCAAATGATATGTCATTCATGCCAGCCCGTCTCTTCTTTAGTCTAGAAGCCATCCCTTTTAGAGAGGGTGACTCCATCACCTACGGGTACACCACCATGCCAGGAATCGTCCATTCTAGAATACTTTTAGAATGCTGTCCATGTTGGCTATAGTACCCTAAAGTCAGTTATTGTAATCACAGGCAGGTGATTATAATGATTGAGGAAGGACCTATATGGATAGAACAGTCTTACTCAAAATGATAGTATGCTATCTGATTTGTCTTTATCATCATGTACATTCATTATATGGTATTACAGACCACTATTACATATTGATAGAGCCCATAGGATTCTTGCTTGACTACCAGCATTATGAGGGCGATCATATACATGGGAGCTGGGTGGTCTATAAGCACATCCTTAATTGTCCCTAGTCGTGGGAGTATCGAGACTGAGCATTGATACTCCAGAGTAGAATAGTGTATACTTATCGAGACCCCGACGAGGGGCGGTGGCCGGTCACATAAGCCATTGGTGTCTGTTAGTCACCTAAGATAGTATACCGGTACTTATTGGGTTATGAGTACACTGGACGGACTCGCCGGGAACATGCTAGATGGTATTATACCTATTGTTAGATAGCAGTTCCATGGTGACATGTGTACAGGTTAGTCTGTCGACCTGAGATCGTCATTTGTCTCATGTGAGTTCCCACCATGCTTTGATTACTATCCTACAACGGCTCAAATGAGTCGTGCAAACAGGTTTTAGTTAGGTACAGTACCGAGCTACATGGAGGCAGTGAACGGATTGTCAGGGATTCATCACTCCCGGTATTGGGGGTTGATGTCGTGTTGTGAACGGGTGGCCATCACCAGAAATCCTTGGCCAAGGTAGTCGAGAATTACTGATTTGGATCAGTAGTTTCCCAGTTGGCGATGGGTTTCATACCGACACGAAATGTCGCGTTATTAGGGGTATGACTTTATCCACACCCTAGAATCGATATGCGATACTCTTAGACGAACAGACCGGACTGGACGGATATTGTCACAGACAGGCTCAGTAGGGGTCATGATGAGTTTGCTCGTCGGCCTTCCTTTCGCTCAATACCTGGGTAGCCGTTACGTACAGCTAGTGCCACTGACGTGCTTGTGGTTAAACCCACTGCCAGCGTATTGATGAGTCTTTAGAGTCTACACAGAGGGTTTCCTGATTCGAGCGAAACGATGTAGAGGCCGTCTGGTTTTGCGGCAAGGTTCGATCATATACGTGCACTTGTGCACGTATCATGATTCGGATGGTTTATACTAGTGGCTTTGGTTTAAGCCGGATTTCTAGTATTATGTTGTTGGATTATTTAAGTCTCATTGTATTCATATTTTGTCGAAATACGTATACAGGTATGTACATACGGATGGGGGTATTCTTGTTAGGTGCTTCTAGAAGAAGACACCTCATTATGTTTAATAACCATTTGGTTAAATGGTTATTTGAGGTGGAAGATGAGGTGTCCTTGGCTTTAATTGATGGCATGGCTCACTTGGTGACTCATGGGGTGACTCATGGTCAATATTCTAGCATGCTTGATATTTAGTTTGTGTTGTGAGATATTTTTTTAGTGGATGACTCATTCTCATATGCTCACAATACTTAGCCATTTTCTTGAGTTGCTTCACGCTTCACACTCTCATCTCCTCATGCTTCTTCTTCCTCTACCACCACCCTAAAAGTCTCATGTGTTGAGAAACCTAGGGTGTTTAGAGACAAATCAATCCATCATTAGACTCTACATCTGATAGGCTATCTAGTTTAGCGAACTAGGTACCATAGTTACCTCGGCTATGAGGTTGGAGCTCGATTCATAAAATCTCAGGTGGATCATCTTCGATGGAGGGAGACCGGCGACCAAGCTTGATCATGGTGGCCAATAGGAGCTTGGGATGATGGTTCAAGACCGAAGGACACGGATCATTCGGTATAACCTTTTTAAACTCCTCTATATATTTGCTAGTTTAGGTTTAATGGTCGATCCGTATTATGGGGTTGTTCTAGAGCTAGTTTTTAAAAAAATTTGTTTCGCATTCGGTCACGGCAGATGGCCAGGGCGCTGGCATAACCCAACATGGTATCAAAGCCAACCCATAAACCCTATACTAGAAGTTTTAGATGATATTAAAGTAACGAAACCGAAACAACTCCGAAAAAGTACGCAATATATTCAAGTTACTGTCAATTTTTATTAGTCTTCTAATTTTTTTTTAAACAATTGCTAAAGAATACTCTTTAGACAACTAGAACACAGTTCAAAAATGAGATCAAAATTCTGCTGGGTTCCCAGCACCGCCATAAGATTTCGGGAGGCATCGACCATGCCGTTTTCAAGAATTTAGCAAGCTAAAGAACCCTAACCTAGAATCTTAACTAGAGAATTAAACGAAACATGTATGTAAACATCTTTACATCTAAGTGAACAAGGAATACAACCTTTGTAGACCGGTCCTTCACTTCAATAGTGTAAGTCCATGATGCACACCCTACGTATCGTGGGGAGGCGGAATACTTTAAAAACGATTTTTCTCATAACAAAAGATCTTGTTTTAGCTTTGCATCATGAACTTGTTCCACTTTTGGATCTTGTTTAAACCTTAGCTAACAAAACTAAACTACTAGAGAGTGCTAACTACTAGGTTGTGAAGTTATACCCTCGTGTCTAGTCCTTTGGTTCTTCAAGTGGTTCTTTGTTCCTTGGTTCAACCTTCTTGTTGATCTCCTTTCTGGTGCTTCTTCTAGGTCCTTGAAGAGTTCGCTTGCCGGTCTCCTTTGTGTCAAAGATGGATCCACCCGAGAGCTATGGTCAAGCTCCAACCTCAAAGAGATACCTTAGTGATCTAACTTGCTAAGAGAGATGACTAAGTTGATGTAGAGTGAGTGTATTGGATTAATTGATCTCAAAACTCATTGTTTTGCAACACATGCAAGTGTATAAGCTTGAGGAAGAAGGAGAGAAGAAAACCTAGGAGAGAGAATGCATTTTTTAGAATGAGTAGAGAATGAGTTGTGAGAATGGCTAAGTATTTGGCTAATAATTCAACTACGGAATTATTTAATCTCACAAATTACAACCTTACTTGAATAGTAACTCCAAAGTGAATAAACAAATGCTTAGCCATGCTTTCAACCTATGCCTCATAAATCTCCTCATTTCCACCTCATTAACTCTTTAATGAAAAAGAATAAAACAATAATGAGGTGTCTCCTTCTAGAAGGTCATTCTTGTGAATTTACAAGAATACCCTTTTTCCGTATTTTCATACCCGTATCCGTATTCCGAAAAATACGGATACACTGAGATCAGTATAATCCAATACTACAATACTAGTATCCGGCATAAACCAACACCCACTAATATTATCCGTCCGATCGTCATTCGAGTAGCCAGTACACGAATGCGATCGAAACCCTGCCGTAAGACCATACGGCGTCTACATCGTCTCGCCTGAACCAGGGAAAACCTCTGTGTGGGACTCTAAAGACTCGATAATACGCTGGCAGTGGGTTTAACCACAAGTCCGTCAGTGGCACTAGCTCTACGTAACGGCAACACAGGTACCTGTCGAAAAGGAGGCCGACGAGCGAACTCGTCCGTAACCCCTACTGAGCCTATCCGTGAAAATATTCGCGCAGTCCGGTCTGTTCGTCTGAGAGTATCGCATGTAAGGTCTAGGGTGGTGGAAAATGTCAGACCCCTAATAACTGTACAAGTCGTGTCCGGTATGGCTCAAGACCATCCGAGAATCTACTAGTCAGTCCACTAGTAATTCTCAATCAGCCCTGGCCAGGGACTTATGGTAATGACCAACCGATCACAGTGCGATATCAACTCCCTATACCGGGAGAGACGAATCCCTAACAGTCGCTCACTGCCTCCATACGGCTCGGGATTGTACCCAACTAAAACCTGTTTGCACGACTCCTTTGAGCCGTGGTAGGGTAGTAATCAAAGCATAGTGGGAACTCATACGAGACAAATGACAACCTTAAGTCGACAGACTATCTATACACATGTCACGTGAGAACTGCTATCTGACGCTAGGTATAATACCATCTAGTCAGTTCTCGGCGAGTCATGTCCGGTGTACTCACACCCAGTGAGCATCTGTATACAATCTTAGGTGCACATCACCAATGGCTGCGGGACCAATCCATCGCCTCTTGTCAGGGTCTAGATATGTATACACTAGTCTACTCTGGATCATCGATGCCCAGTCTCGATAATCCTGTGACTAAGGATATTTAAGGATGTGCCTATTGACCATCCAGCTCCCACAAGTATGACTGCCATCATAAAGCCGGTAGTCAGGCAAACACCCTATGGGCTTTATCAACATGTATATGAAATACAAAGTAAAATATATCACATGTTAAGATAAAGAAAAACCAAATAGCGTACTATCATATCAAGCAAGATTGTCATGTACATACATATCCCTACCATCCTATACAATGAAGGCCTTTAGGGCATATATATCCAACAATCTCCCACTTGCACTAAGGCCTGTAATTGGCGCAATGAGTACCCACTGTCTGCACTAGATCCAGTTGCTGGCGTACCGCATGCCCAACATCTCAAACAGCTTCTCGAACTGGACTTGAGGGATGACCTTGGTGAATGGATCTGCCGTGTTGTCTTTTGTGTTTACTCTCCGCACCTCAATCTCCCGGCGATCCATGATCTCCCTGATCAGGTGATACCGCCTCAAGATATGCCTGGATTTCTGATGGGACCTTGGTTCCTTTGCTAATGCTACAACCCCATTGTTATCACAATACAAAGGTATTGGATTGGCAATGGACGGAACCACTTGAAGTTCAGAGATGAACTTCTTCATCCAGACAGCCTCTTTCGAGGCATCGTTAGCAGCTATATACTCAGCTTCCATAGTTGAGTATGCGACAGTATCCTGTTTGGAACTTCTCCAACATACCGCCCCTCCATTGAGGGTAAACACAAAACCCGAAACGGATTTAGAGTCATCTTTGTCACTTTGGAAGCTGGAGTCGGTAAAAGCCTCGACCTGGAGGTCCCGATTACCGTAAACCAAGTATATCTCCTTAGTCCTTCTCAGGTAATTGAGAATGTTCTTTACCGCTATCCAATGCTTCTCACCTGGGTCAGACTGATACTTGCTTACTACACTAAGTGCGTAAGCTACATCCGGTCCGGTACATAACATCGCATACATTATGGATCCTGCTGCGGAAGCGTAGGGTATAATGCTCATGCGAGCCCTCTCTTCATCAGTCTTTGGAGACATCTCTTTGGAGAGGGTGATCCCGTGACAAGCGGGTAGATTACCGCGCTTGGAATCTTCCATACTAAATCTCTTTAGTATAGTGTCAATATACCCGGACTGTGAAAGTACCAACATCCTTTTGGATCTATCACGATAGATCTTAATGCCCAGAATGTAGGATGCATCTCCCAAGTCTTTCATGGAGAATTTCTGTGACAAGAAGAGCTTTACTGATTGTAGCATAGGGACATCATTCCCTATCAGTAGTATGTCGTCGACGTACAAAACGAGGAAGACTACTGCTCCTTCTACAATCTTCCTATAAATGCATAGTTCATCTACATTTTTGATAAAGTCAAATTCTTTGACCGTCTCATCAAAGCAGATGTTCCAACTCCATGATGCTTGTTTTAATCCATAAATGGATTTAAGCAACTTGCACACCTTTCCGCTGCTCCCACTGTCTAAGAAACCTTCTGGTTGATCCATGTAAACACTTTCTTCTAAATGTCCATTTAGAAAAGCTGTTTTTACGTCCATCTGCCAGATTTCATAGTCATAGAAGGCAACAATGGCAAGCAGGATCCAAATGGATTTAAGCATAGCTACCGGTGAAAAGGTTTCATCATAGTCCAATCCTGGTCTTTGACGAAAACCTTTTGCAACGAGTCTAGCTTTGTAGGTTTCCACTTATCCAAATGCACCAATCTTCTTTTTGAAGATCCATTTGCATCCAACTGGTTTCACCCCAGGAGGAGCAACATCTAAAGTCCATACTTTATTGGTGTACATGGATTCCATTTCGGATCTCATAGCATCCAGCCACTTCACCGAGTCTTTACTCGTGATAGCCTGCTGAAAATTAGTAGGCTCATCATCATCGATGATGCAATCCTCTCGATACCCATCTACAAGAAACCCATAGTATCTTTCAGGAGGACGAGAAAGCCTACTAGATCTACGGAGCGACATTGGTTTGTTGGGCTCTATTGAAACCTGAGGTTCTACTAAGTCCTCGGTAGTAGTTTGAGGTTCTGGAATTTCTTCCAGCTCTACCGCGCTCCCACTAATTTCTTTTGCAAGAAATTCACTCTCTAAGAAGACAATGTGGCGAGCGACAAACACCTTTTGTTCTTCAGTGTGGTAGACAATATATCCCCTTGAATGCTTGGAGTATCCTACAAACTTGCACAAAACCGATCGTGCATCGAGCTTGTCCGGATTATGCTTTTTAACAAATGCCGGACACCCTCATATCTTGATATACTTGAGACATGGTCTCTTCCCGCTCCACATTTCATATGCAGTGGTAGGCACAGATTTAGTCGGAACCCTATTCAATAGGTATGCAGCTGATTCTAGCGCAAAACCCCAGAAGGAATGTGGCAACTCAGCACTACTCATCATTGAACGCACCATGTCCAGTAGCGTGCGATTCCTCCTTTCTGATACACCATTATGCTGAGGTGTATATGGTGGAGTAAGCTAAGAGAGAATTCCATTCTCTACTAAGCATTCAAGGAAACTGGTACTTAAGTATTCTCCACCTCGATCAGATCGAAGTGTCTTGATGCTTTTACCAGTCTGTTTCTCTACTTCATTTTTATACTCCTTAAGTATTCTCCACCTCGATCAGATCGAAGTGTCTTGATGCTTTTACCAGTCTGTTTCTCTACTTCATTTTTATACTCCTTAAACTTCTCAAAGGCCTCGGATTTATGCTTCATTAAAAACACATGTCCATACCTCGAGAAGTCATCAATAAAAGTGATGAAGTAGGAGTGACCGCTTCATGCATGTGTAGACATCGGACCACATACATCGCTGTGTACAAGTCCCAAAAGTTCCGTGGCTCTTTCTCCGTTTCCGGTGAACGGAGATTTGGTCATCTTTCCTTTGATACATGATTGACAAGTTGCATACGATGAATATTCAAACGGATCTAAATATCCATCTTTATGTAACTTAGTCAACCTTGTTTCGTTTATATGACCAAGTCTACAATTCTATAGGAAGGCTTGGTTTGAATTTGGAGCCTTCCTTTTAAGCATGTTTTGAATATTGAAAACTTGAGGTTGATTAAGTATGTATATGCCATTTTCCAGTATGCCAAACCCAATCATTTCTTGATTTAGGAGAATGTTCATGACATTTCTTTCAAGTGCAAAATTATATCCTTCATTAGATAACAAAGATACTGATATAATATTACACAGCATACTGGGAATACAAAAACAGCTGTACAACACCAAAATGTGCCTACTAGTCAACCCCAGGTGATATTTCCCCATTGCAACAGCATCTATGTTCATTCCATTGCCCATCCGGAGGGTCATATCACCTGTCTTCAGTGCTCTACGGTTTCTCAGAGCCTGCAAAGAATTACAGATGTGAGAACCAGAACCAGTATCAAGTACCCATGATGTAGAGTTTACTGAAAGACAATTTTCGATTACAAACACACCTGAAGCAGAAGCAGCAGCTTGCTTTGTGTCCTTGGCTTTGTAAGCCATGCAATCCTTCTTCCAGTGCCCTTGCTTGTGACAATAGTAGCATTCATTCTTATCCGCCTTCACCCTTCCTGCCTTGTTCGTTCCCTTTAGCCATGCAATCCTTCTTCCAGTTCCCTGCACTTTCTTGACCCCGCACTTTCTTGACCCCGCCTTTCGGTTTGGTGGCTTTCATCTTCTTCTTCCCCTTAGCTTTCGCTTTGGATTTAGAAGAGGATGATTGGCCAACATACAGAATGGGGGTCTTCTCTTTTTTCAAGGAGGTCTCTGCTATCCTCAACATGTTGAGGAGCTTTAGAAGATCAGCTTCCATTTCGTGCATGTTGAAGTTCAGCACGAACTGAGAGAAGGTGTGGGGGAAGGGACTGCAAAATCAGGTAGATATACAACTCATTCTCTAGCACGCATCCCAGGTTTGCGAGTTCCTCAATGAGGCTGATCATTTTCAATACGTGCTCTCCCACAGGTGATCCTGGAGCTAACCTCATCTAGAATAGTTTCCTTGAGGTCCCGTACCTTGCGATACGGGAGTGCTCTCCATACAGTTCTTTGCAATGGAGAAAGATGGATATAATATCCATACTCTCTTGCTGTTTCTGGAGTTCATTGTTCATGGACGCCAGCACGATACACTTAGCCCTCTCACAGTCTAGATCCTAGGTTTTGCGAACCTCCTTGTCCGCTACTGAGGAATCTGGTCCTGGGATAGGGGGAGGAACAGCGGTGGTAACATATGCAACTTTGTCATAAGTCAGTGCAATGTCGACATTCCTTAGCCAATCTTTATAGTTTGGCCCGGTCAGTGTATTCTTTTCAAGTAATAGTTTTAGTCCTGTCATGGTAGCTGCCAGAGAGAGAGAAAAGAAACACTCAGCATATGCTCTTGCAAGTTTAGATTAGTTTATTAGTTTATCTAAACAGGATGGCTCCCACTGTTTCCTCAAATCCTTCTTCAAACCCTAAAGAAGAATTAGTCATGATTAATCGCACGTCACAATACTTGCTTAACCTTTCAGCCAGGCCAGTGTTGGTACTTCGAGGGAGGTTTTCCAACGCTTTCGCGAAGTTCCTTAATTATATAACCTCTTTTCCCTGGAGGCGTAGCCCCACTAACACCTTTCTAGACACCTACTTGGTTTATAGCATTGACTGTTAAGTGAGAAAATTTCCCGAGAGTAATCCTACTCATCAGTGGGATCGGGATCCAACTATCATCGCATGATACCCTAGATGGAAGCCACTCTAGTCACCACACTCCAGAAGGTATGCTAAATCTGCAAGTTTCCTTTATTTTTGAAACTCCCGATGTGAATTTTACCCCAAGCTCTTATGACCTTGACGTAGGCCAACAAATCATAAGATGCAAGTCAAGTTCTACCCGTCGTTGTCCTGATTAATTTAGATCCATCCGTACTCGTCCTTGACGTATGCCAATAAGGCTGTACGACTGTCCTAAACTAATGCATCTATTTATGCAACAAATAAGAAACACATTGCTACTATACACTATGCCTTGACGTAGGCCAACAAACATAGCATGAATACGATGTGCTGTTTATTTGAAACGACGGAGGGTTACGGCTGGTTTTTGGCGAAACTTTTAACGTAATGAACTTGATATGATCGAAGGAACCATGATAGCTTTTTAAAAGGAGTGGTTTAAGCTCCGCATTTAAAATTTGCTTTTTGAAGAAAACCGAGTGGTTTTGAAATTGTTCCAACGATTTAGTTTAGGTTTATTTTCTTTGCATTAATGAATTAATGTTGTCCCATCATTTAATCCTACCATTGCAGAAAACAACGAAAATACAACGTACACTTATGCCATCCGCATTCGCCACTGGGCCCCGTCATCACCCGTTAGGTTACTTAACTAACGACAGAGCGGGGGCTGGACTAGCGCGGGTGTAAAACATAAGCAACGCCTAATAAATATCATATATATATATATATATATATGTTGGAGATAATGCCCTCATAGTCAATTATTGGATCGCAGGTACGTGATTGCAACGATTGCGGAGGACCTATCCCAGTAGCACAGTCTTACTCGAGATGATAGTATGCTATCTGGTTTGCCTCTATCAGTCGTGTACATGTTCAGGTGACTGATTGCATGTTACACTTTGATAGAGCCCTTAGGATCTTGCTTTACTACCAACAGTATGATGGCGATCATATACGTGAGAGTTGGGTAGTTTATATGCATATCCTTAATTGTGGTCCCTAGTCGTGGGAGTTTCGAGACAGGGTATCGATACTCCGGAGTAGACTAGTGTGTACAGTCGAGACCCCGACGAGGGGCGGTGGCCGGTCTCACAAGCCACTGGTGTCAGTTAGATCACCTAAGATGTATACAGGTGCTCATTGGGTTATGAGTACACCGGACAGGACTCGCCGGGAATCTGCTAGTTAGTATTATATCTACCGTCAGATAGCAGTTCCCTGGTGACATGTGTACAGGTTAGTTCATCGACCTGAGGTCGTCATTTGTCTCGTGTGAGTTCCCACTGTGCTTTGATTTCTACCCTACCACGGCTCAAAGGAGTCGTGCAAACAGGTAGCTTTTGGGTACAGTCCCGAGCCATATGGAGGCACGTGAGCGGATCGGCAGGGGATTCGTCTCTCCCGGTATTGGGGGCGAGGTCGTGCTATGTCTAGGAGAGCCATTACACAAATCCATGGCCATGGTAGGAGATTTACTGGTAGGTACTCCAGTAGTATCTCAGGGTGTAT
Source organism: Agapanthus africanus (assembly GCA_030015575.1). NCBI lineage: Eukaryota > Viridiplantae > Streptophyta > Magnoliopsida > Asparagales > Amaryllidaceae > Agapanthus > Agapanthus africanus. The sequence goes on from JASDDO010000022.1 coordinate 570,790,850, forward strand.
TGGGCTTCACTCCGACACGACTTATACTGCTATTGGGTGTCTGACGTTACTAGCCCCCTAGACAGATATGCGATACTCATTGACGAACGGACCGGACTGTATATACATTGTCACTGTTAGGCTCAGTAGGGTTTTCGGAGGAGTTCGCTCATCGGTCTCCCTTGAGTTCGCTCCTCGGCCACCCTTGAGGTCAGTCCTTGGGCAGCCGTTACGCATAGCTAGTGCCGCTGACGGTTTGTGGTTAAACCCACTGCCAGGGTGCTGACGAGTCATTAGAGTCCCCCACAGGCAGTTTCCCAAGTTCGGGCGAAATGTTGTAGAGGCCGTATGGTTTTATGGCAGGGTTCGGAAAATGCACGTGCGTTTACGCACGTGTTATTTTTCGGGCAGATAATACGGGTCGGCTTTAGTTTAAGCCGGATCCGAGTATTATATTGAGTAGGTATAATATCTTTGTGTTGCATTTGTATTCGGTCGTAATACAAATGCGGGTTTATTTATATAGTTTCGGGGTTATCCTGAAAGTCGTTTCAGGATCACTTTTGGAAGTTGCCAGTTTCCAGTTTTCTATCAGCCGTCTTTTAACATTCGGTTAAAGACGGATTTGTCTTTTCTTGAGATGAGTGTGGATTCTTCTAGAAGGTTCTAGATGAGGTGACTAGGATTAATTGGTGTTAAGTTTTCATTGGTTGCATTTAATGGTTCATTAATGCTTGATGAGGTGTTTAAGTGATTCATCCTTTATCATTAAAGCTTCTTGTTTTCTTAAAGATATTTTTAAAGTGAGAAGGTTTCTCTTATGGTCACCCCCCTCTCCTACGGTCACCTCCCTCTTGCTATATATGGCTTGCCCTCTCTCTCTCCTCACTTCACTTCACTTGATGTTTTCATTTTAGAGAGAAAAGATTATGATAGGTTTTATCGGTGTATGGAATTTTACAGTTCATTCATTCCATCACCCGATTTCCACGGCAACTTCATTAACCGATCGTCCACGGATTTGGACGAAGTGAGACAAAGTCATCTACTCATTCTCTACATCAATCTTGGTCGTCTCTTTTAGCAAACTTGACGATCGAGTTACCTCAAGTTAGAGGCGGGAGCCCGTTTAAAGAACCGATCATGTGGTGCCACCTCGACGAGGAGATCGGCGATCGACGAGATCGGAGCAGCCGCAACGGAGCGTGGGATGATGGTTGAAGAACGAAGGACTCGGATCGTTCGGTATAACCATTCTACACTCTTTACAGTATGTTAGTTTAGCAATAATGGCAGATCCGGGTTAAAGTATACGATAGCGCCAAGTTTAAAAGTTTTTGTTCCGCATTTGGCGTCTGTAGACTGCCGGGGCGCTAGCGTAGACTTACATTGGTATCAGAGCCTCACCATTTTGCTATACTAACTTGTGCTAACGCGTTTAAAACATCGATCCGACCGGAAATCAAAAATCGCAAAATCGCAATTTCTTATCTTGACAGTTTCTGTTAATTTTAAACGATCTCAAAATTCATTTCTGTATGTCTTAAAAATCCGTGCAGGGAATTCTAAGAACCACGACCAAATTTGGGGTCGTGATCCCACCAGACTGCCGCGGAAGGGCGGCCAAACCCATGGTTTGGCCGTGCAACCGCGGCCACGTGGGGAGCACGTGCTCCCAAATTTGGTCAGTGGGTTCTGTGATTGATTTTGGGGTTTTTGGAATATATAGTTTTGGCCCAGATTTTGTTACTGTTCACCAGTAAGCAGTGGGGCCCACTTTTTGAAATTTGGTCTTTGGTCGATCGAAATTTAAACACGTTAGTTTACAGTGCTTACATTATATCTCCGACCGGGAATGTCATTTGATCGGTAAACCGCGTCCGATTGCTATAGTTCTTTTAGACGGGTTTGCGAACATGACATTCGCGTTGATGTTCTGTGTTGTGCTGTATTGTTGCGGCTTTGTCGTGGTGGATAGCAGTGTGCAATGGTAGTACAGTTTGAGTTTATTTGTACATTTGATATTGCGGGGCGAGCGTCCAACTTGTGGACTGCCGTCACTGCCTGTTGTATAATATTCTTTTGGGGCACGACCAGGTTGCGGTCGATGTACCTATTGTACTATTTTTATTACTGTACTAGGTTTTACCCCAAGACGGAGTGCACGGATAGCCGGGTTCGGGAAAGCAACGGGTCCGCATCTCATGGCTTTGAGAGGCAGAGGGACCCCACTTCAGAATTGGCAGACTATTCGCCGCACTCGTAAGGGGTACAGGTTGACCCAAGGAGGGGTGCTCAATTTACCGGATTCCGTGAAGTGCCGGGTGTTCCATTCACTATGCTGTGGGGGACTGCCTCGCTTCAGGTTTTGGCGGGTAACTTGCTGCACCCGTAGGGGTCTAGGTTTCATTGCACAGGCTATCCACACGACAGGGGAACGTCGAGTTTCAGCAGCGGCTCTGTGAAACTCGGGGATCCCAGATTATCTGTATTGTTCTGTGATGCTTATTACTTTTCTGTAATGTTGCATACTATCACGCCTGGAGCGATTATGTATATTGGTTTATATACTATTAGATGTTGTATATGTTTTACACCCGCGCGAGTCCAGCCCCCGCTCTGTCGTTAGTTAAGTAACCTAACGAGTGATGACGGGACCCAGTGACGAATGCGGATGGCATATACGTACATTTTATTTTCGTTCTTTTCTGGTGTGATTAAATGATGGGACTGCGTTGATTCTGATCAATGCAAAGTAAAAACAAACCTGTTTACAGTTGTTGGAACAATTTAAAAAGTGTTATTGCAAAGACGTTTCCTTTTGTTATGCATAGAGGTATTCAGTGGAATATCCAGCACCTCATTCGACGGGGCAAGGGCCGATATCCCTTCACCGGGACTGACCCCTTGGGCAGAAGTCTGCGTCAGCGTAATAACTTCACTATAGTCGATTACAAGTTGCTTTGCATAGCGGTATTCAGTGGAATATCCTGCACCTCATTCCACGAGGAAAGAGCCGAGATCCCTTTACCGGGAGTGACCACTTTAGCAAAAGGTTTTCACCACTATATTTTAAAAAAGCTATCAGGTTCCTTCAGCGATATCAAGTTCACTACGCTAAATGTTTTTCGCCAAAAACCAGTCGTAGCCCTCCGTCACTTCTTTTGGGTATTCAGTAGTATTCAAGCTACGTATTTTGACCAACGCCAAGGCATAGTGTTTGGTAGCTGCTGGGTATTCAATTGTTGCATAGATAGATGAGTTAGTTTGGGACAGTCGTTCTGCCGATTGGCCAACGTCAGGGGCATGTGCGGGTGGGTTCAAATTGGCAAGATAGTGACGGGTAGAACTTGGCATGTGACTTATGACATTTTGACCAACGCCAAGGTTATAAGAGCATGGGGCAAAAATAATATCAGGAGTTTCTAAAGAAACAGAAACTTGCCGAGTATGCGCATACCTTCTGGAGTATGAGTAACGTGGATGCATTCCATCACGTTATCATGCGATGAGAGTTGGATCCTGATTCCCACTGATGAGTTGGTTTACTCTTCGGGTGATCCCGATTGATTCTTCTTTAGGTTTGGAGGAGAATTTGACAGGACAGTGGGAGGTTTCCGGATTAGATAAAATAATGACCATTCTGATCTAGGTTAGAGTGCACGCAGAGTGTTTCTTTTCTCTCTCTCTCTTTGGCAGCGACCTTTGACCGACCCTAGACTATGACTCAGTAACCAGGTTGACCGAACCTTCTTAAAATACTGGCTTTTGGATTGTCTGAGTTGCATAAGTCATTGCCACTCCTTCTTTTACCCTTTGCATTTCTCAGAACACCCGTATTACTACGGATATCCACTTCCATTGGATAGATCCATCGTATGGTTATATACGAACTCGAAGGGACTTCTTCGGGGATGGATCCAGGTTCAGGAGAAATAGAATTGGTTTATTCAGTTGTCTTTTATTATCACCTTCTCACAGGTTGCGAGAGCTCCTTGGTTTAGGAGAGTACACCTATTACGCTTATTGGATAGTCTTATTCCAAACCATAGGCTGGTGCCGAAAGGTAGGGAATGAAGAAAACCAATTAGCATAAGTAGGGTGTGCAGAAGGTAATATGTAAAGACAAAATAAAGGGATTAGAAAGAGGGCAAAGTAAATTGCGACTGATATCATTCACGACCAAAACCGCGTACTTCATCGCCGCTCCTATTTCACCTTTAAAAAGAATAAGGTATTATTCAGTTGTCTTTTATCGTCACCTTCTCTCGAGATACGAGTACTCCTTGGTTTAGGAGGGTACACCTATTATGCTTAATGGATAGTCTTCTTCCAAACCATAGGCTGGTGCCGAACGGTAGGGAAGGAAGAAAACCATTTAGCCTAACGATGGTGTACAGAAGGTAACGACTAAAGACAAATAAAGGGATTTGGAGAGATGGCAATAAAATATACGGTTGAAGTCATGAATTGGATTATGGAAGAGGCATTGCTATGAATACCAGGATACCCCTACGAAACATTTTCATGTTTCAGTGTATTGTTAAAGGAAAAACTGTTTTCCCGATTACACACTTACTCCAAGGGTATGTATTTACCAGGTTTCATTCTCATATCTGTATGGTTTTACAGATGATGAGTGGGAGTAAGATATTGGGAATTAGGTGATCATCCTCATTATATCGGAATTCGTTGTAATTGGTGATATTTGAGGAAATCGCCAGGGTACAGTTTTCCACCTACAACGCACAGGTTTTGAGTTGTTCAACTCAGTGGACTTATACAGAGTATTGTATGTTGTCCAGTGTCCATCAGGACAAAGGGGTAGGTCCTCGTACTATGTTCTGTTTACTTATAACTTCTCTAGTATTTAGACAAGTGTTTCGTAGAAATACAAGGTCTAAGTTTTGAGAAGTTGTGGGTATAAGAATAAAGTGGAGAACCAGGTGTCACAAGTATCGGGATTCTTCAAAGAGATCGAAGATGTAGATTCTTGTGATTGGTATTCAGATGATAGTGATGGTTTTGAGAAACGTGTTTCTCTTTCAGGTTACTCATAATTGGATGGATTCCTAAGTTGAGTAATGCTGATTAGCCTTTTTCCATTAAGTTGATATGCACTGGAGACAGCTGCATGGATTGAATATGGTTCCAATTAAATTAGTGCCAAAGTTTCTGTATTGGATATAGAATGGATCGTACCTTAAAAGATATTAAGGTACGGGGAGTTGTCCAGCTTATGATTAAAACCAGACACTGGATAACTCAGGGCACGTTTCTGTAGTGGCTGTTTGTGGGTTGACCCTGGCTATGACGAGGGTTGATATTCTACCATTTGGAAGATCAATAGTGATATTGTTCTTGACTCGCCACAGTTTTAGTAAAAATGGATCTTTTTCAGAAAACAGTAGTGGGAGTATGGTAGAACTGGAAGTGATTCCAGAACCACGAACGATTACGGAAAATTTAATAGGACCTATACATTCAATCAAGTTTGACATTCCAATAGCCACTCCGCAGGTATGGTAGGTAACCTCAGACGCCCGAGAGGTACTTCGGTAGCCTCAGAGACGGTGACAGGGAGGTTCTTATCTACCCAGACTTGACACTACTGTTGTTCCAGGATATGAGACCCGGTAGGAGGGTTGTCGTAGTCAGTGGGAGCAACGGAAGCATGGTGGGCAAGTAGCTTATGTCTATTTATAGACTTGAGCAGTTATAGCGGAGATAGATCATCTAATTTTGATGTGACAGTCATGGGTTTGACTTCAATCAGAATAGAGGATGGATCAGTTAAGAAGGTAGTAAGGTGTGATGTCATGGTATCTGGATGACATACACAAGGTAGGAAGTAAAATTCCTATACTACGATCGGTTGTACTGTGGTCGTCACACAGTTGTTTCTCCAGACAGGATATGGATATAATAATTGACATTCTGGTTTCTAGATCTATGGTTTTAGATCTGGATTTGGGTAGTTTCCCAATGTGGGTACTTTGACAGATATTCTAATGGTTTTTAGAATAGTTGACTCCTAGCATGGTAGTGTACCTGCAGGTGATGGAGTCACCCTCTCTAAAGGTGTCGTATAGACTAAAGGGGAGAGGGATGCGCATGATTGGCAGATCACTTGCTTAGGCAATTGAGTCAATCATGAGATGTCAAGTACCACACCAGATGTTGTTTTTGCACTAGATGCAATAAGTTTGTATTAATCCAATTCTGGAGAAACATAAGGAAGCAGTTTTAGAACATTAGTACATGTTCTATGGATTTGATAACGGCAGTCTCTTTCGGGAGACGGTTATCATTCCAGGCTTCAAAGGTGACATGGATGACAGAGTGATTGTCAGAGTTTTTAGTTTTCCCTCTGACGAGGGACAGTATTATGGACAGGCGGTTCCAGAGGATACTGTGGGTGGCATGGTGCCGGATACTGATTAGGTTCAGTCATCCTTACAGTCTAAGAAGTTTGGATATGGAGTTCATTTATGAACTAAGGTCCCATCAGATATCCAGACATGTTCTAAGACAGGTACTACTCAATTCGGGAGATGGCTTTCTCCGCGAACTTGAGATTAAGAGAGATATAGAAAGATACTTCTAGGCGGATCCACTCACCGAGGCTATTTCTCGAACACAATAGTTTTACAAACGGGCTTTGTGAAACTGATTAGTAGAGGAGTTGGATGTTCGGTTTCACACGGGCTGTGAGTAGTCGACATCGCAATATTAGCCTTGAGTGCAAGTGGGAGATTGTTGGAGATAATGCCCTCATAGTCAATTATTGGATCGCAGGTACGTGATTGCAACGATTGCGGAGGACCTATCCCGGTAGCACAGTCTTACTCGAGATGATAGTATGCTATCTGGTTTGCCTCTATCAGTCGTGTACATGTTCAGGTGACTGATTGCATGTTACACTTTGATAGAGCCCTTAGGATCTTGCTTTACTACCAACAGTATGATGGCGATCATATACGTGAGAGTTGGGTAGTTTATATGCATATCCTTAATTGTGGTCCCTAGTCGTGGGAGTTTCGAGACAGGGCATCGATACTCCGGAGTAGACTAGTGTGTACAGTCGAGACCCCGACGAGGGGCGGTGGCCGGTCTCACAAGCCACTGGTGTCAGTTAGATCACCTAAGATGTATACAGGTGCTCATTGGGTTATGAGTACACCGGACAGGACTCGCCGGGAATCTGCTAGTTAGTATTATATCTACCGTCAGATAGCAGTTCCCTGGTGACATGTGTACAGGTTAGTTCATCGACCTGAGGTCGTCATTTGTCTCGTGTGAGTTCCCACTGTGCTTTGATTTCTACCCTACCACGGCTCAAAGGAGTCGTGCAAACAGGTAGCTTTTGGGTACAGTCCCGAGCCATATGGAGGCACGTGAGCGGATCGGCAGGGGATTCGTCTCTCCCGGTATTGGGGGCGAGGTCGTGCTGTGTCTAGGAGAGCCATTACACAAATCCATGGCCATGGTAGGAGATTTACTGGTAGGTACTCCAGTAGTATCTCAGGGTGTATTGGGCTTCACTCCGACACGACTTATACTGCTATTGGGGGTCTGACGTTACTAGCCCCCTAGACAGATATGCGATACTCATTGACGAACGGACCGGACTGTATATACATTGTCACTGTTAGGCTCAGTAGGGTTTTCGGAGGAGTTCGCTCATCGGTCTCCCTTGAGTTCGCTCCTCGGCCACCCTTGAGGTCAGTCCGTGGGCAGCCGTTACGCATAGCTAGTGCCGCTGACGGTTTGTGGTTAAACCCACTGCCAGGGTGCTGACGAGTCATTAGAGTCCCCCACAGGCAGTTTCCCAAGTTCGGGCGAAATGTTGTAGAGGCCGTATGGTTTTATGGCAGGGTTCGGAAAATGCACGTGCGTTTACGCACGTGTTATTTTTCGGGCAGATAATACGGGTCGGCTTTAGTTTAAGCCGGATCCGAGTATTATATTGAGTAGGTATAATATCTTTGTGTTGCATTTGTATTCGGTCGTAATACAAATGCGGGTTTATTTATATAGTTTCGGGGTTATCCTGAAAGTCGTTTCAGGATCACTTTTGGAAGTTGCCAGTTTCCAGTTTTCTATCAGCCGTCTTTTAACATTCGGTTAAAGACGGATTTGTCTTTTCTTGAGATGAGTGTGGATTCTTCTAGAAGGTTCTAGATGAGGTGACTAGGATTAATTGGTGTTAAGTTTTCATTGGTTGCATTTAATGGTTCATTAATGCTTGATGAGGTGTTTAAGTGATTCATCCTTTATCATTAAAGCTTCTTGTTTTCTTAAAGATATTTTTAAAGTGAGAAGGTTTCTCTTATGGTCACCCCCCTCTCCTACGGTCACCTCCCTCTTGCTATATATGGCTTGCCCTCTCTCTCTCCTCACTTCACTTCACTTGATGTTTTCATTTTAGAGAGAAAAGATTATGATAGGTTTTATCGGTGTATGGAATTTTACAGTTCATTCATTCCATCACCCGATTTCCACGGCAACTTCATTAACCGATCGTCCACGGATTTGGACGAAGTGAGACAAAGTCATCTACTCATTCTCTACATCAATCTTGGTCGTCTCTTTTAGCAAACTTGACGATCGAGTTACCTCAAGTTAGAGGCGGGAGCCCGTTTAAAGAACCGATCATGTGGTGCCACCTCGACGAGGAGATCGGCGATCGACGAGATCGGAGCAGCCGCAACGGAGCGTGGGATGATGGTTGAAGAACGAAGGACTCGGATCGTTCGGTATAACCATTCTACACTCTTTACAGTATGTTAGTTTAGCAATAATGGCAGATCCGGGTTAAAGTATACGATAGCGCCAAGTTTAAAAGTTTTTGTTCCGCATTTGGCGTCTGTAGACTGCCGGGGCGCTAGCGTAGACTTACAATATATATCCATTCGTCGCACGCAATAATAGGCATTCCAAATCACAGATGAACATATTGGATATACTAGGAATTCCGCACTTCGTTTAAGCTCATAACGAAGGACGGGTTCCACGGTCGTGATAACCAAAACCCCACCCTAGACCCCTACGGGTGCGGCAAACTACCCGCAAAGTACCAGAAGTGAAGCAGTCTCCCTCAACATCGTGAGTAGGCCACTAAGCACTTCAAAATACCCGGTAGATTGTGCACCCCACGTTGGGTCTATCCTAGGAGCAAAAACAGTAAAAGAAATAATACAACGGTGGCTACAACCTCAACCCGGATGTGCCCCGCAAAAATAATATTACATCAATTTTACAAATTACATTGAATGAAAGAAAAGAAAACACTCATCTCACACCCCCAGCTATTCATCATCGACGATCCAATAAGATTCCTATACACAAACCAATCATCACAGATATGTGCAACCCCCACTAATCGTCGTATAGCGATTAGCAGACGTTTCATAACACATATAGCAGTATAGAAGAACCGATTAGCTAAAGCAATTGGAATTTTGATCGATTAAGCAAATTTGAATCTACCCTAAGTTCCACACAGTACACAAAATATCTGGGCAGAAGCAAAATATCCTAAAAATCACAAATCCAGAAATAAGAAAATCAGAAAAAATTTGGACCGAATCGGAGTCGACTCGGCCGCGGATCGGCGGCAGGACGCTGGGTTCTACCGCGGTTCCGCGGTGGTCTGACCGATTCATGAGCCCAAATTTCATCCGTGTTCTTAAAAGACCCTGCATGTATTTTTAAGCCTTCTGAAAAAAATTTACGACCAGATTTAAAATCGACACAAACATGCATTTTCGGATGTGATTTCGGGATTTTTCCGGCGATCGAATTTCTAACACTTTGCCAACAAGTTAGTTACGGTTTAACTAGGCTATGATACCAGTGTAAGTCCATGATGCACACCCCACATATCGTGGGGAGGCGGAATACTTTAAAAATGATTTTTCTCATAACAAAAGATCTTGTTTTAGCTTTGCATCATGAACTTGTTCCATTTTTGGATCTTGTTTAAACCTTAGCTAACAAAACTAAACTACTAGAGAGTGCTAACTACTAGGTTGAGAAGTTATACCCTCGTGTCTAGTCCTTCGGTTCATCAAGTGGTTCCTTGCTCCTCGGTTCAACCTTCTTGTTGATCTCCTTTCTGGTGTTTCTTCTAGGTCCTTGAAGAGTTCGCTTGCCGGTCTCCTTTGCGTCAAAGATGGATCCGCCCGAGAGCTATGGTCAAGCTCCAACCTCAAAGAGATACCTTAGTGATCTAACTTTCTAAGAGAGAAGACTAAGTTGATATAGAGTGAGTGTATTGGATTAATTGATCTCAAAACTCATTGTTTTGCAACACATGCAAGTGTATGAGCTTGAGGAAGAAGGAGAGAAGAAAACCTAGGAGAGAGAATGCATTTTTTAGAATGAGTAGAGAATGAGTTGTGAGAATGGCTAAGTATTTGGCTAATAATTCAACCATGGAATTATTTAATCTCACAAATTACAACCTTACTTGAATAGTAACTCCAAAGTGAATAAACAAATGCTTAGCCATGCTTTCAACCCATGCCTCATAATTCTCCTCATTTCCACCTCATTAATTCTTTAATGAAAAAGAATAAAACAATAATGAGGTGTCTCCTTCTAGAAGGTCATTCTTGTGAATTTACAAGAATACCCTTTTTCCGTATTTTCATACCTGTATCCGTATTCCGAAAAATACGGATACACTGAGATCAGTATAATCCAATACTACAATACTAGTATCCGGCTTAAACCAAATCCCACTAGTATTATCCATCCGATCGTCATTCGAGTAGCCAGTATACGAATGCGATCGAAACCCTTCCGTAAGACCATACGGCGTCCACATCGTGTCGCCTGATCCAGGGAAAATCTCTGTGTGGGGCTCTAAAGAGTCGACAGTACGCTGCCAGTGGGTTTAACTACAAGTCCATTAGTGCACTAGCTGTACGTAACGGCAACCCAGGTACCTGTTGAAAAGGAGGCCGACGAGCAAACTCGTCCGTAACCCCTACTGAGCCTGTCCGTGACAATATCCTCACAGTCCGGTCTGTTCGTCTGAGAGTATTGCATGTAAGGTCTAGGGTGGTAGAAAATGTCAGACCCCTAGTAACTGTACAAGTCGTGCCAGGTATGGCTCAAGACCATCCGAGAATCTACTGGTCAGTCCACCAGTAATTCTCAATCAGCCCTGGCCAGGGACTTATGGTAATGACCAACCGATCATAGTGCGATGTCAACTCCCTATACCGGGAGAGACGAATCCCCAACAGTCGCTCACTGCCTCCATGCGGCTCAGGACTGCACCCAACTAAAACCTGTTTGCACGACTCCTTTGAGCCGTGGTAGGATAGTAATCAAAGCACAGTGGGAACTCACACGAGACAAATGACGACCTTAAGTCGACAGACTATCTGCACACATGTCACGTGAGAACTGCTATCTGACGCTAGGTATAATACCATCTAGTCAGTTCTCGGCGAGTCATGTCCTGTGTACTCACACCCAGTGAGCATCTGTATACAATCTTAGGTGCACATCACCAATGGCTGCGGGACCAATCCAACGCTCCTCGTCAGGGTCTAGATATGTATACACTAGTCTACTCTGGATCATCGATGCCCAGTCTCGATAATCCTGCGACTAGGGACATTTAAGGATGTGCCTATTGACCATCCAGCTCCCACAAGTATGACTGCCATCATAACGCCGGTAGTCAGGCAAACACCCTATGGGCTTTATCAACATGTATATGAAATACAAAGTAAACTGTATCAAATGTTAAGATAAAGTCAAACCAAATAGCGTACTATCATATCAAGCAAGATTGTCATGTACATACATATCCCTAACATCCTATACAATGAAGGCCTTTAGGGCATATATATCCAACAAATAGGTCCGTGTAGTAGTCCCTTCGCTCTAAGTAGTGAACTACCGGACTCTAGAAAGGCACCACAAGATGAAAGGAACAAACTTACTTGAAGTCTTCGAGGCCGAAGATGATCTACGTCGAGGAGACACCAACTCAAGCTACCTCCTCACTAATTAGTAATTGGTGAAGGAAACAACCTAAACTAAATGTCTAGTCTAGTGTAGGTTGATGAAGTTGGAATTTTGCTCACTTTAGAAGTGTTTTTCTCACTAATTTTCCTCACCTCCTAAAAAGTTAGAGAGCTTGAGAAAGGAGATGAAGAAAAGAATCCATGGAGAGAAGCAAGTGTAGAATAGCAACCATGGGTGAGATAATATCTCATATTAACTCATGTAGAGATTTAATTATGGCTTAATGTAATGGTTGGGTTAATAAATACCTAATTTAAAACAAAATTAGTGGACTAAGTCAATGGTTCTACAAGCTTCCACTAAGCTCAAAACATGTGACTTATTTCCAACTAATTAGTGATTTACTTTAAATAAATAAACCCCACATTATCATAAGCATGGTGTGATTCTCATACACCCATGTAGCACGTAGCAACTAGCAAGACACAATAATATATATAACATATATATTAAGTGTACACAAGTGAGAAAAAGAAATGCTTAAGTGAGCTAATATTAGTTAATGTAAATTAATATAATAAATATATAATAATACATTAAATTATTAAATCAACACTTGATCTAATAATCCGGCTATATCACATATAACCGACTAATATCATTTATATCAACTTATTGAATCAACACTTGATTCGATAACCCGGCTATATCACATATAACAGACCGATATCATATATCGCGAGAATAGAATACGGTATCACATACACGTATTAATCTCGGTCCCGCACATATCACCTATGTGCTCCTACTCGTTTCTCCTGAGCCAGGAAACCTCTGTGTAGGACTTTAAAGACTCGCCAATACGTCGGCAGTAGGTGGCGATCATATCAGTCACCCACAAGCCGTCAGCGGTGTGCTAGACGTAGCGGCCACCCTGGTATTGAGCGATCAGAAGATCAACAAGCAAGTCTTCTCATACTTCTGCGAATCCAATCAGTAACACTACCGTACAGTCTGGTCTCTTCGTCTGATATGTCGCATATCCAGCATGGGGGTGGCAAATGTCAGACCCCAATAGCTTGATAAGTCATGTCGATGCAAGGCCCATAACGGTTCTTGAGACTACTGATAACACTTACCAGTAAATCTCAGCAATCCTGACCAGGGATTTCCTATTATGGCCAATCGAGCATAGCGCAACATCAACCCCCAATACCGGGAGAGACAAAATCCCCTCCTATCGCTCATTGCCTCCATGTGACTCGGGACTATACCCAAAAACCACCGTTTTGCACGTTTTTTTGAACGTGGTAAGGTGGAAATCAAAGAACATTGGGAATCACACAAGACTCTATGACGATCTCGGCTCTACAGACTAACCTGTATCAGTGTCACCAGAGAACTGCTATCTGACGTGAGGTATAATACCATATAGGAGTTCTCGGCGAGTCCGTTCAGTGTAACCAGTCTCCACTGAGCACCCATATACTATCTTTGATGTCAAACACCAATGTATGTGGGATCATCCATCGCCCATTATATGGGTCAAGAAGCGTATATGCTAGTCTACTCTGGAATATCGATACCCCGTCTCGATACTCCCATGACTAGGAAAAATTGAAGGATGTACTTACGGACTACCCTGTCCCCACTAGTATGATCTACATCATAATCTTGGTAGTCAAGTACACATTCTAAGGGCTTTATCAACATGTAACAAAGAGACAATAAGTGTACATGTCAAGATAAAGTGCAACCAGATAGCATACTATCATGTCGAGCAAGAAACTCCTCCTTATATATGTCCAAGCATCCACTATAATATACATCATATATACAATAATGGCTTCTAGGGCATACATATAACTAACAATCTCCCACTTGCACTAGGGCCAGTTGTTGTAGTATCTCATACCCAACGTCCCTTAAATTACTCTCTAGGGAAAGACCTCTGTGAGTGGATCTACTGTATTATCCTTCGCGTCAACTCTCCTTACCTCGATCCCTTGGAGATCAACCATCTCCCTGATCAGGTGATTTTACCTTAGAATATGTCTGGATCGCTGATGGGACCTGGGTTCCTAGGCCAAAGTCACAACTCCATTATTGTCACAATAACAGTTATTGGACGCTCAATGGTAGGAACCATGTTCATCTCATAAACAAGAAGTATCCAGACAGCCACTTTGGCAGTATTGTTGGCAGCGATGTATTCAGCCTTTATCGTCTAGTTTGCCACGGTATCTAGCTTGGAACCCTTCCAACATGCTGTCCCTTCTCTAAGGGTAAAGACAAAGCCTGCGATTGACTTTCAGTCGACCTTATCATTCTGGAAGCTCCAATCGGTAAAGGACTCCCACTGGAGTTCACCGTTACCAAAAACCAAGAACATTTCTTCAGTGCTTTTCAAGTACTTAAGAATGTCCTTCACAGCTGTCCAGTGATTCTCCCAAGATCCGATTGATTCCTGATTACTATACCTAGTGAGTCAGCTACATCTGGTCTGGTACATAACATCTCATACATGATAGAGCCTACTGCCGAAGCATAGAGTATCCCTTGCACGCGAGCTCTCTTCAAATCAGTCTCCGGAGACATCTTTTTGTAGAGAGTTATTTATGAGTAAGTGGGCGAACCACCACGCTTAGAATCTTCCATACTAAACCCCTTTAGTATGGTTTTAATGTACCTGGATTTGGGACACTCCCAACATCCACTTAGATCTATCTCTATAGATCGTAATACTCAAGATGTAGTTGGTATCACCCAGATCGTTCACGGAGAATCTTCGTGAGAAGAGGAGCTTGACCGAGTGTAGCATAGGAAACCCTTTTCCTATCAAGAGTATGTCATCCACGTACAATACGAGAAAGACAACTTTACTCTCTACAACCTTCTTGTATATATAAGGTTCATCTTTCTTTTTGATGATGTCAAACTCTTTGACTGCCACATCAAAATAGATGTTCCAACTCCGCGATGCCTGATTTAATCCTGATGGACTTAAGCATAGCCACTAGAGAAAATGTTTCATCATAATCCATACATGGTTATTGACAACAACCTTTTGCGACAACTCTAGCTTTGAAAGTCTCAACTTTTCCATCTATACCAAGAATCTTCTCAAGATCTACTTGCTCCCGATGGGTTTTACCCCTTCAAGTGCAACATTCAAAGTAATACTTTGTTGGTGTACATGGATTCCATCTCAGATCGCATAGCATCCGGCCCTTTCATGGAGTCCCCACTCATGATGGCCTGCCTGAACCTGGTTGGGTCATCATCTACCATGATGCAATCCTCGCTCTCACCATCACTAAGGAAGCCGCAGTATCTCTCAGATGGATGAGGAACCCTACCAGATTCGCGGAGAGGCCGAGGTTCGTTGGAGACTATTGAATCCTTTGGTTCCACTAAATCATCAGCTGTTAGTTTTTTTAGCTAGAACTCCTTCCAGTTCTACCATCATGACCACTAATTTCTTCCATAAGAAATTCCTTTTCTAAAAAGGTGGCATGCTGAGAAACAAAACACCTTTTGCTCCTCAGGGTGTATACCCCCGCGAATGTTCGGGATATCCAACAAAATTATCCAGAACTGACCGTGCCTCGAGTTTGTCCGGATTTTTCTTTTCAACATAGGCCGGACAACCCAATATCTTAACTGGTTTAAGACATGGTCTCTTCCCATTCCATATCTCATATGGAGTGGTAGGCACAGATTAGGATGGAACCCCATTCAATAGGTATGCAGCTTCTCAAGTGCATAACTCCAAAAGGAAACAAGCAACTCAACAGTACTCATCATAGAGCGCACCATATATAATAGGGTGCGATACCTCCGCCTCGATACACCGTTGTGCTGTGGTGTATTCGGAAGAGTAAGCTGAGAGAGAATCTTATTCTCTTTTAAATAATCCAGGAATTCCATGCTCAAGTATTCTTCTCCCCGATCACATCGAAGGACTTAATACTTCTACTCGTCTGGTTCTCAACTTCAAGCTTATATTCCTTGAATTTCTCAAATGTTTTAGACTTGTGTTTCAACAGGAACATATGTCCGAATCTTAAGAGATGGTCGATGAATGTAATGAAGTACAAAGGAAGAACCCTGACATTTGTAGACATAGGACCGTATACATCATCATGTATCCATCCCAAGAGTTCAATAACTCTTTCTCCGTTTCCATTAAACGGAATTTGGTCATTTTACCTTTGAGACAAGACTGACAAGTATCATAAGATGAAAATTCGAACGAATTCAAATATTCATCCTTATGTAACTTAGCTAGTCATGACGCATTGATATGACCTAGTCTATAATGCCACAAGAAGGATTCGTTCATTTCTGAACTACTCCTCTTGTGTGTGTTCTATATACTTAGAACTGTGGTTTGATTTAGAACGTATATGCTATTATATAACCTGCCTGATCCAATCAACTCTTGATTAAGGAAAATGTTCACAACATTATCTCAAAATTATATCCTTCTTTAACTTAATAAATAATCTGATGTAATGTTGTATATCAGGTTCGACATGTAATAACATTTTGTTCAGAATCAATGTATTTACCTTTTAGTAATACAAGGTGATATTCACCAACTGCTTTGGCTGCACTACTCTATAGAATGATCACCTATTCTAAGTTGTCTACCTTTCTTTAGCCCATATAACATATTACACATATGAGATCATGATCCGGTATCTCATACCCAGGACGTAGAGTGTACTGAGAAACAGTCCTTGGTAACAAACACACCTAAAGAAGATGCATCAACATGCACTTTCTTCGATTGGGTCGTGTAGGAATCCGGATATTCCCCTATTTCCTGCTCGGACTTATAACAATTATAAGAGAGAGTAGAACCAATGTTCCCCCAGCACGGTATAATAAGCAGGTTCGGTCAATACATCCATATTATTATCTTGATTAAGGCATGTCACGGTCGCTACCAGGAGAGAGAGAGAGAGAAGAAAACACTCTGCGTGCGCTCTTGCAAGATCATATTGGTTCTTATTTTATCTAATCAGGATGGCTCCCACCGTTTTTCTTAAATCTTCCTTCAAACCCTAAAAGGTAAGACTAACCAGGATTAATTACACCCTACAAGTTCGCCAATCTTTCGGACAGGCTAGTGTCGGTACTTTGAAGGAGGTTCCCCATGCTTTCGCACGGACCTAATTAAAATAAACCTCATTTTCCCCGGGGCGTAACCCTGTTAACACCTTTCTAGCCACCTACTTGATCGGCTAATTGAAATGTGCAAAACTCTCCCAGGAGTAACTCTTACTCGCAGTGGGTATCGGGATCCAACTATCTCATAGAAGGTATGCAATCTCATTGCAAATTTCAACACTTGAAATTCCCGATAATATTTTGCCCCTAGCTTCCTATGACCTTGACGAAGGCCAACAAACTATAGGCCGCTAGTCAAGTTTAACCCGTACATTTCATGATTGAATTAAACGCACCCGCACGACCCTTGATGAAGGCCAACAAAGTCGCACGACTACCCTAATCCAATCACATCACATGCTTTTAGCAGATAAGCACTAATCAGCTACCGCACACTACGCCTTGACAAAGGTCAACAAACGTAGCACGAATACTAAATAGTCCTTATCTGAAATGACGGAGGGCTACGATAGGTTTTTAAGAAAACCTTTTGCGTAATGAACTTGATATCGTTATAGAATCGAGTGATTTTGAAAAGGAGTGTTTTTTAGGCTTTTACTAGTTTTGCTAAAGAGGTCACTCCCGGTGAAGGGATCTCGGCTCTTTCCTCATCGAATGAGGTGCTGGATATTCTACAAGGAATACCGCTATGCAAAGCAAGAACTAGAGAAGCAATCAAAAGACAAAACCGAGTGGGTTGTAGCATCTGCCAGCTTCTCTAAAGAAGTCACTCCCAGTGAAGGGATCTCGGCTCTTTCCTTATCGAATAAGGTGCTGGATATTTTACAAGGAATACCGCTATGCAAAGCAAGAACTAGAGCTACCCTTTTTGAAAATTTGAATCTACAACATCTTTAGGTTTCTTTTCTTTCATTAATCTCATTAATGAAGTCCCATCATTTATGCTTCCTACACATCACAGAAGAAACGAAAATACAATGTACGCTTATGCCATCTGTATTCGCCACAGTGTCCCGTTATGCACCGTTATATTACTTAACTAACGGCATAGCGGGGAGGGACTAGCGCGGATATCAAACATAAGCAACGTTTATTATATATCATATATATAATAATAAAGCATTCGTCTCACGCATATAAAGTGATCACATCATAGAATATCAGCAGCAGAAGTCCATATATGAAATATTGGATATACTATGAATTCCGTGTTTTCATTTAAGCCAGTAAAAAACACGGATTTCACGGTCACGATGAATAGCCAAACCCACATCCCTAAACCCCTACGAGAGCGGCAAGCAACCCTACCAATTCTAGAGTTAGGTGACCCGGTCTCGACTCCTCGAGATGGGCTCCCACTGGACTCTAGAACCTGGTTACTTGTGCTCCCCACCTTGGGTCTATCATATTGCAGAAAAGTAAATAATATACATCAATGGTGACATCATCCTCAACCCGGAAGTGCCCCAATAAAAGAATATTACATACAAGCTTTTACAGGAATGAAAATGAAAAACTCTCATATCACGCAAAAACCCCTGACTATTCAAACACGACGATCCAATATAACATATCACAACAACACATAACATCACATGTCATCTGTTAGTTATATGTATGCCTAGAAGCCATTACTGTACATGTGATGTATATTTTAGTGGATGCTTGGACATATATAGGGAGGACTTTCTTGCTCGACATGATAGTATGCTATCTGGTTGCACTTTATCTAAACATGTACACTTATTGTCTCTCTATTATATGTTGATAAAGCCCTTAGGATGAGTACTTGACTACCAAGATTATAATGCAGATCATACTAGCGGGGAAGAGGTAATCGGTAAGTACATCCTTCAAATGTTCCTAGTCGTGGGGGTATCAAGACAGGGCATCGATATTCCAGAGTAGACTAGCGTATACGCTTCTCGACCCATATGATGGGCGATGGATGATTCCATATCCATTGGTGTTTGAAATCAGAGACAGTATACGGGTGCTTAGTGGAGACTGGGTACACTGAACGGACTCGTTGAGAACTCCCAGATGGTATTATACCTCACGTCAGATGGCAGTTCTCTGGTGACACTGGTACATGTTAGTCTGTAGACCCGAGATCGTCATAGAGTCTTGTGTGATTCCCACTGTGATTTGATTTCCACCTTACCACGTTCAAGATATCATGCAAAACCGTGGTTTTTGGGTACAGTCCTGAGTCACATGGAGGCAATTAGTGATAGGAGGGGATTCGTCACTCCCGGTATTTGGGGTTGATGTTGCGCTATACTCGATTGGCCATAACAGGAAATCCCTGGCCAGGGTTATTGAGATCTACTGGTAAGTGTTATCAGTAGTTTCTCGAACCGTTATGGACCTTGCATCGGCATGACTTATCAGGCTCTTGGGGTCTGACGTTATAGCGCCCCTAGGCTGTGATATGTGACATATCTGACGAAGAGACAGGACTGTACGGTAGTGTTACTGATTGGATTCGCAGGAGTGTGAGCAGGTTTGCTTGTTGATCTTTTGATCGCTCAATACCCGGGTTGCCATTACGTTCAGCAGACCGCTTGCGGCTTGCGGGTGTTTGATATGATCATCACCTACTGTCGGCATTTTGACGAGTCTTTAGAGTTTTACACAGAGGTTTCCTGGTTCATGCGAAATGAAGTAGGAGCACATATGTGATATGTGCGGGACCGAGATTAATGCGCGTATGTGATACTGCATTCTATTCTCGCGATATGTGATATCGGTCGGTTATATGTGATATAGCCGGGTTATCGGATCAAGTGTTGATTCGATAGGTTGTTACATTTGATATTAGCCGGTTGTATGTGATATAGTTGGATTATTAAATCAAGTGTTGATTTAATAATTTAATGTATAATTATATATTTGATATATTAAATTACATTAACTAATATGAGCTCACTTAAATATTTCTTTTTCTTACTTTGTGCTTTAGTATATATGTGATATATATTAATGTACATTTTATTTTGTGTCATGCTAGATGCCACATGCAACATGGGTGTATGAGACTCACACCATGCTTGATATTATGAAGGGTTTATATTTATTTTAGTAATTCAAAATTAGATGGAAATTGTCCTGGCTAGAAGCTTGGAGAAGCATATGCTAACCATTGACTTAGTCCACTAACTTTGTTTTACTTGTAGATATTTATTAACTTAACCATTATTGTTAGCCATGGTTTATTCTCTACATGAGTTAGTGTATTACACTAACTCACCAATGGTTGTTATTCTCACCTCATGAGTTTCATTGTCATCTCCACTTATCTTCTTCTTCCTCATGAGAAAGCTTTCTAGCTTTTCAAATGGTGAAGAAATATTGTGAGAAAAATAAATCTAAAGTGAGCCCAATTCCTACTTTATCATCCTCTACTATATTAGCCATTTAGTTTAGGGTGTTTGCTTCACTAATCTACAATTAGTGAAGAGGTAGCATGAGCTTGAGTCTTCTCGACGTAGATCATCTTCGGCCTAGAAGACTTCGAACAAGCTTGTTCATTTCTTCTTGTGAACCCTTGCTAGAGTTCGGGTATTCACTACTTGGAGTGAAGGGACTACTACACGGAGCTTTAGAAGTGAAGGACCGGTCTACAAAGGTTGTACTCCTCATTCACTTAGATGTAAAGTTGTTTACATTGCTAGTTCGTCTAAATCACTAGTTAAGATTCTAGGTTAGGGTTCTTTAGTTCGGATAATATTTGAAAACGGCATGGGCGATGCTTCCTGAAACCTTGCTGTTGTGCTAGGTAACCCTATAGTGGTATTAGAGCCATGCTAGAGAATTAGACGATGTTTCTAGAATTACAAACCCGAAACAACTCCGAAACTCCCGATATACAATCCTAGTTTCTTTCAAATTTTAAATTGCCTCTAAAATTTTTTAAGCAACTGCAGAATGTTACATGTTATTTGACATGAACACAGTAGAAAATTTAGCCACCCTCGCTAGATTTTGGCCGGCCACATCAAGAGAAAAATTGGCCTGCTCGGTTTTTGGGATTAGTTCGGGGTTGAATTTTTTAGGGTTTTCCAGTCTCTGGGTTTTGGTGTTTCAGGTGTTGCTTGTTTTTGCTGAAATTGCATGAGATGTAAAAATTTTGTAAAGGCAATTCGGAGTGTTACATAATCGTAATTCTAACATATATTCGGGATATTTAAACGACGTTAAAAAGTTCGAACGGATATCAATAACTCATATTTTCCCTCACTGGAAATTTTCCAAGAGTTGGATTTTTTCCGAGTTTATAATCTTCAGAAAATCATGCAAGCGATTTTATGGACCCTCTAGAAGAACGATACCCAAACTCGACTTTTTAGATCGCGGAACCGCGGTAATACCCTAGGATTTGCGGCAGTTCCATGGAGACATGAGTGAGGCATGGGTCGACCCTTCTACGGATGGTTCATAGGTGCTGTGGCATGTTCTGGGTACTTTTTAAACTCCGCTCAAGTGTTGAGCTCTTTGGGAAATTTTGGGTATTTGTTTATTCGATCGAAAAGTTTAACATCGTCTAGCTATCAGTGATTGTGATACAAAATTTGGAATCCACAATAATTAGTTATGTTATAACTAATTCAAATTTTATAAGTCTAGCAATTTAGTCTCATTTGATCGGTTGCCACGGAATTTTGAAATGGATTAAAAGTCCGTCGCAATTACGTAGCGTACGCGGATACTCGCCGGGTAACCTTACTAAATAGCCATGCCCCATAGCCCCGACCAAGTGACTGTAGGAGAACACCGTCGCTAAAAGCATCCGTTCGGGTGCTCGCAGCCGCGGTGTTCCACCTTAGTGCACTTCGTCGACGACATCGGGGGTGCGGCCGTCTACTAAAGTTTTCCGACGAGCATTCGATCAGGTTATTGGGAATTTTGTTGAATTACCCGACTAGTTATTGGAAAGTGTTTTCAATATCGAGACTAAAATGCGGGGTTTATAATTGTTAGGCATGTGATGTCTAAGGAATTCATTTGGTTGGGCATGAAATCCAAAGTATGTGATACATTGGGTTTATGATGTCTAAGGTGGTTGCGGATTCCAATTGTTGTAGTTTTTCACTTTCTTTTCTGCGACCGTAAGTGTAATATGTGGTGTATCGCCGGTTTCGTTGCTATATGTCAATGATAATTGGGATACACATATTTACTTACGTTGATGACATGTGATGTTATGTGTTGTTGTGATATGTTATATTGGATCGTAGTGTTTTGAATAGCTGGTTTTTTTTATATGAGATGAGAGTTTTTCATTTTCATTCATGTAAAAGCTTGTATGTAATATTCTTTTATTGGGGCACTTCCGGTTTGAGAATGATGTCACCATTGTTGTATATTATTTACTTTTCCGCATTAGGATAGACCCAAGGGGAGAGCACAAGTAACCGGGTTCTAGGGTCCAGTGGGAGACCATCTCGAGGAGTCGAGACCAGGTCTCCTAACTCTAGAATTGGTAGGGTTGCTTGTCACTCTCGTAGGGGTCTAAGGATGTGGGTTTGGATATTCATTGCGACCATGGAATCTGCGTTTTTTATTGGCTTAATTAAAACACGGAATTCCTAGTATATCTAATATTTCATATGTGTTCTTCTGTTGATGTTGTTCTGTGATGTGATCACTTGATATTCTGAGACGAATTCTTATATTATATATATGATATATAATAAATATTGCTGCTTTCGTTTCTTCTGTGAAGCTTAGGAAGCATAATTGATGGGACTTCATTAATGAGATTAATGAAATAAAAGAAATCTAAAGATGTTGTAGAAACTTGTTTTAAAAATTGGAAGCTCTAGTTCTTGCTTTGCATAGCGGTATTCCTTGTAGAATATCCAGCACCTTATTCGATAATGAAAGAGCCGAGATCCCTTCACCGGGAGTGACCTCTTTAGCAAAACTGGCAGATATTACAACCCGCTCGGTTTGTCTTTTAATTGCTTCTATAATTTTTTGCTTTGCATAGTGGTATTTGTGAAATATCTTGCACCTCATTCGATAAGGAAAGAGCCGAGATCTCTTCACCGGGAGTGACCTCTTTAGCAAAACTAGTAAAAGCCTAAAAAATACTCCTTTTAAAATTCACTCGATTCTACAACGATATCAAGTTCATTACGCAAAAGAATTTCTTAAAAACCTGTCGTAACCCTCCATCATTTTAAGAAGTAGAGTACTTAGTATTCGTGCTACGTTTGTTGACCATAGTTAAGAAGTAGTGTGCGGTAGCTAAGTGATGTCTTCCTACACAGCATATGATGAGATTAATTAGGATAGTCATATGACTTTGTTGACCATAGTTAAGGGTCATATGGGTGGGTCTAATTAATCAGGAAATGACGGGTAGAACTTGACTAGTGCTTATGATTTATTGACCATAGTTAAGGTCATAAGTCACTAGGGGTAAAATATTATTGGGAATTTCAAGTGTTGAAATTTGCAATGAGATTGCATACCTTCTATGAGATAGTTGGATCCCGATACCCACTGCGAGTAAGAGTTACTCCTGGGAGAGTTTTAAATATTACAATTAGCCGATCAAGTAGGTGTATAGAAAAGTGTTAACGGAGTTA
Source organism: Agapanthus africanus (assembly GCA_030015575.1). Classification (NCBI taxonomy): domain Eukaryota; kingdom Viridiplantae; phylum Streptophyta; class Magnoliopsida; order Asparagales; family Amaryllidaceae; genus Agapanthus; species Agapanthus africanus. The sequence goes on from JASDDO010000022.1 coordinate 570,814,558, forward strand.
CGCCCGTGGAAAAACGAGGTTTATTTTAATTAGGTCTGTGCGAAAGCACGGGGAACCTCCCTCAAAGTACCAACACTGGCCTGGCCGAAAGATTGGCGAACTTATAGGGTGTAATTAATCCCGGCTAGTCTTACTTTTTAGGGTTTGAAGGAAGATTTAATAAAAACAGTGGGAGCCATCCTGATTAGATAAAATAATAACCAATCTGATCTTGCAAGAGCTTACGCAGAGTGTTTTCTTCTCTCTCTCTCTCCTGGTAGCGACCATGTCACGCCTTAATCAAGATAATAATATGGATGCAATGACCGAACCTGCTTATTATACTGAGCTAGGAAACGTTGGTTCCGCTCTATCTTATAATTGTTATAAGTCCGAGCAGGAAATATGGGAATATCCGGATTTCCATGCGACCCAATCGAGGAATGAGCATGTTGATGCATATTCTTCAGGTGTGTTCATTACCTAGAACTGTTTCTCAGTATCCTTTACGTCCTAGGTATGAGATACCAGATTAGGATCCCACATATGTAATCTGTTACATGGGCTACAGAAAGGTAGAGAACTGGAATTGGGTGATATGTCTCTAAGTGTTAGAGAATGGTGCAATTGTTGCAGCCAAGTCAGTTGGCAAATATCACCTTATATTACCAAATGGTAAATACATTGATTCTGAACGAATGTTATTACATACTGGACCTGATATACAACATTACATCAATTTCTTTATTAAGTTAAAGAAGGATATAATTCTGTATTGGAGGATAATGTTGTGAACATTTTCCTGAATCAAGAGTTGATTGGATCAGGCGCGTTATGAAATTGCATATACATTCTAAATCAAACCACAGTTCAAAGTATGCAGAACACACAAGAGGAGTAGTTCAAAAATGAACGAATCCTTCTTGTGGCATTGTAGACTAGGTCATATCAATACGACACGACTAGCTAAGTTACATAAGGATGAATATGAGAATCTATTCGAATTTTCATCTTATGATACTTGCCAGTCTTGTCTCAAGGATAAAATGACCAATACTCTGTTTACTGGAAACAGAGAAAGAGTTACTAAACTCTTGGGACGGATACGTGATGATGTATACGGTCCTATGTCTACAAATGACAGGGTTGGTTCTTAGTTCTTCATTATATTCACTGATCATCTCTCGAGATTCGGACATATGTTCCTGTTGAAACACGAGTCTGAAACTTTTGAGAAATTCAAGGAATATAAGCTTGAAGTTAAGAACCAGATGAGTAAAAGTATTAAAGTCCTACGATGTGATCGAGGAGGCGAATACTTGGGCATGGAGTTCCTAGAGTTTCTAAATAGAGAATGGGATTCTGTCTCAGCTTACTCCTTCGTATACACCACAACACAACGGTGTATCGGGGCGGAGGTATCGCGCCCTATGAGATATGGTGCATTCTATGATGAGTAATGCTGAGTTACCTGTTTTCTTTTGGTGTTATGCACTTGAGAAGATGCATACCTATTGAATGGGGTTCCAACCAAATCAGTTCCTACCACAACATATGAGATATGTAATGGGAAGAGACCATGTCTTAAACGAGTTAAGATATGGGGCTGTCAGGCCTATGCTTAAAAGCAAAATCCGGAAAAGCTCGAGGCAAGGTCAGTTCTGTAAGTTTGTTGGATATCCCAAACATTTGTAAGGGAATATCTTCTACCACACTGAGGAACAAAAGTTGTTTCGTTTCTCAGCATGCCACCTTTTTAGAAAAAGGAATTTCTTATGAAGAAATTTTTTGTCATGAAGTAGAACTGGAAGGAGTTCCAGCTGGACAAACTAATAGCTGATGATTTGGTAAAACCAAAGGATTCAATAGTCTCCAATGAACCTCATCCTTTCCGTGAATCTGGTAGGGTTCCTCATCCACTTAAGAGATACTACAGTCTTCTTGGTGACAGTGGGAGCGAGGATTGCATCATGGTAGATGATGGCCCAACTAGGTTCATACAGGCCATCACGAGTAGGGACTCTGTGAATTGGCTGGATGCTATGTAATCAAAGATGGAATCCATGTACACCAACAAAGTATGACTTTACATGTTTCACCTGAAAGGGTAAAACCCATTGGGAGTAAATGGATCTTGAGAAGATTCTTGGTGTAGCTGGAAAAGTTGAGACTTTCAAAGCTATGCTTAAGTCCATCAGGATTAAAGCACGCATCGCGGAGTTGGAACATCTGTTTTGATGCGGCAGCCAAAGAGTTTGAAGTTTTGACTTCATCAATAAGGTAGATGAACCTTGTATATACAAGAAGGTAGTAGAGAGTAAGGCTGTTTTCCACGTATTGTGCATAGATGACATACTCTTGATAGGAAACGATTTCCTATGCTACACTCGGTCAAGCTCCTCTTATCACGGGGATTCTCCATGGAAGACCTGGATGATACCTACTACATCTTATGGATTATGATCTACGGTGATAGATCTAAGTGATGTTGGGAGTGTCCCAAATCCAGGTAAATTAGCTTCGTACTAAAAGGGTTTAGTATGGATGGTTCTAAGTGTGGTGGTTCGCCCACTTACTCAGGAATCACTCACTCCAAAAAGATGTCTTCTGAGACTGATTTGGAGAGAGCTCGTGTGTAAGGGATAACCTATGCTTCGGCAGTAGGCTCTATCATGTGTGCGATGTTATGTATCAGGCCAGATGTAGCTAACTTACTAGGTGTAGTGATCAGGAATCAATCGGATCTTGGGAGAATCACTGGACAGCTATGGAGGACATTATTAAGTACTTGAGAAGCACTAAATGAATGTTCTTGGTTCGAGCTTCCATCGTGATAAGGTCGACTGAAAGTCAGTCACAGGCATTGTCTTTACCCTCAGTGGAGGGACGGTATGTTGGAAGAGTTCCAAGCTAAATACCGTGACAAACTAGACGATAAAGGCTGAATACATCACTACCAACGATGCTACCAAACTGGATGTCTGGGTATTTCTTGTTCATGATATCAACATGGTTCCTACCATTGAGCGTCCAATAACTGTTATTGTTACAACAATGGAGTTGTGGCTTTGGCCTAGGAACGCAGGTCCCATCAGCGATCCAGACATATTCTGAGGAAAGTATCACCTAATCAGGGAGATGGATGATCTCCCAGGGATCGAGGTTAGCAGAGTTGACGCGAAGGATAACACGGCGAATCCACTCACAGAGGATTTTCCTTAAAGAGACTTCTATAGCATGTTGAGTATAAGATACTGCAACAAATGGCCTTAGCGCAAGTGGGAGATTGTTAGTTATATGTATACCCTAGAGGCCTTTACTGTACATGTGATGTATATTGTAGTGGATTCTTGGACATATATAGGGAGGACTTTCTTGCTCAACATGATAGTATGCTATCTGGTTGGACTTTATCTAAACATGTACACTTATTGTTTCTCTATTATATGTTGATAAAGCCCTTAGGATGAGTACTTGACAACCAGGATTATGATGCAGATCATACTAGTGGGGCAGGGGTAGTCGGTAAGTACAGCCTTCAAATGTTCCTAGTCGTGGGGGTATCGAGACAAGGCATCGATATTCCAGAGTAGATTAGCGTATACGCTTCTCGACCCCATATGATGGACGATGGATGATTCCATATCCATTGGTGTTTGACATCAGAGATGGTATACGGGTGCTCAGTGGAGACTGGGTACACTGAACGGACTCACCGAGAACTCCTAGATGGTATTATACCTATCGCCAGATAGCAGTTCTCTGATGATACTGGTACAGGTTAGTCTGTCGATTCGAGATCGTCATAGAGTCTCGTGTGATTCGCATTGTGCTTTGATTTCTACCTTACCACGCTCAAGAGATCATGCAAAACGGTGGTTTTTGGGTACAGTCCCGAGTCACAAGGAGGCAATGAGCGAGAGGAGGGGATTCGTCTCTCCCGGTATTGGGGGTTGATATTGCGCTATGCTCGATTGGCCATAACAGGAAATCCCTGGTCAGGGTTGCTGAGATCTACTGGTAAGTGTTATCAGTAGTTTCTCGAACCATTATGGACCTTGCATCGGCATGACTTATCACGCTATTAGGGTCTGACGTTATACCACCCCAGGCTGTGATATGCGACATATCTGACGAAGAGACCGGGACTGTATGGTAGTGTTACTGATTGGACTCGCAGGAGTGTGAGCAGGCTTGTTTGTTGATCTTCTGATCGCTCAATACTCGGTTGGCTGTTACGTTTAGCAGACCGCTTGCGGTTTGTGGGTGTTTGATATGATCATCACCTACTGCCGGCATATTGACGAGTCTTTAGAGTCCTACACATATGTGAAATTTGCGGGACCGAGATTAATCCGCGTATGTGATACCGTATTCTATTCTCGCGATATGTGATATCGGTTGGTTATATGTGATATAGCCGGGTTATCGGATCAAGTGTTGATTCGATAGGTTGTTACATTTGATATTAGACGGTTGTATGTGATATAGCCGGATTATTAAATCAAGTGTTGATTTAATAATTTAATGTATAATTATATATTTGATATATTAAATTACATTAACTAATATGAGCTCACTTAAACATTTCTTTTTCTCACTTTGTGCTTTAGTATATATGTGATATATATTAATGTACATTTTAATTTGTGCCATGCTAGATGCCACATGCAACATGGGTGTATGAGACTCACACCATGCTTGATATAATGAAGGGTTTATATTTATTTTAGTAATTCAAAATTAGATGGATATTGTCATGGCTAGAAACTTGGAGAAGCATATGCTAACTATTGACTTAGTCCACTAACTTTGTTTTACTTGTAGATATTTATTAACATAACCATTATTGTTAGCCATGGTTTATTCTCTACATGAGTTAGTGTATGACACTAACTCACCCATGGTTGCTATTCTCACATCATGAGTTTCATTCTCATCTCCACTTCATCTTCTTCTTCCTCATGAGAAAGCTTTATAGCTTTTCAAATTTAGAAGAAATATTGTGACAAAAATAAATCTAAAGTGAGCCCAATTCCTACTTCATCATCCTCTACTATATTAGCCATTTAGTTTAAGGTGTTTGCTTCACTAATCTACAATTAGTGAAGAGGTAGCATGAGCTTGAGTCTCCTCGACGTAGATCATCTTCGGCCTCGAAGACTTCGAACAAGCCTTTTCATTTCTTCATGTGGAACCCTTACTAGAGTTCGGGTGTTCACTACTTGGAACGAAGGGACTACTACATGGAGCTTTAGAAGTGAAGGACCGGTCTACAAAGATTGTATTCCTCATTCACTTAGATGTAAAGTTGTTTAGATTGCTAGTTCGTCTAAATCTCTAGTTAAGATTCTAGGTTAGGGTTCTTTAGTACGGCAAAAATTTGAAAACGACATGGACGATTCCTCCCGAAACCTTTCTGTCGTGCTAAGTAACCCTACATCATCAACGTAAGTAAATATGCGTATCCCAATTGTTGTTGACATATAGCAACGAAACCTGCGATACACCACAAATTACACTTACGGTCGCAGAAAAGAAAATGTCAAACTACAACAATTGGAATGGACAGTGCCCTTAAACATCATAAACCCGGAATATCACATATTTCGGATTTCATGCCTAACATTGTAAATCTTACATTTGGGTCTCATCTATGAAAACACCTTTTCAAAAGAAATCAGGTAATTCAACAAGATTCCAGATTCCTTCCGAGACCGAAAAGTTAAACTTACAAGCAACTAATCAATTTTCACAAAAGTAATTAGTGTAGATTCCAAATATTGTATCACACCCAAAATTTCCCAGAGAGCTCAATACTTGAGCACAGTTTAAAAATACCCGGAACATAACACAGCGTCTATAGACCAACCGTAGAAGGGCCAACCCTTGCCTCACCTATGGCGCCGCGGAACTACCGCAAAACCTAGGATTTGGTGGCGGTTCTAGTGGTCATAGAATCAAGTTAGGGTTTCGTTCTTCTAGAGGGTCCATAGAATTACCTGCATGATTTTCTGAAGATTTTAAACTTGGAAAAATCCAACTTTTGGAAAATTTTCAACGAGGGAGAAAATGGGTTATTGATATTCGTTCGAACTTTTTAACGTCGTCTAGATTACCCGAAACGTTGTTAGAATTACGACTACGAAGCACTCCGAATTACCTTTACAAAAAGATAACATCACATGCAATCTCAGCAAAAACAAGAAACACCTGACACACCAAAACCCAGAGCTTGAAGCACCAAACCAAAACGAACCCCAAACCACTAACCTAGACTGGCCAGGCTGGTTTTCAAGAGCTTTTCGCCGGGTCAATCCGGTGAAAGGTGTTCGTTTTCGTCTCATGTTCATGTTACATCGTATGCACCATTCTGCAGCTGTTTAAAACAATTTTAGAGGACTTTTAAAAATCGACAGAAACTATGGATTTCGTTTCGAGGTTTCGGAGTTGTTTCGGTTTCGTAATTCTACAAACATCTTCTAATTCTCTAGCTTGGCTCTGATACCACTGCCGGATATTCTAGCACCGCTACAAGGTTTCGGAAGGCATCGACCATGCCGTTTTCAAGAATTTGGCATGCTAAAGGACCCTAACCTAGAATCTTAACTAGAGAATTAGACGAAACATGCATGTAAACATCATTATATCTAAGTGAACAAGGAATACAACCTTTGTAGACCGGTCATTCACTTCAATAGCTCCGTGTAGTAGTCCTTTCGCTCCAAGTAATGAACTTCCGGACTCTAGAAAGGCTCCATAAGATGAAAGGAACAAACTTGCTTGAAGTCTTCGATTCCGAAAATGATCTACGCCGAGGTGACACCAACTCAAGCTACCTCCTCACTAATTAGGAATTGGTGAAGGATACAACCTAAACTAAATGTCTAGTCTAGTGTAGGTTGATGAAGTAGGAATTTTTCTCACTTTAGAAATGTTTTTCTCACTAATTTTCCACACCTCCCAAAAAGCTAGAGAGCTTGAGGAAGGAGATGAAGAAAAGCAACCATGGAGAGAAGCAAGTGTAGAATAGGAACCATGGGTGAGATAATATCTCATATTAATTCATGTAGAGATTTAACCATGGCTTAAGGTAATGGTTGGGATAATAAATATCTAATGTAAAATAAAATTAGTGGATTAAGTCAATGGTTCTACAATCTTCCACTAAGCTCAAGACATGTGACTAATTTCCAACTAATTAGTGATTTACTTTAAATAAATAAACCCCACATTATCATAAGCATGGTGTGAGTCTCATACACCCATGTAGCATGTAGCAACTAGCATGACACAATAATATATATCACATATATATTAAGTGCACACAAGTGAGAAAAAGAAATGCTTAAGTGAGCTAATATTAGTTAATGTAAATTAATATATCAAATATATAATAATACATTAAATTATTAAATCAACACTTGATCTAATAATCCGGCTATATCACATATAACCGACTAATATCATTTGTACCAACTTATCGAATCAACACTTGATTCTATAAACCGGCTATATCACATATAAGCGACCGATATCACATATCGCGAGAATAGAATACGGTATCACATACACATATTAATCTCGGTCCCGCACATATCACATATGTTCTCCTACTTCGTTTTGCCTGAGCCAGGAAACCTCTGTGTAGGACTCTGAAGACTCGTCAATACGTCGGCAGTAGGTGGTGGTCATATCAATCACCCACAAGCCGTCAGCGGTGTGCTAGTCGTAACGGCTACCCGGGTATTGAGCGATCAGAAGATCAACAAGCAAGCCTGCTCATACTCCTGCGAATCCAATCAGTAACACTACCATATAGTCCGGTCTCTTCTTCTGATATGTCGTATATCCAGCCTGGGGGTGGCAAACGTCAGACCCTAATAGCTTGATAAGTCATGCCGATACAAGGACCATAATAGTTCAGGAAACTACTGATAACACTTACCAGTAAATATCAGCAACCCTGGCCAGGGATTTTCTGTTATGGCCATTCGAGCATAGCGCAATATCAACCCCCAATACTGGGAGAGACAAAATCCCTTCCTATCGCTCATTGCTTCCATATGACTCGGGACTGTACCCAAAAACCACCGTTTTGCACATTCTTTTGAATGTGGTAAGGTGGAAATCAAAGCACAGTGGGAATCACACAAGACTCTATGACGATCTCGGGTCTACAGACTAACCTGTATCAGTGTCACCAGAGAACTGCTATATGACGAGAGGTATAATACCATCTAGGAGTTCTCGGCGAGTCCGTTCGGTGTACCCAGTCTCCACTGAGCACCCGTATACGATCTTTGATGTCAAACACCAATGGATATGGGATCATCCATCGCCCATTATATGGGTCAAGAAGCTTATACGCTAGTCTACTCTGGAATATTGATGCCCCATCTCGATACTCTCATGACTAGGAACAATTGATGGATGTACTTACGGACTACCCTGTCCCCTCTAGTACGATCTACATCATAATCCTGCTAATCCAGTACACATCCTAAGGGCTTTATCAACATGTAACAGAGAGACAATAAGTGTACATGTCAAGATAAAGTGCAACCAGATAGCATACTATCATGTCGAGCAAGAAAGTCCTCCCTATATATGTCCAAGCATCCACTATAATATACATCATATGTACAATAATGGCCATTTGGGCATACAAATAACTAACAAATTCCACTCTTTGGCCGACGAGATCGGCATAAATCCCGGCGTCGCCGGTTTACTGTAGGACTTTGGTTTTGATTTTTTGGTGTGTTCTCAGATCTTGAATATTGGGTTTTTGGGTATTGTTTGTTTTTGCCCAGATTGCATAGTATGTTATGTTTGGATTGGGGGCAATCCGTGGTATTTCCAAGTCGCTATTTTTAACACTGTTTAAAAGTTTTTAGTGCATACATTACTATCTGCGACCGTGAATGTCATTAGAGCGGTACAACTCATTTAATTGCTATACGTTCTTTTAGATGGGTTTACGAACATGAAATTCACGCTGATGTTCTGTGTTGTGTTGAGGTTGTGGTTGGATTGTCGTGGTGGATAGCCAGTGGTGCAATGATAGTTGTACAATTCAGGTTCATTTGTAAATTTGATATTGCTGGGCAAGCATCCGACATGTGGACTGCCATCTCTGCCAGTTTGTATATTATTTATATGAGGCACGACCGGGTTGAGGTCGATGTCACCCTTGTACATATTTTCATTTTCTGTACTAGGATTCCTCCGCGGTGGAGTGCTCGAATAGCCGGATTTTAGAGGGCAACATGCCCGCATCTCATGGCGTTGAGACGGAAGGGGCCTCACTCTAGAATTGGCAGGCAATTCGCCGCACTCGTAGGGGTATAGGTTGACCTACGGAGGGGTACTCACGTTACCGAATTCCGTGAAGTGCTGGGTGGCCTATTCACTTTGATGATTGGGGTTGCCTCACTTCTGGGATTGGTGGGTAACTTGCCGCGCTCGTAGGGGTCCAGGTTTTCATTGCACATGTTATCCATACAACAGGGAACGTCGAGTCTCATTTGCGGCTCAAATGCAACCCGAGGCTCCAAGATTATCCACCATTATGTGTTGCTTGCTGAGATTCTGTGATGTTGCTTATATCATGCCTGGGATGAATGTTATATATATTTATATATATACTAGTAGATGTTGTATATGGTTTGCATCCGCACTAGTTCAGCCACCGCTCTGCCGTTAGTTAAGTAACCTAACGGTGCACGACGGGACCCCGTGGAGAATGCGGCATATACGTACATTGTATTTTCGTTCTTTTCTGGTGTGATATGGTTTAATTGATGAGACTGCATTAATTCCGATTAATGCAAGGAAAATAAACCTATATGATGTTGTTGGAACCAAGTTTTTAAAAACTGATATTACAGACGTTTCCTTTTGCTTCGCACTGTGGTATTCGGTTATGAATATCCAGCACCTCATTCGACGAGGCAAGAGCCGAGATCCCTTCATAGGGAGTGACCACTTGATAAAAAGTTTGTGTCATCGTAATAATTTCACTATAGTCGATATTTTGCTTTGCATCTATTAGTTATATGTATGCCCTAGAGGCCATTACTATACATAGGATGTATATTGTAGTGGATGCTTGGACATATATAGGGATGACTTTCTTGCTCGATATGATAGTATGCTATCCGGTTACTCTTTACCTTAACGTGCACAATGATTGTCTTTCTGTTACATGTTGGTAAAGCCCTTAGGATGTGTACTTGACTACCTGGACTATGATGCGGATTATACTAGTGGGGACATGGTAGTCCATAAGTACATCCTTCAAGGTCCCTGGTCGTGGGTGTATCGAGACGGGGCATCGATATACCAGAGTAGACTAGCGTGTAGCTTCTCGACCCATATAGATGGGCGATGGATGATCCCATATCCATTGGTGTTTGATATCAGAGATGATATACGGGTGCTCAGTGGTGACTGGGTACACTGGACGGACTCGCCGAGAACTCCCAGATGGTATTATACCTTACGTCAGATGACAGTTCTCTGGTGACACTGGTACAGGTTAGTCTGTAGACCCGAGATCGTCATAGAGTCTTGTGTGATTCCCACTGTGCTTTGATTTCCATCATACCACATCCAAGAGGGCATGCAAAAAGGTGGCTTTTGGGTACAGTCCCGAATCACATGGAGGCAATGAGCGATAGGAGGGGTTTCGTTTCTCCCGGTATAGGGAGTTGATGTTGCGCTGTGCTCGATTGGCTATAACAAGAAGTCCTTGGCCAAGGCTGCTTTAGGGATTTACTGGTAAGTGTTACCAGTAGTTTCTCGACCCGTTATGAGCCTCATATCGACACGACTTATCGAGTTATTGGGGTCTGACGTTTACCACCCCTAGGCGAAATATGCGACATATCAGACGAACAGACCGGACTGTACGGTAAGTGTTACTGGTTGGATTCACAGGAGTGTGAGCGGGCTTGCTCGTTGATCTTCTGATCGCTCAATACCCGGGTGGCCGTTACGTTTGGCGGACCGCTTTCGGCTTGTGGGTGTTTGATATGATCATCACCTACTGCCGGCGTATTGACGAGTCTTTAGAGTCCTACACAGAGGTTTCCTGGCTCAAACGAAACGAAATAGGAGCGCATATGAGATATGTGCGGGACCGAGAATAATACCAGTATGTGATACTGTATTCTATTCTCGCGATTTGTATCATCAGTCGGTTATATGTGATATAGCCGGGTTACCGAATCAAGTGTTGATTCGATATATTGATACACTTGATATTAGTCGGTTATATGCAGTATGACCGGATCATTAAATCAAGTGTTGATTTAATGATTTAATGTATAATTATATATTTGATATATTACTTTACATTAACTAGTATTTGTTCACTTAAGATTGATTTTCTCACTTGATATGCACAAGTTGTATATGTGATATATTTTTGTGCACTAGTTTGTATCATGTTTGATGATACATGCAAACTTGGGTGTGTGTATGGATTATACCATGTTTAGGTTAAAGGTTTAGATTTTATTTAATTTATTTGATTTATGTAAAATAAAATGGTGGCTTACTTTGTCTTTGCTTGAAGCTTCATGAAGCTTTCAAGCATCTTTGACAAAGTCCACCATTTTGTTTTACATAAGATTTTCCTTAACCTAACCTTTAACTTAAACTTGAGTTTAGTCTCTACAAAGGTTAATCTCACCCATGGTTTCAAGATGATCACTTCACTTGATTATTCTTTTCACATAATTCTTTTTCCATTCTTTTCTTCTTCTTCTTCATGAAGAAAAGAAAACCTTGCTAGAAAATTCCAAGTGTTGAAATCAAGTGAGAAATCCAAATCCAAAGTGAACCCACTTCCTATTTCTTCATCCTCTACCACTTTCCATGTTGTTTAGGGTGTTTTCTTTACAAGTTTCATGACCTAGTGAAGATGGAGCTTGAGTTTGAGTCGCCTCGATGTAGATCATCTTCGGCATCGAAGTCAACGACCTAGCCCGATCGTTTCTCCGACGAAACCATCGCTAGAGTCCAGGATTCCGATGATCGCAGCGGAGGGAAGTCATCATGGAGCTTTAGAAGTGGAGGACCGGATCTACAAAGGTTGTAATCCCTTTCACTTACTAGCAAAGTAGTTTGCTTGCATATTTTTCGCCTAATCTCTAGTTAACGATCTTACATAGAGTTGTTAGGCACATAAAAATTTGAATTTGGCATGGTAGATACCTTCTGGAACCTCTTGAGTGTGCCTAGGAACCCTACAGTGGTATCAGAGCCTAGCTAGAGCTTTAGGCGAAGTGTAGACGAAGTTAGAGATCCGATCGAACCCCGAAACCCCGATCAAAACCCTTCTCTGTACATTTTTTCAAACTGTGGATTTTTGTGAATTAAAAATGCTCAGAAAATTAAGCAGGAAAATATAAGAATTACTGTGAAGTACGGACCCCTAACTCAAAAATTGGACCGCGGAACTGCGGCCACACCTGTAAGTGCACGGCGGCGCCGCGGCCGTCGATCCGACGCCGGAATGCGGAAGCGGTGATTTACTTTAACTTTTCAAACCGGCACCACCGCGCACTATAAACCCGGATCATGCCATTAATCTAGTCCTAGCTAACAAGAAGGGGGTAGAGAGATATACCGAGCGATCCGTGTCCTTCGGTCTTCTCGTTGTCGTCCCGATTTCCCCGCGGAATCTCCGGTCTCCACCAAGTCGCCGGAAGGGCACCACGTAGCCAATTTCTTTTACGGGCTCGCACCTCTGGACCGAGGCAACTCGGGCGCGAAGTTGGCTAGCCGACGCATCCAAGGAGTGATGTAGACTAGTGTAGAAACTTTGTCTCTTAGGGTTTATGTAGTTGCCATTGATGGATGAATCAATATGAACTTTGGAGAGGTGAGAAGGATTTTGTGAGCAAGCCAAAAATGAGATGTATCAATTTCCCCCATACAAAAATGAAATCCCTCTCTTCTCCCTAAGTGGCCGGCCCCTTCTCTATCAAAATGGTGGAGGAATAACCAAAAACAAGAAGGGAGGTGAGTGTAGTAAAAGTAAAGGGTGACCACATCCAAAAGGCAAGCCTCACATCAACTCTCATCATAAATCCTTTCTCATTAAAGCAAGAAATGATGATAGAAAAGAATGGAATCAAAAGATGCTTTCATAATCTTTCAAATCACAAATACCCCCTCCACAAATGCTAATTTGCGAACTTGCAAATTAGCCCCTCCATCACAAAAGTCCGGCCGGGAAGGAACAAAGGAAAACTGGCCGGAACGGAATGCAAACTGGCAACTTCAGAAAACTGATCCCGTAACAAATTACAGGAAAACCCCGCGACTGTATATACATACCCGTATTTGTATTCCCACTTAACACAAATGCAAAGAGACAAAATCTACACTGTCTAATACTAGGATCCGGCTTAAACCAAAGCCCGCTAGTAAAATCCGTCCGATCACGATCCGTGCAATACCGCACGTATCTGATCGAACCCTGCCATATCTCCATACGGCCTCTACAGCGTTTCGCCTGAAACCTGAGTAACTGTGTGTGTTGGACTCTAAAGACTCGTCAATACTATGGCTGTGGATTTAACCACTAGCACGTCAGAGGTATTAGCCATACGTGACGGGCTACCAGCTATTGACCAAAAGGGACGTCAATGAGCGAACTCATCCTGACACCCTACTGAGCCTGTCAGTGACAATATCCGTACAGTTCGTTCCGTTCGTCTATGAGCATCGCATGGCGGGCCTAGGGGGTTGGTAAAAGTCAGACCCCCAAAAGCGGTACAAGTCGTGTCGGAGTGTAGCCCAGAACACCCTGAGATACTAATGGAATACCTACCAGCAAATTTCCTGCCTTGGCCAAGGACTTTTCATGTACTGGCTCTCCTAGACACAGCGCAACCTCACCTCCAATACCGGGAGAGACGAACCCCTGCAGATCCGCTCACTGCCTCCATGTGGCTCGGGACTGTACCCAACTAAAACCTGTTTGCACGAATCCTTTGAGCCGTGGTAGGGTAGTAATCAAAGCACAGTGGGAACTCACACGAGACAAATGATGATCTCAGGTCGATGAACTAACCTGTACACATGTCACCAGGGAACTGCTATCTGACATCTGGTATAATCCCAACTAGCCGGTTCCCGGTGAGTCCTGTCCGGTGTACTCATAACCCAATGAGCACCTGTATACATCTTAGGTGAACCAACTGACACCTGTGGCTTGTGAGACCGGCCACCATCCCTCGTCGGGGTCTCGACTGTATACACTAGTCTACTCTGGAGAATCGATGCCATGTCTCGAAACTCCCATGACTAGGGACCTTTTAAGGATGTGCTTATAGACTCCAGCTCTCACGTATATGATCGCCCTCATACTGCTGGTAGTCAAGCAAGAATCCTAGGGGATCTATCAACGTGAAATAGCGACTCGTAAGGTCACCTAAAGCAGTACACGATGATAAAGATAAACCAGATAGCATACTATCATCTTGAGTAAGACTGTCCTACCGGGATAGGTCCTCCCTCAATCATTGCAATCACGTGCCTGTGATCCAATAATTGACTATGAGGGCACTATCTCCAAAAATCTCCCACTTGCACTCAAGGCTAATTATTGCGATGTCGCATACTCACAGCCCGTGTGATACCGAACACCCAACTCCTCTACTAGTCGGTCTCACAAAGCTCGTTTGCGAAACTATTGCGTTCGAGGAATAGCCTCGGTGAGTGGATCCGCTTTGATGTTTCTTTCTATGTCTCTCTCTATATCTCATGTTCGCGGAGAAAGCCATCTCCCGAAATGAGCAATACCTGTCTTAGAATGTGTCTGGATGTCTGATAGGACCAAGCTCATAAATGAACTCCAAATCCAAACTTCTTAGACTGTATCGTCAACCGAACTTAATCAGTATCCTGTGCCATGCCTCCCTCAGTATTGCCTTGGACCACTTGTCCAAAATACTGCCCCTCGTCAGAAGGAAAACTATAACTCTGACAACCTCCTTGTCGTCAAGGTCACCTTGGAAGCCTGGAATGATAACTGTCTCCCGAATGAGGCTGTCGTTATCATATCCCTAGAACATCCACTTATGTTCTAAAACTGCTTTCGACTGTTTCTCCAGGATTGGATCAATGTCAACTTATTGCATCTAGTGCAAGAACAACATCTGGTGTGGTACTTGACATCTCATGATTGACTCAATTGCCTATGCAAGTGATCTGCCAATCATGCACATCCCTCTCCCCTTTAGTCTGTAAGACACCTTTAGAGATGGTGACTCCATCACCTGCAGGTATACTACCGTGCCAGGAGTCGTCCATTCTAAATACTCTTAGAATGCTGTCTAAGTACCCTGATTGGGAAACCACCCAAATCTAGATCTAAAACCATAGATCCAGTAACCAGTATGTCTGAAATAATGTCCAAGTCCCATGTGGAGAAACCACTGTGTGACGACCAAAGTATAACCGATCGTAGTATAGGAGTTTCTTTTCCTACTCTGTGTATGTCATCCAAATACCATGACATCACACCCTACTACCTTCTTAACAGATCCATCCCCTATTCTGATGAAGTCAAACCTATGACTTTCACATCAGAAATAGATGATCCATCTCCGCTATATCTGCTTTAGTCTATAATTAGACATAAGCCACTAGTCCACCATGCTTCCGCTGCTCCCACTGACCACGACAACCCTCTGGCAGAGTCATATAGACGTACGCTTCTAAAGCTAGTTTAGAACGACGCTATAGTCATCCTCCTGCCGGGTCTCGCAGTCTAGAACAACAGCAACGGCAAGTCTGGGTAAACAAGAACCTCCCTGTCACCGTCCTTGAGCATACCGAAGTACCTCTCGAGTGCTTGAGGTTACCCACCTATCTGCGGAGTGGCCAATGGAATGTTAAACGAGATTGAATCTTTAGGTTCATATCAAATCTTCAGTAATCGTTTGCGGTTCTGGAATCACTTCCAGTTCTACCATACTCCCACTACAGTTTTCTGAAAAAATCCATTTTTATTAAAACTGTGGCGAGTCAAGAACAATATCACTATTGATCTTCCAGATGGTAGAAAGTCAATCCTCGTCATAGCCCGGGTCAACCCACAAACAGCCATTACAGAAACGTGCCTTGAGTTATCCAGAGTCTGGTTTTAAGCATAAGCCGGACAACTCCCCGTACCTTAACATCGTCAAGATACGAACTGTTCTATATCCAATACAGAAACAGAGGCACTGATTTAATTGAACCAGATTCAAATCATGCAGCTGTATCCAGTGCATGTCAACTAAATGGAAGGAGGCCGATCAGCGTTACTCAACTTAGGAATACTTCCAATTATGAGTAACCTGAAAGAGAAGCAAGTTATCTTAAACATTACTATCAACTGAATACCATTCTCAAGTATCTACATCTTCGCTCACCTTGAAGAATCCCGATACTTGTAATACCTGGTTCTCTACTTTACTCATATACCAATAACTTCTCAAAACTCAGACCCTGTGTTTCTACGAAACACCTGTCTAAGAATTAGAGAAGTCACAAGTAAATAGAATATAGTACGAGTACCTACCCCTCTGTCATAATGGACACTGGACAACATACAATACTCTGTATAAGTCCCTTGAGTCTAGTGACTCGTTCACTGTGTGTCGTAGGTTGAAAACTGTACTTATGGTTAAGAAGAATTACACCGCTGTTCAATGCTCCTTACCTAACCATCCACTGATATAGGTAAATGTCATAGACATAATCTCAAAAAGGTATATCTCACTCTATAAAAATAGACGTACAGATATATCAATTTGAAATTGGTGCATAACAACGGATATTCAAAACCAAATATTTGCCGACCGGCAAACAACCCAGGTGACTTCCTCAAATATCACCAATTACAACGAATCCCGATATAATGAGGATGATCACCTAATTCCCAATAACTTACTCCCGCTCATCATCTGTAAAACCATACAGATGTGAGAATCAAACCTGGTAAATACATACCCTGGAGCAAGTGTCTAATTGGGAAATCAGTTTTCTTTTAACAGTACACAGTGAAACTGAAACATTGAAATGTTTCAATGTGGTATCCTGGTATTCCTAGTAATGCCTCTTCCATTATCCAGATTAACAACTGTAACCGTATAATTCTTTGCCATCTCTCCAAATCCCTTTATATGTCTTTAGTCATTACCTTCTGTACATCCCTTTAGGCCAAATGGTTTTCTTCCTTCCCTACCGTTCGGCACCAGCCTATGGTTTGGAAGAAGACTATCCAATAAGCATAATGGGTGTACCGTCCTAGTCCTAGGAGCACTCGCAATGCGAGAGAAGGTGAAGATAAAAGACAACCGAATAAACCTTATTCCTATTTCTCCTGAACCAGAATCCATCCCCGAACTGGAACAAGTTCCTTTCGAGTTCGTATATAACCATACGATGGAGTATCCAATAAACTGTGGATCTTCGTAGTGATACGGAGTGTCCTGGAGAAATACAAAGGTGATTTAGGATTGGCGAATAAATACTTGGTTTGGTCGTGAATAGCAGTCGCAATTTACTTTGCCCTCTTACTAATCCCTTGTTATGTCTTTACTTAATACCTTCTGTACACCATCGTTAGGCTAATTGGTTTTCTTCATTCCCTACCGGTCGGCACGAGCCTAAGGTTTGGAAGAAGACTATCCAATTTGCGTAATAGGTGTACTATCTCCTAAACCAAGGAGTACTCTCAACCTGAGAGAAGTTAAAAGGAAAAGACAACTGAATAGTCCTATTCGTTTTCTCCAGAACCGGAAACCATCCTCGAATAAATTCCTTCGAGTTCGTATATAACCATACGATGGTTTTGTCCAATGGAAGTGGACGTTCGTAGTAATACGGGGTGTCCTGGAGAAAAGGGTAAAAGTAGGAGTGGAAATGAGGTTTGCAACTCTGACAATCCAAAAGCCAGTGTTAAGAAGGTTCGGTCAACTTGGTCACCGAGTCATAGTCTATGGTCGGGTCAATGGTCGCTGCCAAAGAAAGAGAGAAAAGAAACACTCAGCGTGCACTCTAACCTAGATCAGAATGGTTATCACTTTATCTAATCTGGAAACCTCCTACTGTAACGTCAAATTCTTCCCC
The DNA here is from genome assembly GCA_030015575.1 of Agapanthus africanus. NCBI lineage: Eukaryota > Viridiplantae > Streptophyta > Magnoliopsida > Asparagales > Amaryllidaceae > Agapanthus > Agapanthus africanus. The sequence continues at coordinate 570,832,678 of JASDDO010000022.1, forward strand.
AAACCCGAAAGAAGAATTAGCCGGGATCACCCGAGGAGTAAACCAACTCATCAGTGGGAATCGGGATCCAACTATCATCGCATGATAACGTGACGGAATCCTCTCACGTTATCACACTCTAGAAGGTATGCGCATATCTGGCAAGTTTCAGTTCTTTTGAAACTCCCGATGTGGATTTTTCCCCATGCTCTTATGACCTTGACGAAGGCCAACATATCATAAGTCACATGTCAAGTTCTACCCGTCATTATCCAGGTTAATTTGAACCCACCCGTACATACCCTTGACGAAGGCCAAAATAGTAGTACGACTGTCCCAAACCAACGCATCTATCTATGCTGCAGAAAAGTAACAAATAGCTACCATACACTATGCCTTGACGAAGGCGAACATACATAGCATGAATACTATGTGCTACCTTTCTGAAACGACGGAGGGCTACGAATGGTTTTTGGCGAAAAACCTTTAACGTAATGAACTTGATATCGTTGAAGGAACCGGATAGCATTTTAGAAAAAAATATAGCGACGAAAACCTTTGCTAAAGAGGTCACTCCCGGTGAAGGGATCTCGGCTCTTTCCCCGTAGAATGAGGTGCAGGATATTCCAACTGAATACCACGATGCAAAGCAAAAGTAATCGGCTATAGTGAAGTTATTGCCCTGATGCAAACTTCTGTCCAAGGGGTCACTCTCGGTGAAGGGATCTCGGCCCTTGCCTTGTCGACTGAGGAGCAGGATATTCCAACTGAATACCACGATGCAAAGCAAAAGTAATCGGCTATAGTGAAGTTATTGCCCTGATGCAAACATCTGTCCAAGGGGTCACTCCCGGTGAAGGGATCTCGGCCCTTGCCTTGTCGACTGAGGAGTAGGATATTCCAACTGAATACCACGATGCAAAACAAAAGAGAACGCCCTTGCAATAACAGCTTTTTGAAAAGTGTTCCAACAACATAAGAATAGGTTTGTTTAGCTTGCATTGATCCGAATCGACGCAGTCCCATCAATTGATCACACCAATAAAGAACGAAAATAATGATGTACGTATATGCCATCAGCATTCGCCACTGGGTCCCGTCATCACCCGTTAGGTTACTTAACTAACGACAGAGCGGGGACTGGACTAGCGCGGATGCAAAACATATACAACATCTACTATTATATATATCAATATATTATATTTCGCTCAAGGCGTGAAAAAAATGCAACATCACAGAAATGTACAGCATCACAGAACAATACAGATATCTGGGATCCCCGGGTTTCACAGAGCCACTACTGAAACCCGACGTTCCCCTGGTCGTGTGGATAGCCTGTGCAATGAAATCCTAGACCCCTACGGGCGCGGCAAGTTACCCGCCAAAACTTGAAGCGAGGCAGCCCCTTTCAGCAACGTGAATGGACCACCCGGCACTTCACAGAATCCGGTAACTTGGGCACCCCTCCTGGGTCAACCTGTACCCCCTACGAGTGCGGCGAATAGCCCGCCAATTCTAGAGTGAAGCCCCCTCCGTCTTAATGGCATGAGATGCAGGCTTGTTGCCCTCTAGAACCCGGCTATCCGTGCACCCCACCTTGGGGTAATCCTAGTACAGGAAGTAAAATATACATACATCGGGTACATCGACCGCAACCTGGTCGTGCCCCAAAATAATAATACAAACAGGCAGTGACGGCAGTCCACATGTCGGACGCTCGCCCCGCAATATCAAATGTGTATAATACAACAAAAACTGTACTAGCATTGCATCCAGGCTATCCCCCACGACCAATCCGCAACATCACAGCATAACACAGAACATCAACGTGAATGTCACGTTCGCAAATCCGTCTAACCGGGCTATAGCAGTTAGACAGGATTTACCGATCAAATGACATTCACGGTCGCAGATATAATGTAAATACTGTGAACTAATGTGTTTTAAAATATTCGATCGATCAAATTTTACCAAGTGGGCCCCAAGCACTACTGTAGCACTCAAAGAAATCTGGGCCCAAAAAATAACATTCCAAAAAACCCTATTTTCAATTCAGGAGGCCTCTGTAAAATTTTGGGGCCATGAACAGTGAAAAGTGCGGCGGAACCACGGCCCAAGCATGGGTTTGGCCGCGGTTCCGCGGTGGTATAGACTGTTCACGAGACCAAATTTTCCCAGAACTTTTATAACACCTTGCACATCATTCTGAAACAACCTGAAAAATTTTTAGACTCCAAAAATATTTTGACAGAAACTGTGCAACTTGAAATCGGGTTTTCGGGATTTTGTTCGATCGAAACAGTAAACACATTAGACCAAGCTAGACTAGGTTAATGGCGAGGCTCTGATACCACTGTAATTGCACGGCGGCGCCCCGGCCGTCGATCCGACGCCGGAATGTGGAAGCGGTGATTTACTTTAACTTTTCAAACCGACACCACCGCGCACTATAAACCCGGATTGTGCCATTAATCTAGTCCTAGCTAACAATAAGGGGGTAGAGAGATATACCGAGCGATCCGCGTCCTTCAGTCTTCTCGTCGTCGTCCCGATTTCCCCGCGGAATCTCCGGTCTCAACCAAGTCGCCGGAAAGGCACCACGTACCCAATTTCTTTTACGGGCTCCCACCTCTGGACCGAGGCAACTCGGGCGCGAAGTTGGCTAGCCGACGCGTCCAAGGAGTGCTGTAGACTAGTGTAGAAATTTTGTCTCTTGGGGTTTATGTAGTTGCCATTGATGGAGAAATCAATATGAACTTTGGAGAGGTGAGAAGAATTTTGTGAGCAAGCCAAAAATGAGATGTATCAATTTCCCCCATACAAAAATGAAACCCCTCTCTTCTCCCTAAGTGGTCGGCCCCTTCTCTATCAAAATGGTGGAGGAATAACCAAAAACAAGAAGGGAGGTGAGTGTAGTAAAAGCAAAGGGTGACCACATCCAAAAGGCAAGCCTCACATCAACTCTCATCATAAATCCTTTCTCATTAAAGCAAGAAATGATGATAGAAAAGAATGGAATCAAAAGATACTTTCATAATCTTTCAAATCATAAATACCCCCTCCACAAATGCTAATTTGCGAACTTGCAAATTAGCCTCTCCATCACAAAAGTCCGGCCGGGAAGGAACAAAGGAAAACTGTCCGGAACGGAATGCAAACTGGCAACTTCAGAAAACTAATCCCGTAATAAATTACAGGAAAACCCCGCGACTGTATATACATACCCGTATTTGTATTCCCACTGAACACAAATGCAAAGAGACAAAATTTACACTGTCTAATACTAGGATCCGGCTTAAACCAAAGCCCGCTAGTAAAATCTGTCCGATCACGATCCGTGCAATACCGCATGTATCTGATCGAACCCTGCCATATCTCCATATGGCCTCTACAACATTTCGCCCGAAACCTGAGTAACTGTGTGTGGTGGACTCTAAAGACTCGTCAATACTATGGCTGTGGATTTAACCACTAGCACGTCAGAGATATTAGCCATACGTGACGGGCTACCAGCTATTGACCAAAAGGGACGTCGATGAGCGAACTCATCCTGACACCCTACTGAGCCTGTCAGTGACAATATCCGTACAGTCCGGTCCGTTCGTCTATGAGCATCGCATGGCGGGCCTATGGGGTTGGTAAAATTCAGACCCCCAAAAGCGGTACAAGTCGTGTCGGAGTGTAGCCCAGAACACCCTGAGATACTAATGGAATACCTACCAGCAAATCTCCTGCCTTGTCCAAGGACTTTTCATGTACTGGCTCTCCAAGACACAGCGCGACCTCACCCCCAATACCGGGAGAGAAGAACCCCTGCACATCCGCTCACTGCCTCCATGTGGCTCGGGACTGTACCCAACTAAAACCTGTTTGCACGACTCCTTTGAGCCGTGGTAGGGTAGTAATAAAAGCACAGTGGGAACTCACACGAGACAAATGACGATCTCAGGTCGATGAACTAACCTGTACACATGTCACCAGGGAACTGCTATCTGACATCTGGTATAAGCCCAACTAGTAGGTTCCCGGCGAGTCCTGTCCGGTGTACTCATAACCCAATGAGCACCTTTATACATCTTAGGTGAACCAACTGACACCAGTGGCTTGTGAGACCGGCCACCGCCCCTCGTCGGGGTCTCGACTGTATACACTAGTCTACTCTGGAGAATCGATGCCCTGTCTCGAAACTCCCACGACTAGGGACCTTTTAAGGATGTTCTTATAGACTCCAGCTCTCACGTATATGATCGCCCTCATACCACTGGTAGTCAAGCAAGAATCCTAGGGGCTCTATCAACGTGCAATAGAGACTCGTAAGGTCACCTAAAACAGTACACGATGATAAAGATAAACCAGATAGCATACTATCATCTTGAGTAAGACTGTCCTACCGGGATAGGTCCTCCCTCAATCATTGCAATCACGTGTCTGTGATCCAATAATTGACTCTGAGGGCACTATCTCCAAAAATCTCCCACTTGCACTCAAGGCTAATTATTGCGATGTCGCATACTCACAGCCCGTGTGATACCGAACACCCAACTCCTCTACTAGTCGGTCTCACAAAGCTCGTTTGCGAAACTATTGCGTTCGAGGAATAGCCTCAGTGAGTGGATCCGCTTTGATGTTTCTTTCTATGTCTCTCTCTATATCTCATGTTCGCGGAGAAAGCCATCTCCCGAAATGAGCAATACCTGTCTTAGAATGTGTCTGGATGTCTGATGGGACCTAGCTCATAAATGAACTCCAAATCCAAACTTCTTAGACTGTATCGTCAACCGAACTTAATCAGTATCCTGTGCCATGCCTCTCTCAGTATTGCCTTAGACCACTTGTCCAAAATACTGCCCCTCGTCAGAAGGAAAACTATAACTCTGACAACCTCCTTGTCGTCCAGGTCACCTTGGAAGCCTGGAATGATAACTGTCTCCCGAATGAGGCTGTCGTTATCATATCCCTAGAACATCCACTTATGTTCTAAAACTGCTTCCGACTGTTTCTCCAGGATTGGATCAATGTCAACTTATTGCATCTAGTGCAAGAACAACATCTGGTGTGGTACTTGACATCTCATGATTGACTCAATTGCCTAAGCAAGTGATCTGACAATCATGCACATCCCTCTCCCCTTTAGTCTGTAAGACACCTTTAGAGAGGGTGACTCCATCACCTGCAGGTATACTACCGTGCCAGGAGTCGTCCATTCTAAATACTCTTAGAATGCTGTCTAAGTATCCTGATTGGGAAACCACCCAAATCTAGATCTGAAACCATAGATCCAGTAACCAGTATGTCTGAAATAATGTCCAAGTCCCATGTGGAGAAACCACTGTGTGACGACCAAAGTATAACCGATCGTAGTATAGGAGTTTCTTTTCCTACTCTGTGTATGTCATCCAAATACCATGACATCACACCCTACTATCTTCTTAACAGATCCATCCCCTATTCTGATGAAGTCAAACTTATGACTTTCACATCAGAAATAGATGATCTATCTCCGCTATATCTGCTTTAGTCTATAAATAGACATAAGCCACTAGTCCACCATGCTTCCGCTGCTCCCACTGACCACGACAACCCTCTGGCAGAGTCATATAGACGTACACTTCTAAAGCTAGTTTAGAACGACGCTATAGTCATCCTCCTGCCGGGTCTCGTAGTCTGGAATAACAGCAACGGCAAGTCTGGGTAAATAAGAACCTCCCTGTCACCGTCCTTAAGCATACCGAAGTACCTCTCGAGTGCTTGAGGTTACCCACCTATCTGCGGAGTGGCCAATGGAATGTCAAACCAGATTGAATCTTTAGGTTCATATCAAATCTTCAGTAATCGTTTGCGGTTCTGGAATCACTTCCAGTTCTACCATACTCCCACTACTGTTTTCTGAAAAAATCCATTTTTATTAAAACTGTGGCGAGTCAAGAACAATATCACTATTGATCTTCCAGATGGTAGAAAGTCAACCCTCGTCATAGCCCTGGTCAACCCACAAACAGCCATTACAGAAACGTGCCTTGAGTTATCCAGAGTCTGGTTTTAAGCATAAGCCGGACAACTCCCCGTACCTTAACATCGTCAAGATACGAACTGTTCTATATCCAATACAGAAACAGAGGCACTGATTTAATTGAACCAGATTCAAATCATGCAGCTGTATCCAGTGCATGTCAACTAAATAGAAGGAGGCCGATCAGCGTTACTCAACTTAGGAATACTTCCAATTATGAGTAACCTGAAAGAGAAGCAAGTTATCTTAAACATTACTATCAACTGAATACCATTCACAAGTATCTACATCTTCGCTCACCTTGAAGAATCCCGATACTTGCAATACCAGGTTCTCTACTTTACTCATATACCAATAACTTCTCAAAACTCAGACCCTGTGTTTCTACGAAACACCTGTCTAAGAACTAGAGAAGTCACAAGTAAATAGAATATAGTACGAGTACCTACCCCTTTGTCCTAATGGACACTGGACAACATACAATACTCTGTATAAGTCCCTTGAGTCTAGTGACTCATTCACTGTGTGTCGTAGGTTGAAAACTGTACTTATGGTTAAGAAGAATTACACCGCTGTTCAATACTCCTTACCTAACCATCCACTGATACAGGTAAATGTCATAGACATAATCTCAAAAAGGTATATCTCACTCTATAAAAATAGACGTACAGATATATCAATTTGAAATTGGTGCATAACAACGGATATTCAAAACCAAATATTTGCCGACCGGCAAACAACCCAGGTGACTTCCTCAAATATCACCAATTACAACGAATCCCGATATAATGAAGATGATCACCTAATTCCCAATAACTTACTCCCGCTCATCATCTGTAAAACCATACAGATGTGAGAATCAAACCTGGTAAATACATACCCTGGAGCAAGTGTCTAATTGGGAAATCAGTTTTCTTTTAACAGTACACAGTGAAACTGAAACATTGAAATGTTTCGATGGGGTATCCTGGTATTCCTAGTAATGCCTCTTCCATTATCCAGATTCACAACTGTAACCGTATAATTCTTTGCCATCTCTCCAAATCCCTTTATATGTCTTTAGTCATTACCTTCTGTACACCCCTTTAGGCCAAATGGTTTTCTTCCTTCCCTACCGTTCGGCACCAGCCTATGGTTTGGAAGAAGACTATCCAATAAGCATAATGGGTGTACTGTCCTAGTCCTAGGAGCACTTGCAATGCGAGAGAAGGTGAAGATAAGAGACAACCGAATAAACCTTATTCCTATTTCTCCTGAACCAGAATCCATCCCCGAACTGGAACAAGTTCCTTTCGAGTTCGTATATAACCATACGATGGAGTATCCAATAAACTATGGATCTTCGTAGTGATACGGAGTGTCCTGGAGAAATACAAAGGTGATTTAGGATTGGCGAATAAATACTTGGTTTGGTCGTGAATAGCAGTCGCAATTTACTTTGCCCTCTTACTAATCCCTTGTTATGTCTTTACTTAATACCTTCTATACACCATCGTTAGGCTAATTAGTTTTCTTCATTCCCTACCGGTCGGCACCAGCCTAAGGTTTAGAAGAAGACTATCCAATTTGCGTAATAGGTGTACTATCTCCTAAACCAAGGAGTACTCTCAACCTGAGAGAAGGTAAAATGAAAAGACAACTGAATAGTCCTATTCGTTTTCTCCAGAACCGGAAACCATCCTCGAATAAATTCCTTCGAGTTCGTATATAACCATACGATGGTTTTGTCCAATGGAAGTGGACGTTCGTAGTAATACGGGGTGTCCTGGAGAAAAGGGTAAAAGTAGGAGTGGCAATGAGGTTTGCAACTCTGACAATCCAAAAGCCAGTGTTAAGAAGGTTCGGTCAACTTGGTCACTGAGTCATAGTCTATGGTCGGGTCAATGGTCGCTGCCAAAGAGAGAGAGAAAAGAAACACTCAGCGTGTACTCTAACCTAGATCAGAATGGTTATCACTTTATCTAATCTGGAAACCTCCTACTGTAACGTCAAATTCTTCCCCAAACCCGAAAAAAGAATTAGCCGGGATCTCCGGAGGAGTAAACCAACTCATCAGTGGGAATCGGGATCCAACTATCATCGCATGATAACGTGACGGAATCCGCTCACGTTATCACACTCCAGAAGGTATGCGCATATCTGGCAAGTTTCAGTTCTTTTGAAACTCCCGATGTGGATTTTTGCCCCATGCTCTTATGACCTTGACGAATGCCAACATATCATAAGTCACATGTCAAGTTCTACCCGTCATTATCCAGGTTAATTTGAACCCACCCGTACATACCCTTGACAAAGGCCAAAATAGTAGTATGACTGTCCCAAACCAACGCAACTATCTATGCTGCAGAAAAGTAACAAATAGCTACCATACACTATGCCTTGACGAAGGCGAACATACATAGCATGAATACTATGTGCTACCTTTCTGAAACGACGGAGGGCTACGAACGGTTTTTGGCGAAAAACCTTTAACATAATGAACTTGATATCGTTGAAGGAACCGAATAGCTTTTTAGAAAAAATATAGTGACGAAAACCTTTGCTAAAGAGGTCACTCCCGGTGAAGGGATCTCGGCTCTTTCCCCGTAGAATGAGGTGCAGGATATTCCAACTGAATACCACGATGCAAAGCAAAAGTAATCGGCTATAGTGAAGTTATTGCCCTGACGCAAACTTCTGTCCAAGGGGTCACTCCCGGTGAAGGGATCTCGGCCCTTGCCTTGTCGACTGAGGAGCAAGATATTCCAACTGAATACCACGATGCAAAACAAAAGAGAACGCCCTTGCAATAACAGCTTTTTGAAAAGTTTTCCAACAACATCAGAATAGGTTTGTTTAGCTTGCATTGATCCGAATCAACGCAGTCCCATCAATTGATCACACCAATAAAGAACGAAAATAATGATGTACGTATATGCCATCCGCATTCGCCACTATCGACAGAGCGGGGACTGGACTAGCGCGGATGCAAAACATATACAACATCTACTGGTATATATATCAATATATTATATTTCGCTCAAGGCGTGAAAAATATGCAACATCACAGAAATGTACAGTATCACAGAACAATACAGATATCTGGGATCCCCGGGTTTCACAGAGCCACTACTGAAACCCGACGTTCCCCTGGTCGTGTGGATAGCCTGTGCAATGAAATCCTAGACCCCTACGGGCGCGGCAAGTTACCCGCCAAAACCTGAAGCGAGGCAGCCCCCTTCAGCAACGTGAATGGACCACCCGGCACTTCACGGAATCCGGTAACTTGGGCACCCTTCCTGGGTCAACCTGTACCCCCTATGAGTGCGGCGAATAGCCCGCCAATTCTAGAGTGAAGCCCCCTTCGTCTCAATGGCATGAGATGCGGGCTTGTTTCCCTCTAGAACCCGGCTATCCGTGCACCCCACCTTGGGGTAATCCTAGTACAGGAAGTAAAATATACATACAACGGGTACATCGACCGCAACCTGGTTGTGCCCCAAAATAATAATACAAACAGGCAGTGACGGCAGTCCACATGTCGGACGCTCGCCCCGCAATATCAAATGTGCATAATACAACAAAAACTGTACTAGCATTGCATCCAGGCTATCCCCCACGACCAATCCGCAACATCACAGAATAACACAGAACATCAACGTGAATGTCACGTTCGCAAATCCGTCTAACCGGGCTATAGCAGTTAGACAGGATTTACCGATCAAGTGACATTCACTGTCGTATATATAATGTAAATACTGTAAACTAATGTGTTTAAAAATATTCGATCGATCAAATTTTACCAAGTGGGCCCCAAAAAATAACATTCCAAAAAACCCTATTTTCAATTCAGGAGGCCTCTGTAAAATTTTGGGGCCATGAACAGTGAAAAGTGCGGCGGAACCGCGGCCCAAGCATGGGTTTGGCCGCGGTTCCGCGGTGGTATAGACTGTTCAAGAGACCAAATTTTCCCAGAACTCTTATAACACCTTGCACATCATTCTGAAACAACCTGAAAAATTTTTTGACTCTAAAAAATTTTTGACAGAAACTGTGCAACTTTAAATCTGGTTTTCGGGATTTTGTTCGATCGAAACAGTAAACACATTAGACCAAGCTAGACTAGGTTAATGGCGAGGCTCTGATACCTCTGTAAGTGCACGGCGGCGCCCCGGCTGTCGATCCGACGCCGGAATGCGGAAGCGGTGATTTACTTTACCTTTTCAAACCGGCACCACCGCGCACTATAAACCCGGATCGTGCCATTAATCTAGTCCTAGCTAACAAGAAGGGGGTAGAGAGATATACCGAGCGATCCGTGTCCTTCGGTCTTCTCGTCGTCGTCCCGATTTCCCCGCGGAATCTCCGGTCTCCACCAAGTCGCCGGAAGGGCACCACGTAGCCAATTTCTTTTACGGGCTCCCACCTCTGGACCGAGGCAACTCGGGCGCGAAGTTGGCTAGCCGACACGTCCAAGGAGTGCTGTAGACTAGTATAGAAACTTTGTCTCTTGGGGTTTATGTAGTTGCCATTGATGGAGGAATCAATATGAACTTTGGAGAGGTGAGAAGGATTTTGTGAGCAAGCCAAAAATAAGATGTATCAATTTCCCCCATACAAAATGTCACGACCCGAAAGTACGGAACATGACCGGCACTTAAACTACGAAACGTCTCGAGGCGTACGTAATCTAAGTAAGCCGAAAACCCAGAAATCCAAACCACGAAAAAGTAGTAGAGTGGAGGAAAACCAATTTAAATCAAGTAGTTTTGCAAAATACGCCGAAATATGCATTTTAAAATCACAAGTCCTTTCTAAAAATTTCGGCAGAGTTTCCTTTGTAAAAACTGATCCCAAACGGGTACAAAACCTGATAAAGCATATATAATGGAAAATGCATCCCCAAGCGGGAGCTAGCTCTTCGTCAATCGACGGTCACAACCACGCAAGCAATATAATATAAAACGCCGAAAGGCGAGGTGTAGGGTTGCTAGGCACGCGCACAAGGGTCTACGAGGCATCAACCATGCCCGATTTGAAATTTAGCCGTGCCGAACAACCCGAATACGGAACTTTAAACTAGAGATTAGGCGAAAACAAGAATGTTAACAACTTTAACACTAAGTGAGAGGGATTACAACCTTTGTAGATCCGGTCCTTCACTTCATATGCTCCGTGTTGTGGTCCCTTCGCTGCGATCATCGGGATCCGGACTCTCGAGAGGTTCCACGAAGAGAAAGACGCAACCTTTGCTTCCGATCTTCGATACTAAGATGATCTACCTTGAAGTTTCTTTAACACAAGCTAACACTCATGAAATGATGTGAACACCCTCATCTAAATGGCAAGGGAAGATGAGGATGATGAAGTAGGATTTTTGCTCTCTTTATTTATCTTTTTCTCATATTTATCCATCACAAAAATCAAAGCAAGAAAGGATTTCAAGCAAAGAAGAAGAAGGAAGAAGATGATGAATAATGATAGAATCCTTTTGTGATGAATAGGAAAATAATAATATGATAGAATTATGCAACCATGGTTCAAACTAACCCTTGTAAATATTTTACTAGGGTTAAAGGTTTGGTTAGGGTTTAAGAAATATCTAGCATAATATCTTAACAAAGACAAAGAAAGAAAACTTCTAGAAACTTCTAGAAAGCCTTAACCCTAATCAAACCCTAACCATGTTTAATCTCTACTAAACAAGTTGCATTATTTATCATATCATGTTACAATATTATATATCACATATACAATATTTATTGCAACAAAATAAAATAATACAATAAACATATATCGCATATATATCAATGTATTACCCGAGTGAGAAAAAGAATCTTTAGTGAGCAAATATTAGTTAATGTAATTTAATATATCATATATATTATTATACATTAAATTATCGAATCAACACTTGATCTGACAATCCGGCTATATCGCATATAACCGACTAATATTTATCCGTACCGATTCATCGAATCAACACTTGATCCGACGAGCCGGCTGATATCAAATATCGCGAGAATATAATACGGTATCATATATCGCATTATCCTCGGTCCCGTACATATCACATATGTGCTCCTACTCCGTTTTGCCTGAGTCAAGAAACTTCTGTGTAGGACTCTAAAGAATCGTCAATACGCCGGCAGCAGGTGATGATCATATCAAACACCCACAAGCTGCAAGCGGTCAGCTAAACATAACAGCTACCCAGGTATTGAGCGCTCAGAAGATCAACAAGCAAGCCTGTAACTTCTCCTGTGAATCCAAACAGTAACACTCCCGTACAGTCCGGTCTCGTCGTCTGATATGTTGCATATCTCGCCTAGGAGTGGTAAACGTCAGACCCCAGTAGCTTGATAATTCGTGTCGATTTGAGGTCTATAACAGTTCGAGAAACTACTGATAACACTTACCAGTAAATCTCGGCAACCCTGGCCAGGGATTTCCGGTTATAGCCAATCGAATATAGCACAACATCAACTCCCTATACCGGGAGAGACGAATCCCCTCCTATCGCTCATTGCCTCCATGTGATTCGAGACTGTACCCAAAAGCCACCTTTTTGCACGCCCTCTTAGACGTGGTATGATGGAAATCAAAGCACAGTGGGAACCACACAAGACTCTATGACGATCTCGGGTCAACAGACTACTCTGTACCAGTGTCACCGGAGAACTGCCATCTGACGTATGGTATAATACCATCTGGAAGTTCTCGGCGAGTCCGTCCAGTGTACCCAGTCTCCACTGAGCACCCGTACACCATCCTTGATGTCAAACACCGATGGATATAGGATCATCCATCGCCCATCATATGGGTCAAGATGCGTATACGCTAGTCTACACTGGTGCATCGATGCCCTGTCTCGATACATCCACGACTAGGAACAATTATAGGATGTACCCGTCGACTACCGTGGCCCCACTAGTATGATCTCATCATAGTCCCAGTAGTCGAGTACATATCCTAAGGGCTTTATCAACATGTAATATAGAGACAATCAGAGTACATGTTAAGATAAAGTACAACCAGATAGCATACTATCATGTCGAGCAAGAAAGTCCTCCCTATATATGTCCTAGCATCCACTACAATATACATCGTATGTACAGTAATGGCCTCTAGGGCATACATATAACTAACAATCTCCCACTTGCACTAGGGCCATCTGTTATGGTATCGCATACCCAACAATTAGCTGCGGTTGAAGTATCTCATACTCAACCATCCCGTAAAAGTCTCTACTGGGAAAAAGGCCTTTGTGAGTGGATCCGCGCTGCGTACTCTGTGTCTACTCTCCTAACCTCGATCTCCCTGGAGATCAACCATCTCTATGATCTGGTGATACTGCCTAAGAATTATATCTGGATTTCTGATGGGACGGTAGTTCCTTGGCTGAAGCCACAACTCCATTGTCACACAATGGTAGGAACGAAGTTCATCTTATGAACTTATATATATCCAGACTGCCTCTTTGGTAGCATCCTTGGTAACGATGTATCTTGCCTTTAATCGTCTAGTAAGTCACGGTATCTAGCTTGGAACTCTTCCAACATACCGTCCCTCCACGGAGGGTATAGACAATGCCTGCGACTGACATTCAGTCATCCTTATCAGCCTGGAATCTTTCCAGTGATTCTTCCCAGGATCGATTGAAACCATCTCACTACAACTAGTGAGTGTCCTAACATCCAATTAGATCTATCTCATAGATCCAAAACCCAGTATTTAGGTGGTATCACTTTGATCCTATATGGAGAATCATTGTGATATGTGGAGATTGACCAAGCGTAGCATAGGAAACTCCTTCCCTATCAAGAGTATGTCATCCACGTACTCTACGAGGATCACCACCATACTCTCTAATACCTTTTTGTATATACAAGGTTCATCTACCATTTTGATGAAGTCAAACTCTTTGACTACCACATCAAAACAGATGTTCCAACTCCGCGATGCCTGTTTTATCATATAAAACATCTTGCACACGTTTCCGCTGCTCCCACTGTCTACGAAGCCCTCTGGCTGTGTACTTATAGACGCTCTTTTCTAAAACATCATTTAGAAAAGTAGTCATGACACCCAACCACCAGATATCGTAGTCATGGTATGTAGCCGTGGCAAGTAGGATCTGGATGGACTTAAGCATAGATCCTTAGAAAAGGTTTCAACATAATCCATACCTGGTCTATGATGCAAACCTTTAACAAGTCTAGCTTTGAAAGTCTCAACTTTTCCATGTACACCAAGTAATCTTCTCAAGATATACTTGCTCCTGATGGGGATTTAACCCTTCAGATAAAGCAACCAAAGTCCATACATTGTTGGTGTATAAGGATTCCATCTCAGATCGATAAGCATCCAGCCATTCTTACAGAGTCCCACTCTTGATGGCCAGCTCGAAACTAGTTGGGTCATCATCTCATGATGCAATCCTCGCTCCCACTGTCATAGAGAAACTGAAGTATCTCTCAGGTGGGTGAGGAACCCTACTAGATCGGCGGAGAGGGTGAGGTTCGTTGGAAACTATTGAATCCTTTGGTTCTACCAAATCATCAGCTGTAGTTTGTATAGCTGGAACATTTCCAGTTCTACATTACAGACCTTGCCTCGAGCTTGTCCGGATTTTGCTTTTAGACATAGGCCGGACAACCCCAAATCTTAACAAACTTAAGATATGGGCTCTTCCCTTTCCATATCACATATGAAGTGGTAGGCAACTGATTTGATTTGAACCCTATTCAATAGGTATGCAACTTCACAAGTGCATAACTCCCAAAAGGAAATAGGAAACTCAGTAGTACTCATCATAGAGCACACCATATCACATAGGGTGTTATTGCTCCGCCCTGATTCACCGACGTGCTGTGGTGTATACGGAGGAGTAATGCTGAGAGAGAATCTCATTCTCCTTTAGAATAGTCCAGGAATTCCATACTCAAGTATTCTCCTCCTTGATCTCATCAAAGGACATAATACTTATACCCGTATTTTGGTTCTCTACTTCTAACTTATATTCTGTGAATATCTCAAAAGCTTCGGACATGTGTTTCAGCAGGAACATATGTCTGAATCTTGAGAGATTATCAGAGAATGTAATGAAGTACAAAGAACCGATCTTGGCATATGTAGACAGGGGACTTTCATACATCAGCATGTATCAATCCCAAAAGTTCACTAACTCTTTCTCTGTTTCCAATAAACAGAGCTGTGGTCATCTTATCTTTGTGACATGACCGGCAAGTTTCATAAGATGTAAATTCAAACTAATTTAAATATGCATCTATATGTAACTTCAGCCAGTCGTGTCGCATTGATATGACCTAGTCTACAATACCTCAAGAAGGATTCATTCATTTCTGAACTCTTCTTCTTGTGTGTGTTCCGTATACTAAGAACTGTAATTTGATTTAGAACGTCAATGCTTTTAGATAACGTGCCTGAACCGATCAACTCTTGATATAGGAAATGTTCAAAACATTATCCAACAATACAAAATTATATCCTTTCTTTACTAATAAAGAGACTGATATGATTTTGTATATCAGGTTCGGTATCTAATAACATTTGTTCAGAATCAATGTATTCTGGTAATACAGGGTGATAGTGACCAACAGACTTGGCTGCAACACTTGCACCGTTTTCTGTCTCATGAAACTTATCACCCGTTCTCAGTTCTCTACCTTTCTGTAGCCCATGTAACAGATTACATATACGGGATCCTGATCCGGTATCACATACCCAGGACGTAAAGGATACTGAGAAACAGTTCTATGTAACGAACACACCCGAAGATGATGCATCAGCATGCACTTTCTTCGTTTGGGCGGCACAGGAAATCTGGTATTCTCTAATTTCCTGCTCTGTCTTATAACAATTATAAGTTGGAGCGGGACCAACGTTCCCCAGCTTAGTATAACAAGCGGGTTCGGTCAATATATCCGTTTTATTATCTTGATTAAGGCGTGATATAGTCGCTACCTGGAGAGAGAGAGAAGAAAACACTCAGCGTATGCTCTTGCAAGATTAGATTGGTTATCTAATATATCTAATCGGATGTCTCCCACTGTTTTAATCAAATCTTCCTTCAAACCCTAAAAGGAAAGACTAGCCGGGATTAATTACACGCTACAAGTTCGCCAATCTTTCAGCCAGGCTAGTGTCGGTACTTTGAGGGAGGTCCCCCGTGCTTTCGCACGAACCTAATTACAGTAAACCTCGTTTTCCCAGAGGCGTAACCCCGTTAACACCTTTCTAGACACCTACTTGATTGGCTAATTGTAATGTGTAAAACTCTCCCAGGAGTAACTCTTACTCGCAGTTGTTGGGGTAAAAATTTACACCCCCGTTGACCGAGTCAAAGTCAAGGTCAACCCCAAGCCAGGTGGGCCCAAGCCCAGGTCAAGCGGGCCCATGCCCAAGTCGAGCCCGCGGCCAGCCTCCCCATGCCAACAACAAAATCATGTAATAAATAATTTTTATGTAATTTTTTATACATGAATGTATGCAAAATGGGCATAAAGCCAATATTTTGTAAGCCCATGGCTTATGTGCAAAAATGAAATGGCACATGAGCCATGGGATGGCTAAAATGCCATTTTTGTAAAGCCCAAGGGGCTATATGCAAATATGTAAGCCTATAAAAGGCAACATGATGAATAAAAAAGTAATACTTTTCATTCTCTCCAAAAATTTAGATCTGAGATCTTTTCTTCCTTCTTCAAGGTTCCAAAACCTTCTTCTTTCTTTTGAATTAAATCAAGAGTTCTACTCTCCTTTTTATAAAACAAATTAGTTTTTCACCACAAAACCCATCAAGGGGAACACAGATCTTCCATTAGATCTCAAAAAGGAGTGATTTTTAAAAATTCCATATCTCTTGATCTTCAAGATCCAGCAAACAACAGGAGGAAGAAGAAGAACATCTTTCACTAAACCCCCCCCAAAAAAGAAGAAAAACACATTCAGGAGTCCAACTCCTCTCTGACTTCTCTTCTGAGAATTTTTTTAGGCTAAAAGCCTGCTGTGCCTCACCTGCGCGCTTGCGCAAGTGCGCAAGTGCGCAAGTCGCCCGCGTGCCGACACGTGGCGCGCGCGCTTGCGCATCTGCGCAAGTGCGCAAGTCGCCCGCGTGCCGACACGTGGCGCGCGCGCTTGCGCAACTGCGCAAGTGCGCAAGGCGCCCGCGTGCCGACACGTGGCGCGCGCGCGCAATTGCGCAAGTGCGCAAGGCGCCCGCGTGCCGACACGTGGCGCGCGCGCTTGCTCGCCTGCGCAAGTGCGCAAGGCGCCCGCGTGCCGACACGTGGCGTGCGCGCTTGCGCACCTGCGCATCCCTTGGATGTCTTTTCCCCCTCCTTTTGTGTACATATATACATATATACATATGTATACAAATTTATACATACACGTACTCCACGACACTGTTCCTGTTAGAAAAAAATTTCTAACGGGGCGCTGCCCCGCACCCCGCAAGGGGGCTGCTAGCCCCCTTGACCCCCAGCCCGCTATCCGGGTAGCGGGACCCCCGTAAAAACTCTGCGTGGCTCCCGATATATCCAAAACCCCCTTTCAAAACACACGTATACTGCACATTGAGTTCGCATGACCAGTTTAACCCGTTAATCGGAGGTTCCCTCGCCCCAAAGGCGATGGGTAATTAACGGCAGCTTAGTCCGCGGCTGCCGGAGATTCGGATCCCCACAATCATTAAACCCCGGCCTACTCTAGGCCGGGGGAATCTGTAGTACGCCTGACAAGCGCGCGCGTATTCCCATCTCACTGGTGTGACGAAAAACACCCTACAGATTCTGGCACGCCCGGTGGGACCAATCTCTCCTCCCATATCTCGGGTTAAACGTTCATGCGAACTCAATCAATTTACATGTCTATATTTATACTAAAATAATGCTTTTTCATGCAGATTTTCAAGCAATCACCTTCCGACGATGTCTTCGATGATGAACACGGCTCCCGTCTCCTACACGATGAAGATAGACTCCAGGATGGTCCTTCCGGCCAGTCTCGGGCGACAATGGGAGGAGCCGCTGCTACCATTTGGCTCTATTATGTTCATGCCAGTTGGCGCCATCCCATCTCCTCGAGCCCCGGTGGCAGACAAACCGGTCTCGAAAGGCAGAAGACCAAATGTGGTGATTGCCAGGGCGCCCCAACCCAAACACAAGTCGGTGTCTGAACAAATTTCCTTGGCCCCAGCTGGGGGCAAGACCATCAACACCAATAAAGCTACAACGCGTCCTGAGCAAGCTCCAGCGGTGCCCTTGACCACTGCTCGATCAGATGTCTTCTCTAAGCTCCCCTATGATCAACTCACAATGGCTTCCCGGGTAGCAGATGCCCAAAAAGCCTTCAAAATTGAGAAGCTGAGGGAGAAAAGGCTCAGATATAGAGCCAACAAAAGGGCTAGGGCTACTGCCAGGCTAAACCTCATGAGGTTCGAAGAACAGGGTTACCCCGCCAAAGATGAGGGGATGGCTGAATGTGTTATCCACACTGTCTACGTGGTGGGCACGCGTAGCAAGAGCAAGGACGGGGCTACCATATCTCAAATCCAATCTGGCTTGAATGTGGTTGCCACTTCCCAAGAACAGCCGCCTCCGCTGGATGATGAAAACCCTCTCGATGAGGCTGATAGGCAAAGAGAGCCCTCAATTCATGAGGAGTCAGGCTCGGAAAGCGAAGATGAGCCAACTTTCCGTCCTAAGACCGCAGAGCAGCAACTTCTCCAAGAGCTTCGAAAGCAGCTCAGAAACAAAGACAAGGAGATGGCCAAACTCTACTCCAAAATCGATGACTTGACGAATGTCGTCTTACGGCTTACGGCCCAACTTGCCTCTCAGCCGCCCAATCAAGCACAGGGCTCAGCTCATGAACCGGGAAACGGCGTCCCGAGACAGCCGACGCCCGTTCCCTCAAATCCAAAAGTGGGTGGACCGCATGAAAATCAGTCGCATCCTATCTCAGTAAATGTCTTGGCTACCGATGACAGTAGCCCGCTAACTCAAGATCAAATCATGGATTTGGTTGCCAACAAAGTCAAAACCTTGGTAGCCGAAGCCGAAGCGCAAAAAGATATCAGCAGTAGTAGGAGACCATATCCTGCTCAGTATGATCTGGTAGAATTCCCTAGCGGCTATGTCATCCCCAAATTCGGGAGATTCGATGGGACGGGAAACGCGAATCAGCACATCGCCCATTTCAAAGCCTCATGCGGGAATACTGGGGGCAATGATGCGCTTCTCCTCCGCCAGTTCGTTAATAGCTTGACCGATGTTGCTTTCGACTGGTACGCGAGCATACCGGATGGCTCCGTCACAACTTTTGTCCAAATGGAGTCTCTGTTTCGGCAGAGGTTCATGAGCGTCAGCGATAAGATTACCATTGCCGAGCTCGTAAGGACCAAGCCAAAAAGCAACGAAAACAGCACGGATTTTATAACCCGATGGCGCAATCTCTCCGTCAAATGCGAACCGCCGATAGAGCAGGACCAATCTGTCAGTCTCCTCGTCGGAAATCTCAACAATTGGATGGCCCCGTTTCTATGTACCGCGGGTCTCAAAACATTCCAAGAGCTGACCAGAAAAGTCCAGATGTTGGAACGCTCAAAGCAGGAGTCTTCCTCTGACTCCCAAAATAACAATAGGTCCTGGAGAAACCGAAAGGACGAAAATCGCAAAGGCGGAGGTTCTGACGATACTGAATCTCTTAACACTTCGGCTAACCGAAATAAGCAAGGGATGAGCGGACCTAGCGCCAACCAGCCTCGAAAGCCAATGTTCGGAGAGGGAGGAGAATCTCCACTGAAAGAGAAGCTGGATAAGGTCTATTCCTTCAGAAAGGAAAAATTCCGTAAAATATTCAAAGACGCCCTGAAGAACGGTCTACAACTGCCAGAGTCAAAAAGACCGCAGGAAGCGAATAGGACCGACGACCCCAAATACTGCTCCTATCACAGAGTGATAGGCCATGCCATTGAGGACTGCTT
The DNA here is from genome assembly GCA_030015575.1 of Agapanthus africanus. Taxonomy (NCBI): domain Eukaryota; kingdom Viridiplantae; phylum Streptophyta; class Magnoliopsida; order Asparagales; family Amaryllidaceae; genus Agapanthus; species Agapanthus africanus. The sequence continues at coordinate 570,852,657 of JASDDO010000022.1, forward strand.
CGTCTTCAAAGATTGGGTCGAAAAGCAATACAAGGCAGGAGAGATAGAACTGTCCAAAGGCGTGCTAACAAATAGTCAAGCTGCAACCGCCAATTTCATACAAACGGAGACCGAAGTTCTTCGTGAAACCGATTCTCTCAGGCATCTGCCTTTCTCTGAAAACAATCGACCACCACGTCATTAAACTGGAACAGTCGACCTCTAAGTCGTTAAACTGGGGATGTAAAAAAAATGTAAAAAAAAAAAATGTGTAAATAAAAGAAAAATAAAGAAAAGCCGAAATGATGGGGCAACTCGCAATAAAAATCAGCGAGTAAAAAATGAAAATGAAAATAAAGCCGAAATGATGGGGCAACCGCGAATAAATAGCCGAAATGATAGGGCAATCGCGACCTTCGCGATAAGAAAAGCTGAAATGATAGAGCAATCGCGGTAAAACAAAAACGGAAAAAAAAAAAAAAAACAACAAAAACAAAAAACAAAAAATACAAAAACAACAAAAAAAACAGCGGCGAATGATGAGTCGCTCCTGGTACCATATTCCAGTGCAGCGATACAGACGCCAAACAAAAATTCAAATTTCCAAAGTTCTCCCAGCCCTACGGTTAGTCCCCAAATTGACTACCGTATACAATCCACGGGCTCAAATAATTTCCATCACCCTCATGCCCCACCGTAATCACCAGTTACGCGGCTGGTCTCCGCCTTTGGAATTATGCTCCATTGAGAAGACCCACTCATGTGTCCTCACGATGCATGAGGAGAACAAACCTTCGTGAGATCCTTACGACTCACCAAGGAAAAACACACTTAGGAGTCCTCACGACTCTTAAGGAGAAAATACACCTGCGGGATCCTTACGACCCGTAGGGAGAAAATGCTTTTATGGGACCCTCACGGCCCCTAAAATTGAAAAGTCTTAGGTGATAGGGATCCAAACCTGTCTCCTAAGCCATCGCTCCCCAATCCCCAAGTGGCGAATGATGAGTTGCTCCTGGTACCATATTCCAGTGCAGCGATGCAGACGCCAACCAAATTCCAAATCCCATACCCCAACGGCGAATGATGAGTCGCTCCTGGTACCATATTCCAGTGCAGCGATGCAGACGCCAACCAAATTCCAAATCCCATACCCCAACGGCGAATGATGAGTCGCTCCTGGTACCATATTCCAGTGCAGCGATGCAGACGCCAACCAAATTCCAAATCCCATACCCCAACGGCGAATGATGAGTCGCTCCTGGTACCATATTCCAGTGTAGCGATGCAGACGCCGACCAAATTCCAAATCCCATATCCCAACGGCGAATGATGAGTCGCTCCTCGTACCATATTCTAGTGCAGCGATGCAGACGCCAACCAAATTCCAAATCCCATATCCCCAAGTGGCGAATGATGAGTCGCTCCTGGTACCATATTCCAGTGTAGCGATGCAGACGCCAACCAAATTCCAAATCCCATACCCCAGTGGCGAATGATGAGTCGCTCCTGGTACCATATTCCAGTGTAGCGATGCAGACGCCGACCAAATTCCAAATCCCATACCCCAACGGCGAATGATGAGTCGCCCCTGGCACCATATTCCAGTGTAGCGATGCAGACGCCGACCAAATTCCAAATCCCATATCCCAACGGCGAATGATGAGTCGCTCCTGGTACCATATTCCAGTGTAGCGATGCAGACGCCAACCAAATTCCAAATCTCATACCAACGGCGAATGATGAGTCGCTCCTGGTACCATATTCCAGTGCAGCGATGCAGACGCCGACAAAGTCCCGAAATTTTTCCGGCCCTACGGTCTGGATCATACATCCTGCAAAACCGTATACAATCCACGGGCGTAAAACAATCCCAGTTTCTCCCAAATCCTCTCGGGGCAAATGATGAGTTGCTCCTGGCATTGTTCCAGTGCAGCAATGCAGATGCCAAACAAAAACAATTCCCAAATCCTCTCATAACAAATGATGATTCGCTCCTGGTACCATATTCCAGTGTAGCGATGCTGATGTCAACCCAAATTAAATCAAACCAACAACCTCTACGGCGGAATCATGCTCCGTCCCAGAATTTACCCCGTGTCGAAATCATGCTTCGCCTCGGGATATCTACCTTCCCTGCCGGAATTATACTCCGCCTCGGAATCAAGTCAGCCAACAAGTTCTGCGTCGGAATCAAGCTTCGTCTCAGAATGTGCACCCCGTGTCGAAATGATGCTTCGCCTAGGTGTGCCTTCCTTCCCTGTCGAAATTATGCTTCGCCTCGGAATCAAGTCAACCAACAAGCTCTGTGCCGGAATCATGCTCCGTCTCAGAATGTATCCCGTGTCGAAATCAATACTTCGCCTCGGAATATCTGCCTTCCTTGTCGAAATTACGCTTCGCCTGGGAATTAACCTCTGCATCGAGATTATGCTTCGGTTAGAATGTCTGTCACCCTTCGGAATGATGCTCCGAATCCTGGAATCATGCTCCGCCCATCGGAATGATGCTCCGATTTCTGGAATCATGCTCCGCCCATCGGAATGATGCTCCGATCCCTGGAATTATGCTCCGCAAATCGGAATGATGCTCCGATCCCTGGAATCATGCTCCGCCCTTCGGAATGATGCTCCGAATCATGCTTCGCTCTTCGGAAAGATGCTCCGAACTCTGGAATTATGCTCCGCAAAATCGGAATGATGCTCCGACCCTGGACTTATGCTCCGCGCTTCGGAATGATGTTCTGACATTGGAATTATGCTCCGCGAATCGGAATGATGCTCCGATCCTCGGGAATCATGCTCCCCGGGATGATGCTTCGACTCCGGAATGATGTTCCACCTCGAAGTTCAGCTTCAAGATCCATCAATTTCATGCACACAACTCAAATGTGCGGTGTGCATTTATTGATGGGGGGCACTTTGTTGGGGTAAAAATTTACACCCCCGTTGACCGAGTCAAAGTCAAGGTCAACCCCAAGCCAGGTGGGCCCAAGCCCAGGTCAAGCGGGCCCATGCCCAAGTCGAGCCCGCGGCCAGCCTCCCCATGCCAACAACAAAATCATGTAATAAATAATTTTTATGTAATTTTTTATACATGAATGTATGCAAAATGGGCATAAAGCCAATATTTTGTAAGCCCATAGTTTATGTGCAAAAATGAAATGGCACATGAGCCATGGGATGGCTAAAATGCCATTTTTGTAAAGCCCAAGGGGCTATATGCAAATATGTAAGCCTATAAAAGGCAACATGATGAATAAAAAAGTAATACTTTTCATTCTCTCCAAAAATTTAGATCTGAGATCTTTTCTTCCTTCTTCAAGGTTCCAAAACCTTCTTCTTTCTTTTGAATTAAATCAAGAGTTCTACTCTCCTTTTTATAAAACAAATTAGTTTTTCACCACAAAACCCATCAAGGGGAACACAGATCTTCCATTAGATCTCAAAAAGGAGTGATTTTTAAAAATTCCATATCTCTTGATCTTCAAGATCCAGCAAACAACAGGAGGAAGAAGAAGAACATCTTTCACTAAACCCTCCCCAAAAAAGAAGAAAAACACATTCAGGAGTCCAACTCCTCTCTGACTTCTCTTCTGAGAATTTTTTTAGGCTAAAAGCCTGCTGTGCCTCACCTGCGCGCTTGCGCAAGTGCGCAAGTGCGCAAGTCGCCCGCGTGCCGACACGTGGCGCGCGCGCTTGCGCAACTGCGCAAGTGCGCAAGGCGCCCGCGTGCCGACACGTGGCGCGCGCGCTTGCGCAACTGTGTAAGTGCGCAAGTCGCCCGCGTGCCGACATATCCAAAACCCCCTTTCAAAACACACGTATACTGCACATTGAGTTCGCATGACCAGTTTAACCCGTTAATCGGAGGTTCCCTCGCCCCAAAGGCGATGGGTAATTAACGGCAACTTAGTCCGCGGCTGCCGGAGATTCGGATCCCCACAATCATTAAACCCCGGCCTACTCTAGGCCGGGGGAATCTGTAGTACGCCTGACAAGCACGCGCGTATTCCCATCTCACTGGGGTGACGAAAAACACCCTACAGCAGCGGGTATCGGGATCCAACTATCTTATAGAAGGTATGCAATCTCATTGCAAATTTCAACACTTGAAATTCCCAATAATATTTTGACCCTAGCGATCTATGACCTTAACTAAGTCAACAAATCATAAATCGCAAGTCAAGTTCAACCCGTACATTTCTCGATTGAATTAAACCCACCCGTACGACCCTTAACTGAGTCAACAATGCCGTACGAATACCCTAATCCAATCACATCTCATGTTTTAGCAGATAAACATTACTTAGCTACCGTACACTATGCCTTAACTAAGTCAACAAACATAGCACGAATACTAAATAATATCTATCTGAAATGACGGAGGGCTACGACAGGTTTTTAAGAAAACCCTTTGCGTAATGAACTTGATATCGTTGTAGAATCGAGTGATTTTAAATGGAGTGTTTTTGAGGCTTTTCTAGTTTTGCTAAAGGGGTCACTCCCGGTGAAGGGATCGTCGGCCCTTTCCTCATCGAATAAGGTGCAGGATATATCATATATACCGCTGTGCAAAGCAAGAACTATAGAAGCAATCAAAAGACAAACCGAGTTTGTAGCATCTGCCAGCTATTGCTAAAGGAGTCACTCCCGGTGAAGGGATCTCGGTCCTTTCCTTATCGAATAAGGTGCTGGATGTTCTACAAGGAACACCGCTATGCAAAGCAAGAACTGTAGCTACCAGTTTTTATAAACAAGTTTCTACAACATCTTAGGTTTCTTTTATTTCATTAATCTCATTAATGAAGTCCCATTTTATTATGCTTCACAAGCATCTCTTTTGAAACGAAATCTGCAATATAACTTATATCTCATATATATAATATAAACATTCGTCTCAGGCAGTAATATGATCTCATCACAGAACATTACAGCAGAAGAACATATATGAAATATTGGATATACTAGGACGTCCGTGTTTTCAATACGAGCCTGTATAAAACACGGATTCAACGGTCGCGATGAATAGCCAAACCCACATCCCTAGACCCCTACGAGAGCGGCAAGTAACACTGCCAATTCTAAGGTTAGGAGATCCGGTCTCGACTTCTCGAGATGGTCTCCCACTGGACCCTAGAACCCGGTTACTTGTGCTCCCCTCCTTGGGTCTACCTAATGCGGAAAAGTAAATAATATACAACGGTGACATCTTCCGCTACCTGGAAGTGCCCCAATAAAAGAATATTACATACAAATGAATTTTACATGAATGAAAAAGAAAAAACTCTCATCTCACATAAAACCCCCGGCTATTCAAACGCGACGATCCAATATAACATATCACAGCAACACATAATATCACATATCATCAACGTAAGCAAGTATGCGTATCCTGATTGTCGTTGATGTATAGCAACGAAGCCGGCAATACACCACATACTATGCTTACGGTCACAGAAAAGAAAGTGTAAAACTACAACAGTTGGAATCCGCAACCTCTTTAGACATCGCATGCCTAACCATATGAATTCCTTAGACATCGCATGCCTAACAATTATAAACCCCGCATTTTAGTCTCATTATCGAAAACTCTTTTCAATATCAAGTCGGGCAATTCAACAAGATTCCCGACGTCCTGATCGAATGCTCGTCGCAAACTTTAGTAGACGGCTGCACCCTCGATACCGTCGACGAAGTGCACCAAGGAGGAACACCGCTACCGGGAGCACCCGAACGGCTGCTTTCGGCGACGGGGTTCTCCTACAGTCACTTGGTCGGGGCTATGGAGTGAGGCTGTCTATTAAGTTTACCCGGCGAGTATCCGCGTACCCTACGTGATTGCGACGGACTTTTGATCACATCAAAATTCCGTGGCAATCGATCATCTGAGACTAAACTGCTATGTTTATAATATTCAAATTAGTTATCACATAACTACCTGTGGATTCCAATTATTGTATCACATTCCAGATAAATAGAAAAAGTTAAACTTTCCGATCGAATTGTCAAGTACCCAAGATTTCCCCAATATATCTCAACACGTGAAATCAGTTTAAAAACATCCATTACATGCCACAGTACCAATGGTCCAGCCGTAGAAGGGTCAAGCCAACGCCTCACATGTGGCACGCCGTATTGCCCCAAACCCTAAGGTTCAAAAGGCAGTTCAAGACGGTCACATAATCGAGTTAAGGTTTGTTGTCTTCTTGAGGGTCCATCGAGTTACTTGCACGACTTAGAACATTCTTAAACACGAGGAAAAATCCAACTTTTGAAAAATTTTCCGACGGGGGAAAAAGTGAGTTATTGATATCCGTTCGAACTTTTTAACAGTTTCTAAAAATTATCCGGAAAACCACATAGACAAAATCTGATACTCCGATCGAAACATCGAATCCCCAAAACAACCCCAGAAAACTCAACTGTAGAATGAACATTAAAAATTCCCAGAGAACTCAGCACTGAATAAAAGAAGTTACTGTGCAAAAATGGGTTGGTGACGTCAACATTGCGCCGCGGAACCGCCGCATAAGGCATGCTTCTGCCGCGGTTCCGCCGCGCTTTGCACTATTCATTGAAAACTTTTTGCATCGTAATTCTTATAATTCCCTGCTGAATGTTTTAAGCATTTTTAATATTGAAAAATCCACAATTTTCAAAAAAGGACAGAGAGCAATTTGGATTCGGAGTTTCGGGTTCGATTGGACTTCAAACTCCGTCTAGACTTCGCCTAAAGCTCTAGCTTGGCTCTGATACCACTGTAGGGTTGCTAGGCACGCGCACAAGGGTCTACGAGGCATCAACCATGCCCGATTTGAAATTTAGCCGTGCCGAACAACCCGAATACGGAACTTTAAACTAGAGATTAGGCGAAAACAAGCATGTTAACAACTTTAACACTAAGTGAGAAGGATTACAACCTTTGTAGATCCGGTCCTTCACTTCATATGCTCCGTGTTATGGTCCCTTCGCTGCGATCATCGGGATCCGGACTCTCGAGAGGTTCCACGAAGAGAAAGACGCAACCTTTGCTTCCGATCTTCGATACTAAGATGATCTACCTTGAAGTTTCTTTAACACAAGCTAACACTCATGAAATGATGTGAACACCCTCATCTAAATGGAAAGGGAAGATGAGGATGATGAAGTAGGATTTTTGCTCTCTTTATTTATCTTTTTCTCATATTTATCCATCACAAAAATCAAAGCAAGAAAGGATTTCAAGCAAAGAAGAAGAAGGAAGAAGATGATGAATAATGATAGAATCCTTTTGTGATGAATAGGAAAATAATAATATGATAGAATTATGCAACCATGGTTCAAACTAACCCTTGTAGAGATTTTACTAGGGTTAAAGGTTTGGTTAGGGTTTAGGAAATATCTAGCATAATATCTTAACAAAGACAAAGAAAGAAAACTTCTAGAAACTTCTAGAAAGCCTTAACCCTAATCAAACCCTAACCATGTTTAATCTCTACTAAACAAGTTGCATTATTTATCATATCATGTTACAATATTATATATCATATATACAATATTTATTGCAACAAAATAAAATAATACAATTAAAATATATCAATGTATTACCCGAGTGAGAAAAAGAATCTTTTAGTGAGCAAATATTAGTTAATGTAATTTAATATATCATATATATTATTATACATTAAATTATCGAATCAACACTTGATCCGACAATCCGGCTATATCGCATATAACCGACTATTATTTATCCGTACTGATTCATCGAATCAACACTTGATCCGACGAGCCGGCTGATATCAAATATCGCGAGAATATAATACGGTATCATATATCGCATTATCCTCGGTCCCGCACATATCACATATGTGCTCCTACTCCGTTTTTCCTGAGTCAAGAAACCTCTGTATAGGACTCTAAAGAATCGTCAATACGCCGGCAGCAGGTGATGATCATATCAAACACCCACAAGCTGCAAGCGGTCAGCTAAACGTAACAGCTACCCAGGTATTGAGCGCTCAGAAGATCAACAAGCAAGCCTGTAACTTCTCCTGTGAATCCAAACAGTAACACTCCCGTACAGTCCGGTCTCGTCGTCTGATATGTTGCATATCTCGCCTAGGGGTGGTAAACGTCAGACCCTAGTAGCTTGATAAGTCGTGTCGATTTGAGGTCTATAACAGTTCGAGAAACTACTGATAAAACTTACCAATAAATCTCAGCAACCCTGGCCAGGGATTTCCGGTTATAGCCAATCGAACACAGCACAACATCAACTCCCTATACCGGGAGAGACTAATCCCCTCCTATCGCTCATTGCCTCCATGTGATTCGGGACTGTACCCAAAAGCCACCTTTTTGCACGCCCTCTTGGACATGGTATGATGGAAATCAAAGCACAGTGGGAACCACACAAGACTCTATGAAGATCTCGGGTCAACAGACTACTCTGTACCAGTGTCACCGGAGAACTGCCATCTGACGTATGGTATAATACCATCTGGGAGTTCTCGGCGAGTCCGTCCAGTGTACTCAGTCTCCACTGAGCACCTGTACACCATCCTTGATGTCAAACACCGATGGATATGGGATCATCCATCGCCCATCATATGGGTCAAGATGCGTATACGCTAGTCTACACTGGTGCATCGATGCCCTGTCTCGATACACCCACGACTAGGAACAATTATAGGATGTACCCGTCGACTACCGTGGCCCCACTAGTATGATCTCATCATAGTCCCAGTAGTCGAGTACATATCCTAAGGGCATTATCAACATGTAATATAGAGACAATCAGAGTATATGTTAAGATAAAGTACAACCGATAGCATACTATCATGTCGAGCAAGAAAGTCCTCCCTATATATGTCTTAGCATCCACTACAATATACATCGTATGTACAGTAATGGCCTCTAGGGCATACATATAACTAACATGAGGATCACTACAGAAAAGGAAACTCAAAACAGCATGAAATCCGTATAAATACAAAACGCGACTCTAAGGTCGATAGAATAAACAACACTGGTCTTTATCTCAATTAAATACATGTTTGGTTGATGGAATTTACTAGATACAACTGAATAATATAATACAAGGTAATATGATGGGTACGATACAAGTAAACCCACCTACTAGCAAATCACCCGAACGAAACTATGCCCGCAAAGCCGTAATGAAACCTGTACGGCAAACCTGCAAGAAACTGGGGCACAACGGGGGTGAGTTGCCAACTCGTGAATAGAAAAACATCTACGAATAAAAATCGCATGTATGACGCAATCCTAGGTCATACGATCATAATATATAGTCCTCAAATATATAACATGCAGCCTATAACAAGGCTAGGGTAAATATCTAACCCGAGTGTAATCTCATGTGCCCGTGTCAGTGCCTCAGGTAGCAATATATCATATGAATGAGGTATGAATGCACGGAACAGAATGCATGTACTGACGAAAACTGCTTTCATAAATCAGTGAGATTTCTGTAATTTTAAAGTGAGGTACCATAAATGAAATCAGCATAAAACAGTGCCCAGCATCGACACAAAACAAGTGTCCAAATATCTCGATATCTCTGTATCACAATCTCTGTACCTCAATATCTCAAAATCAATATCTAGGGTGCCGTCAATCCAGACCGGCCCCTACCATCCATCTCAAGACCACGACGGTATCCTCCGGATATCCGACGCGTCGGGTAATATCACCGGTCGGTAGTTCTCCCCTGCCGGGCTCAACGTCAACAACACATTCCTCTTGCCTCGTGGTACCGCACCGGGCCCACCATGTACCCGAAACGGTTCCTCCACTCCTCGAATCGGGTCTCGAAATCCATCAGCAAACTCATGGTGGACGACTCATACATCATGGGAAAACCGCACTTTTTATTTTAAAAGAGAGAAAAGGTTTATTTATCTTTTTGCGGTTTTCCTCCAAATCCAGAAATCTCATGGAAATCCGAATCCAAAACCTCAATAACACGTAAAATAGTGAATATATGCATGAGAATCCATGAATGCGGTATAACAATGAATAACAGTATGCATGAAGTAGCAGATAATAACTACAATGTCTAAACTATTAGCTAACAGGCTATGTCAAGCAAAAATATTTTCTAAGGTGTACGTGACATGGCAATTACCGATGAAGATGTGTGTGAGCCGGCAAGTAAGTGTACGTGGTACATACGCATCATCGGTAATGGTGCTGGTGTCCTAACAGCATGATATCAATAATGGAGTATGAAACATAATATAAGCATGCGATGCAAAGCGAACCACAATAATGAGTGGGAGCTGAATACTAGACGCAACTATAACTAATCTGCATTAATCTAATAAAAGTCCTACAAATGGTGCCTTTTGAAATAACACGAATCATGGGGTTTTGAAAATAGGGCTACGGTGTTTTTATGAAAAGATACGTCCTTTGAAATATCCGTAGGATCCCTTGGGCTGTCTTTTAAAATACCCACGACCCGCTAGTTTTGAAATAGGTAGGAGTCTAATCTAATCTAACAACTACACTAAACTATACAGCTGAACTAACAAGCTGAGCTTCAGGTAAGGAAACCGCCTAACATCTGAGTTGATACATATACATACCTGTATATATATTAGTCGGTGATCCCGCCTCAATAATACATATCCGATACCATATCCATAATCAGACATCCCAAGTCAAGAGTACGGATCAATCATCAAAATATGGCTCGTACGTAAATCCGTCGTACGGCATCCCCAAATCTGGGTACGGGTTAATATCATATTCATCATACTATTCACCTGGGATCGTCTTTATCAAATATCATGATCGGGGTACTGATCTACGTCTAGTACAATACTGATACCACCTAAGTATGCATGTCTGTGTGTAAGAATCACTACGTCAAAAGATCCGCTAAAACATCATGTCGTATCTCAATACGAACCAAATCACATCACCGATCTTCTGGCCTCAAGCCCAATATCATCGACTCATCTCAAATTCCAAATACTATCCTCAAATCCAGTATATGAACACATAGTCCCATACCCATGTGAACACATAAATATATATTCCCATATACGCACATATAAAAGAAAGAATGTATGCAAGTATGTGTGTGCGTGCGTGTGTGAGTGCGACCACTACTCTAGGGTTTCGCAACTACACTAAACCAATCCAAAAATACCAAATGTCCATCTTTATCATCAATAATCTTAACAACATATAAACAATATCTGTGTGTATACGTATTCGTATACATCACCACGAACTGCGGGGGTGCTATACGCCATCCACCCGACTTCTCCCCGTAGATATAAATCTACTCACCTGCATCCTGCGTGTCGGTATCGATGTCGCCTTCATCTTCTGCATCGTCTCGGATCGTCGCGTGGGTACCTACACATCACACGTATCGCATCGCATTAAAACCAAATCGAAACTAAAACGACACGCGAAAACCAACACGATACGCTAAAAGGCTTATAGGTTAGAACCTATGGTTAGCCTTCGCAAAACAACCCGAAATCACTCGATGTAGTCGTACAAACGCCAAGTGACCGAGGTAAAACCCAAATATGAAATTCTAGAAATCGAAATACGGAAAACAATAACTCAATTCAAAGCAACAACCCAAGAAAACGATCCCAGATTTCGCCTCAGGCCAAATAAAGTCAAGCAAACAAGTCTAGAGTGATGTATAGGGTGTATGTGACCTACAGTAGAAGCCTGGACCCGTCTCCTCACCAAGTGGCCGATCCCCCTTAAGGCCAAAACCGGCCTGGCCGGACCCCTATGCCCAATGGGGTTCTTCTCGCTACGGTGGATTCCTATGGTCTTAATTGGGTCCCTGGAGTTGTTTAATTTTCCAGAAAAAGTCCCAGTACATTCCAGATTTCCCTGCACGCTCCAGCTTGTCACAAACCGACATGAAAGTCCCATAATTCCGTATTTTTGGGTTTCCAGTGGGGTTGGTCTGGGTTTCTAGCACTAGGGTGCTTTTATGGTCTCCACTGAACTCAATTTCCCATCTCAACTCAATTTTCCTCAAACCCTTACTAGTTTTTCCTAAAATCCACAAAATCACCCGATTTCGATTCTAAACTTGCATAGGGGTATAAGTAAGGCTAAAATTAAGCTAATAGTTCAGTAATTATCTCATTTGGCAACTCAAGAATTTTCTTGAGTTGCCCCTAGTGGCCAAAATCCATGCTTCTTTGGTCCAATGTGTAGATCTTGAGCTTGTGCACACTTTTAATGAAATGAGGGTAGGGTTTTGGTGTAGTTTGTGAGATGATTTGGGGCTCGAAGAGAGGAGGAAGATGAAGTGCAGGAGCAGCAGCAGCAATGGAGAGGGAAATGGTGAAGGAAATGAAGGATGAAGCCAAGTCAAAGCAACCCCTCACTCTCTCTCTCTCACCCATATCTAATATAATATTCCTTTCTCTTTCTCTTTTTCTTTTCCTTTTCTTTAATTCCTTCTTACTCAAATAGTGATCCCAAAATAAAACCATGGAAAGAAAAATGTAACACAAGTTCAAAAATGATATGTGCATGATTTGCACAAAAAGCCAAAAATCCGATTAGCGTTTTTTAATCGCGATTAGCACTAAATTAGCATATAAATGCTCATAAAAACTTAAAAATGGCATAATTCCATAAAATACCCTATTTTATAATTTTCCATAATTTTTCCAAAATTTTTCTCATTTATTATAAATTTAATATTAAAATAATCAATAAAATAATATTAAATTATAAAAATTCCCAAAAATAATATTTTATTATTTTGAAATGTTACAATCTTCCCCCCTTAAAGAAATTCGGTCCCCGAATTTATATTTAAACCCCCAATTTCTAAAACATTTCAATAAGAAGTCCAAGTCGTCGGGGCTCCGAAACCATCAATACATAAAACGCATCATAGCGCAATGCATGCGCATGAGTAATGAGCAGATAACTCAAAAACAAAACTCCGTCAAGCATCCCGCAATCATCGGAGTTATGGTAAAGACGTAATGCCAAATCCAATACGAAACCAATATGATATATATCAAAACTATACATGTAATTAGCTGAAGTAAATGCATGCCAAATCTTTTTAAGTTGTTGTGCGATGCGCATAACACTGCACAGTGGCGGACGTCTCTTATAAGAAAATAGCTATATACGTATATATCCTTTGTTTTAATATGTACGTTCCGCCGTTTTTGGAAACAATTTAGAATGGTTTCCTTGTTTTAAAACGTTTCGTGTCATATCAGACACGTAGGTAAATACTGAGACTATAGCTCGCTTTTGGAAATCCCTTCAAAATCTATCTATGCATGCAAAATATACTCAGGTACCGTCATCTGACTAGTCCTGCTCAGTATGAAAACACATAGCAAATATCATAAAAACATACTTCTGTATAAGAAATCAATCCCAAAATATACATATGAATACTACGTGCGTCTGGTGCGCACGGAAATCAAGATCCATAAACGTGCCATACATGCGCACAGAAACAACATCTAGGTGCATCGGGTGTGCACGAAACATCTGTCATGGGCAACGTGGGTGCCTGACAGCAAAATCAGGTGCATCTGACATGCACGAAGAATCTCGATTTAGTGCATCTGTGTGCACCAAAATCGCTTCTCAAACATGCGCTCAACATGCACGAAAATCAAAACCAGGTGCATTTATTATGCACGAAATCATGAAATCCAATATCAAGCGCCGAACATGCGCAAAATCCAATCAGGTGCATAAGGTGCACAAAACAAATATCGAGTATCCCAATCAAAATCGAAGTCCAGTGCATCTAAGTGCACAAAAGGCATATCACTGCACTGCAAGCATATATAAACTATACAGAGTGCAGGAACCAAATCGTGTGCATGCATACGCACAAAATCAACTCAAATGTCTAAATCCCATAAAATCACAAACATGTGAAACGAAGGCACGAAAACGATATCAAGTGCAACAACTGTGCAAAAATCGTAAATACTCAGTAAGTACAACCATGGTGCATGAAAACACATATCATGAAACCTAATCATCAAAACCAAATCATGCGAATAAATCGCCCAAAATACCGAAACAAGTATGGCGGAATAGTTCCGCTCAAGCACATCCTCCAAGAATATTTGGCCCAATGTCGTGGTCACTCATAGCATATCTCGTCGATGATCCTGAACTCTGGCCTGCTGGTGTGCGTAGCAAGACCACTCCTGGGTCCAAGTCTTCTCTGTGGGTTACCAATCTTATGATCCATCGGCTCATCGGCCCTGTCAAATGTGCTAACGGGGACGATTCCGTTCTGGCACTTCTCTGGTCATCTCTCGGTCAATCATCGCGACCACTCGTAAGGCAGCATATCACTGGCGTCGGCCTTTGGTTCTCTGAACGCACGGGACATATCTGATCCTGGTTGTAAATATCATTGCAACAGTGTCCTAGAAGGAATCCTGCTCAAGGTCTCTTCCAAGTCTCATCCTTGCCAACTGTCCGGAAGTCATCGTCCTTTACTATATCTGTTTCTTATTCCGGAATAGCTGCATACTCACCGTGACTCCTTCTGGAAGGTATATCCAAGTACAATGCCTCGGCATGCGTATCGCATCTCTGATGTCGGCGGAGTGGAATGTCATCTTATTAAGATCTCGTACGAACCGCTTACTCCACCTTTCTCTAATCTCGACTGTTTCGGACTCGTCTCATCGTGGCTGCATGGACTGAGCTCCAACGGCTATCCTCGTATCGGGAGTCTCCCAAGAAATGCATCTCACCACCTAGCATTCGAATTAAGTCGAGCCATCCGATCGAGTCGTCAAAATCTCATAATCCCCCAAGAGCTCAACATCTTGGGCACAGTTTAATAGTATCGAGTACATACCACAGCATCGGTGGTCCAGCCGTAGAAGGGAAACCCAAGCCTCACTAATGGCGCCGCAGAACTGCCGCAAACCCTAAGGTTCAAAGGCTTTCATACGATCATTAAGTCGAGTTAGGGTTTCATTCTTCTAGAGGGACCATAGAATTGCCTGCATGTCTTTCCGACTATTTTAAACTTGGAATAATAGGTTTCTGACATTCGATCGTCTCTGTCGACTCCCAACGTCTCCGCGTGAAGTCGTCTCAGCTGGAATCAATCCATCTGATGACCTCGCATCGGGGTAGCGAACAATCCATGTGTCCTAGTCATTCATCCTCGATGACTAGCGACCTTCTATCATCTCTTAGTACAATCTCATACTGCAATAGTTCCAACATCTGGGACGATATTCCGTCGTTCGCAGCAACAACTGGCTCACTCGTCTGCACGCTGGACGGTGCCTCAATCATCATGAGTAAGCAATACACCGACGGTCATAAACATCTGGCTGGCCTCTGTCAGTGTCTCAATCCTCTGGTGCCGATCAGCACATCCGAGTAACCTCATACAGCGATCCATCCAACGCTCGCGGCGCAAAAACACCATCAAGACACATCTCTGCAAACGTGTGTCGCCAAAATCATGCCCTGGTCAGTCCTCGTTCGTGACGAGCTCATGCTGACCGCAACTCTAGCCGTAGCTCTCCCTGCACGCAACTGTGGCAGCAAAACCATGACTGGTGCCGATGAAGCTAGATCAGGAATGAATATGATACTGAACAAGGAAATGTACATCCTAAGGCTTCTTAAGTGGAGTGGCGTATCGTAAATATGCCGTGGAACATACCAACGGTACGTCACTTTACTTTAGTCACCTATTCCATCAACCAAGGGTCATCCTACGCACCGAAGGTAAAACCTAACGCTTTGATACCAACTTTGTCACGACCCGAAAGTACGGAACATGACCGGCACTTAAACTACGAAACGTCTCGAGGTGTACGTAATCTAAGTAAGCCGAAAACCCAGAAATCCAAACCACGAAAGAGTAGTAGAGTGGAGGAAAACCAATTTAAATCAAGTAGTTTTGCAAAATACGCCGAAATATGCATTTTAAAATCACAAGTCCTTTCTAAAAATTTCGGCAGAGTTTCCTTTGTAAAAACTGATCCCAAACGGGTACAAAACCTGATAAAGCATATATAATGGAAAATGCATCCCCAAGCGGTAGCTAGCTCTTCGTCAATCGACGGTCACAACCCCGCAAGCAATATAATATACAACGCCGAAAGGCGAGGATCACCACAGAAAAGGAAACTCAAAACATCATGAAATCCATATAAATACAAAACGCGACTCTAAGGTCGATAGAATAAACAACACTGGTCTCTATCTCAATTAAATACATGTTTGGTTGATGGAATTTACTAGATACAACTGAATAATATAATACAAAGTAATATGATGGGTACGATACAAGTAAACCCACCTACTAGGAAATCACCCGAACGAAACTATGCCAGCAAAGCCGTAATGAAACCTGTACGGCAAACCTGCAAGAAACTGGGGCACAACGGGGGTGAGTTGCCAACTCGTGAATAGAAAAACATCTACGAATAAAAATCGCATGTATGACGCAATCCTAGGTCATACGATCATAATATATAGTCCTCAAATATATAACATGCAGCCTATAACAAGGCTAGGGTAAATATCTAACCCGAGTGTAATCTCATGTGCCCGTGTCAGTGCCTCAGGTAGCAATATATCATATGAATGAGGTATGAATGCACGGAACAGAATGCATGTACTGACGAAAGCTGCTTTCATAAATCAGTGAGATTTCTGTAATTTTAAAGTGAGGTACCATAAATGAAATCAGCATAAAACAGTGCCCAGCATCGATACAAAACAAGTGTCCAAATATCTCGATATCTCTGTATCACAATCTCTGTACCTCAATATCTCAAAATCAATATCTAGGGTGCCGTCAATCCAGACCGGCCCCTACCATCCATCTCAAGATCACGACGGTATCCTCCGGATATCCGACGCGTCGGGTAATATCACCGGTCGGTAGTGCTCCCCTGCCGGGCTCAACGTCAACAACACATTCCTCTTGCCCCGGGGTACCGCACCGGGCCCACCATGTACCCGAAACGGTTCCTCCACTCCTCGAATCGGGTCTCGAAATCCATCAGCAAACTCATGGTGGACGACTCATACATCATGGGAAAACCGCACTTTTTATTTTAAAAGAGAGAAAAGGTTTATTTATGTTTTTGCGGTTTTCCTCCAAATCCAGAAATCTCATGGAAATCCGAATCCAAAACCTCAATAACACGTAAAATAGTGAATATATGCATGAGAATCCATGAAGGCGGCATAACAATGAATAACAGTATGCATGAAGTAGCAGGTAATAACTACAATGTCTAAACTATTAGCTAACAGGCTATGTCAAGCAATAATATTTTCTAAGGTGTACGTGATATGGCAATTACCGATGAAGATGTGTGTGAGCCGGCAAGTAAGTGTACGTGGTACATACGCATCATCGGTAATGGTGCTGGTGTCCTAACAGCATGATATCAATAATGGAGTATGAAACATATGTTAGAGATAGTGCCCTCAGAGTCAATTATTAGGTCACAGGTACGTGATTGCAATGATTGATGGAGGACCTATCCCGGTAGGACAGTCTTACTCGAGATGATAGTATGCTATCTGGTTTACCTTTATCATCGTGTACTGCTTTAGGTGACCTGACAAGTCGCTATTACACGTTGATAGAGCCCCTAGGATTCTTGCTTGACCACCAGCAGTATGAGGGCGATAATATAAGTGGGAGCTGGGGGTCAATAAGCATATCCTTAAATGGTCCCTAGTCGTGTGAGTTTCGAGACAGGGCATCGATACTCCAGAGTAGACTAGTGTATACAGTCGAGACCCCGACGAGGGGCGGTGGCCGGTCTCACAAGCCACTGGTGTCAGTTGGATCACCTAAGATGTATACAGGTCCTCATTGGGTTATGAGTACACCGGACAGGACTCGCCGGGAACATGCTAGTTGGTCATATACCAGACGTCAGATGGCAGTTCCCTGGTGACATGTGTGCAGGTTAGTTCATCGACCTGGGGATCGTCATTTTTCTCGTGTGAGTTCCTACTGTACTTTGATTACTACCCTACCACGGCTCAAAGGAGTCGTGCAAACAGGTTTTATTTGGGTACAGTCCCGAGCCACATGGAGGCAGTGAGCATATCTTCAGGGGTTCGTCTCTCCCGGTATTGGGGGTGAGGTCGTGCTGTGTCTAGGAGAGCCATTACACGAAGTCCTTGGCCAAGGCAAGGAGATTTACTGGTAGGTATTCCAGTAGTATCTCAGGGTGTTCTGGGCTACACTCCGACACGACTTGTACCGCTTTTGGGGGTCTGACTTTTACCAACCCCCTAGGCCCGCCATGCGATGCTCATAGACGAACGGACCGGACTGTACGGATATTGTCACTGACAGGCTCAGTAGGGTTGTCAGGCTGAGTTCGCTCACAGACGTCCCTTTTAGTCAATACCTGGTAGCCCGTTACGTATTGGCTTATACCTCTGACGTGCTAGTGGTTAAATCCACAACCAAGGTGTTGACGAGTCTTTAGAGTCCCCCACATTCAGTTACTCAGCTTTCAGGCGAAAGGTTGTAGAGGCCGTATGGAGATATGGCAAGGTCCGATCAGATACGTGCGGTATTGCACGGATCAGGATCGGACAGTTTGTACTATAGGCCGTATGGATATATGGCAGGGTTCGATCAGATACGTGCGGTATTGCACGGATCAGGATCGAACGGATATTACTAGCCGGCTTTGGTTTAAGCCGGATCCTAGTATAGTAAAGTGTAGATTTTGTCTCATTGCAGTTGTATTTCGGTCGGAATACAAATGCAGGTGTGTATGCACAGTATCGGGGTTTTCCTGTAATTTATTACGGGACCTGTTTTCTGGAGTTGCCAGTTTGCTTTTCGTTTCGGCCGATTTCCTTTGTATCGTTCATTGGCCGAAGATTGGTGGAGGAGGGCTTATTTGCATTGTTGTAAATAAGCTTTTGTGGAAGGGGGTTTTTGCATATTCTTGTGTCATGATGGTTGCACCATTCCTTGACCTTGGCTTCTTGACTTCTCCATCATGGCTTGACTTTCATATGACATGGTTTTCATGATGGTTGTGGTGGAGTGAGGTTCTCTTTTGGTGATCATTTCTTTGCATGATTTGGTTGTTGAGTGTTGGTGTATCTTTGTGATCATTATTCCATATGATAACCATTTTCCTCTCTCTCTCTCTTGGATGATATGAGAATGGCTATCCTCTTTCCTTTTTGGGCTCTCTCCATTCTCTCCACCACCATGTCTTGGCCGGCCATTCTTTTGAGAGGGGGCTGTCCAAATTTTTGGAAGTGGATTTTTGTTCACTTCATGCTCCAAAAATCCCCTAGTTCCTCCACAAAAATTCTTGTATCATCCCTCCACCAAAATGGCATCTCCATATACCCCAAATGAGACATAGTAATCCACACTACATTCTACAACAAATCTTGGGCACGTCGACTAGCCAGCTTCGTGCCCGAGTTGCCTCGGCATTGAGGTGGGAGCCCGTAAAAGAAGTAGGCGATGTGGTGCACTTCCGGCGACGAGGAGGAGACAGGACATTCCGCAGGAGATTGGGACGACGACGAGAAGACCGGAGGACTCGGATCTGTCGGTATATCTCTCTTCCCTTTCTTGTAGATAGATAGGACTAGTTAGTGGTTCGATCCGGGTATTAGTGCGCGGCGGTTTGCCAGTTCAAGTAAAATTTAAGTTTATCACCGCTTCCGCAATTGGCCGTCGGATTGACGGCCGGGGCGCCGCCGTGCACTTACAGTGGTATCAGAGCCTCGCCATTAACTTAGTCTAGCTTGGTTTAATGTGTTTTGCATTTCCGATCGACCAAAACTCCAAAATCTACATTTTTGTTAGCATCAGTTTCTGTTGAAATTTTTTGGTCTCGAAAAATTTTTCAGGTTGTAAAATATTGATGTACTGGAAAATCTAAGAGCTCTGTAAAAATTCGATGAAGTGACTCCACAGTGGGAGCGCGGAACCGCCGCAAATACCCCCTTCCCGCCGCTGTTCCGCCGCACACTGTGGGGATCCCTGCACCAATTTTTTACAGAGGCTTTCTGGGGTGAAAAGTGGGGTTTTGGAATAATAACATTGGGCCCAGAATTTCTTGATCTGCTACAGTAATGCTTGGGGGCCCACTTGTTAAAATTTGATTGATCGGATATTTTAAACACATTATTTCACAGTATTTACATTATATCTGCGACCGTGAATGTCACTTGATCGGTAAATCCTGTCTAACTGCTATAGCCCGGTTAGACGGATTTGCGAACGTGACTTTCACGTTGATGTTCTGTTTTTGCTGTGATGTTGCGGATCGGTCGTGGGGGATAGCCTGGATGCAATGCTAGTACAGTTGTGGTTGTATTATGTACATTTGATATTGCGGGGCGAGCGTCCGACATGTGGACCGCCGTCACTGCCTGTTTGTATTATTATTTTGGGGCACGACCTGGTTGCGGTCGATGTACCCGTTGTATGTATATTTTACTTTCTGTACTAGGATTATCCCGCGGAGGGGTGCACGGATAGCCGGGTTCTAGAGGGCAACAAGCCCGCATCTCATGGCATTGAGATGGAGGGGGCTTTACTCTAGGATTGGCGGGCTATTCGCCGCACTCGTAGGGGGTACAGGTTGACCCAGGAGGGGTGCCCAAGTTACCGGATTCCGTGAAGTGCTGGGTGGTCCATTCACGGTGCTGAAGGGGGCTGCCTCGCTTCAGGTTTTGGCGGGTAACTTGCCGCGCCCGTAGGGGTCTAGGATTTCATTGCACAGGCTATCCACACGACCAGGGGAACGTCGGGTTTCAGTAGTGGCTCTGTGAAACCCGGGGATCCTAGATATCTGTATTGTTTCTGTGATGCTGTACATTTCTGTGATGTTGCATTTCTTATCACGCCTTGAGCGAAATATAATATATTGGTATATATATTAGTAGATGTTGTATATGTTTTGTATCCGCACTAGTCCAGTCCCCGCTCTGTCGTTAGTTAGCTAACCTAACGGGTAATGACGGGACCTAGTGGCGAATGCGGATGGCATATACGTACATCAGTATATTTTCATTCTTTTTGGTGTGATCAATTGATGGGACTGCATTGATTCGGATCAATGCAAGTTTAAAAACAAACCTAATCTGATGTTGTTGGAACACTTTTTCAAAAAGCTGTTATTGCAAGGACGTTCACTTTTATTTTGCATCGTGGTATTCAGTTGGAATATCCTGCTCCTCAGTCGACGAGGCAAGGGCCGAGATCCCTTCACCGGGAGTGACCCCTTGGACAGAAGTTTGCGTCAGGGCAATCACTTCACTATAGCCGATTACTTTTGCTTTGCACCGTGGTATTCAGTTGGAATATCCTGCACCTCATTCTACGGGGAAAGAGCCGAGATCCCTTCACCGGGCGTGACCTCTTTAGCAACGGTTTTCGTCACTATATTTTTAAAAGCTATTCGTTCCTTCGACGATATCAAGTTCTTTACGTTAAAGGTTTTCGCCAGAAACCATTCGTAGCCCTCCGTCGTTTCAGACGGGTAGCACGTAGTATTCATGCTATGTTTGTTGACCTTTGTCAAGGCATAGTGTATGGTAGCTGCTTGTTGCCTTTCTGCTGCATAGATAGATGCGTTGGTTTGGGACAGTCGTACAGCCTTGTTGACCTTCGTCAAGGGCTTGTACGGGTGGATTCAAATTAACCTGGATAATGACGGGTAGAACTTGACATGTGACTTATGATTTGTTGACCTTCGCCAAGGTCATAAGAGCATGGGGCAGAAATCACATCGGGAGTTTCAAAAGAACTGAAACTTGCCAGATATGCGCATACCTTCTGGAGTGTGATGACGTGAGCGGATTCCGTCACGTTATCATGCGATGAGAGTTGGATCCCGATTCCCACTGATGAGTTAGTTTACTCCTCGGGTAACCCCGACTAATTCTTCTTTCAGGTTTGGAGGAGAATTTGCGGTACAGTGGGAGGATTCCAGATTAGATTAATTGGTAACCATTTTGATCTAGGTTAGAGTGCACGCTGAGTGTTTCTTTTCTCTCTCTCTTCGGCAGCGACCATTGACCCGACCCTAAGACTATGACTCAGTGACCAAGTTGACCGAACCTTCTTAACACTGGCTTTTGGATTGTCAGAGTTGCAGACCTCATTGCCACTCCTACTTTTACCCTTTTCACCAGGACACCCCGTATTACTACGAACGTCCACTTCCATTGGACAAAACCATCGTATGGTTAGATACGAACTCGAAAGAATTTATTCGAGGATGGTTTCCGGTTCTGGAGGAAACGGATAGGATTATTCAGTTGTCTTTTCCTTTTACCTTCTCTCAGGTTGCGAGTACTCCTTGGTTTAGGAGATAGTACACCTATTACGCAAATTGGATAGTCTTCTTCCAAACCATAGGCAGGTGCCGACCGGTAGGGAATGAAGAAAACCAATTAGCATAACGATGGTGTGCAGAAGGTATTAAGTTAAGACAAAGCAAGGGATTAGTAAGAGGGAAAAATAAATTGCAACAGATATTCACGACCAAACCAAGTATCTCTTCGCCAATCCTAAATCACCTTTGCATTTCTCCAGGACACTCCGTATCACTACGAAGATCCACAGTTTATTGGATACTCCATCGTATGGTTATATACGAACTCGAAAGGAACTTGTTCCAGTTCGGGGATGGATTCTGGTTCAGGAGAAATAGGAATAAGATTTATTCAGGTGTCTTTTATCTTCACCTTCTCTCGCTTTGCGAGTGCTCCTAGGATTAGGACAGTACACCCATTATGCTTATTGGATAGTCTTCTTCCAAACCATAGGCTGGTGCCGAACGGTAGGGAAGGAAGAAAACCATTTGGCCTAAAGGGGTGTGCAGAAGGTAAAGACTAAAGACATATGAAGGGATTTTGAGAAGTGGCAAAGAATTATATGGTTACAGTCGTGAATCTGGAAGAGGCATTACTAGGAATACCGGGATACCCCATCGAAACATTTCAATGTTTCAGTCTCACTGTGTACTGTTAAAAGAAAACTGATTTCCCGATTAGATACTTACTCCAGGGTATGTATTTACCAGGTTTGATTCTCACATCTGTATGGTTTTACAGATGATGAGTGGGAGTAGGTTATTGGGAATTGGGTGATCATCCTCATTATATCGGGATTCGTTGTAATCGGTGATATTTGAGGAAATCACCTGGGCTGTTTGCCGGTCGGCAAATATTTGGTTTTGAATATCCGCTTTTATGCACCAATTTCAAATTGATATATCTGTACGTCTATTTTCATATAGTGAGATATACCTTTCTGAAATTATGTCTATGACATTTACCTATATCAGTGGATGGTTAGGTAAGGAGCATTAAACAGCGGTGTAATTCTTCTTGACCATAAGTACAGTTTTCAACCTACGACACACAGTGAATGAGTTATCAGACTCAAGTGACTTGTACAGAGTATTGTATGTTGTCCAGGGTCCATCAGGACAGAGGGGTTGGTCCTCGTACTATATTCGGTTTACTTGTGACTTCTCTAGTTTTTAGACAGGTGTTTCGCGGAAACACAGGGTCCGGATTTTGAGAAGTTATAGGTATTTGAATAGAGTAGAGAACCAGGTGCAGCAAGTATCGGGATTCTTCAAAGAGATCGAAGATGTAGATAGTTGTGTATGGTATTCAGTTGATAGTAATGATAAAGAGATCTTGCTTCTCTTTCAGGTTACTCATAATTGGAAGCATTCCTAAGTTGAGTAACGCTGATCGACCTTCTTCCATTTAGTTGACATGCACTGGAGACAGCTGCATGATTTGGATCTGGTTCATTTAAATCAGTGCCTCTGTTTCTATATTGGATATAGAACAGTTCATATCTTAACGATGTTAAGGTACGGGGAGTTGTCCGGCTTATGATTAAAACCAGACTCTGGATAACTCAAGGCACGTTTCTGTAATGGCTGTTTGTGGGTTGACCCAGGCTATGACGAGGGTTGATTTTCTACCATCTGGATGAACAATAGCAATATTGTTCTAGACTCGCCACAGTTTTATTAAAAATGGATTTTTTCAGAAAACAGTAGTGGGAGTATGGTAGAACTGGAAGTGATTCCAGAACCACAAACGATTACTGAAGATTTGATAAGGAACCTAAAGATTCAATCTGGATTGACATTCCATTGGCCACTCCGCAGATAAGGTGGGTAACTTCAGGCACCCGAGAGGTACTACGGTAGCCTCAAGGACGGTGACAGGGAAGTTCTTGTTTACCCACAATTACCATTGCTGTTGTTCCAGGCTGCGAGACCCGGCGGGAGGATGAGTATAGCGTCGTTCTAAACTAGTATTTAGAAGTGTATGTCTATATGACTCTACCAGAGGGTTGTTGTAGTCAGTGGGAGCAGCGGAAGCATTGGTGGACAGGTAGCTTATGTCTATTTATAGACTAAAGCAGATATAGCGGAGATAGATCATCTTTTTCTGACGTGACAGTCATGGGTTTGACTTCATCAGAATAGGGGATGGATCTGTTGAGAAGGTAGTAGGGTGTGATGTTATGGTATTTGGATGGCATACACAGAGTAGGAAAAGAAACTCCTATACTACGATCGGTTATACTTTGGTCGTCACACAGTGGTTTCTCCACAATGGGACTTGGACATTAGATCAGACATACTGGTTACTAGATCTATGGTTTTAGATCTAGATTTGGGTGGTTTCCCAATCAGGGTACTTAGACAGCATTCTAAGAGTATTTAGAATGGACGACTCCTGGCACGGTGGTGTACCTGCAGGTGACGGAGTCATCCTCTCTAAAGGTGTCTTACAGACTAATGTAGAGAGGGATGTGCATGATTGGCAGATCACTTGCTCAGGCAATTGAGTCAATCATGAGATGTCAAGTACCACACCAGATGTTGTTCTTGCACTAGATGCAATAAGCTGACATTAATCCAATCCTGGAGAAACGGTCGGAAGCAGTTTTAGAACATAAGTGGATGTTCTAGGGATATGATAACGACAGCCTCATTCGGGAAACAGTTATCATTCCAGGCTTCCAAGGTGACATGGACGACAAGGAGGTTGTCAGAGTTATATTTTTCCTTCTGATGAGGGGCAGTATTTTGGACAGGTGGTCCAAGGCAATACTGAGGGTGGCATGGCGCAGGATACTGATTAAGTTCAGTTGACGATACAGTCTAAGAAGTTTGGATTTGGAGTTCATTTATGAGCTATGTCCCATCAGACATCCAGACACATTCTAAGACAGGTATTGCTCATTTCGGGAGATGGCTTTCTCCGCGAACTTGAGATATAGAGAGACATAGAAAGATACTACAAAGCGGATCCACTCACTAAGGCTATTCCTCGAACGCAATAGTTTCGTAAACGAGCTTTGTGAGACTGACTAGTACAGGAGTTGGGTGTTCGGTATCACACGGGCTATGAGTATGCGACATCGCAATAATTAGCCTTGTGTGCAAGTGGGAGATTGTTGGAGATAGTGCCCTCAGAGTCAATTATTAGGTCACAGGTACGTGATTGCAATGATTGAT
The DNA here is from genome assembly GCA_030015575.1 of Agapanthus africanus. Lineage (NCBI taxonomy): Eukaryota > Viridiplantae > Streptophyta > Magnoliopsida > Asparagales > Amaryllidaceae > Agapanthus > Agapanthus africanus. The sequence goes on from JASDDO010000022.1 coordinate 570,878,185, forward strand.
GGAGGACCTATCCCGGTAGGACAGTCTTACTCGATATGATAGTATGCTATCTGGTTTACCTTTATCATCGTGTACTGCATTAGGTGACCTGACAAGTAGCTATTACACGTTGATAGAGCCCCTAGGATTCTTGCTTGACCACCAGCAGTATGAGGGCGATCATATAAGTGGGAGCTGGGGGTCTATAAGCATATCCTTAAATGGTCCCTAGTCGTGTGAGTTTCGAGACAGGGCATCGATACTCCAGAGTAGACTAGTGTATACAGTCGAGACCCCGACGAGGGGCGGTGGCCGGTCTCACAAGCCACTGGTGTCAGTTGGATCACCTAAGATGTATACAGGTCCTCATTGGGTTATGAGTACACCGGACAGGACTCGCCGGGAACATGCTAGTTGGTCATATACCAGACGTCAGATGGCAGTTCCCTGGTGACATGTGTGCAGGTTAGTTCATCGACCTGGGGATCGTCATTTTTCTCGTGTGAGTTCCTACTGTACTTTGATTACTACCCTACCACGGCTCAAAGGAGTCGTGCAAACAGGTTTTATTTGGGTACAGTCCCGAGCCACATGGAGGCAGTGAGCATATCTTCAGGGGTTCGTCTCACCCGGTATTGGGGGTGAGGTCGTGCTGTGTCTAGGAGAGCCATTACACGAAGTCCTTGGCCAAGGCAAGGAGATTTACTGGTAGGTATTCCAGTAGTATCTCAGGGTGTTCTGGGCTATACTCCGACATGACTTGTACCGCTTTTGGGGGTCTGACTTTTTCCAACCCCCTAGGCCCGCCATGCGATGCTCATAGACGAATGGACCGGACTGTACGGATATTGTCACTGACAGGCTCAGTAGGGTTGTCAGGCTGAGTTCGCTCACAGACGTCCCTTTTAGTCAATACCTGGTAGCCCGTTACGTATTGGCTTATACCTCTGACGTGCTAGTGGTTAAATCCACAACCAAGGTGTTGACGAGTCTTTAGAGTCCCCCACATTCAGTTACTCAGCTTTCAGGCGAAAGGTTGTAGAGGCCGTATGGAGATATGGCAAGGTCCGATCAGATACGTGCGGTATTGCACGGATCAGGATCGGACAGTTTGTACTATAGGCCGTATGGATATATGGCAGGGTTCGATCAGATACGTGCGGTATTGCACGGATCAGGATCGAACGGATATTACTAGCCGGCTTTGGTTTAAGCCGGATCCTAGTATAGTAAAGTGTAGATTTTGTCTCATTGCAGTTGTTTTTCGGTCGGAATACAAATGCAGGTGTGTATGCACAGTATCGGGGTTTTCCTGTAATTTATTACGGGACCTGTTTTCTGGAGTTGCCAGTTTGCTTTTCGTTTCGGCCGATTTCCTTTGTATCGTTCATTGGCCGAAGATTGGTGGAGGAGGGCTTATTTGCATTGTTGTAAATAAGCTTTTGTGGAAGGGGGTCTTTGCATATTCTTGTGTCATGATGGTTGCACCATTCCTTGACCTTGGCTTCTTGACTTCTCCATCATGGCTTGACTTTTATATGACATGGTTTTCATGATGGTTGTGGTGGAGTGAGGTTCTCTTTTGGTGATCATTTCTTTGCATGATTTGGTTGTTGAGTGTTGGTGTATCTTTGTGATCATTATTCCATATGATAACCATTTTCCTCTCTCTCTCTTGGATGATATGAGAATGGCTATCCTCTTTCCTTTTTGGGCTCTCTCCATTCTCTCCACCACCATGTCTTGGCCGGCCATTCTTTTGAGAGGGGGCTGTCCAAATTTTTGGAAGTGGATTTTTGTTCACTTCATGCTCCAAAAATCCCCTAGTTCCTCCACAAAAATTCTTGTATCATCCCTCCACCAAAATGGCATCTCCATATACCCCAAATGAGACATAGTAATCCACACTACATTCTACAGCAAATCTTGGGCACGTCGACTAGCCAGCTTCGTGCCCGAGTTGCCTCGGCATTGAGGTGGGAGCCCGTAAAAGAAGTAGGCGATGTGGTGCACTTCCGGCGACGAGGAGGAGACAGGACATTCCGCAGGAGATTGGGACGACGACGAGAAGACCGGAGGACTCGGATCTGTCGGTATATCTCTCTTCCCTTTCTTGTAGATAGATAGGACTAGTTAGTGGTTCGATCCGGGTATTAGTGCGCGGCGGTTTGCCAGTTCAAGTAAAATTTAAGTTTATCACCGCTTCCGCAATTGGCCGTCGGATTGACGGCCGGGGCGCCGCCGTGCACTTACAGTGGTATCAGAGCCTCGCCATTAACTTAGTCTAGCTTGGTTTAATGTGTTTTGCATTTCCGATCGACCAAAACTCCAAAATCTACATTTTTGTTAGCATCAGTTTCTGTTGAAATTTTTTGGTCTCGAAAAATTTTTCAGGTTGTAAAATATTGATGTACTGGAAAATCTAAGAGCTCTGTAAAAATTCGATGAAGTGACTCCACAGTGGGAGCGCGGAACCGCCGCAAATACCCCCTTCCCGCCGCTGTTCCGCCGCACACTGTGGGGATCCCTGCACCAATTTTTTACAGAGGCTTTCTGGGGTGAAAAGTGGGGTTTTGGAATAATAACATTGGGCCCAGAATTTCTTGATCTGCTACAGTAATGCTTGGGGGCCCACTTGTTAAAATTTGATTGATCGGATATTTTAAACACATTATTTCACAGTATTTACATTATATCTGCGACCGTGAATGTCACTTGATCGGTAAATCCTGTCTAACTGCTATAGCCCGGTTAGACGGATTTGCGAACGTGACTTTCACGTTGATGTTCTGTTTTTGCTGTGATGTTGCGGATCGGTCGTGGGGGATAGCCTGGATGCAATGCTAGTACAGTTGTGGTTGTATTATGTACATTTGATATTGCGGGGCGAGCGTCCGACATGTGGACCGCCGTCACTGCCTGTTTGTATTATTATTTTGGGGCACGACCTGGTTGCGGTCGATGTACCCGTTGTATGTATATTTTACTTTCTGTACTAGGATTATCCCGCGGAGGGGTGCACGGATAGCCGGGTTCTAGAGGGCAACAAGCCCGCATCTCATGGCATTGAGACGGAGGGGGCTTTACTCTAGGATTGGCGGGCTATTCGCCGCACTCGTAGGGGGTACAGGTTGACCCAGGAGGGGTGCCCAAGTTACCGGATTCCGTGAAGTGCTGGGTGGTCCATTCACGGTGCTGAAGGGGGCTGCCTCGCTTCAGGTTTTGGCGGGTAACTTGCCGCGCCCGTAGGGGTCTAGGATTTCATTGCACAGGCTATCCACACGACCAGGGGAACGTCGGGTTTCAGTAGTGGCTCTGTGAAACCCGGGGATCCTAGATATCTGTATTGTTTCTGTGATGCTGTACATTTCTGTGATGTTGCATTTCTTATCACGCCTTGAGCGAAATATAATATATTGGTATATATATTAGTAGATGTTGTATATGTTTTGTATCCGCACTAGTCCAGTCCCCGCTCTGTCGTTAGTTAGCTAACCTAACGGGTAATGACGGGACCTAGTGGCGAATGCGGATGGCATATACGTACATCAGTATATTTTCATTCTTTTTGGTGTGATCAATTGATGGGACTGCATTGATTCGGATCAATGCAAGTTTAAAAACAAACCTAATCTGATGTTGTTGGAACACTTTTTCAAAAAGCTGTTATTGCAAGGACGTTCACTTTTGTTTTGCATCGTGGTATTCAGTTGGAATATCCTGCTCCTCAGTCGACGAGGCAAGGGCCGAGATCCCTTCACCGGGAGTGACCCCTTGGACAGAAGTTTGCGTCAGGGCAATCACTTCACTATAGCCGATTACTTTTGCTTTGCACCGTGGTATTCAGTTGGAATATCCTGCACCTCATTCTACGGGGAAAGAGCCGAGATCCCTTCACCGGGCGTGACCTCTTTAGCAACGGTTTTCGTCACTATATTTTTAAAAGCTATTCGTTCCTTCGACGATATCAAGTTCTTTACGTTAAAGGTTTTCGCCAGAAACCATTCGTAGCCCTCCGTTGTTTCAGACGGGTAGCACGTAGTATTCATGCTATGTTTGTTGACCTTCGTCAAGGCATAGTGTATGGTAGCTGCTTGTTGCCTTTCTGCTGCATAGATAGATGCGTTGGTTTGGGACAGTCGTACAGCCTTGTTGACCTTCGTCAAGGGCTTGTACGGGTGGATTCAAATTAACCTGGATAATGACGGGTAGAACTTGACATGTGACTTATGATTTGTTGACCTTCGCCAAGGTCATAAGAGCATGGGGCAGAAATCACATCGGGAGTTTCAAAAGAACTGAAACTTGCCAGATATGCGCATACCTTCTGGAGTGTGATGACGTGAGCGGATTCCGTCACGTTATCATGCGATGAGAGTTGGATCCCGATTCCCACTGATGAGTTAGTTTACTCCTCGGGTAACCCCGACTAATTCTTCTTTCAGGTTTGGAGGAGAATTTGCGGTACAGTGGGAGGATTCCAGATTAGATTAATTGGTAACCATTTTGATCTAGGTTAGAGTGCACGCTGAGTGTTTCTTTTCTCTCTCTCTTCGGCAGCGACCATTGACCCGACCCTAAGACTATGACTCAGTGACCAAGTTGACCGAACCTTCTTAACACTGGCTTTTGGATTGTCAGAGTTGCAGACCTCATTGCCACTCCTACTTTTACCCTTTTCACCAGGACACCCCGTATTACTACGAACGTCCACTTCCATTGGACAAAACCATCGTATGGTTAGATACGAACTCGAAAGAATTTATTCGAGGATGGTTTCCGGTTCTGGAGGAAACGGATAGGATTATTCAGTTGTCTTTTCCTTTTACCTTCTCTCAGGTTGCGAGTACTCCTTGGTTTAGGAGATAGTACACCTATTACGCAAATTGGATAGTCTTCTTCCAAACCATAGGCAGGTGCCGACCGGTAGGGAATGAAGAAAACCAATTAGCATAACGATGGTGTGCAGAAGGTATTAAGTTAAGACAAAGCAAGGTATTAGTAAGAGGGAAAAATAAATTGCAACAGATATTCACGACCAAACCAAGTATCTCTTCGCCAATCCTAAATCACCTTTGCATTTCTCCAGGACACTCCGTATCACTACGAAGATCCACAGTTTATTGGATACTCCATCGTATGGTTATATACGAACTCGAAAGGAACTTGTTCCAGTTCGGGGATGGATTCTGGTTCAGGAGAAATAGGAATAAGATTTATTCAGGTGTCTTTTATCTTCACCTTCTCTCGCTTTGCGAGTGCTCCTAGGATTAGGACAGTACACCCATTATGCTTATTGGATAGTCTTCTTCCAAACCATAGGCTGGTGCCGAACGGTAGGGAAGGAAGAAAACCATTTGGCCTAAAGGGGTGTGCAGAAGGTAAAGACTAAAGACATATGAAGGGATTTTGAGAAGTGGCAAAGAATTATATGGTTACAGTCGTGAATCTGGAAGAGGCATTACTAGGAATACCGGGATACCCCATCGAAACATTTCAATGTTTCAGTCTCACTGTGTACTGTTAAAAGAAAACTGATTTCCCGATTAGATACTTACTCCAGGGTATGTATTTACCAGGTTTGATTCTCACATCTGTATGGTTTTACAGATGATGAGTGGGAGTAGGTTATTGGGAATTGGGTGATCATCCTCATTATATCGGGATTCGTTGTAATCGGTGATATTTGAGGAAATCACCTGGGCTGTTTGCCGGTCGGCAAATATTTGGTTTTGAATATCCGCTTTTATGCACCAATTTCAAATTGATATATCTGTACGTCTATTTTCATATAGTGAGATATACCTTTCTGAAATTATGTCTATGACATTTACCTATATCAGTGGATGGTTAGGTAAGGAGCATTAAACAGCGGTGTAATTCTTCTTGACCATAAGTACAGTTTTCAACCTACGACACACAGTGAATGAGTTATCAGACTCAAGTGACTTGTACAGAGTATTGTATGTTGTCCAGGGTCCATCAGGACAGAGGGGTTGGTCCTCGTACTATATTCGGTTTACTTGTGACTTCTCTAGTTTTTAGACAGGTGTTTCGCGGAAACACAGGGTCCGGATTTTGAGAAGTTATAGGTATTTGAATAGAGTAGAGAACCAGGTGCAGCAAGTATCGGGATTCTTCAAAGAGATCGAAGATGTAGATACTTGTGTATGGTATTCAGTTGATAGTAATGATAAAGAGATCTTGCTTCTCTTTCAGGTTACTCATAATTGGAAGCATTCCTAAGTTGAGTAACGCTGATCGACCTTCTTCCATTTAGTTGACATGCACTGGAGACAGCTGCATGATTTGGATCTGGTTCATTTAAATCAGTGCCTCTGTTTCTATATTGGATATAGAACAGTTCATATCTTAACGATGTTAAGGTACGGGGAGTTTTCCGGCTTATGATTAAAACCAGACTCTGGATAACTCAAGGCACGTTTCTGTAATGGCTGTTTGTGGGTTGACCCAGGCTATGACGAGGGTTGATTTTCTACCATCTGGATGAACAATAGCAATATTGTTCTAGACTCACCACAGTTTTATTAAAAATGGATTTTTTCAGAAAACAGTAGTGGGAGTATGGTAGAACTGGAAGTGATTCCAGAACCACAAACGATTACTGAAGATTTGATAAGGAACCTAAAGATTCAATCTGGATTGACATTCCATTGGCCACTCCGCAGATAAGGTGGGTAACTTCAGGCACCCGAGAGGTACTACGGTAGCCTCAAGGACGGTGACAGGGAAGTTCTTGTTTACCCACAATTACCATTGCTGTTGTTCCAGGCTGCGAGACCCGGCGGGAGGATGAGTATAGCGTCGTTCTAAACTAGTATTTAGAAGTGTATGTCTATATGACTCTGCCAGAGGGTTGTTGTAGTCAGTGGGAGCAGCGGAAGCATTGGTGGACAGGTAGCTTATGTCTATTTATAGACTAAAGCAGATATAGCGGAGATAGATCATCTTTTTCTGACGTGACAGTCATGGGTTTGACTTCATCAGAATAGGGGATGGATCTGTTGAGAAGGTAGTAGGGTGTGATGTCATGGTATTTGGATGGCATACACAGAGTAGGAAAAGAAACTCCTATACTACGATCGGTTATACTTTGGTCGTCACACAGTGGTTTCTCCACAATGGGACTTGGACATTAGATCAGACATATTGGTTACTAGATCTATGGTTTTAGATCTAGATTTGGGTGGTTTCCCAATCAGGGTACTTAGACAGCATTCTAAGAGTATTTAGAATGGACGACTCCTGGCACGGTGGTGTACCTGCAGGTGACGGAGTCATCCTCTCTAACGGTGTCTTACAGACTAATGTAGAGAGGGATGTGCATGATTGGCAGATCACTTGCTCAGGCAATTGAGTCAATCATGAGATGTCAAGTACCACACCAGATGTTGTTCTTGCACTAGATGCAATAAGCTGACATTAATCCAATCCTGGAGAAACGGTCGGAAGCAGTTTTAGAACATAAGTGGATGTTCTAGGGATATGATAACGACAGCCTCATTCGGGAAACAGTTATCATTCCAGGCTTCCAAGGTGACATGGACGACAAGGAGGTTGTCAGAGTTATATTTTTCCTTCTGATGAGGGGCAGTATTTTGGACAGGTGGTCCAAGGCAATACTGAGGGTGGCATGGCGCAGGATACTGATTAAGTTCAGTTGACGATACAGTCTAAGAAGTTTGGATTTGGAGTTCATTTATGAGCTATGTCCCATCAGACATCCAGACACATTCTAAGACAGGTATTGCTCATTTCGGGAGATGGCTTTCTCCGCGAACTTGAGATATAGAGAGACATAGAAAGATACTACAAAGCGGATCCACTCACTAAGGCTATTCCTCGAACGCAATAGTTTCGTAAACGAGCTTTGTGAGACTGACTAGTACAGGAGTTGGGTGTTCGGTATCACACGGGCTATGAGTATGCGACATCGCAATAATTAGCCTTGAGTGCAAGTGGGAGATTGTTGGAGATAGTGCCCTCAGAGTCAATTATTAGGTCACAGGTACGTGATTGCAATGATTGATGGAGGACCTATCCCGGTAGGACAGTCTTACTCGAGATGATAGTATGCTATCTGGTTTACCTTTATCATCGTGTACTGCTTTAGGTGACCTGACAAGTAGCTATTACACGTTGATAGAGCCCCTAGGATTCTTGCTTGACCACCAGCAGTATGAGGGCGATCATATAAGTGGGAGCTGGGGGTCTATAAGCATATCCTTAAATGGTCCCTAGTCGTGTGAGTTTCGAGACAGGGCATCGATACTCCAGAGTAGACTAGTGTATACAGTCGAGACCCCGACGAGGGGCGGTGGCCGGTCTCACAAGCCACTGGTGTCAGTTGGATCACCTAAGATGTATACAGGTGCTCATTGGGTTATGAGTACACCGGACAGGACTTGCCGGGAACATGCTAGTTGGTCATATACCAGACGTCAGATAGCAGTTCCCTGGTGACATGTGTGCAGGTTAGTTCATCGACCTGGGGATCGTCATTTGTCTCGTGTGAGTTCCCACTGTACTTTGATTACTACCCTACCACGGCTCAAAGGAGTCGTGCAAACAGGTTTTAGTTGGGTACAGTCCCGAGCCACATGGAGGCAGTGAGCGTATCTTCAGGGGTTCGTCTCTCCCGGTATTGGGGGTGAGGTCGTGCTGTGTCTAGGAGAGCCATTACACGAAGTCCTTGGCCAAGGCAAGGAGATTTACTGGTAGGTATTCCAGTAGTATCTCAGGGTGTTCTGGGCTACACTCCGACACGACTTGTACCGCTTTTGGGGGTCTGACTTTTACCAACCCCCTAGGCCCGCCATGCGATGCTCATAGACGAACGGACCGGACTGTACGGATATTGTCACTGACAGGCTCAGTAGGGTTGTCAGGCTGAGTTCGCTCACAGACGTCCCTTTTAGTCAATACCTGGTAGCCCGTTACGTATTGGCTTATACCTCTGACGTGCTAGTGGTTAAATCCACAACCAAGGTGTTGACGAGTCTTTAGAGTCCCCCACATTCAGTTACTCAGCTTTCGGGCGAAAGGTTGTAGAGGCCGTATGGAGATATGGCAAGGTCCGATCAGATACGTGCGATATTGCACGGATCAGGATCGGACAGTTTGTACTATAGGCCGTATGGATATATGGCAGGGTTCAATCAGATACGTGCGGTATTGCACGGATCAGGATCGAACGGATATTACTAGCCGGCTTTGGTTTAAGCCGGATCCTAGTATAGTACAGTGTAGATTTTGTCTCATTGCAGTTGTATTTCTGTCGGAATACAAATGCAGGTGTGTATGCACAGTATCGGGGTTTTCCTGTAATTTATTACGGGACCTGTTTTCTGGAGTTGCCAGTTTGCTTTTCGTTTCGGCCGATTTCCTTTGTATCATTCATTGGCCGAAGATTGGTGGAGGAGGGCTTATTTGCATTGTTGCAAATAAGCTTTTGTGGAAGGGGGTCTTTGCATATTCTTGTGTCATGATGGTTGCACCATTCCTTGACCTTGAGTTCTTGACTTCTCCATCATGGATTGACTTTCATATGACATGGTTTTCATGATGGTTGTGGTGGAGTGAGGTTCTCTTTTGGTGATCATTTCTTTGCATGATTTGGTTGTTGAGTGTTGGTGTATCTTTGTGATCATTATTCCATATGATAACCATTTTCCTCTCTCTTTCTTGGATGATATGAGAATGGCTATCCTCTTTCCTTTTTGTGCTCTCTCCATTCTCTCCACCACCATGTCTTGGCCGGCCATTCTTTTGAGAGGGGGCTGTCCAAATTTTTGGAAGTGGATTTTTGTTCACTTCATGCTCCAAAAATCCCCTAGTTCCTCTACAAAAATTCTTGTATCATCCCTCCACCAAAATGGCATCTCCATATACCCCAAATGAGACATAGTAATCCACACTACATTCTACAGCAAATCTTGGGCACGTCGACTAGCCAGCTTCGTGCCCGAGTTGCCTCGGCATTGAGGTGGGAGCCCGTAAAAGAAGTAGGCAATGTGGTGCACTTCCGGCGACGAGGAGGAGACAGGACATTCCGCAGGAGATTGGGACGACGACGAGAAGACCGGAGGACTCGGATCTGTCGGTATATCTCTCTTCCCTTTCTTGTAGATAGCTAGGACTAGTTAGTGGTTCGATCCGGGTATTAGTGCGCGGCGGTTTGCCAGTTCAAGTAAAATTTAAGTTTATCACCGCTTCCGCAATTGGCCGTCGGATTGACGGCCGGGGCGCCGCCGTGCACTTACAACATAATATAAGCATGCGATGCGAAGCGAACCACAATAATGAGTGGGAGCTGAATACTCGACGCAACTATAACTAATCTGCATTAATCTAATAAAAGTCCTATAAATGGTGCCTTTTGAAATAACACGAATCATGGGGTTTTGAAAATAGGGCTACGGTGTTTTTATGAAAAGATACGTCCTTTGAAATATCCGTAGGATCCCTTGGGCTGTCTTTTAAAATACCCACGACCCGCTAGTTTTGAAATAGGTACGAGTCTAATCTAATCTAACAACTACACTAAACTATACAGCTGAACTAACAAGCTGAGCTACAGGTAAGGAAACCGCCTAACATCTGAGTCGATACATATACATACCTGTATATATATTAGTCGGTGATCCCGCCTCAATAATATCATATCCGATACCATATCCATAATCAGACATCCCAAGTCAAGAGTACGGATCAATCATCAAAATATAGCTCGTACGTAAATCCGTCGTACGGCATCCCCAAATCTGGGTACGGGTTAATATCACATTCATCATACTATTCACCTGGCATTCTCTTTATCAAATATCATGATCGGGGTACTTATCTACGTCTAGTACAATACTGATACCACCTAAGTTTGCATGTCTGTGTGTAAGAATCACTACGTCAAAAGATCCGCTAAAACATCATGTCGTATCTCAATACGAACCAAATCACATCACCGATCTTCTGGCCTCAAGCCCAATATCATCGACTCATCTCAAATTCCAAATACTATCCTCAAATCCAGTATATGAACACATAGTCCCATACCCATGTGAACACATAAATATATATTCCCATATACGCACATATAAAAGAAATAATGTATGCAAGTATGTGTCTGCGTGCGTGTGTGAGTGCGACCACTACTCTAGGGTTTCGCAACTACACTAAACCAATCCAAAAATACCAAATGTCCATCTCTATCATCAATAATCTTAACAACATATAAACAATATCTGTGTGTATACGTATTCGTATACATCACCACGATCTGCGGGGGTGCTATACGCCATCCACCCGACTTCTCCCTGTAGATATATATCTACTCACCTGCATCCTGCGTGTCGGTATCGATGTCGCCTTCATCTTCTGCATCGTCTCGGATCGTCGCGTGGGTACCTACACATCATACGTATCGCATCGCATTAAAACCAAATCGAAACTAAAACGACACGCGAAAACCAACACGATACGCTAAAAGGCTTATAGGTTAGAACCTATGGTTAGCCTTCGCAAAACAACCCGAAATCACTCGATGTAGTCGTACAAACGCCAAGTGACCGAGGTAAAACCCAAATATGAAATTCTAGAAATCGAAATACGGAAAACAATAACTCAATTCAAAGCAGCAACCCAAGAAAACGATCCCAGATTTCGCCTCAGGCCAAATAAAGTCAAGCAAACAAGTCTAGAGTGATGTATAGGGTGTATGTGACCTACAGTAGAAGCCTGGACCCGTCTCCTCAACAAGTGGCCGATCCCCCTTAAGGCCAAAACCGGCCTGGCCGGCCCCCCTATGCCCAATGGGGTTCTTCTCGCTACGGTGGATTCCTATGGTCTCAATTGGGTCCCTGGAGTTGTTTAATTTTCCAGAAAAAGTCCCAGTACATTCCAGATTTCCCTGCACGCTCCAGCTTGTCACAAACCGACATGAAAGTCCCGTAATTCCGTATTTTTGGGTTTCCAGTGGGGTTGGTCTGGGTTTCTAGCACTAGGGTGCTTTTATGGTCTCCACTGAACTCAATTTCCCATCCCAACTCAATTTTCCTCAAACCCTTACTAGTTTTTCCTAAAATCCACAAAATCACCCGATTTCGATTCTAAACTTGCATAGGGGTATAAGTAAGGCTAAAACTAAGCTAATGGTTCAGTAATTACCTCATATGGCAACTCAAGAATTTTCTTGAGTTGCCCCTAGTGGCCAAAATCCATGCTTCTTTGGTCTAATGTGTAGATCTTGAGCTTGTGCACACTTTTAATGAAATGAGGGTAGGGTTTTGGTGTAGTTTGTGAGATGATTTGGGGCTTGAAGAGAGGAGGAAGATGAAGTGCAGGAGTAGCAGCAGCAATGGAGAGGGAAATGGTGAAGGAAATGAAGGATGAAGCCAAGTCAAAGCAACCCCTCACTCTCCCTCTCTCACCCATACCTAATATAATATTCCTTTCTCTTTCTCTTTTTCTTTTCCTTTTCTTTAATTCCTTCTCACTCAAATAGTGATCCCAAAATAAAACCATGGCAAGAAAAATGTAACACAAGTCCAAAAATGATATGTGCATGATTTGCACAACAAGCCAAAAATCCGATGAGCGATTTTTAATCGCGATTAGCACTAAATTAGCATATAAATGCTCATAAAAACTTAAAAATGGCATAATTCCATAAAATACCCTATTTTAGAATTTTCCATAATTTTTCCAAAATTTTTCTCATTTATTATAAATTTAATATTAAAATAATCAATAAAATAATATTAAATTATAAAAATTCCCAAAAATAATATTTTATTATTTTGAAATGTTACACAAAAATGAAACCCCTCTCTTCTCCCTAAGTTGCCGGCCCGTTCTCTATCAAAATGGTGGAGGAATAACCAAAAACAAGAAGGGAGGTGAGTGTAGTAAAAGCAAAGGGTGACCACATCCAAAAGGCAAGCCTCACATCAACTCTCATCATAAATCCTTTCTCATTAAAGCAAGAAATGATGATAGAAAAGAATGGAATCAGAAGATGCTTTCACAATCTTTCAAATCACAAATACCCCCTCCATAAATGCTAATTTGCGAACTTGCAAATTATCCCCTCCATCACAAAAGTCCGGCCGGGAAGGAACAAAGGAAAACTGGCCGGAACGGAATGCAAACTGGAAACTTCAGAAAACTGATCCTGTAATAAATTACAGGAAAACCCGCGACTGTATATACATACCCGGATTTGTATTCCCACAGAACACAAATGCAAAGAGACAAAATCTACACTTTCTAATACTAGGATCCGGCTTAAACCAAAGCCCGCTAGTAAAATCCGTCCGATCACGATCCGTGCAATACCGCACGTATCTGATCGAACCCTGCCATATCTCCATACGGCCTCTACAGCGTTTCGCCCGAAACCTGAGTAACTGTGTGTGGTGGACTCTAAAGGCTCGTCAATACTATGGCTGTGGATTTAACCACTAGCACGTCAGAGGTATTAGCCATACGTGACGGGCTACCAGCTATTGGCCAAAAGGGACGTCGATGAGCAAACTCATCCTGACACCCTACTGTGCCTGTCAGTGACAATATCCGTACAGTCCGGTCCGTTCGTCTATGAGCATCGCATGGCGGGCCTATGGGGTTGGTAAAAGTCAGACCCCCAAAAGCGGTACAAGTCGTGTCGGAGTGTAGCCCAGAACACCCTGAGATACTAATGGAATACCTACCAGCAAATCTCCTGCCTTGGCCAAGGACTTTTCATGTACTGGCTCTCCTAGACACAGCGCGACCTCACCCCCAATACCGGGAGAGACGAACCCCTGCAAATCCGCTCACTGCCTTCATGTGGCTCGGGACTGTACCCAACTAAAACCTGTTTGCATGACTCCTTTGAGCCGTGGTAGGGTAGTAATCAAAGCACAGTGGGAACTTACACGAGACAAATGACGATCTCAGGTCGATGAACTAACCTGTACACATGTCACCAGGGAACTGCTATCTGACATCTGGTATAATCCCAACTAGCAGGTTCCCGGCGAGTCCTGTCCGGTGTACTCATAACCCAATGAGCACCTGTATACATCTTAGGTGAACCAACTGACACCGGTGGCTTGTGAGACCGGCCACCGCCCCTCATCGGGGTCTCGACTATATACACTAGTCTACTCTGGAGAATCGATGCCCTGTCTCGAAACTCCCACGACTAGGGACCTTTTAAGGATGTGCTTATAGACTCCAGCTCTCACGTATATGATCGCCCTCATACTGCTGGTAGTCAAGGAAGAATCCTAGGGGCTCTATCAATGTGCAATAGCGACTCGTAAGGTCACCTAAAGCAGTACACGATGATAAAGATAAACCAGATAGCATACTATCATCTTGAGTAAGACTGTCCTACCGGGATAGGTCCTCCCTCAATCATTGCAATCACGTGCCTGTGATCCAATAATTAACTCTGAGGGCACTATCTCCAACACACACCAAGGGTTTGGTAGCGGTTCCGCGGCCCAAATTGTGAATTAGTCCCTCAAACTTCACATATTTATTCTGAGGTCCTTTCTTGTCATTTTTTTCTGGGAATTTTTTAATTCCACTCAAGTGTTGAGTTTTCTAGGGTTTTATTGGGGACTCGTTAATTCGATCGGATAATTTAACTTCATTTATGTTTTTCCAGATATTTTAGAAACTGTTAAAAAGTTCGACCGGTTATAAATACCCATTTTTTCCCCTGCCGGGAAATTTCCAAGTGTTGGATTTTTCCGTAGTTTAAGAACGTTCTAAGTAGTGCAAGTAACGCGATGGACCCTCTAGAAGACAACAAACCTTAACTCGATTATGTGACCGTCTTGAACTGCCCTTTGAACCTTAGGGTTTGGGGCAGTACGGCGTGCCACATGTGAGGCGTTGGCTTAACCCTTCTACGGCTGGACCGTTGGTACTGTGGCATGAAGTGGATGTTTTTAAACTTATTTCATTTGTTGAGCTTTTCGGGAAAACTTGGGTGTTTGATTATTCGATCGGAAAGTTTAACATTGTCTATTTATCTGGAATGTGATACAATATTTGGAATCCACAAGTAGTTATAAGATAACTGAATGAATGTTATAAATCTAGCACTTTAGTCTCACTTGATCGGTTGCCACGGAATTTTGATGTGATCAAAAGTCCGTCGCAATCACGTTGCGTACGCGGATACTCGCCGGGTAAACTTAATAGACAGCCATGCCCCATAGCCCCGACCAAGTGACTGTAGGAGAACCCCGTCGCCAAAAGCATCCGTTCGGGTGCTCGCGGCAGCGGTGTTCCGCCTTGGTGCACTTCGTCGACGGCAACCAGGGGTGCGGCCGTCTACTAAAGTTTGCGACGAGCATTCGATCAGGATGTCGGGAATCTTGCTGAATTGCCCGACTTGATATTGAAAAGAGTTTTCAATAATGAGACTAAAATGCGGGGTTTATAATTGTTAGGCATGCGATGTCTAAGGAATTCATTTGGTTAGGCATGCGATGTCTAAAGGGGTTGCGGATTCCAACTGTTGTAGTTTTACACTTTCTTTTCTGTGACCGTAAGTGTAATATGTGATATCGCCGGTTTCGTTGCTATATGTCAACGACAATTGGGATGCGCACATTTACTTACGTTGATGACATGTGATGTTATGTGTTGCTGGATATGTTATATTGGATCGTCGCGTTTTGAATAGCCGGGGGTTTTATGTGAGATAAGAGTTTTTATTTTCTTTCATGTAAAATTTATTGTATGTAATATTCTTTTATTGGGGCACTTCCGGGTTGAGGTTGATGTCACCATTTGTATATTATTTACTTTTCCGCACTAGGATAGACCCAAGGAGGAGAGAACAAGTAACCGGGTTCTAGAGTCCAGTGGGAGACCAACTCGAGGAGTCGAGTCCGGGTCTCCTAATTCTAGAATTGGTAGGGTTGCTTGCCACTCTCGTAGGGGTCTAGGGGTGTGGGTTTGTTTATTCATCGCGACCATGGAATCCGTGTTTTATACAGGCTCGTATTGAAAACACGGACGTCCTAGTATATCCAATGTTTCATATGTTTCTTCTGCTGCGATATCTGTGATGTGATCATTTGATATGTTGTGATGGATACTGTATATAGTATATATGATATATTATATAGACGTTACTTATGTTTTGCACTCGCGCTAGCCCTGCCCCGCTCTGTCGTTAGTTACCTAACCTAACGGTGCACGAGGGGACATCGAGGCGAATGCGGATGGCATAAGTGTACGTCGTATTTATCTGTGATGTTTAGGTGATTTAAATGATGGGACTTAATTAATATGATTAATGAAAAAAAAGAAACCTAAAAGATTTTGTGCAATCGAATTTTCAAAAACAGGTAGCTACAGTTCTTGCTTTGCATCGCGGTGTTCCTTGTAGAACATCCTGCACTTTATTCGATAAGGAAAGGGCCGAGATCCCTTCACCGGGAGTGACCCCTTTAGCAATAACTGGCAGATGCTACAACCCTCGGTTTGTCTTTTGATTGCTTCTATAGTTCTTGCTTTGCACAGCGGTATATATGATATATCCTGCACCTTATTCGATGAGGAAAGGGCCGACGATCCCTTCACCGGGAGTGACCCCTTTAGCAAAACTAGAAAAGCCTCAAAAACACTCCATTTCAAAATCATTTGATTCTGCAACGATATCAAGTTCATTACGCAATAGGTTTTCAGAAAAACCTGTCGTAGCCCTCCGTCATTTCAGATAAGTCCTACTTAGTATTCGTGCTACGTTTGTTGACCTCCGTCAAGGCGTAGTGTGCGGTAGCTAACTAGTATTTATCTGCTTATGCATATGATGCAGATTGGATTAGGGTAGTCGTACGACCTTGTTGAACTCCGTCAAGGATCGTGCGGGTGGGTTTGATTCAATCAAGAAATGACGGGTTGAACTTGACTAGTAGCCTATGGTTTGTTGACCTCTGTCAAGGTCATAGGATGCTAGGGGCAAAATTATCGGGAATTTCAAGTGTTGAAATTTGCAATGAGATTGCATACCTTCTATGAGATTGTTGGATCCCGATACCCACTACGAGTAATTGTTACTCCTGGGAGAGTTTTACACATTACAATTAGCCGATCAAGTAGGTGTCTAGAAAGGTGTCAATGGGGTTACGCCTCTGGGAAAACGAGGTTTACTTTAATTAGGTCCGTGCGAAAGCACGGGGAACCTCCCTCAAAGTACCGACACTGGCCTGGCTGAAAGATTGGCGAACTTGTAGCGTGTAATTAATCCCGGCTAGTCTTTCCTTTTAGGGTTTGAAGGAAGATTTGATAAAAACAGTGGGAGCCATCCTGATTAGATAAAATAATAACCAATCTGATCTTGTAAGAGCGCACGCAGAGTGTTTTCTTCTCTCTCTCTCTCCAGCTAGCGACCATGTCACGCCTTAATCAAGATAATAATATGGATGTATTGACCGAACCCGCTTGTTATACTGAGCTGGGGAACGTTGGTCCCGCTCCAACTTATAATTGTTATAAGACCGAGCAGGAATTAGGGGAATACCAGGATTCCCATGCCGCCCAAACGAAGAAAGTGCATGAGATGCATCTCCTTCGGGTGTGTTCATTACAAAGAACTGTTTCTCAGTATCCTCTGCGTCCTGGGTATTTGATACCGGATCAGGATCCCAGATCTGTAATCAGTTACATAGGGCTACAGAAAGGTAGAGAACTGAGAACGGGTGATAAGTTTCATGAGACAGAAAACGGTGCAAGTGTTGCAGCCAAGTCTGTTGGTCACTGTCACTCTGTATTACCAGAATACATTGATTCTGAACAAATGTTATTAGATACCGAACCTGATATACAAAATCATATCAGTCTCTTTATTTAGATAAAGAAGGATATAATTTTGTATTGTTGGATAATATTTTGAACATTTCCTATATCAAGAGTTGATCGGTTCAGGCACGTTATCTAAAAGCATTGACGTTCTAAATCAAACTACAGTTCTTAGTATACAGAACACACACAAGAGGAAGAGTTCAGAAATGAACAAATCCTTCTTGAGGCATTATAGACTAGGTTATATCAGTGCGACCCGACTAGCTAAGTTACATTAAGATGCATTTTTAAATCAGTTTGAATTTACATCTTGTGAAACTTGCCAGTCATGTTACAAAGATAAGATGACCATAGCTCTGTTTAATGGAAACAGAGAAAAAGTTAGTGAACTCTTGGGATGATACATGAAGATGTATGAAGGTCCCCTGTCTACAAATGCCAAGACCAGTTCTTTGTACTTCATTCAATTCTCTGATGATCTCTCATGATTCAGACATATGTTCCTGTTGAAACACAAGTCTGAAGCTTTTGAGATATTCACAGAATATAAGTTAGAAGTAGAGAACCAACAACGGGTATAAGGATTATGTCCTTTGATGTGATCAGGGAGGAGAATACTTGAGCACGGGATTCCTGGACTATTCTAAGAATAAGATTCTCTCTCAGCATTACTCCTCCGTATACACCATAGCACGATGGTATATCGGGGCGGAGCAATAGCACCCTATGTGATATGGTGTGCTCTATGATGTGTACTACTGAGTTTCCTATTTCCTTTTAGGGAGTTATGCACTTATGAAGTTGCATATCTATTGAATAGGGTTCCGATCAAATCAGATGCCTACCATTTCATATGAGATATGGAAAGGGAAGAGCCTATCTCTTAAGTCAGTTAAGATTTGGGGTTGTTCGGCCTATGTCTAAAAGGCAAAATCCGGACAAGCTCGAGGCAAAGTCAGTACTGTAGAAGTTTGTTGGATATCCCAAGCATACGCAAGGGAATATCTTCTACCTAACCGAGGAACAAAAGATGTTTTGTTACTCAGCATGCCACCTTTGTGAAAGGGAATTTCTTATGAAGAAATTTGTGGACATGAGGTAGAACTGGAAAGAGTTCCAGCTATACAAACTGCAGCTGATGATTTGGTAGAACCAATGGATTCAATAGCAACCAACGAACCTCAGCCTCTCCGCCGATCTAGTAGGGTTCTTCACCCACCTGAGAGATACTTCGGTTTCTCTATGACAGTGGGAGCAAGGATTGCATCATGAGATGATGACCCAACTAGTTTCGGGCTAGCCATCAGGAGTAGGACTCTGTAAGAATGACTGGATGCTTATCGATCTGAGATGGAATCCTTATACACCAACAAAGTATGGACTTTGGTTGCTTTATCTAAAGGGTTAAATCCCCATCAGGAGCAAGTATATCTTAAGAAGATTACTTGGTGTACATGGAAAAGTTAAGACTTTCAAAGCTAGACTTGTTAAAGGATTTGCATCATTGACCAGGTATGGATTATGATGAAACCTTTTCCGGTGGCTATGCTTAAGTCCATCCAGATCCTGCTTGCCACGGCTACATACCATGACTACGATATCTGGCGGTTGGGTGTCATGACTACTTTTCTAAATACTCATTTAGAAGAGAACGTCTATAAGTGCACAGCCAGAGGGCTTCGTAAACAGTGGGAGCAGCGAAAACGTGTGCAAGTAGCTTTACAGATTAAAGCAGGCATCGCGGAGTTGGAACGTCTGTTTTGATGTGTTAGTCAAAGAGTTTGACATCATCAAAATGGTAGATGAACCTTGTATATACAAAAAGGTAGTAGGGAGTATGGTGGTGATCCTCGTAGAGTACGTGGATGGCATACTCTTGATAGGGAAGTAGTTTCCTATGCTACGCTCGGTCAATCTCCGCTTATCACAAGGATTCTCCATATAGGATCATAATGATACCTCCTGAATCCTGGATTTTGGATCTATGAGATAGATCTAATTGGATATTAGGATACTCACTAGTTGTAGTGAGATGGTATCAATTGATCCTGGGGAGAATCACTGGAAAGGTTCCAGGATGATAAGGACGACTTAATGTCAGTCACAGGCATTGTCTTTACCCTCAATAAAGGGACGGTATGTTGGAAGAGTTCCAAGCTAGATACCGTGACATACTAGACGATTAAAGGCAAGATACATCGTTACCAAAGATGCTACCAAAGAGGAAGTCTGGGTGTATATTAGTTCATGAGATGAACTTCGTTCCTACCATTGTGAGACAATGGAGTTGTGGCTTATGCCTAGGAACGCCTGTCCCATCAGTGATTCAGACATATTCTGAGGCAGCATCACCTGATCATGGAGATAGTTGATCTCCAAGGGGATCGAGGTTCAGAGAGAAGACTCGGAGGAAAACACGGTGGATCCACTCACAAAGGCCTTTTCCCAGAGAGAGACTTTTATGGGATGGTTGAGTATGAGATACTACAACCACTGCTATCAGATGGCCCTAGTGCAAGTGGGAGATTGTTTGTTATATGTATGCCCTAGAGGCCATTACTATACATAGGATGTATATTGTAGTGGATGCTTGGACATATATAGGGATGACTTTCTTGCTCGATATGATAGTATGCTATCTAGTTACTCTTTACCTTAACGTGCACACTGATTGTCTTTCTGTTACAGGTTGGTAAAGCCCTTAGGATGTGTACTTGACTACCTGGACTATGATGCGGATTATACTAGTGGGGACATGGTAGTCCATAAGTATATCCTTCAAGGTCCCTAGTCGTGGGTGTATCGAGACGGGGCATCGATATACCAGAGTAGACTAGCGTGTAGCTTCTCGACCCATATAGATGGGCGATGGATGATCCCATATCCATTGGTGTTTGACATCAGAGATGATATACGGGTGCTCTGTGGAGACTGGGTACACTGGATGGACTCGCCGAGAACTCCCAAATGGTATTATACCTTACGTCAGATGGCAGTTCTCTGGTAACACCGGTACAGGTTAGTCTGTAGACCCGAGATCGTCATAGAGTCTTGTGTGATTCCCACTGTGCTTTGATTTCCATCATACCACGTCCAAGAGGGCGTGCAAAAAGGTGGCTTTTGGGTACAGTCCCGAATCACACGGAGGCAATGAGCGATAGGATGGGTTTCGTCTCTCCCGGTATAGGGAGTTGATGTTGCGCTGTGCTCGATTGGCTATAACAGGAAGTCCTTGGCCAAGGCTGCTTTAGGGATTTACTGGTAAGTGTTACCAGTAGTTTCTCGACCCGTTATGAGCCTCATAGCGACACGACTTATCGAGTTATTGGGGTCTGACGTTTACCACCCCTAGGCGAGATATGCGAGATATCAGACGAACAGACCGGACCGTACGGTAAGTGTTACTGGTTGGATTCACAGGAGTGTGAGTGGGCTTGCTCGTTGATCTTCTGATCGCTCAATACCTGGATGGCCGTTACGTTTGGCAGACCGCTTGCGGCTTGTAGGTGTTTGATATGATCATCACCTACTGCCGGCGTATTGACGAGTCTTTAGAGTCCTACACAGAGGTTTCCTGGCTCAAGCGAAACGAAATAGGAGCGCATATGAGATATGTGCGGGACCGAGAATAATACCAGTATGTGATACTGTATTCTATTCTCGCGATTTGTATCATCAGTCGGTTATATGTGATATAGCCGGGTTACCGAATCAAGTGTTGATTCGATATATTGATACACTTGATATTAGTCGGTTATATGCAGTATGACCGGATCATTAAATCAAGTGTTGATTTAATGATTTAATGTATAATTATATATTTGATATATTACTTTACATTAACTAATATTTGTTCACTTAAGATTGATTTTCTCACTTGATGTGCACAAGTTGTATATGTGATATATTTTTGTGCACTAGTTTGTATCATGTTTGATGATACATGCAAACTTGGGTGTGTGTATGGATTATACCTTGTTTAGGTTAAAGGTTTAGTTTTTATTTAATTTATTTGATTTATGTAAAATAAAATGGTGGCTTACTTTGTCTTTGCTTGAAGCTTCATGAAGCTTTCAAGCATCTTTGACAAAGTCCACCATTTTGTTTTACATAAGATTTTCCTTAACCTAACCTTTAACTTAAACTTGAGTTTAGTCTCTACAAAGGTTAATCTCACCCATGGTTGCAAGATGATAACTTCACTTGATTATTCTTTTCACATAATTCTTTTTCCATTCTTTTCTTCTTCTTCTTCATGAAGAAAAGAAAACCTTGCTAGAAAATTCCAAGTGTTGAAATCAAGTGAGAAATCCAAATCCAAAGTGAACCCACTTCCTATTTCTTCATCCTCTACCACTTGCCATGTTGTATAGGGTGTTTTCTTCACAAGTTTCATGACCCAGTGAAGATAGAGCTTGAGTTTGAGTCGCCTCGACGTAGATCATCTTCGGCATCGAAGTCAACGACCTAGCCCGATCATTTCTCCGACGAAACCATCGCTAGAGTCCAGGATTCCGATGATCGCAGCGGAGGGACGTCATCACGGAGCTTTAGAAGTGGAGGACCGGATCTACAAAGGTTGTAATCCCTTTCACTTACTAGCAAAGTAGTTTGCTTGCATAGTTTTCGCCTAATCTCTAGTTAACGATCTTACATAGAGTTGTTAGGCACATAAAAATTTGAATTTAGCATGGTAGATGCCTTCTGGAACCTCTTGAGTGTTCCTAGGAATCCTACAGCATCGTGGTAATCAGTTTGGAATATCATGCATCTCATTCGACAAGGAAAGAGCCGAGATCCCTGCACTGGGAGTGACCTCTTTAGCAAAAGTTTGCGCCACTATATATTTGTAAAACCACTCGGTTCTTTCAACGATATCAAGTTCTTATGTTAAAGGTTTTTCACCAAAAACTAGTCGTAGCCTCCGTCATTTTCTACGAGTAGTAATTAGTATCCGTGCTGCGTTTGTTGACCTTGTCAAGGCGTAGTGTATGGTAGCTGAGTGGTGCTTGTTTGTAGCACATGACGTGGATTAACTAGGACAGTCACATAACCTTGTTGACCTTGTCAAGGGCTGATGCGGGTGGGTCTAGGATAATCAAGATAATGACGGGTTGAACTTGACTAGTGACTTATGATTGGTTGACCTTGTCAAGGTCATAGGTTGTTAGGGGTAAAAACCACATCGGGAGTTTCAAAAATACAGGAAACTTGCCATGCATGCGCATACCTACGGGAGTGTGGTGACTTGAGTGGCTTCCATCAAGTTATCATGCAGGGATAGTTGGATCCCGATTCCCACTGATGAGTAGGTGTTACTCCTCGGGTGATTTTAGAGGATCCTGACTAATTCTCCTTTTAGGGTTTGAAGGAGAATTCGAGAAAATAGTGGGAGCCATCCTGATTAGATAAAGTGATCAACTAATCTCATCTAGGTTAGAGTGCACGCTGAGTGTTTCTTTTTTCTATCTCTTTAGCAATGACCATGGCCTGATCTTAAAAACTTATGAACCAAGTTAACCGAACCTTCTTGAAAACAGTTTGGCTTTTGGATTATCATTTAGTCGCATATATCATTGCCAATCCTACATCCCCTTTGCATTTCTCTAAAACACCCGTATCACTACGAAGATCTATATTTATTGGATATTCCATCATATAGTTATATACAAACTCGAAGGAGCTTGTTCCAGTTCGAGGATGGATTCTGGTTCAGGAGAAATAGAATAGGATTATTCAGTTGTCTTTTCCCTTTACCTTTTCTCAGGTTGCGAGGGCTCCTGGTATTAGGAGAGTACACCTATTAGGCTTATTGGATAGTCTTCATCCAAACCTTAGGCTGGTGCCGAAGGGTAGGGAAGGAATAAAATCAATTAGCCTAAGTGTGGTGTACAGAAGGTAATAAGTAAAGACATATAAAGGGATTGGAGTGATGGTAAAGAAATATACGATTACTGTCATGAATCAGGATAGTGGAAGAGGCATTACTAGGAATACCCGGTTACCCCTTCGAAACATTTTCATGTTTCAGTACTGTGCGGGGTTAAGTGAAAACTGTTTTCTCAGTTAGATTCTAACTCTAGGGTATGTATTTACCAGATTTGATTCTCACATCTGTATGGAGTTACAGATGGTGAGTGGGAGTAAGATATTGGGAATTAGGTTATTAGATCCTCTATATATCGGAATTCTTTGTAATTGGTGATATTTGAGGAAATCATCTGGGTTTTACGTAACGGAAAATATTTAGTTTTGAATATCTGTTGTTATGCATCAATTTTAAATTGATATATCTGTACGTTTATTTTATAAAGTGAGATATAAAATTTTGAAATTATGTCTATGACATTACCTATATTAGTTGACGATAAGGTAAGGAGCATTGAACAACGGTGTAATTTTTCTTAACCATAGTACAATTTTTCAACCTACGACGCACAGGGTTTGAGTTATTAAATTCAGTGGACTTATACAAAGTTTTGTATATTGTCCGGTGTCCATTAGGATAAAGGGGTTGGTACTCGTACTATATTCATTTTACTCATGACTTCTCTAGTTTTAGACAAGTATTTCGATGAAATACAAGTTCCAAATTTTGAGAAGTTATAGGTATAAGAATAAGATAGAGAACCATATGTTGCAAGTATCAGGATTCTTCAAGGTCATCGAAGATGTAGATACTTGTGTTTGGTATTCCGTTGTAAGTAATTGTTTTGAGAACCAGCTTCTCTTTCAGGTTACTCATAAGTGGATGAATTCCTGGATGAGTAATACTTTATGGCCTTCTTCCATTTGGTTGATATGCACTGGAAACGGCTGCATGATTTTTAAATCTGGTTCCAATTAAATTAGTGCCTTTGTTTCTATATTGGATATATAGAATGTATTCATATCTTAACTATGTTAAGATATATGGAGTTGTCCGGCTGATGCTTAAAACCAGAATCTGGACAATCTCAAGGCACGTTTCAGTAATGGCAGTTTGTGGGTTATCCCGGTCTTTGACGAGGGTTAACTTTCTACCATCTGGAAGATCAATAGTTATATTGTTCTTGACTCGCCACAGTTTTAGTAAAATGGATTCTTTTTAGAAAAGCATTAGTGGGAGTATGGTATAATTGTAAGTGATTCCAGAACCACAAACGATTACTGAAAATTTAGTATAACCTGAATACAATTGATTTCGACGATCAAATGGCCATTTTGCAGATTTGGTGGGTAACCTCAGGCACCCGGGAGGTAATTCGGTATCCTCAAAGACGATGACAGGGAGGTTTATGATTACCCAAACTTGCCACTATTGCTGTTCTAGACTGAGGTCTGGCAGGAGAAAGAGTATAAAGTCGTTCTAAACTAGCTTTAGAAGTACACATGTATATGACTCTGCCAGAGGATTGTTGTAGTCAGTGGGAGCAGCGGAAGCAAAGTGGGCAAGTAGCTTATGTCTATTTATATACTAAAGCAGGTATAGCGGAGATAGATCATCTATTTTTGATGTGACAGTCATAGAGTTTGATTTCATCAGAATAAGAGATGGATCTGGTAAGAAGGTAGTAGGGAGTGATGTGCCGGTATTTGGATGACATGCACTTAATAGGAAGAGATCTTCCTATACTACGATCGGTTATACTGTGGTTGTCACAAGGTGGTTTCTCCACATAGGATATTGATAAAATATCAGGGATTCTGATGACTAGATCTATGGTTTTAGATCTATATTTGGGAAGTGTCCCAATTCGGGTACTTGACACTATTCTAAAGTGTTTTAGAATGGACGACTCCTGGTGTGGTGGTGTACCCGCAGATGATGGAGTCACCCTCTCTAAAGAGATGTCTTTTAGACTGATGAGGAGAGGGATTTTCATGATTGGCATATCACTTGCTTAGGCAATTGAGTCAATCATGAGATGTCAAGTACAACACCAGATATTGATTTTCCACAGGCTGCAATAAGTATATATTAATCCAATCCTGGAGAAACATTGGGAAGCAGTTATGAACAAAAGTGAATGTTCTTAGTATATGGTAATAGCAGCCTCGTTCGGGAGGCGGTTATCATTTCAGGCTTCCAAGATGACCTGGATGACAGAGTGGCTGTCAGAGTTATAGTTTTCCCTCTTTTAAGGGGCAGTATGTTGGACATATGGTCCAAGCGGATACTATGGAAGGCATGGCGCAGGATACTGATTAAATTCAGTGGATAACACTGTCTAAGAAGTTTGTTGGATTTGGAGTTCATTTGTGAACTGGGTCCCATCAGATATCTAGACAAATTCTAAGACAGGTATTGCTCATTTCGGAAGATAGTTTTTCTCCGTAAAGTTGAGATATATAGAGAGATAAAGATAGAAACACTGGAGCGAATCCACTCACTGAGACTATTTCTCGAACGCAATAGTTTCACAAACAAGCTTTGCGAGACTGATTAGTAGAGAAGTTGGGTGTTCGGTATCACACGGGCTGTGAGTATGAGACACCGCAATAATTAGCCTTAAGTGAAAGTGAGATATTTTTGGCTATAGTGCCCTCAAGGCAGTTATTGTAATCACAGGAAGGTGATTATGATGATTGAGGGAGGACCTATACGGATAAAACAGTCTTACTCAAAATGATAGTATGCTATCTGGTTTGTCTTTATCATCATGTACATGTATTATATGGTATTACATATCACTATTACATGATGATAGGTCCCATAGGATTCTTTCTTGACTACCAGCATTATGATGGCTATCATATACGTGGGAGCTGGGTGGTCTATAAGCACATCCTTAAATGTCCCTAGTCGTGGGAGTATCGAGACTGGGCATTGATACTCTATAGTAGACTAGTGTATACTTATCGAGACCTCGATGATGGGCGGTGGCTGGTCTCACAAGCCATTGGTGTCTGTTACTCACCTAAGATAGTATACATGTGCTCATTAGGTTATGAGTACACTGGACGGACTCGCCGGGAACATGCTAGATGGTATTATACCAATAGTCAGATAGCAGTTCCCAGATGATATGTGTACAGGTTAGTCTGTCGACCTGAGATCGTTATTTTTCTCGTGTAAGTTCCCACTGTGCTTTGATTACTACCCTACCATGGCTCAAAGGAGTCGTGCGAACAGGTTTTAGTTGGGTACAGTTTCAAGCTACATGGAGGCAGTGAGTGGATCGTCGGGGATTCTTCTCTCCCGGTATTAGGGGTTGAAGTCATGTTGTACACGGGTGGCCATCACCAGAAATCCTTGGCCAAGGTAGCCAAGAATTACTGATTTGGATCAGTAGTTTCTCAGTTGGTGATGAGCTTCATACCGACACGAAATGTCGCGTTATTAGGGGTCTGACTTTATCCACCCCTAGACTCAATATGCGATACTCTTAGATGAACAGACCGAACTGGATTGATATTGTCACGGACAGGCTCAGTAGGGGTCAGGATGAGTTTGCTCGTCGGCCTTCCTTTCGATCAATACCTGGGTAGCCGTTACGTACAGCTAGTGCTGCTGACGTGCTTGTAGTTAAACCCACTGCCAGCGTATTGATGAGTCTTTAGATTCCCACACAGAGGGTTTCCCTGCTTCAAGAGAAATGATGTAGAGGTCGTGTGGTTTTGCGGCAGGGTTCGATCATATATGTGCACTTTTGCACGTATCATGATTCAGACGGTTTATACTAGTGCCATTGGTTTAAGCCGGATTCTAGTATTATATTGTTGTATTATTTTCGTCTCATTGTATTCGTATTTTGTCGGAATACGGATACAGGTATATACATATGGATAAGGGGGAATTCTTGTAAGGTGCTTCTAAAAGAAGACACCTTATTATGTTTAATAACCATTTGGTTAAATGGTTATTTGAGGTAGAGGATGAGGTGTCCTTGGCTTTAATTGATTCCATGGCTCACTTGGTGACTCATGGTCACTATTCTAGCATGCTTGATATTTTGTTTGTGTTGTGAGATATTTCTTTAGTGGATGACTCATTTTCATATGCTCACAAAACTTAGCCATTTTCTTGAGTTGCTTCATGCTTCACACTCTTATCTCCTCATGCTTCTTCTTCCTATACCACCACCCTAAAAGTCTCATGTGTTGAGAAACCATGGGTTTTTAGAGACAAATCATTCCATCATTATACTCTACATCTTCTAGGCTATCTAGTTTAGCGAACTAGGTACCCTAGTTCTGCAGGGTTACCTAGGATGGCAGCAAGGTTTCGGGAGGCATCGTCTATGCCGTTTTCAAAAATTTGCCGTTATAAATAACTCTAACCCTAAAATCTTAACTAGAGATTTAAACAAACAAGCAATGTTAACATCTTAACATCTAAGTGAATGCAGAATACAACCTTTATAGACCGGTCCTTCACTTCAAATGCTCCGTCCAGTAGTGCCTTCGCTGCAAGTAGTGATCTCCCGAACTCTAGTATGGGTTCCCTTGGAGAAAAGAACAAGCTTGCTCGATATCTTCGAGGCCGAAGATGATCTACGTCGAGGAGACTTAAGCTCATGCTACCTCTTCACTAAATTAGGGTTTAGTGAAGTAAACACCTTAAACTAAATGGCTAATAGCAGAGGATGATAAAGTAGGAAGCGAGCTATCTTTAGATACATTTTTCTCACAATATTTTCTCACCTTAGAAAAAGCTAGTAAGTTTTTTCTCTCATGAAGAAGAAGATGAAGTGAAGTGAACAAATGAAACTAATGAGGTGAGAATATGAACCATGGATGAGTTAGTGTCATACACTAACTCATGTAGAGAGTTTACCATGCCTAAGTATAATGGTTAGGTTAATAAATATCTACAAGTAAAACAAATGAGTGGACTTAGTCAATGTTTTCACAAGCTTCTAGAAGCTTGAACCATATGACTAATCACCATCTAATTTGATTAACTTTAGATAAATAAAACCCAACATTATATCAAGCAAGGTGTGAGTCTCATACACCCATAAATCATGTGGCATCAAGCATGACACAAAATAATGTACATAAATATATATCACATATATACTATATGCACACAAGTGAGAAAAAGAAATGTTTAAGCGAGCAAATATTAGTTAATGTAAATTAATATATCAAATATATAATTATACATTAAATTATCAAATCAACACTTGATTTAATAATCCGGCTTTATCACATATAACCGACTAATATCATATGAATCAACTTATCGAATCAACACTTGATCCGATAACCCGGCTATATCTCATATAACCGTCCGATATCACATATCGCGAGAATAGAATACGGTATCACATACGCGTATTAATCTCGGTCCCGCACATATCACATATGTGCTCCTACTCCGTTTCGCATGAACTAAGAAACCTCTGTGTAGGACTCTAAAGACTCGTCAATACGCCGGCAGTAGGTGATGATCAAATCAAACACCCACAAGCCGCAAGCGATCTGCTAAACGTAACGGCCACCCGGGTATTGCGCGATCAGAAGATCAACAAACAAGCCTGCTCATACTCGTACGAATCCAATCAGTAACACTACCGTACAGTCCGGTCTCTTTGTCAGATATGCCGCAAATTAACAGCCTGGGGGTGGTATAACGTCAGACCCCAATAGCCTGATAAGTCATGCCAATGCAAGGACTATAACGGTTCCAGAAACTACAGATAACACTTACCGGTAAATCTCAGCAACCTTGTCCAGGGATTTCATGTTATGGCCAATCGAGCATAGCACAACATCAACCCCGAATACCGGGAGAGACGAATCCCCTCCTATCGCTCATTGCCTCCATGTGACTCGGGACTATACCCAAAAACCACATTTTTGCACGATCTATTGACCGTGGTATGGTGGAAATCAAAGCACAGTGGGAATCACACAAGACTCTATGATGAACTCAGGTCGATAGACTAACCTGTACCAGTGTCACCAGAGAACTGCTATCTGACGATAGGTATAATACCATCTAGGAGTTCTCGGCGAGTCCATTCAGTGTACCCAGTCTCCACTGAGCACCCGCATACCATCTTTGATGTCAAACACCAATGGATGTGGGATCCTCTATCGCCCATCATATGGGTCAAGATGCGTATACGCTAGTCTATTCTGGAATATCGATGCCCTGTCTCGATACACCCTCGACTAGGAACAATTATAGGGTGTACTTATGGACTACCCTTAGCCCCACTAGTATGATCTCCATTATAGTCCTGGTAGTCAAGTACACATCCTAAGGGCTTTATCAACATGCGAGAGCAAGAGAACATCACTTATACTAGTCAACATGTTAAGATAAAGTGCAACCAGATAGCATTGTTAGTTATGTATATGCCCTAGAGGCTATTATTGTACATATGATGTATATAATAGTGGATGCTTGGATATATATAGAGAGGACTTTCTTGCTCGACATAATAGTATGCTATTTGGTTTCACTTTGTCTTAACATGTTGACTTGTATTAGTTTACTACCTTGCTCTCACATGTTGATAAAGCCCTTAGGATATGTACTCGACTACTGGGACTATAATGAGATCAATACTAGTAGGGCCAGGGTAGTCAACGAGTACATCCTATAACTGTTCCTAGTCGAAGGTGTGTCGAGATATGGCATCGATACACCAGAGTAGACTAGCGTATACGCATCTTGACCAATATGATGGGCGATGGATGATCCCATATCCATCGGTGTTTGACATCAAAGATGGTGTACGGGTGCTCAGTGGAGACTGAGTACACTGGACAGACTCACCGAGAACTCCCAGATGGTATTATACCTCACGTCAGATGGCAGTTCTCTGGTGACACTGGTACAGGTTAGTATGTAGACCCGAGATCGTCATAGAGTCTTGTGTGATTCCCACTGTGCTTTGATTTCCATCATACCACGTCCAAGAGGGCGTGCAAAACGGTGGCTTTTGGGTACAGTCCCGAATCACATGGAGGCAATGAGTGATAGGAGGGGTTTTCGTCTCTCCGGGTATAGGGAGTTGATGTTGTGCTGTGTTCGATTGGATATAACTGGAAGTCCCTGGCCAGGGCTGATATAGAGTGCTACTGGTAAGTGTTATCAGTAGTTTCTCGACCTGTTATGAGCCTCACATCGACACGACTTATTGGTTATTGGGGTCTGACGTTTACCACCCCTAGACTAGATATGCGACATATCAGACGAAGAGACCGGACTGTACGGTAGTGTTACTGATTGGATTCACAGGAGAATGTACATGCTTGCTTGTTGATCTTCTGATCGCTCAATACCTGGGTGGCTGTTACGTTTAGCTGACCGCTTGAAGCTTGTGGGTGTTTGATATGATCACCACCCACTGCCGGCGTATTGACGATTCTTTAGAGTCCTATACAGAAATTTCTTAGCTCAGGCAAAACGGAGTAGGAGCACATATGTGATATGTGCGGGACCGAGAATAATACGATATGAGATACCGTATTCTATTCTCGCGATATATGATATCGGCCGGGTATATGTGATATAGCCGGGTAATCGGATCAAGTGTTGATTCGATAAATCGGTACATGTTATATTAGTCGGTTATATGCGATATAGCCGAATTGTCGGATCAAGTGTTGATTCGATAATTTAATGTATAATTATATATGCGATATATTACATTACATTAACTAATAATAGCTCGCTTTATTGATTCATTTTCTCACCGGTTAATACATTGATATATATGCGATATATGTTAATTGTATTATTTTCTTTTGTTACAAAAATATATTATATATGTGATATATAATATTGTAACAAGTTAGGGTTACAAATGCAACATGATTTGTGGAGATTAAACATAGTTAGGGTTTGATTTGGGTTAGCTATTTCATGAAGCTTCTAGAAGCTTTGTTTTGTTTTAAGCAAAGATATTTTGTTTTGATATTTGTGGAGATATTTCCTAACCCAACCTAAACCCTTTACCCTAGTTAAATCTCTACAATGGTTAAGCCTTTCTTTACTTAACCATGGGTTGCAATTGTAACCATGACAATAATTCATTATTCATCACAAAAGGAATTATTCATCTTCTTCTTCCTTGAGCTCTTGAAAAAGCTTTACTAGGTTTTTCTTTTGTGATGATATTGGATGAGATTTTGAAAACAAATGAGAGCCAAATTTCTACTTCATCATCCTCATCTAATCTAGCCACTTAGATTAGGGTGTTCATTTCACTAATACTTGTGGAGCCTCTCTAGAGTCCGGAAGTTCATGGATCGCGGCGAAGGGACTACTAGTCGGAGCTTATGAAGCGAAGGAGCGGACTACAAAGGTTGTAATCCCTTTTCTTTAGATGTAAAGTTGTTTACATGTTTTGTTAACCCTAATTATCTAGCAAAGATCCTCGCTTTAGGTTGTTCGGCACTTCTAAATTTTAAATACGGCATGGTTGATACCTTATAGACCCTTGTGACAGTACCTAGTAACCCTACAGTGGTATCAGAGCCAAGCTAGAGTATTAGGCGAAGTATAGACGAAGTTAAAAGTCCGATCGAACCCCGAAACGTCTTTTTTGACCCTCTCTCTGTAAATTTTGTAAAAATTTGGTTTTTTCTGTATTAAAAATACTCAGAAAATTAAGCAGGGAATTCTAAGGATTACTGTGAAATACGAAACCCTAATACCCCCAAGTCGCCACGGAACCGCGGCAGTAACAAGCTTTGCGCGGCGGTTCCGCGGTCGTACTTGGGTATTAGGGACACGTATTTGTAGGTAATTGTAAGTCCACGTTTCCTCTCCCGGTTCTTTCGGGCTTGCGGAAATGGTGAAAAACGATTTTTAGGGTTTGGGTAACATGGACTACAAAAACGGATCTTGGCTAAACTACACACTAGCAACCTAACAAGAGATTTGTCTACTCGGTTAGGGGTTATACCTCACTTGAAATCCTTCTTCTTGAACTCTTTGTAGTGGTTGGATGGTGCTTTCCTCGTCGCCTTCTTCCGTCAAAGATGGATCCACCTGAGGGTTCAACCTTGGGCTCCTTTCTCGAACTTTGAGAGAACTAAGGTCTTTGGCTTGCTAGAACTTCAACCCTAGAATGAGTAGAGAGTGGTTTAGAGTGT
Source organism: Agapanthus africanus (assembly GCA_030015575.1). NCBI lineage: Eukaryota > Viridiplantae > Streptophyta > Magnoliopsida > Asparagales > Amaryllidaceae > Agapanthus > Agapanthus africanus. Next base: position 570,911,035 of record JASDDO010000022.1, read on the forward strand.
TTTATCTCAAGGAGAGGTTTCTCAACACATGAGAATGGATCTCCTTGAACTAGAGGAGGAGGAAGAAGAAGAGAGGAGAGAGAATCAATATGATAGAATGAAATGGTTTTTTACAACCATAACAATATCTAGTGAATTATCAAATTAATAAAATTAATCTAAATGAAAAGTTGATGGATGGTTTGATAAGACTATTATCATTTCACATTAAATGGTTTTGCTAGAATCAAAGAGCATCTTTGATGTGTAATGATGATAGTCAATGTTTCAACCATGGTCAATAAGTCAATCTTGGTCAACAAGTTAACAAACCCAACCATGACACAATTTCATTTAATTAATATTATTAATTGATATATCACAAATTCATTAGGGTTTGGAAAAAGACAACTGTCAACTGTGCATACACACCCGTTCCGAAACCCTAATGAAAATCCTCTTCCTCCGCGTCAATCAACTGTGCATACACACCCGCATTCTTGTTCCGAGGAACATGAATACTATGAGATAAAACTAACCCCAAAACATATACTAGGATCTGGCTCAAACCAGAGCCCGCTAGTAATATCCGTCCGGACGCCAAACGTGCACAAGTGCGCGGATGAGAACGAACCCTGTCGCAAAACCATGCGACCTCTACTCTGTTTTGCCCAAAGGCGAATAGCCCTCTGTGTGGGACTCTAAAGACTCGACACTACGCTGGCAGTGGGTTTAACCACAGACCGCAAGCAGCACTAGCTGTGCGTAACGGTCCCCAGGTAGATGCCGATAAGAAGACGGACGAGGTGAAACCCATCTGAACTCCTACTGAGTCTGAATGTGACAATCTCCATACAGTCCGGTCTGTTCGTCTGATACATCGCATGGCGGGCCTAGGGGCGGTAAAACGCCAGTCCCCTAATAGCAGTACAAGTCGTGTCGGAGTGAAGCCCAGAACATCCTGAGATAACATTGGAAACCTACCAGTATATCTCGCTTGCCCTGGCCAGGGACTACTCGTGTAATGGCTCTCCTAGACACAGCGTGATGTCAACCCCCAATACCGGCAGAGACGAATCCTGTCTAACCGTCACTGCCTCCAAGTGCTTCGGGACTGCACCCAACTACTACCCGTTTGCACGACTCCTTTGAGCCATGGTAGGGTAGTAATCTAAGTACAGTGGGAACACACTCGAGGCGAAGTGACAGTGTCAAGTCAGCGGACTAAGCTGTACTCATGTCACCTGGGAACTGATAACTGACGATAGGTATAGTACCAACCAACAGTTCCCGACGAGTCCTGTCCAGTGTACTCGTAACCCAACGAGCACCCGCATACTATCTCCACTACGACGTACTGATGGCTGTGGGACAGACCATCTCCCACACTGGGATGAGAAGCGCATACGCTAGTCTACTCTGGAGTATCGATGCCCTCTCTCGATAGTCCTGCGACTAGGGACCTGCATAAGGATGTGCTTATAGATTACCCAGCCCCCACTAGTGTGACTGCCATCATAGCGCTGGTAATTAAGCAAAGATCCTAAGGGCTCCACTAATGTGTATAAGTGATATACTAAAATAAACACATGTACACATTGAAGTAGAAACAAACCAAGTAGCATACTACTATATTGAGCAAGATTGTCTAAACAACTGTGAATATCCCAAGCTTCCATTAAGTAATATACAAACTAGTATGATACAGTAATGGCCTCTAGGGCATATACACTAACAATCTCCCACTTGCACTAAGGCCATGTACTGGCGTATCGAAGACCTATCATCTCGATCTGCCGCTCGAACTGAGTATGGGGTAAGGCCTTTGTGAATGGATCTGCAGTGTTATCTTCTGAAGCAACCCTCCGAACCTCGATCTCCTTGCGATCCACGATCTCCCTGATCAGGTGATACCGCCTCAAGATGTGCCTGGATCTCTGATGGGACCTGGGTTCCTTCACTAAAGCTATAGCCCCGTTGTTGTCGCAATACAGAGGTATTGGATCAACAATGGACGGAACCACCTGAAGTTCTTTCAAGAACTTCTTCATCCAGACAGCTTCTTTTGCGGCATCAGATGCAGCGATGTATTCCGCTTCCATCGTCGAGTCTGCAACGTTTTCCTGTTTGGAACTCTTCCAACACACCGCCCCTCCATTGAGGGTAAAGACAAAACCCGACATGGACTTGGAATCATCCTTGTCACTCTGGAAGCTGGAATCAGCAAAGGCCTCGATCTGGAGGTCTTTTCCGCCATACACCAAGAACATCTCCTTAGTCCTTCTCAGGTACTTGAGAATGTTCTTTACCGCTATCCAGTGTTTCTCCCCAGGGTTTGACTGATACCGGCTTACTACACTCAATGCATAAGCTATATCCGGTCTGGTACACAACATCGCATACATTATAGAGCCTACCGCAGAAGCGTAGGGTATAATAGACATGCGATCCCTTTCCAAATCAGTCTTGGGAGACATCTCTTTGGAGAGGGTGATCCCGTGATAAGCCGGTAGGTTACCGCGCTTGGAATCTTCCATACTGAATCTTTTCAGTATGTTGTCGATGTACCTGGACTACGAAAGTCCTAATATCCTCTTGGATCTATCACGATGGATCCGGATCCCCAGGATGTATGAGGCATCACCCAGGTCTTTCATGGAGAACCTGTGTGACAAGAACCCCTTGACAGATTGTAGCATAGGAATGCCATTTCCTATTAAGAGAATGTCATCCACGTATAAAACGAGGAATACTACAGTTCTCGCTACAAATCTACTATAGATGCATGGGTCATCTGGATTTTTGATAAAGCCAAATTCCTTAACCGTCTCATCAAAACAGATGTTCCAACTCCGCGATGCCTGCTTTAGTCCATAGATGGACTTAAGCAACTTGCACACCTTTCCGCTGCTCCCACTCTGAATGAAACCCTCTGGCTGGTCCATATAGACACACTCCTCTAAATTTCCATTTAGAAAAGCTGTCTTTACGTCCATCAGCCAAATCTCATAATCGTGGAAGGCAGCAATGGCAAGAAGGATCCGAATGGATTTCAGCATAGCTACTGGAGAAAAGGTCTCGTCATAGTCCAAACCAGGTCTTTGACGAAAACCCTTTGCAACCAGTCTAGCTTTATAGGTCTCAACCTGTCCATCTACACCAATCATCCTTTTGAAGATCCACTTGCATCCTACGGGTTTTACCCCGTCTGGAGCAATGTCCAACGTCCATACTTTGTTGGTGTACATAGACTCCATTTCGTTCCGCATTGCATCCAGCCATTTTACCGAGTCAACGCTCTGAACGGCCTACTGGAAGCTAGTAGGCTCATCATAATATATGATGCAATCCTCTCTATCCCCGTCTATGAGAAAACCGTAGTATCTCTCGGGCGGATGAGACTGCCTACTACTCCTGCGGAGCGGCGTAGGAATGTCCTGTTCTTTTGAACCCTCTGGTTCCACTAAGCTTTCAGTAATAGCTCTTGGTTCTGGAATTTCTTCCAGTTCTACCACGCTCCCACTAATATCCTTTTCTAAGAACTGGTGTTCTAGAAAGTGGGCATGACGAGAAACAAACACCTTTTGTTCCTCTTCGCAGTAGAAGAAATATCCCTTGGAATTCTTTGGATATCCCACGAACTTGCACTGTACTGAGCGTGCCTCGAGCTTGTCCACATGCTGCTTTTTGACAAAAGCTGGACTTCCCCATGTCTTAATGTGATTAAGATAGGGTCTCTTCCTACTCCACATCTCATATGGTGTAGTAGGCACAGTCTTAGTGGGAACTCGGTTCAAAAGGTATGCAGCTGATTCTAGCGCATACCCCCAGAATGATCGCGGTAACTCAGCGTTACTCATCATAGACCGTACCATATCTAATAGTGTCCAGTTCCGTCTCTCCGATACACCGTTATGTTGCGGAGTGTATGGAGGAGTAAGCTGAGAGAGAATTCCGTTCTCTTTTAAATAATCCAGGAACTCGGCACTTAAGTATTCTCCATCTCGATCCGATCTTAGAATCTTGATACTTTTGCCGGTTTGTTTTTCTACTTCATTCTTATATTCCTGGAATTTTCCAAAGGCTTCGGACTTATGTTTCATTAAGAAGACATAACCGTACCTTGAAAAGTCATCCGTAAAAGTAATGAAGTAAGAATAACCGCTTCGCGCATGTGTAGACATTGGACCGCACACGTCGCTGTGTACGAGTCCCAAGAGCTCGCTCGCTCTTACTCCGTGTCCAGTAAACGGAGTCTTTGTCATCTTTCATTTGAGACAGGATTGACAAGTGGCATACGATTGATATTCGAACGGATTCAAATATCCTTCTGTATGTAACTTCGTCAACCTTCTCTCATTGATGTGACCCAGTCTACAATGCCATAAGAAAGTCTGATTTATTTCCGGAGACTTTCTTTTGTGTGTATTCTGGACATTGAAAATCTGTGGTTGGTTTAATACGTATATACCATTGCTTAATGTACCTGACCCAATCAGAACTTGATTAAGGTGAATGTTTACAACATTGCTTACAAACGCAAATTCATAACCTTCTTCAGAAACTAAAGATACAGAAATGATATTACAAGTTGCGTTGGGTACAAAAAAACAATTACGCAAAACCAAAACATGTCCATCTGACATTCCCAGGTGATAGTCCCCCACGGCCTTAGCATCCATGCTAGCACCGTTTGCAACTTTGAGGGTCATGTCACCTGCCTTCAAAACCCTACGGTTTCTCAACGCCTGCAAAGAATTACAGATATGAGATCCTGATCCGGTATCCAATACCCAGGAAGTAGAGTTTATTGAAAGACAGTTTTCAATAACATACACACCTGAAGCTGAAACCGCAACCTGCTTCACTTCCTGTGTCCTGGCTTTCCAAGCCCTACAATCATTCTTCCAGTGTCCTTTCTTATGACAATAGAAGCATTCTTCTTTATCCACAAGCTGCCCCGCTTTCTTTGTTACCTTTGCTTTTCCCTTCGTATCCACTTTACCAACACCGCCCCTTGGTTTGGCGGGGGCTTTCTTCTTCTTTCCCTTGGCTTTCGCCTTGGACCTAGAAGAGGAAGATCCTCCTACAAACAAAGTGGATGTTTCTCTACCTTTCTGTAGGGTGCCCTCTGCACTCCTCAGCATGTTGAGGAGTTCTGAAAGTTCAACTTCTTTTTCTTGTAAGTTGAAGTTCAGGATAAACTGGGCGTAGGTGGAAGGAAGGGACTGGAGAATCAAGTCCGTATAGAGCTCGTTCTCTAACGTGGTCCCAAGTTCCGCGGGCTCCTCAATGAAGCCAATAATCTTAAGCACGTGTTCCGCTACCGATGATCTGATGGCCAATCTTGCCGAAAATAACTTCTTCGACACTTCGTATCTTGCGATACGAGATTGCTATCCATACAGTTCTTTTGTATGGAGAAATATGGATTCGAGGTCCATATTCTCATGCCTCCTCTGATGTTCGTTGTCCATAGAGGAAAGCACGAGGCACTTGGCCTTCGCGCAATCAATCACCCAAGTCTTACGGATTTCTATATCCGCGACGCTGGAGGTGGGACCTGGGACGGGGGGAGCTTTAATGGTAAGGAGATACCCCAACTTGTCGTAAGTGATTGCCATCTTGACATTCCTGAGCCAATCTTTGTAGTTTGGCCCTGTCCGTATGTTTTTATCTAGTAGTAACTTAAGTCCAGTCATGTTGATTGGTCGCTGCAATTAGGAGAGAGAAGAAGAAACACTCAGCATGATGCTCTTGCAACTTTAGAGTGGTTTTTAATTTGTCTAAACAGGATGGCTCCCACTGTTTCTCGAATCCCTCCTCAAACCAAAAAGGAAGAATTAGTCAGGATCAAACTCACCGTACAATACTTTCTTAACCGTTCGGTCAGGCTAGTGTCGGTACTTCGAGGGAGGTTTTCCAACGCTTTCGCGAAGTTCCTTAATTAAATAACCTCTTTTCCCTGGGGGCGTAGCCCCGCTAACACCTTTCTAGACACCTACTTGGTTTATAGCATTGATCGTTAAGTGAGAAATTTCTCGAGGAGTAGCATATACTCACAGTAGGATCGGGATCCAAATATCATCGCGTGACGAAACTGAAGGAATCCTACCAGAATCATCACACTCCAAATGGTATGCAACACTAGCAAATTTCAGTTCTTTTGAAACTCCCGATGTGGATTTTTGCCCCATGCTCTTATGACCTTGACTTTGGCCAAAATATCATAAGTCACATGTCAAGTTCTACCCGTCATTATCCAGGTTAATTTGGATCCACCCGCACCTACCCTTGACTTTGGCCAAAATGGCAGTACGACTGTCCCAAACCAACGCATCTATCTATGCTACACATGAATACCCAATAGCTACCAATCACTATGCCTTGACTTTGGCCAACATACATAGCTTGAATACTATTGACTATTTATGTGAAACGGCGGAGGGCTACGAATGGATTTGGCGAAACCGTGAACGTAGTGAACTTGATATAGTCGATGGAACGAGATAGCTTTTAAAAAAGGAGTGGCTCAAACTCCGCATTTTAAAAGTTGGTTTTGAAAAGAACCGAGTGGTTTTTCGAAAGTGTTCCAACGACTTTTACTTGGTTTATTTTCTTGCATTAGTTCTTTTAATGTGTGTTATTCTTACATTAGTTCTTTTAATGCGTCCCATCATTTAATCCTACCATTGCAGAAAACAACCAAAATATGACGTACGCTTATGCCATTCGCATTCGCCACGGGGCCCCGTCATCACCCGTTAGGTTACTTAACTAACGACTGAGCGGGGGCTGGGCTAGCGCGGCTGCAAAACATAAGCAACGTCTAGATAATATCATACATAGATATATTGCAATGATAGCCATTTCAGATCATAGATGAATACATTGGATATACTAGGAATCCGCAATTTGTACGAGCCTGTAACAAAAAGCGGATTACACGGTCGCGATGAATAGCCAAAACCCCACCCTAGACCCCTACGGGTGCGGCAAACTACCCGCCAAATATCCGAAGTGGAGCAACCTCCCTCAACGTCGTGAGTAGGCCACTCGGCACTTCGAGATACCCGGTAGTTTGTGCACCCCACCTTGGGTCTATCCTAGGAGCAAAAACAGTAAAAAGAAATTATACAATGACGGCTACATCCCCGACCCGGTTGTGCGGCCAAAAATAATATTACATCAATTAACATATTACAAGAATTGAAAGATAAACAAAAACTCTCATCTCATAATTCCCACGGCTATTCATCCGCGACAATCCAGCAAATTCATATACACAAACCATCAACATCACAGATCACAGATATGTATAACCCCCACTAATCGACGTATAGCGATTAGTAGACGTTCAATACATATAAAATATTACAGATATAACCATTAGCCAAAATCTACAGAAAATCGACAAAAATACGGATTTGTAGCCACCCCAAAAACAAACTTGTTCTCTGGAAAATCTGGGCAGAAACAAACCATCCCAAAAATCCCAAAACACCCCCAGAAACAAACTGCAGGAGAAACGATCCACGGCCGAGTCAAGTCGGCCGCGGAACCGCGGTGACTTGGTCGGCTCGTGCGATCGTTTTTCTTGCCTGTTTATAGAAAATCCTGAGCCGATTTTTAAGACATGATTTTTTACTTTTAGAGCAGAAAAAAAATCGGCAGCAACTAGGGTTTTCCGAGGTGTTTTGCGGTTTTTTCGTTCGGTCGATATTCTAAATACTTTGCTAACATGCTAGGGTGTGTTTAGTTAGGCTCGGATAGCACTGTAAGTCCACGTTACCTCTCCCGGTTCTTTCGGGCTTGCGAAAATGGTGAAAAACGATTTTTAGGGTTTGGGTAACATGGACTACAAAAACGGATCTTGGCTAAACTACACACTAGCAACCTAACAAGAGATTTGTCTACTCGGTTAGGGGTTATACCTCACTTGAACTCCTTGTTCTTTAACTCTTTGTAGTGGTTGGATGGTGCTTTCCTCGTCGCCTTCTTCCGTCAAAGATGGATCCACCTGAGGGTTCAACCTTGGGCTCCTTTCTCGAACTTTGAGAGAACTAAGGTATTTGGCTTGCTAGACCTTCAACCCTAGAGTGAGTAGAGAGTGGTTTAGAGTGTTTTATCTCAAGGAGAGGTTTCTCAACATATGAGAATGGATCTCCTTGAACTAGAGGAGGAGGAAGAAGAAGAGAGGAGAGAGAATCAATATGATAGAATGAAATGGTTTTTTACAACCATAACAATATCTAGTGAATTATCAAATTAATAAAATTAATCTAAATGAAAAGTTGATGGAAGGTTTGATAAGACTATTGTCATTTCACATTAAATGGTTTTGCTAGAATCATAGAGCATCTTTGATGTGTAATGATGATAGTCAATGTTTCAACCACGGTCAACAAGTCAACCTTGGTCAACAAGTCAACAAACCCAACCATGACACAATTTCATTTAATTAATATTATTAATTGATATATCACAAATTCATTAGGGTTTGGAAAAAGACAACTGTCAACTGTGCATACACACCCGTTCCGAAACCCTAATGAAAATCCTCTTCCTCCGCCTCAATCAACCGTGCATACACACCCGCATTCTTGTTCTGAGGAACATGAATACTATGAGATAAAACTAACCCCAAAACATATACTAGGATCTGGCTCAAACCAGAGCCCGCTAGTAATATCCGTCCGGACGCCAAACGTGCACAAGTACGCGGATGAGAACGAACCCTGTCGCAAAACCATGCGACCTCTACTCTGTTTTGCCCAAAGGCGAATAGCCCTCTGTGTGGGATTCTAAAGACTCGACACTACGCTGGCAGTGGGTTTAACCACAGACCGCAAGCGGCACTAGCTGTGCGTAACGGTCCCCAGGTAGATGCCGATAAGAAGACGGACGAGGTGAAACCCATCTGATCTCCTACTGAGTCTGAATGTGACAATCTCCATACAGTCCGGTCTGTTCGTCTGATACATCGCATGGCGGGCCTAAGGGCGGTAAAACGCCAGTCCCCTAATAGCGGTACAAGTCGTGTCGGAGTGAAGCCCAGAACACCCTGAGATAACACTGGAAACCTACCAGTATATCTCGCTTGCCCTGGCCAGGGACTACTCGTGTAATGGCTCTCCTAGACACAGCGCGATGTCAACCCCCAATACCGGGAGAGACGAATCCTGTCTAACCGTCACTGCCTCCAAGTGCTTCGGGACTGCACCCAACTACTACCCGTTTGCACGACTCCTTTGAGACGTGGTAGGGAAGTAATCTAAGTACAGTGGGAACACACTCGAGGCGAAGTGACAGTGTCAAGTCAGCAGACTAAGCTGTACTCATGTCACCTGGGAACTGATAACTGACGATAGATATAGTACCAACCAACAGTTCCCGATGAGTCCTGTCCAGTGTACTCGTAACCCAACGAGCACCCGCATACTATCTCCAGTACGACGTACTGATGGCTGTGGGACAGACCATCTCCCACACTGGGATGAGAAGCGCATACGCTAGTCTACTCCGGAGTATCGATGCCCTCTCTCGATAGTCATGCGACTAGGGACCTACATAAGGATGTGCTTATAGATTACCCAGCCCCCACTAGTGTGACTGCCATCACAACGCTGGTAATCAAGCAAAGATCCTAAGGGCTCCACTAATGTGTATAAGTGATATACTAAAATAAACACATGTACACATTGAAGTAGAAACAAACCAAGTAGCATACTACTATATTGAGCAAGATTGTCTATACAACTGTGAATATCCCAAACTTCCATTAAGTAATATACAAACTAGTATGATACAGTAATGGCCTCTAGGGCATATACACTAACAGTAATATCCGTAGGTACTACTACATGCTTCTGGGAATTTTTAATCTTACTCAAGTGTTGAGTTTTCTGGAGATCTTTTGAATTCGTTGATTCTATCGGAAAGTTTAACATCGTTTAGTTTTTCGGGTAATTTAGAACGTGTTAAAAGATTCGAACGGATATCAATAACTCATTTTTTTCATGACGGAAAACTTTTAAGTGTTGAATTTTTCTCGAGTTTGAAACTTTCGGAAAAACATGCAAGCATATCTGTGGACCCTCTAGAAGAACCTAACTTTAACTCGATTATGTGACCGTCAAAACTGCCACTGAACCCTAGAGTTTGTGGTAGTTTAGCATTGCCACATGTGAGGCGTTGGTTTGACCCTTCTACGGCTGGTTCATTGGGGCTGTGACATGTTCTGGGATTTGAACTCTGCTCAAGTGTTGAGCTATTTGGGAAATCTTGGGTGTTTGATTATTCGATCGAAAAGTTTAACATTGTCTATTTATCTGGAATGTGTTCATATAGTTAGGCATGAAATGCGAAGTATGTGATATTTCGGATTTAAGATGTCTAAAGTGATTGTGGATTCCAAATGTTGTAGTTTTACACTTTCTTTTCTGTGACCGTAAGCGTAGTATGTGGTGTATCGCCGGCTTCGTTGCTATACATCAACGACAATCGGGATACGCATACTTGCTTACGTTGATGATATGAGATATTATGTGTTGCTGTGATATGTTGTATTGGATCGTCGTGTTCTGAATAGCCGGGGGTTTTTATGTGAGATGAGGGTTTTAATTTTCATTCATGTAAAATTCATTTGTATGTAATATTCTTTTATTGGGGCACTTCCAGGTTGAGGATGATGTCACCATTGTATATTATTTACTTTTCCGCATTAGGTAGACCCAAAGAGGGGAGCACAAGTAACCGGGTTCTAGGGTACAGTGGGAGTCCATCTCGAGGAGTCGAGACCCGGTCTCTTAACCCTAGAATTGGCAGAGTTGCTTGCCGCTCTCGTAGGGGTCTAGGGATGTGGGTTTGGCTATTCATCGCGACCGTGGAATCCTTGTTTTATACAGGCTCGAAATAAAACACGGACGTCCTAGTATATCCAATATTTCATATGTTATCTTCTGCTGCAATGTTCTGTGATGAGATCATATTACTGCCTGAGACGTACGCTTATACGATATATATATATATATATATATGTTGATATATAAATATTACTGCTTTCGTTTCTTCTGTGATGCTTAGGAAGCATAACTGATGGGATTAATTAATGAGATTAATGAAAGAAAAGAAACCTAAAAGTTGTTGTAGAATCAAAACTTTATAAAAAAGGGTAGCTACAGTCTTGCTTTACACAGCGGTATATATGATATACCCTGCACCTTATTCGATGAGGAAAGAGCCGAGATCCCTTCACCGGGAGTGACCTATTTAGCAAAACTGGCAGATGCTACAAACTCACGGTTTAGTTTTTGATTGCTTCTATATTTCTTGCTTTGCACCGTGGTATTTGTGAAATATCCTGCACCTTATTCGATAAGGAAAGAGCTGAGATCTGTTCACCGGGAGTGACCACTTTAGCGAAACTGGAAAAGCCTCAAAAATACTCCTTTTCAAAATCACTTGTTTCTACAACAATATCAAGTTCATTACACTCATGGTTTTCTGAGAAACATGCGTAGCCCTCCGTCATTTCAGATAAATACTACTTAGTATTCGTGCTACGTTTGTTGACTATGTTAAGGCGTAGTGTACGGTAGCTAATTAGTGCAAATCTGTTAAAACATGAGATGTGATTGGATTAGGTTAGTTGTACGACTTTGTTGACTATGTTAAGGGTCGTACAGGTGGGTTTAATTCAATCAGGAAATAACGGGTTGAACTTGGCTAGCAATTTTGATTTGTTGACTATGTTAAGGTCATAAGTTGCTAGGGGAAAAAGCATTATCGGGAATTTCAAGTGTTGAAATTTACAATGAGATTGCATACCTCCTATGAGATAGTTGGATCCCGATACCCACTGCGGGTAAAAGTTACTCCTGGGAGAATTTTACACAGGACAATTAGCCGATCAAGTAGGTGTCTAGAAAGGTGTTAACGGGGTTATGCCTCTGGGAAAACGAGGTTTATTTTAATTAGATCCGTGCGAAAGCACGGGGAACCTCCCTTAAAGTACCAACACTGATCTGGCTGAAAGATTGGCGAACTTGTAGGGTGTAATTAATCCCGGCTAATCTTACCTTTTAGGGTTTGAAGAAAGATTTGATAAAAACAGTGGGAGACATCCTGATTAGATAAGATAATAACCAATCTAATCTTGCAAGAGCATACGCTAAAGTGTTTTCTTCTCTCTCTCTCCAGGTAACGACCATGTCAGGCCTTAATCAAGATAATAATATGGATGTATTGACTGAACCCGCTTATTATACTGAGCAGGGGAACGTTGGTCCCGTTCTTTCTTATAAGTGTTATAAGACAGAGCAGGAAATAGGAGAATATCTGGATTTTCACGCCACCCAAACGAAGAACAAGCATTCTAATGTATCTTCTTCGGGTGTGTTTGTTATCGAGAACTGTTTCTCAGTTCACTCTACGTCCTGGGTATTAGATACCGGATCGGGATCCCTTATATGAATATGTTACATGGGCTACGAAAAGGTAGGGAACTGGGACAGGGTGATCTTTCCCTAAGAGTAGGGAATGGTGCAAATGTTGCAGCCAAGGCAGTTGGCGAATATCACCTTGTATTACCAAATGGTAATACATTGGTTCTGAGCGAGTGCTATTACATTCCGACCCTGATATGCAATATTATATCAGTTTCTTTATTGAATAAAGAAGGATATAATTTTATAGTACAGGATAATGTTATGAACATATTCCTGAATCAAAAGTTGATTGGATCAGGTTCATTATTTAATGGCATATACGTTCTCAACCAAATTATAGTACTTAATGTACAAAACACACACAAGAGAAAGAGTTCTGAAATGAACGAATCCTTCTTGTAGCATTGTAGACTAGGTCATATCAATGCGACACGACTAGCTAAATTGCATAAGGATGGATATTTGAATCCGTTCGAATTTTCATCTTATGACACTTGCCAGTCATGTCTCAAAGGCAAAATGACCAAAAGTCCGTTTAGTGGACACGGAGTAAGAGTTAAAGAACTCTTAGGGCTGATACATAGTGATGTATGTGGTCGCATGTCTACACATGCCAGGAACGGTTCATCCTACTTCATTACATTCACTGACGATCTCTCAAGATACGGACATGTGTTCCTGATGAAACACATGTCTGAAGCTTTTGAGAAATTCAGGGAATATAAGCACGAAGTAGAGAAGCAAACGGGCAAAAGTATTAAGATCCTTCGATCTGATCGAGGAGGAGAATACTTGAGCAATGAGTTCCTAGACTATCTAAAAGAGAATGGGATTCTCTCTCAGCTTACTCCTCCTTATACACCACAGCACAACGGTGTATCGGATCGGAGGAATCACACCCTATTAGATATGGTGCGCTCTATGATGAGCACTGCTGAGTTGCCTATTTCTTTCTGGGGTTATGCGCTTGAGACAGCAGCATACCTATTGAATCAAGTTCCATCTAAATCTATACCTACCACACCATATGAGATATGGAGTGGGAAGAGACCGTATCTTAAACGAGTTAAGATATGGGGTTTTCCGGCCTATGTCAAAAGGCAAAATCCGGACAAACTCGAGGCACGATCAGTTCTTTACAAGTTTATGGGATATCCTAAGAATTCACAAGGATATTTTTTCTACCATGCTGAAGAACAAAAAGCGTTTGTTTCTCAATATGCCACCTTTTAAAAAAGGAATTTCTTGTTAAAGAAATTAGTGGCAAAAAGGTAGAGCTGGAAGAGGTTCCAGCACAACAAACTATAACTGAAGATTTGGTGGAACCAGATGATTCAGTAGTTCCCAACGAATCTCAGCCTCTCCTCCGATCTAGTAGGGTTTCTCATCCACCTGAGAGATACTACGGTTTTCTCGTTGATGGTGGGAGCGAGGATTGCATCATGGAAGATGATGACCCAACTAGCTTGGAGCAGGCCATCACGAGTGGGGACTCTGTGAAATGGCTGGATGCAATGCGATATGAGCTAGAATCCATGTACACCAACAAAGTATGGACTTTGGAAGTTGCTCCTGAAGGGGTAAAACCCATTGGGAGCAAGTGGATCTTTAAGAATAAACTTGGTGTAGATGGAAAAGTTGAGACTTTCAAAGTAAGACTTGTTGCAAAGGGTTTTCTTCAACGACCAGGTGTGGATTATGACGAAACCTTTTCTCCAGTGGCTATCCTTAAGTCCATCCGGATCCTACTTTCCATTGCTGCATACTATGACTATGAAATCTGGCAGATGGATGTTAAGACCGCCTTTCTAAATGGTGATTTAGAAGAGAGCGTGTACATGACTCAGCCAGAGGGCTTCGTAGACAGTGGGAGCAGCAGAAAGGTGTGCAAGCTGCTTAAATCCATCTACGGGTTAAAGCAAGCGTCGCGGAGTTGGAACATCTGTTTTGATGTTGTAGTCAAAGAGTTTGACTTCATCAAGAACGTAGATGAACCTTGTATATATAAGAAGGTTGCAGAGAGTAAGGTTGTCTTCCTCGTATTGTACGCCGATGACATACTCTTGATAGGAAATGATGTTCCTATGCTGTAATCGGTCAAGCTCTTCTTATCACAAATATTCTTAATGAAAGATCTAGGTGATGCCTCCTGCATACTGGGAATTATGATCTATAGAGATAGATCTAAACGGATACTGGGATTGTCCCAATCCAGGTACATTAACACCATACTAAAGAGGTTTAGTATGGAAGAATCCAAGCGTGGGAACCAACCCACGATCTCTGGACTCACTCTCTCCAAAGATATGTCTCCCAAGACTGATTTAGAAAGAGCTCGCATGCAAGGGATACCCTATGCTTCGGCAGTAGGCTCTATCATGTACGCGATGCTATGTACCAGACCCGATGTAGCATACTCACTAAGTGTAGTGAGTAGGTATCAAGCAGATCCTGGAAAGAGTCACTGGATAGCTGTGAAGAACATTCTCAAGTACTTGAGAAGAACTAAAGAGATGTTCTTGGTGTATGGTAATGGAGAACTCCAGGTAGAGTCCTTTACCGATTCAAGCTTCCAAAGTGATAAGGACGACTCTAAGTCGCACTAAAGATTTGTCTTTACCCTCAATGGAGGGGAGATGTGTTGAAAGAGTTCCAAACAGGAAACCGTTGCAGACTCGACGATGGAGGCTGAATACATCGCTGCCAACGATGCTGCCAAAGAGGCTGTCTGGATGAAGAAGTGTAAGTCCATGCTACCTCTCCCGGTACTTTCGGGAATGCGGAATTTGACGAAAAACAATTTTCTAGAGGTGGTAACATGGACTCAAAACCGGATCTTTGTTAAACATCTAACTAACAACCTAACTAGGAGTTGTTAACTACTCGGTTAGGTAGTTATACCTTTCTTTCTTGAACTCCTTCATCTTCAAGCCTCGATGGTTGTCCGGATCGGCTTCACTCCGTCGTCTCCTTGCGCCGAAGATAGATCTACCTGAAAGCTTCTACCTTTGGTTTCTTCTTCGGTCTTTGAAGAAACTAGTTCACTTGGTTTGCTAAACCTTATGAACTAGAGTGAGTAGAGTAGAGTAGAGTGTGTTGGAATTTTCTCTATGGTTCTTGGTTCTCAACACATGAGACAAGTGAACCATAGACTAAAGAGAGGGAGAGCAAGAGGAAGAAGATGAGAGCACAAGAATGCAAGAGAGAGAAAAGAAATGAAAGAAAATGAGAAAGACTTTTCTCTCTTGGCTCTCATAATCCAAAGCCATCATCACAAATCATAGCAATCAAGTATTATGTGATGGTTTAAGCTACAATAGCCATATCATTTCATGCACTCATTTTTCACAAGAGAAACAAGCAAGTAAAAAGTCTTTGCCATGAAATGATAGCCATTGTCATCATGATGGTCAACTAGTCCAACCTAGTCAACCGGTCAACAAAGTCAACAAGTCAACAAAGTCAACCCCTCAACTACCATGTCACCATAATACTTAATTAATATTATTGTTAATTACATATCATATTCTCATTAGGGTTGAGGAAAAAGTCAATAGTCAACAGTCAACAGTCAACAACCCTAATGAGAATCCTCTGTCTCTGTCTCTCTGTCAACTGTGCATACACACCCGCATCCGCGTTCCGAGGAACACGAATACATACCGGATAAATCCAATCCCAAAACGTACACTAGGATCTGGCTTAAACCAAAGCCCGCTAGTGTTAACTGTCCGGACCATGTACGTGCACAAGTGCACGGAAGTGACCGAACCGTGTCGCAAAAACCATGCGACCTGTCGCAAAACCATGCGACCTCTACTCTTTTGCCTAAAGGAGAATAGATTTCTGTGTGGGACTCTAAGGACTCGACACTACGCTGGCAGTGGGTTTAACCACAGACCGCAAGCGGCACTAGCTGTGCGTAACGGTCCCCAGGTAGATGCCGACAAGAAGACTGATGAGGTGAAACCCATCTGAACTCCTACTGAGTCTGACTGTGACAGTCTCCATACAGTCCGGTCTGTTCGTCTGATACATCGGATGGCGGGCCTAGGGGGGTGGTAAACGTCAGTCCCCTAATAGCGGTACAAGTCGTGTCGGAGTGAAGCCCAAAACACCCTGAGATAGCACTGGAAGCCTACCAGTATATCTCGATTGCCCTGGCCAGGGACTACTCGTGTAATGGCTCTCCTAGACACAGCGAGATGTCAACCCCCAATACCGGGAGAGACGAATCCTGTCTAATCGTCACTGCCTCCAAGTGCTTCGGGACTGCACCCAACTACTACCTGTTTGCACGACTCCTTTGAGCCGTGGTAGGGTAGTAATCAAAGTACAGTGGGAACACACTCGAGGCGAAGTGACAGTGTCAAGTCAGCGGACTAAGCTATACTCATGTCACCTGGGAACTGATAACTGACGATAGGTATAGTACCAACCGGTCAGTTCCCGATGAGTCCTGTCTAGTGTACTCGTAACCTAACGAGCACCCGTATACTATCTCCAGTACGACGTACTGATGGCTGTGGGACAGACCATCTCCCACACTGGGATGAGAAGCGCATACGCTAGTCTACTCTGGAGTATCGATGCCCTGTCTCGATAGTCCTGCGACTAGGGACCTGCATAAGGATGTGCTTATAGATTACCCAGCCCCCACTGGTGTGACTGCCATCACAACGCTGGTAATCAAGCAAAGATCCTAAGGGCTCCACTAATGTGTATAGGTGATATACTAAAATAAACACATGTACACATTGAAGTAGAAACAAACCAAGTTGCATACTACTATATTGAGCAAGATTGTTTATACAAGGTGAATATCCCAAGCTTCCATTAAGTAATATACAAACGAGTATGATACAGTAATGGCCTCTAGGGCATATACACTAACAAGAAGTTCATCACTGAACTTGGTTCGGTTCCGTCCATTGAGCATCCAATACCTTTGTATTGTGATAACAATTGAGCTGTGGCTTTGGCCAAGGAACCCAGGTCCTATCAGAAGTCCAGACATATTCTGAGGCGGTATCACCTGATCCGGGAGATAGTTGACCGCCGGGAGATCGTGGTCAGGAGAGTAGATACGACGGACAACACTGCGGATCCATTCACAAAAGGCCATTCCCCAGATATATTTTGAGAGACTCTTCGGGATGTTAGGTATGAGATAATACAAGAGTTGGCCTTAGTGCAAGTGGGAGATTGTTAGTTATGTATATGCCCTAGTGTCCATTATTGTACATATGATGTATATAATAGTGGATGCTTGGATATATATAGAGAGGACTTTCTTGCTCGACATAATAGTATGCTATTTGGTTTCACTTTGTCTTAACATGTTGACGTGTATTAGTTTACTGTCTTGATCTCACATGTTGATAAAGCCCTTAGGATATGTACTCGACTAATGGGATTATGATGAGATCATACTAGTGGGGACAGGGTAGTCAACGAGTACATCCTATAACTGTTCCTAGTCGAGGGTGTGTCGAGACAGGGCATCGATACACCAGAGTAGACTAGCGTATACGCATCTTGACCCATATGATGGGCGATGGATGTGTTAGTTATATGTATGCCCTAGAGGCCATTACTGTACATTGGATGTATATTGTAGTGGATGCTGGGACATATATAGGTAGGACTTTCTTGCTCGACATGATAGTACGCTATCTGGTTGTTCTTTATCTTAACATGTATACTTTCTGTCTCTCTGATTACATGTTGATAAAGCCCTTAGGATGTGTACTCGACTTCCAGAACTATGATGCAGATCATACTAGTGGGGCCTGGGTAGTCAATGAGTACATCCTTCATTGTTCCTAGTCGAGGGAATATCGAGACGGGGCATCGATATTCCAGTGTAGACTAGCGTATATCTTCTCGACCCATGCGATGGGCGATGGATGATCCCATATCCATTGGTGTTTGACATCGAAGATGGTATACGGGTGCTCAGTGAAGACTGGGTACACTGAACGGACTCGCCGAGAACTCCTAGATGGTATTATACCTCACGTCAGATGGAAGTTCTCTGGTGACACTGGTACAGCTTAGTCTGTTGACCCGAGATCGTCATAGAGTCTTGTGTGTCTCCCACTGTGCTTTGATTTCCACCCTACCACGGCTCTACTGAGTTGTGCAAACAGGTGGTTTTTGGGTACAGTCCCGATTCACATGGAGGCAATGAGCGATAGGAGGGGATTCGTCTCTCCCGGTATTGGGGGTTGATGTTGTGCTATGCTCGACTGGCCATAACAGGAAATCCCTGGCCAGGGTTGCAGTGATATACTGGTAAGAGTTATCAGTAGTTTCACAAATGTTATGGACCTTACGTCGGCATGACTTATCAAGCTATTGGGGTCTGACGTTTACCACGCCTAGGCAAGATATGCGGCATATCAGACGAACAGACCGGACTGTACGATAAGTGTTACTGGTTGGATTCACAGGAGTGTGAGCGGGCTTGCTCGTCGATCTTCTGATCGCTCAATACCCGGGTGGCCGTTACGTTTAGCAGACCTCTTGCGGCTTGTGGGTGTTTGATATGATCATCATCATCTGCTGCCGGCGTATTGACGAGTCTTTAGAGTCCTACACAGAGGTTTCCTGGCTCAAGCGAAACGAAATAGGAGCGCATATGAGATATGTGCGGGACCGAGAATAATGCGTGTATGTGATACCGTATTCCATTCTCGCGATGAATGTATCGAATGGTTATATGCGATGTAACCTAGTTATCGAATCAAGGATTGATTCGATAAGCCGATACATAGGATACTAGTCGGTTATATGTGATATGACCGGATCGTTAAATCAAGTGTTGATTTAATGATTTAATGTATAATTATATATTTGATATATTACTTTGCATTAAATAGTATTGGTTCACTTTAAATGGATTTACTCACTTGTATTGCACATTGTATATATGATATATTTTGTGCACATGATTGTATCATGTTTGATGATACATTCTTGCTTGGTTTTGTGTAAATTATTGAACCATGGTTAGTGAGTGGTTATGGTATCATTTCATTTGCTTATTCATTTATTTATTTATTTATTTTATTTGTTTCATTTGAAAAGAAAAGGAGAAAGATAAATGGTGGACTTATTTTGTTTTTAGTTAAAGCTTCTTGAAACCTTGACTAAGTCACCATTCTTGTCTCTTCTTTAACCCTAACCACTCATCTAACCTTAGTAAAATCTCTACACTAAACCATGGTTGAAGTCATGATAAGTATTGATTTATTTATCAAATAATTCATAACTTGTCATATCTTCTTCTTCTTCATCATCTTCTTCAACAAAAGAAAAGCTTGCTAGTTCAATGGCAACATGAGAAAACAAGTGAGAAATCCAAAACTAAAGTTTACCCACTTCCTATTTCTTCATCCTCTACCTCTTGCCAAGTAGTATAGGGTGTTTCCTTCACAAGTTTTCAAAGCTTGATGAAGTTGGAGCTTGTTCTTGTGATACCTCGACGTAGATCATCTTCGGCATCGAACCGACGATCAAGCCCGCCCATTCTTCGATGATACCGATGCTAGAGTCATGGGTTCGTTTTGGACAGCGGAGGGACTTCATCACAGAACCTAGGAGGTGGTGGACCGGATCTACAAAGGTTGTAGCCACTTTCCCTTAGCATTTAATTCGATTACTTGCTTGCTTTGCCTATATATCTAGTTAACGATCCGTATTAGGTTTTCTCGGCACATGTAAAATTTCAATTGGGCATGTTTGATCACTTGTGAGACTTCATCAGTGTGCCTAGGAACCCTACAGTGGTATCAGAGCCTAGCTAGAGCCTTAGGCGAAGTCCCGACGGAATCAGAAGTCCGATCGACCCAAAACCCGACTTTGAAAATGCTCTCTGGACTTTTCTGTAAAATGTGGATTTTTTGGAATTAAAAATATGCAGAAAAATCAGCAGGGAAAGTTAAGAGTTACTGTGAATTTCGATGGACTAATTCTATCAAAGCGCCGTGGATCCGGGGCACGAGCATGGCTCGTGCGGCGGTTCCGCGGCAGGTTTGTCGTTTTGTGTATTTAAGATTTCACAGTAATTCTCAATTTTCTGTGTTGGTTTTCCTGGGAATATTTTAATATTTATTCCAGAGTTTTATTTTCTGGCTTGTATTGGGAACTCTGTATATTCGATCGGACTATCTAATTTTGTCGGTGTGGCTTTTCGGGTAATTTTAGAATATGTTAAAAAGTTCGACCGGATATAAATACCCACATTTTCCCCTGTCGGGAAATTTCCAAGTGTTGGATTTTTCTGTAGTTTAACGACGTTCTAAGTAGTGCAAGTAACGCGATGGACCCTCTAGAAGACAACAAACCTTAACTCGATTATGTGACCGTCTTGAACTGCCCTTTGAACCTTCGGGTTTAGGGCAGTACGGCGTGCCACATGTGAGGCGTTGGCTTGACCCTTCTACGGCTGGACCGTTGGTACTGAGGCACGAACTGAATGTTGTTAGACTTATTTCATGTGTTGAGCTGTATCGGGAAAACTTGGGTGTTCGATTGTTCGATCGAAAAGTTAGACATTTTCTATTTATCCGGAATGTGATACAATACTTGGAATTCGTAAAAAGTTATGAGATGACTTGATGAATGTTATAAACATAGCACTTTAGTCTCACTTGATAGGTTGCCATGGAATTTTGATATGATCAAAAGTCCGTCGCAATCACGTAGCGTACGCGGATACTCGCCAGGTAAACTTAATAGACAGCCTCGCCCCATAGCCCCGACCAAGTGACCGTAGGAGAACCCCATCACCGAAAGCATCCGTTCGGGTGCTCGCGGTAGCGGTGTTCCACCTTGGTGCACTTTATCGACGGTATCGGGGGTGCGGCCGCCTACTAAAGTTTGCGACGAGCATTCGATCAGAATGTCGGGAATCCTGTTGAATTGCCCGACTCGATATTGAAAAGTGTTTTCGATTTTGAGACTAAAATGCGGGGTTTATAATTGTTAGGCATGCGATATCTAAGGAATTCATTTGATTAGGCATGCGATGTCAAAAGAGGTTGCGGATTCCAACTGTTGTAGTTTTACACTTTCTTTTCTGTGACCGTAAGTGTAATATGTGATATCGCCGGTTTCGTTGCTATATGTCAACGACAATTGGGATGGACATATTTACTTACGTTGATGACATGTGATGTTATGTGTTGCTGGATATGTTATATTGGATCGTCGTGTTTGAATAGCCGGGGGTTTTTTATGTGAGATGAGTGTTTTTCATTTTCATTCATGTAAAAACTTGTATGTAATATTCTTTTATTGGGGCACTTCCAGGTTGCGGAAGATGTCACCGTTGTTGTATATTATTTACTTTTCTGCACTAGGATAGACCCAAGGAGGGGAGCACAAGTAACCGGGTTCTGGGGTCCAGAGGGAGACCAACTCAAGGAGTCGAGTCCGGGTCTCCTAACCCTAGAATTGGTAGGGTTGCTTTCCGCTCTCGTAGGGGTCTAGGGGTGTGGGATTGGCTATTCATCACGACCGTGGAATCCGTGTTTTATACTGGCTCGTATTGAAAACATGGACGTCCTAGTATATCCAATATTTCATATGATTCTTCTGCTGTGCTTTATCTGTGATGTGATCATGCGATGTTCTGTGACAGGTATTATATATAGTATATATGATATATTATATAGACGTTGCTTATGTTTTACACCCGCGCTAGCCCTGCCCCGCTCTGCCGTTAGTTACCTAACCTAACGGTGCACGAGGGGACATCGAGGCGAATGCGGATGGCATAAGTGTACGTCATATTTATCTGTAATGTTTAGGTAATTTAAATGATGGGATATTCATTAATGAGATTAATGAAAGAAAATAAACCTAATTGATGTTGTGGAATCGAATTTCAAAATAAAACAGGTAGCTGCAGTTCTTGCTTTACATCGCGGTGTTCCTTGTAGAACATCCTGCACCTTATTCGATAGGGAAAGGACCGAGATCCCTTCACCGGGAGTGACTCCTTTAGCAATAACTGGCAGATGCTACAACCCTCGGTTTGTCTTTGATCGCTTCTATAGTTTACGCTTTGCACAGTGATATATATGATATATCCCGCACCTCATTCGACGAGGAAAGGGCCGACGATCCCTTCACCGGGAGTGACCCCTTTAGCAAAACTAGAAAAGCTTCAAAAACTTTCCATTTAAAAACCATTTGATTCCGCAACGAGATCAAGTTCAAAGCGTTAAAGGTTTTCACAAAAACCAGCCGCAACCCTCCGTCATTTTAGGAAGTAGAGTACTTAGTATTCGTGCTGTGTTTGTTGACCATAGTCAAGGCACAGTGTACGGTAGCTAAGTGATGTCTTCCTACACCGCATATGATGCGATTAGTTAGGACAGTCGCGTGACTTTGTTGACCTTAGTTAAGGGTCATGTGGGTGGGTCTAATTAATCACGAAATGACGGGTAGAACTTGACTAGTACTTATGATTTGTTGACCTTAGTTAAGGTCATAGGTACTAGGGGTAAAAACCTTTATCGGGAGTTTCAAGTGTTGAAACTTGCAATGAGATTGCATACCTTCTATATGATAGTTGGATCCCGATACCCACTGCGAGTAATTGTTACTCCTGGGAGAGTTTTGCACTTTGCAATTAGCCGATCAAGTAGGTGTCTAGAAAGGTGTCAACGGGGTTACGCCTCTGGGAAAACGAGGTTTACAGTAATTAGGTCCGTGCGAAAGCACGGGGAACCTCCCTTAAAGTACCGACACTGGCCTGGCTGAAAGATTGGCGAACTTGTAGAGTGTAATTAATCCCGGCTAGTCATTCCTTTTAGGGTTTGAAGGAAGATTTGATAAAAAACAGTGGGAGCCATCCTGATTAGATAAAATATAACCAATCTGATCTTGCAAGAGCGCACGCAGAGTGTTTTCTTCTCTCTCTCTCCAGGTAGCGACCATATCACGCCTTAATCAAGATAATAATATGGATGTATTGACCGAACCCGCTTGTTATACTGAGCTGGGGAACGTTGGTCCCGCTCCAACTTATAATTGTTATAAGACAGAGCAGGAAATAGGGGAATACCAGAATTCCTATGCCGCCCAAACGAAGAAAGTGCATATGATGCATCTCCTTCGGGTGTGTTCATTATAAAGAACTGTTTCTCAGTATCCTCTGCATCCTGGGTATATGATACCGGATCAGGATCCCAGATATGTAAGCTGTTACATAGGGCTACAAAAAAGGTAGAAAAACTGAGAACGGGTGATAAGTTTCATGAGACAGAAACCGGGGCAAGTGTTGCAGCCAAGTCTGTTGGTCACTGTCACCCTGTACTACCAGTACATTGATTCTGAACAAATGCTATTAGATACCGAACCTGATATACAAAATCATATCAGTCTCTTTATTAGTAAAGAAAGGATATAATTTTGTATTGATAATGTTTTGAACATTTCCTGTATCAAAAGTTGATCGGTTCAGGCACGTTATCTAAAAGCATTGAAGTTCTAAATCAAACTACAGTTCCTAGTATACAGAACACACACAAGAAGAAGAGTTCAGAAATGAACGAATCCTTCTTGAGGCATTGTAGACTAGGTCACATCAATGTGACCCGACTGGCTAAAGTTACATTTAAGATGCATATTTAAATCAGTTTGAATTTACATCTTGTGAAACTTGCCAGTCATGTCACAAAGATTAGATGACCATAGCTCTGTTTATTAGAAACAGAGAAAGAGTTAGTAAACTCTTGGGACTGATACATGATGATGTATGTAAAGTCTCCTGTCTACACATGCCAGGACTGGTTCTTTATACTTCATTATATTCTCTGATAATCTCTCAAGATTCAGTCATATGTTCCTGTTGAAACATAAGTCCGAACCTTTTGAGGTATTCACAGAATATAAGTTAGAAGTAAAGAACCAATAACCGTGTATAAGTATTATGTCCTATGATGAGATCAGGGAGGAGACTACTTGTGCATGGCATTCCTGGACCATTCTAAAGGAGAATGAGATTCTCTCTCCGTACTACTCCTCTGAATACACCACAGCACAACGGTGTATCAGGGCGTAGCAATTGCACAATATTAAATATGGTGTGCTCTATGATGAGTATTACTGAGTTACCTATTTCCTTTTGGGAGTTATGCACTTATGAAGTTGCATACCTATTGAAGAGGGTTCGATTCAAATCAGTGCCTACCACTCCATATAAGATATGGTGTGGGAAGATCCTATCTCTTAAGCGAGTTAAGATTTGGGGTTGTCCGGCCTATGTTTAAAGTAAAATCCGGACAAGATCGAGGCAGGATCAGTTCTGTTGAACTGGAAAGGTTCCAGCTATACAAAACTGCAGTTGATGATTTGACAGAACCAAAGGATTCTATATTTTCCGACGAACCTCAGCCTCTCCGCCGATCTAGTAGGGTTCCTCATCCGCCTGAGAGATACCTCGGTTTCTCGATGACAGTGGGAGCAAGGATTACATCATGAGATGATGACCCAACTAGTTTCGAGCAGGCCATCAAGAGTAGGGACTCTGTAAGAATGGCTGGATGCTTAGCGATCTGAGATGGAATCCTTATACACCAACAAAGTATGGACTTTGGTTGCAATATCTGAAGGGTTAAATCCCCATCAGGAGCAAGTAAATCTTGAGAAGATTACTTGGTGTAGATGGAAAAGTTGAGACTTTCAAAGCTAGACTTGTTAAAGGTTTTCGTCATCGACCAGGCGTGGATAATGATGAAACCTTTTTCCAGTAGCTATGCTTAAGTCTATCCAGATCCTACTTACCACGGCTACATACCATGACTACGATATCTGGCGGTTGGGTGCCATGACTGCTTTTCTAAATACTGATTTAGAAGAGAACGTCTGTAAGTACACAGCCAGAGGTCTTCGTAAACAGTGGGAGCAGCGGAAACGTGTGCAAGTTGCTTTACATAATGAAGCAGGCATCGCGGAGTTGGAACGTCTGTTTTGATGTGATAGTCAAAGTGTTTGACTTCATCAAAATAGTAGACGAACCTTGTATATACAAAAGGGTAGTAGAGAGTAAGGTGGTCATCTTCGTATTGTACGTAGACAACATACTCTTGATAGGAAAAGAGTTTCCTATACTACGATCGATCAATCTCCTATTATCACAAGGATTCTCCAAATAGGATCAAAGTGATACCTCCTAAATCCTGAGTTTTCATCTATGAGATAGATGTAATTGGATGCTAGGATTCTCACTAGATGTAGTGAGATGGTATCAATCGATCCTGGAGAGAATCACTGGAAGAGTTCCAGGGTGATAAAGACGACTGAATGTCAGTCACAGGCACTGTCTTTACCCTCAGTAAAGGGACGGTATGTTGGAAGAGTTCCAAGTTCGATACCGTGGCAAACTAGACGATAAAGGCTGGTAACATTGCTATTAAAGATACTACCAAAGAGGCAGTTTGGTGTATAATGGTTCATAAGATGAACTAGGTTCCTGCCATTGTATGACAATGGAAGTGTGGCTTCGGCCCTGGAACCCTGGTCCCATCAGTGACCCAGACATATTCTGAGGAAGTATCACCTGATCATGGAGATAGTTGATCTCCGGGGTGATCGAGGTTAGGAGAGTAGACTCAGAGGACAACACGGCGGATCCACTCACGAAGGCCTTTTCCCAGAGAGAGACTCATATGGGATGGTTGAGTATTAGATACTGCGACCACTGCTACAGATGGCCCTAGTGCAAGTGGGAGATTGTTGGTTATATGTATGCCCTAGAGGCCATTACTGTACATTGGATGTATATTGTAGTGGATGCTGGGACATATATAGGTAGGACTTTCTTGCTCGACATGATAGTACGCTATCTGGTTGTTCTTTATCTTAACATGTATACTTTCTGTCTCTCTGATTACATGTTGATAAAGCCCTTAGGATGTGTACTCGACTTCCAGAACTATGATGCAGATCATACTAGTGGGGCCTGGGTAGTCAATGAGTACATCCTTCATTGTTCCTAGTCGAGGGAATATCGAGACGGGGCATCGATATTCCAGTGTAGACTAGCGTATATCTTCTCGACCCATGCGATGGGCGATGGATGATCCCATATCCATTGGTGTTTGACATCGAAGATGGTATACGGGTGCTCAGTGAAGACTGGGTACACTGAACGGACTCGCCGAGAACTCCTAGATGGTATTATACCTCACGTCAGATGGCAGTTCTCTGGTGACACTGGTACAGCTTAGTCTATTGACCCGAGATCGTCATAGAGTCTTGTGTGTCTTCCACTGTGCTTTGATTTCCACCCTACCACGGCTCTACTGAGTTGTGCAAACAGGTGGTTTTTGGGTACAGTCCCGATTCACATGGAGGCAATGAGCGATAGGAGGGGATTCGTCTCTCCCGGTATTGGGGGTTGATGTTGTGCTATGCTCGACTGGCCATAATAGGAAATCCCTGGCCAGGGTTGCAGTGATATACTGGTAAGAGTTATCAGTAGTTTCACGAATGTTATGGACCTTACGTCGGCATGACTTATCAAGCTATTGGGGTCTGACGTTTACCACCCCTAGGCAAGATATGCGGCATATCAGACGAATAGACCGGACTGTACGGTAAGTGTTACTGGTTGGATTCACAGGAGTGTGAGCGGGCTTGCTCGTCGATCTTCTGATCGCTCAATACCCGGGTGGCCGTTACGTTTAGCAGACCGCTTGCGGCTTGTGGGTGTTTGATATGATCATCATCATCTGCTGCCGGCGTATTGACGAGTCTTTAGAGTCCTACACAGAGGTTTCCTGGCTCAAGCGAAACGAAATAGGAGCGCATATCAGATATGTGCGGGACCGAGAATAATGCGTGTATGTGATACCGTATTCCATTCTCGCGATGAATGTATCGAATGGTTATATGCGATGTAACCTAGTTATCGAATCAAGGATTGATTCGATAAGCCGATACATAGGATACTAGTCGGTTATATGCGATATGACCGGATCGTTAAATCAAGTGTTGATTTAATGATTTAATGTATAATTATATATTTGATATATTACTTTGCATTAAATAGTATTGGTTCACTTTAAATGGATTTACTCACTTGTATTGCACATTGTATATATGATATATTTTGTGCACATGATTGTATCATGTTTGATGATACATTCTTGCTTGGTTTTGTGTAAAGTATTGAACCATGGTTAGTGAGTGGTTAGGGTATCATTTCATTTGCTTATTCATTTATTTATTTATTTATTTTATTTGTTTCATTTGAAAAGAAAAGGAGAAAGATAAATGGTGGACTTATTTTGTTTTTAGTTAAAGCTTCTTGAAACCTTGACTAAGTCACTATTCTTGTCTCTTCTTTAACCCTAACCACTCATCTAACCTTAGTAAAATCTCTACACTAAACCATGGTTGAAGTCATGATAAGTATTGATTTATTTATCAAATAATTCATAACTTATCATATCTTCTTCTTCTTCATCATCTTCTTCAACAAAAGAAAAGCTTGCTAGTTCAATTGCAACATTAGAAAACAAGTGAGAAATCCAAAATTAAAGTCTACCCACTTCCTATTTCTTCATCCTCTACCTCTTGCCAAGTAGTATAGGGTGTTTGCTTCACAAGTTTTCAAAGCTTAATGAAGTTGGAGCTTGTTCTTGTGATACCTCGACGTAGATCATCTTCGGCATCGAACCGACGATCAAGCCTGCCCATTCTTCGATGATACCGATGCTAGAGTCATGGGTTCGTTTTGGACAGCGGAGGGACTTCATCACAGAGCCTAGGAGGTGGTGGACCGGATCTACAAAGGTTGTAGTCACTTTCCCTTAGCATTTAATTCGATTACTTGCTTGCTTTGCCTATATATCTAGTTAACGATCCGTATTAGGTTTTCTCGGCACATGTAAAATTTCAATTGGGCATGTTTGATCACTTGTAAGACTTCATTAGTGTGCCTAGGAACCCTACTGGATGATCCCATATCCATCGGTGTTTGACATCAAAGATGATGTACGGGTGCTCAGTGGAGACTGAGTACACTAGACAGACTCGCCGAGAACTCCCAGATGATATTATACCTCACGTCAGATGGCAGTTCTCTGGTGACACTGGTACAGGTTAGTCTGTAGACCCGAGATCCTCATAGAGTCTTATATGATTCCCACTGTTCTTTGATTTCCACCTTACCAATTTCATGAGAACGTGCAAAATGGTGGCTTTTGGGTATAGTCCCGAATCACATGGAGGCAATGAGAGATAGGAGGGGTTTTCGTCTCTCCCGGTATAGGGAGTTGATGTTGTGCCGTGTTCGATTGGCTATAACTGGAAGTCCCTGGCCAGGGCTGATATAGAGTGCTACTGGTAAGTGTTATCAGTAGTTTCTTGACCTATTATGAGCCTCACATCGACACGACTTATCGGTTACTGGGGTATGACGTTTACCACCCCTATACTAGATATGCGACATATCAGACGAAGAGACCGGACTGTACGGTAGTGTTACTGACTGGATTCACAGGAGAATGTACATGCTTGCTTGTTGATCTTCTGATCGCTCAATACCTGGGTGGCTGTTACGTTTAGCTGACCACTTGCAGCTTGTGGGTGTTTGATATGATCATCACCCACTGCCGACGTATTGACGATTCTTTAGAGTCCTACACAGAGGTTTCTTGGCTCAGGCAAAACGGAGTAGGAGCACATATGTGATATGTGCTCCACCGAGAATATTACGATATGAGATACCGTATTCTATTCTCGCGATATATGATATCGGCCGGGTATATGTGATATAGCCGGGTCATCGGATCAAGTGTTGATTCGATAAATCGGTACATGTTATATTAGTCGGTTATATGCGATATAGCCGGATTGTCGGATCAAGTATTGATTCGATAATTTAATGTATAATTATATATGCGATATATTACATTACATTAACTAATAATAGCTCGCTTTATTGATTCATTTTCTCACCGGTTAATACATTGATATATATGCGATATATGTTAATTGTATTATTTTATTTTATTACAAAAATATATTATATATGTGATATATAATATTGTAACAAGTTAGGGTTACAAATGCAACATGATTTGTGGAGATTAAACATAGTTAGGGTTTGATTTGGGTTAGCTATTTCATGAAGCTTCTAGAAGCTTTGTTTTGTTTTAAGCAAAGATATTTTGTGTTGATATTTGTGGAGATATTTCCTAACCCAACCTAAACCCTTTACCCTAGTTAAATCTCTACAATGGTTAAGCCTTTCTTTACTTAACCATAGGTTGCAATTGTAACCATGACAATAATTCATTATTCATCACAAAAGGAATTATTCATCTTCTTCTTCCTTGAGCTCTTGAAAAAGCTTACTAGGTTTTTCTTTTGTGATGATATTGGATGAGATTTTGAAAACAAATGAGAGCCAAATTCCTACTTCATCATTCTCATCTAGTCTAGCAACTTAGATTAGGGTGTTCATTTCACTAAAACTTGATTACAGAAGTGAGAGCTTGAGTTAAACATTCTTCAAGGTAGATCATCTTCGAAAAGGAAGACTTCAAGCAAGTATGGATCATTCGGTTTGTGGAGCCTCTCTAGAGTCCGGAAGTTCATGGATCGCGGCGAATAGACTACTACTTGGAGCTTATGAAGCGAAGGAGCGGACTACAAAGGTTGTAATCCCTTTCCTTTAGATGTAAAGTTGTTTACATGCTTTGTTAACCCTAATTATCTAGCAAAGATCCTCGCTTTAGGTTGTTCGGCACTTCTAAATTTTAAATACGGCATGGTTGATGCCTTATAGACCCTTGTGACAGTGCCTAGTAACCCTACAAGCATACTATCATGTCGAGCAAGAAAGTCCTCCCTATATATATCCTAGCATCCACTACAATATACATCCCATGTACAGTAATGGCCTCTAGGGCATACATATAACTAACAATCTCATATGTTGTAGTATCCAATACCCAACAATATAGAAGTGGTTGTAGTATCCCATACTCAACCATCCCAAAATCTCTCAAATAGTATTTAGGGAAGCAGGCCTTGGTGAGTGGATTCGCCGTGTTAACCTTCGTGTCAATTCTCCTGACCTCGATCCGTTGGAGATCAACCTTCTCCCTGATCAGGTGATACTAGCCTTAGAATATGTCTGGATCGCTGATGGGACCGATGTTCCTAGGCTAAAGCCACAACTCCATTGTAGTCACAATAACAGTTATTGGATGCTCAATGGTAGGAACCATGTTCATCTCATGATCAAGTAATGCCCAGACATCCACTTTGGTAGTATCGTTGGTAGCAATGTATTCAGCCTTTATCGTCTAGTATGCCACGATATCTAGCTTGGAACTCTTCCAACATACCGTCCCTCCACTGAGGGTAAAGACAAAGCCTGTGACTGACTCTCAGTCGACCTTATCACTCTGGAAGCTCGAACCAAGAACATTCATTTAATGCTTCTCAAGTACTTAAGAATGTCCTCCACAGCTGTCCAGTGATTCTCCTAAGATCCGATTGATTCATGATCACTGCACCCAGTGAGTAATCTACATCTTGTCTGGTATATAACATCGCTCACAAGATAGAGCCTACTGCCGAAACATAGGGTATCCCTTGCACGCGAGCTCTCTCCAAATCAGTCTTGGAGAGAGTGATCCATGAGTAAGTGGGCGAACCACCACGCTTAGAATCTTCCATACTAAACCCCTTGCCTACAGTTTGAAGAACAAATGAAGGTCAATGAACAATTTCACAAAGTACAAAGGCAGCACAAAGATTCAAGACTTCAACGCGAAGCAAACGATAAAAGTCCACAACATTATGCACTGTGGAAATCTGGAAGAAACTAGAAGACATTCTGTAGAACCAAATGAAGAAAAGTCAAGGAAAATACAACATAAAATATACCAGAAAAATCATGCCCAAGGCCCATCTATATGGCCGCGGATCCGCGACCAAACATGGCGTTTGGCCGCGGTTCCGCGGCCATGATAAGCCCGTGTCGGTGCAAAATTTGACGGCGTGGCGGTGCGTTGACTAGGCTTCTTAGGGTAAATTTGTAAATGCAGATGGGGATCGAATGTAACCCTAGGGTTTCTATGATCTATAAATAGAAACCCTAATGCTCTTTTTGGAGCATGCCTCTTCTTGTGCCTCATTGTATTTATCAAAATTCAGAATTCAATTCCTGTAAATGTTTGAAGAGAGCATCAAATAAAAATTAGAGTGAGTTTCCTTTTTATTGACCTAGTTAATTTTCTTTCTGCCCTAGTATAACTTTTATTATTTGCCCTAGTATAACTTTTATTATATGCCCTAGTTAATTAGTTTAGAACATGTTTATCAATTCCCTAATGAGTGAGTAGTTCCTCACTTGTTAGGGTTAGGAATAGGAAAGGTTTGAGAGATGAAAATCTCTCACCCCTTTCTTGCCCATCGCATATTTTTATAGGACTCTATGCATACATACACACACCGCTCCCTACGGCACCCTATCCCACGAGGTAGCGGTGATACCGTAGTATAAAAGACCGGTTGTATATGTTTTCCGTAGAGGTTAGGGTAAGAATTATGAAAGGAAGAACAAGAACCTAGAGGAAGAAACCTAGTTTTTTCCCGATGGTACTAATCCACTATATTAATTATTACCATAACACCTAATAGATCTTAATTAGGGCATAGAAAGCGGTGAGGAATATTGACTTTCCAAACTTAACCTAAACCTAACCCTAGCAAGGTTTTAATCCTAGTCTAGATCAACCTTAGTTTTTAGTGATAATAAATTCAACACCGTTTGGAATTAACTCGTTAGAACAAATTGAGAATACACAAAATCCCTGTGGACTGACCCATACTCACCGGCTAGCTACCAAGCGACGTCGTTCTTGATTGCGGTAAACAATTCTTTGATGCAAAATAAATCTTTCAATCAAATGGTGTCGTTGCGGTGGATGGCGTAG
Organism: Agapanthus africanus; assembly: GCA_030015575.1. Taxonomy (NCBI): domain Eukaryota; kingdom Viridiplantae; phylum Streptophyta; class Magnoliopsida; order Asparagales; family Amaryllidaceae; genus Agapanthus; species Agapanthus africanus. The sequence continues at coordinate 570,943,439 of JASDDO010000022.1, forward strand.
TTATTTTCTTTTTGTAATTTCGGGTTAATATAAAATCATAAAAACTGGAAAAAAAATATATAAATTTATCATCTTGTTATTCTTTGAAGGGTGTTTCGTTTGAATTGTGCAGAATCGAAGAACAGATTCAGATCTGGAAAATTCCAGAGAGCAAAACAAAAAACAGCAGATCTGAACAAACAGAGGAGATCCACAACAGACAAACAGAAAAAGATTGGAGATTTGAACCGACTGTGAAACCGCGGAACCGCCGCGACACTACGCTTTTGACCGCGCTTCCGCCGCGGTCAAGTGACGTCATCTGTCCATTTTTTCTCTGTGAGCATCTTTTCTTCTTCTGAACCCCCTTATCTCCTCTGAAAAAATTTCCCGCAGGGTTCTTTGCGCAAAAACTTCTCCCCTTCTCCAATAACTTGATCTTGTGCAGGATTCTTTGCGCCGCAATAAAATAAAAAAAAATTGGCAAGTGTTTGATTCTGTTTACTGCTTTGCATATTTTAAATTGACTTTAAGGGGATTTTACACCAATCCAGATTGGGTGGGGATTTCATTACCCTTCCTAGGACCCCAAAAATCACATAAAGCATATTGCATTGACCATCAAGTTAATTAAAAAAAAAAGATTAGACTAAGCCTTAAGGACTGTCGCGCTCAATAGGACAAAGGAATAGTTCTAGGCATCGATCGTTTATCTAAACCAGACTTTGTGGTGCCTAGGCTAGACAAGTGGGGAAAGGTAACTTTAAAAGGCCCGTCTCACGGTGATTCGTGAGCGGATCCCTCCTTTCTCTACCTATGCTTACCTGGCCACAATTGGCGGTGAAGAGGCAGTTTGAGGTCCTAACAACTTGCTCTTTGGAACAGTTAGGAGCAGTCTAGTTGACCTAGGTGACCCTAGATCTAGGCTTGATTGTGCATATTGTGATTGATTGAACGTGTGTCTAAGCTTTTTATTGAAAATCATTTTGCAAAAAGCTCCTTATAAAAAAAACACAAAACGGAAAAAAAAATTACAAAAACTTGCCACTTGTCGCTAAGAAATCCGTTGCACCCAACTTACACCCACATTCTTTTTCTTCTCCTTCTTACATCATGGGTACCCCACCTCCTAAAACTCTTGCCGAACATTGGTACCCTTATCCAAACATTGCTTCCTAGGCAAATTGTTTTGGTCGAATTACGGACGACCCCTCCATGCCCAAAATTTCTTTGAAAGATCGAATAGAAGCGTCTAGGAGAAACAGTTCGACTCCGCAATCTACTTTGTATCAACTATTTCAACCTTCACCACCATCGTACGTTGATACTCCTTTTTCGAGTCCTGTTGTAACTCCGAAAGCCATGTCTATTGCTGACCATATTGAACAATCTCGTAACCGATCTTTCACTCCTTTCAACACTTTTTGTAATACCCGGTTCTTTTTATACGCCTAAATCCGTATTTCTATGTAAACTATAAATTTGTTACTTTTTTTAATCATTCAATTATTTAAATAAACTTCATTAAACCCAAACCTAATTCCCTTAGCCCAAATTAAGTTCAACTAAACAACCTAGCCCATTCCCTACTTAAAGAAAATTTATCTCCTTAAATTTTAACCCTCAGCCCAAACTTCTTTTCAAATAAATAAAGTATTTCTTTTGCCTCAGCCCAACCCGTTTCTCATTTCAATTTAAATCCCCCAGCTCTTTTTCCCATTTTCATTTTTCCTCTAGCCCGGCCCCCATCTAATAATTAAATCCTTTTTCCTTATATTTTTCGAGCCCAGCAGCCCGGCCCGCTTCTTTCCCCAATTAATTCTTTTCCTTTTTATTTTTGGCCCGGCCCTTCTCCTTCAGCTCAGCCCACTTCCCCAGCGGCCCGCTTCACTTCTGCCCGCACCGCTTCCTCAACCTGGCCCGCACCTATAGTGCATCTCCCCAACGGCTCTCCTGTTTTCCCGCGCGAGAATCTTCCCGTTGCGCCCTCGTCGCCGCCTCCTCCACCCACGCCCGCGCTCGTGTCGGCCACGCTCGAGTGCCGTTACATCCATGACGCGCAAACCCTCGACGCCTCTCCCTCCCCCTCGCTTTCTATCCCTCGCTTTCTTCCTCCTTCTCTCTCGCCCACTGTCCCGGAACCTATCGACTCGCCGACCACCATCGCCACCCCAAGCTTCTCTCCACCTCCTCTTCCCCCCCACACCCCAACTCCTCCTTCTCCCAACACCGCGACCGCCATCACCCCCACCACAGAACCCCGATCCCTGCACCCATCTCGACACCCACCCGCGCTCTCGCCGGGGAGCCCCACTACGTCTCGTCAACTCCCCCGCATCGTCATCATCATCGTCGTCGTCGTCGTCGTCGTCGTCATCTCTCTCATTCCTCTCTCCCTCTCTGCTCTTTCCCCTCTCTATCTCTGTGCTCTCTCTCTCAGATATCTCTCTCTGCCTCCCTCTTGTCTCTCTCTCTCACTGAAGCCTCTCTCACTCTATCTATGGCTCTCTCTCCTCCTCACTCTCTCTCTTTACCTAACATCTCTCTCTCTCTCTCAGTTCACTCTCTCCCTCTAACTGTTTTTCTCTCTCTCCCTCTACAACTCTCTCTCCGTATCCCTCTCACTCCCTCTCCTCCATTGACAACCCAACACAATCGAGCATTTGCGCATCAATAGCAGGGCTGCGACGCAAACCCAAGCCGAGTCGAGCCCCGGCATTCCGTCGAGCACCTACAGAGATCGCTGTTGCCGCTACCGTGCATCACCAGAATGTCTCCAAGTAAGTATTTTACTTGCTTACATGCTATTTACTTAAGTTACAATCGTTAAGTACATAGATTATAAAGTTACAAGTTTAAACCAATTATGTGCCATACCTGTTCAACGCGTGTTCCCAAAGAAAATACTTTTCTAAATTGACGGAACTGGATTACTTACATTGGCCCATGCTGTGATGAATACCTTGTGCAAGTTTCGCTGGAAAATATGACCGTTAACGACTAAAACAACTACCCCCAAGTTTAACCGTAAAACTGGAATTTTCTTGTACCTGAAAACTATTAAAATCACCATAAATTATATACATACTGGAATGATGCGCTCGAGGTCTCAAATCGAATCCGACTCGACGAAATTTAACCCTATGCAAGTTTAGAATAGTTTCTGTACTTAAATGGTGTCGATATTTGGATCGGAGTGCGACTCTGGACTGCAGTCCAGAGCGACTCCAATTGTTGCTTGCTGTTCCGTAATGAACACCATCTTGTTTCCTTAGCTCGTAGGTTGCGGAACTCCACTGTTTATTATAGGTGAATGTGTTAGCTAGACAACACAAGTGGTTTCATCCTGTTTCGTTATCATTTGTTAATTAATCTGTAATTTAATAGATATGGACGTATAACAGTCCAGAACAGATTCTGAGATGACATATTAATATTAAACAGTGTATAACTCCTGATGTATAGATGCGATTGAAGATCCGTCTATTGCGTTGAAAACCTTACTGAAAACCCTAGAATTCATCCAACTGTAGCGTTGCTAAAATCTGATCCCAACTGGGATTAAAATGCGTTGCGAAACGGATTTTAATTCTGAAACCAGATTTCCAGCCGTGAACGCTTAAAATGAAATGGCTATAACAAATGATCCTGGAACCCGATTGGCGTGAAACTAAATTCGATGGATAGATAACTGAACATACTAACTATTACCTGTTCATCATCTCACTAAATTGTAACCATATGATTTATGATAAATTATGCAAGTGGTAGATTATTGATTCAGAACACCCTAAACATGCTTTATATAACGTCCATGCATCATATCATACACATGTCACTGCATTGATAACCTAGTGATAACGTGCATTACCCAGTGTTAGGTATTAGTGATGATTGTGGCAAGTACGTCAGTGTTCGTGTATCAGTGAATAAGTGATAGTGATACGTACTTGTACACAATCAGTGAACCTTATTATTATATTGCATTGTCGACGTCTGTGGGACACGTGTACGTGTGACTATAAGTGGTATGGGACACTTATGGAAGCTCTTGCACGGGTGTCACAGATAGGGCACCAAACACTGCCATTTATCTTAGATATTAGTCGGGATGTGCTTGATGGAGGTCCTGCTTCCAGCTCTCGCGCATACTTGTCACAGACAGATTGGTATTTAGGGTTATGGTTAGGTTTTGATGTAGACCACGGGATGTGGGGTAGTTGAAGTGTGGGTTCAACAGAATCTCGGGAGTCCCATGCCGGCTTATATATTTAGGGAGATATATAGAGATTTACAGGGTATGTGATTATCACCGTGATATACATGTTGGGCCCGTGGTCCCTTGCCCTTGGGTTCTACCCTTGGGTAGAGGACACTCGCGAGTGGTTGACTCTCACACTTGGACTGACGATAGGTTTAGTGACCTGTACAGTGAAACTTAGAGACTGATAGGGATACTGGCATTGATATACCTTACATACTGTACGTGGCATATCATTCTTCTGCTTTTACTGTTCCGCTGCATTGATTACTGTATGTTCATATCCATACTGCCATTGATCTACTATTATATATACCTATTGTCACTGTAGAATTGTCATATGATTTTATATATTATATTGCTATTGTGTCGCTCTGACGACCTGAGTATGCATGCTCAGTGAGAGGAGAAGATTTAACCTGGACCAGGACTAGACGTATATCACAGACACCTCGACTTGCTATCCAGAGTTATATTCGTTTGTTTCCCCTCAGGTCAGTTCTTTACATTGTTTCATCCAGTTACTGCTTTTCTCATTACCTGTGCATCATTTACTGTTTACCATGAAAACTAGAAGCCGAAGTGTGACTACGGCAAGACTTTTCCTTGACCGTAGGAGCATGGCTGGCCTTGTCTACCCCTCGTATTCCGTATTTTGGGAAGCGGGGCGTGACACTTTTAGTTCTTGGGATCAACAAGTCCATTCACCTTTTTATCCAAATGTTGATCCTACTCCTGTCCAACCATTCAATTCCTACCAATCCTACCCGACTTCGCATCTTCACTAGACATTGCTTCTACACAGCCATTTGGGAGTTTCCAGAATCCAAACAATTTTGAATCTTTTACTGAAACCCCTTCACAACCCATGTCTAGTCTGGAACAGTCGTTGGAAGCTTATATTGTAGCGACAAACCAACAGATGAGGAATTTGGATGCGTCTATTGCCGCCCTTAATTCATCAAGACAACCTAGTGACCCAGTAGCTAGTTTCCAACTAGCTCCAAAAATACCAATGTATGATGAGGCGGTTAGACAAAGTGAGAATTTGAGTGGTGAGAGTGAGCTGTACACACTTCCAAATCAAAGCTACCCATCACCAATTGAATCCCACAACTCCGGTTTTCAATCAAGTGTCCCAAATGATTCACCAGTTAAAGATAAAACGTGTAATGAGTTGTGCGACTTTGTAGTGCTTGATTTGCCAGATTGTGAAGGGTCCCTTTCGAGTGAAACCATCACCAATCCTTTTGATCTCTACACCTCCAATCTAGAACCTGAATTGATAAATATCCATGCCTTTGATGAAGTGTCTAAAAAATGGATTTTCACTTGATTGAGAATATTGACGCAAGGAATATTTTGGATGATGAACCCGTTGATTTGACTGAAATTTTCTCTCCAATTCATCATCCCGAGTCATTAAATGTTTCTCCCGAACTTCATAGGCGTCTTGATTTTGATGATAATTGCATGGATGAGATAACTTTTGAGGAGAATTATGAGGATGGTATTGAGGAGAATTTTGAGAATAGTATTGAGGATGAACCAGTTTTGTTTGATGTGTCGGATTTTCCTATTCATCCTCCTGAACCTTTAAATGTTATACTTCCTAAATCACCCCCTTCCTTTCTATCGTTCCGACCACGCAAAAGATCACGCAGGAGGACTGTGAGCTTGAAAAATTTCTGTTCGATCACAGCAGTTTGGACGCCACTAGTGCGTTCATCTTTGAATCTGACACAGTTCTCACAGCCGATAACGATTACGAGTGTTTCACTTTTTCAGACGATTTTGAAGACTCACCGCCCGAGTTTGAGTCCTTTGAATTTTCAGATGAGTTAGTTGAACCATCAGACTCGGTTGGTTATAGTTATTTCGAACCATTGATGGAATCCTTCGAGTTCGAGACAGTTTAGTTAAGTGAGAATAAGACTATCCCTAAATCACTCCCCTTCGTCCTTTCCATCGTTTCGACCGCGCAAGAATCCGTCACGCTTCCATTTTCAATGGATGGTTTACCAAGTTCAACGTACCCATGTTTTCTTGCGAATCTTGAGGGATTTGACCCCATTTCTCGACGGGTTGATAGATTAGCACAATCACTTTTAACATATCGGTCATCACAATTTGTGCTAATTTATTCACTCAATTTACACCCTCAAGTTCGTACTACACTTCTTTCTCTCTTCCGTCATTCTCCTCCTCCGCCGAGACCGTATACCGCTTCTATCTCCACACGGTCTCGTGTGCTTCTCATTTCTTTTCTCTACACTCCATTCTTTCACCAACCCTACCATTATCACGATAAAATTTTTGAATGGTTGGTGCTAACCTTTGGCCTGTGTAAGGCCTTGTATAATTTGATTTTTCTCCTCCCTGACTCTGAACTTTAACGCTTAAAACAGTGGAAACACTGTCTCACTTAAGTTGGGGGGGACCTTTATATATATATTTATATATATATATATATATATATATATATATATATATATATATATATATATATATATATTCAATAAAAAAACTAGAAAAAAATAAACAGGGGAGTGCCGAAAATTTTGACCCTCTTGGTGTAGCCTGACAGTGAGAACACTGTCAAGTTTAAGTTTGGGGGTGTGCTCGGTAAGCCTTCTTCCTTTGCATTCATATGTATATTTTTGCATTTGCATACTTATTTTAAAACCCATAAAAACTAAAATTGGCATTCATTTGCATACTAAGTTTGGGGTGTGCTCGGTAAGCCTTCTTCCTTTGCATTCATATGTATATTTTTGTATTTGTATACTTATTTTAAAACCCATAAAAACTAAAAAATTTAAAAATTATAAAAATGGAAAAAATTTCAATTTTGGCCATAATTGACTTAAGTTTGACAAAAAGGTTAACTAGTTAGGAACAACTAGATCTTAGACTTAGTAAATTAAAAACCCTAAAAATAACCTTTCTTAAAATTTAACGGTAGAAAAATATATGTCTTTGTATTTTACTTAGAAATAGGCACATATTAAGTTCACTTCTTGGGCTAAGTCAAAATAAAGTAAGGGTATTGAAATTTTTATTAAAGTGTAAGTCTGAAAAATAATCCCTAAGCTTAAGTCCAAATTCTGAAAATATATACCCTACAACTTGTACAAACACGAACCTTGAAACTTGGAATAGTAGAGGAGACCTTGAAATGCTCTTTTCTAAAGTCTTTAGTATGAAGGAAAATAAAATAAAAATACAAGTGTGAATAAAAGAGAGAAAAAAATGAACACTGGTTTTTGTAATTACTTAAGGCTGCATAAATAGAAAAAATATTTAGCGAGGGTGCTTTATCACCTAGTGCCTTAGACCAACTGGTTTGGGAGTCACTGCTAAAGTCTTAGGTGTTACAAGACTAGGAATTACGCTTTAATATGCAAACACATTTTGTAATCGGTCGTTGGTACCTCAAGAAATATTAACGGTCGCATGAAGAATGTGTGAACAATTTCATCTAAAAATTCACCAAAGTACTTTGGACAATGGACAAGTGTATAAGAGCTTGAATTGAATTTCCAAGTGTATGGGTGATATATACACACACGTAGGGGTATGTGATTGGGGTTTAAATAAGAGATGGAAATGAAAAATAGGACCTATATCTTTAGTGGAGATGATAAAAATTCTTAAGTTGAGATGGAACCTTAGAAGGAAAACTCAAAAGATGCTAAAAACTAAGTAAATTTACAAAACATATACAATCTTAAGTTAAATGATAAGGAAGCGTGAAAAATACGGGTTGATAATTTCTGAGTTGAAGATAATAGAGTTTCTTGTTAAGAAAACCTAATTGGAGAATAAAAGTCAATAGGCCGAATTGATAGGATTTTGTGGGTAGTATCCGCTGAAAACCCTCAGGAGACAACACTCCACCTACTAGGGACACCTAGAGGTTTAACGGCTTGTTGCACGAACTCAGTGCAATCGCTTCCCTGCGAAAGTGAGGTTAGGTTTTTTTCGAGAATAAACTAGTTTTGCTCGAGGACGAGCAAAAGATAAGTTTGGGGGTATTTGTTCATACCATAATTTTGCATTATTATATTCCCCATTCTTATTTATTTTACAAATAAACAGGTGCTTTTGATCCATGTCTGCTACATAGTTGCAGGTTATAGGTTCTCGGATCAAAACAGTGAAAATGATGAAAATACGATATAAAAGTGAGACTTCGACCAACAAATAGAGAATCTTTATCATGCCTACAATTTGAAGAACAAACGAAGATCAATGAACTATTTCACAAAGTACAAAGGCAGCACAAAGATTCAAGACTTCAACGCGAAGCAAACGATAAAAGTCCACAACATTATGCACTGTGGAAATCTGGAAGAAACTAGAAGACATTCTGAAGAACCAAATGAAGAAAAGTCAAGGAAAATGCAACATAAAATATACCAGAAAAATCCAGCCCAAGGCCCATCTATATGGTCGCGGATCCGCAGCCAAACATGGCGTTTGGCCATGGTTCCGCGGCCAAGATAAGCCCGTGTCTGTGCAAAATTTGACGGCGTGGCGGTGCGTTGACTAGGCTTCTTAGGGTAAATTTGTAAATGCAGATAGGGATCGAATGTAACCCTAGGGTTTCTATGATCTATAAATAGAAACCCTAATGCTTTTTTTGGAGCATGCCTCTTCTTGTGCCTCATTGTATTTATCAAAATTCAGAATTCAATTCCTGTAAATGTTTGAAGAGAGTATCAAATAAAAATTAGAGTTAGTTTTTTTTTTATTGCCCTAGTTAATTTTGTTTCTGCCCTTGTATAACTTTTATTATCTGCTCTAGTATAACTTTTATTATCTGCCCTAATTAATTAGCTTAGAACATGGTTATCAATTCCCTAATGAGTGAGTAGTTCCTCACTTGTTAGGGTTAGGAATAGGAAAGGTTTGAGAGATGAAAATCTCTCATCCCTTTCTTGCCCATCGCATATTTTTATTGGACTCCATGCATACATACACACACCACTCCCTACGACACCCTATCCCACGAGGTAGCGGTGATACCGTAGTATAAAAGACCGCTTGTATATGTTTTCCATGGAGGTTAGGGTAAGAATTAAGAAAGGAAGGACAAGAACCTAGAGGAAGAAACCTAGTTTTTTCCCGATGGTACTAATCCACTTTATTAATTATTACCATAACACCTAATAGATCTTAATTAGGGCATAGAAAGCGGTGAGGAATATTCACTTTCCAAACTTAACCTAAACCAAACCCTAGCAAGGTTTTAATCCTAGTCTAGATCAACCTTAGTTTTTAGTGATAATAAATTCAACACCGTTTGGAATTAACTCGTTAGAACAAATTGAGAATACACAAAATCCCTGTGGACCGACCCGTACTCACCGGCTAGCTACCAAGCGACGCCGTTCTTGATTGCGGTAAACAATTCTTTGATGCAAAATAAATCTTTCAATCAGGGACATACAAAGTATTGTATGTTGTCCAGTGTCCATTAGAACAGAGGGGTTGGTACTCATACTATATTCTGTTTACTTGTGACTTCTCAAGTTTTAGACAGTGTGTTTCGTAGAAATACAAGGTCCAAGTTTTGAGAAGTTATAGGTACAAGAATAAAGTAGAGAACTAGGTGTTGCAAGTATCAGGATTCTTCAAGGTGATTAAAGATATAGATACTTGTGTTTGGTATTCGTTGATAGTAATGGTTTTGAGAACTTGCTTCTCTTTCAGGTTACTCATATTTGGATGCACTCCTAGTTGAGTAATGCTGATCAGCCTCACTCCATTTTGTTGACATGCACTGGAGATAGCTGCATGATTTTAATATGGTTCCAATTATATCAGTGCCTATGTTTCTATATTGTATATAGAATGGTTCATATCTTAACGATGTTAAGGTATATGGAGTTGTCCGGCTTATGCTTAAAACCATACTCTGGATAATTCAAGGCACGTTTCTGTAATGGCATTTTGTGGGTTATCCCAGGCTATGACGAGGGTTAACTTTCTACCATCTGGAAGATCAATAGTGATATTGTTCTTGACTCGCCACAGTTTTAGTAAAATTGATTTTTTCAGAAAACAGTAGTGGGAGTATGGTAGAACTGGAAGTGATTCCAGAACCGTAAACGATTACTAAAAATTTAATAGAACCTAAACATTCAATCGGGTTTGATATTCCATTAGCTACTCCGCAGATATGGTGGGTAACCTCAGGCACCCGAGAGGTACTTCGGTATCCTTAAGGACGGTGACAGAGAGGTTCTTGTTTACCCAAACTTGTCATTATTGTTGTTCTAGACTATGAGACCCGGCAAGAGGATGAGTATAGCGTCGTTCTAAACTAGCTTTAGAAGTTCACGTGTATATAACCCTGCCAGAGGGTTGTTGTGGTCAGTGGGAGCAGCGAAAGCATAGTGGACAAGTAGCTTATGTCTATATATAGACTAAAGCAGATATAGCGGAGATAGATCATCTATTTTTGATATGACAGTCATAGGTTTTGACTTCATCAGAATAGGGGATGGATCTGTTAAGAAGGTAGTCGGGTGTGATGTCCTGGTATTTAGATTACATGCACTTTATAGGAAGTGGAATTCTTATACTACGATCGGTTATACTGTGGTTGTCACACAGTAATTTCTCCATATGGGATATGGATATAATATTAGGCATTCTGGTTACTAGATCTATGGTTTTAGATCTAGATTTGGGTAGTTTCCCAATCTGGGTAATTAGACAGTATTCTCAAGGTGTTTTAGAATGGACGACTCCTGGCATGGTGGTGTACCTGCAGGTGATGGAGTCACCCTCTCTAAAGGTGTCTTACAGCCTAAAGGGGAAAGGGATGTGCATGATTGGCATATCACTTGCTTAGGCAATTGAGTCAATCATGAGATGTCAAGTACCACACCAGATGTTGTTTTTGCACTAGCTGCAATAAGTTTGTATTAATCCAATCTTGGAGAAACATTCGGAAGCAGTTTTAGAACATAAGTGGATGTTCTAAGGATATGGTAACGTCAGCCTCCTTCGGGAGACAGGTTATCATTCCAGGCTTCCAAGGTGACCTGGAGGACAGAGTGACTGTCAGAGTTGTAGTTTTCCTTCTTTTGAGGGGCAGTAGTTTGGACAGGTGGTCTAAGCGGATACTGAGGGAGGCATGGCGCAGAATACCGATTGAGTTCAGTGGACGATAAAGTCTAAGATGTTTTCTGGATTTAGATTTCATTTGTGAACTGGGTCACATCAGATATCCAGACATATTCTAAGACAGGTATTGCTCATTTCGGGAGATGGCTTTCTTCGCGAACTAGAGATAAAGAGAGACATAGAAGGAAACATTGAAGCGGATCCACTCACTGAGGCTATTTCTCGAACGCAATAGTTTCACAAACAGGCTTTGTTAAACTGATTAGTAGAAAAGTTGGGTGTTCGGTATCACACGGGCTGTGAGTATGTGACACCGCATTAATTAGCCTTAAGTGCAAGTGGGAGATTGTTGGCTATAGCGCCCTCAAGTCAATTATTGGATCGCAGGCATGCGATTGCGATGATTGGAGGAGAACCTATACCGGTAGAACAGTCATACTCGAGATGATAGTATGCCATCTGGTTTGTTTTTATCATCGTGCACATGCTTCAGGTGACATTACAGATCACTATTACATGATGATAGAGCCCATAGGATTCATGCTTGACTACCAGTAGCATGATGGCGATCATATACGTGAGAGTTGGGTGGTCTATAAGCACATCCAAAATGTGTCCCTAGTCGTGGGAGTTTCGAGACTGGGCATCAATACTCTAAGAGTAGACTAGTATATACGGATCAAGATCCCGACGAGGGGCGGTGGCCGGTCTCATAAGCCATTGGTGTTAGTTGGTTCACCTAAGATGTATACAGGTGCTCATTGGGTTATGAGTACACCGGACGGACTCGCCGGGAACATGCTAGTTGGTATCATACCTATTGTCAGATAGCAGTTCCGTGGTGACATGTGTACAGGTTAGTCTATCGACTTTAGATCCTCATTTGTCTCGTGTGAGTTCTCATTGTTCTTTGATTACTACCCTACCACGGCTCAAAGGAGTCATGCAAAAAGATTTTAGTTGGGTACATTCCCGAGCCACATGGAGGCAGTGAGCGGATCGTCAGGGAATTCGTCTCTCTTGGTATTGGGGGTTGATGTCGCTTTGTGCACGGATGGCCATCACCAGAAATCCTCGGTCGAGGTAGTCGTGAATTACTGATCTAGGATCGGTAGTTTCTCAGGTGGTGATAGGTTTCATGCCGACACTAAATGTCAAGTTATTAGGGGTCTGACATTATCCGCCACCCTAGACTCGATATGCGATACTCATAGACGAACGGACTGGACTGTATGGATATTGTCACTGTCAGGCTCAGTAGGGTTTCAGGATGAGTTTGCTCGTCGGCCTCCCTTTTGCTCAATACTTGGATAGCCGTTACGTACAGCTAGTGCCACTGACGTGCTTGTGGTTAAACCCACCGCTAGCGTATTGACGAGTCTTTAGAGTCCCACACAGAGGGTTTCCCTGGTTCGGGCGAAAAGTTGTAGAGGCCGTATGGTTTTATGGCAGGGTTTGATCATATACGTGCACTTGTGCACAAATCATGATCGGATGGATAATACTAGTGTGCTTTGGTGTAAGCCGGATCCTAGTATTATATTGTTCGATTATTTTCGTCTCGTTGTATTCGTATTCAATCGGAATACGGATGCAGGTATGTATATATGGATGAGGGATATTTTTGTAATTCGTTACGAGATAACTTTAGGGTTGCCATTTCTTTTTCTAGTATTAAACATTTAGGGTTTACTTTATGTGTTTAATATTGTTGTGATGGAGAGTGTGAGTGCAAGTTTTGGTTTGGTGCATTGATTGTGCTAGTGACTCATGGTGTTGGGTCTTGTGTGGGATTGGTGAGATGTGATTATGAGAAGGCAGATCTTTTACTTGGCATGGATATTTTTCTTTAGTTGCTCACCAATTCTCACAACACTCAACACTTACAAGAAAAAAGAACAGAGAATTTTCTTCACTTGCTTTTTCTTTTTGTGCCATGTCTTGAGCTCACACTCTACACCAATGGTTTCTTCTTCACCTCCACCCATTCCATCTCATGTGTTGAGAATCATTGGGTGATTTGACACAAAGTATTCACACACACTCTTTACTTCATCTTGGGTATCTAGGCTAGCAAACTAGATGCCCGAGTTGCTTCGGTTTTAGGGCGGGAGCCTGTATTACTAATCCTCGACGTGGATCCTCTTCGACGAGGGAGACCAGAGAGAGAACTTGATCGAAGAAGCCGCGATGAGCTTAGGACAGAAGTTGAAGACCGAAGGACACGGATCGATCAGTATAACCTCTCTAAACTCTTTACAGTTAACTAGTATAGGGTTAATGGTACGATCCGTCGATTAGGGTTCCGTTAGCGCCGGGTTTTAAAAGTTTTTGTTCCGCATTTGGCCATGCATTGATGGCCGGGGCACTGGCGTAGCCCTACAGTAAGTCCTCGGAACCAGTCATGTCCAGCCCGGATGAGGGTGGTGGGGAAGGCTCGGCATTGGGCCACGTCGGAATTATCCTGGAAGCTCATGCCCGCCATAAACGCGTCTAGATGGTCCTTCGGATCGGATTGCGCGTCGAAGAGGGCCACCTTGGGCGGTTTGTGCCTGGATGAGATACGTGTGGCCAGCAATTCCTCGGTGAAGGGCTTCGTGGGAGAATCCGCGGAATACCTAGCCCCTTCGCCGGATGGATGACCGTCTCGTCTTATGCCCTCGATCTTCTTTTCGAAGGCCTCTGTAACATTTCAGAAAAATAAAATATTATTTTTGGGAATTTAAATAATTAAAATACTAAATATTATGAATATTTTAATGATGTGGTATAATTATATATCGATAGTTTGTAAAATATTGGAAAATTAAATTTGGATGGTGATTTTTGGAGAGATTTATGTGATTTAGGAAAATTATAAATTTTTATAATTAGTTATATACAAGTTTATTTCTAACCGTGATTAATTTTCACTAATCATGCATTGATTGTGTTTTGTGCATGTGACATGCACCATATCATATTTGCTAGCATTTGTTACATTTATTCTACCATGACTTTCTCTTTTATTGTAGCATGGCTTTGTTTTTTTTATAAAAATGAGAAGAGCAGGATAAAAGAAAAGAGAAGAAAAGAAAAGGGAATAAAGAAAGAAGTATGGGCATGAGAGAGAAGAGAGAGAGAGGTGAGGGGTTCATTGACCTTGGCTCCCATTTGTTTTTCCCTTCATCATTTTCATCATTCTCTCTCCCTCTCAACCCTTGGGTACCTTCTCTCTTCCACCACCTCTACCCCTCACAACACCATAAAAAAATACACCAAAACACTTCATCCCCTTCATTAAAAGCATGCACAAGCTCACTACAAGTATGGAGAACCAAGCAAGTTAGGATTTTGAGCACTTGGGGCAACTCAAGAAAATTCTTGAGTTGCCAAATGAGGTATTTTCTCCACCATTAGTGTAGTAATCCATTTCCTTTAGCATATATACTTGTTTAGAAGTGTTTTAGTGAGGTTTAGTGAACTTTGAAAATTCCTAGAAGAGGTTTGAGGAATTCTTGAATTGAGATGGTGCAATTGAGGTGTAGTAGTGATCTTAAACCCCTTAGTGTTAGAATTTTGAACTAAAACAGAGACTAGAACCCCAAACCCCAAACTTAGAAACCCCGATATCGGATTTTGTTGACTTTGGTGATGTGTTATAGAGATCTGCTATGACCCGGGAGACCTAAAATTTATTTAGCGATTACTGTAAGTCATGCAGGCAACCTGGAAGCTACCATAGAGACCCGAGCCCCAACCCCTTCTTCTTGGCCGCAAATATATCCCTTATGGTCGTAATTTGCGTCCTGGGTACTTCAGTGTAGGTTCGTGTTTGGTCCATGGCTCCATTTTCACTAAACTAGACCCTCCACATATGCAGAATTGGCTAATTTCACCTGGGGTAAAATCTGGAATTGTTTTTCATAGTTTCTGATTTAGGTTTGTGAATTATGTGAACTTGAACTTTGGTATTTGTGTTTTGTCTCGGTCACTTGACGTTTGTACGTCGGTATCGGGAGTTGTTGGGTTATTTTTGCTTGCGCAGACCATAGGTTTCAACCTATGTGTGAATTGTGTGACATTTTGGTTTTCGTGCGTGATTTCTGTTTACGATACTATGTGTGATATGTGTAGGTACCCATATGGACGTCGTACGACAAGGAGGAGCAAGGCGACATCGACTTCGGCAAGCAAGGATCAAGGTGAGTAGATATATATCTACGGGGGAAGTCGGGTGGATGGAGTATAGCACCCCCGCAGTTTCGTAGTGTAGCACGCGATTGCGTTATGATACACACACACACACTTATGTGTTCTATGAGATATGTATACTTAGCAAGAAATGCTTAGGTGACTTTGGATTAGTTTTAGCGTAATTGTAGGAAAATACTTTTAGCTTAGTTACTTAGCCGTGAAACCCTAGAGTAATGATTTGCACACATATACGCATACATTTGATTTTTCTTGTGCGTATATGGGGATACACACACACACATATGTATATGAGTATGTATGTATATATATATATATGTATGTATGTATATATGTATACGTATACATGTATGATGAGGATAGTATATGATACTTGGAGATGAGTCGATGTGATTGGGCATGATGTCGTGAGATCGGTGATGTGATTTGGGTCATGTTATGTTATACTACATGATAGTATAGTGGATCGATGGGCGATGTGTTTTCATACACATGCGATTATATATGTTGATGGTATCGGAATGTACTAGACTTTAGATCAGTACCCCTAATTCATGATATGATGATACCAGTTAAATAATGAGATAAATGTGATAGTTGACCCGTACCCCTATTTTGGGATGCCGTACGATGGATTTTACTGTACGAAGTATAATGATGATGATTGACCCGCGCTCTCGACTCGAGGATGTCGTATAATATATTTTATCGTATGTGACGCTATTGAGGCGGGATCACCGACTACTAGATATATCGACTCGGACTTAGGTGTTTTTCTTTACCTTTCGACTAGTCTCTTAGCTTGGTACTGTAGTTTACTTGGTAGATGTTAGATTGGGCTCGAGTTATACCTATTTTCAAAACTAACGAATCATGAGTATTTTAAAGACAGGCCTAGGGATACTACGGATTTTTCAAAGGATGTATCTTTTCTCAAAGACCCCGTAGCCCTATTTTTACTAAAACCACGATTCATGCTATTTCAGACACCAAAAACGGTATGACTCGTATATAGGAATATTTCTTTATTGTTGCACTTACTTTTCATTTTCCGTATATTCTTGCTGTTCGCATCGCATTGCATGCTTAAATGTGTTTTTATTATTATTATGAACCCATACTGTCAGGACACCAGCACTATTACCGATGATGCGTATGTCCACGAACACTTTCTTACCGGCTCACACACATCATCATCGGCAATTGCCATGTCACGTACACATTAGAAAATACTACTTCATTAGTATAAATTGTTAGTTGATAGTTCTACATAGTATTAGTGCGCTTGCTTTTTTATGATAGCTTAGACATTGCATTTATGACCATGATACCTCATGCATATGTATTTTCATTTGTCATGCAATATTATGGGGCTTTATGCCATAATTCACTGTTTATTGACATCGCGATTTTGAGATTTCGGATTTCCATAAGATTTCTGGATTTGGAGAAACCGCAAAAATTTTATAAACTGATTATCATTTCTAAAAATAGAAATTGCGGTTTTCTCGTGATATGATATGAGATATATCCACCATGAGTTTTCTCGGCTCTTGAGTGATATCATACACCCGATTCAAGGAGGAGGAGGAACCGTCTACGGGTGCATGGTGGACCCGGTGCGTTACCCTAGGGCAAGATGGTCACAGATGATGGCGTTGAGCCTGGCAGGGGAGCACTGCCGACCAGTTATTTATGACATGGCGGATATCCAAAGGATACTGACGTAGTCATGAGATTTGATATTAGGAGCCAATCCGGATTGCCGGAGCCCGAGATATTGAGACAAAGAGATATTGATATTTTATGATATGGGCCAGTCCGGATTGCCGGAGCCCGAAATATTGAGATATTGGGATATACACATTTTGTGTCGATGCTTGACCCGAATTCTCTATTGATTTCATTGATGATACTTTGATTTTTATACAGAAATCTCACTGAGATATGAAAACAGTTTTCTCATTTAGTTGCATTCTGTTATCATGCATTCATACATCATATATATATTATGTTGCTACCTGAGGCACTGACACTAGCACTTGAAATTACACTTATGTGTAGATGTTTCAGGGTTATATTATATTGAGGATATATTATTGTATGACCTAGGATAAAGTCATACATGCGATTTCTGCTCGGTGAGGTTTTCTACTCACGAGTTGGCAACTCACCCACGTTGTGCCACAGTTTCTTGCATGTTTTGCCGTACAGGTTTCCTTGACGGATTTGCTGGCACACGGCTTCCTTCCGGGTGATTGCTTTGGTAGGTGAGATCACTCGTATCGTGACCACCATTGTACCTTTATTATTTCAGTTGTATCTAGTAACTTCATCAACCAGACTTGTATATTTATTAGACTTAGAAGACCATTATGTATATTCTTTTGGCCTTAGAGTCGTGCGCTGTATTATTATAGTTTTTCTTTGGTTTTCTTGATGATGATGGTTTTCATTCTGAGTTTTGATCATCACCCTTCGGCGTTGTATATTATATTGCTTGCGTGGTTGTGTCCGCCAATTGGCGACGAGTTAGCTCCCGCTTGGGGATGCCTTTATTCATTATGTATATTATTCATGTTTGTACCCGTTTGGGGCCAGTTTTTACAAGGAAACTCTGCCGAAATTTTTGAAAAGGACTTGATGTTTTAAAGATGCTTACTACGACTTTCAAGTGATTTATATGATAACTTTTAAATAAGTTTTCCTTCACTTCTCTTTTAAATGGTTTAGATTTCTGGGCTTTTGGCTTACTTGAATTAGGTGGGGTCCTATAGACTTCACATGATTCAAGTGCCAGTCACGTGCTATTGCAGGTCGTGACAGCCTCGAGTCGGTAGTGGTAACCTGGGGATTCCACACAGTCAGAGTGGTGGCTATCCCCGCTCCGGGTCTACACAACGATGCGGCTTCTATTCCGCTTTATCAGGTGTCTTAGATCCCCGGGTGAGGCCCTTCTCGAGTGGTCCCTATGCTCGTCGTTCGCACGATCCCGGTGAGAGTGGAGGCGTCAGTCATGCCTGGAAGCAGACGAGCTGACCGACACCTCCTCAGGAGGAGAGAACGCGCGACGGGTGTAATACCCGGTTTCCTTTTGTACGTCTATGTCCGTATTTTTATAAATTATCACTTACGGGTTGTTAATTTATATTTAATATTATTTTAGTTAGTTTAAAAATCCAAATTTTCCATATCCTTATTCATTTCCAACCCCTTTTAATTTTTCCATTTGATTTCCACTAAATACCCAGCCCCTTCATACACCTACTTCCGTAGTCCTTTTCATCTATAAACTTTATTTATAATCATCTATTTATTTTCGAAACTTCACTAAACCCTAATTCCAATCCCATATTTCCGTTTCCCCATTTTCGTAAACCTCGATCTCAGTCTAGAACTCCATCTCGTTTCGGATTGTCTCCTTAGCCAAGTTAAAGAGAAAAATTTTAAATATAAAGCCAAGCCCATCCTCATCATTTCCCTTACTTTCCTTCAGCCCATTTCTTTTAAATAAACTTACTTCTTTTTCCAGCGAACCCCGGCCCAACGAGAAATCCCTCAGTCATTCATTCGTTTTCCATAAGCTTAATCTCAATTTCTTTCCAAGCAAATTATTATTCCCTCACTTCTCTTTTTAATCTCCCCGGCCCATTCATTTTAAACCATTTCCCTTTTTATTTTCCTCGGCCCAGCTCCAGGCCCGTTCTATTATCTTCCCTAACTGATTTCCTTTCTGGCCCAACCTCAGCCCAGCTCAATTCTTCACAAATTTCCCTTTTAAAATATTCCGGCCCTTTCTAATTTCTTATTCTTTATTTTTCCTACCATTCCCAGCCCACCAAGCCCGACTCCTGTTCATCTTCTACCCCCAACGGTAACATCCCCCATTCCTGCTCGCGATCCCCTTTCCCCGCCGCCTCCTTCGCCTGCGCCCACGTCGACGCGCGCGTTTTCCCCCACGACCCTCTCTCCTATACCCACTACTCCCTCTTCCTCGCTCGCTCCCTCCCTCGTTCTCGTTTTTTCCCCCTTCTCGCTACACTCCCGACCCTCGCACCCATCACAGAACTCCTCCCCTCCTCATCCGCCTCCTCCCAACACAGCGACCCCCATACCCACACCTTCCTCGTCGCCAACAGCACCACCATCACCTCGTACAACCCACCCCCGAGCACCCCTGTCGAGCGCCCTGCACACCAACCCTGCACCCGAGCTCGGCCACCCCTGTGCCGACGACCGGCGAACCCTCGTCTCGTCGTCGACATCCTTCGCATCTCGTCGACCTCATCATCAACATCGTCGTCGTCGACATCGTCACCTCTCCCTACTCTCTCTGTCTCTCTCTCTCTTTCTCACTCTGCTCTCTCTCTCTCTCTCTCTCTCTCTCTCTCGCTGCAGTCTCTCTCTCCCTGCTCCCAATCCCTCTGTTCCTCTTTCTCTCTCAGTCTTCTCACTCTCTCACTCATCTCTCTCTCTCTGCCTCCGCACTCTCTCCCTCTCTCTCTGCATATACACACTCTCTCTCTCTCCATCTCATTTCTCTTTCTCTCTTTCTCTCTCTAACTCTGTCTCTCTCTCTCCAGTTCTTTAAATCTTCCCCCTGTTCTCAGAGAATTTCTCTCTCTTCCCCTCGCAAATCAACACCAAAAGCAAATCGGGCGGTGATGATGACGGTCGCACGGAGAGTAACCGAAGTGGATACGATTGTCTGATTCCAAAAGGCTGCGCCGTACCGCGCGTGTGTCGCGTGTCGTGACGCCACTGCTGCCGTGCAACCCCGAGACAATTCCAGGCAAGTTTTTACTTGCTTACATGCTATTTTACTTAAGTTACAATCGTTACATACTTAGATTATTAAAGTTGCAAGTTTAGATAAATTATGTGCCGTAACTGTTCGATGCTTGTTCCCTTAGGAAATCTTTATCAATTTTGGCGGAACTGAATGGTATTGGTTGGCCCGTATGGCTTTGAACTTAGTGTATGAATTTCGTTGGATAATTTGAACGTTAACGACTAAAATAACTGCCCCCAAGTTTAACCGTAAAACTGTAATTCTGTTGCACCTGAAAACCGTTAAATTCACCATAAATCATATACATATTAGAATAGTGCGTTAGATGGCTCAAATCGAAGCCAACTCGACGAACTTTAACCCTATGCTAGTTTCCAGACATTCCTGTACTTAAATCATGATGATAATTGTATCGGAGTGCGACTCTGGACTGCAGTCCAGAGCTACTCCAATTGTTGCTTGCTGTACCGTATTGGATACCACAGGATCTCCTTAACTCGTAGAGTGCGGAACTCTGCTGCTTATTATATATAAATCTGTTAGCTATACAACACAATTGATTTCATTCTGTTTCGTTACCGTTTGATATTTAATCTGTAATTTAAAAGATCGGGATACATAACAGTCCCAGCAGAATCAGATTTGACATGTTAATATTAAACAGATTATAACTCCTAACGTACAGATGCGATTGACGATCGGTCTGTTGCGTTGAAAAATTTACTGAAAACCCTAGAATTCATCCAACTGTAGCGTCACTAAAATCCGATCCCAACTGGGATCAAAATGCGTTGCGAAATGGATTTCTGATTCTGAAACCCGATTTTCAGCCGCGTGCGCTTAAAATGAAATAGTTATAACTAATGATCCTGGAACCCGATTGGCTTGAAACAAAATTCTATGGATGGATAACTGAACATATTAATTACTACCTGTTTATCGTTTCGCTAAATTATATACATATGTTTCATGATAAATCGTGCAAGTGATAAACTGTTGTTTTTATGACACCTTAATTGTGCTTATATACTGTTCATGCATCATATCATACCTATATCATTGTAGTGATAACCTAGTGATATCGTGCATTCACCCAGTGTTAGATTTTAGTGATTATTGTGGCAAGTACGTCAGTGTTCGTGTATCCGTGATTAAGTGAAAGTGATACGTACTTGTACACAATCAGTGACCCTATTGTTCTATTGCATTGTCGACGTCTGTGGGATGCGTGTATGTGTGACTATAAGTGGTATGGGACACTTATGGAAGCTCTTGCACGGGTGTCACAGATAAGGCATCCGACACTGCCATTTATCTTAGGTATTGGTCGCGACGTGCTTGATGGAGGTCCTGCCTCCAGTTCTCGCGCAGACTTGTCACGGATCGATTAGTATTTAGGGTGATGGTTAGCGTTTGATGTAGACCACGGGGTGTGGGGTAGTTTAAGTGTGAGTTCAACAGAATCTCGGGAGTCCCATGCCGGCTTATATATTTAGGGAGTTATATGGAGATTTACAGGGTACGTGATATATACACCGTGATATTCTTGTTACATGTTGGGCCCGTGGTCCCTTGCCCTTGGGTTCTACCCTTGGGTGGAGGACACTCACGAGTGGTTGACTCTCACACTTGGACTGACGATAGGCTTAGTGACCTGTACAGTGAGACCTAGAGACTGATAGGGATACTGGCATTTTATTCATGATATACTGAGTGGCATACGTGACATATCGTTATACTGATTTACTGTTCCGCTGCATTGATTACTGCACATCCATATCCATACTGTCATTGATTTACTGTTATTCATTTCCATTATCACTGTTAGAACTATCACTTGATTATATATATATATTGTTGCTATTGTGTCGCTCTGACGACCTGAGTATGCATGCTCAGTGTGAGGAGAAGATTTGGCTTGGATCAGAACTAGACGTGCATCACAGACGTTCTGACTTACTACTCCGAGTTACTTTCGTTTGTTCCACTTCAGATCAGTTTATATTATTGTACCTTTCAGTTACTGCATTTCTCATTACCTGCGCATCGTTTACTGTTTACCATGATAAACTAGAAGCCGAAGTGTGACTACGGCAGGACGTTTCCTTGACCGTAGGAACATGGCTGGCCTTGTCTACCCCTCGTATTCCGTATTTTGGGAAGCGGGGCGTGACATGGTTTAGTTGGTATCAGAGCCAGGTTTTGCATCATTTGGGATTGAAGTTTTCCGTGCATAGTTTGGCAATCTAAGACATTTCTTGGTCTAGGTTGAAAACTTGTCATTCTTGATCCATATTCACATCGTGTGTTCAGCTATCCATTCGCTATGGTTTCGGGTGACCTGACAAGATTACGTAGTTGCAATTGCACTACCGTATTCTGTTTAGGTGACTTAAAGTCATACGGTTGATTCTCCACTTGTAATAAAATTCATCATCTCTGATATTCTTGAATCCTTGTCCTATCCATATCATATTTTGATTCATTTAGCGTGTGACTCATATCATTCTCGAAATTGTTGTTTCAGGATCATGTCTTCCAACGACTCTTCATCTTTATCCGCTCCCCAGAATCAGACTGTTGAGATCCTTAGTGTACTACAAGGTTTAAAGGAAGCTCAGGAGCGAACAAACGACTTGTTGGCTGAAGGACTGAGAAGACAGATGAATCAGGCACCAGCGGCTGTCTCCAATCATAAAGGGATCCCCGTTAGACGAGGAAAAGAGAAGATGATGAAGCGCCAATTTGTTCCCCAGCGACAGAAGCAGCAGAAGAACACTTGCTATGGGTACTGTAAGAGGCCAGGACATCTTCAGAAGGATTGTCACCGCGCCCAAGGGAAATGTCTGATATGCGGATCCAACAAACATCTCATCAACGGTTGCCCAGAAAGGGAGGAACTACAAGGAGGAGGTTCGTCCACACTTCCCACTCCTGCCGAATGACGATTATTGCGTAGTTCGCCCTTCGAGGATAAAGCAGACCCAACACCGGATTCAACTCGCGTAACGATGATGCAGCGGTCTAGCAATCGAAGAAGAAAATTTTATGTTTTCCTATTCCATTATTATGTTGTCATCTTTTATGAATATTTCTTCGTTTGAAATATTGTAATCGTTGAACTTTTGGTTGAGTACAATAAAATTTGAATCATAATATATGTATCATTCTCATGCTTTCTCCATATCAAATTCTACTCATTATCACAGTATTTTAAATTCTGAGCTTTCAATTCCAACAACCGCATATCTTCCTATACTTCGTACCTTGAGCTTTTCCCTTGATGTATCCCACTATCTGATCATGACATTTCTTTTCTGACCATGGCCCACCATGGAGCAGCGCCGTATTTAGATGAGGATACACAATCTTGCGTTTCCTTAGACCGCACGCTGATGAGTTCTGACGATGAGATCGACGGTCCTCAGGTCAACTTCGGAAACAACGATTCAGAGGACGAAGGAGTAGTCGCCCCAGAGTTTGGCATGATAGCTTATTCCGACGAAGAAGAAGTAGATCCTGAAGAGAACCCGATAGAGGAAGATTCCGAGGAAGACTCAATAGAAGAAAATCCAGCGGAGGAAAATCCCGTGGAAGAAAATCCAGAAGAAGAGAATCACATGGAATCGGACCTCGATGAAGAAGCCCCATCCGAGGAAGAAGGACCAGAAGATCAAGACCCTGCTGATGGAAGAACTTCCAGTGGTGATGCCTGCGAGGCGATATGGAAATGGACGTCCCTACCTGATTGCGCGAGCCTACCGCAACCTACTGAATCTCCACAACCGCGACTGACGGAATTCCTTTTGGTGTTGTCTTTCTGGCCAAATAAAATGTGTATAGTTTAGGACCACTTTTTCGCCTTTGGGAATGCCTTGTTTCAAATTTTCTTAAATGAAATAAGTCTTCTGAATTCGTGAACCTTTTGATTATTGGTTCGTTTGATATTTGTTTATTGCCCTTATCCAATTATTTTCTGCTGAGATCCCTGACTGTCCACCCCTACTCATTGTATAGTTTTCACCCTCGTTTCGATTAGAAAGTACTGCACCCTGATCCTTGGAATGAGCCGCCATTCATCTTTCGTCTGTGCCTCGATTGAGATCCTTTTGGGAGGAAAAGTTCATAGTGAAATTCTCTAGTTAGCTAACCCTTCAAATTCTTGATTCATATGATGTACCGAAAATTATCCTCCCCATATTGTTTCCCTTGTAGTCTTTGGTGGTTCACCCTTACTCCTTGTACTGACCCGGTCCCAATCTCCTTGATCCTCAACCTAAAGCCACCATACCTCCAACCTTTGAATGATCCACACTCTCTTGTAATCTTTACCCTAGCTAGCCCTATACATTTTTGTGTGTTTTTCCTATTACCCTAGATATATATGTAGGGACTTTATTATTCGAGATTTGGATTCCAGTAGTTTGCATTTATCGAAGAGTTATGGATTAATTAGTTTTATGTATTGTAAGCACACTACGATTATCTTCAGTTTTCAGTAGCGCACCCTTACACAGCGCAAACTTTGTTTCATGTTTCTTATTTTCACTATATAAGCTTCCTAAATTATTTTAAACCTATTCTATCGATACCCTTTTCCTAAAATGTTTTAACCTACCGACTAATTTTTCACTGCTTTATTGTCGTTAATCTATTTTGGGGATTTGTGCCTACGATTACTATTATAAATGGTTGAACCTTATGTTTATTACTTTTCTTTCTGCTTATTTTTGACAAACATAGATGTGCACCTATTTGAGTCTCGATTTTTTCGAGCACACATTGATTATTATTATTCGTTATTGTTACCTGTGTTCCCGTATATTTGTAGCTGCCCTTATAGTGTTCCTGCATTATGCCTTTTAGACTTAACTTTTGTATGTGGTTCTTATATATATGTATGTACCTCCAAAACTTTGTCTATCCGTTTCTAAGCAAATCAACATGTATTAGTTTCCGATATGATAATTTCTCGCTTATTATTTATAGCTAGTTGTTTCTTTTAAATTTCGAGGACGAAATTTTTGTAAGGGTGGTATGATGTAATACCCGGTTTCCTTCTGTACGTCTATGTCCGTATTTTTATAAATTATCACTTACGGGTTGTTAATTTATATTTAATATTATTTTAGTTAGTTTAAAAATCCAAATTTTCCATATCCTTATTCATTTCCAACCCCTTTTAATTTTTCCATTTGATTTCCTCTAAATACCCAGCCCCTTTCATACACCTACTTCCGTAGTCCTTTTCATCTATAAACTTTATTTATAATCATCTATTTATTTTCGAAACTTCACTAAACCCTAATTCCAATCCCATATTTCCGTTTCCCCATTTTTGTAAACCTCGATCTCAGTCTAGAACTCCATCTCGTTTCGGATTGTCTCCTTAGCCAAGTTAAAGAGCAAAATTTTAAATATAAACCCAAGCCCATCCTCATCATTTCCTTACTTTCCTTCAGCCCATTTCTTTTAAATAAACTTACTTCTTTTTCCAGCGAACCCCGGCCCAACGAGAAATCCCTCAGTCATTCATTCGTTTTCCATAAGCTTAATCTCAATTTCTTTCCAAGCAAATTATTATTCCCTCACTTCTCTTTTTAATCTCCCCGGCCCATTCATTTTAAACCATTTCCCTTTTTATTTTCCTCGGCCCAGCTCCAGGCCCGTTCCATTATCTTCCCTAACTGATTTCCTTTCTGGCCCAACCTCAGCCCAGCTCAATTCTTCACAAATTTCCCTTTTAAAATATTCCGGCCCTTTCTAATTTCTTATTCTTTATTTTTCCTACCATTCCCAGCCCACCAAGCCCGACTCCTGTTCATCTTCTACCCCCAACGGTAACATCCCCCATTCCCGCTCGCGATCCCCATTCCCCGCCGCCTCCTTCGCCTGCGCCCACGTCGACGCGCGCGTTTTCCCCCACGACCCTCTCTCCTCTATCCACTACTCCCTCTTCCTCGCTCGCTCCCTCCCTCGTTCTCGTTTTTTCCCCCTTCTCGCTACACTCCCGACCCTCGCACCCATCACAGAACTCCTCCCCTCCTCATCCGCCTCCTCCCAACACAGCGACCCCCATACCCACACCTTCCTCGTCGCCAACAGCACCACCATCACCTCGTACAACCCACCCCCGAGCACCCCTGTCGAGCGCCCTGCACACCAACCCTGCACCCGAGCTCGGCCACCCCTGTGCCGACGACCGGCGAACCCTCGTCTCGTCGTCGACATCCTTCGCATCTCGTCGACCTCATCATCAACATCGTCGTCGTCGACATCGTCACCTCTCCCCACTCTCTCTGTCTCTCTCTCTCTCTTTCTCACTCTGCTCTCTCTCTTTCTCACTCTGCTCTCTCTCTCTCTCTCTCGCTGCAGTCTCTCTCTCCCTGCTCCCAATCCCTCTGTTCCTCTTTCTCTCTCAGTCTTCTCACTCTCTCACTCATCTCTCTCTCTCTGCCTCCGCACTCTCTCCCCCTCTCTCTCTGCATATACACACACTCTCTCTCTCCATCTCATTTCTCTTTCTCTCTTTCTCCCTCTAACTCTGTCTCTCTCTCTCCAGTTCTTTAAATCTTCCCCCTGTTCTCAGAGAATTTCTCTCTCTTCCCCTCGCAAATCAACACCAAAAGCAACTCGGGCGGTGATGATGACGGTCGCACGGAGAGTAACCGGAGTGGATACGATTGTCTGATTCCAAAAGGCTGCGCCGTACCGCGCGTGTGTCGCGTGTCGTGACGCCACTGCTGCCGTGCAACCCCGAGACAATTCCAGGCTAGTTTTTACTTGCTTACATGCTATTTTACTTAAGTTACAATCGTTACATACTTAGATTATTAAAGTTGCAAGTTTAGATAAATTATGTGCCGTAACTGTTCGATACTTGTTCCCTTAGGAAATCTTTATCAATTTTGGCGGAAATGAATGGTATTGGTTGGCCCGTATGGCTTTGAACTTAGTGTATGAATTTCGTTGGATAATTTGAACGTTAACGACTAAAATAACTTCCCCCAAGTTTAACCGTAAAACTGTAATTCTGTTGCACCTGAAAACCGTTAAATTCACCATAAATCATATACATATTAGAATAGTGCGTTCGATGGCTCAAATCGAAGCCAACTCGACGAACTTTAACCCTATCCTAGTTTCCAGACATTCCTGTACTTAAATCATGATGATAATTGTATCGGAGTGCGACTCTGGACTGCAGTCCAGAGCTACTCCAATTGTTGCTTGCTGTACCGTATTGGATACCAAAGGATCTCCTTAACTCGTAGAGTGCGGAACTCCACTGCGTATTATAGATAAATCTGTTATCTAGACAAGACAATTGATTTCATTTTGTTTCGTTACCGTTTGATATTTAATCTGTAATTTAAAAGATCGGGATACATAACAGTCCCAGAAGAATCAGATTTGACATGTTAATATTAAACAGATTATAACTCCTAACGTAAAGATGCGATTTACGATCGGTCTGCTGCGTTGAAAACTTTACTGAAAACCCTAGAATTCATCCAACTGTAGCGTCACTAAAATCCGATCCCAACTGGGATCAAAATGCGTTCCGAAATGGATTTCTGATTCTGAAACCGGATTTTCAGCCGCGTGCGCTTAAAATGAAATAGTTATAACTAATGATCCTGGAACCCGATTGGCTTGAAACAAAATTCTATGGATGGATAACTGAACATATTAATTACTACCTGTTTATCGTTTCGCTAAATTATATACATATGTTTCATGATAAATCGTGCAAGTGATAGACTGTTGTTTTTATGACACCTTAATTGTGCTTATATACTGTTCATGCATCATATCATACCTATATCATTGTAGTGATAACCTAGTGATATCGTGCATTCACCCAGTGTTAGATTTTAGTGATGATTGTGGCAAGTACGTCAGTGTTCGTGTATCCATGATTAAGTGAAAGTGATACGTACTTGTACACAATCAGTGACCCTATTGTTCTATTGCATTGTCGACGTCTGTGGGATGCGTGTATGTGTGACTATAAGTGGTATGGGACACTTATGGAAGCTCTTGCACGGGTGTCACAGATAAGGCATCGGACACTGCCATTTATCTTAGGTATTGGTCGGGACGTGCTTGATGGAGGTCCTGCCTCCAGTTCTCGCACAGACTTGTCACGGATCGATTAGTATTTAGGGTGATGGTTAGCGTTTGATGTAGACCACGGGGTGTGGGGTAGTTTAAGTGTGAGTTCAACAGAATCTCGGGAGTCCCATGCCGGCTTATATATTTAGGGAGTTATATGGAGATTTATAGGGTACATGATATATACACCATGATATTCTTGTTACATGTTGGGCCCGTGGTCCCTTGCCCTTGGATTCTACCCTTGGGTGGAGGACACTCACGAGTGGTTGACTCTCACACTTGGACTGACGATAGGCTTAGTGACATGTACAGTGAGACCTAGAGACTGATAGGGATACTGGCATTTTATTCATGATATACTGAGTGGCATACGTGACATATCGTTATACTGATTTACTGTTCCGCTGCATTGATTACTGCACATCCATATCCATACTGTCATTGATTTACTGTTATTCATTTCCATTATCACTGTTAGAACTATCACTTGATTTTATATATATATTGTTGCTATTGTGTCGCTCTGACGACCTGAGTATGCATGCTCAGTGTGAGGAGAAGATTTGGCTTGGATCAGAACTAGACGTGCATCACAGACGTTCTGACTTACTACTCCGAGTTACTTTCGTTTGTTCCACTTCAGGTCAGTTTATATTATTGTACCTTTCAGTTACTGCATTTCTCATTACCTGCGCATCGTTTACTGTTTACCATGATAAACTAGAAGCCGAAGTGTGACTACGGCAGGACGTTTCCTTGACTGTAGGAGCATGACTGGCCTTGTCTACCCCTCGTATTCTGTATTTTGGGAAGCGGGGCGTGACAACGGGCATTGGGGTAACGACCCAATCTCCCCTGAGACCGTGGAGTGCTGCTGTCCGGTGCCCAGCGGGTCATGGAATCAGTCGCCGCGTGTGTGTTAAGGTGGCCGGAGTCAGCCCGCCGCCGCTCAGTGGCGCTGTGACGTGGGTGAGGTAAGTCGGGGGGTTGAGTGTGCCCGTCCGTCCTTCGACGGGCGTCGTTATCCCGGGGAGGCAGAGCCACGCTCTGGTGGTTAGGGCCCGCTGCTTGAACGCGGACAAGGGCATCTACCAGCATCGTGAGCCGGTCTATCCGGGCGGACAAGTCGTGGATGGCATTAGGAGGGGGAGGCGAGCCGTTCCCGCTTCCGTTGTGGTGGCTTGTGTTTGGATCGTTGCGGTCATCACTCTCCATTGGATCGAGGGAAGAAGATCAACTTTTTCGGTCGAAGAAGATCAACTTTTTCGGTCGAACAAAACAAGTCTTTCGTTCCTACAGATGGCGCCAACTGATGGAGCATCAGATCTTCCTCCGTTGATTCTGCGATGGCTGTCTTGGATGGCTGTGATTTTGTTTTGGAGTTGTTGGGTATGGATCTCAATGGGTTGGTGTTAGATGCCGAGCTACCTGCAAAGAAGTCCCGGGGTAGGTGACCACCGTAGGACCCTCCGACGATCAAATTAGAGCCGAGGAATAGGGGCAGAGTAGCGGTGTATTGAGATAATTCCCGTTACTTGAGTCGTCTGAGAGAGGGGTTTATATAGAGGTCGCATGGAGTGAGCAGGGGCGAGATCACTGCCGTCAGTTACGCCCTAGCGTTATTCTCGCCTTGAATGGCGGGATGCGCCGATTAATGGAGGGATGCGCTAGCGTGGGACGCGGATCGTGGGTAGACGGATATCTCGCCCTGGCGATATACGCGGAGTCGTTGCGGGGCGCATGGGATCTACGCTCCCGGTTGATCGGGGGATGCCGAGGAAGCTCGGCACGTCGGAGGCTCGGAGACTTTCCTGGAGGTCGAGGAAGCTCGGCACGTCGGAGGCTCGGAGACGAGCCTGGAGGCCGAGGAAGCTCGGCACGTCGGATGCTCGGAGATGAGCAAGGAGATTAATATAGCTCAGAGGCAAGCTGTTGTTAGATTCCCAGGTGAAGGCGGAATGTATTCAGGGAGGTCTCCTGGAAGGTCGGACATGTTCCCCGATTGGAGTCTCGAGGAATCCTCACAATGCAACTCGTTTATCCTACCTCCGTAGCCTTCGGGACACGTCATCCGCCACGTGTCGTAATCCGAGAAGACACCACTTGTGAGCATCATCACTAACAGTAACATACCAACACTAACTGTGCAACTTCGCCGCTAGATCATTTGAGTTCCCACGGCACTTTAAAAATTTAAAAAACCAAAAAGCACTCCTCTTCTTCCTGTTCTATCTACTCTTTCTCGGCCAATCTTAACTCTAACCTTAGCATACAACTCTTTCCTTCCCTTTCATGAGTCGGTGGTGCTAGCGGAGCCACCACTATTCATCTTCATGCTTCCCCTTCTCCCTATCCTTTAGGCCCTGTTGGGGAATGGAGTTGAGTTTTATAAACCGCAATTTCATAAAGTCGGCAAAACTTAACTCCAAAATGCTAACTTTTTCTTATTTGGCAACCATTTTGGATTTGAGATAAGTGCGGTTATCTCGGCCTAAAACTTGAGTTAACTGTAGTTATCTTAACTCCAATCTGACCAAAGGTTTGTAAACTTCATTTTTTGACTTTGGGTATTGCAAAGCACAGTTTGCATCCACTCTACTACCACATAGAAATAAACCCGAGTATACTAAC
This sequence comes from Agapanthus africanus, assembly GCA_030015575.1. Classification (NCBI taxonomy): domain Eukaryota; kingdom Viridiplantae; phylum Streptophyta; class Magnoliopsida; order Asparagales; family Amaryllidaceae; genus Agapanthus; species Agapanthus africanus. Next base: position 570,974,557 of record JASDDO010000022.1, read on the forward strand.
TTCATTCCGAAACAGGGCCTTAAGGACCTTACAACACCAAACACTAAAAATTAATCCTAACCACAACCTTCACACTCTTCCTCCTCCACCCCACCTCGTCCCCTCCTCCGCCGCCTACTCCACATTGACCAAACCATGTCCCTGACATCTCCAACACATCATAATCGCCATCTTCTTTCCATCATCTTCATCGTCTTCTCATACATCACATCCGCGGCCTCTCTTCTCTTGCCGCCGCCCTGACCTCATTGTCCAGCCACCGTCATTAAGTCATTAATTAATAGTTAATAATTGTTTATATTGATAATAAAATAATTGATAATATTAAATAAATTATTTGATCAATACTATTTATTAACATGCACCAGTAAGAGCGTTAAGGTCAACTAACATTGACCATCAGATATATGAGTGTTTTTGAGACTTTAAAGTTTTTGGTAGTTTCTTGACAAAGGCTGAGATTATTTGGTGGACTTCCGGAATTAATTCTTTTCAAAAAGGATCGTAAAGATTGACCAAACAATGAATACCCTAAGTGTGTCATTCATAAGCTCAAGGAGCTGCTCACTTCTTTTGTAAAGAGCACAAAATTTATAATTTATAAAAGAACGACTAAAGGCCGTAATAAATATGAGATAAAAGTAATCAAGTATACGACCCATTCCTAATTTTGGGTTAATAGATAGATAATGAAGACACATTGGAGTGAAGAATTTGCACATTCAGCATGTATATATATGTATCTTTACATGCTCCGCAAGCATAGTTAAATGAAAAAGATTATCAAACACGGCCATCTGTGAATACGACAACACATCACTTAAAAACACAGTGGGCCTCCGTATGCATCCATCAATCTGAACCCTGGGCCCCACCACCAAACATGAACGATGAGCGGACAAGATGGGTAATTGAATGATGGGAAATTAAAAGCATTGGGAAAGGACATCAGAGGATGAGGGCACCTGCACGTGTTCGACGGGATGTGTCGAAATTGGGGGTGCTCACCGACACGTGTGTGGTTCTGGGTTGATCCCCGGTCAGATCGACCTCACAAGCCGGCCGTGACGATTTATCTCCCGGTCATGTCCATGTCAACGACCCCCCTTAACCCGTCAACTCTATTCAGGAGGGCTAGGCCCAGGCCCCTTGAATCTCGGAATATAATTAATAATTGTCCCCGTATTATTTATATTTCTTAATGTGGAAATGAATATTGGAGAAATATTATTCCAAACAAAATGATAGCAGCAAATGACGTCAAGTTTATTGTCACGCAAATCTGTAGATTTTTGGCTTAAATATTATCAACCAAGTATGAGAAGTGAAGAGTTAGTAGAGTTGATCTTCTTTCATGATGATGTTGATATTGAAACAGATAGTAACTGGGTTTGTGGTTAGTGCTTGGTGCTTGGTGCTTGGCTTGGTTTCGAATTAAGCCCTACCTCATTTACTATGTTTTGTTTTTTCACTGATAGTTAGAGTTACAAAGTTAGGACAATGAGGTGCACAAGAGTTGATCAGACGTGTTTGATATCGGCTTGAACATGGCTTGCTCATAGTTATACTTTTCAATAGTATAGTATATCATGACTCATAGATATACAATAAACATTAACTCAAATTAAAACAAGTTTTTAATGAAATAAAAGCTTATTTATCAAGAATTACCAGACAGTTTGGACATACCGTGGAAGCCTATCAAAAACTTTGGAATCAAGAGAAAACTGCAATCTCCAATGATGGCATGTTAGCGTTTATAATGCCACATGATCGCCACCTACAAACTTTCACTTAAGTTGTCATGTCATTATAAAATAAAAAGTCCCCAAAATATCATCTTCCTCATCCCACTAACTCATCTTACCACTAACCACAATTTAACCGCCATCCTCATCGATGGTGTCGCTCTCTCCTTCTTCCCTCTTTCCCAGCAGACCAAACCGTTGCCCCACGCCTTCTTCTTTGCAAAATCTTTAATCCTAATCTAATCCATCTCATCATCCATGTTCCCATCATCGCCATCATTTTCTCCGCCTCCATCTTCTCAGCCCCAAATCATCCAGACTGCCCATCTTGCATCTCTACCGCGCCTCACTCCATCCTCTGCCTCCATGTCTGCGCCTTATAATTCTCTTATCTCCTCCACCTACCCTCCATCTCCATGTAATACCCGGTTCTTTGTATTATTCATATTTGAATAAATAATAAATTACAAAATTGTTATCAAATATTCCTTTAATTTTTCCCTCACTCTTTTTTTTTAATTCTTTTTTCCATTGCCTAAGCTCCTTTGGCCCAGCCTACATCCTTTCTTTCTCTTTCCTTCTTTCATTTGCTTTTCTTCTTCTCTTTTGGATCGGCTCGAGACCCCTGCGCCCTTCTCCTTCTTCCTTCTTCTTTTTCTTAACCCACGTTTTCCCCCATGCAAACCGGTATGCGCCTAACCGCCTATCTCCTTTTCCTCCACGATCCCTGCGCTCCTCCCCCAGATCGCGCCCACGATCCCAACCTCCCTAACTCTCCAAATCCTAATCCTACCTTTCTCATCTCTTTCTCGTTCTCCTTTCTTCCCCTCATCTTCTTCATCCTCTCATACCAAACCCTAACACTCTAGCTCCTCCTCCGCTGATGACCGCGACTACCACCGGAGCCCAACACCCTCATCAGTCCCCTTACCTTCTCATCTCCATCAAACCGAGCAAGCATCCCCTTGACCTTCATCTCCGGTGTCATCTCCTCGTCGACCACCATCTTGTTCCTCTCCCTCCTCACCAGCCAAGTAAACCCCCCCCCCCAACTTAGCCGTGAGCACCAATTTGGTGAGCCGAGACTTTCTCCAAGTGAGCTCGTTCCTGTTGCCGCCGCCGTCGTCTCTTTGCCCTGGCAACCTTAGCCGATCTCCCCTCTCTCTGCAGCCGCCGTCGATAGCACCGCTCCGCTTCGTTTCTGTCTCGTGTGTCAAGGCGATCCCCTACGTTTGTGTCGCTTATATTTCAGCGACCTAAGGCAATTGATCCTGTCCACTTGCTATCATACTATATTATTAAACCATATACATATTTTAATTAAACGGTAAATTATACTTACATCGTGTTTGTAATCGAATCATAAATTTATTGTGGATTGTGATTGTGCGTAACGTGACAAACTGAATGTTAAACGGGTCTAATACCCAGTGTTAAACATATAGAATTCATAGGGATCGAATCCCGTTCGATATTCCGAAACTTACAGATTTATATGCTGAGTGCTCGATCAAATGTTCTAAACCAAAACCCTAATTTAAAACACTCAAATTAATAATCAATATATTCATTTACTGTTAATTAATGTTGTGTAGAAAATTGGGTTTAAAATATCGAAGTTTCTTACATGAAATGCCCTCCCTAATAAGCAACGACAAATCTGAATATTTCTGTATGTACTGCCTTGTGGAAATTATAATAAATCACTTAAATATCTTCTTGTAACGTTCGTGGGTTCGTATCGAAGCTAACTTAACATACTAAACACCTGTAATAAATTTTACTGAAAATTATATGTTTACGTTGCCGTAAATAGGGAAGAAACACTACTCTGAACCGCAGTTCAGAACAGTGTTTTTCAGTATCGTATGTCTTAAAACCTTTATATAATCCTGTATATACATAGTACTATGTCGATACTCATATCAATGTGTAGGTAATTGAGTTAGATATCATTTGGAACATGTTTCATTAATTTTAACTGCTTTTTGATATTTTTAATGTATTTTATACTACTAAGATGTTCTGTTGTTTTTCTACTGTGATGAATATACCTACCGACCTTGCAATGAACATAATTCTCTGTACACACATGATAATAATGTCCCATCTGCTACGTTGGAAATTTAACTGAAATATCTAGAATTTATAGAACTGTAGCGACCATAAATTTGTTGGGTTACGATAGCGCCTTGGCCATCTACCGTGGCCGATGCGGAACAAAAATGACGTTTAAAAACTTTGGCGCTAACGAACCCGTTCTAGAATCGAACCATAAACTTACACTAACTAACTACGAGATGTTCTAGCTACTGAGATAGAAGATTATACCGAATGAACCGTGTCCTTCGTTCTTCTACTATCTTCCCTAGCTCATTGAGGTGTCCTCGACTGAACTTGGCCGCCGGTCTTCCTCCATCGAAGATGATACACCCGAAGGATGTAGCTCATGGCTCTAGCTCCACACCAAAGATCAAGTGAAGCAACTAGGAACTCTAGGTTGATAATTTAGAATGCCTAGGATGTAGTGAAGTGTTCAAAGTGTTTATCTATCTCACCTCCTCTCTTGATTCTCAACTCATGAGATTGTAGAGAGGAGCTTAAGGATGAAGGTGGAGGGACTCAAAAAACTAGAGAGGAGAGTGTAGCATGATGGTGAGAATGAGAATAAAAAACTATGCAAAGACTTCATCCAACATCAAGTGTGAAAATAACATGAAGCATGGTTTTAATTGTCACGTCCCGAAAAGTACGGAATATGACCGGCACTTAAATTATGAAACGTCTCGAGACGTACGTAATCTAAGTAAGCCAAAACCCAGAAATCAAAACCAAAGAAACAGTAGAGTGAAGGAAAAACCAATTTTAAGCAAGTAGTTTTAGCAACATAGGCCGAAGTATGTATTTTTAAAATCTCAAGTATTTTCTGAAAATTTCGGCAGAGTCTCCTTTGTAAATACCGGCCCTTAAACGGGATACAACATGAATAGTATACGAAATACAAAAAAGGCATCCCCAAGCGGGAGCTAGCTCTTCGTCAAACGACGGTCACAACCACACAAGCAATATAATATACAATGCCGAAGGGCGAGGATCAAAATTCAAAAGAAGACCCAAAATCAGCATGAAAACCATAATAATACAACGCACGACTCTAAGGTCGAAATAAAAACAAGTCTGGTCTTCTATCTCTATCAAATATACAATCTGGTTGATGGTGTTTCTAGATACAACTAAAATAATAAATAAACAATGGTGGTCCTGAAGCAAAAAAACCCACCTACCAAAGCAATCACCCAGAAGGAACAATGTGCCATCAATGCCGCAACGAAACCTGTACGGCAAAACCTGCAAAGAACTATGGCACAACGGGGTGAGTTGCCAACTCGTGAGTAGAAAATATCTACGAGTAGAAATCGCATGCATGACGCTATCCTAGGTCATACGATCAGTAATATCCTCAAATAATATCTTGATCCATCTACATATAAGTGCAATACCACGTGCTCGTGTCAGTGCCTCAGATAGCAACATATCAGATAAATATGATGTATGAATGCATTACGAATGGAAACAAAATATATCATGAGTGAGACAACTGTTTGCTTTAATCAATGAGATTTCTATATGTATATCAATCAAGTATCATCAATGAAAGCAACAGAGAAATTAGTGTCACCATCGACACAAAACATAAGTCTTAGAATCTCAATATCTCAAATCTCAGATCTCAAATATCAATATCTCAAGCATCTGTATCATCTGTGGGATCGGCCCGCAGGCTCCGGCAGAATGGATCAGCCTGTATCCATCTCATGACTCCGGCCGGTATCCTCCGGATAACCGACGAGTCCAAATAATATCACCGGTAGGTAGTGCTCCACTGCCAGGCTCATCGAATACAACTCGAGCTTCTTGCCCCGGGGTACCATACCGGGCCCACCATGTACCCGAGACGGTTCATCCAACTCCTCGAATCGGGTCATGAAATCCAACAGCAATCATGAAAACTCATGGTGGACGACTCATACATCATGAGAAAACCGCAATTTGCATTTTAAAATGATGATACTAAGCTTTTATTAAATTATTGCGGTTTTCCCCCAAATCCAGAAATCTCATGTAAATCCGAAATCATCAAAATCATGATACCAATAAACAGTGAATACCGACATAAATCTCTATAATACTGCATAACCAATGAATATATGAATGCACCTAATATCATGTAACGAATACAATATTTAAACTAGCATATGGAAGCTATAACATATTGCGACTATCAGTTATCACGCTATGTTAATGAAAATGTATTTTCTAAAGTGTACGTGACATGGAAATTACCGATGATGATGTGTGTGAGCCGGCAAGTAAGTGTATGTGGAACATACGCATCATCGGTAATGGTGCAGTGTCCTGACATCATGGTTCATAATCACTAAGTGTTGGATGTATATGCCCTAGAGGCCAGTACTGTATATGTATAGATACGGATACTAGGGATATGTATGTGCAGAACAATCTTGCTCGGTTTTATAGTATATTATTTGACTTGACTTTATCGGAATATGTGTATTTATTTGTATTGTTATTATATCTGGTTTGCACATATTGATAAAGACTCGATACGGTAGTATACTATTGTGGTTTGTCTTTATCTTAACATGGCATATGTCATACTCGTTATTACATATTGCGGTTACATGTAGATAAAGCCCCTAGGATCTTGCTTGATGTTCATACCAGAATATTGCATTTTATACCGTCCATTCTTACGCTCGTTTATTTATAGGCAGGTGCTTTTAATCAAGTGTTTGCTACATAATTGCAGAATACAGGTTCTCGGCTCTGAACAGTGAATATCATGGAAAAGTACGACAAATTCCGGATTACTGCCAACAACAGATAAAACACGGGTCTCCGCTCTCTATCCGTGTATTGCCACATACCAGTTTAAGGGACAAGATGGCAAATCGATTGTCATGTCATGCACAAAGCTCTATGTCAACACAAGATCCAACAAATCTACGCGGAGCTCGAGAAAATCATGGCAAAAGATCCACATCACATCACCTTTTTGTTCTACTAAAATTCTGGAATAATTGTTAAGAGTTTATGAGAAAAGTCATATACCACACAGCAGACAACATGAAAACAGGGAAGCACACAAAATATGATGGCCCAACTCCCCTATATGGCCGCGGAACCGCGGCCTAAGCAGGCTTAGGCCACGGAACCGCGGTCATGTAAGCTCCTCTCTGTGTCGTATTTTGGGGGTAGTTTGGGTACTTCATTTTATGCCAGATTCTTGCCCTAGGGTTTCTGTAAGCAGCCTATAAATACTCCAGAACTGAGCTAAGCCAAGGGTCCATTTTGGTGTTAATTTCTTTAGCCTCTTTTTGTTAGGTTTTAGTCTTCTTCTTCTTCTTCTTCATTCTTCCTCCATGAAAATTGTAGTGAGAGCTTTTTGAGTGGATGATGAAATGAAGATGAGGGTTTTTGTATTATTCTTTTTGCTTAGCTTCCCCCTTGAGCTCTCTACCTTAACTTGATCTTGCAACCTCTTAAGTGAGCTTGCAAGTTTAAGCTTTGGTCATTGGTCTCAAGGGGTTGTATCATTTTGTCCTCTCTTTAGTGCTTCATTTCATATGAGTTCTTTACCCTTCTCTTGATCTTGCAACCTCTTGATTGAGCTTGCAAGTTTAAGGGTTGACTATTGATCCCATGCTTGTTTGTTGGAGATAGTGCCCTCAGAGTCAATTATTGGATCACATGCACGTGATTGCAATGATTGAGGGAGGACCTATCCCGATAGGACAGTCTTACTCGAGATGATAGTATGCTATCTGGTTTACCTTTATCATCGTGTACTGCTTTAGGTGACCTGACAGGTCGCTATTGCACGTTGATAGAGCCCCTAGGATTCTTGCTTGACTGCCAGCAGTATGAGGGCGATCATATACGTGGGAGCTGGTAGTCTATAAGCACATCCTTAAAAGGTCCCTAGTCGTAGGAGTTTCGAGACAGGGCATCGATACTCCATTAGTAGACTAGTGTATACAGTCGAGACCCCGACGAGGGGCGGTGGCCGGTCTCACAAGCTACTGGTGTCAGTTGGTTCACCTAAGATGTATACAGGTGCTCATTGGGTTATGAGTACACCGGACAGGACTCGCCAGGAACATGCTAGTTGGTCTTATACCAGATGTCAGATAGCAGTTCCCTGGTGACATGTGTACAGGTTAGTTCATCGACCTGAGATCGTCATTTGTCTCGTGTGAGTTCCCACTGTGCTTTGATTACTATCCTACCACGGCTCAAAGGAGTCGTGCAAACAGGTTTTAGTTGGGTACAGTCCCGAGCCACATGGAGGCAGTGAGCGGATCTGCAGGGGTTCGTCTCTCCCGGTATTGGGGGTGAGGTCGCGCTGTGTCTAGGAGAGCCATTACACAAAGCCCTCGGCCGAGGCAGGAGATTTACTGGTAGGTATTCCAGTAGTATCTCAGGGTGTTCTGGGCTACACTCCGACACGACTTGTACCGCTTTTGGGGGTCTGACTTTTACCAACCCCCTAGGCCTGCCATGCGATACTCATAGACGAACGGACCGGACTGTATGGATATTGTCACTGACAGGCTCAGTAGGGTGTCAGGATCAGTTCGCTCATCGACGTCCCTTTTGGTCAATAGCTGGTGGCCCGTCACGTGTTGGCTTATACTTCTGACGTGCCAGTGGTTAAATCCACAACCATAGTATTGACGAGTCTTTAGAGTCCACCACACATTCAGTTACTCAAGTTTCGGGCGAAACACTGTAGAGGCCGTATGGAGATATGGCAGGATCCGATCAGATACGTGCGGTATTGCACGGATCAGGATCGGACAGTTTGTACTCGAGTCCGTATGGTTATATGGCAGGGTTCGATCAGATACGTGCGGTATTGCACGGATCAGGATCGGACGGATATTACTAGCCGGTTTTGGTTTAAGCCGGATCCTAGTATAGTACAGTGTAGATTTTGTCTCTTTGCATTTGTGTTCAGTGGGAATACAAATGCGGGCATGTATATGCAGTATTGGGGTTTTCCTGTAATTTATTACGGGACCAGTTTTCTGGAGTTGCCAGTTTGCATTCAGTTCCGGCCGGTTTTCCTTTGTTCTTTCCCGGCCGGACTTTTCCGATGGAGGGCGTTATTTGCAAGTTTGCAAATAACTTATTGTGGAGGGGTTTCTTGCATTTGTGAGATTATGATATGACCATCATCATTATATTCTTTTTCCATCTTTTCTTTTGCTTTAATGGTGATTAGAATGGATTAGGACTTGATGAGAGTTGATATGACTTTGTTATGATGGCTTTTGGATGTGGTCACCCTCTACCTTTTACTACACCCACCTCCCTCTTGTATTATGTTTTTGCCCTCCACCATTTTCCATTAGAGAGGCCGGCCACACTATTGGGGAGGGATGAGAGGTTCATTTTTGTGGTGGCACATATTTCATCATCTCATTCTTCTTGTTTTAGAGAAATGAAAGCACCATCTTTCCTTAACCTCATTCCTCCATCACCAATGGCAACTTCACTATCCCAAATGAGACAACCATTCTACACTAGCCTACAGTACCCTTGGACGTGTCGGCTAGCCAACTTCGCGCCCGAGTTGCCTCGGTCCAGAGGTGGGAGCCCGTAAAAGATGCAGGCGATGTGGTGCCCTTCCGGCGAGGAGGCGACGACATGGAGACAGGACTTTCCGCGGGAGATCGGGACGATGACGAGAAGACCGGAGGACTCGGATCACTCGGTATACTTCTCTACCCTTCTCTTGATTGCTAGCATTATGTTAATGGTTACGATCCAGGTTTATTGTCCGCGGTAGCGCCAGTTTAAAAGTTAAGAAAATTTTTGATTCCGCTTTTTGGCCTCGGATAGACGGCCGGGGCGCTGCCGTGGCGCAACATGGTATCAGAGCCACGCCATTAACCTAGTCTAGCTTTGTCTAGTGTGTTTACATCTTCGATCGAACAAAATTCCAAAACCCGCGTTTTCAAAATTCACAGTTTCTGTCGAAATTTTTTTGGCTCCAAAAATTTTTCAGGTTGTTGCAGAATACTGTGCATGGAAATATAAGCAATCTGTGAAAATTTCGTCGCGAGATCTCACCATACTGCCGCGGAACCGCGGCCAAACCCATGCTTGGGCCGCGGTTCCGTCGCGCTTTTGACTTTTCAACGCACCAAATTTTTGCAGTGGGCTTTTGGGCTGGAAATAGGGGTTTTGGTATATTCTTTTTGGGCCCAGATTTTCTTGATGTGCTACAGTAGTACTTGGGGGCCCACTTGGTAAATTTGTTCGATCGGAAATTTTAAACACATTAGTTCACAGTATTTACATTATATCTGCGACCGTGAATGTCACTTGATCGGTAAATCCTGTCTAACTGCTATAGCCCGGTTGGAAAGATTTGCGAACGTGATTTTCACGTTGATGTTCTATGTATTGCTGTGATGTTGCGGATCGGTCGTGGGGGATAGCCTGGATGCAATGCTAGTACAGTTTTTGTTGTATTATGTACATTTGATATTGCGGGGCGAGCGTCCGACATGTGGACTGCCGTCACTGCCTGATTGTATTATTCTTTTGGGGCACGACCTGGTTGCGGTCGATATACCCGGTGTATGTATATTTTACTTTCTGTACTAGGATTACCCCAAGGTGGGGTGCACGGATAGCCAGGTTCTAGAGGGCAACGGGCCCGCATCTCATGGCATTGAGACGGAGGGGGCTTCACTCTAGGATTGGCAGGCTATTCGCCGCACTCGTAGGGGGTACAGGTTGACCCAGGAGGGGTGCCCAAGTTACCGGATTCCGTGAAGTGCTGGGTGGTCCATTCACGGTGCTGAAGGGGACTGCCTCGCTTCAGGTCTTGGCGGGTGACTTGCCGCGCCCGTAGGGGTCTAGGATTTCATTGCACAGGCTATCCACACGACCAGGGGAACGTCGGGTTTCAGTAGCGGCTCTATGAAACCCGGGGATCCCAGATATCTGTATTGTTCTGTGATGCTGTACATTTCTGTGATGTTGCATTTTATCACGCCTTGAGCGAAATAATATATATTGGTATATATATTAGTAGATGTTGTATATGTTTTACATCCGCGCTAGTCCAGTCCCCGCTCTGTCGTTAGTTAGCTAACCTAACGGGTAATGACGGGACCCAATGGCGAATGCGGATGGCATATACGGACATCAGTATATTTTCGTTCTTTGTTGTGTGATCCATTGATGGGACTGCATTGATTCGGATCAATGCAAGTTAAAAACAAACCTATTCTGATGTTGTTGGAACACTTTTCAAAAAGCTGTTATTGCAAGGACGTTCTCTTTTGTTTTGCATCGTGGTATTCAGTTGGAATATCCTGCTCCTCAGTCGACGAGGCAAGGGCCGAGATCCCTTCACCGGGAGTGACCCCTTGGACAAAAGTTTACGTCAGGGCAATAACTTCACTATAGCCGATTACTTTTGCTTTGCATCGTGGTATTCAGTTGGAATATCCTGCACCTCATTCTACGGGGAAAGAGCCGAGATCCCTTCACCGGGAGTGACCTCTTTAGCAAAGGTTTTCGTCACTATATTTTTATAAAAACTGTGCAGTTCCTTCAACGATATCAAGTTCATTACGTTAAAAGTTTTTCGCCAAAAACAAGACGTAGCCCTCCGTCATTTCATACAAGTATTACTTAGTATTCGTGCTACGTTTGTTGACTGTGTCAGGGCGTAGTGTGCGGTAGCTAAGTAGTGTTTGTTTGCAGCATATTAATGGGATTGGTTAGGACAGTCGTGCGGCCTTGTTGGTTGTGTCAAGGGCTCGTACGGGTGGGTTTAATGCAATCCAGGATAATGACGGGTTGAACTTGACTAGGATCTTTGATTTGTTGACTGTGTCAAGGTCACTTGGGTCCTAGGGGTAAAAATCCACATCGGGAGTTTCAAAAGAACTGAAACTTGCCAGATATGCGCATACCTTCTGGAGTGTGATGACGTGAGCGGATTCCGTCACGTTATCATGCAATGATAGTTGGATCCCGATTCCCACTGATGAGTTGGTTTACTCCTCGGGTGATCCCGACTAATTCTTCTTTCAGGTTTGGAGGAGAATTTGACGGTACAGTGGGAGGTCTCCTAATTAGATAAATTGATAACCATTCTAATCTAGGTTAGAGTGCACGCTGAGTGTTTCTTTTCTCTCTCTCTTTGGCAGCGACCATTGACCCGACCCTAGACTATGACTCAGTGACCAAGTTAACCGAACCTTCTTAACACTGGCTTTTGGATTGTCAGAGTTGCAAACCTCATTGCCACTCCTACTTTTACCCTTTTCTCCAGGACACCCCGTATTACTACGAACGTCTACTTCTATTGGACAAAACCATCGTATGGTTAGATACGAACTCGAAGGAATTCGAGGATGGTTTCCGGTTCTGGAGAAAACGGATAGGACTATTCAGTTGTCTTTTCCTTTTACCTTCTCTCAGGTTGCGAGTACTCTTGGGTTTAGGAGTAGTACACCTATTACGCAAATTGGATAATCTTCTTCCAAACCTTAGGCTGGTGCCGAACGGTGGGGAATGAAGAAAACCAATTAGCATAACGATGGTGTGCAGAAGGTATTAAGTTAAGACAAAGCAAGGGATTAGTAGGAGGGCAAAGTAAATTGCGACTGATATTCACGACCAAACCAAGTATTTCTTCGCCAATCCTAAATCACCTTTGTATTTCTCCAGGACACTCCGTATCACTACGAAGATCCACAGTTTATTGGATACTCCATCGTATGGTTATATACGAACTCGAAAGGAACTTGTTCCAGTTCGGGGATGGATTCTGGTTCAGGAGAAACAGGAATAAGGTTTATTCGGTTGTCTTTTATCTTCACCTTCTCTCGTTTTGCGAGTGCTCCTAGGATTAGGACAGTACACCCATTATGCTTATTGGTTAGTCTTCTTCCAAACCATAGGCTGGTGCCGAACGGTAGGGAAGGAAGAAAACCATTTGGCCTAAAGGGGTGTACAGAAGGTAATGACTAAAGACATAGAAAGGGATTTAGAAAGATGGCAAAGAATTACAAGGTTACAGTTGTGAATCTGGATAATGGAAGAGGCATTACTATGAATACCAAGATACCCCATCGAGACATTTCAATGTTTCAGTTTCACTGTGTAATATTAAAAGAAAACTGATTTCCCGATTAGATACTTACTCCAGGGTATGTATTTACCAGGTATGATTCTCACATCTGTATGGTTTTACAGATGATGAGTGGGAGTAAGTTATTGGGAATTGGGTGATCATCCTCATTATATCGGGATTCGTTGTAATCGGTGATATTTGAGAAAATCACCTGGGCTGTTTGCCGGTCGGCAAATATTTGGTTTTGAATATCCGCTGTTATGCACCAATTTCAAATCGATATATCTGTACGTCTATTTTCATAGAGTGGGATATACTTTTTGAAATTATGTCAGTGACATTTACCTATATCAGTGGATGGTTAGGTAAGGAGCATTAAACAGCGGTGTAATTCTTCTTAACCATAAGTACAGTTTTCAACCTACCACACGCAGTGAATGAGTTATCTGACTCAAGGGACTTATACAGGGTATTGTATGTTGTCCAGGGTCCATCAGGACAGAGGGGTTGGTCCTCGTACTATATTCGGTTTACTTATGACTTCTCTAGTTTTTTGGCAAGTGTTTCGTGGAAACACAGGGTCCGAATTTTGAGAAGTTATAGGTATTTGAATAAATTAGAGAACCAGGTATTGCAAGTATCGGGATTCTTCAAAGTGATCGAAGATGTAGATACTTGTGTATGGTATTCAGTTAATAGTAATGATTAAGAGATCTTGCTTCTCTTTCGGGTTACTCATAATTGGAAGCATTCCTAAGTTGAGTGACGCTGATCGGCCTTTTTCCATTTAGTTGACATGCACTGGAGACAGCTGCATGATTTGAATCTGGTTCAATTAAATCAGTGCCTCTGGTTCTATATTGGATATAGAACAGTTCATATCTTAACGATGTTAAGGTACGGGGAGTTGTTCGGCTTATGCTTAAAACCAGACACTGGACAACTCAAGGCACGTTTCTGTAATGGCTGTTTGTGGGTTGACCCAGGCTATGACGAGGGTTGATTTTTTACCATAAGAAAGATCAATAGTGATATTGTTTTTGACTCGCCACAGTTTTAATAAAAATGGATTTTTTCAGAAAACAGTAGTGGGAGTATGGTAGAAATGGAAGTGATTCCAGAACCGCAAACGATTACTGAAGATTTGATAAGAACCTAAAGATTCAATCTGGTTTGACATTCCATTGGCCACTCTGCAGATATGGTGGGTAACCTCAGGCACTCGAGAGGTACTTCGGTATGCTCAAGGACGGTGGCAGGGAGGTTCTTGTTTACCCAGACTTGCCATTGCTGTTGTTCCAGACTGTGAGACCCGGCAGGAGGATGAGTATAGCGTCGTTCTAAACTAGCTTTAGAAGTGTACGTGTATATGACTCTGCCAGAGGGTTATCGTAGTCAGTGGGAGCAGCGGAAGCATTGGTGGACAGGAGGCTTATGTCTATTTATAGACTAAAGCAGATATAGCGGAGATAGATCATCTATTTCTGATGTGACAGTCATAGGTTTGACTTCATCAGAATAGGGGATGGATCTGTTGAGAAGATAGTAGGGTGTGATGTCCTGGTATTTGGATGACATACACAGAGTAGGAAGTGATATTCCTATACTACGATCGGTTACGCTTTGGTCATCACACAGTGGTTTCTCCACATGGGACTTAGACATTATATCAAACATACTGGTTACTAGATATATGGTTTTAGATCTAGATTTGGGTGGTTTCCCAATTATGGTACTTAGACAGCATTCTAAGAGTATTTAGAATGGACGACTCCTGGCACGGTAGTGTACCTGCAGGTGATGGAGTCACCCTCTCTAAAGGTGTCTTACAGACTAAAGGGGAGAGGGATGTGCATGATTGGCAGATCACTTGCTCAGGCAATTGAGTCAATCATGAGATGTCAAGTACCACACCAGATGTTGTTTTTGCACTAGATGCAATAAGTTGATATTGATCCAATCCTAGAGAAGCAGTCGGAAGCAGTTTTAGAACACAAGTAGATGTTCTAGGGATTTGATAACGGCAGCCTCCTTCGGGAGACGGTTATCATTCCAGGCTTCCAAGGTGACCTGGATGGCAGAATGGCTGTCGGAGTTATAGTTTTTCCTTCTGACGAGGGGCAGTATTTTGGACAGGTGGTCCAGGTGGATACTGAGGGAAGGCATGGCGCGTGATACTGATTAAGTTCAGTTGACGATACAGTCTAAGAAGTTTGGATTTGGAGTTCATTTATGAGCTAGGTCCCATCAGACATCCAGACATTCTAAGACAGGTATTGCTCATTTCGGGAGATGGCTTTCTACGAAAACTTGAGATATAGAGAGACATAGAAAGAAACTTCAAGGCGGATCCACTTACTGAGGCTATTCCTCGAACGAAATAGTTTCGCGAACGGGTTTTGTGAGACTGACTAGTAGAGGAGTTCGGTGTTCAGTATCACACGGGCTGTGAGTATGCGACATCGCAATAATTAGCCTTGAGTGCAAGTGGGAGATTGTTGGAGATAGTGCCCTCAGAGTCAATTATTGGATCACAGGCACGTGATTGCAATGATTGAGGGAGGATCTATCCCGATAGGACAGTCTTACTCGAGATGATAGTATGCTATCTAGTTTACCTTTATCATCGTGTACTGCTTTAGGTGACCTGACAGGTCGCTATTGCACGTTGATAGAGCCCCTAGGATTCTTGCTTGACTGCCAGCAGTATGAGGGCGATCATATACGTGGGAGCTGGTAGTCTATAAGCACATCATTAAAAGGTCCCTAGTCGTAGGAGTTTCGAGACAGGGCATCGAAACTCCATTAGTAGACTAGTGTATACAGTCGAGACCCCGACGAGGGGCGGTGGCCGGTCTCACAAGCTACTGGTGTCAGTTGGTTCACCTAAGATGTATACAGGTGCTCATTGGGTTATGAGTACACCGGACAGGACTCGCCGGGAACATGCTAGTTGGTCTTATACCAGATGTCAGATAGCAGTTCCCTGGTGACATGTGTACAGGTTAGTTCATCGACCTGAGATCGTCATTTGTCTCGTGTGAGTTCCCACTGTGCTTTGATTACTATCCTACCACGGCTCAAAGGAGTCGTGCAAACAGGTTTTAGTTGGGTACAGTCCCGAGCCACATGGAGGCAGTGAGCGGATCTGCAGGGGTTCGTCTCTCCCGGTATTGGGGGTGAGGTCGCGCTGTGTCTAGGAGAGCCATTACACAAAGCCCTCGGCCGAGGCAGGAGATTTACTGGTAGGTATTCCAGTAGTATCTCAGGGTGTTCTGGGCTACGCTCCAACACGACTTGTACCGCTTTTGGGGGTCTGACTTTTACCAACCACCTAGGCCTGCCATGCGATACTCATAGACGAACGGACCGGACTGTATGGATATTGTCACTGACAGGCTCAGTAGGGTGTCAGGATGAGTTCGCTCATCGACGTCCCTTTTGGTCAATAGCTGGTGGCCCGTCACGTGTTGGCTTATACCTCTGACGTGCCAGTGGTTAAATCCACAACCATAGTATTGACGAGTCTTTAGAGTCCACCACACATTCAGTTACTCAAGTTTCGGGCGAAACGCTGTAGGGGCCGTATGGAGATATGGCAGGGTCCGATCAGATATGTGCGGTATTGCACGGATCAGGATCGGACAGTTTGTACTAGAGGCCGTATGGTTATATGGCAGGGTTCGATCAGATACGTGCGGTATTGCACGGATCAGGATCGAACGGATATTACTAGCCGGCTTTGGTTTAAGCCGGATCCTAGTATAGTACAGTGTAGATTTTGTCTCTTTGCATTTGTGTTCAGTGGGAATACAAATACGGGCATGTAAATGCAGTATTGGGGTTTTCCTGTAATTTATTACGGGACCAGTTTTCTGGAGTTTCCAGTTTGCATTCAGTTCCGGCCGGTTTTCCTTTTTCTTTCCCGGCCGGACTTTTCCGATGGAGGGGGTTATTTGCAAGTTTGCAAATAACTTATTGAGGAGGGGTTTCTTGCATTTGTGAGATTATGATATGACCATCATCATTATATTGTTTTTCTATCTTTTCTTTTGCTTTAATGGTGATTAGAATGGATTAGGACTTGATGAGAGTTGATATGACTTTGTTATGATGGCTTTTGGATGTGGTCACCCTCTACCTTTTACTACACTCACCTCCCTCTTGTATTATGTTTTTGCCCTCCACCATTTTCCATTAGAGAGGCCGGCCACACTATTGGGGAGGGATGAGAGATTCATTTTTGTGGTGGCACATATTTCTTCATCTCATTCTTCTTGTTTTGGAAAAATGAAAGCACCATCTTTCCTTAACCTCATTCCTCCATCACCAATGGCAACTTCACTACCCCAAATGAGACAAACATTCTACACTAGCCTACAGTACCCTTGGACGCGTCGGCTAGCCAACTTCGCGCCCGAGTTGCCTCGGTCCAGAGGTGGGAGCCCGTAAAAGATGTGTTAGTGTATATGCCTTAGAGGCCATTATTGTATCATACTAGATTGTATATTACTTAATGGAAGCTTGGGATATTCACAGTTATATATATACAGTCTTGCTAAAAATGGTAGTATGCTACTTGGTTTGAGTCTACTTTAATATGTGCATATGTTTCTTGTAACGTATCACTTATACATATTAGTAGAGCCCATAGGATCTTTGCTTGATTACCAGCGTCGTGATGGCAATCACACTAGTGGGGGCTGGGTAGTCTATAAGCAACATCCTATACAGGTCCCTGGTCGTTGGATTATCGAGATAGGGCATCGATATTCCGGAGTAGACTAAGTGTATACGCTTCTCATCCCAGTTGGGGAGATGGTCTGTCCCACAGCCATCAGTACGTCGTACTAGAGAAAGTATACAGGTGCTCGTTAGGTTACGGGTACACCGGACAGGACTCGCCGTGGAACTGATTGGTTGGTATTATACCCATCGTCGGTTATCAGTTCCCAGGTGACATGAGTACAGCATAGTCCGCAGACTTGACACTGCTGCTTCGCCTCGAGTGTGTCCCACTGTTCTTAGATTGCTACCCTACCACGGCTCAAAGGGGTCGTGCAAACAGGTAGCAGTTGGGTGCAGTCCCGAGCACTTGGAGGCAGTGACAGTTAGATAGGATTTGTCTCTCCCGGTATTGGGAGTTGATATCGCGCTGTGTCAGAGAGCCATTACGCAAAGTCCCTGGCCAGGGCAAACGAGATATACTGGTAGGTTCCAGTAGCTTCTCAGGGCGTAATGGGCTTCGCTCCGACATGACTTATACAGCTATTAGGGGACTGACGCTTGCCGCCCCCTAGGCTTGATATGCGATAGTCTTAGGCGAACAGACCGGACTGTACGGAGATTGTCACATCAGGCTCAGTGGGAGTTCGGATGATTTACCTCATCGGCCTTCTTATCGACATCTACCTGGGGACCGTTACGTACAGCTAGTACCGCTTGCGGTCTGTGGTTAAACCCACTGTCAGCGTAGTAGTCGAGTCTTTAGAGTCCCACACAGAGATATCCCAAACCCAGGCGAAAAGATATAGAGGTCGTATGGTTTTACGACAAAGGTTCGGACGCATACGTGTTTGATCGCACGTACGACATTCGGACAGTTTTTACTAGCCGGCTTTGGTTTAAGCCAGATTCTAGTATCAGGTTATTGGATTTATACAGTCTAAAGTTTTTCCGTGTTTTCACGGATGAGAGGGGCGTTCTCGTAATTTTCCGAGAAGCTTCTAGAAGGATGTGACATAAAGAGAGAGGTGGCATTTTCATTTAATGTTTAAGTGACTCATTGTGAGTGATTCATCATATCATTAATGCATCATTAATTGCTTAATGACTCACATGATGAATCACCCACTTGATTAAATGAAACATGATGAATATTCACTTATTATTCATTCTTCTTTTTATTCATTATGTTTCATATATATCAAGTGAGAAGCTTTATTCAATATAATAATATCATTATCATCTTCTCACTCTCTCTCTTCAAGTTCTCTCTCCTTCACCAAACCCTAATCCTACCCTCATGAGTTGAGAACAAGGATTAGGAAAGACTAATTACTCCATAACCAATCTCTACATCATCTTAGCTACTCTATTTAGCAACTAGAGAAACTAAGTAACCTCAAATTTAGAGGTTATAGCTTGGATTAGGGTTCTCGGGTGGATCGTCTATCACGGAAGAAAGCCGAAGAGGGCGTGGAGATCCAAAGAAGCCGTAGAGAACATCAAGTCGAAGGACTAGAACCGTTTGGTATAATCTCTTCGCATAGTAGACTAAAACTCTATAGCTTGTGTTAAAACTTGTTTAGCAAACGATTCATACGGTTAATCGATGTTTGATCATAGAACTTGATTGTTATTCATATTTCTGCCTCCCCACAAGTATTGGGGTGTTGAACATCGACTTACAGTGGTATCAGAGCCTAGCTAAACAAGATTTAACTTAATTGCAAATTTGTACGAATTTCGAACGGAAAAACGAAGCCGGAAAATCCTAAAAATTTTAAGTTTCTGTCGAAATTTAAATGAAGTCCAAAAATTTTTCTGGGATGTTCAGAAAGCTTGTTATGACACCAGAAGAACACCCAAGAAATTTGGGGCCATGACTCGACCAAACGACCGCGGTTCCGCGGCGGATCCCACCGATCCGCCGCGCTTCAGCGGCCGAGTTGCCGAGTCATGATCCCAGTTTTCTTGGGTGGGTTCTCTGTTGAATTTGGGATTTTCTGGAATATTTAATTTTTGCTCAGGTTTCAGTTTTACAGAGCAAATTTTGGAGCAATATTAAAAGTGTTTAATCGATCGAAATTGTACAGTGTTTGCATATTGGATTATATCTGTGATTGTATAATGTGTTCGTAAACCTCCCCTAACTGCTAGTATGTCGGTTGGCAGGGGGTTGCACATTTCTGTAATGGATTTTAACTGTTTGTGCATATAAACTGTATTGGACTGTTGTGGTGATTAGCCGGGTTTTGCGATGGGTTATTGTTTTAATTCATTTGATGTAATTGTAACAAGTTGTAATATTATTTCGCGGGGCACATCCAGGTTGCGGTTGTAGCCACCGTTGTATTATTTCTTTTTACTGTTTTTTGCTCCTAGGACAGACCCAAGGTGGGGTGCACAAACTGCCGGGCGGGTAGTTTGCCGCACCCGTAGGGGTCGTGGGTGGGGTAATGGCTATTCATCACAACTGTGTAATCTGTCTTTTCTTGCAGGCTCAAAAGAAATACAAATTGCTTGCAAATCCAATATTGTTTATCTGTGTTCTGGAATGTATATCATTGCGTCAGACGAATGTAAAATATCTATATATATGATAGCTATTTAGACGTCACTTATGTTTTACACCCGCGCTAGCCCAGCCCCCGCTCTGTCGTTAGTTAAGTAACCTAACGGGTGATGACGAGACCCCGTGGCGAATGCGGATGGCATAAGAGGACGTGGTATTTTCGTTGTTTTCTGCAATGATAAGATTAAATGATGGGACGCATTATTATAATGCAAAGAAAATAAACCAAAGTTTAATCGTTGGAACAAATTTAAAAGAAACCACTCGGTTATTTTAAAAGAGCATAATTTTTTAATTGCGGAGCTTTAGCCACTCCTTTTAAAAAAGTATCAGGTTCCTTCGATTATATCAAGTTCACTACGTTCACGGTTTTGCCAAAACCATTCGTAGCCCTCCGTCATTTCATATAGATAGTCAATAGTATTCAAGCTGTGTTTGTTGACTAAAGTCAAGGCACAGTGTTTGGTAGCTGTTGGATATTTATATGCAGCATAGATAGATGCGTTGGTTTGGGACAGTCGTATTACCTTGTTGACTAAAGTCAAGGCTATGTATGGGTGGGTTCAAATTAACCTGGACAATGACGGGTAGAACTTGACATGTGACTTATGATTTGTTGACTAAAGTCAAGGTCATAAGAGCATGGGGCAAAAATCCATATCGGGAGTTTCAAAAGAAACTGAAATTTGCAGAGAGATGCATACCATTTTGGAGTTTGATGAATGTTGGTAGGATTCCTTCAACATTATCATACGATGATATTTTGGATCCCGATCCTACTGTGAGTACATGCTACTTATCAGGAGATTCGTCACTTAACGATCAATGCTATAAACTAAGTAGGTGCCAAGAAAGTTGTCAGCGGGGTTACGCCCCCAGAGAAAAGAGGTTATTTAATTAAGGAACTTCGCGAAAGCGTTGGAAAACCTCCCTCGAAGTATCGACACTGGCCTGGCTGAACGGTTAAGCAAGTATTGTACGGTGAGAATTGTCCTGGCTAATTCTTCTTTTATGGTTTGAGGAAGGATTCGAGAAACAGTGGGAGCCATCCTGTTTAGATAAATTAAACCACTCTAAACTTGCAAGAGCATCATGCTAATAGTATCTTCTTCTCTCTCTTAAATTGCAGCAACCCCTGTGACCACACATAGGTCACATCTAGATAAAAATTTGACTGAATCTGACTTATATGACTGGCAAAAGTCTGTCCAGATGTCCATTGCCTATGACAAGCTGGACCACCCTATTGAGGGACATTCCTATTGCTATGGGATTGGGCATTGGCAGAGTGATTGCAGGGCTTTAGAAGCCAGTAGCCAGGATATGAAGCATGTTGTGGCTTCGACTTCGGGTGTGTTTATGATAGAGAACTGTATGTCAGTTAACCCTACTTCCTGGGTATTGGATACCGGATCAGGAACTCACATTTGTAATTCATTACAGGCTCTGAGAAATCGTAGGGTTATCGGGATAGGAGATATGACCCTCACAGTTACTAACGGAATGAGCATGAATGCTGAATCCGTAGGGGAATATCATCTTGGGATGACAACTGGGCAGATATTGATTCTACGTAACTGTTTTTATGTACCAGGTACGACTTGTAATATCATATCTGTACCCTTACTTTCTAAGGAAGGATATGATTTTGCTTTTACAAGAGATGTGGTTCACATCCACCTAAATCAAGATTTGATTGGGTCAGGTACATTAGAAAACGGAATATACATATTAAATCAAGCTCAGATTTTCAGTGTCCAGAACACACTTAAAAGAAAGTCTCCGGAAACAAATCAGGCTTTCTTATGGCATTGTAGACTAGGTCACATCAATGAGAGGAGGTTGACTAAGTTACATAAAGAAGGATATTTGAATCCGTTCGAATATCAATCTTATGCTACTTGTGAATCTTGTCTCATGGGAAAGATGACAAAAACTCCGTTCTCTGGACACGGAGTAAGAGCAAGCGAGCTCTTGGGACTCGTACACAGTGACGTGTGCGGTCCAATGTCTACACATGCGCGAGGTGGTTATTCCTACTTCATTACTTTTACGGATGATTTCTATAGGTATGGATATATCTTCTTGATGAAGCATAAATCCGAGGCCTTTGAGAAATTCCAAGAATACAAGAATGAAGTAGAAAAACAAACCGGCAAAAGTATCAAGACACTGAGATCTGATCGAGGTGGTGAATACTTAAGTGCCGAGTTCCTAGGTTACTTAAAAGAGAATGGAATTCTCTCTCAGCTTACTCCTCCATACACACCACAACATAACGGTGTATCGGAGAGACGGAATCGAACCCTATTGGATATGGTACGATCCATGATGAGTAACGCTGAGTTGCCACGATCATTCTGGGGATATGCACTAGAATCAGCTGCATATCTTTTAAACCGAGTTCCAACCAAGACTGTGCCTACCACACCATATCAGATGTGGAGTGGGAAGAAACCCTGTCTTAAGTATCTTAAGACATGGGGATGTCCGGCTTTTGTAAAGAAGCAGCATGCGGACAAGCTCGAGGCACGCTCAGTACTATGTAAGTTTGTGGGATATCCAAAGAACTCCATGGGATAGTGTTTCTATTACGCAGAGGAACAAAAGCTCTTTGTTTCTCAACATGCCCGCTTCTTGGAAACTGAGTTTTTAGAAAATCAGAAGAGTGGGAGCACAGTAGAACTGGAAGAAATTCTAGAACCACAAACTGTTACTGAAAGTATGGTAGAACCAGAAGGTTCAGGAGAACAGGACATCCCGACGCCACTCCGCAGGAGTAGTAGGCAATCTCATCCGCCCGAGAGATACTACGGTTTTCTCATAGACGGGGATAGAGAGGATTGCACTATTGAATATGATGAGCCTACTAGCTTCCAGCAAGCCATTCAGAGCGGTGACTCGGTAAAATGGCTAGATGCAATGCGGACCGAAATGGAGTCCATGTACACCAACAAAGTATGGACTTTGGACATTGCTCCAGATGGGGTAAAACCCGTAGGATGCAAATGGATCTTCAAAAAGAAGATTGGTGTAGATAGACAGGTTGAAACCTATAAGGCTAGACTTGTTGCAAAGGGTTTCCGTCAAAGACCTGGTTTGGACTATGACGAAACCTTTTCTCCAGTGGCTATGCTTAAATCTATTCGGGTCCTTCTTGCTATTGCTGCCTTCCACGATTATGAAATCTGGCAGATGGACGTAAAGACGGCCTTTCTAAATGGTAATTTGGAAGAAAGCGTCTATATGGATCAGCCAGAAGGATTCATTCAGAGTGAGAGCAGCGGTAAAGTATGCAAGCTGCTTAAGTCCATTTATGGACTAAAGCAGGCATCACGGAGTTGGAACATCTGTTTTGATGATGCTGTCAAAGAATTTGACTTTATCAAAAATCCAGATGAACCATGCATATACAGTAAGATTGTAGGGAGAGCTGTAGTATTCCTCGTCTTGTACGTGGATGACATTCTCCTAATAGGAAATGATATTCCTATGTTACAGTCAGTCAAAAGATTCTTGTCACATAAATTCTCCATGAAAGACCTAGGTGATGCCACCTACATTCTGGGGATCCGGATCTATCGTGATAGATCAAAAAGGATATTGGGACTTTCACAGTCCAGGTACATAGACACCATAGTGAAGAGATTCAGTATGGAAGATTCTAAGCGCGGTAACCTACCGGCTTGTCACGGAATCACCCTCTCCAAAGAGATGTCTCCCAAGACTGATTTGGAAAGGGATCGCATGTCAATTATACCCTACGCTTCTGCAGTAGGCTCTATAATGTATGCGATGTTATGTACCAGACCAGATGTAGCATACGCATTGAGCGTAGTAATCCGGTATCAAGCACACCCAGGGGAGAAGCACTGGATAGCAGTAAAGAACATTCTCAAGTACCTGAGAAGGACTAAGGAGATGTTCTTGGTATATGGCGGAAAAGACCTTCAGATAGAGGCCTTTGCCGACTCCGGCTTCCAGAGTGACAAAGATGACTCCAAATCCTTGTCAGGTTTTGTCTTCACCCTCAATGGAGGGGCGGTCTGTTGTAAGAGTTCCAAACAGGAGACCGTTGCAGACTCAACGATGGAAGCAGAGTACATAGCTGCTTGCGATGCCGCAAAAGAAGCAGTCTGGATGAAGAAGTTCCTCACAGAACTTCAGGTGGTTCCTACCAGTGTTGATCCAATACCTCTGTATTGTGACAACAACGGCGCTATAGCTTTAGCGAAGGAACCCAGGTCCCATCAGAAGTCCAGACACATCTTAAGGCGGTATCACCTGATCAGGGAGATCATAGATCGCCGGGAGATCGAGGTAAAGAGAGTAAAGACGGAGGATAACATTGCTGATCCATTCACAAAGGCCATTCCTCAGACGCAGTTCGAGAGGCTATTCGAGATGATAGGTCTACGATATGCCAGCTCATGGCCCTAGTGCAAGTGGGAGATTGTTAGTGTATATGCCCTAGAGGCCATTATTGTATCATACTATATTGTATATTACTTAATGGAAGCTTGGGATATTCACAGTTATATATATACAGTCTTGCTAAAAATGGTAGTATGCTACTTGGTTTGAGTCTACATTAATATGTGCATATATTTTTTGTAACGTATCACTTATACATATTAGTAGAGCCCATAGGATCTTTGCTTGATTACCAGCGTCGTGATGGCAATCACACTAGTGGGGGCTGGGTAGTCTATAAGCAACATCCTATACAGGTCCCTGGTCGTTGGATTATCGAGATAGGGCATCGATATTCCGGAGTAGACTAAGTGTATACGCTTCTCATCCCAGTTGGGGAGATGGTCTGTCCCACAGCCATCAGTACGTCGTACTAGAGATAGTATACAGGTGCTCGTTAGGTTACGGGTACACCGGACATGACTCGCCGTGGAACTGATTGGTTGGTATTATACCCATCGTCGGTTATCAGTTCCCAGGTGATATTAGTACAGCATAGTCCGCAGACTTGACACTGCTGCTTCGCCTCGAGTGTGTCCCACTGTTCTTAGATTGCTACCCTACCACGGCTCAAAGGAGTCGTACAAACAGGTAGCAGTTGGGTGCAGTCCCGAGCACTTGGAGGCAGTGACAGTTAGATAGGATTTGTCTCTCCCGGTATTGGGAGTTGATATCGCGCTGTGTCAGAGAGCCATTACGCAAAGTCCCTGGCCAGGGCAAACGAGATATACTGGTAGGTTCCAGTAGCTTCTCAGGGCGTAATGGGCTTCGCTCCGACACGACTTATACAGCTATTAGGGGACTGACGCTTGCCGCCCCCTAGGCTTGATATGCGATAGTCTTAGGCGAACAGACCGGACTGTACGGAGATTGTCACATCAGGCTCAGTGGGAGTTCGGATGATTTACCTCATCGGCCTTCTTATCGACATCTACTTGGGGACCGTTACGTACAGCTAGTACCGCTTGCGGTCTGTGGTTAAACCCACTGCCAGCGTAGTAGTCGAGTCTTTAGAGTCCCACACAGAGATATCCCAAACCCAGGCGAAAAGATATAGAGGTCGTATGGTTTTATGACAATGGTTCGGACGCATACGTGTTTGATCGCACGTACGACATTCGGACAGTTTTTACTAGCCGGCTTTGGTTTAAGCCAGATTCTAGTATCAGGTTATTGGATTTATACAGTCTAAAGTTTTTCCGTGTTTTCACGGATGAGAGAGGCGTTCTTGTAATTTTCCGAGAAGCTTCTAGAAGGATGTGACATAAAGAGAGAGGTGGCATTTTCATTTAATGTTTAAGTGACTCATTGTGAGTGATTCATCATATCATTAATGCATCATTAATTGCTTAATGACTCACATGATGAATCACCCACTTGATTAAATGAAACATGATGAATATTCACTTATTATTCATTCTTCTTGTTATTCATTATGTTTCATATATATCAAGTGAGAAGCTTTATTCAATATAATAATATCATTATCATCTTCTCACTCTCTCTCTTCAAGTTCTCTCTCCTTCACCAAACCCTAATCCTACCCTCATGAGTTGAGAACAAGGATTAGGAAAGACTAATTACTCCATAACCAATCTCTACATCATCTTAGCTACTCTATTTAGCAACTAGAAAAACTAAGTAACCTCAAATTTAGAGGTTATAGCTTGGATTAGGGTTCTCGGGTGGATCGTCTATCACGGAAGAAAGCCGAAGAGGGCGTGGAGATCCAAAGAAGCCGTAGAGAACATCAAGACGAAGGACTAGAACCGTTTGGTATAATCTCTTCGCATAGTAGACTAAAACTCTATAGCTTGTGTTAAAACTTGTTTAGCAAACGATTCATACGGTTAATCGATGTTTGATCATAGAACTTGATTGTTATTCATATTTCCGCCTCCCCACAAGTATTGGGGTGTTGAACATCGACTTACAAGATGCAGGCGATGTGGTGCCCTTCCGGCGAGGAGGCGACGACATGGAGACAGGACTTTCCGCGGGAGATCGGGACGATGACGAGAAGACCGGAGGACTCGGATCACTCGGTATACTTCTCTACCCTTCTCTTGATTGCTAGCATTATGTTAATGGTTACGATCCGGGTTTATTGTCCGCGGTAGCGCCAGTTTAAAAGTTAAGAAAATTTTTGATTCCGCATTTTGGCCTCGGATAGACGGCCGGGGCGCTGCCGTGGCGCAACATTGTTTTGAGTTCTATGGTTCTTGTAATTACTTTCTTGAATTTTTCTTTCTTCTCTTTAATTACTTACAATTTATTACCATGCACTTTAATTACTTGCTTGTAATCTTTTCTTTTCTTTATTCTTTTCTTTTTGTTCTCTCTTTTTGGCTCATTTTTGTGAATGGTTGTAATTATCATTGTTAAGAATAAATACGGTATTGTAAGTTAAGATCTTCTTTTCTCATTTCCTTTTCCCGTTATTTTCCATTGAACTCCGCCCAAACCATACGCAAGCGCTCCGTTAGGCACCCTACCCTAACAAGGTAACGGTGATTCCTAACCGCGACCGGTTGCGTTCAGTTTGGCCGGAGGCGAAAGCAAGAGACAAGAACGGAAGGACAAGGGTAAATAAGCCGTATTCCACGAATACCGCGCTTAAATCCCCTAATCTACGTTGTTGCCGATTGCTCTAGCTTCAATTGGTCAAGACTCGGCTCAAAGGTTTTGAGTACGGATTTCTTTAGCTTACAATCTCGTATCTTTTTCTTAACAACTATATACTTGCAAATAAAACACATAGGTTAGATTGAACAAACTCATACAAATTCTTTATTGACTCGTCTAAGACAAGAAAGGAAATACAACCATCTTCCTGTGGATTGACCCGTGCTCAACCGGCTAGCTGCATAGCGACACCGTCTTGATTGCGGTTAACTTAAATTCTTTCAATCAAATGGCGCCGTTGCCGGGGAGACGGTAGCGTATTTTCTTTCTTGTTATTCGGGTTAATATTCTTTTTGTATATATTTATAAATATTAAAAAAAAAATCTTTTTGTTATTTTTGATCATTTTTGTGGGCAAGAGTGCAGATTTTTGCGGATTTGCAAACTGCGATTGTGGGAGCAAAGTGTACGTTCAAAGCTAAGGTGATTGCAAAGTACAGTGCCAAAGATCCGGGTAGTTTGACCCGCGCAAGCGAACTTTTCAAGCTTACCGGATTTGATTCAACGGGGGTTTCCTAACCCAAAACTTAACGGTACGTACTTTACTAACACCTTCTTCTCAAATCCGACGCATCCAATATACTATTCTTTGCAGGATTCTTTGCAAGTTCGCTAGCAAACGCTAAAAATTGACTAACCCGTATTTGTTGCAGTGCCGCGCTTATACTAAAAAACGATTGTTTGATTTTTATAGAATTTTTATTGAATTGCGCATTGCATACATTAATACGTACTTAAGGGCAAGCGAACCCCACAATATACGGTAAAGGATTTCATCACCTTTTCCGTGGCCCACAAATCACGAACTTGAGCATAACGTTTACCCGCACAAAATTTAAAAGAAACTAGACTTTAAGCCTTAAGGACTTCGTGCTCACTAGGAGAAGTTAACTGTGTTTAGAACCTCGCTTAACGGTATATTGCTTACAGGGTGTCTAGGAAAGTGTTAACGGCGAAACCGCTAAAAGAGAAAGGGTTATTTAATTAAGGAACTTCGCGAAAGCGTTGGAAAACCTCCCCTTATCTCTGCACTTACCTGGCCTCGTGGTCAGTGTATCTTGAGCCCGTTTCTCGACACAGTTTTATTTCGACAATCAAGTTCTGGAGCAGGTCTAGTTGACCTAGGTGAACCCTAGAACGATTAGGTGTGTGGTATTTTTGTGTCTTGATTGTTTTTGTCCATATTCTTTTTGTGTATATATTTCATTTTTCTGTTAATATATAAACTAAAAAAAAAAAAAAATTCCCCTCCTTTTCTCTTCCTTTCTTTCCTTCGCTCTTCATATCATGGGTACTCCACATCGCAAAACTCTTGCCGAACTTTGGTACCCACAACCAGACATTACATCCTCCGGTTCTTGTTTTGGTCGAACTTCGAACGACCCCTCCATGCCCAAAATTTCTTTGAAAGATCGGATAGACGCGTCTAGGACGAACAACTGGACCCCGCAATCTACTTCGTATCAACCATTTCAAACATTCACCCCTTCTTACGTTGATACCCCTTCTTCGAGTCATGTTGCAACTCCAAGACCTATGTCTAATGCAGAACGTATTGAACAATCCCGTAGCCGATCTTTCACTCCTTTCACCACTTCAAATTCTTGGGATCAACAATTCCATTCACCTTCCTATCCAGATGTTGATCCTGCTCCTGTCCAGCCATTCAATTCCTACCAATCCTACCCTACTTTTGCACCTTCCCTAGACATTGCTTCAGAACCGCCATTTGGGAGTTTTCAGTATACAAACAACTTTGAATCTTTTCCTGAAACCCCTTCACAACCCATGTCTAGTCTGGAACAGTCGTTGGAAGACTTTAGGGTAGCGTCAAGCTAACAGATGATGGATTTGAATGCGTCCATGGCCGCTCTCATACAACCTACTGACCCGGTAGCTAGTTTCCAACTAGCTCCAAATTTTTCAATATATGAAGAGGCGGTAGGACAGGCTGAGAATTTGAGTGGAGAGAGTGAGATGTACCCCCTTCCAAATCAAACCTACCCGTCCCAAGTTGAATCCCACAACTCTTGTTTTGAAAGTCTATCGAGTGTCCCACATGCTTTATCAATTGAAGATAGAATGATTAATGAGTTGTGGGACTTTGTAGTGTTTGATTTACCTGATTGTGAAGGGTCCCTTCCAAGTGAAACCAATCCCAAACCTTTTGACCTCTACACCTCCACTCTAGAACCTGAATCGATTGAAATCCATGCTTTTGTTGAGGTGTCTGAGAATATTGATTTTCACTTGATTGAGGATATCGATGCTGGGAATATTTTGGATGATGAACCCATAGATTTGGCTGAGTTTTTCTCTTCAAATCATCATCCCGAGTCATTAAATGTTTTTTCCGAACCCCATATGCGTCTGGATTTTGAAGAGAAGTGCATGGATGTGCTAAATTTTGAGGAGAATATTGAGGATAGTTTTGAGGATGAACCGGTTTTAATTGATGAGTCGGATTTTCCCTTTCATCCTGTCCCTGTCATTGACTGTGTGCACCCTCCTGAACATTTAACCGATACCCCTCCTCGATCACTTCCCTCCATTCTTTCCATCGTTCCGACCTTGCAAGAAACCGTCTCACTTTCATTTCGTATGTCTGGCTTACCGAGTTCGGCGTACCCATGGTTTCTTACGAATCTTGAGGGATTTGACCCAATCTCTTGACGGGTTAATAGATTAGCACAATCGCTGTTTACACATCGCTCATCATAAATTGTGCTAATCTATTCACTCCATTTTTACCCTCAAGTTCGTACTCCACTTCTTTTTCCCTTCCGCCATTCTTTTTCTGATATACCGAGACCGTATCCCGCTTCTATCTCCATACGGTCTTGCGTAGTCTCCATTTCTTACCTCTCCGCATTCTTTCACCAGCCACTGCATTATCACGATAAGATCTTTGAATGGTTGGTGCTCACTTTTGGCCTGTGTAAGGCCTTGTATAGCTTGATACTGTTCTTTCCCCTCTAATCCTGAACTTCAACGCTTAACAGTGGAAACACTGTTTTATTTAAGTTTGGGGGGGACACCTTTTTTGTATATATTTTTTGTTTTCCTTTTTGTATATAATTTGTTTTTAGGGGGAGCGCCGACAATTTTGACCCTCTTGGTATAGCCTGACAGTGAGGGCACTGTCATGTTTAAGTTTGGGGGTGTGCTCGATAAGCTTTCTTCCTTCGCATTCATTTGTATATTTTGCATTTGCATACCTTATTAAAAACCCACAAAAATCGAAAATTTTCCAAAAATATAAAAACTTTGTCGTCAAGTTAGCTAATAGGGTAACTTAGATCTTTATTCCGAAAGATTAGTTGATATGATAGAAATAACTAAATTCTAGGCTTAGGAATTGAAAACCCTAAAAATAACCCTCATTCTGTTTAAACTTGGTAAGTATACGTCCTTACAGTTTTTTTGAGAAATAGGTAATCTTGAGTTCAGTTCTTTAGTTAAGTCAAGATGAAGGGAAAGTATTGATGCTTTACTGAAAGATAAGTCTGAAAAATAGTTTCTTTTCTTGAGTTCAAATTTAGAAAGTATATACCCTACAAACTGCACATACACGCACCTTGAAACTTGGGATAGTAGAGGATACCTAGAAATACTCTTGCCTGAAAGCCTAGTATGAAAGAAAAAACGGTATTTAAAGCTAAACACCAAAAGAGCATATTGAAAAATATATCCGGTCTTGAAAAAAGAAAAAGAAAAAGAAAAAAATAGAATAAAGTCAAGACCTGGAAACTGCTATTTACGCTTTAATGTTCACACATTCAGTAATCGGCCGTTAGTGCCTCAAGAAGCATTAATAGTCGTATGAAAGGTGTGTGAGCAAATCCTTCCATCCTTAATGAAAAGAAGTAGTATTAGGTATTAGGGCAAGGGTATTATAGCTTGAATTGAATTCTTGAGTGTAGGGGTGCAAATACACACACACGTAGGGGTATACAATCGATGTTTGAATAAAAGATAGAAATGAAGAATAAGACTTGTGTTTTCTGTAAAGGTGATAAAAATCCCTAATTTGAGGCCGCACTTTAGAAGGAAAACTCAGGAGAACCGACATCTTTCTAAACTTTTTTACGTATATGACCTAAGGTTAAATAGATAGGAGGTGTGTAGTATTAGGGTTGGATATTTCTAACTTAGGATGATAGAATTTCTAACGTAAATACTAAACTGTAGGAGTAGAATCGATGTTAACTTATGACACTAGCTTGACGGGATTTTGTGGGTGTAATCCGCTGAAAACCCTCAGGAGACAACACTCCTCCTACTAGGGACACCTAGAGGTTTAACGGCTTGTTGCACACGCTCAGTGCAATCGCGTTCCCTGCGAAAGTGCGGTTAGGATTTTATTTTTGTGAATAATTGGTTTTGCTCGGGACGAGCAAAAGTTAAGTTTGGGGGTATTTGTTCATACTAGAATATTGCATTTTATACCGCCCATTCTTACGCTCGTTTGTTTATAGGCAGGTGCTTTTAATCAAGTGTTTGCTACATAATTGCAGAATACAGGTTCTCGGCTCTGAACAGTGAATATCATGGAAAAGTACGACAAATTCCGGATTACTGCCAACAACAGATAAAACACGGGTCTCCGCTCTCTATCCGTGTGTTGCCACATACCAGTTTAAGGGACAAGATGGCAAATCGATTGTCATGTCATGCACAAAGCTCTATGTCAACACAAGATCCAAGAAATCTACGCGGAGCTCGAGGAAATCATGGAAAAAGATCCACATCACATCACCTTTTTGTTCTACTAAAATTCTGGAATAATTGTTAAGAGTTTATGAGAAAAGTCATATACCACACAGCAGACAACATGAAAACAGGGAAGCACACAAAATATGATGGCCCAACTCCCCTATACGGCCGCGGAACCGCGGCCTAAGCAGGCTTAGGCCGCGGAACCGCGGCCATGTAAGCTCCTCTCTGTGTCGTATTTTGGGGGTAGTTTGGGTACTTCATTTTATGCCAGATTCTTGCCCTAGGGTTTCTGTAAGCAGCCTATAAATACTCCAGAACTGAGCTAAGCCAAGGGTCCATCTTGGTGTTAATTTCTTTAGCTTCTTTTTGTTAGGTTTTAGTCTTCTTCTTCTTCTTCTTCATTCTTCCTCCATGAAAATTGTAGTGAGAGCTTTTTGAGTGGATGATGAAATGAAGATGAGGGTTTTTGTATTATTCTTTTTGCTTAGCTTCCCCCTTGAGCTCTCTACCTTAACTTGATCTTGCAACCTCTTAAGTGAGCTTGCAAGTTTAAGCTTTGGTCATTGGTCTCAAGGGGTTGTATCATTTTGTTCTCTCTTTAGTGCTTCATTTCACATGAGTTCTTTACCCTTCTCTTGATCTTGCAACCTCTTGATTGAGCTTGCAAGTTTAAGGGTTGGCTATTGATCCCATGCTTGTTTTGAGTTCTATGGTTCTTGTAATTACTTTCTTGCATTTTTCTTTCTTGTCTTTAATTACTTGCAATTTGTTACCATGCACTTTAATTACTTGCTTGTAATCTTTTCTTTTCTTTGTTCTTTTCTTTTTGTTCTCTCTTTTTGGCTCATTTTTGTGAATGGTTGTAATTATCATTGTTAAGAATAAATACGGTATTGTAAGTTAAGATCTTCTTTTCTCATTTCCTTTTCCCGTTATTTTCCATTGAACTCCGCCCAAACCATACGCAAGCGCTCCGTTAGGCATCCTACCCTAACAAGGTAACGGTGATTCCTAACCGCGACCGGTTGCGTTCAGTTTGGTCGGAGGCGAAAGCAAGAGACAAGAACGGAAGGACAAGGGTAAATAAGCCGTATTCCACGAATACCGCGCTTAAATCCCCTAATCCACGTTGTTGCCGATTGCTCTAGCTCCAATTGGTCAAGACTCGGCTCAAAGGTTTTGAGTACGGATTTCTTTAGCTTACAATCTCGTATCTTTTTCTTAACAACTATATACTTGCAAATAAAACACATAGGTTAGATTGAACAAACTCATACAAATTCTTTATTGACTCGTCTAAGACAAGAAAGGAAATACAACCATCTCCCTGTGGATCGACCCGTGCTCAACCGGCTAGCTGCATAGCGACACCGTCTTGATTGCGGTTAACTTAAATTCTTTCAATCACTTGACTACCTGCGTTGTGATGGCGATCATACTTGTGGGAGCAGGGTAGTCTATAAGCACATCCTTAAATAGTCCCTAGTCGCGTGAGTATCGAGACCGGGCATTGATATTCCAGAGTAGACTAGTGTATACGTTTCTACCCCCGTCGGGGGATGGTTGGTCCCGCAGCCATTGGTTTGATGTACCCAAGATCGTATACAGTTGCTCACTGGGGTGAGTACACTGGACGAACTCGCCGAGAACTTCCATGTGGTACTATACCTATCGTCAGATGGAAGTTCTCAGGTGACATGTGTACAGGTTAGTCTTTGGACCCGAGATCGGCATTTGTCTCGTGTGAGTTCCCACTGGACTTTGATCACTACCCTACCACGGCTCTACTGAGTCGTGCAAACAGGTTTTGGTTGGGTTCAGTCCCGAGCCACATTGAGGCAGTGAGCGATTGTCGGGGATTCGTCTCTCCCCGTATAGGGAGTCGATATCGCACTGTGATTCGATTGGTCAGGACCATAAGACCTTGGCCAAGGCACTTGGGATTTACTGATAGGTTGATCAGTAGTTTCCCGGATTGGTCCTGAGCCACATCGGCATGACTTATCAGGTTGTTAGGGTCTGACGTTCACCACCCCCTAGACCCGATATGCGATACTCTTTGACGAAGAGGCCGGACTGTACGGATATTGTCACGGATAGGCTCAGTAGGAGATCCGGACGAGCTTGCTCGTCGGCCTTCCTTTTCGACAGGTACCTGGGTAGCCATTACGTACTGCTAGTGCCGTTGATGTGTTTGTGGTTAAACCCACTGCCAGAGTACTGTCGAGTCTTTAGAGTCCCACACAGAGGGTTTCCCTGATTCAGGCGAAATGATGTAGTAGCCGTATAGGATACGTGCAGGGATCGATCGATTGATGTACTTGGTACTCGGATTTTCGATCGGACAGTTTGTAATACTAGCCGGCTTATTAAATCAGGTATTGATTTAATAATTTACGTAGATGTATTTCGATATATATATTCTAGTATTACGTTCTTCGTGTTATTCTTTCTCTTTTGGGCCTTCGGATTTTTATCTGATTGCCGGTATATTTGTACAGTAGACTGAAATCCGTATTTACTATAGATTTCCTTCTAGAAGGTGGCCACCTCATTTTGGATTTTCCATTTATTTCATAAATGGAAATGAGGTGGAAAGTGAGAGGTAAGGGAGGAAAGGTAGTGACCATGCTTCAATAGTAGTCAAATGAATTTATAATTCATTTTGGGTTTACTATTGAAGCATGGTTGCTAATTGTTTAATGAAAGAAATCATACATAAAACCTATGTGTGTATTTTCTCTTTCATGATATGCTTCATTATTTTCTTAAGCTCTCTTTTGCTCTTGCTCTCCTCTTTCCTCTCTAGCCTCCTCCACCTTCATCTTCTTCCTCTTCACTACCTTCTCATGAGTTGAGAATCAAGTGAAGAGGTAAGAAAGAGATAGCTTGACACTTAGAACTCTAAACTACACCCTAGATTACTTGGTTTAGCAAACCAAGTTCTCTAGTTGCTCCTTTTGTTACAAAGTTAGGAGCTAGAGCCAT
This sequence comes from Agapanthus africanus, assembly GCA_030015575.1. NCBI lineage: Eukaryota > Viridiplantae > Streptophyta > Magnoliopsida > Asparagales > Amaryllidaceae > Agapanthus > Agapanthus africanus. The sequence continues at coordinate 571,009,655 of JASDDO010000022.1, forward strand.
GGATCATACTCCCCGGGTGGATCATCTACGGAAAAAGAAAGCCGGAGAACAAGCTCGATCCCGGAGGACCCATGGAGCCGGAGATGGTGATCGAACAAGTTCAAGGAGGCCACTTGGAGCATATGATAAAGAATGAAGACCGAAGGACTCGAACATCTTGGTATTGTTAGTTATGTATATGCCTTAGAGGCCATTGTTGTACATATGATGTATATTATGATGGATGCTTAGATATATACAGAGAGGACTTTCTTGCTCGTCATGATAGTATGCTATTTGGTTTCACTTTATCTTAACATATTGACTTGTATCGGTTTACTGTTTTTCTCTCACATGTTGATAAAGCCCTTAGGATCTGTACTCGACTACTGGGATTATGATGAGATCATACTAGTGGGTCCATAGTAGTCGATGAGTACATCCTATAACTGTTCCTAGTCGAGGGTATATCGAGACAGGGCATCGATACACCAGAGTAGACTAGCGTATACGCATCTTGACCCATATGATGGGCGATGGATGATCCCATATCCATCGGTGTTTGACATCAGAGATGGTGTACGGGTGCTCAGTGGAGACTGGGTACACTGGACGGACTCGCGGAGAACTCCCAGATGGTGATATACCACACGTCAGATGGCAGTTCTCTGGTGACACTGGTACAGGGTAGTCTGTAGACCCGAGATCGTCATAGAGTCTTGTATGATTCCCACTGTGCTTTGATTTCCACCTTACCATGTCCAAGAGGGCGTGCAAAACGGTGGCTTTTGGGTACAGTCCCGAATCACATGGAGGCAATGAGCGATAGGAGGGGATTCGTCTCTCCCGGTATAGGGAGTTGATGTTGTGCTGTGTTCGATTGGCTATAACTGGAAGTCCCTGGCCAGGGCTGATATAGAGATTTACTGGTAAGTGTTACTAGTAGTTTCTTGACCCGTTATGAGCCACACATCGACACGACTTATCGGTTATTGGGGTCTGACGTTTACCACCCCTAAACTTGATATGCGACATATCAGACGAACAGACCGGACTGTACAGGAGTGTTACTGATTGGATTCACAGGAGAACGCACATGCTAGCTTGTTGATCTTCTGATCGCTCAATACTTGGGTGGCTGTTACGTTTAGCTGACCGCTTGCAGTTTGTGGGTGTTTGATATGATCGTCACCTGCTACCGGCGTATTGACGATTCTTTAGAGTCCTACACAGAGGTTTCTTGGCTCAGGCGAAATGGAGTAGAGGCACATATGTGATATGTGCAGGACCGAGAATAATGCTATATGAGATACCGTATTATATTCTCGCGATATTTAGATATAAACCGGGTCAGCGGATCAAGTGTTGATTCGATGAATCGGTACATGATATATTAGTCGGTAATATTCGATATAGCCGGATCGTAGGATCAAGTGTTGATTCGATGATTTAATGTATAATAATATATATGATATATTGTATTACATTATCTAATATTGGCTCGCTTTATTATTTCATTTTCTCACTGGATGATACATTGATATAAATGCGATATATGTTAATTGTATTATTTTCTTTGGTTGCAAATATATAATATATATGTGATATATATTATTGTGACATGATATGATTTATTGTTAAAAATGTTTAAGGATGATTAAATGAGGTTAGGGTTTGATTAGGGTTAGTTGCTTCATGCACCTTCTAGAAGCAATTTCTTTTGTCATGGTTAAGATATTTGTTGATGACACATTATCTAACCCAACCAAACCCTTACTCTAGTTTATTCTCTACACATTATTAGCCACTCATCCTTGACCATGGTTAATACATCAATCATATACTTTTATTTCTATTCATCACAAAAGGATTTATCATTATCTTTTCCATTATCATCTGCTTCTTCTCTCTTGATTTTGAGCTCACTAGAAATTCCATTTGTGATGATATATTGTGAGAAAGTGAAATAAAAAGAAAGCATAAATACTACTCTTTCATCCTCATCTCATCTAGCCCATGAGATTAGTGTGTTCATCTCTTTAGAGTGAGAAAGCTTGAGTTAGTGAAACTTCGACGTAGATCATCGGAGATTTGGAACACTTCAAGCTAGCATGGATCGTTCGAGTCGTGGAGCCTCTCTTGAGTCCGGGAGATCGAGGATCGCGGCGAAGGGACTTCTACTCGGAGCTTGTGAAGCGAAGGAGCGGACTACAAAGGTTGTAATCCCTCACACTTAGATAAAAAGTTGTTATCTTGCATGCTTAACCCTAATAATCTAGCAAAGATCCTGTCTTTGGGTTGTTCGGCACGTCTAAATTTTTATCCGGGCATATTTGATGCCTTATGAACCTTCACAAGAGTGCCTAGGAACCCTACAGGTATAACCCTTCATCATAGTAGATAGCTCTTCTATCTTTGCTAGTTGGTTTTATGGTAAAGATCCGGGTTTTGAGTTATCTTTGCGCCCCTTTTAAAATCCCAGAAAAATTTTTGTTCCGCAAACCGCCTTGTTTGGAGGCTCGGGCTTGAGTATAACCCAACATGGTATCAGAGCCATCCCATAAAACATACACTAGCTTGTTTAAACGTGTTTAGAATAACAATCGACTGAAAATTCCAAAAACCGCATTTCATTTCATGTAGTTTCTGTCGATTTTTTAAAGTGCTCGAAAAATCAATTTTATGGTCCCAGAAAATCATGCAGGCTTTTTTAAGACCCCTGAAGAAATTTGGTTACGTAATCCTTCCAAGGCGCCGCGGAACCGCCGCGTAAACCCCCTATTGGCGGCGGTTCCATGGCCACTTTAGGGCCCACGTGAACCAAATTTATTCTGGGGCTCTTATATTTGAAATTGTTGTTTCTGGAATAATTATTTTTGGGCCCAGATTTGTTACAGTGTTGGTTTAAATTCTTGGGGCCCACTTGGAAAGTTTAGTCGATCGTAATTTTAAGATACATGTTTTATTATCAGTACATTCACTTTTATCTGCGACCGGAAATGTCACTCGATCGGTAAAACTCGTCTGATTGCTATATGTTCTTTTAGACGGGTTTTGTAAACGTGACATTCGCGTTGATGTTGTGTGCTTGTGCTGTGATTGTGGTTGGATTGTCGTGGTGGATAGCATGTGGTGCAATGTTAGAAATACAGTTTATATTTCATTTGTACATTTGTTATTGCGGGGCGAGCGTCCGATATGTGGACTGCCGTCTTTGCCGTTTGTATATTATTTTGGGGCACGACCGGGCTGAGGTCGATGTCATCGGTTGTATATATTTTTTTAAATATTCTGTACTAGGATTACCCCACGGCGGAGTGCACGGATAGCCGGGTTCTAGAAGACAACAAGCCCGCATCTCATAGCGCTGAGACGGAGGGGGCTTCGTTCTAGAACTGGTGGCTATTCGCCGCACTCGTAGGGGGTACAGGTTTTCATTGCACAGGCTATCCACACGGCAGGGAACGTTGGGTTTTATTTGCGGCTCAAATGAAACCCGGGGCTCCAAGATTATCCACCATTCTATAATGTTTTTATGTGATGTTGTTTATTATCATGCCTGGGACGAATGTGCTAGTGTATATGCCCTATAGGCCATTACTGTATCATACTGGATTGTATATTACTTGATGGAAGCTTGGGATATTCACCTTGTATTGACATTCTTGCTCAAAATGGTAGTATGCTACTTGGTTTGTTTTTGCGTTAATGTGGGCATGTGTTTCTTTTAGCATATCGCCTTTACACATTAGTGGAGCCCTTAGGATCTTTGCTTGATTACCAGCGTTGTGATGGCAGTCACACTCGTGGGGGCTGGGTAATCTATAAGCACATCCTTATACAGGTCCCTAGTCGCAGGACTATCGAGACAGGGCATCGATACTCCGGAGTAGACCAGCGTATGCGCTTCTTATCCCAGCTTAGGAGACGGTCTGTCCCACAGCCGTCAGTACGTCGTACTTGAGATAGTATGCGGATGCTCGTTAGGTTACGAGTACACTGTACATGACTCGTCGGGAACTGTTGGTTAGTATTATACCTATCGTCAGTTATCAGTTCCCAGGTGACATGAGTACAGCTTAGTCCGTTGACTTGATACTGTTACTTCGCCTCGAGTGTGTTCCCACTGTGCTTTGATTGCTACCCTACCACGGCTCAAAGGATTCGTGGAAACAGGTAGTTTTTGGGTGCAGTCCCGAAGCACTTGGAGGCAGTGACGGTTAGACAGGATTCGTCTCTCCCGGTATTGGGGGTTGATATCGCGCCGTGTCTAGGAGAGCCATTACACAAAGTCCCTGGCCAGGGCAAGCGAGATAGACTGGTAGGTTTCCAGTGTTATCTCAGGTGTTCTGGGCTACACTCCGGCATGACTTGTACCGCTAGTAGGGGACCGACGTTTACCGCCCCCTAGGCCCGCCATGCGATGTTCTTAGACGAACAGACCAGACTGTACGGAGACTGTCACATTCAGGCTCAGTAGGAGTTCAGATGGGGTTTACCTCGTCAGTCTTCTTATCGGCATCTACCTGGGGACCGTTACGTACAGCTAGTGCCGCTTGTGGTCTGTGGTTAAACCCACTGCCAGCGTAGTGTCGAGTCTTTAGAGTCCCACACAGAGGGTTATTCGCCTTTAGGCAAAATGAGTAGAGGTCGCATGGTTTTGCGACAGGGTTCGTTCACATCTGCGCACTTGTGCACGTTTGGTGTCCGGACAGCTTATAATAGCGGGCTTTGGTTTAAGCCGGATCCTAGTATATGATTTGGGATTGGTTTTATCTCATTGTATTCGTGTTTCTCGGAACACGGATACGGGTGTGTATGCACAGTTGACTGAGAAAGAGGCAGAGGACTTTGATTAGGGTTGATGACTATTGTCATTTTCTTAACCCTAATGTTTTGTGTGAATTATGATTTATTAATAATTAGTTAATTATAATTGTGCATGGTTAGGGTTGTTGACCATTTGACTATACTTGACTTGTTGACCTATGTTGACAATTTGACCATCATCATTCCATATGAAAGATGCTCTTTGATCCTTGCAAAAGCATTTAATGTGAAATGATAATGGTCATTTCTTGATTAACCATGACAATTATCTTTTGCTAATTATCTAATTTTCATAATTCACATATATGTGAGAAGGTTGAGATATTCTTCTCACTTTATCATTTCCATTCTCTCTCCTCCTCTTCCTCTCTCTCTAGCTCTCCCCTCTCATGTGTTGAGAACCATTTGAGCTTGAGATAATCCCTCCAAAAATACTCTCTACTCTTTCTAAGGTCCTAGGTTTAGCACACCAAGCACCTTAGTTACTTCTAGTTTGAGGTTGGAGCCAAAGGTTGAGGCCCTCGGGTGGATCTTTCTTCGACAAGAGAAGCGGCAAGGAGAACCCTTTCTTTCACTCTAAGGAGCAAGGAGAGAAGGACTTGAAGCCCTAGGTATAACCCACTTTCCGAGTAGCTAAACTCTTTAGCTTTGTTAGTTAGTTTTGTTTAGCAAAGATCCCTCCTTTACATAGTCCATGTTGCCTAGAGTTGTAAAAATCGATTTTTTCATAACGTTTCCGCCTCCCCGAAAGCACCGGGGTGGGCAATGTGGACTTACAGTGGTATCAGAGCCTAGCTAAACACAAACTAACAAGTTAGCAGAGTATATAGAACTTCGATCGCAAAAAATCGCAAAACATTTTTCCGAAACCCTAACTTTCTGCCGATTTTTAAACCTGCTTTAAAATTAATATATCATATCTTAAAAATCGGCTCAGGCTTTTCTAAGTACAGGCAAGAAAAACGACCCACTGAACCGGCCAACTCACCGCGGTTCCATGGCCGAGTTGACTCGGCCGTGGATCATTTTTCCTGCAGTTTACTTCTGGGGGTGTTTTGTGATTTTTGAGATAGTTTGTTTCCACCCAGATTTTCCAGAGAACAAGTTGGTTTTTGGGGTGGTCACAAATCCGTATTTTTGATCGAACTTCTTTACACTTTGGCTAATGGGTTATATCTGTGATGTGATATATGTATTGAACGTCCGCTAATCGCTATACGTCGATTAGTGGGGGTTATACATATCTGTGATCTGTAATGTTGATGGTATGTGTATATGAATTCGTTGGATTGTCGCGGATGAATAGCCGGGGGGTTGTGAGATGAGAGTTTTCTTATTCTTTCAATTCTTGTAATATGTAATTTGATGTAATAATTATTTGTATGGCCACACAACCGGGTCGGGATTGTAGCCGTCATTGTATAATTTCTTTTTACTGTTTTTGCTCCTAGGATAGACCCAAGGTGGGGTGCACAAACTACCGGGTATCTCGAAGTGCCGAGTGGCCTACTCACGGTGTTGAGGGAGGTTGTTTCGCTTCGGATACTTGGCGGGTAGTTTTCCGCACCCGTAGGGGTCTAGGGTGGGGTTTGGATATTCATCGCGACCGTGTAATCCGTTCTTCGTTACAGGGTCGTACGAATTGTGGATTCCTAGTATATCCAATGTATTCATCTGTGATCTGGAATGGCTATCATTGCATGTGACGAATGTTTATATATATCTATATGATATCTATTTAGGCTTTGCTTATGTTTTGCATCCGCGCTAGTCCAGCCCCCGCTCTGTCGTTAGTTAAGTAACCTAACGGGTGATGACGGGACCCCGTGGCGAATGCGGATGGCATAAGCGTACGTCATATTTTCGTTGTTTTCTGCAATGGTAGGATTAAATGATGGGACGCATTGGAATTAATGCAAGATAAAATAAACCAAGTAAAAGTTATTGGAACACTTTGAAAACCACTCGGTTCTTTTCAAAACTAAACTTTTAAATGCGGAGCTTGAACCACTCCTTTTGAAAGCTATCTCGTTCCTTCGATCAATCAAGTTCACTACGTTCACGGTTTTGCCAAAACCATTCGTAGCCCTCCGTCGTTTCACATGAATGGTCAATAAGTATTCAAGTTATGTATGTTGGCCAAAGTCAAGGCATAGTGATTGGTAGCTATTGGGTATTCATGTGCAGCATAGATAGATGTGTTGGTTTGGGGCAGTCGTTCTACCATTTTGGCCAAAGTCAAGGGTATGTGCGGGTGGGCTCAAATTAACCTGGAGAATGACGGGTAGAACTTGACATGCGACTTATGATATTTTGGCCAAAGTCAAGGTCATAAGAGCATGGGGCAAAAATCCACATCGGGAGTTTCAAAAGAACTGAAACTTGCTAGTGTTGCATACTATTTGGAGTGTGATGATTCTGGTGGGATTCCTTCAGTTTTGTCACGCAATGATATTTGGATCCCGATCCTACTGTGAGTATATGCTACTCCTCCGGAACTTTCTCACTTAACGATCAATGCTATAAACCAAGTAGGTGTCTAGAAAAGTGTTAGCGGGGCTACGCCCACAGGGAAAAGAGGTTACTTAATTAAGGAACTTCGCGAAAGCGTTGGAAAACCTCCCTCGAAGTACCGACACTGGCCTGGCTGAACGGTTAAGTAAGTATTGTACGGTGAGATTGATCCCGACTAGTTATTCCTTTATGGTTTGAGGAGGGATTCGAGAGACAGTGGGAGCCATCATGTTTAGACAAATTAAAAACCACTCTAAACTTGCAAGAGCATCATGCTAAAGTGTTTCTTCTCTCTCTCCTAATTGCAGCGACCATTTATCATGACTGGACTTAAGTTACTTCTAGATAAAAACATACTGACAGGGCCAAACTATAAAGATTGGCTCAGGAATGTCAAAATGACAATCACTTATGACAAGTTGGGCTATCTTCTTACCTCCAAAGCTCCCCCTGTCCCAGGTCTCACCTCCAGCGTCACGGATAAGGAAATCCGTAAGACTTGGGAGATCGACTGCGCGAAGGCCAAGTGCCTCATACTTGCCTCTATGGACAACGAACATCAGAGGAGGAACGAGAATATGGACCTCGAATCCATATTTCTCCATACAAAAGAACTGTATGGAGAGCAATCTCGTATCGCAAGATACGAAGTGTCGAAGAAGTTATTTTCAGCAAGATTGGCCGTCGGATCATCGGTAGCGGAACACGTGCTTAAGATGATTGGCTACATAGAGGAGCTCGCGGACTTTGGGACCACATTGAAGAATGAGCTCTATACGGACTTGATTCTCCAGTCCCTTACTTCCGCTTACGCCCAGTTCATCCTGAACTTCAACTTGCAGGAAAAGGAAGTTGAACTTTCAGAACTCCTCAACATGCTGAGGAGTGCAGAGGGCACCCTACAGAAAGGTAGGGAAACATCCACTTTGTTTGTAGGAGGATCTTCCTCTTCTAGGTCCAGGGCGAAAGCTAAGGGAAAGAAGAAGAAAACCCCCGCCAAACCAAGGGGCGGTGTTAGTAAGATGGATACGAAGGGAAAGGCAAAAGAAACAAAGGTAGTGGGGAAGCTTGTGGATAAGGAAGAATTCTTTTACTGTCACAAGAGTGGACACTGGAAGAAAGATTGCAGGGCTTGGAAAGCCAGAACATAGGATCTGAAGCAGGTTGCGACTTCAGCTTCAGGTGTGTATGTTATTGAAAACTGTTATCAATAAACTCTACGTCCTGGGTTTTGGATACCGGATCAGGATCTCATATCTGTAATTCTTTGCAGGCGTTGAGAAAGCGTAGGTTTTTGAAAGCAGGTGACATGACCCTCAAAGTTGCAAACAGAGCTAGTATGGATGCTGAGGCCGTGGGGGACTATCACCTGGGAATGTCAGATGGACTTGTTTTGGTTCTACGTAATTGCTTTTTAGTACCCAATGCAACTTGTAATATCATTTCTGTATCTTTGATTTCTAAAGAAGGTTATGAATTTGCGTTTGTAAGTAATGTTGTAAACATTCACCTTAATCAAGTTCTGATTGGGTCAGGTACATTGAGCAATGGTATTTACGTATTAAACCAACCACAGATTTTCAATGTCCAGAATACACACAAAAGAAAGTCTCCGGAAACAAATCAGACTTTCTTATGGCATTGTAGACTGGGTCACATCAATGAGAGAAGGTTGTCGAAGTCACATACCGAAGGATATTTGGATCCGTTCGAATATCAATCATATGCAACTTGTCAATCCTGTCTTAAAGGAAAGATGACAAAGACTCCGTTCACTGGACACAGAGTAAGAGCGAGCGAGCTCTTGGGACTCGTACACAGCGACGTGTGCGGTCCAATGTCTACGCATGCACGAAGCGGTTATTCTTACTTCATTATTTTTACGGATGACTTTTCGAGGTACGGTTATGTCTTCTTAATGAAACATAAATCCGAAGCCTTTGGAAAATTCCAGGAATATAAGAATGAAGTAGAAAAACAAACAGGCAAAAGTATCAAGACACTGAGATCTAATCGAGGTGGTGAATACTTGAGTGCCGAGTTCCTGGATTACTTAAAAGAGAATGGAATTCTCTCTCAGCTTACTCCTCCATACACTCCGCAACATAACGGTGTATCGGAGAGACGGAACCGAACCCTATTGGATATGGTACGGTCCATGATGAGTAACGCTGAGTTACCGCTATCATTCTGGGGATATGCGCTAGACTCAGCTGCATAACTTTTGAACCGAGTTCCAACTAAGACTGTCCTACTACACCATATCAGATGTGGTGTGGGAAGAGACCCTATCTTAATCACATTAAGACATGGGGATGTCCAGATTTTGTCAAAAAGCAGCATGCGGACAAGCTCGAGGCACGCTCAGTACAGTGCAAGTTTGTGGGATATCCAAAGAACTCCAAGGGATATTTCTTCTATTGCGAAGAGGAACAAAAGGTATTTGTTTCTCGTCATGCCCACTTCTTGGAAACTCAGTTTTTGGAAAAATAGATTAGTGGGAGCGCAATAGAACTGGAAGAAATTCCAGAACCACGAGCTATTACTGAAAACTTAGTAGAACCAGAGGGTTCGAAAGATCAGGACATTCCTACGCCACTCCGCAGAAGTAGTAGGCAGTCTCATCCGCCCGAGAGATACTACGGTTTTCTCATAGACGGGGATAGAGAGGATTTCATCATTGATAGTGATGAGCCTACTAGCTTCCAGCAGGCCATTCAGAGCGTTGACTCGGTAAAATGGCTGGATGCAATGCGGACCGAAATGGAGTCCATGTACACCAACAAAGTATGGACGTTGGACATTGCTCCAGATGGGGTAAAACCCGTAGGATGCAAGTGGATCTTCAAAAGGAAGATTGGTGTAGATGGACAGTTTGAGACCAAAAAAGCTAGACTTGTTGCAAAGGGTTTCCGTCAAAGACCTGCCTTGGACTATGACGAAACCTTTTCTCCAGTGGCTATGCTGAAATCCATTCGGATCCTTCTTGCCATTGCTGCCTTCCACGATTATGAGATTTGGCAAATGGACGTAAAGATCGCTTTTCTAAATGGAAATTTAGAGGAGTGTGTCTATATGGACCAGCCAGAGGGTTTCATTCAGAGTGGGAGCAGCGGAAAGGTGTGCAAGTTGCTTAAGTCCATCTATGGACTAAAGCAGGCATCGCGGAGTTGGAACATCTGTTTTGATGAGACGGTCAAAGAATTTGGCTTTATCAAAAATCCAGATGAACCATGCATCTATAGTAGATTTGTAGCGAGAACTGTAGTATTCCTCGTTTTATACGTGGATGACATTCTCTTAATAGGAAATGACATTTCTATGCTACAATCTGTCAAAGGGTTCTTGTCACACAGGTTCTCCATGAAAGACCTGGGTGATGCCTCATACATTCTGGGGATCCGGATCTACCGTGACAGATCCAAGAGGATATTAAGACTCTCACAGTCCAGGTACATCGACACCATACTGAAAAGGTTCAGTATGGAAGATTCCAAGCGCGGTAATCTACCGGCTTGTCACGGGATCACCCTCTCCAAAAAGATGTCTCCCAAGACTGATTTGGAAAGGGATCGCATGTCTATTATACCCTACGCTTCTGCGGTAGGCTCTATAATGTATACGATGTTGTGTACCAGACCAGATGTAGCTTATGCACTGAGTATGGTAAGCCGGTATCAGTCAAACCCTGGGGAGAAACACTGGATAGAGGTAAAGAACATTCTCAAGTACCTGAGAAGGACTAAGGAGATGTTCTTGGTGTATGGCGGAAAAGACCTCCAGATCGAGGCCTTTGCGGACTCCAGCTTCCAGAGTGATAAGGATGATTCCAAGTCCATGTCGGGTTATGTCTTTACCCTCTATGGAGGGGCGGTGTGTTGGAAGAGTTCCAAACAGGAAACCGTTGCTGACTCGACGATGGATGCGGAATATATCGCTGCTACAGATGCCGCAAAGGAAGCTGTCTGGATAAAGAAGTTCCTCACGGAGCTTCAGGTGGTTCCTACCATTGTTGATCCAATACCGCTGTATTGCGACAACAACGGAGCTATAGCTTTAGCGAAGGAACCCAGGTCCCATCAGAAGTCCAGGCACATCTTGAGGCGGTATCACCTGATCAGGGAGATCGTGGGTCGCCAGGAGAACGAGGTTCAGAGAGTTGCTACGGAAGATAACACTGCTGATCCATTCACGAAGGCCTTACCCCAGACTCGGTTCGAGCGGCTGATCGAGATGATAGGTCTTCGATACGCCAGTACATGGCCTTAGTGCAAGTGGGAGATTGTCAGTGTATATGCCCTAGAGGCCATTACTGTATCATACTGGATTGTATATTACTTGAGGGAAGCTTGGGATATTCACCTTGTATTGACATTCTTGTTCAAAATGGTAGTATGCTACTTAGTTTGTTTCTTCTTTAATGTGTGCATGTGTTTCTTTTAGCATATCGCCTTTACACATTAGTGGAGCCCTTAGGATCTTTGCTTGATTACCAGCGTTGTGATGGTAGTCACACTCGTGGGGGATGGGTAATCTATAAGCACATCCTTATACAGGTCCCTAGTCGCAGGACTATCGAGACAGGGCATCGATACTCTGGAGTAGACCAGCGTATGCGCTTTTTATCCCAGCTTGGTGTTAGAGATAGTGCCCTCAGAGTCTATTATTGGATCACAGGCACGTGATTGCAATGATTGAGGGAGGACCTATCCCGGTAGGACAGTCTTACTCAAGATGATAGTATGCTATCTGGTTTATCTTTATCATCGTGTACTGCTTTAGGTGACCTTACAGGTCGCTATTACACGTTGATAGAGCCTCTAGGATTCTTTCTTGACTGCCAGAAGTATGAGGGCGATCATATACGTGGGAGCTGGGGTCTATAAGCACATCCTTAAAAGGTCCCTAGTCGTGGGAGTTTCGAGACTGGGCATCGATACTCCATTAGTAGACTAGTGTATACAGTCGAGACCCCGACGAGGGGCGGTGGCCGGTCTCACAAGCCACTGGTGTCAATTGGTTCACCTAAGATGTATACAGGTGCTCATTAGGTTATGAGTACACCGGACAGGACTCGCCGGGAACATGCTAGTTGGGATTATACCAGACGTCAGATAGCAGTTCCCTGGTGACATGTGTACAGCTTAGTTCATCGACCTGAGATCGTCATTTGTCTCGTGTGAGTTCCCACTGTGCTTTGATTACTACCCTACCACGGCTCAAAGGAGTCGTGCAAACAGGTTTTAGTTAGGTACAGTCCCGAGCCACATGGAGGCAGTTAGCGGATCTGCACGGGTTCGTCTCTCCCGGTATTGGGGGTGAGGTCGCGCTGTGTCTAGGAGAGCCATTACTCAAAGCCTTCGGCCGAGGCAGGAGATTTACTGGTAGGTATTCCAGTAGTATCTCAGGGTGTTCTGGGATTCACCCCGATACAACTTGTACCGCTTTTGCGGGTCTGACTTTTACCACCCCCTAGGCCCGCCATGTGATACTCATAGACGAACGGATAGGATTGTACGGATATTATCACTGGCAGGCTCAGTAGGGTGTCAGGATGAGTTCGCTCATCGACGTCCCTTTTGGTCAATAGCTGGTATCCCGTCACGTATGGCTAACACCTCTGACGTGCTTGTGGTTAAATCCATAGCCATAGTATTGACGAGTCTTTAGAGTCCACCACACACAGTTACTCAAGTTTCGGGCGAAACGCTATAGAGGCCGTATGGAGATATGGCAGGGTTCGATCAGATACGTGCGGTATTGCACGGATCATGATCGGACGGATAATACTAGCGGGTTTTGGTTTAAGCCGGATCCTAGTATAGTAATGTGTAGATTTTGTCTCTTTGCATTTGTATTTCGGTCGGAATACAAATGCGGGTATGTATATACAGTAGCGGGGTTTTCCTATAATTTATTACGGGATCATTTTTCTGAAGTTTCCAGTTTGCATTCCGTTCCGGCCGGTTTTCCTTTGTTCCTTCACGGCCGGACTTTCCGATGGAGGGGGTTATTTGCAGTTGTGTAAATTACATTTTGTGGAGGGGGTTATTTGTGATTATGGCTTTATGATGAGATTCTTTATTAGTCTCTTCCTTTGCATTAATTGAGATTAGAATGGATTTGATATTGATATGATATTGTTATCATTGCTTTTGGATGTGGTCACCTTTCTACTTTTACTACTCTCACCTTCCTTCATGTTTTTGACTCCTCCACCATTTGAGTTTAAGGGGCCGGCCACATTAGGGAATGAGAGAGAGGTTAATTTTTTTTGGTGTGGGAAAAATTATCATCTCATTTTAGCTTGCCACCAAAATTCCCAAGTTCATATCTTGTTCATTCCTCCATCACCATAGGCAACTTCACCCCAAATGAGACAATGTTTTCTACACTACATCTACAGCATCTCTTGGACACGTCGGCTCGCCAACTTCGCGCCCGAGTTGCCTCGGTCTAGAGGTGGGAGCCCGTAAAAGAACCCGGCGATGTGGTGCCCGTTTCGAAGAGGAGGCGACGACCGGAGATTCCGCGAGGAGATCGGAGTGGAAGCGAAGACCGACGGACACGGATCGCTTGGTATAGCTTTTTACCCATTCTCTTGTTTACTAGTAGTAGGTTAATGGTTACGATCCGGGTTTTATTGTCCGCGGTAGAGCCGGTTTAAAGTTAAGAAAATTTTTGATTCCGCATTTTGTCCTCGAGTAGACGGCCGGGGCACTGCCGTGGCACAACATGGTATCAGAGCCACGCCATTAACCTAGTCTAGCTTGCTCTAACATGTTTACAAGTTCGATCGATCGGAATTTCCAAAAACCGTGTTTTCATTGCATCAGTTTTCTGTCGAAATTTTTTTAGCTCAAAAATTTTTTCAGTACATTGCAGAGGAACATGCAGGTAATTATAAGGGTTCTGCAAAATTTTGGTGGCCTAAACTCACTTTTCCACCGCGGAACCGCAGCCAAATCCATGCTTTGGCCGCGGTTCCGCGGCCATAATAACTCCACGTGGCACCAAATTTTTCCAGAGGCTCTTGCACTTGAAAATAGGGGTTTTGGAATATTCTGTTTGGGCCCAGATTTTTTTTGAGTGCTACAGTAGTGCTTGGGGCCCACTTTGGTAAATTTGATCGATCGAGAATTTTAAACATGTTAGTTCACAGTATTTACATTATATCTGCGACCGTGAATGTCATTTGATCGGTAAATCCTATCTAACTGCTATAGCCATTTTAGACGGATTTGCGAACGTGACATTCACGTTGATGTTCTGTGTTGTGCTGTGATGTTGCGGATCGGTCGTGGGGGGATAGCCTGGATGCAATGTTAATACAGTTTTGTTTTATATGTACATTTGATATTGCGGGGTGAGCGTCCGACATGTGGACTGCCGTCGCTGCCTGTTTGTATTATTCTTTTGGGGCACGACCGGGTCGAGGTCGATGTACCCGTTGTATGTATTTTTTACTTTCTGTACTAGGATTACCCCATGGTGGGGTGCACGGATAGCCGGGTTCAAGAGGGCAACACGCCTGCATCTCATGGCATTGAGACGGAGGGGGATTTACTCTAGAATTGGCGGGCTATTCGCCGCACTCGTAGGGGGTACAGGTTGACCAAGGAGGGGTGCCCAAGTTACCGGATTCCGTGAAGTGCTGGGTGGTCCATTCACGTTGCTGAAGGGGGCTGCCTCGCTTCAGGTTTTGGCGGGTAGCTTGCCGCGTCCGTACGGGTCTAGGATTTCATTGCACAGGCTATCCACACGACCAGGGGAACGTCGGGTTTCAGTAGCGGCTCCATGAAACCCGGGGATCCCAGATATCTTTATTGTTCTGTGATGCTTATTACATTTCTGTGATGTTCCATTTTATCACTCCTTGAGCGAATATTATATATTGATATATATACTAGTAGATGTTGTATATGTTTTTCATCCGCGCTAGTCCAGTCCCCGCACTGTCGTTAGTTAAGTAACCTAACGGGTGATGACGGGACCCAGTGGCGAATGCGGATGGCATATACGTACATCGTATTTTCGTTCTTTATTGGTGTGATCATTTGATGGGACTGCATTGATTCGGATCAATGCAAGCTAAACAAACCTATTCTGATGTTGTTGGAACATTTTTCAAAAAAAGCTGTTATTGCAAGGACGTTCTCTTTTGTTTTGCACAGTGGTATTCGGTTATGAATATCCAGCACCTCCGTCGACGAGGCAAGGGCCGAGATCCCTTCACCGGGTGTGACCCCTTGGACAGAAGTTTGCGTCAGGGTAATAACTTCACTATAGCCGATTACTTTTTGGTTTGCATCGTGGTATTCAGTTGGAATATCCTGCACCTCATTCTACGGGGAAAGAGCCGAGATCCCTTCACCGGGAGTGACCTCTTTAGCAAAGGGTTTTCGCCACTATATTTTTATAAAAAGTTATGCAGTTCCTTCGACGAAATCAAGTTCATTACGTTAAAGGTTTTTCTCCAAAAACCAGCCGTAGCCCTCCGTCATTTCTTATGGGTATTGTTTAGTATTCGTGCTGCGTTTGTTGACTCCGTCAAGGCGTAGTGTACGGTAGCTAAGTGGTGCTTGTTTGTTGCATAAATGGGATTGGTTAGGACAGTCGTGCGGCCTTGTTGACTCCGTCAAGGGCACGTACGGGTGGGTTTAATGCAATCCAGATAATGACGGGTTGAACTTGACTAGGACTCTTTAATTTGTTGACTCCATCAAGGTCACTTGGGTCCTAGGGGTAAAAACACACATCTGGAGTTTCTAAAGAAACTGAAACTTGCCAGGCATGCGCATACCTTCTGATGAGTTGAGTGTGGTGACTTGAGTGGATTCCGTCAAGTTATCATAAGACGATAGTTGGATCCCGATTCCCACTGATGAGTTGGTTTACTCCTCGGGTGATCCCGACTAATTCTTCTTTCAGGTTTGGAGGAGAATTTGACGTTACAGTGGAAGGTTTCCTGATTAGATAAAGTGATAACCATTCTGATCTAGGTAAGAGTGCACGCTGAGTGTTTCTTTTCTCTCTCTCTTTGGCAGCGACCCTGACCCGACCCTTGACTATGACTCAGTGACCAAGTTTAACCGAACCTTCTTAAACACTGGCTTTTGGATTGTCAGAGTTGCAAACCTCATTGCCACTCGTACTTTTACCCTTTTCTCCAGGACACCCCGTATTACTACGAACGTCCACTTCCATTGGATACTCTATCGTATGGCTATATACGAACTCGAAAGGAACTTGTTCCATTTCGGGGATGGATTCTGGTTCAGGAGAAATAGGAATAAGGTTTATTCGGTTGTCTTTTATCTTCACCTTCTCTCGCATTGCGAGTGCTCCTAGGATTAGGACAGTACACCCATTATGCTTATTGGATAGTCTTCTTCCAAACCATAGGCTGGTGCCGAACGGTAGGGAAGGAAGAAAACCATTTATCCTAAGAGGGTGTACAGAAGGTAATGACTAAAGACATATAAAGGGATTTGGTGAGATGGCGAAGAAATATACGGCTACAGTTGTGAATATGGATAATGGAAGAGGCATTACTAGGAATACCGGGATACCCCATCGAAACATTTCAATGTTTCAGTTTCACTGTGTACTGTTAAAAGAAAACTGATTTCCTAATTAGTCCTTACTCCAGGGTATGTATTTACCAGGTATGATTCTCACATCTGTATGGTTTTACAGATGATGGATGGGAGTAAGTTATTGGGAATTAGGTGATCATACTCATTATATCGGAATTCGTTGTAATTGGTGATATTTGAGGAAATCACCTGGGTTGTTTGCCGGACGGCAAATATTTGGTTTTGAATATCCGTTGTTATGCACCAATTTCAAATTGATATATCTGTACGTCTATTTTTATAGAGTGAGATATACCTTTTTGAAATTATGTCTATGACATTTACCTATATCAGTGGATGGTTAGGTAAGGAGCATTGAACAGCGGTGTAATTCTTCTTAACCATATGTACAGTTTTCAACCTACGACACTGAGGGATTGAGTTATTGGACTCAGGGGACTTATAAAGAGTATTGTATGTTGTCCAGTGTCCATTAGGATAGAAGGGTTGGTACTCGTACTATATTCTGTTTACTTGTGACTTCTCTAGTTCTTAGACATGTGTTTCGTAGAAATACAAGGTCCAAGTTTTGAGAAGTTATAGGTATAAGAGTAAAGTAGAGAACCAAGTGTTGCAAATATCAGGATTCTTCAAGGTGATCGAAGATGTAGATACTTGCGTATGGTATTCTGATGATAGTAATGATTAAGAGAACTTCCTTCTCTTTCAGGTTACTCATAATTAGAAGTATTCCTAAGTTGAGTAACGCTGATAAGCCTCCTTCCATTTAGTTAACATGCACTAGAGACAGCTGCATGATTTGAATCTGGTTCAATTAAATCAGTGCCTCTGGTTCTATATTGGATATAGAACAGTTCATATCTTAACGATGTTAAGGTACGGGGAGTTGTCCTGCTTATGCTTAAAACCAGACTCTGGATAACTCAAGGTACGTTTTAATAATGGCTGTTTGTGGGTTGACCCGGGCTATGACGAGGGTTGACTTTCTACCATCAGGAAGATCAATAGTGATATTGTTCTTGACTCTCCACAGTTTTAACAAAAATGGATTTTTTCAGAAAACAGTAGCGGGAGTATGGTAGAACTGGAAGTGATTCCAGAACCGCAGACGATTACTGAAAATTTGATAAGAACCTAATGATTCATTTTGATTTGACATTCCATTAGCCACTCCGCAGAAATGGTGGGTAACCTCAGGCAATCGAGAGGTACTTCGGTATGCTCAAGGACGGTGGCAGGGAGGTTCTTGTTTACCCAGACTTGCCATTGCTGTTGTTCCAGACTGTGAGACCCGGCAGGAGGATGAGTATAGCGTCGTTCTAAACCACCTTTAGAAGTGCACGTGTATATGACTCTGCCATAGGGTTGTCGTGGTCAGTGGGAGCAGCGGAAACATTGGTAGACAAGTGGCTTATGTCTATTTATAGAGTAAGGCACATATAGCGGAGATAGATCATCTATTTCTGATGTGACAGTCATAGGTTTGACTTCATCAGAATAGGGGATGGATCTGTTAAGAAGGTAGTAGGGTGTGATGTCCTGGTATTTGGATGACATACACACAGTAGGATGTAAAATTCCTATACTATGATCGGTTATACTTTGGTTGTCACACAATGGTTTCTCCACAAAGGACTTGGATATTATATCAGACATTCTGGTTACTAGATCTATGGTTTTAGATCTAGATTTGAGTAGTTTCCCAAACTGGGTACTTAGAAAGCATTCTAAAGGTGTTTTAGAATGGACGACTCCTGGCACGGTAGTATACCTGCAGGTGATGGAGTCACCCTCTCTAAAGGTGTCTTACAGACTAAAGGGGAGAGGGACGTGCATGATTGGCAGATCACTTGCTTAGGCAATTGAGTCAATCATGAGATGTCAAGTACCACACCAAATATTGCTTTTGCAGTAGGTGCAATAAGTTGATATTGATCAAATCCTGGAGAAACATTAGAAAGCAGTTTTAGAACATAAGTGGATGTTCTAGGGATATGATAACGACGACCTCATTCGGGAGACAGTTATCATTCCAGGCTTCCAAGGTGACTTGGATAACAGAGTGACTGTCAGAGTTATAGTTTTCCCTCTGACGAGGGGCAGTATTTTAGACAGGTGGTCCAGGTGGATACTGAGGGAAAGCATGGCGCAGGATACTGATTATGTTCAGTTGCCGATACAGTCTAAGAAGTTTGGATTTGGAGTTCATGTATGAGCTAGGTCCCATCAGATATCCAGACATATTCTAAGATAGGTATTGCTCATTTTGGGAGATAGCTTTCTCCGCGAACTTGAGATAAAAAGAGACATAGAAAGAAACATCACAACGGATCCACTCACTGAGGCTATTCCTCGAACGCAATAGTTTCACAAACGAGCTTTGTGAGACTGACTAGTAGAGGAGTTGGGTGTTCGGTATCACACGGGTTGTGAGTATGCGACATCACAATAATTAGCCTTGAGTGCAAGTGGGAGATTGTTGGAGATAGTGCCCTCAGAGTCAATTATTTGATCACAGGCACGTGATTGCAATGATTGAGGGAGGACCTATCCCGGTAGGACAGTCTTACTCAAGATGATAGTATGCTATCTGGTTTATCTTTATCATCGTGTACTGCTTTAGGCGACCTTACAGGTCGCTATTACACGTTGATAGAGCCCCTAGGATTCTTGCTTGACTGCCAGTAGTATGAGGGCGATCATATACGTGGGAGCTGGGGGTCTGTAAGCACATCCTTAAAAGGTCCCTAGTCGTGGGAGTTTCGAGACTGGGCATCGATACTCCATAAGTAGACTAGTGTATACAGTCGAGACCCCGACGAGGGGCGGTGGCCGGTCTCACAAGCCACTGGTGTCAGTTGGTTCACTTAAGATGTATACAGGTGCTCATTGGGTTATGAGTACACCGGTCAGGACTCGCCGGGAACATGTGTCACGACCCAAAAATGGCCCGTGACGGCCCTAATACTACGCAATGCCTAAAGACGCAACGTAGTAAAAGAAAGCCAAACCCAGAAATCTAAACCAAGAAAAATACGGAAAAAGATAATATAAGTTTAGAAACAATTGAAATCGCAACCCAAATTCTTTAAAAGTCTTACTTTCTTTCTTTAAAATTTTAGCAACACCCATTTGTAGAAACCAGCCACAATGAATACAACAAAAAAAAATAATAACAGTAGAGATAGAAGCTGTATAAACATAAGACCTCAAATCCACAATAATACACACTAACGTCCTCACCAAGTCTCTATGTCAAATAATACAATAGCTGATGAAGAGTACAAAATACAACGAATATATAATATGAAATACAGATAACCATCTAACCCACCTAAGCAAAAAGGTACTGTGAGCTGATGCGATATCTGTAGCAAAAGGTAATAGCTGGATAGCTGAATAGAGGAATAGCCTGCCTCGACTACTCTGGGGAAAAACCTGAAACACCTGTGTCACAACGGGGGTGAGTTGCCAACTCGTGAATAGTATAAAACATATGCAGGTAATCGCAGGAATGTACGTACAGCATGAATCTAAGATATGCGGTTATAATAATAATATATCATGCAATGCTGAAATAGGGAGAGTACACTAGCAGGTACAATCAATATGTGAAGCAATGATGGCATGATAGTAGTATGCAATGTCTATGCAATAGAGATATGAGGAAGCAAATATGCAACTATCATAAGGGTACACTACAAGTACTGCCAATATATGAATCTGTGCATAAGATAGGTAAGGGTGAGGTATAGGGTGGAATATGTCATTTCTCACGGAAACCTGACGTCGTGGCAGGATCACAATCCAATAAGATACTCCAATCCCAAGTCCTCAAACCAGGCCCCACATTGGGCACTCACATCAAATAAGTCTCACATCTCCTCAATGTACAATGTCGAGTAATCTCCTATATCCCGAATGTACAAGTCACCAATCACATAGGTATATCCAATGTCCAAGTCCCAATGGATCACCTAGTATCCCAAGTCCAATCTCAAGTAGGTTCTAGCATCCTAAAGGTAAATATATATACAGAAATGAATATGATGGGGGCAATACACATATATTAGCGTCCCATTCCACTAATATTGGTGTAAGGGTATATATAACAACGGCTAAGTCCCCTGTTATATATACAAAAAGGGGGTTAAAGAAATATCATGAAACCGTGTGCCAAGCATCGGCACAGAAATCCTCGTATAGGGGGCTCCGTCAGTCCGGATCAGCCCACGGGGTCCGTCTGCAGTGTCGGCCCTCGGCCTCGACAGTACAGGTCATCCCGCATCCATCTCTCTACTCTGGCCAGTAGCCTCCAGACAACTGCCAGGTCCAAACAATCACCGGTAGGTACTCGCCCGCCTCCAGGCTCAATCGGCAAACCCATCGATCTTCTTGCCGAGGGGAACCATACCGGGCCCCGCCATGTACTCTCATACGGCAACCACACCTCGTATGGAGTAGATAATCAACACCGATAAAACTCATGGGGGACGCTCGAAATATCATATCAAGGAAACCGGGTTGTTCATGTATGCATAATTTCATGAACTCCCGCGGTTCCCAAATCCCGAAAACATCATATAAAATCCAGATAAACAATGCGCAATCCAAGAATAAATATATCTGAATGCGAGCAGGTAAACACAAGTATATAGCTGAACCAGATGTATGCGAAATCATGATAAGGTACAGCTAAGTAACATCAGTAAATGTGAATATGCGACAACAACTGAATATGTATCTAACATGCAGGTGTAGCAAAGTATAGGTATCTACCTATAGGAACTGATGTCGTATACCCCCTGGGTATAAGTAACATATGTAGGAAATCCCTCCCGGTATAGGTAAAATATGTAGGAGGTATACCTGTAGCTGTATCTCAAGTGAAAATATACCTATCACTAAAGGTATGATACACTATAGGTATACCGATAAACTAGATGTCAAGTGGGTCAAGCAATGGTAGCTATAAGGGGTAGTGTATGACATGGCAATTATTGACGGTGTGTGTGTAGCATGCAATCCGTGCTCGTGCAACATGAACCGTCAATAATGTGTGCAGTGTCCTAGGCTGCTAGTCACAGTATATAGCTATATCTAGAAAACGCAGTAAGGCGCAATTCTACAATGACGTAGAATGTGCGACAGGAAATTGAATCCTAGCCCAGACGCATAACGCCATGCGGGCGATTCCCCTGTAGATGTTATATCTACTCACCTAAACTCCACGCGGGGTGAATCCTATCATCTGCTCCCCCTGTAGTGGTGTCTGTAGTCCCTGTCTGCAAACCTGCAAATAAGATAAGGAAATCACACATAAGCCAAATATCTCGCGAAACGCGATATCGAATCGAAACGAGAAACTCGCGTCGCGAACTAAACGCGCGTGTGCACGATACGCTGAATCGTGTGTGTACGCGTCAAAAACCATCGCGACACGCCGCGATACGCTGGATCACAGAACCCACTCACGTATCGCGCGTATCGCGCAAACACAACTAAACACAAAAGCGACATAGGATCCCAGATTTTCCTACAGGCAAGATATTACAAAACTAGACATGTCAAGGACCTAGAAAACACAGCAGGAGCCCTACACCAAAACCCCAACACCCATGCTCCCCACTGGGCCGCAAATGGCGGCCAAAACCAGGAAATTGGCGGCCGGATTTTAGAGTGGTGAGGTCGGGCTTTGATGGTGGGGTCAGGGTGTTACTAGTAGGCTGGGGTCCACTCAATTTTATCCTGAAGTCACCCGGGTAACAGCAGATCACAGATATCCAATAAATCACCTTAAAAACACCAATTTGCACAATATGGAAAGTCTATGGTATTTTAGTGAAATCTGGGGATTTCTCAGAAGAAGTGGCCTAACTAACACTAAACCAACCTAAGGTAGCTAACCAAATCAACAATTATCCACAATTCCACTTAAACACCACAATCTAGCACTAAACTTAGCTATTTAGCACTAAACGACACAAAACCACATACAATCAAGCAAACTAGGGATTGGGGTTCAGAAATATACCCTACTGGACCCTAGTGAGCAGGAGATGAAGTGTGTGAGGGGTTGCTAATGCATGCTGGGGCTCCTGCTGCTACATGTGCTGTTACTGCTGCTTGCTTCTGAAGCTGTTGCTGATCCTGTTGCTGCTGCTGATGATGGTAATAATGATGATGATGAAGTGCTGATGATGTTGCTGTTGTTATTGTTGTTGTTGTTGTTGTTGTTGTTATTGTTGTTGTTGTTGTTGTTGTGAAGATGATGATGATGAAGTCTGCAGCTGCTGCTGCTGCTGCTTCCTCTGCTGCTGCTGCCTCTCTCTCTCTCTCTCTGCTGTGTGTGTGTGTGAGGGGGAGGGGGGAAATTGGGAGAATGAGAGTGAGGAGAGAATGAGAGTCCAAGTCAAAGTCCCCCCTCTCTCTTTCCCTCTCTCTCTTCACTTAATGAGCATGGCTCAAGCCATGCCCATACCCCCCCTCAAGCACCAAGTCAACAAAACAACACATAAAAAAAAAGAATTTCAAATAATAAAACACACAAATAATTAAAACCCAAAACACTTAATACAAATTGGTTAACCCTTCATGCTAGCTAAACATGGTTTAACCCCAAAAACAAGTCTAGTTAACATGCACAAGTGTGTGTGTGCCTAACAAAATTCTATTAAAATACACATTAAATAAGATAAAATATTTAAAACTTAATTTGGTAAACTTTTTATTAAAAACAATATATTAAAATATAACTAGCTACAAAACACATTCTAAGGTGTTACAATCTCTCCCCCTTAAAAGAAATTCGTCCCCGAATTTAAAAATTATACCTTTACGTGTACCTTCAAAGAGAAGATTAAAATCCTCAAATCTCGCTCGCAGCCTCCCAAGTGACTATCTCACTACACGGCTACGCCCGAGAAAACCCTTCACAGATGGCACGACCTTTGACCGACGTTTCTCCACCTGTCGAGCCATTAACACACATGGCTGCTGGTGAACGAAAGATCGCGTCCAGCTAAAAGGTCTGGTGCCAACATGTGAGAAAGGTCAAGAAGGTAATTGTAAAGTATCATCACAAGGAAATACGGGTGAAAATCCAATAATCTGGGCGGGAGTGCCAAGTTAAAGGCAACGAAACTAACTCGCTAATAGAATCTCAGAAGGACCTAAACCCTGGGATAAGCTTCCCAGAATCCAACACGTCATTCATCGGAAAGTCCATAGGAATCCATGATTTGCCACTGCGCACTCAAGCCTGCGACCAACACAGTCGCATAAAACATCTGTTTGCAATGGACAGCTCTCATCCTGACCTGAACACAACTGGACTATCTCCGAATTCTCTAGACATAGCTGGGGTCCAAAATCCTACCTTCGCGGAGTCAGAAGACAACAGGCTGGCGATCGACATGACCTAACCCCTAAGCCTAAGGGTGGCCAATTGGAGTGTCTCCTGATAACAGCTATCGAAGGAGAACCCGAACGATGGCGAGTGACGATCCCAAGCTGCTGACGACCAAACAAAACAACAAACACACAACTTAACAAACAACTGAGCACTGAGTATAACCGGATGACAAGAACCGAATGGAGTCACACCCTAACTAACTGGGTAGAAACCATAACGGAATTCATGGAGATCTGCTCCCATTCCTGCTTCGGAACGGTAAAAGGTTGCAAGTCTCCAGCCGGCCCCAGATGCTCGACCCAAAGCACACAACAAGACAGACACTTGAAACGAAACCTGAACTTCTCCTTACATTCCTGTCCACTCGTATCTACCTCACAAGTCACGCCAAAACTGGTGGAACTTGAATGCATAGAGGGAGTTGACAGATGTGCATACTTTAGGATTATACGTCTCTACCCGAAAAAACCAGGTATACAAACGCGTCCCGAACTTAGCACATCTTTGTCACAAATCAAGGTCTCTGAATCATTACCCAGCCGAATATGCCCAAGTACCTCTGACGTACGAGCTTCGACGGGCAGTGTCTCGCGAAAACGACTTAAGAAAAGTGGTCGGGCGCGGACATGAGCAAGCTGTCCCCTCCGTAGAGACGAACTAAGCTACACTCGACGATCACACAAGAACTGTAAATCTGCAGAAGACCATCACAACAATCCAAATCTGCTGCAGGAAGATGTACATTAAGCTCTAGGGGTCCGTGGAAAATCTGACACGACTCTCAACAAGAAGTGTCTCCAAGTTTCCAACGCAAAACCACCGCGGCCATCTCCAGATCATGAGTGGAATATCCTCCTCGTACTTCCCCCAAGTGTAGGGAAAGCAAAAGCAATATCTCTATAGTGTCACCTCAGTACACCCTCGAGCCCACTCAAGAAACATTACAGTTAAACAACAAAGTCGCCCGAACCAAAAGCAAAGAAAGACTGATGCAGTTGTTAACTGAATCTTCAACTGCCGAAAACTCCGTACACATGCCTCAGTCCACAGAAAAGAAACCTCCTTTCTGGTCTATTCAGTCGACGGTGCAGCACTACTCTAGCAATCCTGCATGAAACGGCGGTGAAAATCCTGCTAAGCCCAACAATCCGCGGATCTCCGTCCGGCACACCAGTCTGGGCCTAAGCTGTACGGCCACGATCTCCCTCGGAACCATACGGAACCGTCTCCCGCGACTACAAGACCTAGGAGTCAACACAAACAAGCCTGAAGAAACACTCCGAGAATTTAGCAACTGCTGGTGCTCTCCCAGTATCTGCATAACAAATCCTCAAGTGCTACTCCTGTCCCTCAAGACACACTAAGTAAACCAGAGTGTCGTAAATAATACAACAAAAACTGGTCGAGGAACGGCCTGCAGAAATCTGGCTCATCATATCTACGAGTGCTGCTAGGGCGACAGTGAATCCAACGACTCACAAAAACACACAAAGCCCGTAGCACGCACAAGGCAGTCTTCGGAATGCCGTCACTCCGAATCCGCAATGATGATGACCTGATCACAAACAAACTTAGAGAAATGTCTCACACTCTGGAGCTGATCGAAGAAATCGTCACGGCGAGATGAAGGATACCTATCCGCACCGTAAGCCGGTTCAATTGACGATCCGTCGATAGACAACCCTAAACTGCCGTCTTCCTCCTCGAAGAACAGAAATCGGAGCTCCCAAAAGCGAAACACTCAGACGCACAAAACTTCCCAAACCAAAACTCTGCAGCTGATCCTTAAGCTCCCTCAGCTTCGCCGGCTCATCAGGAACAACGTCGGAAAAACTTCTCGCACGAAAAGAACCCGGTCCAACAATCCCATGGTGGCTCCGGTATCACGAATGAATGCCAAGAATCCACGCCATCTCCTCAGTAGCCGACTAGCGAAAAAGGCTGAATTCAAGCTGTGAGAGGCGGCACGACTATCCACCTGCACAACAAGAACTGACTTGCCGGGGAAAACAAAACCTAACTTGCTTCCACACGGTAGTCCACAGATGCCTAACACGTAGTTAACCAGTCCGTGCCAAGGAGAACGTCAAACCCAACATCTCTAGAAGGATCAAAACGACGGACGAAATCTCTATCTCCTATCCGATTGGCACAAAACTGAAATACGTGTCGCGCAACCAAAGAATCGCTGACAGAAGTTAAAACAACTATGACTAATCTACCCAACCACGGTACAAGCAAGAAATAAACAAATACACCAAGGGAAAATGTAACTCAAGGGTACCTGAAAACTCCACATTGGACGTCTGCGCGTCCCGATGAGTAGAAGCAAACTCCTGTGTCTGCCCTCTACTCGCAGCTGGATGAACTCCTCTGGTAGCCTGAGCCCTCTGAGCAAATCTTCCACGTCCACGGCCTCTCTGACTACGATCCCGACGCCGTGCTGAGGAACAATCCCTGACGAAGTGCTGAAGGCTTCCGCATCGAAAACATCCACGTGCTGACTGCTGACCATCCTGGGGATGAGAGCTGAACGACTGTCCTCGTCCCAAGCCTCTGCTACTCCCGTAGTGGCCACGAAATCTGTCTCGACGACCGAACCTCTGTCTCTGGGCTGGTACGCTGGTACGAGTCCTCCACTGTCCTGGAACTCTCTGAGCCTCTGAAATATGTGCCTCGTCAACTGGTGCTGCAACCACTGGTGCTATGTAGGTGACGGACTGCTGCACACTGATCGTAAGGGATAGCTGAGTAACGGGGGTGACAACCTCCTGTCGTAGCTCCCGAACGACGTCAACTAACGAACTCATCGTCTGGCGGAACTCCTGCATCTCTACCAACAGTCTATCCATGGTATAGGTCGTAGGCTGCTCCGTCTGCACCCGTGCAACTAGAGTGCCATCCTGGTCAATACTCGTCTCACCCGAGCTAACTCTGACCTCGGCCCTCGTTGCATCACTCTGAGTCCCCATAGTCATCGGCGGCAAGGCTATAAATAGATACAAGATGAGATTCGATAAGAATGAGGAAACCGAATCTCAAAGATGTGAAACATCAAGGAAGGAATGTCAAGTAAATTGTACTTAGGTCACTTAATGCAAGGTACCGCGCTGTGGGTATGCTGCAGACATACACACACTACGTTACTCTGCTTAAGCTACCTACTCTATCATACTAAGGTCATCCTACACTCCGAAAGGTAAAACCTAAGGCTCTGATACCAACTTTGTCACGACCCAAAAATGGCCCGTGACGGCCCTAATACTACGCAACGCCTAAAGACGCAACGTAGTAAAAGAAAGCCAAACCCAGAAATCTAAACCAAGAAAAATACGGAAAAAGATAATATAAGTTTAGAAAAAATTGAAATCGCAACCCAAATTCTTTAAAAGTCTTGCTTTCTTTCTTTAAAATTTTAGCAACACCCATTTATAGAAACCAGCCACAATGAATACAACAAAAAAAAATAATAATAGTAGAGATAGAAGCTGTATAAACATAAGACCTCAAATCCACAATAATACACACTAACGTCCTCACCAAGTCTCTATGTCAAATAATACAATAGCTGATGGAGAGTACAAAATACAACGAATATATAATATGAAATACAGATAACCATCTAACCCACCTAAGCAAAAAGGTACTGTGAGCTGATGCGATATCTGTAGCAAAAGGTAATAGCTGGATAGCTGAATAGAGGAATAGCCTGCCTCGACTACTCTGGGGAAAAACCTGAAACACCTGTGGCACAACGGGGGTGAGTTGCCAACTCGTGAATAGTATAAAACATATGCAGGTAATCGCAGGAATGTACGTACAGCATGAATCTAAGATATGCGGTTATAATAATAATATATCATGCAATGCTGAAATAGGGAGAGTACACTAGCAGGTACAATTAATATGTGAAGCAATGATGGCATGATAATAGTATGCAATGTCTATGCAATAGAGATATGAGGAAGCAAATATGCAACTATCATAAGGGTACACTACAAGTACTGCCAATATATGAATCTGTGCATAAGATAGGTAAGGGTGAGGTATAGGGTGGAATATGTCATTTCCCACGGAATCCTGACGTCGTGGCAGGATCACAATCCAATAAGATACTCCAATCCCAAGTCCTCAAACCAGGCCCCACATTGGGCACTCACATCAAATAAGTCTCACATCTCCTCAATGTACAATGTCGAGTAATCTCCTATATCCCGAATGTACAAGTCACCAATCACATAGGTATATCCAATGTCCAAGTCCCAATGGATCACCTAGTATCCCAAGTCCAATCTCAAGTAGGTTCTAGCATCCTAAAGGTAAATATATATACAGAAATGAATATGATGGGGGCAATACACATATATTAGCGTCCCTTTCCACTAATATTGGTGTAAGGGTATATATAACAACGGCTAAGTCCCCTGTTATATATACAAAAAGGGGGTTAAAGAAATATCATGAAATCGTGTGCCAAGCATCGGCACAGAAATCCTCGTATAGGGGGCTCCGTCAGTCCGGATCAGCCCACGGGGTCCGTCTGCAGTGTCGGCCCTCGGCCTCGACAGTACAGGTCATCCCGCATCCATCTCTCTACTCTGGCCAGTAGCCTCCAGACAACTGCCAGGTCCAAACAATCACCGGTAGGTACTCGCCCGCCTCCAGGCTCAATCGGCAAACCCATCGATCTTCTTGCCGAGGGGAACCATACCGGGCCCCGCCATGTACTCTCATACGGCAACCATACCTCGTATGGAGTAGGTAATCAACACCGATAAAACTCATGGGGGACGCTCGAAATATCATATCAAGGAAACCGGGTTGTTCATATACGCATAATTTCATGAACTCCCGCGGTTCCCAAATCCCGAAAACATCATATAAAATCCAGATAAACAATGCGCAATCCAAGAATAAATATATCTGAATGCGAGCAGGTAAACACAAGTATATAGCTGAACCAGATGTATGCGAAATCATGATAAGGTACAGCTAAGTAACATCAGTAAATGTGAATATACGACAACAACTGAATATGTATCTAACATGCAGGTGTAGCAAAGTATAGGTATCTACCTATAGGAACTGATGTCGTATACCCCCCTGGGTATAAGTAACATATGTAGGAAATCCCTCCCGGTATAGGTAAAATATGTAGGAGGTATACCTGTAGCTGTATCTCAAGTGAAAATATACCTATCACTAAAGGTATGATACACTATAGGTATACCGATAAACTAGATGTCAAGTGGGTCAAGCAATGGTAGCTATAAGGGGTAGTGTATGACATGGCAATTATTGACGGTGTGTGTGTAGCATGCAATCCGTGCTCGTGCAACATGAACCGTCAATAATGTGTGCAGTGTCCTACGGCTGCTAGTCACAGTATATAGCTATATCTAGAAAATGCAGTAAGGCGCAATTCTACAATGACGTAGAATGTGCGACAGGAAATTGAATCCTAGCCCAGACGCATAACGCCATGCGGGCGATTCCCCTGTAGATGTTATATCTACTCACCTAAACTCCACGCGGGGTGAATCCTATCATCTGCTCCCCCTGTAGTGGTGTCTGTAGTTCCTGTCTGCAAACCTGCAAATAAGATAAGGAAATCACACATAAGCCAAATATCTCGCGAAACGCGATATCGAAACGAAACGAGAAACTCGCGTCGCGAACTAAACGCGCGTGTGCACGATACGCTGAATCGTGTGTGTACGCGTCAAAAACCATCGCGACACGCCGCGATACGCTGGATCATAGAACCCACTCACGTATCGCGCGTATCGCGCAAACACAACTAAACACAAAAGCGACATAGGATCCCAGATTTTCCTACAGGCAAGATATTACAAAACTAGACATGTCAAGGACCTAGAAAACACAGCAGGAGCCCTACACAAAAACCCCAACACCCATGCTCCCCACTGGGCCACAAATGGCGGCCAAAACCAGGAAATTGGCGGCCGGATTTTAGAGTGGTGAGGTCGGGCTTTGATGGTGGGGTCAGGGTGTTACTAGTAGGCTGGGGTCCACTCAATTTTATCCTGAAGTCACCCGGGTAACAGCAGATCACAGATATCCAATAAATCACCTTAAAAACACCAATTTGCACAATATGGAAAGTCTATGGTATTTTAGTGAAATCTGGGGATTTCTCAGAAGAAGTGGCCTAACTAACACTAAACCAACCTAAGGTAGCTAACCAAATCAACAATTATCCACAATTCCACTTAAACACCACAATCTAGCACTAAACTTAGCTATTTAGCACTAAACGACACAAAACCACATACAATCAAGCAAACTAGGGATTGGGGTTCAGAAATATACCCTACTGGACCCTAGTGAGCAGGAGATGAAGTGTGTGAGGGGTTGCTAATGCATGCTGGGGCTCCTGCTGCTACATGTGCTGTTACTGCTGCTTGCTTCTGAAGCTGTTGCTGATCCTGTTGCTGCTGCTGATGATGGTAATAATGATGATGATGAAGTGCTGATGATGTTGCTGTTGTTATTGTTGTTGTTGTTGTTGTTGTTATTGTTGTTGTTGTTGTTGTTGTGAAGATGATGATGATGAAGTCTGCAGCTGCTGCTGCTGCTGCTTCCTCTGCTGCTGCTGCCTCTCTCTCTCTATCTCTCTGCTGTGTGTGTGTGGGGGGGTGGAAATTGGGAGAATGAGAGTGAGGAGAGAATGAGAGTCCAAGTCAAAGACCCCCCTCTCTCTTTCCCTCTCTCTCTTCACTTAATGAGCATGGCTCAAGCCATGCCCATACCCCCCCTCAAGCACCAAGTCAACAAAACAACACATAAAAAAAAAGAATTTCAAATAATAAAACACACAAATAATTAAAACCCAAAACACTTAATACAAATTGGTTAACCCTTCATGCTAGCTAAACATGGTTTAACCCCAAAAACAAGTCTAGTTAACATGCACAAGTGTGTGTGCGCCTAAAAAAATTCTATTAAAATACACATTAAATAAGATAAAATATTTAAAACTTAATTTGGTAAACTTTTTATTAAAAACAATATATTAAAATATAACTAGCTACAAAACACTTTCTAAGGTGTTACAACATGCTAGTTGGGATTATACCAGACGTCAGATAGCAGTTCCCTGGTGACATGTGTACAGGTTAGTTCATCGACCTGAGATCGTCATTTGTCTCGTGTGAGTTCCCACTGTGCTTTGATTACTACCCTACCATGGCTCAAAGGAGTCGTGCAAACAGGTTTTAGTTGGGTACAGTCCCGAGCCACATGGAGGCAGTGAGCAGATCTGCAGGGGTTCGTCACTCCCGGTATTGGGGGTGAGGTCGCGCTGTGTCTAGGAGAGCCATTACACAAAGCCCTCGGCCGAGGCAGGAGATTTACTGGTAGGTATTCCAGTAGTATCTCAGGGTGTTCTGGGCTTCACTCCGACACAACTTGTACCGCTTTTGGGGGTCTGACTTTTACCAACCCCCAAGGCCCGCCATGCGATACTCATAGACGAATGGACCGGACTGTACGGATATTATCACTGGCAGGCTCAGTAGGGTGTCAGGATGAGTTCGCTCATCGATGTCCCTTTTGGTCAATAGCTGGTAGCCCGTCACGTATGGCTAATACCTCTGACGTGCTTGTGGTTAAATCCACAGCCATAGTATTGACGCGTCTTTAGAGTCCACCACACACAGTTACTCAAGTTTCGGGCGAAACGCTGTAGAGGCCGTATGGAGATATGGCAGGGTTCGATCAGATACGTGCGGTATTGCACGGATCATGATCGGACGGATAATACTAGCGGGCTTTGGTTTAAGCCGGATCCTAGTATAGTAATGTGTAGATTTTGTCTCTTTGCATTTGTATTTCGGTCGGAATACAAATGCGGGTATGTATATACAGTAGCGGGGTTTTCCTATAATTTATTACGGGATCAGTTTTCTGAAGTTGCCAGTTTGCATTCCGTTCCGGCCGGTTTTCCTTTGTTCCTTCGCGGCCGGACTTTCCGATGGAGGGGGTTATTTGCCATTGTGCAAATTACATTTTGTGGAAGGGGTTATTTGTGATTATGGCTTCATGATGAGATTCTTTATTAGTCTCTTCCTTTGCATTAATTGAGATTAGAATGGATTTGATATTGATATGATATTGTTATCATTGCTTTTGGATGTGGTCACCTTTCTACTTTTACTACTCTTACCTTCCTTCATGTTTTTGACTCCTCCACCATTTGAGTTTAAGGGGCCGGCCACATTAGGGAATGAGAGAGAGGTTCATTTTTTTTGGTGTGGGAAAAATTATCATTCATCTCATTTTAGCTCGCCACAAAAATTCCCAAGTTCATACCTTGTTCATTCCTCCATCACCATAGGCAACTTCACCCCAAATGAGACAATGTTTTCTACACTGCATCTACAGCATCTCTTGGATGCGTCGGCTCTCCAACTTCGCGCCCGAGTTGCCTCGGTCCAGAGGTGGGAGCCCGTAAAAGAACCCGGCGATGTGGTGCCCGTTTCGACGAGGAGGCGACGACCGGAGATTCCGCGAGGAGATCGGAGTTGAAGCGAAGACCGAAGGACACAGATCGCTTGGTATAGCTTTTTACCCATTCTCTTGTTTGCTAGTAGTAGGTTAATGGTTACGGTCCGGGTTTTATTGTCCGCGGTAGCGCCGCTTTAAAGTTAAGAAAATTTTTGATTCCGCATTTTGGCCTCGAGTAGACGGCCGAGGCGCTGCCGTGGCACAACACTTAGGAGACGGTCTGTCCCACAGCCGTCAGTACGTCGTACTTGAGATAGTATGCGGGTGCTCGTTAGGTTACGGGTACTCTGGACATGACTCATCGGGAACTGTTGGTTGGTATTATACCTATCGTCAGTTATCAGTTCCCAGGTGACATGAGTACAGCTTAGTCCGTTGACTTGATACTGTCACTTCGCCTCGAGTGTGTTCCCACTGTACTTTGATTGCTACCCTACCATGGCTCAAAGGAGTCTTGCAAACAGGTAGTTTTTGGGTGCAGTCCCGAAGCACTTGGAGGCAGTGACGGTTAGACAGGATTCGTCTCTCCCGTTATTGGGGGTTGATATCGCGCTGTGTCTAGGAGAGCCATTACACAAAGTCCCTGGCCAGGGCAAGCGAGATAGACTGGTAGGTTTCCAGTGTTATCTCCTGGGCTACACTCCGGCACGACTTGTACCGCTAGTAGGGGACTGACGTTTACCGCCCCCTAGGCCCGCCATGCGATGTTCTTAGACGAACAGACCGGACTGTACGAAGACTGTCACATTCAGGCTCAGTAGGAGTTCAAATGGGGTTTACCTCGTCAGTCTTCTTATCGGCATCTACCTGGGGACCGTTACGTATAGCTAGTGCCGCTTGCGGTCTGTGGTTAAACCCACTGCCAGCGTAGTGTCGAGTCTTTAGAGTCCCACACAGAGGGTTATTCGCCTTTAGGCAAAATGAGTAGAGGTCGCATGGTTTTGTGACAGGGTTCGTTCACATCCGCGCACTTGTGCATGTTTGGTGTCCGGACAGCTTATACTAGCGGGCTTTGGTTTAAGCCGGATCCTAGTATATGATTTGGGATTGGTTTTATCTCATTGTATTCGTGTTCCTCGGAACACGGATACGGGTGTGTATGCACAGTTGACTGAGACAGAGGCAGATGACTTTGATTAGGGTTGATGACTATTCTCATTTTCTTAACCCTAATGTTTTGTGTGAATTATGATTTATTAATAATTAGTTAATTATAATTGTGCATGGTTAGGGTTGTTGACCATTTGACTATACTTGACTTGTTGACCTATGTTGACAAGTTGACCATCATCATTCCATATGAAAGATGCTCTTTGATCCTTGCAAAAGCATTTAATGTGAAATGATAATGGTCATTTCTTGATTAACCATGACAATTATCTTTTGCTAATTATCTAATTTACATAATTCACATATATGTGAGAAGGTTGAGATATTCTTCTCACTTTATCATTTCCATTCTCTTTCCTCCTCTTCCTCTCTCTAGCTCTCCTCTCTCATGTGTTGAGAACCATTTGAGCTTGAGATAATCCCTCCAAAAACACTCTCTAATCTTTCTAAGGTCCTAGGTCTAGCACACCAAGCACCTTAGTTACTTCTAGTTTGAGGTTGGAGCCAAAGGTTGAGGCCCTCGGGTGGATCTTTCTTCGGCAAGAGAAGCGACAAGGAGAACCCTTTCTTTCACTCCAAGGAGCAAGGTGAGAAGGACTTGAAGCCCTAGGTATAACCCACTTTCCGAGTAGCTAAACTCTTTAGCTTTGTTAGTTAGTTTTGTTTAGCAAAGATCCCTCCTTTACATAGTCCATGTTGCCTAGAGTTGTAAAAATCGATTTTTCATAACGTTTCCGCCTCCCCGAAAGCACCGGGGTGGGCAACGTGGACTTACAAAATGTTATATATAATTATATATATACTAGTAGATGTTGTATATGTTTTGCACCCGCGCTAGTCCAGCCCCTGCTCTGTTGTTAGTTAAGTAACCTAACGGGTGATGACGGGGCCCCGTGGCGAATGCGGATGGCATATACGTACATTTTATTTTCGTTCTTTTCTGGTGTGATAGGTTACAAATTGATGGGACTACATTAATTTTAATTAATGCAAGATAATAAACCTAAAAGATATTGTTGGAGCCAAGCTTTAAAAACTGACATTACAGACGTTCTCTTTTGCTTTGCATAGTGGTATTCAGTTTGGAATATCCTGCACCTCATTCGATGAGGCATGGGCCGAGATCCCTTCACCGGGAGTGACCCCTTGAGTAAAAGTTTGCGTTTGGGTAATAACTTTAATATAGTCGACTGCTTTTACTTTGCATCGTGGTATTCAGTTTGGAATATCCTGCACCTCATTCGACGAGGAAAGAGCCGAGATCCCTTCACACGGAGTGACCTCTTTAGCAAAGGTTTTCGCCACTATATAAATTTACAAAACTACTCAGGTTCCTTCAACGATATCAAGTTCATTACGTTAACGGGTTTTTCGCCAAAAACCCAGCCGTAGCCCTCTGTCATTATTCAGTATTCGTGCTGCGTTTGTTGACCTTGTCAAGGCATAGTGAACGGTAGCTGGGTGGTATTTGTTTGTAGCACATGATGCGATTAACTAGGACAGTCACATAGCCTTGTTGACCTTGTCAAGGGCTTATGCGGGTGGGTCTAGGGTAATCAAGATAATGACAGGTTGAACATGACTAGCAGTTTATGATTTGTTGACCTTGTCAAGATCATAGGTTGTTATGGGCAGAAACCACATCGGGAGTTTCAAATATACAGGAAACTTGCAGATTTAGCATACCTTCTGGAGTGTGGTGACTAGAGTGGATTCCATCTAGTGCATCACAAAATGATAGTTGGATCTCGATCCCACTGATGAGTAGGATTGCTTTCGGGAGATTATCACACTTAACAATCAATGCTATAAACCAAGCAGGTGTTTAGAAAGGTGTTAGCGGGGCTACGCCTCCAGGGAAAAGAGGTTATGTAATTAAGTAATTTCGCGAAAGCGTTGGAAAAACTCCCTCGAAGTACCAACACCGGCCTGGCTGAAAGGTTAAGCAAGTATTGTGACGTGCGATTAATCCTGACTTGTTCTTCTTTTAGGGTTTGAAGAAGAATTTGAGGAAACAGTGGGAGCCATCCTGATTAGATAAATTAATAAACCAATCTAATCTTGCAAGAGCGCACGCTGAGTGTTTTCCCTCTCTCTCTCTCCAGGTAGAAACCATTTCACGCCCTAATCAAGATAATAAAATGTATCGCTTGACCGATCCGAATTCTTATTCGGGGCTGGGGAACGTCGGTTCGGCTCTAACTTACGACAACTGTCATAAGTATGAGCAAGGGAAAGAGGAAAGTTTGAATTCCTTGATAAGCCCATCGAAGAAGAAACATACTGTTGCGTCTTCTTCAGGTGTTCTTGTTATTGCGAACTGTTTTTCGGTCAGTCCTACCTCCTAGGTACTCGATACCGGATCAGGATCTCATATCTGTAATTTATTGCAGGGACTGAGAAAAAGTAGGATAGTTGGACCTGGTGATATGTCCCTCAGAGTGGGGAATGGAGCACAAGTTAATGCTGCTGACGTCAGTGAATATCACCTAGTATTGCTAAATGGCAATACTATGATTTTGAACAATTGCTACTATGTGCCTTCCATGCTTTGCGACATCATATCAGTTTCTTTACTTGATAAAGATGGATACAACTTTGTTCTTGATAGAAATATCATGAACATTTACCTTGATAAGGTACTGGTTGCAGAAGGTACAATGTGTAATGGTATCTATGTTCTAAATCAGAACACAGTTCTCAATGTACAAAACACACGCAAGAGGAAGAGTTCAGATACGAACGAATCCTACTTGTGGCATTGTAGACTTGGTCATATAGGAGAGAAAAGACTAAATAAGTTACATAAAGATGGATTCTTGAATATGTTCGAATTTTCATCTTATGAAACTTGTCAGTCTTGTCTCAAAGGAAAGATGACCATATCTTCGTTCACCGGACATGGAGAAAGAGCATCGGAGCTCTTGGGACTCATACACAGTGATGCGTATGGTCCAATGTCTATACATGAAAGGGGTGGGTTCTTGTACTTCATCACATTCACTGACGATCTCTCTAGGTTCGGATATGTGTATCTTATGAAACACAAATCTGAAGCTTTTGAGAAATTCAAAGAATTCAGAAGCGAAGTAGAGAACCAGACTGGCAAAAGTATTAAGATCCTCAGATCTGATAGAGGAGGGGAGTACTTAAGCACAGAATTCCTAGAATACCTAAAAGAGAATGGAATTCTCTCTCAGCTTACTCCTCCATATACACCACAGCACAATGGTGTGTCAGAGAGGAGGAATCGTACCCTATTGGACATGGTTCGCTCCATGATGAGTAACGCTGAGTTGCCTCTTTCATTCTGGGGATATGCACTTCAAACGGCGGCACATCTGCTGAATCACGTTCCATCCAAGTCCGTGCCTAAAACACCATTTGAGATGTGGAATGGTAAGAAGCCATATCATAAAAAATTTAAGATATGGGGTTGTCCGGCTTATGTTAAGAAGCATAACCAGATAAACTAGAGGCACGGTCAGTTTTATGTAAGTTTGTCGGATATCCAAAGAACAGTTATGGATATCTGTTCTACCACACCGAGGAACAGAAGGTGTTTGTTGCTCAACATGCTGTTTTCTTGGAAACAGAGTTTCTTGCAAAAGAAATTAGTGGGAGCACGGTAGAACTGGAAGAAATTCCAGAGGGACAAACTGTGACTGAAGACTTGGTGGAACCTCATGATTCAATAACCCCGGATGAACCTCAGCCACTCCGCAGATCTAGTAGGATTTCTCATCCGCCCGAGAGATACTACGGTTTTCTCATAGATGGGGATCGAGAGGATTGCATCTTGGAAGAAGATGATCCAACTAGTTTCAGGCAGGCCATTATCAGTAGGGACTCTGATAAGTGGCTGGATGCTATGCAATCTGAAATGGAGTCCATGTACACCAATAAAGTGTGGACCGTGGAAGTTGCTCCACCGGGGGTAAAACCCCTTGGATGCAAATGGATTTACAAAAAGAAACTTGGTGTAGATGGGCAGGTGGAAACCTATAAGGCTAGACTCGTTGCAAAAGGTTTTCGTTAAAGACCAGGAGTGGACTATGACGAAACTTTTTCTCCAGTGGCTATGCTCAAATCCATTAGGATTCTTCTTACCATTGCTGCCTTCCATAACTACGAGATCTGGCAGATGGACGTAAAAACGACTTTTCTAAATGGAAGTTTAGAAGAGTGCGTTTATATGGATCAGCCAGAAGGTTTTTTAGACAGTGGGAGCAGCGAAAAAGTGTGCAAGTTGCTCAAATTCATTTATGGATTGAAGCAAGCATCGCAGAGCTGGAACATTTGTTTTGATGAGACAATCAAGGACTTTGACTTCATCAAAAACGAAGATGAGCCATGTATTTATAAGAAGATTGTAGGACGAACTGTCGTATTCCTAGTCTTGTACGTGGACGACATTCTTTTGATAGGAAATGACATTCCTATGCTACAATCGGTCAAGCTATTCTTATCACAAAGGTTCTCTATGAAGACCTAGGTGATGCCTCGTACATTCTGGGGATCAAGATCTTCAGAGATAGATCGAAGAGACTACTGGGACTTTCACAGTACAGTTACATAGAGACTGTACTAAAGAGATTTAGTATGGAAGATTCCAAGCGCGGTAACATACCCGCATTGCACGGAATCACCCTCTCCAAGGAGATGTCTCCCAAGACAGATGAGGAGAGGGTTCACATGAGCACTGTACCCTATTCGGCGGTAGGATCTATAATGTATGTGATGTTATGTACAAGACCAGATTTAGCTTACGCCCTAAGCGTGGTGAGCCGGTATCAGTCAGACCCAGGTGAGGACCACTGGACAGCAGTAAAGAACATTCTCAAGTACCTGAGAAGGACTAAGGAGATGTTCCTAATTTACAGTAATGGAGACCTCAGGGTCGAGTCCTTTACCGACTCAAGCTTCTAGAGTGACAAGGATGACAACAAGTCTGTCTCGGGTTTTGTGTTTACCCTCAACGGAGGGGCGGTATGTTGGAAGAGTTCCAAACAAGATACCGTCGCAGACTCGACGATGGAGGCTGAATACATCGCTGCAAGCGATGCCGCAAAAGAGGCGGTATGGATAAAGAAGTTCATAGCCGAACTTCAGGTGGTTCCGTCCATTGTTGATCCAATACCAGTGTATTATGACAACAATGGGGCTATAGCTTTAGCGAAGGAACCACGGTCCCATCAGAAATCCAGGCACATCTTAAGGCGGTATCACCTGATCAGGGAGATCATAGATCGCCAGGAGATCGAAGTCCGGAGAGTGGATACGAAGGAAAACACGGCGGATCCATTTACAAAGGCCCTCCCTCAAGCACAGTTCGAGCGACTTTTTAGGATGTTGGGTATGCGGTACGCCAACAGCTGGCCTTAGAGCAGACGTTGGGTATTCGGTACGCCAATCACTGGCCTTTAGTTCAAGTGGGAGATTGTTGGATGTATATGCCCTAGAGGCCAGTATTGTATATGTATATATATGGATACTAGAGATATGTATGTGCAGAACAATCTTGCTCAGTTTTATAGTATATTATTTGACTTGTCTTTATCGGGATATGTGTATTTATTTGTATTGTTATTATATCTGGTTTGTACATATTGATAAAGACTCGATACGGTAGTATACTATTATGGTTTGTCTTTATCTTAACATGGCATATGTCATACTCATTATTACATATTGCGGTTACATGTAGATAAAGACCCTAGGATCTTGCTTGACTACCTGCGTTATGATGGCGATCATACCTGTGGGAGTAGGGTAGTCTATAAGCACATCCTTAAATGGTCCCTAGTCACGTGAGTATCGAGACCGGGCATTGATACTCCAGAGCAGACTAGTGTATACGTTTCTATCCCCATCGGGGGATGGTTGGTCCCGCGGCCATTGGTCTGATGTACCCAAGATCGTATACAGGTGCTCACTGGGGTGAGCACACTGGACGTACTCGCCGAGAACTTCCATGTGGTACTATACCTATTGTCAGATGGAAGTTCTCAGGTAACATGTGTACAGGTTAGTCCTTGGACCCGAGATCGGCATTTGTCTCGTGTGAGTTCCCACTGGACTTTGATCACTACCCTACCACGGCTCTACCGAGTCGTGCAAACAGGTTTTGGTTGGGTTCAGTCCCGAGCCATATGGAGGCAGTGAGCGATTGTCGGGGATTCGTCTCTCTCGGTATAGGGAGTCGATATCGCACTGTGATTCGATTGGTCAGGACCATAAGACCTTGGCCAAGGCACTTGGGATTTACTGATAGGTTGATCAGTAGTTTCCCGGATTGGTCCTGAGCCACATCGGCACGACTTATCAGGTTGTTAGGGTTTGACGTTCACCACCCCCTAGACCCGATATGCGATACTCTTTGACGAAGAGACCGGACTGTACGGATATTGTCACGGATAGGATCAGTAGGAGATCTGGACGAGCTTGCTCGTCGGCCTTCCTTTTCGATAGGTACCTTGGTAGCCGTTACGTACAGCTAGTGCCGCTGACGTGCTTGTGGTTAAACCCATTGCCAGAGTACTGTCGATTCTTTAGAGTCCCACACAAAGGGTTTCCCTGATTCAGGAGAAATGATGTAGTAGCCGTATAGGATACGTGCAGGGTTCGATCGATTGATGTACTTGGTACTCGGATTTTCGATCGGACAGTTTGTAATACTAGCTGGCTCGGGTTTGAGCCGGATTATTAAATCTGGTATTGATTTAATAATTTACGTATATGTATTTCGATATATATATTCTAGTATTATGTTCTTCGTGTTATTCTATCTCTTTTGGGCGTTCGGATTTTTATCTGATTGCCGGTATATTTGTACAGTAGACTGAAATCCGTATTTACTACAGATTTCATTCTAGAAGGTGGCCACCTCATTTTGGATTTTCCATTTATTTCATAAATGGAAATGAGGTGGAAAGTGAGAGGTAAGGGAGGAAAGGTAGTGACCATGCTTCAATAGTAGTAAAATGAATTTATAATTCATTTTGGGTTTACTATTGAAGCATGGTTGCTAATTGTTTAATGAAAGAAATCATACACAAAACCTATGTGTGTATTTTCTCTTTCATGATATGCTTCATTATTTTCTTGAGCTCTCTTTTTCTCTTGCTCTCCTCTTTCCTCTCTAGCCTCCTCCACCTTCATCTTCTTCCTCTTCACTACCTTCTCATGAGTTGAGAATCAAGTGAAGAGGTAAGAAAGAGATAGCTTGACACTTAGAACTATAAACTACACCCTAGATTACTTGGTTTAGCAACCCAAGTTCTCTAGTTGCTCCTTTTGTTACAAAGTTAGGAGCTAGAGCCATGGATCATACTCCCCGGGTGGATCATCTACGACAAAAGGAAGACGGAGAACAAGCTCGATCCCGGAGGACCGATGGAGCCGGAGATGGTGATCGAACAAGTTCAAGGAGGCCACTTGGAGCATATGATGAAGAACGAAGACCGAAGGACTCGAACATCTTGGTATAACCCTTCATCATAGTAGATAGCTCTTTTATCTTTGCTAGTTGGTTTTATGGTAAAGATCAGGGTTTTTGATTTATCTTTGCGCCCCTTTTAAAACCCTAGAAAATTTTTTGTTCCGCAAACCGCCTCGTTTGGAGGCTCGGGCGTGAGTATAACCCAACACTAAGTACATAATAAACATGCAATGAGACGATAACAACATGATAAATTTCAATGAATAGTAATTGCAACAATAATATGCGGAACATGAATGATAAAGTAACAATATGAATCCACATCGCTACACCTGTGTTATACTGTTTTGCCGTTTGAAATAGTACGAATCGTGGTGTTTTGAAAATAAGGCTACGGTGTTTTTAAGAAAAGGTACGTCTTTTGAAATATCCGTAGTATCCCTTGACATGTCTTTAAAATCCTCACGATTCGTTAGTTTTGGAAATAGGTATGACTCCGGTCCAGTCTAACATCTACTATGTAAACTACAGGTCTAACTAACAACCAATCGATAGGGCTATGGAAACCACCTAAATCTGAGTCGATATATATGTGTGTGTGTGTGTGTGTGTGTGTGTAATAGTCGGTGATCCCGCCTCAATAATATCACATACGATACCCTATATAATATGACATCCTCGAGTCAAGAGTGCGGATCTATCATCAATATATAGCTCGTACGGTAAATCCGTCGTACGGCCTCCCAAATCCGGGTACGGGTCAAATATCACATTTATCTCTTTATTCATCTGGTATCCTCTTTATCAAAATCAAGATTCGGGGTACTGATCTACGTCTAGTATAATACTGATACCATCTATGTATGCATGCGTGTGTATGAAAACACCACGCCTAAAGGACCAGCTAAAATATCATGTCGTATCTCAAATACGAACTATATCAAATCACCGATCTCATGGCCCCAAGCCCAATCTCATCGACTCATCTCCAATCTCAAGTACTTATCTTCAAAATCCATGTATATGTATACACACACACACACATCCCCATATACGCACAAGCAAAATAAATTTATGCAAATGCGTGTGTGCGTGGGGGTGTGAACCTATTCTAGGGTTCGCAACTAAGAAGCTATGCTAGTTTACTTCTA
Organism: Agapanthus africanus; assembly: GCA_030015575.1. Taxonomy (NCBI): domain Eukaryota; kingdom Viridiplantae; phylum Streptophyta; class Magnoliopsida; order Asparagales; family Amaryllidaceae; genus Agapanthus; species Agapanthus africanus. The sequence continues at coordinate 571,052,222 of JASDDO010000022.1, forward strand.
ATTACCCTAAACTAAACCATGGACATAATAATCATCTCTTGATAAACATCCAAGTATCATGAATCACATATATAAACATATATTTATCATAACTATACTACGGACTACGGGGGTGCTATACGCCATCCACCCGACTTTCCCCGTAGATATAATCTACTCACCTGGTCCTCGCTTGCCGAAATCGGTGTCGCCACGCGCTTGCTTGTTGTCTCGAATTCCTCGTGAGGGTACCTATGTATCATAACGCATCGTATCGCATTAAAATCCGACTCATGACCAAAACGACATACGAATCTCACATAGGTCAAAACCTATGGTTTTGCTTCTCAAATCAACCCAAAAAAAACCCTCGATATTGGCGTACAAACGCCGAGTGATCGAGAAAAACTCAAACACACCATTCGTGGTTTCACCAATCACTAATCATATATGAAATAAGGTTTAAATCATCAAAACATTAAACTTAATCAAATCGTTTTATTTCCCAAAAACCTAGTTAGCACAAATTCCCATTTTAGTTCAAAACTTGGTGTTTTAACCAATCTACATATTTTAACAATTCTAATGGCCAAAATGCTCATTAAATATCTTCAATAAGTCATACAAACCATTTCCATAATTTTTATCACACCAATTATAGAAATCTCAAAATTTAGTTTGCGAATTTATCCAATTTTAACCATTTTAAAGTAACAATACACTATTTAACAATTAAACTAGGTTTTGCATAATTTAAGATGTTAAACTAGGCATCATAACTAGCACAAAGTGATCAAACCCAAATCTTGAATTCATAAAACCCTCACGAGAATTTTATCTCTCAATTTTGAATTAATTACCAAAACCTAGTTTGCTAAAACTCCAATTTTAACAATTTACAAGTATCAATTAGTAAACTAGCAACTAGATTACTTTTAGCATATCATTAACATGTTAAACTACATCACACAACCATAAAAAATTGATCAAACCCTAGCTTCCAATTCAACTCTTCTCTTGAAAACCAAATTCTAGAAATTAAAGCCATATTACTAACTAATTTAGTTTGATTGAAGTATTTTAACAGCAATTTAACTAAAGGGTTAGATTATACCTCACAATCCATGGATAAAGCATGCCATCTAGCCTCTCAAATGCAAACTTTTCTCCAAGATTCATGTTAGAATGGGCTAAGGAAAAATGGGTAGGGCTTAGATTTGGATTTAATAGGAATTTTGTGTGGATTTTGATGCATTTTATGATGATTTTGGAGGTGAAAGAGGTGGGGGAAAAAATGGGGCTGATCATGGAGGAGGTCTCGGCCAAGGAGAGGAGAGGAGTGAGGTGTGGTGTGGGTGGGTGAAGTCAAGGGAAGAAAAGAAGATCAAGTCAACAAAAGACCATGCTTAATTTCAATTTTATTATTTCCTTTTTCTTTTCTTTTCATTTGTTTACTTTAATTGGAGGGGAGAGCGGGGAGGGGCTGCTCAAGGTGGGCTCGGCTAAGCCATGGGGAATGGGTGTGTGTGAGTGTAAGTGAGTGAGTGGGTGCACACACAAGAAGATAAATACCAAACCTCAATTTCTATTTCATTTAATTTCACCATTTAAGCCTTTTTCTTCAATATTTTCTAAAACCATTTGACAATTTCATTTCATTTCAGAAATAATATTTTACATGTAAGTTTAATGTGTCATGATGCACAAAATTTGTATCAACCCATTCCAATTTGTAATTTTCCCTAATTAAATGTATTAGTGACGGCTTAAAATAATATTAAAATAATTAATTTCGGAAAAAATTTCAATAAATTAGAAATTTTTCAAGTGGCTCAATAAACACCAAATACTAGAAATTACATAGCTAAAATATGTATATTTAATTTTATATTAAAAGATAGTTATATCTTGATTTTTACGGAAAACACCCGTTATTTTACCGATTAACCGAAATTTCTCCTAAACGATTTTCAAAAGGTTACATTAACAAACTCATTTTTCCAATATAAAATCCAACCCATGCTTGAATAGTTTGCACAAATAAATTATTAATTTATTTGTGCAACACTATACAAGCATGGTTCTCATTATACCCTTCTCTCTCCTCTTCCACCTCATTTCCCATTAAAATAAATGGATAAAAACTAAATGAGGTGTCCACCTTCTAGAATATTATCTGTACAAATACGGATTACACTCTACTGTATATACATACCTATATTCGTATCGAAATACGAATACACGAAAAGATAGAATAATATAAAGAACATAATACTAAAATATACATATCGAAATATATATACGTAAATTATTAAATCAGTACATGATTTAATAATCCGGCTCAAACCCGAGCCGGCTAGTATTATCAACTGTCCGATCGAAAGTCCGGGTACATAGTACAATCAATCGATCAGAACCCTGCACGTATCCAATACGGCTACTACATCATTTCGCCAGAACCAGGGAAACCCTCTGTATGGGACTCTAAAGACTCGTCAATACGTTGGCAGTGGGTTTAACCTCAAGCACGTCAGCGGCACTAGCTGTACGTAACGGCTACCCAGGTATTGAGCGAAAGGAAGGCCGGCGAGAAAACTCATCTGAACACCTACTGAGCCTGTTCGTGACAATCTCCATACAGTCCAGTCTGTTTGTCTAAGAGTATCGCATATAGAGTCTAGGGGGTGGATAAAGTCAGACCCCTAATAACGCAATATTTCGTGTTGGTATGAAGCCCATCACCAACCGAGAAACTACTGATCCACATTAGTAATTCTCGTCTACTTTGGCTAAAGATTTCTGGTGATGGCCACCCGTGCACCGCGCGACATCAACCCCCAATACCGGGAGAGACGAATCCCCGACGATCCGCTCACTGCCTCCATGTGGTTCGGGACTCTACCCAACTAAAACCTGTTTGCATGACTCCTTTGAGCTGTGGTAGGGTAGTAATCAAAGCATAATGGGAACTCATATGAGACAAATGACAATCTCAGGTCGACAGACTAACCTGTACTCATGTCACCTGGGAACTGCTATCTGACAATAGGTATAATACCAACTAGCATGTTCCCGGCGAGTCCGTCCAGTGTACTCATAACGCAATGAGCACCTGTATACTATTTTAGGTTACTAATTGACACCAATGGCTTGTGAGTCCGGCCACCGCCCCTCATCGGGGTCTCGAAAAGTATACCCTAGTCTACTCCGGAGTATCGATGCCCAGTCTCGATACTCCCTCGACTAGGGACATTTAAGGATGTTCTTATAGACCACCCAGCTGACACGTATATGATCGCCATCATAATACTGGTAGTCAAGCAAGAATCCTATGGGTTCTATCAATATGTAATTGTGATCTGTAATACTACATAATGCATATACATGATGATAAATGCAAACCAGATAGCATACTATCATCTCGAGTAAGACTGTTCTACCCATATAAGTCCTCCCTCAATCATCATAATCGCGTGCCTGCGATTACAATAATTGACTTGAAGTCACTATAGCCAACAAATCTCGTACTTGCACGTAAGGTTAATTATTGCGGTGTCGTATAATCTTAGCCCGTGTGATACCGAACACCCAACTTCTCTACTAATTAGTCTCGCAAAGTCCGTTTGCAAAACTATTGTGTTCAAGAAATAGCCTCAGTGACTGGATCCGCTCCAATATTTCTATATTTATCTCTCTATATCTCAACTTCGCAGAGAAAGAATATCTCCCGAAATGAGCGATACCTATCTCAGAATTTGTCTGGATATCTGATGGGACCCAGTTAACAAATGAACTCCAAATCCAACAAACTTCTTAGACCGTATGATCCACTGAATTTAATCAGTATCCTGCGCCATGCCTTCCTCAGTATACGCTTGGACCACCTGTCTAACATACTGCTCCTCAAAAAAGAGGGAAAACTATAACTCTGACAGCCACTCTGTCATCCAGGTTACCTTGGAAGCCTAAAATGATAACCGACCCCATAAGGAAGCTGCCATTGCCAAATACCAAGAACACCCACTTATATTCATAACTGCTACCCAACGTTTTTCCAGGATTGGATTAATATATGCTTATTGCAGCTAGTTCAAAAACAATATCTGGTGTGGTACTTGACATTTCATGATTAACTCAATTTCCTAAGAAAGTGATGTGCCAATCATGCAAATCCCTCTCCTCATTAGTCTAGAAAACATATCTTTAGAGAGGGTGACTCTATTACCTGCGGGTACACCACCAAGCCAGGAGTCGTCCATTCTAAAACACTTTAGAATAGTGTCAAGTGACCGAATTGGGACACTTCCCAAATCTAGATCTAAAACCATAGATCTAGTGACCAGAATCCCTGATATTTTATCCAGATCCTATGTGGAGAAAAACCTTGTGACAACCAAAGTATAACCGATCGTAGTATTGGAAGATCACTTTTTATCAAGAGCATGTCATCCAAATACCAGGAAATCACTCCCTACTACCTTCTTACCAGGTCCATCTATTGTTCTGATGAAGTCAAACTCTTTGACTGTCACATCAAAACTAGACGATCTATCTCCGCTATACTTGCTTTAGTCTATAAATAGACATAAGCTATTTTCTCACTATGCTTCCGCTGTTCCCACTGACTACAACAACCTTTTAGCAGAGTCATATACAAGTGCACTTCTAAAGCTAATTTAGAACGACGTTATACTCATCCTCCAGCTAGATCTCATAGTCTAGAACAACAGCAGTGGCAAGTTTGGGTAATCAAAAACCTCCCTGTCACCGTCTTTGAGGAGACCGAAGTACCTCTCGGGTGCCTGAGCTTACCCACCAAATTTGCAGAGTTTCTAATGGATTGTCGAATCCAATTGAATCTTTAGGTTCTACTAAATTTTTAGTAATCATTTGTGGTTCTGGAATCACTTCCAGTTCTACCATACTTACACCAATGTTTTCTGAAAAGAATTCATTTTACTAAAACTGTGGTGAGTCAAGAACTATATAATTATTGATTTTCCAAATGGTAGAATATTAACCCTCGTCAAAGCTTGGGATAACCCACAAATCGCCATTACTGAAACGTGCCTAGAGTTTATCCGGTTTCTGATTTTAAGCATAAGCCAGACAACTCCATATACCTTAATATCGTTAAGATATGAATCCATTCTATATCCAATATAGAAACAAATGCACTAATTTAATTGGAACCAGATTCAAAATACATGCAGCCGTTCGCAGTGCATATCAGCTAAATGGAAGATGGCCAAGCAGCATTGCTCATCAAGGAGCGTACTCTCGGATGAGTAATCTGAGAGAGAAGCAAGTTCTCAAAACTATTATTTACGACGGAATACCTAACACAAGTATCTACATCTTCGATCACCTTGAAGAATCCTGATACTTGCAACATATGGTTCTCTACTTTATTCTTATACCTATATCTTCTCAAAATATGGACCTTGTATTTCAACGAAATACCTGTCTAAAACTAAAGAAGTCATGAGTAAACAGAATTTAGTACGAGTACCAACCCCTTTGTCCTAATGGAAATCGAACAATATACAGCACTTTGTATAAGTCTTCTGAGTTTAATAACTCAAACCCTATGCGTCGAGGTTGAAAACTGTGCTATGGTTAGGAAAAATTACACCGCTGTTGAATGCACCTTACCTAACCATCAACTGATATAGGTAAATTTCATAGACATAATTTCAAAAAGTTATATCTCACTTTATAAAATAAACGTACAGATATATCAGTTTTAAATTGGTGCATAACGACGGATATTCAAAACCAAATATTTGTCGTCAGGCAAAACCTAGGTGATTTCCTCAGATATCACCAATTACAAAGAATTCTGATATATATATTGAGGATATAATCACCTAATTCCCAATATCTTACTCCCACTCAGCATTTGTAATGCCATACAGATGTGAGAATCAAGTCTAGTAAATACATACACAGGAGTCAGTATCTACTTGGGAAAACGGTTTTCAATTAACACCGCACATTAAACCTGAAATATGAAAATGTTTCGAAGGGGTTGCTGGGTATTTCTAGTAATGCCTCTTCCATTATCCATATTCATTACAGTAACCGTATATTTCCTTGCCCTCACTCCAATCCCTTCATATGTCTTTACTTCTTACCTTCTATACACCATTCTTAAGCTAATTGGTTTTCTTCATTCCCTACCTTTCGGAACCAGCCTAAGGTTTGGAAGAAGACTATCCAATAAGCGTAATGAGTGTACTCTCCTAATACCAGGAGCCCTCGCAACCTGACAGAAGGTAAAGAGAAAAGAAAAACGAATAATCCTATTCAATTTCTCCCGAACCGGAAACCATTCTCGAACTGAAACAAGTTTCTTCGAGTTCGTAAGTAACTATACGAAGGCATATCCAAGCAATATGGATCTTCATAGTGATACGAAATGTTCTGGAGAAATGCAAACAGGAAGTAGAAGTGGCATGGGTATACGCAGCTTCGTCGTGAATGATAGCGGTCGCAATTTCCTTTGCCCTAATTCTAATCCCTTTATATGTCTTTACTTATTACCTTCTGTACACCATACTTAGGCTAATGGTTTTCTTCCTTCCCTACCTTTCGGCACCTACCTATAGTTTGGAAGAAAACTATCCAATAAGCGTAATAGGGGTACTGTCCTAATACCAGGAGCTCTCGCAACCTGAGAGGAGGTAAAGAGAAAAGACAACAGAATAGTCCTATTCATTTTTTCCAGAACCGGAATCCATCCTCGAATTGAAACAAGTTGCTTCGAGTTCGTATGTAACTATACGATAGAATATCCAATCAATATGGATCTTCGTAGTGATACGGAGTGTTCTGGAAAAAATGCAAAGGGAAAATAAGAGCGGTAGGGATATATGCGACTTAATGACAATCCAAAAGCCAAAGTGTTTTAAGAAGGTTCAGTTAATTTCGTTCATGAGTTTTTAAGGTCAGGCCATGGTCGCTGCCAGAGAGAGAGAGAAAATAAACACCCAGCATGTACTATAACCTTGATTAGATTGTTTAATCACTTAATCTAATCAGGACGGCTCCCACCGTTTCCTCGAATTCTCCTTCAAACCCTAAAAGGAGAATCAGTCAGGATTATTTGAAAATCACCCTAGGAGTAACACCTGCTCATCAGTGGGAATCAGGATCCAACTATCATCGCATGATAACTTGATGGAAGCCACTCAAGTCACCACACTCTAGAAAGTATGCGCATGCCTGGCAAGTTTCCTGTATGTTTGAACCCCCCGATGTAGTTTTTACCCCTAGGACCCAAGTGACCTTGACTGAGCCAACATATCAAAGGGTCCTAGTCAAGTTCAACCCGTCATTATCTTAATTACATTAGACTCGTTGGCTATAGTGCCCTCAAGTCAATTATTGTAATCACATTTACGCGATTGTGATGATTGAGGGAGGACCTATATGGATATAACAGTCTTACTAGAGATGATGGTATGCTATCTGGTTTGTCTTTATCATCATGTACATGCATTATGTGGTATTACAGATCACTATTACAGGTTGATAGAGCCCATAGGATCCTTGCTTGACTACCAGCATTATGATGGCGATCATATATATGGGAGCTGGGTGGTTTATAAGCACATTCTTAAATGTCCTTAGTCGAGGGAGTATCGAGACTAGACATCGATACTCCGGAGTAGACTAGTGTTTACTTTTTGAGACCCCGACGAGAGGCGGTGGCCGGTCTCACAAGCCATTGGTGTCAGCTAGTCACCTAAGATAGTATACATGTGCTCATTGGGTTATAAGTACACTGGACGACTCGCCGGGAACATGCTAGTTGGTATTATACCTATTGTCAGATAGCAGTTCCCAGGTGACATGAGTACATGTTAGTCTGTTGACCTAAGATCGTCATTTTTCTCGTATGAGTTCCCACTGTGCTTTGATTACTACCTACCATGGCTCAAAGGAGTCGTGCAAACAGGTTTTAGTTGGATACAGTCCCGAGCCACATGGAGGCAGTGAGCGGATCGTCGAGGATTCGTCTCTTCTGGTATTAGGGGTTGATGTCGCGTTATGCACGGGTGACCATCACCAGAAATCCATGGCCAAGGTAGACGAGAATTACTGATTTGGATCAGTAGTTTCTCAGTAGGTGATGGACTTCATATCGACACGAAATATCACGTTATTAGGGGTCTGACTTTATCCACCCCCTAGACCCGATATGCGATACTCTTAGACGAACTGATCGGTTTGTATGGAGATTGTCACGGACTAGCTCAGGAGGGGTTCGGATGAGTTTGCTCGTCGGCCTTTCTTTCGCTCAATACCTGGGTAGCCGTTACGTACAGCTAATGTCGCTGCCGTGCTTGTGTTTAAACCCACTGCCAGCGTATTGACGAGTCTTTAGAGTCCCACACAGAGGGTTTTCCTAGGTCAGGAGAAATGATGTAGTAGCCGTATTGGATACGTGTAGGATTCCGATCGATTGATTATGCTATGTACCCGGACTTTCGATCGGAAAGTTGATAATACTAGCCGGCTCGGGATTGAGCCGGATTATTAAATCAGGTATTAATTTAATAATTTACGTATACGTATTTCGATATGTATGTTCTAGTATTATGTTCTTTGTGTTATTTTATCTCTTCGGGTATTCGTATTTCGGTACGAATACATGTATGTATATACAGTATAGTGTAATCTGTATTTTTTACAGATAACAATCTAGATGGCGGACACCTCATTTAGATTTTATCCATTTATTTTAAATAGGATATGAGGTGGAAAAAGGAGAGAGGGGAGTGTTCCCTTCCAAATGGCGGCCGAGACATTAGGACATCTTGCCTGACATTCGGGGCAGATGCTATTTGGTTTTATCCGTCCACCTCTCCGAAGATGCCAAGTTGATTTATGGCGCAGTGTATCGGCGGTTTAGACGGATGCGGCCGATGTAGCAGACTTCGTCAGATTCCCCCTCGTTTGAGGGGTTTTTGATTGTGGGGACTCTCTTCCCTACAGGCGTAAGCCCCTGCAGTTAATTACGCTACCGCATCGCGGTAACCACTTTCTCCTTCTCAAGAATTTCACTTCGTGTCGTGTGTGTTTGTTTTGTTTGTGGATGCTCGTGGATTGTATACGGAGACTAAGTGATGCCGTCGCCCGTAGGACGTGGATTAGTCCAAATCCGTATTTACTTAGATTTGGGTTTGGTGTTTTAGTTTAAGGATACGTTAGCCATTTTGAGGCTAAGATCAACTTAAACGTTCGTTAAGAATACGTTAGTCTGATTTGAGACTAAGATCAACTTATCGGGATCGTTTGGATCCGACAAAAGAGCGTTTGGGAGCTCTATTGTTCCGGTTTAAGGATATAGTGGTCCATAGGTAGTTTAAGGACGTTTCGGTCCATATTCCAGTTTAGGGACATGGTGGTCCATATTCCAGTTTAGGGACATGGTGGTCCATAAGTAGTTTAAGGACGCTTAAGTCCGTGGGTTTAAGGACCCCACAGTCCGTGTTTTAGTTTACGGACGCATAAGTCCATGAGTTTAAGGACCCCACAGTCCGTATTGATGTATGGTTGTCGGGACCCGTCGCCTCTCTGACATCGTTGAAGGATTACAACGATAGGAGTCAGAGGAGTTCGGAGATGTACCCTCGAACCGGATGTAAATTGATTTAGGAGAGCAGCTGTGCTCCGTCAATTTAATTTGAGGACTTACAGCCTTGATTGGGCTAAGTCCAGTTGAAAAATGTTCAACGCTTTTATTTGTTTTTGGCCTATTAGGCTCGTGCTAGGGTTTGGCCCCTTTTTAATAATGCATAGCATTAATCTTGGTCTCTGTTGGACCTTTATTTGGGCTCTGCCCCTTTTAAATGATGCACAACATCTGTTCTGGTCTGACAGACCGTTGTTTGGGCTCTGATGCATTGCATCTGTTTTTATTTGGGCTCTAATGCATTGCATCTGTTTGAAAATAATGCATAGCATTTACTAGGCCTGTTAGGCCTTTTTAATTGGGCTCAACCCTTCTTTTTAATGATGCAGTGCATCAATCATCTGACAGTGGCCATGTGGTCTATCAGGCGCTTTGCGCCAATAAATGAGCATAAGTGCTTGTGGAGGTGACACGTGTCACGCAAGCGCAGTGCGCTGCGCTTGCGTTGCTGACACGTGGCGCGCTCTGGTGAGTTGCGCCAATTTCAGAGAGCAAGGCTCTATCTTAAAAGCGTAGAGCGCAAGTGGTTCAAGTGCTGACACGTGGCGCTCTCTAGTGGCTTGCGCCAACCAAAGAGCGCAACAGTGCAGTTTTGTAAGTGCAAGGCACTATTTCAATAACTTGAGAATCTTTAAGATTCCAGAACCAATGGTTCATAAAAAAGTGCAAGGCACTGTTTGATTTCTTGATCCAATTTAGATCAAAGAAAACAAGTTTTTCTTGTTTTCAGAGAACCAGGATCAAGGCACTTATTATTATTTGAAGATCATTGATCTTGTTATTAGATCAATGATCTATTAGAAGAAATTCTTCTATTTTTTGAAGCTTTTTACCTTTATCTTGAACTTTCTTCAGAGTTCTCTCTGTTTTGAGGTTCTTAATCTCTCACAATGTTGATCCTCCTTTGAATTGGGGTCTAGGGGCCTTTATATAGTGCCCATAAATTTGTTAGATTTGTTAAAGAGATCTTTCTCTGAGTGATTTGGGGAATTTTCCCCACCGTTGGATCTTTGATCCAAGGGCTTCTGTTTTACAGAAGGCAATCTTCTTGTTTTAACAAGAACAGAAAGATCTTACTAGAATTTAATTCTGTTTGGCGCAAACGCCCCCAGCGTGTGACACGTGTCATGCAGCGCAGAGCGCAGCGCAACTGCGCGGATGCGTGTCGCGCAGCGCGTAGCGCAGCGCACAGCGCTGCACAACTGCGTTTGCGCTGACACGTGTCGCGCAGCGCAGCGCTTGTGCAACTGAAGCGTTGCTTCCTTTAATTTTTGTTTTAAATAGAGCCTTGCTCTGATTGGGCGCGCTGCCTTGGGCGCTGCGTTGACATATCAATTTTTGACACGTGGCGCGTTGCGCGCAGCGCAAGGAATTTGAAGCGTTGCTTCGAATTTTGAATTTTTGAAATTCAAACAGAGCTTTGTTCTGATTGTGGGAAACAAATGCCCACCACTGTTGCACTCACATGGCGCGCACGTGAGTAGCGGTGGCAAGATCCTGACCATTGGATCAACTCAGGAGCTGAAGGGGCGCAAGCGCCTATATATAGGACCCCTGGCCCTTAGAAAATCTTTACTACTTTCCAAGATTTTGATTTTCAGAGCTTTACTCTTGCATAAAAACTTCAGAGCTTTGCTCTTGTTTCCAAAGTTAGAAAAACTTTAGGTAAAATTAATTTAAATTAATTTAAATCAATCTTAACCAACAGAGCCTTGCTCTCATAGATATTTTGATCTAAAGAAATCCCCTTTGGGGTTTCATAAACAGAGCTTTGCTCTCAAGAATTTGTTTCAGGGTTTCTTGACCCATGAACAAAGCATTGCTCATTGACAGAATATAGATCTCTTCTGATGATGAACTCTTAAGAGTTTTTTTTATATGGATCTTTAAGGTCCCAGAACTTTAATTAATTTTTTTAAGGAATTAATTAATTTTTTCTTTGATGGATTTTTTATCATTATTACAGAGCTAGGCTCTTTTAAGGAATTTTATTTCCCAGAGACCAGAGTTTGACAAGTGTCACTCTGTGACAGAGCTTTGCTCTGAAAGAGGAGATTTTCTCCTTGTCTCTAGGGATTTTTTATTATTAATGAGAATGTTCTCATGGGGTTTAACTGACAATCTCATCCAATGATGGGGTTGTCTTATTAACTAATGCATTGTCATCCAGGTTTTGTAGGTCCCCCTTTGGTCTTCTACCCACTGCACTGCAGTATGGTGTAATTAATTTTAATTAATTTTTAAATTTAGTTAATTAATTAATTAAAATTTTTAAACGCCAAGCGTTGGAATTGCAACACTAACGGCTAATTTTGTTCCCTTGCAGTGACCATGTCTTTCGATACTTCATTCCCATTCGCTCGTTTGGAGGAAGGGTTTCCCGAAGCGCTCGTGGACCGTGAGGTCCTAGCTATGATCAGGGACCACGACTCGGAATATAAGAGTCTCCACCTTTGGGGGTCATGGTACAACCAGATTATCATGGGTCGACGGAGCTTCACGTGCGCAGTACCGTCAGAGCCCATTACGGCGATCCATTATGCCAGCCCACCCCTGGTGCAGTATGCCGTGGAGATGGTTGATTGGACCTCAAAGGGCTTTCTTCATCCTGCCATAGACGCAATTCCGGTTCAGCGTCCTATGGTTTTGGATATCTTGGGACGCCGTATCTGTCAAGGCGAGGCGCGACCTTGGGGGCAATCATATAACATATGTCTGATCCACCGCCACCCGATCGGCTATCTGCCGTGGGCTCGCTATATCCTGTCGGCGAAGAAGTCGCAGTTGATTGTTAGTAATATGTATGCCCTAGAGGCCATTACTGTACATAGATGTATTTTGTAGTGGATGCTGGGACATATATAGGGAGGACTTTCTTGCTCGACATGATAGTATGCTATCTGGTTGCTCTTTATCTTAACGTGTATACTGATTGTCTCTCTGTTACATGTTGGTAAAGCCCTTAGGATGTGTACTTGACTACCTAGACTATGATGCGGATCATACTAGTGGGGACATGGTAGTCCATAAGTACATCCTTCAAGGTCCCTAGTCGTGGGTGTATCGAGACGGGGCATCGATAGACCAGAGTAGACTAGCGTATACCTTCTCGACCCATACAGATGGGCGATGGATGATCCCATATCCATTGGTGTTTGACATCAGAGATGATATACGGGTGCTCAGTAGAGACTGGGTACACTGGACGGACTCGCCGAGAACTCCCAGATGGTATTATACCTTACGTCAGATGGCAGTTCTCTGGTGACACTAGTACAGAGTAGTCTGTTGACACGAGATCGTCATAGAGTCTTGTGTGGTTCCCACTGAGCTTTTATTTCCACCTTACCACGTCCAAGAGGGCGTGCAAAACGGTGGTTTTTGGGTACAGTCCCGAATCACATGGAGGCAATGTGCGATAGGAGGGGAATCGTCTCTCCCGGTATAGGGAGTTGATGTTGCACTGTATTCGATTGGCTATAACCGGAAATCCCTGGCCAGGGTTGCTGAGATTTACTGGTAAGTGTTACCAGTAGTTTCTCGAACTGTTATAGACCTCATATCGACACGACTTATCGAGCTATTGGGGTCTGACGTTTACCACCCTTAAGCGAGATATGCGACATATCAGACGACGAGACCGGACTGTACGGTAAGTGTTACTGGTTGGATTCACAGGAGTGTGAGCGGGCTTGCTCGTCGATCTTCTGATCGCTCAATACCCGGGTGGCCTTTACGTTTAGCAGACCGCTTGCGGCTTGTGGGTGTTTGATATGATCATCATCTGCTGCCGGCGTATTGACGAGTCTTTAGAGTCCTACACAGAGGTTTCCTGGCTCAAGCAAAACGAAATAGGAGAGCATATGAGATATGTGCGGGACCGAGAATAATATCAGTATGTGATACTGTATTTGATTCTCGCGACTTGTGACATTGATCGGTTATATGCGATATAGCCGGGTTATCGGATCAAGTGTTGATTCGATAAGTTGTTACTGTTGATATTAGTCGGTTATATGTGTTATGACCGGATCATTAAGTCAAGTGTTGATTTAATGATTTAATGTATAATTATATATTTGATATATCACTTTACATTAACTAATATAGGTTCATTTAAATGGATTTTCTCACTTTATGTGCACATTGTATATGTGATATACTTTTGTACACTAGTTTGTATCATGTTTGATGATACATGCTAACTTGAGTATATGTAAAGATTAGACCATGGTTGTGTAATGGTTAGGGTTTTCTTTTTAATTATCTATTTATTTATTTCCTTTTGGCTAGAAATAAAATGGTTGCTACTTTTGTTTTATATTGAAAGTTTATGAAGGTTTGAAAGGTTGACCATTTTGTTTCTTTCTTTTAACCCAACCATTCAACTTAACCCTAGTCTATTCTCTACACCTAACCAAGGTTAGGATATGATAAGTATTCATATTATTTTTCTTTTAAAGAAATACTTATTATATTCTATCATCTTCTTCTTCTTCTTCAAGAAGAAAAGCTTGCCTCCATCAATGGCAACTTGAGCAAATGAGTGAGAAATCCAATTCTAAAGTGAACCCACCTCCTATTTCTTCATCCTCTACCTCTTGCCAAGTAGTATAGGGTGTTCTCTTCACAAGTTTCATGACTTGGTGCAGTGGGAGCTTGATCTTGTGATGCCTCGACGTAGATCATCTTCGGCATCATAGTCGATGACCTAGCCCGCCCTTTCTCCGATGAAGCCGACGCTAGAGCCCGGGATTCGATGATCGCAGCGAGGAGACATCATCATGGAGCTATAGAGGTGGAGCACCGGATCTACAAAGGTTGTATTTTCGGTTCACTTAGTTAAGTTGTTAACTAGTTGCATATTTCGCCTAAAATTCTAGTTAACGATCTAGTCTAGGGTTTCTCGGCACCGTAAAACTCGAAATTGGCATGGTTGATGCCTTGTGAGACCTCATTAGCGTGCTTAGGAACCCTACAGTGGTATCAGAGACAAGCTAGAGCCTTAGGCGAAGTGTAGACGGAGTTAGAAGTCCGATCGAACCAAAACCCAAAAAATGCTCTCTGTACATTTTTGAAATTCGGGGATTTTTGAGAATTAAAAATATGCAGAAAACTCAGTAGAAGATTCTAAGAATTACTGTATAAAACGGGACCCCTTATTCGATCATAGCGCGGTGGAACCGCGGCATTAGCATGGCTAATGCGGCGGTTCCGCGGCCAGTTAATCTCTTCATTGAAAACTTTTTGCACAGTAACTTTGTTCTTACATTGCTGAGTTTCCTGGGAATTTTTAAATCTTATTCAACATTTGAATTTTCTGGGTTGTTTTGGGGATTCGAATATTCGATCGGTTTATCTAATTTCGTCTATGTGTTTTTCCGGATAATTTTTGAATATGTTAAAAAGTTCGACCGGATGTAAATACCCACTTTTTCCCCTGCCGGAAAATATCCAAGTGTTGGATTTTTCCGTGGTTTAAAGACGTTCTGAGTAGTGCAAGTAACGCGATGGTCCCTCTAGAAGACAACAAACCTTCACTCGATTATGTGACCGTCTTGAACTGCCCTTTGAACCTTAGGGTTTGGGGCAGTATGGCGTGCCACATGTGAGGCGTTGGCTTGACCCTTCTACGGCTGGACCGTTGGTACTGAGGCACGAACTGAATGATTTTAGACTTATTTCATGTGTTGAGCTATATCGGGAAAACTTGGGTGTTCGATTGTTCGATCGGAAAGTTTAACATTTTTTATTTATCTGGAATGTGATACAATAATTGGAATTCACAAGTAGTTATGAGATAACTGGATGAATGCTATAAACACAGCACTTTAGACTCATATGATTGGTTGCCACGGAATTTTGATGTGATCAAAAGTCCGTCGCAATTACGTAGCGTACGCGGATATTCGCCGGTAAACTTAATAGACAGCTACACCCCACAGCCCCTACCAAGTGACTGTAGGAGAACCCCGTCGCCGAAAGCATCCGTTAGGGTGCTCGCGGAAGCGGTGTTCCGCCTTGGTGCACTTCGTCGACGGTATCGGGGGTGCAGCCGCCTACTAAAGTTTGCGACGAGCATTCGATCAGGATGTCGGGAATCTTGTTGAATTGCCCGACTTGATGTTGAAAAGAGTTTTCGATTTTGAGACTAAAATGCGGGGTTTATAATTGTTAGGCATGCGATGTCTAACGAATTCATTTGATTAGGCATGCGATGTCTAAAGAGTTTGCGGATTCCAACTGTTGTAGTTTTACACTTTCTTTTCTGTGACCGTAAGTGTAATATGTGATATCGCCGGTTTCGTTGCTATATGCCAACGACAATTGGGATATGCATGTTTACTTACGTTGATGACATGTGATGTTATGTGTTGCTGGATATGTTATATTGGATCGTCGCGTTTGAATAGCCGGGGTTTTTTATGTGAGACGAGTGTTTTTCATTTTCATTCATGTAAAAACTTGTATGTAATATTCTTTTATTGGGGCACTTCCAGGTTGCGGAAGTTGTCACCGTTGATGTATATTATTTACTTTTCCGCACTAGAATAGACCCAAGGAGGAGGGCACAGGTAACCGGGTTCTGGAGTCCAGTGGGAGACCAACTCGAGGAGTCGAGTCCGGGTCTCCTAACTCTGGAATTGGTAGGGTTGCTTGCCGCTCTCGTAGGGGTCTAGGGGTATGGGTTTGGCTTTTCATCGCGACCGTGGAATCCGTGTTTTATACTGGCTCGTATTGAAAATACGGACGTCCTAGTATATCCAATATTTCATATGATTCTTCTGCTGCGAAATCTGTGATGTGATCATTTGATGTTTTGTGATAAATACTGTATATAGTATATATGATATATTATATAGGCGTTACTTATGTTTTACACCCGCGCTAGCCCAGCCCCGCTCTGCCGTTAGTCACCTAACCTAACGGTCCACGAGGGGACATCGAGGCGAATGCGGATGGCATAAGTGTACGTCGTATTTATCTATGATGTTTAGGTACTGAAATGATGGGACTTCATTAATATGATTAATG
Source organism: Agapanthus africanus (assembly GCA_030015575.1). Lineage (NCBI taxonomy): Eukaryota > Viridiplantae > Streptophyta > Magnoliopsida > Asparagales > Amaryllidaceae > Agapanthus > Agapanthus africanus. Next base: position 571,068,939 of record JASDDO010000022.1, read on the forward strand.
AAAGTAAAAGAAAGCTAAAGATGTTGTAGAATCGAATTTCAAAATAAAATAGGTAGCTACAGTTCTTGCTTTGTACAGTGATGTATATGATATATCCCGCACCTTATTCGATAAGGAAAGGACCGAGATCCCTTCACCGGGAGTGACTCCTTTAGCAATAACTGGCAGATGCTACACACTCGGTTTGTCTTTTGATTGCTTTTTAGAGTTTTTGCTTTGCACAGTGATATATATGATATATCCCGCACCTTATTCGACGAGGAAAGGACCGACGATCCCTTCACTGGGAGTGACTCCTTTAGCAAAACTATAAAAGCCTTAAAAACACTCCATTTCAAAATCATTTGATTCTACAACGATATCAAGTTCATTACGCAATAGGTTTTCAGAAAAACCTGTCGTAGCCCTTCGTCATTTCAGATAAGTTGTATATAGTATTCGTGCTGCATTTGTTGGCTTTCGTCAAGGTGCAGTGTGCGGTAGCTATATGCTGCTTATCTGCTGCATACGATGCGATTGGATTAGGGTAGTCGTGCGGCATTGTTGGCTTTCGTCAAGGGTCGTGCGGGTGGGTTTAATTCAATCAGGAAATGACGGGTTGAACTTGACTAGCGGGCTATGGTTTGTTGGCTTTCGTCAAGGTCATAGAACGTTAGGGGCAAAATATTATCTGGAATTTCAAGTGTTGAAATTTGCAATGAGATTGCATACCTTCTATGAGATTGTTGGATCCCGATACCCGCTGCGAGTAAGACTTACTCCTGGGAGAGTTTTACACATTACAATTAGCCGATCAAGTAGGTGTCTAGAAAGGTGTTAACGAGGTTATGCCTCTGGGAAAACGAGGTTTACATTAATTAGGTTCCTGCGAAAGCACGGGGCACCTCCCTCAAAGTACCGACACTGGCCTGGCTGAAAGATTGGCGAACTTGTAGAGTGTAATTAATCCCGGCTAGTCTTTCCTTTTAGGGTTTGAACGAAGATTTGATAAAAACAGTGGGAGCCATCCTGATTAGATAAAATAATAACCAATCTTTTCTTGCAAGAGCGCACGCTGAGTGTTTTCTTCTCTCTCTCTCCAGGTAGCGACCATATCACGCCTTAATCAAGATAATAATACGGAACATTGACCGAACCCGCTTGTTATACTGAGCTGGGGAACGTTGGTCCCGCTCCAACTTATAATTGTTATAAGACAGAGCAGGAAATAGGGGATTACCAGAATTCCCGTGCCGCCCAAACGAAGAGAGTGCATGCTGATGCATCATCTTCGGGTGTGTTCATTATAAAGAACTGTTTCTCAGTATCCTCTACGTCCTAGGTATTTGATACCGGATCAGGATCCCAGATATGTAATCTGTTACATAGGGCTACAGAAAGGTAGAGAACTGAGAACGGGTGATAAGTTTCATGAGGCAGAAAACGGGGCAAGTGTTGCAGCCAAGTCTGTTGGTCACTGTCACCCTGTATTACAAATACATTGATTCTGAATGAATGTTATTAGATACCGAACCTGATATACAAAATCATATCAGTCTCTTTATTAGTAAAGAAATGATAAAATTTTGTATTGTTGGATAATGTTTTGAACATTTCCTATATCAAAAGTTGATCGGTTCAGGCACGTTATCTAAAAGCATTAATGTTCTAAATCAAACTACAGTTCCGAGTATACAGAACACACACAAGAGGAAGAGTTCAGAAATGAACGATTCCTTCTTGAGGCATTGTAGACTAGGTCATATCAATGCGACCCGACTGCCTGAAGTTACATTTAGATGCATATTTAAATCAGTTTGAATTTACATCTTGTGAAACTTGCCAGTCATGTCACAAAGATAAGATGACCATAGCTCTGTTTAATGGAAACAGAGAAAGAGTTAGTGAACTCTTGGGATTGATACATGTTGATGTATGTAAGGTCCCCTGTCTACACATGCCAAGACCGGTTCTTTTTACTTCATTACATTCTCTGATAATCTCTCAAGATTTAGACATATGTTCCTGTTGAAACACAAGTCCGAGCCTTTTGAGATATTCACAGAATATAAGTTAGAAGTAGAGAACCAATATGGGTATAAGTATTATGTCCTTTGATGAGATCAAGGAGGAGAATACTTGAGCACGGAAATCCTGGACTATTCTAAAGGAGAATGAGATTCTCTCTCAGAATTACTCCTCCGTATACACCATAGCACGATGGTATAACGGGGCGGAGCAGATACACCCTATTTGATATGGTGTGCTCTATGATGAGTACTACTGAGTTACCTTTTTCCTTTTGGGAGTTATGCACTTGAGAAGCAGCATACCTATTGAATAGGGTTCAAATCAAATCAGTTGCCTACCACTCCATATGAGATATGGAAAGGGAAGAGCCCATATCATAAGTTAGTTAAGATTTGGGGTTGTCCGGCCTATGTCTAAAAGCAAAATCCGGACAAGCTCGAGGCAAGCTCTGATATGTAGAACTGGAAATGTTCCATCTATACAAACTGCAGCTGATGATTTGACAGAACCAAAGGATTCAGTAGATACCAACGAACCTCAGCCTCTCCGCCGATCTAGCAGGGTTCCTCACCCACCTGAGAGTTACTTCGGTTTCTCTATGACAGTGGGAGCGAGGAATGCATCATGAGATGATGACCCAACTAGTTTCGAGCAGGCCATCAGGAGTGGGACTCTGTAAGAATGGCTGGATGCTTAGGGATCTGAGATGGAATCCTAATACACCAACAAAGTATGGACTTTGGCTGCTATATCTGAAGGGTTAAATTCCCATCAAGAGCAAGTATATCTTGAGAAGATTACTTGGTGTAGATGGAAAAGTTGAGACTTTCAAAGCTAGACTTGTTAAAGGTTTTTGTCTTCAACCAGGCGTGGATAATGATGAAACCTTTTCTAGGGCCTATGCTTAAGTCCATCCAGATCCTACTTGCCACGGCTACATACCATGACTACGATATCTGGCGGTTGGGTGCCATGACTGCTTTTTTAGATGGTGTTTTAGAAGAGAGCGTCTATAAGTACATAGCCAGAGGGCCTCGTAGACAGTGGGAGCAGCGGAAACGTGTGCAAGATGTTTTATAGGATAAAGCAGGCATCGCGGAGATGGAACGTCTGTTTTTGATGTGGTATTCAAACAGTTTGACATCATCAAAATGGTAGATGAACCTTGTATATACAAAAAGGTAGTAGGGAGTATGGTGGTGATCCTCGTAGAGTACGTGGATGACATACTCCTGATAGGGAAGGAGTTTCCTATGCTACGCTCGATCAATCTCCGCTTATCACAAGGATTCTCCAAAAGGATCAAATTGATACCTCCTAAATCCTGAGTTTTCATCTATGAGATAGATGTTATTTGGGTGTTAGAATACTCACTAGCTGTAGTGAGATGGTATCAATTGATCCTGGGGAGAATCACTGGAAAGGTTCCAGGGTGATAAAGACGACTGAATGTCAGTCGCATGCATTGTCTTTACCCTCAGCGCAGGGACGGTATGTTGGAAGAGTTCCAAGCTAGATACCGTGGCATACTAGACGATAAAGGTGTAGGGTTCCTAGGCACACAAATGAAGTCTCACAAGGTATCAAACATGGCTAATTCAAATTTTACGGGTGCCTACAAACCCTAATACGGATCGTTAACTAGATATTTAGGCGAAACGATGCAAATAATCAACTTTATCTGAAAGGAAGGGGCTACAACCTTTGTAGATCCGGTCCACCACTTCCTAAGCTCCGCGATGATCTCCCTCCACTGTCCAAATCGAACCCATGACTCTAGCATCGGCATCATCGAAGAATGGGCGGGCTTGATCGTCGGTTCGATGCCGAAGATGATCTACGTCGAGGCATCACAAGAACAAGCTCCAACTTCACCAAGCCATGAAAAATTGTGAAGGAAACACCCTATACAACTTGGCAAGAGGTAGAGGATGAAGAAATAGGAAGTGGGTAGACTTTAGAATTGGATTTCTCACTTGTTTTGGTTAGTTGCCATTGAAGAGGCAAGCTTTTTCTTCATGTTGAAGAAGATGAAGAAGAAGAAGAAGATATGATAAGTGTTATTGAAAAATGAAAAAGAATTCATTCTTATCATCTTCTAACCTTAGTTAAGTGTAGAGAATGAATTAGGGTTAGTTTAAATGGTAAGGGTTAAGTATAAGACAAGAATGGAGACTAAGTCAAAACTTCAAGAATGCTCAACTAAAAACAAAACAAGTAACCATTCATTTATCCTTTTCATTTTCCAAAATGAATAAATGAATAAGATAAATGAATAAGTAATTAAGTAAACAAAACCCTAATCATTAACTTAACCATAGTTTAATTCTTTACACTTAACCAAATAAGCATGTATCATCAAACATGATACAATCATGTGCACAAAAGTATATCACATATACAACTTGCACAATTCAAGTGAGAAAATCCATTTAAAGTGAAACAATACTAGTTAATGCAAAGTAATATATCAAATACATAATTATACATTAAATCATTAAATCAACACTTGATTTAACGATCCGGTCATATCGTATATAACCGACTAGTATCCAATGTATCGGCTTATCGAATAAATCCTTGATTCGATAACTAGGTTATATCGCATACAACCATTCGACACATTCATCGCGAGAATGAAATACGGAATCACATACACGCATTATTCTCGGTCCCGCACATATCTCATATGCGCTCCTATTTCGTTTCTCTTGAACCAGGAAACCTCTGTGTAGGACTCTAAAGACTCGTCAATACGCCGGCAGCAGATGATGATCATATCAAACACCCACAAGCCGCAAGCGGTCTGCTAAACGTAACGGCCACCCGGGTATTGAGCGATCAGAAGATCGACGAGCAAGCCCGCTCACACTCCTGTGAATCCAACCAGTAACACTTACCATATAGTCCGGTCTGTTCGTCTGATATGTCGCATATCTCGCCTAGGGGTGGTAAACGTCAGACCCCAGTAGCTTGATAAGTCATGCCGACGTGAGGTCCATAACATTCGTGAAACTACTGATAACTCTTACCAGTATATCACAGCAACCCTGGCCAGGAATTTCCTGTTATGGCCAGTCGAGCATAGCGCAACATCAACCCCCAATACCGGGAGAGACGAATCCCCTCCTATCGCTCATTGCCTCCATGTGAATCGGGACTGTACCCAATAACCACCTGTTTGCACAACTCAGTAGGGCCGTGGTAGGGTGGAAATCAAAGCACAGTGGGAGACACACAAGACTCTATGACGATCTCGGGTCAACAGACTAAGCTGTACCAGTGTCACCAGAGAACTGCCATCTGACGTGAGGTATAATACCATCTGGGAGTTCTCGGCGAGTCCGTTTAGTGTACCCAGTCTCCACTGAGCACCCGCATACCATCTCCGATGTCAAACACCAATGGATATGGGATCATCCATCGCCCATCGCATGGGTCGAGAAGATATACGCTAGTCTACTCTGGAATATCGATGCCCCGTCTCGATATTCCCACGACTAGGAACAATGAAGGATGTACTCATTGACTACCCAGGCCCCACTAGTATGATCTGCATCATAGTCCTGGAAGTCGAGTGCACATCCTGAGGGCTTTATCAACATGTAACAGAGAGACGGAAAGTATACACGTTAAGATAAAGAGCAACCAGATAGCGTACTATCATGTCGAGCAAGAAAGTCCTACCTATATATGTCTCAGCATCCACTACAATATACATCCAATGTACAGTAATGGCCTCTAGGGCATACATATAACTAACAATCTCCCACTTGCACTAGGGCCATCTGTAGCAGTGGTTGCAGTATCACATACTCAACCATCCCCTAAAAGTCTCTCTTTGGGAAAAGTCCTTTGTGAGTGGATCCGCCGTGTTGTCCTCTGAGTCTACTCTCCTAACCTCGATCACCCCAGAGATCAACTATCTCCATGATCAGGTGATGCTTCATCAGAATTTGTCTGGGTCACTGATGGGACCAGGGTTCCAGGGCCGAAGCCACACATCCATTGTCATACAATGGCAGGAACCTAGTTCATCTTATGAACCAATATACACCCAAACTTTCTCTTTGGTAGTATCTTCAATAGCGATGTTACCAGCCTTTATCGTCTAGTTTGCCACGGTATCTATCTTGGAACTCTTCCAACATACCGTTCCTCTACTGAGGGTAAAGACAATGCCCGTGACTGACATTCAGTCGTCTTTATCACCCTGGAACTCTTCCTGTGATTCTCCCCACGATCGATTGATACCATCTCTCTACATCTAGTGAGAATCCTAGCATCCATTTACATCTATCTCATAGATGAAAACTCAGGATTTAGGAGGTATCACTTTGATCCTATTTAGAGAATCCTTGTGATAATAGGAGATTGACCGATCGTAGTATAGGAAACTCTTTTCCTATCAAGAGTATGTTGTCTACGTATAATACGAAGATGACCACCTTACTCTCTACTACCCTTTTGTATATACAAGGTTCATCTACCATTTTGATGAAGTCAAACACTTTGACTATCACATCAAAACAGACGTTCCAACTCCGCGATGTCTGCTTTATTCTGTAAAGCAACTTGCACACGTTTCCGCTGCTCCCACTGTCTACGAGGCCCTCTGGCTGTGTACTTACAGACGTTCTCTTCTAAATCAGTATTTAGAAAAGCAGTCATGGCACCCAACCGGCAGATATCGTAGTCATGGTATGTAGCCGTGGTAAGTAGCCGTGGTAAGTAGGATCTGGATAGACTTAAGCATAGCTACTGGAAAAAGGTTTCATCATTATCCACGCCTGGTCGATGATGAAAACCTTTAACAAGTCTAGCTTTGAAAGTCTCAACTTTTCCATCTACACTAAGTAATCTTCTCAAGATATACTTGCTCCTGATGGGGATTTAACCCTTCAGATATAGCAGCTAAAGTCCATACTTTGCTGGTGTACATGGATTCCATCTCAGATCGCTAAGCATCCAGCCATTCTTACAGAGTCCTTACTCTCGATGGCCTGCTCGAAACTAGTTGGGTCATCATCTTATGATGCATTCCTCGCTCCCACTGTCATCGAGAAACCGAGGTATCTCTCAGGCGGATGAGGAACCCTACTAGATCGGCGGAGAGGCTGAGGTTCGTCGGGAACTATAGAATCCTTTGGTTCTGTCAAATCATCAACTGCAGTTTTGTATAGCTGGAAGCTTTCCAGTTCTACAGAACTGATCCTGCCTCGATCTTGTCCGGATTTTGCTTTAAACATAGGCCGGACAACCCTAAATCTTAACTAGCTTAAGACACGGGCTCTTCCCATACCATATCTCATATGGAGTGGTAGGCACTGATTTGATTCAAACCTAATTCAATATGTATGCAGCTTCTCAAGTGCATAACACCCAAAAGGAAACAGGTTACTCAGTAATACTCATCATAGAGCACACGATATCTAATATTGTGTGATTGCTCCGCCCTGATACACCGTTGTGCTGTGGTGTATTCAGAGGAGTAACACTGAGAGAAAATCTCATTCTCCTTTAGAATAGTCCAGGAATTCTATGCACAAGTATTCTCCTCCCTGATCTTATCATAGAACATAATACTTATACCCATATTTTGGTTCTCTACTTCTAACTTATATTCTGTGAATATCTCAAAAGGTTCGGACTCATGTTTCAACAGGAACATATGACTGAATCTTGAGAGATTATCAGAGAACGTAATGAAGTATAAAGAACCAGTCCTGGCATGTGTAGACAGGAGACCTTACGTACATCATAATGTATCAGTCCCAAGAGTTTACTAACTCTTTCTCTGTTTCCAATAACAGAGCTATGGTCATCTTATCTTTGTGACATGACTGGCAAGTTTCACAAGATGTAAATTCAAACTGATTTAAATATGCATCTAAAATGTAACTTCAGCCAGTCCGGTCGCATTGATGTGACCTAGTCTACAATGCCTCAAGAAGGATTCGTTCATTTCTGAACTCTTCCTCTTGTGTGTGTTCTGTATACGAGGAACTGTAGTTTGATTTAGAACGTCAATGCTTTTAGATAACGTGCCTGAACCGATCAACTTTTGATATAGGAAATGTTCAAAACATTATCCAACAATACCAAATTATATCATTTCTTTAGTAATAAAGAGACTGATATGATTTTGTATATCAGGTCGGTATCTAATAGCATTTGTTCAGAATCAATGTATTGGTAATACAGGGTTATAGTGACCAACAGACTTGGCTGCAACACTTGCCCCGTTTTCTGACTCATGAAACTTATCACCCGTTCTCAGTTTTCTACCTTTTTGTAGCCCTATGTAACATATTACATATCTGGGATCCTGATCCGGTATCATATACCCAGGATGCAGAGGATACTGAGAAACAGTTCTTTGTAATGAACACACCCGAAGGAGATGCATCTCATGCACTTTCTTCGTTTGGGCGGCATGGGAATCCTGGTATTCCCCTATTTCCTGCTCTGTCTTATAACAATTATAAGTTAGAGCGGGACCAACGTTCCCCAGCTCAGTATAACAGGCGGGTTCGGTCAATACATCCATATTATTATCTTGATTAAGGCGTGATATGGTCGCTACCTGGAGAGAGAGAGAAGAAAACACTCAGCGTGCGCTCTTGCAAGATCAGATTGGTTATTTATTTTATCTAATCAGGATGGCTCCCACTGTTTTTATCAAATCTTCCTTCAAACCCTAAAAGGAAAGACTAGCCGGGATTAATTACACTCTACAAGTTCGCCAATCTTTCAGCCAGGCCAGTGTCGGTACTTTGAGGGAGGTTCCCCGTGCTTTCGCACGGACCTAATTACAGTAAACCCCGTTTTCCCAGAGGCGTAACCCCGTTGACACCTTTCTAGACACCTACTTGATCGGCTAATTGTAAAGTGCAAAACTCTCCCAGGAGTAACAATTACTCGCAGTGGGTATCGGGATCCAACTATCATATAGAAGGTATGCAATCTCATTGCAAGTTTCAACACTTGAAACTCCCGATAAAGGTTTTTACCCCTAGCACCTATGACCTTAACTATGGTCAACAAATCATAAGTACTAGTCAAGTTCTACCCGTCATTTCGTGATTAATTAGACCCACCCACATGACCCTTAACTAAGGTCAACAAAGTTACGCGACTGTCCTAACTAATCACATCATATGCGGTGTAGGAAGACATCACTTAGCTACCGTACACTGTGCCTTAACTAAAGTCAACAAACACAGCACGAATACTAAGTACTCTACTTCCTAAAATGACGGAGGGTTGCGAATGGTTTTTGTGAAAACATTTAACGCTTTGAACTTGATCTCGTTGCGGAATCAAATGGTTTTTAAATGGAATGTTTTTGAGGCTTTTCTAGTTTTGCTAAAGGGGTCACTCCCGGTGAAGGGATCGTCGGCCCTTTCCTCGTCGAATGAGGTGCGGGATATATCATATATATCACTGTGCAAAGCGGAAACTATAGAAGCGATCAAATGACAAACCGAGGGTTGTAGCATCTGCCAGTTATTGCTAAAGGAGTCACTCCCGGTGAAGGGATCTCGGTCCTTTCCTCATCGAATAAGGTGCAGGATGTTCTATAATGAACACCGCGATGCAAAGCAAGAACTGTAGCTACCTGTTTTCATTTTGAAATTCGATTCCACAACATCAATTAGGTTTATTTTCTTTCATTAATCTCATTAATGAATATCCCATCATTTAAATTACCTAAACATCACAGATAAATATGACGCACACTTATGCCATCCGCATTCGCCTCGATGTCCCCTCGTGCACCGTTAGGTTAGGTAACTAATGGCAGAGCAGGACAGGGCTAGCGCGGGTGTAAAACATAAGCAACGTCTATATAATATATCAAATATACTATATACTATATCTATCACAGAACATCACATGATCACATCACAGATAACGCAGCAGAAAGAATCATATGAAATATTGGATATACTAGGACGTCTGTGTTTTTAATACGAGCCAGTATAAAACACGGATTCCACGGTCGTGATGAATAGCCAATCCCACACCCCTAGACCCCTACGAGAGCGGCAAGCAACCCTACCAATTCTAGGGTTAGGAGACCCGGACTCGACTCCTCGAGTTGGTCTCCCTCTGGACCCCAGAACCCAGTTACTTGTGCTCCCCTCCTTGGGTCTATCCTAATACGGAAAAGTAAATAATATACAAATGGTGACAACATCCGCAACCTGGAAGTGCCCCAATAAAAGAATATTACATACAAGTTTTTACATGAATGAAAATTAAAAAACACTCATCTCACATAAAAACCCCCGGGCTATTCAAACACGACGATCCAATATAACATATCCAGCAACACATAACATCACATGTCATCAACGTAAGTAAATATGTCCATCCCAATTGTCGTTGACATATAGCAACGAAATCGGCGATATCACATATTACACTTACGGTCACAGAAAAGAAAGTGTAAAACTACAACAGTTGGAATCCGCAACATCTTTAGACATCGCATGCCCAATCAAATGAATTCCTTAGACATCACATGCCTAACAATTATAAACCCCGCATTTCAGTCTCATTATCGAAAACTCTTTTCAATATCAAGTCGGGCAATTCAACAGAATTCCCGACATTTTGATCGAATGCTCGTCGCAAACTTTAGTAGGCGGCCGCACCCCCGACGCCGTCGACGAAGTGCACCAAGGCGGAACACCTCTACCGCGAGCACCCAAACGGATGCTTTCGGCGACGGGGTTCTCCTACAGTCACTTGGTCGGGGCTATGGAGTGAGGCTGTCTATTAAGTTTACCCGGCGAGTATCCGCGTACGCTACGTGATTGCGACGGACTTTTGATCACATCAAAATTCCGTGGCAACCGATCAAGTGAGACTAAACTGCTATGTTTATAATATTCATTCCGTTATCTCATAACTATTTGTGAATTCCAATTATTGTATCACATTCCGGATAAACAGAAAATGCTAAACTTTTCGATCGAACAATCGAACACCCAAGTTTTCCCGATACTACTCAACACATGAAATAAGTCTAACAACATTCAGTTCGTGCCTCAGTACCAACGGTCCAGCCGTAGAAGGGTCAAGCCAACGCCTCACATGTGGCACGTCGTACTGCCCCAAACCCGAAGGTTTAAAGGGCAGTTCAAGACGGTCACATAATCGAGTTAAGGTTTGTTGTCTTCTAGAGGGTCCATCGCGTTACTTGCACTACTTAGAACGTCGTTAAACTACGGAAAAAACCAACAATTGGAAATTTCCCGGCAGGTGAAAAAGTGGGTATTTATATCCGGTCGAACTTTTTAACATATTCTAAAAATACCCGGAAAAAGCACACCGACAAAAATTAGACAGTCCGATCGAATACACCGAGTCCCCAATACAACCAAGAAAATACAACTCTGGAATAAATATTAAAATATTCCCAGGAAAACCAGCAATAGAAAACATGAATTACTGTGCAAAGTTTGAAGGCCAATCAAGTCACGTGACCGCGGAACCGCCGCAGAACCCAGGCTTCTGCCGCGGTTCCGCCGCGCAATGGAGGTATCAATGAAAAATTTTTGCATCGTAATTCTTAGAATTCCCTGCTGGATTTTCTGCATATTTTAATTTCGAAAAAACCACGATTTCAGAAAAAGTCCAGAGAGCAATATTAGGGTTTGGGTTTTGATTCGATCGGAGTTCTAATTCCGTCTAGACTTCGCCTAAGGCTCTAGCTAGGCTCTGATACCACTGTAGGGTTCCTAGGCACACAAATGAAGTCTCACAAGGTATCAAACATGGCTAATTCAAATTTTACGGGTGCCTACAAACCCTAATACGGATCGTTAACTAGATATTTAGGCGAAACGATGCAAATAATCAACTTTATCTAAAAGGAAGGGGCTACAACCTTTGTAGATCCGGTCCACCACTTCCTAAGCTCCACGATGATCTCCCTCCGCTGTCCAAATCGAACCCATGACTCTAGCATCGGCATCATCGAAGAATGGGCGAGCTTGATCGTCGGTTCGATGCCGAAGATGATCTATGTCGAGGCATCACAAGAACAAGCTCCAACTTCACCAAGCCATGAAAACTTGTGAAGGAAACACCCTATACAACTTGGCAAGAGGTAGAGGATGAAGAAATAGAAAGTGGGTAGACTTTAGAATTGGATTTCTCACTTGTTTTGGCTAGTTGCCATTGAAGAGGCAAGCTTTTTCTTCATGTTGAAGAAGATGAAGAAGAAGAAGAAGATATGATAAGTGTTATTGAAAAATGAAAAAGAATTCATTCTTATCATCTTCTAACCTTAGTTAAGTGTAGAGAATGAATTAGGGTTAGTTTAAATGGTTAGGGTTAAGTATAAGACAAGAATGGAGACTAAGTCAAAACTTCAAGAATGTTCAACTAAAAACAAAACAAGTAACCATTCATTTATCCTTTTCATTTTCCAAAATGAATAAATGAATAAGTTAAATGAATAAGTAATTAAGTAAACAAAACCCTAATCATTAACTTAACCATAGTTTAATTCTTTACACATAACCAAATATGCATGTATCATCAAACATGATACAATCATGTGCACAAAAGTATATCACATATACAACTTGCACAATTCAACTGAGAAAATCCATTTAAAGTGAACCAATACTAGTTAATGCAAAGTAATATATCAAATACATAATTATACATTAAATCATTAAATCAACACTTGATTTAACGATCCGGTCATATCGTATATAACCGACTAGTATCCAATGTATCGGCTTATCGAATAAATCCTTGATTCGATAACTAGGTTATATCGCATAGAACCATTCGACACATTCATCGCGAGAATGAAATACGGTATCACATACACGCATTATTCTCGGTCCCGCACATATCTCATATGCGCTCCTATTTCGTTTCGCTTGAACCAGGAAACCTCTGTGTAGGACTCTAAAGACTCGTCAATACGCCGGCAGCAGATGATGATCATACCAAACACCCACAAGCCGCAAGCGGTCTGCTAAACGTAACGGCCACCCGGGTATTGAGCGATCAGAAGATCGACGAGCAAGCCCGCTCACACTCCTGTGAATCCAACCAGTAACACTTACCGTATAGTCCGGTCTGTTCGTCTGATATGTCGCATATTTCGCCTAGGGGTGGTAAACATCAGACCCCAGTAGCTTGATAAGTCATGCCGACGTGAGGTCCATAACATTCGTGAAACTACTGATAACTTTTACCAGTATATCACAGCAACCCTGGCCAGGTATTTCCTGTTATGGCCGGTCGAGCATAGCACAACATCAACCCCCAATACCGGGAGAGACGAATCCCCTCCTATCGCTCATTGCCTCCATGTGAATCGGGACTGTACCCAATAACCACCTGTTTGCACAACTCAGTAGAGCCGTGGTAGGGTGGAAATCAAAGCACAGTGGGAGACACACAAGACTCTATGACGATCTCGGGTCAACAAACTAAGCTGTACCAGTGTCACCAGAGAACTGCCATCTGACGTGTGGTATAATACCATCTGGGAGTTCTCGGCGAGTCCGTTCAGTGTACCCAGTCTCCACTGAGCACCCGCATACCATCTCCGATGTCAAACACCAATGGATATGGGATCATCCATCGCCCATCGCATGGGTCGAGAAGATATACGCTAGTCTACTCTGGAATATCGATGCCCCGTCTCGATATTCCCACGACTAGGAACAATGAAGGATGTACTCATTGACTACCCAGGCCCCACTAGTATGATCTGCATCATAGTCCTAGAAGTCGAGTACACATCCTAAGGGCTTTATCAACATGTAACAGAGAGACGGAAAGTATACACGTTAAGATAAAGAGCAACCAGATAGCGTACTATCATGTCGAGGAAGAAAGTCCTACTTATATATGTCTCAGCATCCACTACAATATACATCCAATGTACAGTAATGGCCTCTAGGGCATACATATAACTAACAAAAGGCTGGATACATCGCTACATAAGATGCTACCAAAGAGGCTGTCTGGGTGTATATCTGTTCATGAGATGAACTTAGTTCCTCCCATTGTGTGACAATGGAGTTGTGGCTTTTGCCAAGGAACGTCCGTCCCATTAGTGATCCAGACATATTCTGAGGCAGTGTCACCTGATCATGGAGATAGTTGATCTCCAGGATGATCGAGGTAAGGAGAGTAGACTCAGAGGACAACACGGCGAATCCACTCACGAAGGCCTATTCCCAGAGAGAGACTTTTATGGGATGGTTGAGTATGAGATACTACAACCACTGCTACAGATGGCCCTAGTGCTAGTGGGAGAATGTTAGTAATATGTATGCCCTAGAGGCCATTACTGTACATATGATGTATTTTGTAGTGGATGCTGGGACATATATAGGTAGGACTTTCTTGCTCGACATGATAGTATGCTATCTGGTTGCTCTTTATCTTAACGTGTATACTGATTGTCTCTCTGTTACATGTTGGTAAAGCCCTTAGGATGTGTACTTGACTACCTAGACTATGATGCAGATCATACTAGTGGAGACATGGTAGTCCATAAGTACATCCTTCAAGGTCCCTAGTCGTGGGTGTATCGAGACGGGGCATCGATAGACCAGAGTAGACTAGCGTATACCTTCTCGACCCATACAGATGGGCGATGGATGATCCTATATCCATTGGTGTTTGACATCAGAGATGATATACGGGTGCTTAGTAGAGACTGGGTACACTGGACGGACTCGCCGAGAACTCCCAGATGGTATTATACCTTAAGTCAGATGGCAGTTCTCTGGTGACACTGGTACAGAGTAGTCTGTTGACCCGAGATCGTCATAGAGTTTTGTGTGGTTCCCACTGTGCTTTGATTTCCACCTTACCACGTCCAAGAGGGCGTGCAAAACGGTGGTTTTTGGGTACAGTCCCGAATCACATGGAGGCAATGAGCGATAGGAGGGGAATCGTCTCTCCCGGTATAGGGAGTTGATGTTGCACTGTGTTCGATTGGCTATAACTGGAAATCCCTAGCCAGGGTTGCTGAGATTTACTGGTAAGTGTTACCAGTAGTTTCTCAAACTGTTATAGACCTCATATCGACACGACTTATCGAGCTATTGGGGTCTGACGTTTACCATCCTTAGGCGAGATATGCGACATATCAGACGACGAGACCGGACTGTACGGTAAGTGTTACTGGTTGGATTCACAGGAGTGTGAGCGGGCTTGCTCGTCGATCTTCTGATCCCTCAATACCCGGGTGGCCGTTACGTTTAGCAGACCGCTTGCGGCTTGTGGGTGTTTGATATGATCATCATCTGCTGCCGGCGTATTGACGAGTCTTTAGAGTCCTACACAGAGGTTTCCTGGCTTAAGCAAAACGAAATAGGAGCGCATATGAGATATGTGCGGGACCGAGAATAACATCAGTATGTGATACTGTATTTGATTCTCGCGACTTGTGACATTGATCGGTTATATACGATATAGCCGGGTTGTCGGATCAAGTGTTGATTCGATAAGTTGTTACTATTGATATTAGTCGGTTATATGTGATATGACCGGATCATTAAGTCAAGTGTTGATTTAATGATTTAATGGATAATTATATATTTGATATATCACTTTACATTAACTAATATAGGTTCATTTAAATGGATTTTCTCACTTTATGTGCACATTGTATATGTGATATACTTTTGTACACTAGTTTGTATCATGTTTGATGATACATGCTAACTTGAGTATGTGTAAAGATTAGACCATGGTTGTGTAATGGTTGGGGTTTTCTTTTTAATTATCTATTTATTTATTTCCTTTTGGCAAGAAATAAAATGGTTGCTACTTTTGTTTTATATTGAAAGTTCATGAAGGTTTGAAAGGTTGACCATTTTGTTTCTTTCTTTTAACCCAACCATTCAACTTAACCCTAGTCTATTCTCTACACCTAACCAAGGTTAGGATATGATAAGTATTCATATTATTTTTCTTTTAAAGAAATACTTATTATATTCTATCATCTTCTTCTTCTTCTTCAAGAAGAAAAGCTTGCCTCCATCAATGGCAACTTGAGCAAATGAGTGAGAAATCCAATTCTAAAGTGAACCTACCTCCTATTTCTTCATCCTCTACCTCTTGCCAAGTAGTATAGGGTGTTATCTTCACAAGTTTCATGACTTGGTGCAGTGGGAGCTTGATCTTGTGATGCCTCGACGTAGATCATCTTCGGCATCGTAGTCGATGACTTAGCCCGCCCTTTCTCCGATGAAGCCGACGCTAGAGCCCGGGATTCGATGATCGCAGCGAGGAGACATCATCACGGAGCTATGGAGGTGGAGCACCGGATCTACAAAGGTTGTATTTCCGTTCACTTCTTAGTTAAGTAGTTAACTAGTTGTATGTTTCGCCTAAATTCTAGTCAACGATCCGTATTAGGGTTTCTCGGCACTTGTAAAATTTGAAATTGGCATGGTTGATTCCTTGTGAGACCTCATTAGTGTGCCCAGGAACCCTACATTGATAAGGTTAGGGTTGTACACTGCGGTGTACGTCTCCCTCTTCCAGTATCCCATGCTTCCCACCCGGTGGTTCAAGGCCTTCTTGGAGCAGTAGAACATTCCTACTCACACTTTCCTCGCAATGGACCGAGAAGTGTCAATTTCTCTGGAGGAATTCACAGAGGTCTCCGGTTTACCGGTTATAGGGGAGCACTATGAGGAGTTGCTTCCTACAGACGAGTAAGTCTTCAGTGCTAAGCCGGCAGTAAGGGGCCTCAATCCAGAGAATGCTGTTCAACATCAATTCCCAAGTCTGATCAAGGTGTTGAACATCTATGAGGCCTTTTTCATCGAACGTGGGAGTCGCGGAGTTAGTTTCGAGGATTTCTTCGCTCGGTTCCTTCACCCAAACGTCCTCTCGGCAGAAGGTGCCAAGTTTGCCACACTTGATGACCTTTTCGGTCTAGATTTGGATAACCTGCCGGCGAAGGAAATAGACCAAAAGGGTTTTTTCCTTCCTAACCCCCCGACTGTGTCTTTTGCGGAAGTTGTAGCCCCCGGGATGGACGAAGAGGCCTTCTTCTTAGGATTTCTTAGGCTATGGCTGAGTTGGTTTGCGCTCCCGATGCATTCTCGCCATATGCGGCCCTCTGTCTTTTACCCAGCTCACCGGATGACCATTGGGGTAAAAGTGGCTGTTGGGATCGCCGGCTTGGCACACCTGTATCACGGACTCAGTCAAGCGGCGGATGCTAATGAGCCTGGGGTGCTGCACGTGATCTTCCCGATGCACTACTTCATATCATGGCTCAAGCTACATACATCGGGCGTCTTCGGCATGCACAAAAGGCCCTCGTTCTATGACAGGTGCAGCTTCCATCGCATCATACAGCTGATTGGCGCCTCAATTGTGACTCCATCGCCACGAAATGCCAGGGGTTTGCTCCTTCGCCCCCACACCATTAGAGACGGAGTGTCTTTCATTGACATAGTGTTGACTATTGGAAAGGCATCTACCACTGCAGTGCGGCCGTTGCAAGACACTGTCAAAGATGGATGTTAGATATGTATTCCCTAGAGGCCATTATTGTATAGTACTGGTTTGTATAATACATTTTGGAGGCTTGGGATATATATATGGTTTTACGACAGTCTTGCTCGATATAGTAGTATGCTACTTGGTTTGTTTCTATCTTAATATGTGTATATGTTTCTTTTAACATATCGCTAAAAAAATATTGGTAGAGCCCTTAGGATCTTTGTTTGACTACCGGCATTATGATGGCGATCACACTAGCGGGGGCTGGGTAGTCTATAAGCACATCCTTATTTTGGTCCCTAGTCGTAGGATTATCGAGACAGGGCATCGATACTCTAGAGTAGACTAGTGCATACGCTTCTCTTCCCAGCAGGGGAGATGGTCTGTCCCACAGCCATCAGTACGTTGTACTGGAGATAGTATGCTGGTGCTCGTTAGGTTACGTGTACACTGGACATGACTCGTCGGGAACTGTTGGTTTGTATTATACCTATCGTCAGTTAACAGTTCCCAGGTGACTTAAGTACAGCTTAGTCCGTTGACTTGACACTGTCACTCCGCCTCGAGTGTGTTACCACTGTTCTTAGATTACTACCCTACCACGGCTCTACTGAGTCGTGCAAACAGGTAGTAGTTGGGTGCAGTTCCGAAGAACTTGGAGGCAGTGACGGATATACAGGATTCTTCTCACCCGGTATTGGGGGTTGATATCGCGCTGTGTCTAGGAGAGCCATTACACAAAGTCCCTGGCCAGGGCAAGCGAGAATTGCTGGTAGGTTTTCCAGTAGATTCTCAGGGTGTTTTGGGCTATACTCCGACACGACTTGTACCGCTATTACGGGACTGACGTTTACCGCCCACCTAGGCCCGCCATGCGATACTCTCAGACGAACAGACTGGACTGTATGGAGATTGTCACATACAGGCTCAGTAGGAGTTCGGATGGGTTCACCTCATCAGTCTTCTTATCGGCATCTACCTGGGGACCGTTACGTACAGCTAGTGCCGCTTGCGGTCTGTGGTTAACCCCACTGCCAGCGTAGTGTCAAGTCTTTAGAGTCCCACACAGAGGGTTACTCGCCTTTGGGCAAAACTGAGTAGAGGTCGCATGGTTTTGCGACAGGGTTCGTTCACACTCGCGCACTTGTGCACGTTTGGTTACCGGGCAGTTATTACTAGTGGGCTTTGGTTTAAGCCAGATACTGGTATTGGTATTGGGATTGGTTTTGTCTCATTGTATCCGTGTTCCTCGGAACGCGGATGCGGGTGTGTATGCACAGTTGATAGAGGCAGAGGCAGAGGATTCTCATTAGGGTTGTTGACCGTTTGACTTTGGTTGACTTGTTGACCGTTGACTTTTTCCAAACCCTATTGAGAATGATAAATATGATTAATAATGATAATTAAGGATTGTTGTGTGATGGTTAGGTTGACCATTTGACCATGGTGGACATTTTGACCATTGTTGACATTTTGACCATAATCATTTCATATCAAAGATGCTTCTTGATCTTTGCAAATTGCATTTATTATGAAATGATAATGGTCATTCCATACTCACCATCACATTTTACTTTTTGATTATTATTGTTAATCTATTATTCTCATATGAGCATGGTTGCAAAAAGAGAGCTCTCATTCTATCATATCTTTTCTCTCTCTTTGCAAAAGCTCTTCTTCTTCCTCTCTCAAAGCTTAAGTTTTCCATGTGTTGGAAATCATAAGTTTTTGTGACAAAGCCACCATAACACATCTCTACTCAGTCTAGGCTACTAGGTTTGGCAAACCAAATACCTTAGTTACCTCTAGGTTGAGGTAGAAGCTCAAGTTCGAGGCCCTCGGGTGGATCTATCTTCGACAAAGAGGAGACGAGGAGGAGGAGCCGTACAAACTACTACAAGGAGCAAGTAAGGAGGAGAACAACAAGAAGAGAAGGAGTTCAAGAGAATAACAAGAAGAGAAGGAGTTCAAGACTAGGTATAACCATTCTACATAGTAGTTAGAACTTATAGATTTTATGTTAGTTTTGTTTAGCAACGATCCTTCATGAAACAGTCCATGTTACCTAGCTAAGGAAAAATTTTCGTTTTACCTATTCCGCCTCCCCGAAAGAACCGAGGTGGGTAACGTGGACCTAACAGTGGTATCAGAGCCTAGCTAAACACAAACTAGCATGTTAGCAAAGTATCTAGAATTTCGATCGGACAAAAATCGTAAAACACGTCCGGAAAAACCATGTTTCTGCCGATTTTTTATACTGCTCTAAAAATGATTTAACATACATGAAAAATCGGCTCAGGGTTTTGTAAAAACATAGAACAAAAACGATCCAGTGACTCGGTCAAAGCGTCGCGGATCCGCGGCTAGAACATGCTTCCTGCCGCGGAACTGCGGCCGAGTTGACTCTTCCGTGGATCGGGTTTTGTGCTGTGTTCTTATTTGGAAGTTTTGGGATTTTTAGTATATGTTGTTTCTGCCCAGATTTTCCAGAGAACAAATTTGTTTTTGGGGTGGTTACAAATCCGTATTTTGATCGAACTTTTCTAGACTTTGGCTAATGGGTTATATCTATGATGTGATATATGCACCGAACGTCGGCTAATCGCTATACGTCGATTAGTGGGGGTTGTGCATATCTGTGATCTGTAATGTTGATGGTTTGTGTATATGAATTCGTTAGATTGTCGCGGATGAATAGCCGGGGGTTGTGAGATGAGATTTTTCTTTATCTTTCAATTCATGTAATATGTAAATTGATGTAATATTATTTATTTGGCCGCACAACCGGGATGGGGTTGTAGCCGTTATTGTATAATTTTTTTTACTGTTTTTGCTCCTAGGATAGACCCAAGGTAGGGTGCACAAACTACCGGGTACCTCGAAGTGCCGAGTGGCCTACTCACGGCGTTGAGGGAGGTTGCTTCGCTTCGGGTACTTGGCGGGTAGTTTGCCTCACCCGTAGGGGTCTAGGGTGGGGTTTTGGCTATTCATCGCGACCGTGTAATCCGCTCTTCGTTACAGGCTCGTACGGAATGTGGATTCCTAGTATATCCAATGTGTTCATCTGTGATCTGGAATGGCTATCATTGCATCTGACGAATGTGTATATATCTATATGATATCTATTTAGGCGTTGCTTATGTTTTGCATCCGCGCTAGTCCATCCCCTGCACTGTCGTTAGTTAAGTAACTTAACGGGTGATGACGGGACCCCATGGAGAATGCGGATGGCATAAGCGTACGTCATATTTTCGTTGTTTTCTGCAATGGTAGGATTAACTGATGGGACGCATTAAATTAATGCAAAGAAAAATAAACCAAAAAGACGTTGTTGGAACAATTTTCAAAAAGCTGTTATTGCAAGGTCGTTCTCTTTTGTTTTGCATAGAGGTATTCGGTTATGAATGCCCAACACCTCAGTCGACGAGGCAAGGGCCGAGATCCCTTCATCCCGAGTGACCCCTTGGACAAAAAGTTTGCGTCAGGGTAATAACTTCACTATAGTCGATTATTCTTGCTTTGCATCGAGGTATTCAGTTTGGAATATCCTGCACCTCATTCGACGAGGAATGAGCCGAGATCCCTTCGCAGGGAGTGACCTCTTTTGCAAAAGTTTTCGCCGCTATATTTTCAAAAAGAAAATCATGTTCCTTCAACGTTATCAAGTTCATTACGTTAAAGGGTTTTTCGCTAAAAACCCAGCCGTAGCCCTCCGTCATTTCTTACAAGTAACACTTAGTATTCGTGCTGCGTTTATTGACTCCGTCAAAGCGTAGTGTACGGTAGCTGAGTGCTGCTTGTTTGTAGCAGTATATGGGATTGGTTAGGACAGTCGTATAACCTTGTTGACTCCGTCAAGGGTTATGCGGGTGGGTTTAATGTAATCCAGATAATGACGGGTTGAACTTGACTAGGACTCTTTGATTTGTTGACTCCGTCAAGGTCACTTGGGTCCTAGGGGCAAAAATCCACATCGGGAGTTTCTAAAGAAACTGAAACTTTCAGATTTAGCATACCTTCTGGAGTGTGTGACTAGAGTGGATTCCATCTAGGTCATCGCATAATGATAGTTGGATCCCGATCCCACTGATGAGTTGGATTACTCTCGGGAGATTTTTTCACTTAACAATCAATGCTATAAACCAAGTAGGTGTCTAGAACGGTGTTAGCGGGGCTACGACTCCAGGGAAAAGAGGTTATTTAATTAAGGAACTTCGCGAAAGCGTTGGAAAACCTCCCTCGAAGTACCAACACTAGCCTGGCTGAAAGGTTAACCAAGTATTGTGACGTGCGATTAATCCTGACTAGTTTTTCTTTTAGGGTTTGAAGAAGAATTTGAGAAAACAGTGGGAGCCATCCTGATTAGATAAATCAATAAACCAATCTAATCTTGCAAGAGCGCACACTGAGTGTTTCTTTTCTCTCTCTCCAGGTAGCAGCCATTTCACGCCCTAATCAAGATAATAAAATGTATCGCTTGACTGATCCGACTTCTTATTCAGGGCTGGGGAACGTTGGTTCAGCTCTAACTTACGACAACAGTCATAAGTATGAGCAAGGGAAAGAGGATTGTATGGATTCCAAGGATACCCAGTTGAAGAAGAAGCATAGTTTTGCATCTACTTTAGGTGTTCTTGTAATTGAGAACTGCTTTACGGTCAGCCCTACCTCCTGGGTACTTGATACCGGATCAGGATCTCATATCTGTGTTAGTTATATGTATGTCCTAGAGGCCATTACTGTACATAAGATGTATATTGTAGTGGATGCTAGGACATATATAGGGAGGACTTTCTTGCTCGACATGATAGTATGCTATCTTGTTGTACTTTATCTTAACATGTACTCTGCTTGTCTCTATGTTACATGTTGATAAAGCCCTTAGGATATGTACTCGACTACTGGGACTATGATGAGATCATACTAGTGGGGCCATGGTAGTCGACGAGTACATCCTATAACTGTTCCTAGTCGAGGGTGTATCGAGACAGGGCATCGATACACCAGAGTAGACTAGCGTATACGCATCTTGACCCATATGATGGGCGATGGATGATCCCATATCCATCGGTGTTTGACATCAAGGATGGTGTACGGGTGCTCAGTGGAGACTGGGTACACTGGACGGACTCGCCGAGAACTCCCAGATGGTATTATACCTCACGTCAGATGGCAGTTCTCCGGTGACACTGGTACAGAGTAGTCTGTTGACCCGAGATCGTCATAGAGTCTTGTGTGATTCCCACTGTGCTTTGATTTCCATCATACCATGTCCAAGAGGGCATGCAAAAAGGTGGCTTTTGGGTACAGTCCCGAATCACATGGAGGCAATGAGCGATAGGAGGGGATTCGTCTCTCCCGGTATAGGGAGTTGATGTTGTGCTGTGATCGATTGGCTATAACCGGAAATCCCTGGCCAGGGTTGTTAAGATTTACTGGTAAGTGTTACCAGTAGTTTCTCGAACTGTTATAGACCTCATATCGACACGACTTATCGAGCTACTGGGGTCTGACGTTTACCACCCCTAGGCGAGATATGCGACATGTCAGACGACGGGACCGGACTGTACGGGAGCGTTACTGATTGGATTTGCAGGAGAACTAGCGGGCTTGCTTTTTGATCTTCTGATCGCTCAATACCCGGGTGGCCGTTACGTTTATCAGACCGCTTGCGGCTTGTGGGTGTTTGATATGACCATCACCTACTGCCGGCGTATTGATGAGTCTTTAGAGTCCTACACAGGGGTTTCCTGGCTCAAGCGAAACGAAGTAGGAGCACATATGTGATATATGCGGGACCGAGATTAATATGATATGAGATACCGTATTCTATTCTCGCGATTCGTGACATTGATCGGTTGTATGTGATATAGCCGGGTTATCGGATCAAGTGTTGATTCGATAAGTTGTTACTTTTGATATTAGTCGGTTATAGCCGGATTATTAAATCAAGAGTTGATTTAATAATTTAATGCATAATTATATATTTGATATATTACATTGCATTAACTAGTATTAGCTCACTTATGATTTATTTTCTCACTAGTTTGTGCACATTGTTTATAAATGATATATGCAAGTGTACATGTTTGTATCATGCTTGATGATACATCAAAGTTGGGTGTATGAGACTCATACCAAGATTAGGGTAAAGATTAGGGTTATTGTTTTATCTTAAGATTTAACAAAAGGGTTTAACTTAGTCAAAGAAATAAAGCTTGAAGAAGCTTGGAGAAGCTTTGACAAAGTCCACTCTTTTGTCATTTCTTTTGATATTCTTTAACCTAACCTTTAACCTAAAGCCTTGGTTAATTCTCTACATGAGTTAAGCATGAGGGCTTAACTCAACCATGGTGTCATTATTTATTGGATAAGTTTTCATTTGGATGCATAATTCATTATTCTTTTCTTCTTCTTCTTCATCATCAAGCTCCATCCAAAAGCTTACTAGCTCCAATGGTGCTATGAGAAAAAGAGTGAGAATATCAATTCTAAAGTGAGCCCACTTCCTACTTCTTCATCCTCTACCACTTGCCATGTAGTAGAGTGCGTTCTCTTCACAAAGTTTATGACCTAGTGAAGGAATAGCTTGAGTTTGTGTCTCCCCGACGTAGATCATCTTCGGCCTCGAAGTCAACGTAGCAAGCACGTTCGTTCTTCTCGTAGAGCTTCTATAGAGTCCGGAGTTCATGATCGCAGTGATGGGGACGTCTACACGGAGCTAATGAAGTGAAGGACCGGATCTACAAAGGTTGTAATCTCTTTCACTTAGTGTTAAAGTTGTTAACATGTAAGTTTTCGCCAAAACCCTAATTTAAAGATCAGTATTAGAGTTGTTCGGCACGGCAAAAATTTTAATCAGGCATAGTTGATGCCTCGTAGACCCTTGTGCGCGTGCCTAGCAACCTTACAATCTGTAATTTATTGCAGGGACTGAGAAAAAGTAGGAAAGTTGTACCCGGTGATATGTCGCTCAGAGTAGCGAACGGAGCACAAGTTGATGCTGCAGCCGTCGGTGAATATCATCTAGTGTTGCCAAATGGCAATACTATGATTTTGAACGATTGCTACTATGTACCTTCCATGGTTTGCAACATCATATCAGTTTCTTTACTCGATAAAGATGGATATAACTTTGTTCTTGATAGAAATATCATGAACATCTACCTTCTTAAGGTACTAGTTGCAGAAGGTACACTGTGTAATGGTATCTACGTTCTAAATCAGAATACAGTTCTCAATGTACAAAACACACGCAAGAGGAAGAATTCAGATACGAATGAACCCTACTTGTGGCATTGTAGACTTGGTCATATCGGAGAGAAAAGAATAAGTAAGTTGCATAAAGATGGACTCTTGAATACGTTCGAGTTTTCATCTTATGAAACTTATCAGTCTTGTATCAAAGGGAAGAAGACCAAATCTCCGTTCACCGGATATGGAGAAAGGGCAGCAGAGCTCTTGGGACTCATACACAGTGATGTATGTGGTCCGATGTCTATACATGCAAGGGGTGGGTTCTCGTACTTCATCACATTCACTGACGATCTCTCTAAATTCGGATATGTGTATCTTATGAAACACAAATCTAAAGCTTTTGAGAAATTCAAGGAATTTAGAAACGAAGTAGAGAACCAGACTGGCAAAAGTATCAAGATCCTCCGGTCTGATAGAGGAGGGGAGTACTTAAGAACGGAATTCCTAGATTACATAAAAGAGAATGGTATTCTCTCTCAGCTTACTCCTCCTTATACACCACAGCACAACGATGTATCGGAACGGAGGAATCGTACCCTATTGGATATGGTTCGCTCCATGATGAGTAGTGCCGAGTTGCCTCTTTAATTTTGGGGACATGCGCTTCAGACAGCGGCATACCTACTGAATTACATTCTATCCAAATCAGTGCCTAAGACTCCATATGAAATATCCAGTGGAAGAAATCCGTATCTTAAGCGATTTAAGATATGGGGTTGTCCGGCCTATGTGAAAACACAGAAACCGGACAAGCTAGAGGCACGATCAGTTCTGTGTAAATTTGTGGGATATCCTAAAGACTCACTAGGATATCTATTCTACCACACTGAGGAACAGAAGGTGTTTGTATGCTACCTTTTTAGAAAGGGAGTTTCTTGCAAAAGAAACTAGTGGGAGTTCGGTAGAACTGGAAGAAATTTAGCGACCACAAAATGTAACTGAAAATTTGGAAGAACCACTGGATTCAATAACCCCAGACGAACCTCAGCCACTCCGCAGATCTGGTAGGATTTCTCATTCCCCCGAGAGATACTACGATTTTCTCATAGACGGGGATCGAGAGGATTGCATCTTGGAAGAAGATGACCCTACCAGTTTCAAGCATGCCATTATCAGTAGGGACTCTGATAAGTGGCTGGATGCAATGCAATCCGAGATGGAGTCCATGTACACCAATAAAGTGTGGACCTTGGATATTGCTCCACCTGGGGTAAAACCCGTTGGATGCAAATGGATCTACAAAAGGAAACTTGGTGTGGATGGGCAGGTGGAAACCTATAAGGCTAGACTCGTTGCAAAAGGTTTTCGTCAAAGACCTGGTTTGGACTATGATGAAACTTTTTCTCCAGTGGCTATGCTCAAATCCATTCGGATCCTACTTGCCATTGCTACCTTCCATGACTATGAAATCTGGAAAATGGACGTTAAAACGACTTTTATAAACGACTGTTTAGAAGAGTGCGTTTACATGGATCAACCAGAAGGTTTCGTGGACAGTGGGAACAGCGGGAAGGTGTGCAAATTACTTAAATCCATTTATGGATTGAAGCAGGCATCACGGAGCTGGAACATCTGTTTTGATGAGGCAATCAAGGAATTTGATTTCATCAAGAACGAAGATGAACCTTGTGTCTATAAGAAGATTGTAGGACGGACTGTCGTGTTCCTAGTCTTGTACGTGGATGACATTCTTTTGATAGGAAATGACATTCCTATGCTGCAATCGGTCAAGCTATTCTTGTCACAACGGTTCTCCATGAAGGACGTGGGTGATGCCTCGTACATTCTGGGGATCAAGGTCTATAGAGATAGATCCAAGAGACTACTGGGACTTTCGCAGTCCAGGTACATAGAGACCGTACTACATAGATTTAGTATGGAGCATTCCAAGCGCGGTAACATACTCGCATTGCACGGAATTACCCTCTCCAAGAAGATGTCTCATAAGACTGACGAGGAGAGGGTTCACATGAATACTATACCCTACGCTTCGGCGGTAGGATCTATAATGTATGCGATGCTATGTACAAGACCAGATGTAGCTTACGCGCTGAGCGTGGTGAGCCAGTATCAGTCAGACCAAGGTGAGAACCACTGGACGGCAGTGAAGAACATTCTCAAGTACCTGAGAAGGACTAAGGTGATGTTCCTGGTTTACGGTAATGGAGACCTCAGGGTCGAGTCCTTTACCGATTCAAGCTTCCAGAGTGACAAAAATGACAGCAAGTCTGTCTCGGGTTTTGTGTTTACCCTCAACGGAGGGGCCGTATGTTGGAGGAGTTCCAAACAGGATACCGTCGCAGACTCGACGATGGAGGCTGAATACATTGCTGCAAGAGATGCCGCAAAAGAGGCGGTCTGGATAAAGAAGTTCATTAGTGAACTTCAGGTGGTTCCGTCCATTGTTGACCCAATACCTTTGTATTGCGATAACAATGGGGCTATAGCTTTAGCGAAGGAACCAAGGTCCCATCCGAAATCCAGACACATCTTAGGGCGGTATCACCTGATCAGGGAGAACATTGATCGCCAGGAGATCGAGGTACGGAGAGTGGAAACAAAAGACAACACTACGGATCCATCCACGAAGGCTCTCCCTCAAACACAGTTCGAGCGACTTTTTGAGCTATTGGGTATGCGGTATGCCGGCAGCTGGCCTTAGTGCAGTCGTTGGGTATGCGGTACACCAATTACTGGCCTTTAGTGCAAGTGGGAGATTGTTAGATATGTATGCCCTAGAGGCCATTATTGTATGGTACTGGTTTGTATAATACATTTTGGAGGCT
The DNA here is from genome assembly GCA_030015575.1 of Agapanthus africanus. Classification (NCBI taxonomy): domain Eukaryota; kingdom Viridiplantae; phylum Streptophyta; class Magnoliopsida; order Asparagales; family Amaryllidaceae; genus Agapanthus; species Agapanthus africanus. Next base: position 571,096,511 of record JASDDO010000022.1, read on the forward strand.
TGGGATATATATATGGTTTTACGACAGTCTTGCTCGATATAGTAGTATGCTAGTTGGTTTGTTTCTATCTTAATATGTGTTTATATTTTTTTTAACATATCGCTAAAAACATATTGGTAGAGCCCTTAGGATCTTTGCTTGACTACCGGCGTTGTGATGGCGATCACACTATTGGGGGCTGGGTAGTCTATAAGCACATCCTTATTTTGGTCCCTAGTCGTAGGATTATCGAGACAGGTCATCGATACTCCAGAGTAGACTAGTGCATTGATTAGTAGGGATTTTAAGATCAAAAATATTTTTACCGCAATCAAGAACGGCGTCGTATGAAGCTAGCCGGTGAATACGGGTCGGTCCACAGGGATGTGTAATTTTCCTAAGTGTTCTTACGAGTTTATTCCAATGGTTGTTTGGTTTTATTTTAATTGAATCTAAAACTAAGTTATATGAGGATAAAGAAACTTGCTAGGGTTAGGTCAAAGGTGGGGTTTGGTAAGATTTGATGACACACCTCTTTCAATGCCCTAAATGAAATCTTTTAGAAGTTATAGAAACTATTAGAAAAAGGGATTAGGATGATTGGGAAGAAACGAAATTTCTTCCTCTAGATCCTTGTCCGTCCTTTCCTAATATTTGCTCTAACCTTCATGGAAGACATGCATGTCCGGTCCTTTATGCTACGGTTTCACCGTTACCTCGTGGGTAGGGTGCCGTAGGGAGCGGATCATGCATGCATGTATGAAGTTCTAGTTATTAAAAATAATCGGGCACGAAAGAGATGAGAGATCTTCATCTCTCATTCCCTCCCTTATTCCTAACCTTAACAAGCGAGGAAATTACTCGCTCATTAGGGGATTTATTAAGAACATCATTTTGAGATTTTGCATTTTTAGATCTATTGGATTAATTTCCTACTGCAGTTTTAAGAGATTCTATACTAGAATGAAGTAAGGCAAAAGATTAATTTAATCTAAGGCAATAATTAAATTAGAAAGCTAGGGCAAGAAATTACTTTTAAACTAAGGCAGAAAATTAAATGACTTATAAGAAATGATGCTTTTCAATCCTCCAAAGATTCTGAATTTTTATTAATTGAAAAGAGGCATCCCGTTACAATATTTTGATTACAATTTTATAGGGAAACAGGGAAATTTAGGGTTACGGGATTCGCACATGTGCGATTACAAAAATACCCCCGAAAAATCCCAACCTTCGCACCGACGCAAAAATTCTGCGCCGACACGTGCAGTAAATAGCCGCGGAACCGCGGCATATGTGGGGGTTGGGCCGCGGTTCCGCGGCCCTTTGATGGGATCACTGGATCAAATTCAGTGGGCTGCTTCTTGATGCTTTGGGCTCTCTATTTATCTACTTCTTTTCTCCATTTAGCTTCTGGGTTTTCTCCAGATCTTTTCAGTGAAACTTGTAGTGGTCTTTTACTGTTTCCTTTGACATTTTGGATCATGCATTGTCTTGTACAGTTGTGAATTGTTCTTCGTCTAGCCTTGACTAGGATCCTTCTACTTGTTGGTCAAAAGTCCCTCCTTTGTATCATCTTCCGTGTTTTTCACTGTTTTCGCTCCAAGAACCTGTATCCTGTAATATGTGTAAGTGCACGGCGGCGCCCCGGCCGTCGATCCAACGCCGGAAATGCGGAAACGAAAAACTTTGCAAACTAGCAAACCGGCACCACCGCGCACTATTAACCCGGATCGGGCCATTAACCTAGCTACTAGAAAACATAAAGATGGGTGAAGAGATATACCATGCGATCCGTGTCCTTCGGTCTTCGTCTCCACTCCGATCTCCCGCGGAATCTCCGTCCGTCACCTCCTCGTCAGAAAGGGCACCACGTAGCCAAATACTTTTACGGGCTCCCACCTCTGGACCGAGGCAACTCGGGCACGAAGTTGGCTAGCCGACGCGTCCAAGGAATGCTGTAGATGTAGTGTAGAGTCTATGTCTCTTTGGGGTTATGAGGTTGCCATGGTGATGGAGGAATGAGCATAGGAATTTTGAAGCAAGCAAAGCTAAAAGGAGAATGAATCATTTTCCCTCATGAAAATAATGAACTCCCTCTCCCCCTCTTCCCCTCATGAAAAATGGTCGGCCCCTCTAAACTTTAAATGGTGGAGGGAATCTCAAAACAAGAAGGAAGGTGAGTGTAGGAAAGAAAAAATGGTAACCCTAAGCCAAATCAAATCCAATCACACACCATCACAATAAATGCAAGTGATAAGAAGGAAAAAGAATCTCATGATGAATAACTATCATGAAGCCACACATATGCATGAAAACCCCTCCACAAAAAGTTATTTGCAAACTTGCAAATAACCCCTCCATCGAAAGTCCGGCCGTGAAGAAACAAAGGAAAACCGGCCGGAACGGAATGCAAACTGGCAACTTCAGAAAACTGATCCCGTAATAAATTACAGGAAAAACCCGCTACTGCAAATACATGCCCGCATTTGTATTCCCACTGAACACAAATGCAAAGAGACAAAACTACACTGTCTAATACTAGGATCCGGCTTAAACCAAAACCGGCTAGTAAAAACCGTCCGATCACGATCCGTGCAATACCGCACATATCTGATCGAACCCTGCCATATCTCCATACGGCCACTACAGCGTTTCGCCCGAAACCTGAGTAACTGTGTGTGTGATGGACTCTAAAGACTCGTCAATACTATGGCTGTGGATTTAACCACTAGCACGTCAGAGGTATTAGCCATACGTGACGGGGTACCGGCTATTGACCAAAAGGGACGTCGATGAGCGAACTCATCCTGACACCCTACTGAGCCTGTCAGTGACAATATCCGTACAGTCCGGTCCGTTCGTCTATGAGCATCGCATGGCGGGCCTAGGGGGTTGGTAAAAGTCAGACCCCCAAAAGCGGTACAAGTCGTGTCGGAGTGTAGCCCAGAACACCCTGAGATACTACTGGAATACCTACCAGTAAATCTCCTGCCTTGGCCAAGGACTTTTCATGTTCTGGCTCTCCTAGACACAGCGCGAGCTCACCCCCAATACCGGGAGAGACGAACCCCTGCAGATCCGCTCACTGCCTCCATGTGGCTCGGGACTGTACCCAACTAAAACATGTTTGCACGTCTCCTCTGAGCGTGGTAGGGTAGTAATCAAAGCACAGTAGAAACTCACACGAGACAAATGACGATCTCAGGTCGATGAACTAACCAGTACACATGTCACCAGGGAACTGCTGTCTGACATCTGGTATAATCCCAACTAGCAGGTTCCCGGCGAGTCCTGTCCGGTGTACTCATAACCCAATGAGCACCTGTATACATCTTAGGTGAACCAACTGATACCAGTGGGTTGTGAGACCGGCCACCGCCCCTCGTCGGGGTCTCGACTGTATACACTAGTCTACTCTGGAGTATCGATGCCCTGTCTCGAAACTCCCACGACTAGGGACCATTTAAGGATGTGCTTATAGACTCCAGCTCTCACTTATATGATCGCCCTCATTCTGCTGGTTGTTAAGCAAGAATCCTAGGGGCTCTATCAACGTGTAATAGCGACTCGTAAGGTCACCTAAAGCAGTACACGATGATAAAGATAAACCAGATAGCATACTATCATCTTGAGTAAGACTGTCCTACCGGCATAGGTCCTCCCTCAATCATTGCAATCACGTGCCTGTGATCCAATAATTGACTCTGAGGGCACTATATCCAACAATCTCCCACTTGCACTTAAGGCTAATTATTGCGATGTCGCATACTCACAGCTCGTGTGATACCGAACACCCAACTCCTCTACTAGTCAGTCTCACAAAGCTCGTTTGTGAAACTATTGTGTTCGAGGAATAGCCTCAGTGAGTGGATCCGCTATAATGTTTCTTTCTATGTCTCTCTTTATCTCAAGTTCGTGGAGAAAGCCATCTCCCGAAATGAGCAATTCCTGTCTTAGAATGTGTCTGGATATCTGATGGGACCTAGCTCATAAATGAACTCCAAATCAAACTTCTTAGACTGTATCGTCAACTGAACTTAATCAGTATCCTGCGCCATCCTTCCCTCAGTATTCACCTGGACCATCTTTCTAAAATACTGCCCCTCGTCAGAGGGAAAACTATGACTCTGACAGCCACTCTGCCATCCAGGTCACCTTGGAAGCCTGGAATGATAACTGTCTTCCGAAGGAGAATGCTGTTATCATATCCCTAGAACATCAACTTATGTTCTAAAACTGCTTCCGACTGTTTCTCCAGGATTGGATCAATATCAACTTATTGCATCTACTGCAAGAACACCATTTGGTGTGGTACTTGACATCTCATGATTGACTCAATTGCCTAAGCAAGTGATCTGCCAATCATGCGTATCCCTCTCCCCTTTAGTCTGTAAGACACCTTTAGAGAGGGTGACTCCATCACCTGCAGGTACACTACCGTGCCAGGAGTCATCCATTCTAAATACTCATAGAATGCTGTCTAAGTACCCTGATTGGGAAACCACCCAAATCTAGATCTAAAACCATAGATCTAGTGACCAGAATGTCTGATATAATATCCAAGTCCCATGTGGAATATCACTTCCTACTCTGTGTATGTCATCAAATACCAGGACATCACACTCTACTACCTTCTTAACAGATCCATCCCCTATTCTGATGAAGTCAAACCTATGACTGTCACATCAAAAATAGATGATCTATCTCCGCTGTATCTGCTTTAGTCTATAAATAGACATAAGCCACTTGTCCACTATGCTTCCGATGCTCCCACTGACTACGACAACCCTCTGGCAGAGTCATATAAACGTACACTTCTAAAGCCAGTTCAGAACGACGCTATACTCATCCTCCTGCCGGGCCTCACAGTCTGGAACAACAGCAATGGCAAGTCTAGGTAAACAAGAACCTCCCTGCCACCGTCCTTGAGCATACGTAAGTACCTCTCGAGTGCCTGAGGTTACCCACCATATCTGCGGAGTGGCCAATGGAATGTTAAACCAGATTGAATCATTAGGTTCTTATCAAATCTTTAGTAATCGTTTGTGGTTCTGGAATCAATTCCAGTTCTACCATATTCCCACTACTGTTTTCTGAAAAAATCCATTTTTTAAAAAACTGTGGTGAGTAAAGAACAATATCACTATTGATCTTCCAGATGGTAGAATATCAACCCTCTTCATAGCCCGGGTCAACCCACAAACAGCCATTACGGAAACGTGCCTTGAGTTATCCGGAGTCTGGTTTTAAGCATAAGCCGGACAACTCCCCTTATCTTAACATTGTTAAGATATGAACTGTTCTATATCCAATATAGAAACAGAGGCACTGATTTAATTGGAACCAGATTCAAATCATGCAGCTGTCTCCAGTGCATGTCAAGTAAATGGAAAGAGGCCGATCAGCGTTACTCAACTTAGGAATGCTTCCAATTATGAGTAACCTGAAAGAGAAGCAAGTTCTCTTAACCATTACTATCATCTGAATACCATTCACAAGTATCTACATCTTTGATCACTTTGAAGAATCCCGATACTTGCAATACCTGGTTCTCTACTTTATTCTTATACCTATAACTTCTCAAAATTTGGACCCTGTGTTTCTACGAAACACCTGTCTAAGAACCAGAGAAGTCATAAGTAAACAGAATATAGTATGAGGACCAACCCCTCTGTCCTAATGGACACTGGACAATATACAACACTCTGTACAAGTCCCTTGAGTCTAATAACTCAATCACTGTGTGTCGTAGGTTGAAAACTGTACTTATGGTTAAGAAAAATTACACCGCTGTTCAATGCTCCTTACCTAACCATCCACTGATATAGGTAAATGTCATAGACATAATTTCAAAAAGGTATATCTCACTCTATAAAAATAGACGTACGGATATATCAATTTGAAATTGGTGCACAACAACGGATATTCAAAACCAAATATTTGCCGACCGGCAAACAACCCAGGTGGCTTCCTCAAATATCACCAATTACAACGAATCCCGATATAATGAGGATGGTCACCTAATTCCCAATAACTTACTCCCACTCATCATCTGTAAAACCATAAAGATGTGAGAATCATACCTGGTAAATACATACCCTGGAGCAAGTATCTAATTTGGAAATCGGTTTTCTTTTAACTGTACACAGTGAAACTGAAACATTGAAATGTTTCGATGGGGTATCCGGGTATTCCCAGTAATGCATCTTCCATTATCCAGATTCACAACTGTAACCGTATATCTCTTTGCCATCTCTCCAAATCCCTTTATATGTCTTTAGTCATTACCTTCTTTACACCCCTTTAGGCCAAATGGTTTTCTTCCTTCCCTACCGTTCGGCACCAGCCTATGGTTTGTAAGAAGACTATCCAATAAGCATAATGGGTGTACTGCCCTAATCCTAGGAGCACTCACAATGCGAGAGAAGGTGAAGATAAAAGACAACCGAATGAACCTTATTCCTATTCCTCCTGAACCAGGATCCATCCCCGAACTGGAACAAGTTCCTTTCGAGTTCGTATATAACCATACGATGGATTATCCAATAAAATTGGGTCTTCGTAGTGATACAGAGTGTCCTGGAGAAATACAAAGGTGATTTAGGATTGGCGAAGAAATATTTGGTTTGGTCGTGAATAGTAGTCGCAATTTACTTTGCCCTCTTACTAATCCCTTTCTTTGTCTTAACTTAATACCTTATGTACACCGTCTAGGCTAATTGGTTTTCATCATTCCCTACCGTTCGGCACCGGCCTAAGGTTTGGAAGAAAACTATCCAATTTGCGTAATAGGTGTACTATCTCCTAAACCAAGGAGTACTCGCAACCTGAGAGAAGGTAAAAGGAAAAGACAACTGAATAGTCCTATTCATTTTCTCCAGAACCGGAAACCATCCTCGAATTCCTTCGAGTTCTTATATAACCATATGATGGTTTGTCCAATGGAAGTGGACGTTCGTAGTAATACGGGGTGTCCTGGAGAAAAGGATAAAAGTAGGAGTGGCAATGAGGTTTGCAACTCTGACAATCCAAAAGCCAGTGTTTAAGAAGGTTCGGTTAATCTTGGTCACTGAGTCACAGTCTAGGGTCGGGTCAATGGTCGCTTCCAAAGAGAGAGAGGAAAGAAACACTCAGCGTGCACTCTAACCTAGATCAGAATGGTTATCACTTTATCTAATCTGGAAACCTCCCACTGTAACGTCAAATTCTTCCCCAAACCTGAAAGAAGAATTAGCCGGGATCACCCGAGGAGTAAACCAACTCATCAGTGGGAATCGGGATCCAACTATCATCGCATGATAACGTGACAGAATCCGCTCACGTTATAACACTTCAGATGGTATGCGCATATCTGGCAAGTTTCAGTTTCTTTAGAAACCCCCGAAGCGGATTTTTTCCCCATGCTCTTATGACCTTGACGAAGGCCAACATATCATAAGTCACATGTCATGTTCTACTCGTCATTATCCAGGTTAATTTGAACCCACCCGTACATACCCTTGACGAAGGCCAAAATAGTAGTACGACTGTCCCAAACCAACGCATCTATCTATGCTGCAGAAAAGTAACAAATAGCTACCATACACTATGCCTTGACTAAGGCCAACATACATAGCATGAATACTAAGTGCTACCATTCTGAAATGACGGAGGGCTACGAATGGTTTTTGGCGAAAACCTTTAACGTAATGAACTTGATATCGTTGAAAGAACTGATAGCTTTATAAAAATATAGTGACGAAAACCTTTACTAAAGAGGTCACTCCCGATGAAGGGATCTCGGCTCTTTCCCCGTAGAATGAGGTGCAGGATATTCCAACTGAATACCACGATGCAAAGCAAGAGTAATCGGCAATAGTGAAGTTATTGCCCTGACGCAAACTTCTATCCAAGGGGTCACTCCCGGTGAAGGGATCTCGGCCCTTGCCTCGTCGACTGAGGAGCAGGATATTCCAACTGAATACCACTGTGCAAAATAAAAGTGAATGTCCTTGCAATAACAGCTTTTTGAAAAATGTTCCAACAACATCAGAATAGGTTTGTTTAACTTGCATTGATCCGAATCAACGCAGTCCCATCAATTGATCGCACCACAAAAGAACGAAAATAATGATGTACGTATATGCCATCCGCATTCGCCACTGGGTTCCATCATCACCCGTTAGGTTACTTAACTAACGACAGAGCGGGGACTGGACGAGCGCGGATGCAAAACATATACAACATCTACTAGTATATATATCAATATATAATATTTCGCTTAAGGCGTGATAAAATGCAACATCACAGAAATATACAGCATCACAGAACAATACAGATATCTGGGATCCTCGGGTTTCATAGAGCCGCTACTGAAACCCGACGTTCTCCTGGTCGTATGGATAGCCTGTGCAATGAAATCCTAGACCCCTACGGGCGCGGCAAGTTACCAGCCAAAACCTGAAGCGAGGCAGCCCCTTTCAGCAACGTGAATGGACTACCCAGCACTTCACGGAATCCGGTAACTTGGGTACCCCTCCTTGGGTCAACCTGTACCCCCTACGAGTGCGGCAAATAGCCCGCCAATTCTAGAGTGAAGCCCCCTCCGTCTTAATGCCATGAGATGCGGGCTATTTGCCCTCTAGAATCCGGGTATCCGTGCACCCCTCCGCGGGGTAATCCTAGTACAGAAAATAAAATATACATACAACGGGTACATCGACCTCGACCCGGTCGTGCCCCAAAAGAATAATACAAACAGGCAGTGACGGCAGTCCACATGTCGGACGCTCGCCCCGCAATATCAAATGTACATATAAAACAAAACTGTACTAATATTGCATCCAGGCTATCCCCCACGACCGATCCGCAACATCACAGCACAACACAGAACATCAACGTGAATGTCACATTCGCAAATCCGTCTAAAAGGGCTATAGCAGTTAGACAGGATTTACAGATCAAATGACATTCACGGTCGCAGATATAATGTAAATACTGCGAACTAATGTGTTTAAAATATTCGATCGATCAAATTTACCCATGTGGGCCCCAAGCACTACTGTAGCACTCACAGAAAATCTGGGCCCAAAAAGAATATTCCAAAAACCCTATTTTCAACCCAGAAGCCCACTGGAAAAAAATGGTGAACTGAAGCTCAATTCCTGCGGCGGAACCGCGGCCAAAGTGGGGTTATGGCCGCGGTTCCGCGGCCCTTTTGAAGGATCATGTCACCAAATTTTTTCAGTGATCTTACAATATCTTGCACATCATTCTGCAACAATCTGAAAAATTTTTGGAGTCCAAACAATTTCGACAGAGAACTGATGTGCATGAAAACACGGCTTTTGGAATTTTGTTCGATCGGAAATGTAAACACATTAGACAAAGCTAGACTAGGTTAATGGCGTGGCTCTGATACCAATGTAAGTGCACGGCGGCGCCCCAGCCGTCGATCCGATGCCGGAAATGCGGAAACGAAAAACTTTGCAAACTAGCAAACCGGCACCACCGCGCACTTTTAACCTGGATCGGGCCATTAACCTAGGTACTAGAAAACATAAAGATGGGTGAAGAGATATACCAAGCGATTCGTGTCCTTCGGTCTTCGTCTCCACTCCGATCTCCCGCGGAATCTCCGTCCGTCACCTTCTCATCGGAAAGGGCACCACGTAGCCAAATACTTTTACGGGCTCCTACCTCTGGACCGAGGCAACTCGGGCGCGAAGTTGGCTAGCCGACGCGTCCAAGGAATGTTGTAGATGTAGTGTAGAGTCTCTGTCTCTTTGGGGTTATGAGGTTGCCATGGGGATGGAGGAATGAGCATAGGAATTTTGAAGCAAGCAAAGCTAAAAGGAGAATGAATCATTTTCCCTCATGAAAATAATGAACTCCCTCTCCCCCTCTTCCCCTCATGAAAAAATGGCCGGCCCCTCTAAACTCAAAATGGTGGATGGAATCTCAAAACAAGAATGAAGGTGAGTGTAGGAAAGAAAAAATGGTAATCCTAAGCCAAATCAAATCCAATCACACACAATCACAATAAATGCAAGTGATAAGAAGGAAAAAGAATCTCATGATGAATAACTATCATGAAGCCACACATATGCATGAAAACCCCTACACAAAAAGTTATTTGCAAACTTGCAAATAACCCCTCCATCGAAAGTTCAGCCGTGAAGGAACAAAGAAATACCGGCCGGAACGGAATGCAAACTGGCAACTTCAGAAAACTGATCCCGTAATAAATTACGGGAAAAACCCGCTACTGCAGATACATGCCCGCATTTGTATTCCCACTGAACACAAATGCAAAAGACAAAACTACACTGTCTAATACTAGGATCCGGCTTAAACCAAAACCGGCTAGTAAAAACCGTCCGATCTCGATCCGTGCAATACCGCACGTATCTGATCGAACCCTGCCATATCTCCATACGGCCACTACAGCGTTTCGCCCGAAACCTGAGTAACTGTGTGTGTGGTGGACTCTAACGACTCGTCAATACTATGGCTGTGGATTTAACCACTAGCACGTCAGAGGTACTAGCCATACATGACGGGCTACCAGCTATTGACCAAAAGGGACGTCGATGAGCGAACTCATCCTGACACCCTACTAAGCCTGTCAGTGATAATATCCGTACAGTCCGGTCCGTTGGTCTATGAGCATCGCATGGCGGGCCTAGGGGGTTGGTAAAAGTCTTACCCCCAAAAGCGGTACAAGTCGTGTCGGAGTGTAGCCCAGAACACCCTGAGATACTACTGGAATACCTACCAGTAAATCTCCTGCCTTGGCTAAGGACTTTTCATGTTCTGGCTCTCCTAGACACAGCGCGACCTCACCCCCAATACCGGGAGAGACGAACCCCTGCAGATCCGCTCACTGCCTCCATGTGGCTCGGGACTGTACCCAACTAAAACCTGTTTGCACGTCTCCTTTGAGCGTGGTAGGGTAGTAATTAAAGCACAGTGGGAACTCACACGAGACAAATGACGATCTCATGTCGATGAACTAACTTGTACACATGTCACCAGGGAACTGCTATCTGACATCAGGTATAATCCCAACTAGCAGGTTCCCGGCGAGTCCTGTCCGGTGTACTCATAACCCAATGAGCACCTGTATACATCTTAGATGAACCAACTGATACCAGTGGCTTGTGAGACCGGCCACCGCCCCTCGTCGGGGACTCGACTGTATACACTAGTCTACTCTGGAGTATCGATGCCCTGTCTCGAAACTCCCACGACTAGGGACCATTTAAGGATGTGCTTATAGACTCCAGCTCTCACTTATATGATCGCCCTCATACTGCTGGTAGTCAAGCAAGAATCCTAGGGGCTCTATCAACGTGTAATAGCGACTCGTAAGGTCACCTAAAGCAGTACACGATGATAAAGATAAACGTGTAATAGCGACTCGTAAGGTCACCTAAAGCAAGAATCCTAGGGGCTCTATAACGTGTAATAGCATACTATCATCTCGATTAAGACTGTCCTACCGGCATAGGTCCTCCCTCAATTATTGCAATCACGTGTCTGTGATCCAATAATTGACTCGGAGGGCACTATATCCAACAATTTGCAGCAGACATGCGTCAAAAGCACCTGTTTATTTATAAAACGAATAAGAATGGGGAATATAGTAATGCAATATTATGATATGAACAAATACCCCCAAACTTATCTTTTGCTCGTCCTCGAGCAAACTTATTATTTTATTCTCGATAAAACCTAACCGCACTTTCGCTGGGAAACGCGATTGCACTGAGCACGTGCATCAAGCCGTTAAACCTCTAGGTGTCCCTAGTAGGAGGAGTGTTGTCTCCTGAGGGTTTTCAGGGGATACTACCCACAAAATCCTATCAATTAGGCCCACTGACTTTAATTCTCCAATTAGGTTTTATAACAAAGAATTCTATTATCATTGACTCATAAATTACCCACCCGTATTCTTAACACTTCCTCATAATTTAACTTAAGATTATATATGTTCGATAGACTCACTCAGCTTTCAGCATTTCTTAAGTTTTCCTTCTAAGGTTCCATCTCCACTTGGGGAATTTTTCTATCAACTCTACTAAAGATACAAGTTCTATTCTTCATTCCTTTCTCTTATCTCAATTCTAATCATATATCCCCACGTGTGTGTATAAATCACCCCTACACTTGGAAATTCAAATCAAGCAATCATACTCTTGTCCGTTGTCCAAAGCACTAATTAACTGGTGAATTCACATCCTTCATGCGACTGTTAATACATCTTGAGGTACCAACAACCGATTACAAGATATATTTGCACTTTAGAGCGTAAATCCTAGTCTTGCAACACCCAAGACTTTTAGCAGTGACTCCCAAACCAGTTGGTCTAAGGCACTAGGTGATGAAGCACCCTCGCTAAATATTTCTTCTATTTTTGCAGCCTTAAGTAATCACAAATGCCAGTGTTCATTTTTCTTTATTCACAATTTTTTATTTTCTTCGTACTAAGGACTTTAGACAAGAGCATTTCAAGGTCTCTTCTACTATTCCAAGTTTCAAGATGCGTGATTGTGCAATTTGTAGGGTATATTTTCAGAATATAGACTTAAGCTAGGAATTATTTTTCAAACTTATACTCTAATACGAATATCAATATTTTTCCTTTATTTCAACTTAGCCCAAAAAGTGAACTCAAAATTTGCCTAGTTCTAAATAAACTACAAAGACATATACTTTCTACCGTTAATCTTTAAAGAAGGTTATTTTTAGGGTTTTTAATTTACTATGTCAAAGATCTAGTTGTTCCTAGCTAGTTAACCTATCTGTCAAACTCAAGTTAAATATGGTCAAAATTGAATAATTTTTATAATTTTTCAATTTTTTATTGGTTTTCAAAATAAATATGCAAATGCAAAAATATACATATGAATGCGAAGGAAGAAGACGTACCGAGCATACCCCCAAACTTGAACTGGACAGTGTCTTCATTGTCATGCTGCACCAAGAGGGTCAAAATGTCGGCACTCCCCTGTTTATTTATTTATAAATTTTTTTTTATTTTATTGTTAAAAGAAAAACAAAAATATATACAGAAAGGCCCCCCCAAACTTCAGTGAAAAAATGTTAGACATTACTGCCAGACTTTGCACAGACCAAAAATCAACACCAACCAGTAGAAAAATTTATTTGTAAAGAGTGTCGGTTGGTGGAAGAATATGTTGTGCCGATCCAAAAAGAATTGGGGAAGATAGGAGCGATGGCGGGGAAAGTATGGAAGTGAATAGATATGATGTGGTGATGAATCAAAACGAGAATGAGAATGATCAGTAATCAGTGGAATATTGGCATTCTCATAGCTTATTAAAAGAAATGGGGGTGGTTCAACTTCTAAAGGAGGAGGTTGACTCACCATAATATCCCCAAAATGTTTCTGTGGATCCTTTATTGACTTTGCATCATCCATCATTTGCATATGATATTCAATTATGAGGGAACTAATCTCCTCGATGTCCGCCATAGTCCAACCGAAAACTTGCCGCCTATCTTGTAAAACCATTAAAATAGCGTTCTCTTACTCAAAGGCTAGAGAGGCTGATATTATAATGGGAAAGGTCTCTTTCTCACCTATGTAAGCATATTTAAGGTGAGACGGCAAGGGTATGAGCTCGATTTTCGGAGGCGAAGGAATCATAGGTAAAATTGGGGAATCTACCTCGAACTTGAAGGACTCTAGCACAGGTTCGAAATCTCTACAAACAACCGATTCGGATGGTTCAACCAACTCATCCAAAAATTCAAAAGACTCATATTCGGGCTGTGAGTCTTCATCATCCGAAAAAGTGAAACATTCATAATCAATATCGGTTGTGCCAACTGTGGTAGGCTTAAGGAGGGACGCACTAGTAGCGTCAAAACTGTTCTCATCATACAAGAAACTTTCAAACTCGCAGTCCTCCTGCACAATTTCGTGAATATAGCAAACTTCTCGTGTACTAGTATTAGGCACGGGGGGGGGGCAGACTTCCTAACTTGTAAATATTGAATTCACTAGACGTCTTCCCGAAGGATAGAGTCATGGAGCCATTGCGACAGTTTATTACGACATTGGAAGTGGCCAAAAATGGTCGACTGAGAATCACCGGAATTTGGTTCCGTGAGTTAGCAACAGGTTGTGTGTCCATAACAATAAAATCAACGGGGAATATGAACTCCCCAACTTTGATCAACACATCCTCTAGCTCACCCCTTGGATGGGCGATTGATCGATCAGCCATTTGGAGAGTACAGTGAGTGGGCTTAAGCTCTCCAATGCCCAATTGCTCGTACACAGAATAAGGTAGTAAATTGACACTAGCACCAAGATCTAGTAGTGCTCTATTGATGTTCTTGTCCCCAATTGTTATCGAAATAGTAGGACAGCCGGGGTCCTTGTGCTTTTGGGGTAAAGATTGGACAAGAGCATCACTAACAGCACTGGCCACGAAAACTTTCTTTGGTACTTGTGACTTTCTCTTTTTGGTGCATAAGTCCTTTAAGATTTTTGCATATGAAGGAACTTGTTGGATTGCATCCAAAAGAGGGATATTTATGCTCACCTGTTTGAACAACTCGACAATCTTCTCCATTTGTGGAGTTGGTTTATTGGATCTCAACCGGTTTGGAAAAGGAGCATTTTGAAATGGTGTTGAGTCTAATTTTTGCGGATCAGATTGTTGAGTTGGAACGGAACCCCGTGTAGATGTGTTCGTGTTGTGAGAAATGGGTCCGTTCGAGCTAGGAGTAGAGCCTTGTGAATGATGGAGAACAGGCTCTAACGAAGAAGAAGAAGGTGAAGAAGAACCACCGGCAGGGGTGTCATTGTGAATACCCACATTGTTTTGCAACATTTCCCCGATCTCAACACGGTCACAGCGTTTACGTTATGAGTTTGCTGTTGATGTGCAGCATGTGCGTGACCGGGATTGGGCAGTGGTTGAGATGAGGGCTTTCCTTTCTATCGCTCGCTTAATGCTGCATTGAGTTGTGCAATTTGTGCCTCAATAGATTTGATGTTTTGATCGTGTGAGGCACTGTTTTGCACCAAAGATTGAATAGAAGTCTCTAGTCTTGCTGTAGACTGTGTAGATTGCTTTAGGAACGCATCTAGACTTCTTTTGAGCGAGCTAACCTTGTCATTGTTAGGTTGAACAAAATTGTTTGGCGCGTAAGAATTATTAAGCACAAAATTGTTCACTTGATTAGGGTAAGGTTGCTGTTGGAAAGGTTGTTGAAATTGAGTTTTTGGGGGTGCTTGTTGTTATTGTGGAGGAGGCCCTTGAAAATTGTTATTTCCTTGGAATTGTTGATTTTGGTTCCAAGCGAAATTTGGGTGACTCCTCCACCCCGGATTGTATGTCGAAGAGTATGGATCGTTTCTTTGTCGTTGCTGAAAGGCAGCATTGACTTGATCCTGTCCTTGAGTAGATGCATTGTAAGGACACTCTTCGGTGAGATGTGATGGAGCCGAACAACAAGCACAAACAGTTCGTGGAGGCACAACAGGGGCAGGAGAAGACGATGAGATTTTGGTCTCGATCGCTTCCAGCTTTTTCGTAAGAGCGGCCATCTCGGCCTTCATGGCAATCGACATCTGTACTTGATGTATGCCTGCCCTAGATTGACCACTAGAAGAAGATGATATGGTCTTGGTGCTCTCCCACTGAATTGTTTGTTCACTAAGATCCTCAAGAAACTGCCACGCTTCCTCACTAGATTTGGAGAGAAAGTGACCTTGACAGATGGTTTCTAGCAACTGCTTCGTTGCCGAGTTCAATCCCTCATATAATGTTTGGCAAAGTTGCCAACTTTCGATCCCATGATGAGACCATTGAACGAGTAGGTCTTTGAATCTTTCAAAACACTTCCAAAATGGTTCGGAAGGAAGCTGTGAGAATTATATAATCTCATTACGGATTCTAGCAGTTTTGTCATGAGGATATAACTTTTTAAGAAAAGCTTTCACAAACTCGTCCCAATTTCTAATTGAATATGATGCGGTGCTGTATAGCCACTTCTCGGCTAGGTCACATAAGGTGAAAGGAATGACCCTTATGTAGGGTTCCTAGGCACACTAATGAAGTCTCACAAGTGATCAAAACATGCTCAATTCAAAATTTTCATGTGCTTACAAACCCTAATACGGATCGTTAACTAGATATATAGGCGATACGATGCAAGTAATCGAATTATAGCTAAAGGAAAGAGGCTACAACCTTTGTAGATCCGGTCCTCCACCTCCTAGGCTCCGTGATGAAGTCTCATCGCTGTCCAAATCGGATCTTGGACTCTAGCATCGGCTTCATCGGAAAAATGGGCGGGCTAGGTCGTCGACGTCGATGCCGAAGATGATCTACGTCGAGGCATCACAAGATCAAGCTCACACTTCACCAAGTCATGAAACTTGTGAAGAAAACACCCTATACTACTTGGCAAGAGGTAGAGGATGAAGAAATAGGAAGTGGGTTCACTTTGGATTTGGATTTCTCACTCATATTCACAAGTTGCCATTGATGGAGCAAGCTTTCTTCATGTTTTAAGAAGAAGAAGATGATGAAAAGAATATGATAAGTTATTATCCAATAGAAAATAAAATCAACACTTATCATATGGCAACCATGATTAGGTGTAGAGAATAGACCATGGTTAGTTGGAAGGGTTAGGGTTAAGCATGAAGAGAAAATGGTCACTTGGTCAAACCTTCAAGAAGCTTCAATAACAAACAACGAAAGCCACCATTTTCTATTTAATCTTTTGCCAAAATAAATAAATAAATAGATAAGAAAAAGAAAACCCTAACCATCACATAACCATGGTATAATCTAAACATACACACTAACATTCATGTATCATCAAACATGATACAATTTTGTGCACAAAAGTATATCACATATACAACTTGTGTACATCAAGTGAGAAAATCCAATTTAAGTGAACCAATACTAGTTAATGCAAAGTAATATATCAAATATATAATTATACATTAAATCATTAAATCAACACTTGATTCAATGATCTGGTCATGTCGCATATAACCGACTAGTATCCAATGTATCGGCTTATCGAATCAATCCTTGAATCGATAACTAGGTTATATCACATACAACCATTCGATACATTCATCGCGAGAATAGAATACGGTATCACATGCACGCATTATTCTCGGTCCCGTACATATCTCATATGTGCTCCTATTTCGTTTCGCTTGAGCCAGGAAACTTCTGTGTAGGACTCTAAAGACTCGTCAATACGCCGGCAGCAGGTGATGATCATATCAAACACCCACAAGCCGCAAGCGGTCTGCTAAACGTAACGGCCACCCGGGTATTGAGCGATCAGAAGATCGACGAGCCCGCTCACACTCCTGTGAATCCAACCAGTAACACTTACCGTATAGTCCGGTCAGTTCAACTGATATGTCGCATATCTCGCCTAGGGGTGGTAAACGTCAGACCCCAATAGCTTGACAAGTCATGCCGACGTAAGGTCCATAACAATCGTGAAACTACTGATAACTCTTACCAGTATATCACTGCAACCCTGGCCAGTGATTTCCTGTTATGGCCAGTCGAGCATAGCGCAACATCCACCCCCAATACCGGGAGAGACGAATCCCCTCCTATCGCTCACTGCCTCCATGTGAATCGGGACTGTACCGAAAAACCACCTGTTTGCACAACTCAGTAGAGCCGTGGTAGGGTGGAAATCAAAGCACAGTGGGAGACACACAAGACTCTATGACGATCTCGGGTCAACAGACTAAGCTGTACCAGTGTCACCAGAGAACTGCCATCTGACGTGAGGTATAATACCATCTGGGAGTTCTCGGCGAGTCCGTTCAGTGTACCCAGTCTCCACTGAGCACCCGCATACCATCTCTGATGTCAAAGACCAATGGATATGGGATCATCCATCGCCCATCACATCGGTCGAGAAGATATACGCTAGTCTACTTTGGAATATCGATGCCCCGTCTCGATATTCCCTCGACTAGGAACATTTCAAGGATATACTCATGGACAATCCAGGCCCCACTAGTATGATCTACATCACAGTCCTGGAAGTCGAGTACACATCCTAAGAACTTTATCAACATGTAACAGAGAGACAGAAAGTATACATGTTAAGATAAAGAGCAACCAGATAGCGTACTATCATGTCGAGCAAGAAAGTCCTACCTATATATGTCCTAGCATCCACTACAATATATATCCTATGTACAGTAATGGCCTCTAGGGCATACATATAACTAACAATCTCCCACTTGCACTAGGGCCATCTGTAGCAGTGGTTGCAGTATCACATACTCAACCATCTTATAAAAGTCTCTCTTTGGGAAAAGGCCTTCGTGAGTGGATCCGCCGTGTTGTCCTCTGAGTCTACTCTCCTAACCTCGATCACCCTGGAGATCAACTATCTCCATGATCAGGTGATGCTGCCTCAGAATATGTCTGGGTCACTGATGGGATCATGGTTCCTTGGCCAAAGCCACACTTCCATTGTCACACAATGGTGGGAACCTAGTTCATCTTATGAACCAATATACACCCAAACTGCCTCTTTGGTAGTATCTTAAGTAGCGATATATCCAGCCTTTATCATCTAGTTTGCCACGGTATCTAACTTGGAACTCTTCCAACACACCGTCCCTTTACTGAGGGTAAAGACAATGCCTGTGACTGAAAATCAGTCGTCTTTATCACCCTGGAACCCTTCCAGTGATTCTCCCCAGGATCAATTGATACAATCTTACTATAACTGGTGAGAATCCTAACATCCATTTAGATCTATCTCATAGATCCAAAACCTAGGATTTAGGAGGTATCACTTTGATCCTATATGGAGAATCTATGTGATAAGAGGAGATCGACCGATCGTAGCATAGGAAACTCCTTTCCTATCAATAGTATGTCATCCACGTACTCTACGAGGATCATTACCATACTCCATACTACCCTTTTGTTCATACAAGGTTCATCTACCATTTTGATGAAGTCAAACTCTTTGACTACCACATCAAAACAGATTTTCCAACTCCGCGATGCCTGCTTTATCCTGTAAAGCAACTTGCACATGTTTCCGCTGCTCCCACTGCTTACGAAGCCCTCTGGCTGTGTTCTTATAGACGTTCTCTTCTAAATCAGTATTTAGAAAAGCAGTCAGGGCACCCAACCACCAGATATCATAGTCATGGTATGTAGCAATGTTAAGTAGGATCCGGATGGACTTAAGCATAGTCCCTGGAAAAAGGTTTCATCATTATCCACTCTTGGTCGATGACGAAAACCTTTAACAAGTCTAGCTTTGAAAGTCTCAACTTTTTCATCAACACCAAGTAATCTTCTCAAGATATACTTGCTCCTGATAGGGATTTAACCCTTCAGATATAGCAACCAAAGTCCATACTTTGTTGGTGTACATGGATTCCATCTCAGATCGCTAAGCATCCAGCCATTCTTACAGAGTCCTCACTCTTGATGGCCTGCTCGAAACTAGTTGGGTCATCATCCCATGATGCATTTCTCGCTCCCACTGTCATCGAGAAACCGAGGTATCTCTCAGGCAGGTGAGGAACCCTACCAGATCGGCGGAGAGGCTGAGGTTCGTCGGGAACTATTGAATCCTTTGGTTCTGTCAAATGATCAGCTGCAGTTTTGTATAGCTGGAACCTTTCCAGTTCTACAGAACTGACCTTGCCTCGATCTTGTCCGGATTTTGCTTTAGACATAAGCTGGACAACCCCAAATCTTAACTTACTTAAGAGATAGGCTCTTCCCATACCATATCTCATATGGAATGGTAGGCAGTGATCTGATTTGAACCTAATTCAATAGGCATGCAGCTTCTCAAGCGCATCACTCCCAAAAGGAAATTGGTAACTCAGTAATACTCATCATAGAGCATACCATATCTTATAGGGTACTAATGCTCCGCCCTGATACACCGTTGTGCTGTGGTGTATTCAGAGGAGTAATACTGAGAGAGAATCTCATTCTCCTTTAGAATAGTCCAGGAATTCTATGCACAAGTATTCTCCTCCCTGATCTCATCATATAACATAATACTTATACCCGGTTATTGGTTCTCTACTTCTAACTTATATTCTGTGAATACCTCAAAAGCTTCGGACTTATGTTTCAACAGAAACATATGACTGAATCTTGAGAGATTATCAGAGAATATAATGAAGTACAAAGAACCAGTCCTGGCATGTGTAGACAAGAGACCTTACATACATCATCATGTATCAGTCCCAAGAGTTCATTAACTCTTTCTCTGTTTCCAATAAACAGAGCTAGGGTCATCTAATCTTTGTGACATGACTGGCAAGTTTCATAAGATGTAAATTCAAACAGATTTAAATATGCATCTTTGTGCAACTTAGCTAGTCAGGTCGCATTGATATGACCTAGTCTACAATACCTCAAGAAGGATCCGTTCATTTCTGAACTCTTCCTCTTGTGTGTGTTCCGTATACTAAGAACTGTAGTTTGATTTAGAACATCAATGCTTTTAGATAACGTGCCTGAACCGATCAACTTTTGATATAGGAAATGTTCAAAACATTATCCATCATTACAAAATTCTATCATTTCTTTAACAAATAAAGAGATTGATATGATTTTGTATATCAGGTTCGGTATCTAATAGCATTCATTCAGAATCAATGTATTGGTAATACAGGGTGACAGTGACCAACAGACATGGCTGCAACACTTGCCCCGTTTTCTGTCTCATGAAACTTATCACCCGTTCTCAGTCTTTCTACCTTTTGGTAGCCCTATGTAACATATTACATATCTGGGATCCTGATCCAGTATCAAATACCAAGGATGCAATGGATACTGAGAAACAGTCCTTTGTAATGAACACACCCGAAGGAGATGCATCATATGCACTTTCTTCGTTTGGGCGGCATAGGAATTTTGGTATTCCCCTATTTCCTGCTCTGTCTTATAACAATTATAAGTTGGAGCAGGACCAACGTTCCCTAGCTCAGTATAACAAGCGGGTTCGGTCAATACATCCATATTATTATCTTGATTAAGGCGCGATATGGTCGCTACCCGGAGAGAGAGAAAAGAAAACACTCTGCGTGCGCTCTTGCAAGATTAGATTGGTTATTTATTTTATCTAATCAGGATGGCTCCCACTGTTTTTATCAAATCTTCCTTCAAACCTTAAAAGGAAAGACTAGCCGGGATTAATTACACTCTACAAGTTCGCCAATCTTTCAGCCAAGCCAGTGTCGGTACTTTGAGGGAGGTTCCCCGTGCTTTCACACGGAACTAATTACAGTAAACCTCGTTTTTCCAGAGGTGTAACCCCGTTGACACCTTTCTAGACACCTACTTGATCGGCTAATTACAAAGTGCAAAACTCTCCCAGGAGTAACAATTACTCGCAGTGGGTATCGGGATCCAACTATCATATAGAAGGTATGCAATCTCATTGCAAATTTCAACACTTGAAACTCCCGATAAAGGTTTTTACCCCTAGCACCTATGACCTTAACTAAGGTCAACAAATCATAAGTACTAGTCAAGTTCTACCCGTCATTTCGTGATTAATTAGACCCACCCACATGACCCTTAACTAAGGTCAACAAAGTCACGCGACTGTCCTAACTAATCGCATCATATGCGGTATAGGAAGACATCACTTAGCTACCGTACACTGTGCCTTAACTATAGTCAACAAACACAGTACGAATACTAAGTACTCTACTTCCTAATATGACGGAGGGTTGCGTATGGTTTTTCTGAAAACCTTTAACGCTTTGAACTTGATCTCGTTGCGGAATCAAATGGTTTTAAATGGAATGTTTTTAAGGCTTTTCTAGTTTTGCTAAAGGGGTCACTCCCGGCGAAGGGATCGTCGGCCCTTTCCTCGTCGAATGAGGTGCGGGATATATCATATATATCACTGTGCAAAGCAGAAACTATAGAAGCAATCAAAAGACAAACCGATGGTTGTAGCATCTGCCAGTTATTGCCAAAGGAGTCACTCTCGGTGAAGGGATCTCGGTCCTTTCCTTATCGAATAAGGTGCAGGATGTTCTACAAGGAACACCGCGATGCAAAGCAAGAACTGTAGCTACCTGTTTTTATTTTGAAATTCGATTCCACAACATCAATTAGGTTTATTTTCTTTCATTAATCTCATTAATGAATATCCCATCATTTAAGTTACCTAAACATCACAGATCAATATGACGTACACTTATGCCATCCGCATTCGCCTCGATGTCCCCTCGTGCACCGTTAGGTTAGGTAACTAACGGCAGAGCGGGGCAGGGCTAGCGCGGGTGTAAAATATAAGTAACGTCTATATAATATATCATATATACTATATATTATATCTATCACAGAACATCACATGATCACATCACTGATAACGCAGCAGAAAATATCATATGAAATATTGGATATACTAGGACGTCCGTGTTTTCAATACGAGCCAGTATAAAACACGGATTACATGGTCGTGATGAATAGCCAATCCCACACCCCTAGACCCCTACGAGAGCGGCAAGCAACCCTACCAATTCTAGGGTTAGGAGACCCGGACTCGACTCCTCGTGTTGGTCTCCCACTGGACCCCAGAATCCGGTTACTTGTGCTCCCCTTCTTGGGTCTATCCTAATGCAGAAATATAAATAATATACAAACGGTGACATCTTCCGCAACCTGGAAGTGCCCCAATAAAAGAATATTATATACAAGCTTTTACATGAATGAAAATGAAAAACACTCATCTCACATAAAAAACCCCCGGCTATTCGAACACGACGATCCAATATAACATATCCAGCAACACATAACATCACATGTCATCAACGTAAGTAAATATGCGCATCCCAATTGTCGTTGATATATAGCAACGAAACCGGCGATATCACATATTACACTTACGGTCACAGAAAAGAAAGTGTAAAACTACAACAGTTGGAATACGCAAACTCTTTAGACATCGCATGCCTAGCCAAATGAATTCCTTAGACATCGCATGCCTAACAATTATAAACCCCGCATTTTAGTCTCTTTATCGAAAACACTTTTCAATATCAAGTCGGGCAATTCAACAAGATTCCCGACATTCTGATCGAATGCTCGTCGCAAACTTTAGTAGGCGGCCGCACCCCTGATACCGTCGACGAAGTGCACCAAGGCGGAACACCGCTGCCGCGAGCACCCGGACGGATGCTTTCGGCGACGGGGTTCTCCTACAGTCACTTGGTCGGGGCTATGGAGTGAGGCTGTCTATTAAGTTTACCCGGCGAGTATCCGCGTACGCTACGTGATTGCGACGGACTTTTGATCTCATCAAAATTCCGTGGCAACCGATCAAATGAGACTAAACTGCTGTGTTTATAACATTCATTCAGTTATCTCATAACTATTTTTGAATTCCAAGTATTGTATCACATTCCGGATAAATAGAAAATGTTAAACATTCCGATCGAACAATCGAACACCCAAGTTTTCCCGAAACAGCTCAACACATGAAATAAGTCTAAAAACATTCAGTTCGTGCCTCAGTACCAACGGTCCAGCCGTAGAAGGGTCAAGCCAACGCCTCACATGTGGCACGCCGTACTGCCCCAAACCCGAAGGTTCAAAGAGCAGTTCAAGATGGTCACATAATCGAGTTAAGGTTTGTTGTCTTCTAAAGGGACCATCGTGTTACTTGCACTACTTAGAACGTCGTTAAACTACGGAAAAGTCCAACAATTGGAAATTTCCCACCAGGGGAAAAAGTGGGTATTTATATCCGGTCGAACTTTTTAACATATTCAAAAATACCCGGAAAGCCACATAGACAAAGTCTGATAATCCGATCGAATCTACGAACTCCCAATACAACCTCAGAAAACTCAACTCTTGAGCAAAATTTAAAAATTCCCAGGAAAACCAGCACTATCAATTAGGAGTTACTGTGTAAAATTCACTGAACAAGGAGGCCGTACGGCCGCGGAACCGCCGCACGAGCCATGCTCGTGCCGCGGAACCGCGGCAGTTTGATGGATTCAGACACTCGAATTTCACAGTAACTCTTACAATCACCTGCTGATTTTTCTGCATATTTTTAATCTGCAAAAAACCCAGATTTTGAAAAAAGTACAGAGAGCATGGAAAAATTGGGGTTTCGGGTTCGATCGGGTTTCAAACGTCGTCTAGACTTCGCCTAAGGCTCTAGTTAGGCTCTGATACCACTGTAGGGTTCCTAGGCACACTAATGAAGTCTCACAAGTGATCAAAACATGCTCAATTCAAAATTTTCATGTGCTTACAAACTCTAATACGGATCGTTAACTAGATATATAGGCGATACGATGCAAGTAATCGAATTATAGCTAAAGGAAAGAGGCTACAACCTTTGTAGATCCAGTCCTCCACCTCCTAGGCTCCGTGATGAAGTCCCCTCGCTGTCCAAATCGGATATTGGACTCTAGCATCGGCTTCATCGGAGAAATGGGCGGGCTAGGTCGTCGACGTCGATGCCGAAGATGATCTACGTCGAGGCATCACAAGATCAAGCTCACACTTCACCAAGTCATGAAACTTGTGAAGAAAACACCCTATACTACTTGGCAAGAGGTAGAGGATGAAGAAATAGGAAGTGGGTTGACTTTGGATTTCTCACTCATATTCACAAGTTGCCATTGATGGAGCAAGCTTTCTTCATGTTTTAAGAAGAAGAAGATGATGAAAAGAATATGATAAGTTATTATCCAATAGAAAATAAAATCAACACTTATCATATGGCAACCATGATTAGGTGTAGAGAATAGACCATGGTTAGTTGGAAGGGTTAGGGTTAAGCATGAAGAGAAAATGGTCACTTGGTCAAAGCTTCAAGAAGCTTCAATAACAAACAAAGAAAACCACCATTTTCTCTTTAATCTTTTGCCAAAATAAATAAATAAATAGATAAGAAAAAGAAAACCCTAACCATCACATAACCATGGTATATGTTAGTGTATATGCCCTAGAGGCCATTACTGTATCATACTAGTTTGTATATTACTTGATGGAAGCTTCGGATATTCACAGTTGTATATACAATCTTGCTCGAAATGGTAGTATGCTACTTGGTTTGTCTCTGCTTTTATATGTGCATGTGTTTCTTTTAGCATATTTCTGATATACATATTAGTAGAGACCTTAGGATCTTTTCTTGATTACCAGCGTGGTGATGGCGCTCACACTCGTGGGAGCTGGGTGATCTATAAGCACATACTTATACAGGTCCCTAGTCGTTGGACTATCGAGACAGGGCATCGATACTCCGGAGTAGACTAGCGTATGCGCTTCTCATCCCAGCGTGGGAGACGGTCTGTCCCACAGCCGTCAGTACGTCGTACTTGAGATAGTATTCAGGTGCTCGTTAGGTTACGAGTACACTGGACAGGACTCGTCGGGGACTGTTGGTTGGTATTATACCTATCGTCAGTTATCAGTTCCCAGGTGACATGAGTACAGCTTAGTCCGCTGACTTGACACTGTCACTTCGCCTCGAGTGTGTTCCCACTGCACTTTGATTACTACCCTACCACGGCTCAAAGGAGTCGTGCAAACAGGTAGTTTTTGGGTGCAGTCCCAAAGCACTTGGAGGCAGTGACGGTTAGACAGGATTCGTCTCTCCCGGTATTGGGGGTTGACATCGCGCTGTGTCCAGGAGAGCCATTACACGAGTAGTCCCTGGCCAGGGCAAGCGAGATATACTGGTAGGTTTCCAGTGTTATCTCAGGGTGTTCTGGGCTACACTCCGACACGACTTGTACCGCTATTAGGGGACTGACGTTCACCGCCCCCCTAGGCCCGCCATGCGATGTATCAGACGAACAGACCGGACTGTACGGAGATTGTCACATACAGGCTCAGTAGGAGTTCAGATGGGGTTCACCTCGTCAGTCTTCTTATCGACATCTACCTGGGGACCGTTACGTACAGCTAGTGCCGCTTGCGGTCTGTGGTTAAACCCACTGCCAGCGTAGTGTCGAGTCTTTAGAGTCCCACACAGAGAGCTATTCGCCTTTAGGAAAAAATGAGTAGAGGTCGCATGGTTTTGCGACAGGGTTCGTTCACATTCGCGCACCTGTGCACGTTTGCTATCCAGACAGTTTATACTAGCGGGCTTTGGTTTAAGCCGGATCTTAGTATATGATTTGAGATTGGTTTTTCTCATTGTATTCGTGTTCCTCGGATCACGGATGCGCGTGCGTATGCACAGTTACTTGAGACAGAGGGAGAAGACCTTGATTAGGGTTAATGGCTATTGTCATTTTATTAACCCTAATGCTTATGTGTGTATTATTGTTAATTGATAATTAGTTTAATAATTGTGCATGGTTATGGTTGTTGACCATTTGACCTCATTGACTTGTTGACCTAGGTTGACACTTTGACCATCATCATTTCTTTTGGATGATGCTTTTTGATCCTTGCAAATTGAAATGATAATGGTCATATCATGATTAACCATAACAATTATCTAGCTAATTATTTAATTAAAATAATATACACATATTAGTGAGAATAGTTCATTATTTCTCATTCTATCATTTTCATTTCTCTCTCTTGTTTTTCCTCTCCCTCAAGCTCTCCCCTCTCATGTGTTGAGAAACACTTGAGCTTGAGAAAAACCCTCTCTTGATCTTCTCTACTCTCATCTAGGGTTCAAGTATTAGCACTTCTTGCACCCTAGTTACTTCTAGCTTGGAGTTGAAGCCAAAGGTTGAGGCTTTCGGGTGGATCTTTCTTTGACGGGAGAAGACGGCAAGGTGACCTCCTTCCACTACTCCAAGGAGCAAGGAGAGAAGGACTAAGAGCCCAAGGTATAACCTTTCTAGCACTTAGCTAGTTACTAGTTAGCTTTAGCAAGTTTTTGTTTAGCAAAGATCCTTCTAAGCATAGTCCATGTTGCCTAAGCTCATAAAAATCCGATTTTTATTCCGTTTTCCGCCTCCCCGCATGCACCGGGGTGGGCAACGTGGACTTACAGTGGTATCAGAGCCTAACTAAACATAAACTAGCTAAGTAGTGAAGTGTGTCGAAGTTCGAAGCCGAAAAATCGAAAAACCAAAATTTCAAAACCCTAGTTTTCTGTTAAATTTTTTTCTGGTCAAAACAAAATTTGTTATACTCCTAAAATCGTTTCATGGTTTTTTAAAGATAGCCACCAAAAACGAGCAAGTGAATCGACCAAAGTGCCGCGGTTCCGCGGCAATTGCAAGCTATTGCCGCGCAACCGCGGCCGTCTTGGCTCTTCACTTGGTCGAGTTTGGTGCAGTGTATTTCTGGCTTGGTTTTAGGATTTTTCATATGGTTTATTTGTGCCCAGATTTTCCATAATAGAAATTTACTTTTGGGGGCCTATAAATCCGTATTTTTTTTTCGAACTTCAATACACTTTGACTATAACGGTTATATCTGTGATGTTTGTATGTATTGAACGTCGGCTAATCGCTATATGTCGATTAGTCGGGGTTATACATCTCTGTGATCTGTGTTTGATATTGGCATGTGTATATGAATGGGTTGGATTGTCGCGGGTGAATAGCCGGGGTGGATGTGAGATGAGTGTTGTTTCTCTTTCATTCATTTGTAATATGTAAATTGATGTAATATTATTATTTGTATGGCCGCGCAACCGGGTCGGGGTTGTAGCCGTCATTGTATAATTCTTTTTACTGTTTTTGCTCCTAGGATAGACCCATGGAGGGGGTGCACAAACTACCGGGTATCTCGAAGTGCCGAGTGGACTACTCACGGTGGTGAGGGAGGTTGCTTCGCTTCGGGTACTTGGAGGGTAGTTTGCCGCACCCGTATGGGTCTTGGGTGGGGTATTTGGCTATTCACCGCGACCGTGTAATCCGCTTTTCGTTGCAGGCTCGAACGGATTGCGGATTCCTAGTATATCCAATGTATTCATCTGTGATCTGTAATGTCTATCATTGCTATATATTTATATATGATAACTATTTAGGCGTTGCTTATGTTTTACAGCCGCGCTAGCCCAACCCCCGCTCTGTCGTTAGTAAAGTAACCTAACGGGTGATGACGGGGCCCCGTGGCGAATGCGAATGGCATAAGAGTACGTCATATTTTGGTTGTTTTCTGCAATGGTAGGATTAAATGATAGGATGCATTAAAAGAACTAATGCAAGAAAATAAACCAAGTAAAAGTCGATTGGAACACTTTGAAAACCACTCGGTTCTTTTCAAAACTAAACTTTTAAACGCGGAGCTTGAACCACTCCTTTTAAAAGCTATCTCGTTCCATCGATTATATCAAGTTCACTACGTTCACGGTTTCGCCAAAACCATCCGTAGCCCTCCATCATTTCAGTTAAATATACGGTAGTATTCAAGCTATGTATTTTGACCTCACGCCAAGGCATAGTGATTGGTAGCTGCCGGATATTTATCTGTTGTATAGATAGAATGCGTTGGTTTGAGACAATCGTACTGCCATTTTGGCCTACGTCAAGGGTAGGTACGGGTGGGTTCAAATTAACCAGGATAATGATGGGAAGAACTTGACATGTGACTTATGACATTTTGACCTCACGCCAAGGTCATAAGAGCATGGGGCAAAAATCCACATCGGGAGTTTCATAAGTACTGAAACTTGCTAGCGTTGCATACCATTTGGAGTGTGATGATTCTGGTAGGATTCCTTCGGTTTTATCACGCGATGATATTTGGATCCCGATCCTACTGTGAGTATATGCTACTCCTCGGGAAAACTCTCACTTAACGATCAATGCTATAAACTTAGTAGGTGTCTAGAAAGGTGTTAGCGGGGCTACGCCCACAGGGAAAAGAGGTTACTTAATTAAGGAACTTCGCGAAAGCGTTGGAAAACCTCCCTCGAAGTACCGACACTGGCCTGGCAGAACGGTTAAGCAAGTATTGTACGGTGAGAGTAATCCTGACTAATCCTTTCTTTACGGTTTGAGAAGGGACTCGAGAGACAGTGGGAGCCATCCAGTTTAGACAAATTAAAAACCACTCTAAACTTGCAAGAGCATCATGCTAAAGTGTTTCTTTTCTCCCTCTTAATTGCATCGACCATTCAACATGACCGGACTTAAGTTATTACTAGATAAAAACATATTGACAGGGCCAAACTACAAAGATTGGCTCAGGAATGTCAAGATGGAAATCACTTACGACAAGTTGGGGTATGTCCTTACCACCAAAGCTCCCCCTGTCCCAGGTCCCACCTCCAGCGTCGCGGTTAAGGAAATCCGTAAGACATGGGAGATAGATTGCGCGAAGGCCAAATGCCTCGTATTAGCCTCGATGGACAAAGAACATCAGAGGAGGCACGAGAATATGGACCTAGAGTCCATATTTCTTCATACAAAAGAACTGTATGGGGAGCAGTCTCGTATCGCAAGATACGAAGTGTCGAAGAAGCTGTTTTCGGCAAGGTTGGCCGTCGGATCATCGGTAGCGGAACACGTGCTTAAGATGATTGGCTACATTGACGAGCTTGCGGACCTTAGGACCACGTTGGAGAATGAACTCTATACTAATTTGATTCTCCAGTCCCTTCCTTCCACTTATGCCCAGTTTATTCTTAACTTCAACATGCAAGGAAAGGAGGTAGAACTTTCCAAACTTCTGAACATATTGAGGAGTGCTGAGGGCACCCTACAGAAAGGTAGGGAGAATCCACTTTGTTTGTAGGAGGATCTTCCTCTTCTAGATCCAGGGCGAAAGCCAACGGTAAGAAGAAGAAAGCCCCCGCCAAACCAAGAGGCGGTGTCGGTAAAGTGGATATGAAGGGAAAAGGAAAAGCAACAAAGATAGCGGGAAAGCTGGTAGGGAAGGAAGAATGCTTCTATTGTCATAAAAGTGGTCACTAGAAACAGGATTGCAAGGCTTGGAAAGCCAGAACACAGGATTTGAAGCGAGTTGCAGCTTCAGCTTCAGGTGTGTATGTTATTGAAAACTATCTATCAATAAACTCTACTTCCTGGGTATTGGATACCGGATCAGGATCTCATACCTGTAATTCTTTGCAGGCGTTGAGAAAGCGTAGAGTTTTGAAGGCAGGTGACATGACCCTCCGAGTTGCGAACGGTGCTAGCATGGATGCTGAGGCCGTGGGGGACTATCACCTGGGATTGTCGGATGGACATTTTTTGGTTTTGCGTAGTTGTTATTATGTACCAAATGCAACCTGTTATATCATTTCTGTATTTTTATTATCTAAAGAAGGTTATGAATTTGCATTTGTAAGTAATGTAGTGAACATTCACCTTAATCAAGCTTTGATTGGGTCAGGTACATTGAACAACGGTATATACGTATTAAACCAACCACAGATTTTCAATGTCCAGAATACACACAAAAGAAAGTCTCCAGAAATCAATAAAACTTTCTTATGGTATTGTAGACTGGGTCACATCAATGAGATAAGGTTGACTAAGTTACATGCAGAAGGATATTTGGATCCGTTCGAATATCAATCGTATGCAACTTGTCAATCCTGTCTCAAGGGAAAGATGACAAAGACTCCGTTCACTGGACACGGAGTAAGAGCGAGCGAGCTCTTGGGACTCGTACACAGCGACGTGTGCGGTCCAATGTCTACACATGCGCGAAGCGGTTATTCTTACTTCATTACTTTTACGGATGATTTCTCAAAGTTCGGACATGTCTTCTTAATGAAGCATAAATCCGAAGCTTTTGATAAGTTCCAGGAATATAAGAATGAAGTAGAAAAACAAACAGGGAAAAGTATAAAGACACTGAGATCTGATCGAGGTGGTGAATACTTGAGTGCCGAGTTCCTGGGTTACTTAAAAGAGAATGGAATTCTCTCTCATCTTACTCCTCCATACACTCCGCAACATAATGGTGTATCGGAGAGACGGAACCGAACCCTATTGGATATGGTACGGTCCATGATGAGTAACACTGAGTTGCCGCGATCGTTCTGGGGATATGCGCTAGAATCAGCTGCATACCTTTTGAACCGAGTTCCCACTAAGACTGTGCCTACCACACCATATGAGTTATGAAGTGGGAAGAAACCCTATCTTCAATACCTGAAGATTTGGGGATGTCCAGCTTTTGTAAAAAAGCAGCATGCGGACAAGCTCGAGGCACGCTCTGTACTGTGCAAGTTTGTGGGATACCCAAAGAACTCCAGGGGGTATCTTTTTTATTACGCAGAAGAACAAAAAGTCCTTGTTTCTCGTAATGCCCATTTTCTGGAACATCAGTTCTTAGAAAAAGAAATAAGTGGGAGCGCAATAGAACTAGAAGAAATTCCGAAACCACAAGCTATTACTGAAAGCTTAGTAGAACCAGAGGGTTCGAAAGATCAAGACATTCCCACGTCACTCCGCAGGAGTAGTAGGCAGTCTCATCCGCCCGAGAGATACTACGGTTTTCTCATTGACGGGGATAGAGAGGATTGCATCATAGACTGTGATGAGCCTACTAGCTTCCAGCAAGCCATTCAGAGCGTCGACTCGATAAAATGGATGGATGCAATGCGGACCGAGATGGAGTCCATGTACACCAACAAAGTATGGACGTTGGACATTGCTCCAGATGGGGTAAAACCCGTAGGATGCAAGTGGATCTTCAAAAGGAAGATTGGTGTAGATGGACAGGTTGAGACCTATAAAGCTAGACTGGTAGCAAAGGGCTTTCGTCAGCGACCTGGTTTGGACTATGACGAAACCTTTTCTCCAGTAGCTATGCTGAAATCCATTCGGATCCTTCTTGCCATTGCTGCCTTCCACGATTATGAGATTTGGCAGATGGACGTAAAGACAGCTTTTCTAAATGGTCATTTAGAGGAGTGTGTCTATATGGATCAGCCAGAGGGTTTCATTCAGAGTGGGCGCAGCGGAAAGGTGTGCAAGTTGCTTAAGTCCATTTATGGACTAAAGCAGGCATCGCGGAGTTGGAACATCTGTTTTGATGAGACGGTCAAGGAATTTGGCTTTATCAAAAATCCAGATGAACCATGCATCTATTGTAGATTTGTAGCGAGAACTGTAGTATTCCTCGTTTTATACGTGGATGACATTCTCTTAATAGGAAATGACATTCCTATGCTACAATCTGTCAAGGGGTTCTTGTCACACAGGTTCTCCATGAAAGACCTGGGTGATGCCTCATACATTCTGGGTATCCGGATCTACCGTGACAGATCCAAGAGGATATTAGGACTTTCGCAGTCCAGGTACATCGACGCCATACTGAAGAGATTCAGTATGGAAGATTCCAAGCGCGGTAATCTACCGGCTTGTCACGGGATCACCCTCTCCAAAGAGATGTCTCCTAAGAATGATTTGGAGAGGGATCGCATGTCTATTATACCCTACGCTTCTGCGGTAGGCTCTATAATATATGCGATGTTGTTTACCAGACCGGATGTGGCTTATGCACTAAGTGTGGTAAGAAGGTATCAGTCAAACCCAGGGGAGAAACATTGGATAGCAGTAAAGAACATTCTCAAGTACCTAAGAAGGACTAAGGAGATGTTCTTGGTGTATGGTGGAAAAGACCTGCAGATTGAGGCATTTGCTGACTCCAGCTTCCAGAGTGACAAGGATGATTCCAAGTCCATGTCGGGTTTTGTCTTCACCCTCAATGGAGGGGCGGTGTGTTGGAAGATCTCCAAACAGGAAACCGTTGCTGACTCGACGATGGAAGCGGAATACATCGCTGCATCTGATGCCGCAAAAGAAGCTGTCTGGATGAGGAAGTTCTTGAGAGAACTTCAGGTGGTTCCGTCCATTGTTGACCCAATACCTCTGTATTGCGACAACAACGGGGCTATAGCTTTAGCAAAGGAACCCAGATCCTATCAGAAATCCAGACACATCTTAAGGCGGTATCACCTAATCAGGGAGATCGTAGATCGCCAGGAGATCGAGGTCCGGAGAGTTGCATCAGAGGATAACACAGCAGATCCATTCACCAAGGCCTTGCCCCAGACTCAGTTCGAGCGGCTGATCGAGATGATAGGTCTTCGATACGCCAGTACATGGCCTTAGTGAAAGTGGGAGATTGTTAGTGTATATGCCCTAGAGGCCATTACTATATCATACTAGTTTGTATATTACTTGATGGAAGCTTGGGATATTCACAGTTGTATATAAAATCTTGCTCGAAATGGTAGTATGCTACTTGGTTTGTCTCTGCTTTTATATGTGCATGTGTTTCTTTTAGAATATTGCTGATATACATATTAGTAGAGCCCTTAGGATCTTTGCTTGATTACCAGCGTGGTGATGGCGCTCACACTCGTGGGAGCTGGGTGATCTATAAGCACATCCTTATACAGGTCCCTAGTCGTTGGACTATCGAGACAGGGCATCGATACTCCGGAGTAGACTAGCGTATGCGCTTCTCATCCCAGTGTGGGAGACGGTCTGTCCCACAGCCGTCAGTACGTCGTACTTGAGATAGTATGCGGGTGCTCGTTAGGTTACAAGTACACTGGACAGGACTCGTCGGGGACTGTTGGTTAGTATTATACCTATCGTCAGTTATCTGTTCCCAGGTGACATGAGTACAGCTTAGTCCGCTGACTTGACACTGTCACTTCGTCTCGAGTGTGTTCCTACTGCACTTTGATTACTACCCTACCACGGCTCAAAGGAGTCGTGCAAACAGGTAGTTTTTGGGTGCAATCCCAAAGCACTTGGAGGCAGTGACGGTTAGACAGGATTCGTCTCTCCCGGTATTGGGGGTTGACATCGCGCTGTGTCCAGGAGAGCCATTACACGAGTAGTCCCTGGCCAGGGCAAGCGAGATATACTGGTAGGTTTCCAGTGTTATCTCAGGGTGTTCTGGGCTACACTCCGACACGACTTGTACCGCTATTAGGGGACTGACGTTCACCGCCCCCTAGGCCCGCCATGCGATGTATCAGACGAACAGACCGGACTGTACGGAGATTGTCACATACAGGCTCAGTAGGAGTTCAGATGGGGTTCACCTCGTCAGTCTTCTTATCGACATCTACCTGGGGACCGTTACGTACAGCTAGTGCTGCTTGCGGTCTGTGGTTAAACCCACTGCCAGCGTAGTGTCGAGTCTTTAGAGTCCCACACAGAGAGCTATTCGCCTTTAGGCAAAATGAGTAGAGGTCGCATGGTTTTGCGACAGGGTTCGTTCACATTCGCTCACTTGTGCACGTTTGCTGTCCGGACAGTTTATACTAGCGGGCTTTTGTTTAAGCCGGATCCTAGTATATGATTTGAGATTGGTTTTTCTCATTGTATTCGTGTTCCTCGGATCACGGATGCGGGTGCGTATGCACAGTTACTTGAGACAGAGGGAGAGGACCTTGATTAGGGTTAATGGCTATTGTCATTTTATTAACCCTAATGCTTATGTGTGTATTATTGTTAATTGATAATTAGTTTAATAATTGTCCGTGGTTATGGTTGTTGACCATTTGACCTCATTGACTTGTTGACCTAGGTTGACACTTTGACCATCATCATTTCTTTTGGAAGATGCTTTTTGATCCTTGCAAATTGAAATGATAATGGCCATATCATTATTAACCATGACAATTATCTAGCTAATTATTTAATTAAAATAATATACACATATTAGTGAGAATGGTTCATTATTTCTCATTCTATCATTTTCATTTCTCTCTCTTATTTCTCCTCTCCCTCAAGCTCTCCCCTCTCATGTGTTGAGAAACACTTGAGCTTGAGAAAAACCCTCTCTTGATCTTCTCTACTCTCATCTAGGGTTCAAGTATTAGCACTTCTTGCACCCTAGTTACTTCTAGCTTGGAGTTGAAGCCAAAGGTTGAGGCTTTCGGGTGGATCTTTCTTTGACGGGAGAAGACGACAAGGTGACCTCCTTCCACTACTCCAAGGAGCAAGGAGAGAAGGACTAAGAGCCCAAGGTATAACCTTTCTAGCACTTAGCTAGTTACTAGTTAGCTTTAGCAAGTTTTTGTTTAGCAAAGATCCTTCTAAGAATAGTCCATGTTGCCTAAGCTCATAAAAATCCGATTTTTATTCC
Organism: Agapanthus africanus; assembly: GCA_030015575.1. Classification (NCBI taxonomy): domain Eukaryota; kingdom Viridiplantae; phylum Streptophyta; class Magnoliopsida; order Asparagales; family Amaryllidaceae; genus Agapanthus; species Agapanthus africanus. The sequence goes on from JASDDO010000022.1 coordinate 571,131,526, forward strand.
GTTTTCCGCCTCCCCGCAAGCACCGGGGTGGGCAACGTGGACTTTCAGTGGTATCAGAGCCTAACTAAGCATAAACTAGCTAAGTAGTAAAGTGTGTCGAAGTTCGAAACCGAAAAATCGAAAAACCAAAATTTCAAAACCCTAGTTTTCTGTTAAATTTTTTTCTGGTCAAAACAAAATTTGTTATACTCCTAAAATCGTCTCAGGGTTTTTTAAAGATAGCCACAAAAAACGAGCAAGTGAATCGACCAAAGTGCCGCGGTTCCGCGGCAATTGCAAGCTATTGCCGTGCAACCGCGGCCGTCTTGGCTCTTCACTTGGTCGAGTTTGGTGCAGTGTATTTCTGGCTTGGTTTTAGGATTTTTCATATGGTTTATTTGTGCCATGATTTTCCAGAATAGAAATTTACTTTTGGGGGCCTATAAATCCGTATTTTTTTTTCGAACTTCAATACACTTTGACTATAACGGTTATATCTGTGATGTTTGTATGTATTGAACGTCGGCTAATCGCTATATGTCGATTAGTCGGGGTTATACATCTCTGTGATCTGTGTTTGATATTGGCATGTGTATATGAATGGGTTGGATTGTCGCGGGTGAATAGCCGGGGTGCACCGACACAAAAATTCTGCGCCGACACCTGCACTAAATGGCCGCGGAACCGCGACATATATGGGGGTAGGGCCGCGGTTCCGTGGCCCTTTGATGAGATCGCTGGATCAAATTCAGTGGGCTGCTTCTTGATGCTTTGGGCTCTCTATTTATCAAGTTCTTTTCTCCATTTGGCTTCTGGGTTTTCTCCAGATCTTTTCAATGAAACTTGTAGTGGTCTTTTACTGTTTCCTTTGACATTTTAGATCATGCATTGTCTTGTACAGTTGTGAATTGTTTTTCGTCTAGGCTTGACTAGGATCCTTCTACTTGTTTGTCAAAAGTCTCTCCTTTGTATCATCTTCCGTCTTTTTCACTGTTTTCGCTCCAAGAACCTGTATCCTGTAATATGCAGCAGACATGCGTCAAAAGCACCTGTTTATTTATAAAACGAATAAGAATGGGGAATATAGTAATGCAATATTATGATATGAACATGCAGACGCTTCTCTTCCCAGCAGGGGAGATGGTCTGTCCCACAGCCATCAGTACGTCGTACTGGAGATAGTATGCAGGTGCTCGTTAGGATACGAGTACACTGGACAGGACTCGTCGGGAACTGTTGGTTGGTATTATACCTATCGTCAGTTAACAGTTCCCAGATGACATGAGTACAGCTTAGTCCGTTGACTTGACACTGTCACTCCGCCTCGAGTGTGTTCCCACTGTTCTTAGATTACTACCTTACCACGGCTCTACTGATTCGTGCAAACAGGTAGTAGTTGGGTGCATTCCCGAAGCACTTGGAGGCAGTGACGGTTAGACAGGATTCGTCTCTCTCGGTATTGGGGGTTGATATCGCGCTGTGTCTAGGAGAGCCATTACACAAAGTCCCTGGCCAGGGCAACCGAGAATTGCTGGTAGGTTTTCCAGTAGATTCTCAGGGTGTTTTGGGCTATACTCCGAAACGACTTGTACCGCTATTAGGGGACTGACGTTTATCGCCCCCTAGGCCCGCCATGCGATACTCTCAGACGAACAGACCGGACTGTACGGAGATTGTCACATACAGGATCAGTAGGAGTTCAGATAGGTTCACCTCATCAGTATTCTTATCGGCATCTACCTGGGGACCGTTACGTACAGCTAGTGCCGCTTGCGGTCTGTGGTTAACCCCACTGCCAGCGTAGTGTCGAGTCTTTAGAGTCCCACACAGAGGGTTACTCTCCTTTGGGCAAAACTGAGTAGAAGTTGCATGGTTTTGCGACAGGGTTCGTTCACACTCGCGCACTTGTGAACGTTTGGTGATCGGGCAGTTATTACTAGTGGGCTTTGGTTTAAGCCAGATACTGGTATTGGTTTTGGGATTGGTTTTGTCTCATTGTATTCGTGTTCCTCGGAACGCGGATGCGGGTGTGTATGCACAGTTGATAGAGGCAGAGGCAGAGGCAGATGATTCTCATTAGGGTTGTTGACCGTTTGACTTTGGTTGACTTGTTCACCGTTGACTTTTTCCAAACCCAAATGAGAATGATAAATATGATTAATAATGATAATTAAGGATTTTTGTGTGATGGTTAGGTTGACCATTTGACCATGGTGGACATTTAGACCATTGTTGACATTTTGATCATAATCATTTCATATCAAAGATGCTTCTTGATCTTTGCAAATTGCATTTATTATGAAATGATAATGGTCATTCCATACTCACCATCACATTTTCTTTTTTGATTATTATTGTTAATCTATTATTCTCATATGAGCATGGTTGCAAAAAGAGAGCTCTCATTCTATCATATTTTCTCTCTCTCTTTGGAAAAGCTCTTCTTCTTCCTCTCTCAAAGCTTAAGTGTTCCATGTGTTGGAAATCATAAGTTTTTGAGACAATGCCACTATAACACATCTCTACTCATTCTAGGGTACTAGGTTTAGCAAACCAAATACCTTAGTTACCTCTTGGTTGAGGTAGGAGCTCAAGTTCGAGGCCCTCGGGTGGATCTATCTTCGACAAAGAGGAGACGACGAGGAGGAGCTGTAAAAACTACTACAAGGAGAAAGTATGGAGGATAACAACAAGAAGAGAAGGAGTTCAAGAGAACAACAAGAAGAGAAGGATTTCAAGACTAGGTATAACCATTCTACATAGTATTTATAACTTGTAGATTTTATGTTAGTTTTGTTTAGCAACGATCCTTCATGAGACGGTCCATGTTACCTAGCTAAGGAAAAATTTTCGTTTTACCTATTCCGCCTCCCCAAAAGAACCGGGGTGGGTAACGTGGACCTAACAGTGGAGCCTCAGTTTTGACGGCCCGGGAGACCCTCCATTTATATTCCATCATACCGGGCTTCCTGGTGTTCAGGCAGAACGGTGCGGCGATTTTCATGAGATACAACCCGCATCGTTTCGCCCAACAACTGAGCTACAATCAAGGGGTGCCGTTGGAGGCTTTCCTGCTGGAACATGCTGCTACTGAAGAAGGGATGCGAAGCGCGCTGCATCACTTCATGCGTCTAAATACAGGCTCTCATTTCTTTATCAGCGAGCCGGCTTGCGCCCCATGACTCCTCAAGGTATATACAGAATGGTACAATCATTCGACGAGAGCCGTCATAAAGGAGGAAAAGCGATTGCTGGTCGACCATAAGGGTGTGCCTCCAGGTAGCGACCGCAACGCTCCTTTAGTGCCAAGGACCTCGGTAGTTCCCCTCTAAAAGATGCTAGAGCCGGACCACCGCGTGCGTAGAGTCCTCCACGCGGATTGTCGCTTCCCGATATTGCTGATGCACCACCAGCGCCCTGTGCTCCAGTGGAGACAGTGGTTGTAGCCTCGCCGGAGTCTGGTGTGGGTGCGGACATCGGGACCCGCCGCCCCAAGGTGCCTGCAAAGCGCAAATCGATCCCGGGTGCACCTAGGGCTGGTGGGCAGAAAAAGAAAAAGAAGTCGCTCTTCGCGGCTGACATTGCATTCGGTCAGGAACCCCACGCTCCCTATGGTGAGGGCCTGAGTGAATACGGGACTAACAGGGGATTAGTCATGCCGCCGGATGACACGGACTTGGAGGCCGCCATCTGTCACGACCCAAAAAGGTACGTGATGGCCCTAATACTACGCAACGCCTCCAGACGTAACGTAGTAAAAGAAAGCCAAAACCCAGAAATCTAAACCATAAAAATACGGAAAAGATAATAATAAGTTTTGGAAACATTTGAAATCACAACCCAAATTCTTTAAAATAGTCCACATTTTCTGTAAAATTTTGGCAGCACCTCCTTTATAAAACAAGCCCCTAAAAAGGGTACAACATAGATATAATATAAAGCATCCCAAACGGGAGCAAAATCCACGCCCAACGGCGGAAAACAATACCACAACAGATATACGACGCCGTAGCGAAGAAAATCAGAGACAAAAGAAAGGAACTGTATAAAATCCACAAATCCACAATATATACAAATCGTCCTCACCAAGTCTCTAAGTCACAAATAACTGCTAGTAGATGGAGAGTACAATATGCAACGAATATACAATGCATCTCTCAGATAACCACAAAAACCCACCTGGCAAAACTGCACACTAACAGGCGAAGTGGTATCCGCAACCCAAAAGATGATAGATGAGTGTGAAGCGGAAAAGCTGAATAGCTTGCCTTGACTACTTTGGGGAAACTCCAGCAAAACCTGTGGCACAACGGGGGTAAGTTGCCAACTCGTGAATAGTAAATAACATATGCAGGTAATCGCGAGAATGAACGTACAGCATGAATCTAATATATGTCCATTTCAATAATAACATGTCATGAGTACGTAATAATGGAAAGTACACTCTCAAGTACCACCAATATATCCTGCAATAATAATGTGACAACAGTATGCAATAATCGTGCTCTGGGGATATGAGAAAGTAAATGTGCAACTCTCAGGAAGGTACTCTCACAGGTACTCCTAACACATGGAAAAAGTGCACAAGTATATAATGATGAGGTATGGAGTGAAATATGTCAATTCCACGGAATCTTGACCTCGTGGTAGGATCACAATCCATCTAGACAAATCAATATCCCAATCCTCAATCAATCACCAAATCCGCTCTCATATCGTCTAAGTGTCACATCTCCTCAAACTACACAATATCAAATGTATCTCACATAAGTGTCGAATGTACAAGTCAAGTAGATCTCACATCTCTAGTATGTACAATAACAGTATATCTCCCATATATCTCATGTACAACAGCTAGTGGATCCCACATATCTCGTCTGTACAATATCAGGTATCTCTCACCTATATCACATGTACAACAGCTAGTGGATCCCACATATCTCGTCTGTACCATATCCGTCTATCTCACATATATCATATGTACCACACTAAGTGGATCTCACATCTCTAGTGTGTACGATATCATCATCCAATGAATCTCATGAATCCCAAGTCCAATCTCCAGCACAGTTCTAACATCCTAAATATAATGACATATATAAATATGATGAGGGCAGTACACATATATTAGCGTCCCATTCCACTAATATTGGTGTAAAGGCATATATAACAGCGGCTCAATCCCCTGTTATATATACAAGAGTATTTAGGAATATCATAAAAACCAATGTGTCAAGCATCGACACAGAAAACTGATAAGTACGTATCATACGCTATCACGAGAGCTCGAGTGCCTCTGTCTGCCCCTCGCCTCTCGACGTATCGATACGCACATGACTCTCAACGGTATCCCCCTGATATCCGCCGAGTCTCTGGTACTGTCACCGGAAAGTATGGCTCCCCTAGGCCTCATCGCCTCAGTGCGACGTCGGCTCACTCCGACAACATTCTAGCTTCGGGGTACCTCCGGGCCCCACCATATATCCTCATGCGGCTCTCGACGCCTCCTCGCATAGGATATATATATCTGCACCGATAAATCTCATGGTGGATGCTATAATATCATCTCAAGGAAACCGGGTCTTCATGTATGCATAATTTCATGAACTACCACGGGTCCCAAATCCAGAAAACATCATGAAAAATCCATATAACAATGCGATAATCCATGAATAAATATACGCAATATGAAACTGTAATGAAAGCGTATAAATGAATAGCATAGCATTCACCAGATAATAAATGAATACATGAAACGTAAAGCAGAAATATAGGTATCTACCTATAACATGATGATGTGATATACCTATCAGGTATAAATAAGTATGCAATACGAGTACATCTGCCAATATGATGATGTAATATACCTATCAGGTATAAATATGTATGGAAATATCAATGTCATGATGTAATATACCTATCAAGTATAGGTAAAGTATGGAATGTAAGTACACCTGTATCCATGTCCCTAGGTGTATATGTATCTAGCCCTACTGATACAACATCCTATAGGTAAACAGGAACTAACATGTCAAGTCTAATATAACAATAGGAAATATGTATCAAGAGTCACAATGTCCCTAACCATACAATAGCATTTCTAAAATATGGTCGTGTATGACATGGCAATTATTGACGGTGTGTGTGGCATCCAATCAGTGCTCTCGCAATCTGAGCCGTCAATAATAGTGCAGTGTCCTAGGGATACTAATCCAATCACAACTATCACTAAGCAGTCAGGTATATGCGCAATTCTAAACATGATATAGAATATGCGACAAAGGTAAAGGTTTCTAGCCCAGACGCATAACGCCATGCGGGCGATTCCCCTGTAGATGTTAAATCTACTCACCCACACAACAAGCTAGATGAAGTCTACCACCTAAATCCCCCTGTGGCAGTGTCCGTAGTCCTCGTCTGCGAACCTGCAACATATAAACAACAAGCAAATACCAATATCAATAACCGCTACGAAATACAAACTAGCTATATCTAACCGACACAACAACACACAAACACCTCTTAAGTGTTCGTATTGTGGCTAACGAGAGTAGCGACACGACGAAAACGACTTAAGAGCGAAACCACGAAAACGGCACGACGCGTGTCGTAACACGTATCGCACGAACACATATCACTAGAAACTGCACAATTGATCCCAGATTTTCCTACTGTGAAAACTAAACAATTTCAACAAGACCAGAGGAACCCTAAACCTAGCAGACACCTACAGTCAAAACCCCACACCCAAACTCAACCCTCTGGCCGGCGTCGCTGGCCCCTCCTTAAGCCCTCGCCGGCCCTGGCCGGTGGCATGGGTCTCGTGCTTCAGGTGGTGCTCCAGGTCCTCTAGTACAACACACACACTATGTTGAATTCATCAGTAATCAACCCAGATCACAGCAGGTCCTAGAAACCACAATCCGACACTAAAAATACGATATTTCGTATCAAACCCTAATTTATCAATCTAAACAGAAACTATCTAGCTAAACAACCCTAAAAACACTTAAAAGAGCAGTAAATGAATATTACCTACAGCAAAGAACACCAAGATCCCAAGCTACCATGCTCCAAGTGAAGAAAATGAGAAAACATGCACAAAAATGTGATTTTTGTGAACTTTGATGGATTTGTGATTGTTTTGTGAAAGAAATATGAGGAAATGAGCAAAAGAATTGGACAAGGCAGTAGGGATTGAGAGGAGCTCGGCCAAGTGAAGAGGAGAGAGAGAGAGAGGGTGAATTTCCTAGCAATTTCCACTCATTTAATGCAAAGTCAACATGCATGCATCTTCTTCTCTCTTCTTTTCTTTTCTTTTCTTTTCTAATTCCTTTTTAAACCTTATCCACACACTCACTTAAATAATATATGGTTTAGTTTAACTTAGGAATAATTTAAGAAGAGATGAAAAGAGAAAATTCCGAGAATGTGCAAGCCGGATTAAAATAACATTAAAAATGGGAAAAATTCAAATTGCACCAAAACGTCCCATATGCTCTCAAAGTTTGCGCACAAGCTTTATTTTATCAAAACTAGATGCTGGTAAATCGATATGGCCGTCTGATCACAATCGGTATAAAACTGACAATACCGACGAATTTCACCCAAAAACACAAACAAGCACAAAACGATTTCTAGATCGTTACACCATCATAGCTTTAGAGCGGTTGGCGAGGCGTGACGCGTGGCTAGCTAAGCTTGCGCAATCAGGTAATCACTAGTCCCATTTTTTATTGCATCATATCTTTATTATTGCCTTTGACTAACGTTTTTCCTTCTTTTCTTCCAACAGGCATCACCACTGAAGAAGCCATTGCTGCTTCCCTAAAGACTTTCCAACAGGAGGAACGCCTGAGAGCGTCCTTAGGCCTTGGTAAATTTCGATTCATCAAGTCTTCATTTTCCTTGTGTTATGGTCGATCTAATCTCTCCCTTTTTATCGCAGGAACCACAATGCCGATCCCTCCAGGTGACGCGGAGACTCTTCCCGGGCCAGCTGCCGATGTTTCTGCTTCCTCAGGACTACCGCGAGAGGTCCGTCTTGAAGAGCCGATGAGAGATGCCTTAAAGGCTATGGAGGAAACTCTAAACGAGGACGACGACACCTTAATTAAGGAAGCGTCAAAGAGGTCTATCGCGACGGCCCGGGAGGAGAGGAAGCGGTTGAGGCGCGAAGCGAAGGCACGCAGGGCTGCCTTGGCCATTGGAGCGGGCCCAAGCACCGTCCCTCGTGCCGATACTCCGTCAGAAGAGCCACCGGTTGCCTTGTCTACAGCTCATAGACAGGCGGTGCGCGCCAATAGGGAAGTTAACGATAATTACACCTCAGGTAATATTTCTTTCAGAATTTTGTTGTAAGAATTATGAAGCTGTCGGTTCTTATATATTCTGTCCTGCAGGGCCAAGTCCAACCGAGGGGGAGGCGGAGAATGTCGAACCTGAGGGGCCAGAGGAAGAGGCATTGGTCGAGCCTGAGACAATGGCGGACGACACAACCGGGATTGCCAGGCCCAAGCTAGTGGCTGACGAAATGGTCACGTCCACTATACCTGAGCAGGTAGCCGATGCTGAGACCGAGCTAGAAGCGGACGGAGTGCCTGAGACCGATGACCCCGCGGCGACGGCGGACGAGACAGCCGTGACTGCTGAGCCCGAGGAGGTAGCGGGTGAGGTGGACATGATTCCTGAGGACGAGCCGACCGCTCCTTCTCAAGAATCTGGCAATGCTCCGATCATTGCTCTCTCCGCCTACGGCCCTCCGCCGTCTCCTGGCCTCACGAGCACGACGACGGCCCCCGTGGAGTCTGGGGATGAGGCCACGGGTGGTGGACTTATGTCGCTGGAGGAGGGAGACGCCTCCATCTCGGCTGGAGACTCATCAGGTAAATTTCGGATTACCGTCCCCTTTTTTATCTTGTAATCTTTCCTGACAGGTTTACCCTTGTTTTTTTTAACCCAGGTGCGGGCAGTGCCGATGCTCCATTGCTCGAGGGAGCGCCGTCAACTACTGCCTTGGCGGTGGTCATCTCTCAGCCCTCTCTCGTACCATCGAAGATGTTTGAAGGTGTGGATTTGCAACCTATTAGTTTCGTCTTTCAGCCGCATAATTTATGTGCTAAAGTCGTACTGTTATGTCCTTTTCAGGAGTGCTTTTTGACCATCTTTATCAGCTGTTGCTCCCACACTTCTCCTTCCCATCTGAGCTCGCTTCTCCCTCTGGTGGCGCTGGTGAGTATAGTTTCCAACTGATGTCTTTTTTTTTAGTAATGGAATTATTTCTAATTTTCCCTTGTCCTGATTGCAGTGCTACAAATCGAAGGAGGAGACGAAAGATCGGTCGCGCCACCGGCCCTTCCGGCCTTGCCACCTGCTGCAGCTAGTATAGTAAACTATCTCATCAATGACTTTTTCATATTTCTTGAACAGTTATCTGATCGTATCTTGTTTTTTCAGCTGTCGTTCTTGTCTCGGCGCCCTTCGAGTCGCGTGTCATAATGCCGACGGGCCCTTTCCTGAGACGTCCGTCCTCGAAAGGTACCGCGAATAGTCTGCGCATGTTGAGCGACTACATCGAGGAACTCGACGTCGAGACTCCTACGTCTGCTACAGATTTCGCTACGGCGGTTAACCCGATGCTGGTGATACTCGTAAATTTCCATGACGAGGGAATCGTTGCGTCTTGGGTTAACCACTGCAGAGAGATCGAAGCTCGCCTGCATCAGCTGGAGTCGATGCGTCCTGCCCCTGAGGTTTTGGCGGTGAGCACTCAACGGGCAGCATGGATTGAGCGAAGCGCTTCTTACGTCCACAACTTGGAACAAGAAGCGGCTTTAAGGCTGAAGGAATACCAAGAGACCTCGAGCGAGACGGCTCGTCTGCGTGCTGAGGTTGAGGCGAATGCTGCCCAAGTGAAGGCTATCTTTGAGGGCCTCCTGGAACGCATCTCTCATGGGCTAAACTTAAAGCGAAAGCTTGATGTCACCGAGCGTGACACCCCAGGCCGCGAAGCTGCTCATCAGGCCGTTGGGGAGTGATTGTCACAATTTCTTGATTGGATGTAAAAGTATCAATTCAAATAGTCCTCGGCAACGGTGCCATTTGATTGATCGTAAAATTCGAGACTGTGTAAGTAAATCAACTCAAATGATTCCCAATAACGGTTTCATTTGATCGATAAGAGTTTCTTTGTGTCGGTAATTAGAAAATTGAATAAAATTCACAATCAAAGAATTATATTTGACCGCAATCAATTACGGTGTCGATTGTAGATCGTAAGTGAGTGCGGATCGTCCACAGGGATTGTGCGATTCATTTTTATATTTGATTTGTTTGAATTGAAAAGTTAATCGAAAAGAAAACAAAACATGATTCAAGATTTTATCAAATGTTTCAAGTGTCACAATTCTAATCAAGAATAAAGAAAATGATAAACAATCAAGAATAACGGTTTCGATGATATTTCCAACCAAATGTCAAGAATCTAAATGAGGCTCGTAGGAATCGATCGGATCTATAGACGTGATGTAATCTCAAGATTTCGTATTCTTGTCCTTCGAAGGATTGATACTAGATCGATGATGATCGACGAGAGTTAGGGCTTTCTTGATGAAACTAGGGTTTCATCATTTAACCCTTGTTTTTTCGTTGATATCATTCACATTCTAGCCTCTAGCAATTTCAAGAAACGATCGTAACACCCAATCTCGAGCGATATCAATCAAGAAAGCATCGCAACGAATTGGGTTGTCGATTCTTAAACTTGCTAGGGTTTACAAAACTCGTAGGACTCAAGAATCGATTTAAGATATATTACATCATCATTCTATTAATCGTCTCGACTCCTCGACGAGCGGAGTATTACTCAAACATCACAACAAGAATTACAACTAGAAATTTAGATTGAATCATGATGCAAGAATTTAAAGAAAACAAAAAGAATATCACCTTTTATTTATATCAACAATTTGATTACAGTCGCTTAAGAACTACAAGAGGAAGAACTAAATTGTCGATTTGGCGTCGCTCGGCTCCGTGAGTCGCGGATCGGCTTGGACCACTTTCTCTGTTGAAGATCGGCTCGGCTCATAAAAGGTTGCAAGGCTTCTTGCTTGATGGGGTACTCGGGATCTTGGCTTTTGATTGGAATTAGGGTTAGGGTTTCACACAAGCCTTCTCACTGGACTTGTGGAAGAAGAAGATGAAGAAAGAGAGTGAATGGGTCTATTGATTTCAATGAATGAATCCCCTTTTACAAGTGAGCCTAGGGTCTTATTTATAGATCACCCAAACCCTAAGCCTTTGTGAAGTTCCCTCCAAAAGTTTGTTGAAAGACTTCTAGAAGTAGTTAGTTAGGATTAGATTAGGGTTTAAGCTAAGGTTTAGGGAGAAGTTTCTAGAATACAAGGCTAGTTTAGTGTAGGAACAAGGGTTTGCTGATCTGGCAGAAGGTTCTGGGGTATTCTGGAATTTGACATGTCTTTCTGATGTGTAGGCCCTGAGAGAAGCATTGTGCACCAAAATTTTAGGGCTGACGTGGCATAACTGCCGCGGTTCCGCGGTAATTGCTGGCTTAGGCCGCGGAACCGCGGCCATTTGGTGGCCTTATGGCTTCAACTTTCTTTTGTTGGCTTCTTATGTCTTCAGGTGTCTTTTGTGATATATTGAATTCCTGAATTCCCTTTACATCAATACCAGATTCCAAATCATTGAGTTGGCGTCATGTTTAATCGGTACCATGTAAATTTTTGCCTTTCTTCTGGATTTTCCAGCAAAGAACTCAAAACAAGTGTTGCGCAATGTAGGGATGATGCGATGCCATGAAATGCGGTCAATTTCCTGTATAGTGCCGGTTTTAGGGTCTAACACATGTAATCTGATATTTTGCTACTGTTTTGCTAATATGTGAAATATGAATGTCGAACATTTCTATATGAATGCAAATGATGAGGAAATTGCCGTGTTAAAAATACAATATTTTCGACTAATCAAATTCCCCCAAACTTAATTTCGATCGTCTCGAGCGAACTGTTTTATTAAAAAGATAAGGAGAAAATAAAGAAAGAGAAAAACTAACTAGCACATTTTCGTAGGCAACACGATTGCACTGAGCACGTGCAACAAGCCTTTAAACCTCTAGGTGTCCCTAGTAGGAGGAGTGTTGTCTCCTGAGGGGTTTCAGCGGATTGCACCCACAAAATCCAAATATAAAAGAAAGATCATGAATATTACATTTAAAGAAAAGAATTGTAAAAGAAAAGCCTTGAAAATTAGGGTTTCCAACTAAGCTAGCATTTCGGTTGTCATGAGCCCTATCTTAATGGTCATGAAAAAATGTTAGAAATCACGTCCTCCCTCAATAAAACATCGTCTTATTTTTCATTCCTATCTTTCTTCCAAACATCGATCATATAACCCTGCGTGTGTGTAAAGGACATCCCTACACCCGGAGAATTCAAATCAAGCTATCATACTCTTGCCCATCAGTCTCAGTACTTTTTAATTAATGAATATTTAGATGGGATTGCTCACACACTTTCATGCGACCGTTAATACTTCTTGAGGTACTAACCGACCGATTACTCTTATGCTTGCTTACTTGGTGTATTTTCCTCGTCTTGCACCACCTCAGGCATAGCAGTGACTCCCAGACCAGTTGGCCTTAGGGCACTAGGTGAAGAGGCACCCTCACTATACATTTTTTTATTGCCCTTGGTGATAACAAAACCAGTGTCCATTTTTCTCACCACTTTATATTTTTTTATTCATTTTTTTTCTTTTTATTTCCTTCATACATCGGCTTTAAGACAAGAGCATTTCAAGGTATCCTCTACTATCCCAGGCTTCAAGACGTGTGTATGTGCGAATAGCAGGGTAGCAACGTTTAAGATGTTTGGCTTCCAGAATAGAAAGTATTTTTCAGACTTATTTTTATCCTCAGATTAGTGACGTCTTTCATCTTACTAACCCTTGGGAAAACGGCTCATAACTACTTATTACTAGTTCATATAATAAAACTTCTAATTTTCTTAGTGTTCTTAAATTTTTCTAATCTCATGGATGTAATTTTTCACTATCTAAACTTTCATTATCTTATTTATATACAAAAAAGTGTAAATATTAAAATTATTTTTATACTTGAAATTTTTTAAATTTTTATGGGTTTTGAAAAGTTTTCAATTTTTATAGATTTTTAAAAGAAATGTTTTGTGCTTAAGCAAATGATATGCAAATGATGCAAAAAATAAGCACAAAGCTCCCCCAAACTTGTTTTCAACAGTGTCCTCACTGTTGCCAACAGCTATATCTGAAAAAACCTGTAAGTCTGGGAGGAATTATTAGTGGGGGCAAAATGTATAAGTGAAGAACTTCCCCCAAACTTACTCTTTTCACTCACCTGTAGGGTTCCTAGGCACTCTAATGAAGTCTTGCAAGTGATCAAACATGCCAATTTCTAAAAATTACGGTGCCGAGAAAACCTAGAACGGATCGTTGGCTAGATATATAGGCGATAAAACAAACTAGTTAACACTTAACTACTAGAATACGGAAATACAACCTTTGTAGATCCGGTTCTCCACCTCCATAGCTCCGCGATGATCTCCCTTCGCTGTCCAAATCGATCCCTTGACTCTAGCATTGGCATCATCGAAGAATAGGCGGGCTTGATCGTCGGTTCGATGCCGAAGATGATCTACGTCGAGGCATCGCTAGAACAAGCTCCAACTTCACCAAGCCTTGAAAACTTGTGAAGGAAACACCCTATACAACTTGGCAAGAAGTAGAGGATGAAGAAATAGGAAGTGGGTAGACTTTAGATTTGGATTTCTCACTCATTTTGGCTAGTTGCCATTGAAGAGGCAAGCTATATCTTCATGTTGAAGAAGATGAAGAAGAAGAAGAAGATATGATGATAATGATAAATCAATAATAAAATCAAATTGATCTTATCATAATGCAACCTTGGGTTAGATTTTACTCTTGTAGAGAGCAAACCCTAGTTTAGCTAATGGTTAGGTTTAAACATAAAACAAAATGGTTACAAATTCAAAGCATCATGAAGCTTCCACAAAAGACAAAATTAGCAACCATTTCATTTTAGCCAAAAGAAATAAAGAATATAAATGAAATGAATAAGTGAATACTTTAAAACCATAACCATTAACCTAAACATGGTTCAAATCAAACATACACCCAAATTTGCATGTATCATCAAACATGATACAAACTAGTGCACAAAACTATATCATATATACAAAGTGCACTTCAAGTGAGAAAATCCATCTTAAGTGAACCAACACTAGTTAATGTAAAGTAATATATCAAATATATAATTATACATTAAATCATTAAATCAACACTTGATTCAATGATCCGGTCATATCGCATATAACCGGCTAGTATCCAATGTATCGGCTTATCGAATCAATCCTTGATTCGATAACTAGGTTATATCGCATACAACCATTCGATACATCCATCGCGAGAATAGAATACGGTATCACATACACGTATTATTCTCGGTCCCGCACATATCTCATATGCGCTCCTATTTCATTTCGCTTGAGCCAGGAAACCTCTGTGTAGGACTCTAAAGACTCGTCAATACGCCGGCAGCGGATGATGATCATATCAAACATCCACAAGCCGCAAGCGGTCTGCTAAACGTAACGGCCACCCGGGTATTGAGCGATCAGAAGATCGACGAGCAAGCCCGCTCACACTCCTGTGAATCCAACCAGTAACACTTACCGTACAGTCCGGTCTGTTCGTCTGATATGTCGCATATCTCGCCTAGGGGTGGTAAACGTCAGACCCCAATAGCTCGATAAGTCATGCCGACGTAAGGCCCATAACATTCGTGAAACTACTGATAACTCTTACCAGTATATCACTGCAACCCTGGCCAGGGATTTCCTGTTATGGCCAGTCGAGCATAGCACAACATCAACCCCCAATACCGGGAGAGACGAATCCCCTCCTATCGCTCATTGCCTCCATGTGAATCGGGACTGTACCCAAAAATCACCTGTTTGCACAACTCAGTACAGCCGTGGTAGGGTGGAAATCAAAGCACAGTGGGAGACACACAAGACTCTATGACGATCTCGGGTCAACAGACTAAGCTGTACCAGTGTCACCAGAGAACTATCATCTGACGTGAGGTATAATACCATCTGGGTGTTCTCGGCGAGTCCGTTCAGTGTACCCAGTCTCCACTGAGCACCCGCATACCATCTTCGATGTCAAACACCAATGGATATGGGATCATCCATCGCCCATCGCATGGGTCGAGAAGATATGCGCTAGTCTACTCTGGAATATCGATGCCCCGTCTCGATATTCCCTCGACTAGGAACATTTCAAGGATGTACTCATGGACTACCCAGGCCCCACTAGTATGATCTTCATCATAGTCCTGGAAGTCGAGTACACATCCTAAGGGCTTTATCAACATGTAATCAGAGAGACAGAAAGTATACATGTTAAGATAAAGTGCAACCAGATAGCGTACTATCATGTCGAGCAAGAAAGTCCTACCTATATATGTCCCAGCATCCACTACAATATACATCCAATGTACAGTAATGGCCTCTAGGGCATACATATAACAACAATCTCCCACTTGCACTAGGGCCATCTGTAGCAGTGGTTGCAGTATCACATACTCAACCATCCACTAAAAAGTCTCTCTTTAAGAAAAGGCCTTCGTGTGTGGATCCGCCGTGTTGTCCTCTGAGTCTACTCTCCTAACCTCGATCACCCTGGAGATCAACTATCTCCATGATCAGGTGATGCTTCCTCAGAATATGTCTGGGTCACGGATGGGACCAGGGTTCCAGGGCCTAAGCCACACTTCCATTGTCATACAATGGCAGGAACGTAGTTCATCTTATGAACCAATATACACCCAAACTACCTCTTTGGTAGTATCTTTAATAGCGATGTTACCAGCCTTTATCGTCTAGTTTGCCACGGTATCTAGCTTGGAACTCTTCCAACATACCGTCCCTTTACTGAGGGTAAAGACAATGCCTGTGACTGACATTCAGTCGTCTTTATCACCCTGGAACTCTTCCAGTGATTCTCCCCAGGATCGATTGATACCATCTCACTATATCTAGTGAGAATCCTAGCATCCAATTATATCTATCTCATAGATGAAAACTCAGGATTTAGGAGGTATCACTTTGATCCTATTTGGAGAATCCTAGTGATAATAGGAGATTGACCGATCGTAGTATAGGAAACTCTTTTCCTATCAAGAGTATGTTGTCTACGTGCAATACAAAGATGACCACCTTACTCTCTACTACCCTTTTGTATATACAAGGTTCGTCTACCATTTTGATGAAGTCAAACACTTCGACTATCACATCAAAACAGACGTTCCAACTCCGCGATGCTTGCTTTATTATGTAAAGCAACTTGCACACGTTTCCGCTGCTCCCACTGTTTACGAAGCCCTCCGGCTGTGTTCTTATAGACGTTCTCTTCTAAATCATTATTTAGAAAAGTAGTCATGGCACCCAACCGCCAGATATCGTAGTCATGGTATGTAGCCGTGGTAAGTAGGATCTGGATGGACTTAAGCATATTCCATGGAAAAGGTTTCATCATTATCCGTGCCTGGTCGATGACGAAAACCTTTAACAAGTCTAGCTTTGAAAGTCTCAACTTTTCCATCTACACCAAGTAATCTTCTCAAGATATACTTGCTCCTGATGGGGATTTAACCCTTCAGATATAGCAGCTAAAGTCCATACTTTGCTGGTGTACATGGATTCCATCTCAGATCGCTAAGCATCCAGCCATTCTTACAGAGTCCCTACTCTCGATGGCCTGCTCGAAACTACTTGGGTCATCATCTTATGATGCATTCCTCGCTCCCACTGTCATCGAGAAATCGAGGTATCTCTCAGGCGGATGAGGAACCCTACTAGATCGGCAGAGAGGCTGAAGTTCGTCGGGAACTATAGAATCCTTTAGTTCTGTCAAAGCATCAACTGCAGTTTTGTATAGCTGGAACCTTTCCAGTTCTACAGAACTAATCCTGCCTCGATCTTGTCCGGATTTTGCTTTAAACATAGGCCGGACAACCCCAAATCTTAACTAGCTTAAGATATGGGCTCTTCCCATACCATATCTCATATGGAGTGGTAGGCACTGATTTGATTCAAACCTGATTCAAACTTAATTCAATATGTATGCAGCTTCTCAAGTGCATAACACCCAAAAGGAAACAAGTAACTCACTAATACTCATCATAGAGCACACGATATCTAATATTGTGTGATTGCTCCGCCCCGATACACCGTTGTGCTGTGGTGTATTCAGAGGAGTAACACTGAGAGAAAATCTCATTCTCCTTTAGAATAGTCCAGGAATTCTATGCACAAGTATTCTTCTCCCTGATCTTATCATAGGACATAATACTTATACCCGTATTTTGGTTCTCTACTTCTAACTTATATTCTGTGAATATCTCAAAAGGTTTGGACTCATGTTTCAACAGGAACATATGACTGAATCTTGAGAGATTATCAGAGAACGTAATGAAGTATAAAGAACCAGTCCTGGCATGTGTAGACAGAAGACCTTACATACATCATAATGTATCATTCCCAAGAGTTTACCAACTCTTTCTCTGTTTCCAGTAAACAGAGCTATGGTCATCTTATCTTTATGACATGACTGGCAAGTTTCACAAGATGTAAATTCAAACTGATTTAAATATGCATCTAAAATGCAACTTCAGCCAGTCGGGTCGCATTGATGTGACCTAGTCTACAATGCCTCAAGAAGGATTCGTTTATTTCTGAACTCTTCCTCTTGTTTGTGTTTAATATACAAGGAACTGTAGTTTGATCTAGAACGTCAATGCTTTTATATAACGTGCCTGAACCGATCAACTTTTGATATAGGAAATGTTCAAAACATTATCCAACAATACAAAATTATATCATTTCTTTACTAATAAAGAGACTGATATGATTTTGTATATCGGGTTCGGTATCTAATAGCATTTGTTCAGAATCAATGTATTGGTAATACAGGGTGATAGTGAGCAACAGACTTGGCTGCAACACTTGCCCCGTTTTCTGCCTCATGAAACTTATCACCCGTTCTCAGTTTTTCTACCTTTTTATAGCCCTATGTAACAGATTACATATCTGGGATCCTGATCCGGTATCATATACCCAGGATGCAGAGGATACTGAGAAACAGTTCTTTGTAATGAACACACCCGAAGGAGATGCATCTCATGCACTTTCTTCGTTTGGGCGGCATGGGAATCCTGGTATTCCCCTATTTCCTGCTCTGTCTTATAACAATTATAAGTTGGAGTGGGAACAACGTTCCTCAGCTCAGTATAACAAGCGAGTTCGGTCAATACATCCATATTTTTATGTTGATTAAGGCGTGATATGGTCGCAACCTGGAGAGAGAGAGAAGAAAACACTCTGCGTGCTCTTTTGCAAGATCAGATTGGTTATATTTTATCTAATCAGGATGGCTCCCACTGTTTTTATCAAATCTTCCTTCAAACCCTAAAAGGAAAGACTAGCCGGGATTAATTACACTCTACAAGTTCGCCAATCTTTCAGCCAGGCCAGTGTCGGTACTTTGAGGGAGGTTCCCCGTGCTTTCGCACGGACCTAATTACTGTAAACCTCGTTTTCCCAGAGGCGTAACCCCGTTGACACCTTTCTAGACACCTACTTGATCGGCTAATTGCAAAGTGCAAAACTCTCCCAGGAGTAACAATTACTCGCAGTGGGTATCGGGATCCAACTATCACATAGAAGGTATGGAATCTCATTGCAAGTTTCAACACTTGAAACTCAATATAATGGTTTTTACCCCTAGCACCTATGACCTTAACTATGGTCAACAAATCATAAGTACTAGTCAAGTTCTACCCGTCATTTCGTGATTAATTAGACCCACCCACATGACCCTTAACTAAGGTCAACAAAGTCACGCGACTGTCCTAACTAATCGCATCATATGCGGTGTAGGAAGACATCACTTAGCTACCGTACACTGTGCCTTGACTATGGTCAACAAACACAGCACGAATACTAAGTACTCTACTTCCTAAAATAACGGAGGGTTGCGGCTGGGTTTTATGAAAACCTTTAACGCTTTGAACTTGATCTCGTTGCGGAATCAAATGGTTTTAAATGGAACGTTTTTGTGGCTTTTCTAGTTTTGCTAAAGGGGTCACTCCCGGTGAAGGGATCGTCGGCCCTTTCCTCATCGAATGAGGTGCGAGATATATCATATATATCACTGTGCAAAGCAGAAACTATAGAAGCGATGAAAAGACAAACCGAGGGTTGTAGCATCTGCCAGTTATTGCTAAAGGAGTCACTCCCGGTGAAGGGATCTCGGTCCTTTCCCTATCGAATAAGGTGCAGGATGTTCTACAAGGAACACCGCGATGCAAAGCAAGAACTGTAGCTACCTGTTTTTGTTTTGAAATTCGATTCCACAACATCAATTATGTTTATTTTCTTTCATTAATCACATTAATGAATATCCCATCATTTAAGTCCACCTAATCATCACAGATAAATATAACGTACGCTTATGCCATCCGCATTCGCCTCGATGTCCCGTCTGCACTGTTAGGTTAGGTCACTAACGGCAGAGCGAGGCAGGGCTAGCGCGGGTGTAAAACATAAGCAACGTCTATATAATATATCATATATACTATATACTACATCTATCTGAACAGAGCACAGAACATCGCATGATCACATCACAGATAAAGCACAGCAGAAGAAACATATGAAATATTGGATATACTAGGACGTCCGTGTTTTCAATACGAGCCAGTATAAAACACGGATTCCACGGTCGTGATGAATAGCCAATCCCACACCCCAAGACCCCTACGAGAGCGGCAAGAA
Organism: Agapanthus africanus; assembly: GCA_030015575.1. Classification (NCBI taxonomy): domain Eukaryota; kingdom Viridiplantae; phylum Streptophyta; class Magnoliopsida; order Asparagales; family Amaryllidaceae; genus Agapanthus; species Agapanthus africanus. The sequence continues at coordinate 571,151,424 of JASDDO010000022.1, forward strand.
ACCCTACCAATTCTAGGGTTAGGAGACCCGGACTGGACTCCTCGATTTGGTCTCCCACTGGACCCCAGAACCCGATTACTTGTGCTCCCCTCCTTGGGTCTATCCTAGTGCAGAAAAGTAAATAATATACATCAACGGTGACATCTTCCGCAACCTGGAAGTGCCCCAATAAAAGAATATTACATACAAGTTTTTACATGAATGAAAATGAAAAACACTCATCTCACATAAAAACCCCCCCGGCTATTCAAACACGACGATCCAATATAACATATCCAGCGACACATAACAACACATGTCATCAACGTAAGTAAATATGCGCATCCCAATTATCGTTGACATATAGCAACGAAACCGGCGATAACACATATTACACTTACGGTCACAGAAAAGAAAGTGTAAAACTACAACAGTTGGAATCCGCAACCACCTCAGACATCGCATGCCTGACCTAATGAATTCCTTAGACATCACATGCCTAACAATTATAAACCCCGCATTTTAGTCTCATTATCGAAAACTCTTTTCAATATCAAGTCGGGCAATTCAACAGGATTCCCGACATTCTGATCGAATGCTCGTCGCAAACTTCAGTAGACGGCCGCACCCCCGACGCCGTCGACAAAGTGCACCAAGGAGGAACACCGCTGCCGCGAGCACCCGAACGGATGCTTTCGGCGATGGGGTTCTCCTACAGTCACTTGGTCGGGGCTATGGAGTGAGGCTGTCTATTAAGTTTACCCGGCGAGTATCCGCATACGCTACGTGATTGCGACGGAATTTTGATCACATTGATCAAAATTCCGTGGCAACCGATCAAGTGAGACTAAACTGCTATGTTTATAATATTCATTCCGTTATCTCATAACTATTTGTGAATTCCAATTATTGTATCACATTCCGGATAAATAGAAAATGCTAAACTTTTCGATCGAACAATCGAACACCCAAGCTTTCCCGATACAGCTCAACACATGAAATAAGTCTAACAAAATTCAGTTCGTGCCTCAGTACCAACGGTCCAGCCGTAGAAGGGTCAAGCCAACGCCTCACATGTGGCACGCCGTACTGCCCCAAACTCGAAGGTTCAAAGGGCAGTTCAAGACGGTCACATAATCGAGTTAAGGTTTGTTGTCTTCTAGAGGGTCCATCGAGTTACTTGCACTACTTAGAACGTCGTTAAACTACGGAAAAATCCAACAATTGGAAATTTCCCGGCGGGGGAAAATGTGGGTATTTATATCCGGTCGAACTTTTTAACATATTCTAAAAATACCCGGAAAAGCACACCGACAAAAATTAGACAGTCCGATCGAATACACCGAGTCCCCTATAAAACCCAGAAAATACAACTCTGGAATAAATATTAAAAACATCCAGAACACACAAGAAACACCAACAGAAACAACTGAAGAAAACTCACAGCCTGATCATCACAGACGGCCGCGGAACCGCCGCAGAAGGGGGGTCAACGCCGCGGTTCCGCGGTCGTACTGTAGAATCAGGCTGTCGTTTTCTGCAGTTTTTCTTAGAATTTCCTGCACATTTCTCTGCATATTTTTAATTCCAAAAAATCCACATTTTACAGAAATGTCCAGAGAGCATTTTCAAAGTCGGTGTTTTGGGTCGATCGGACTTCTAACTCCGTCAGGACTTCGCCTAAGGCTCTAGCTAGGCTCTGATACCACTGTAGGGTTCCTAGGCACTCTAGTGGGGTCTCACAAGTGATCAAACATGCCAATTTCTAAAAATTACGGTGCCGAGAAAACCTAGAACGGATCGTTGGCTAGATATATAGGCGATAAAACAAACTAGTTAACACTTAACTACTAGAATACGGAAATACAACCCTTGTAGATCCGGTTCTCCACCTCCATAGCTCCGCGATGATCTCCCTCCGCTGTCCAAATCGATCCCTTGACTCTAGCATTGGCATCATCGAAGAATAGGCGGGCTTGATCGTCGGTTCGATGCCGAAGATGATCTACGTCGAGGCATCGCTAGAACAAGATCCAACTTCACCAAGCCTTGAAAACTTATGAAGGAAACACCCTATACAACTTGGCAAGAAGTAGAGGATGAAGAAATAGGAAGTGGGTAGACTTTAGATTTGGATTTCTCACTCATTTTGGCTAGTTGCCATTGAAGAGGCAAGCTATTTCTTCATGTTGAAGAAGATGAAGAAGAAGAAGATATGATGATAATGATAAATCAATAATAAAATCAAATTGATCTTATCATAATGAAACCTTGGGTTAGATTTAACTCTTGTAGAGAGCAAACCCTAGTTTAGCTAACGGTTAGGTTTAAACATAAAACAAAATGGTTACAAATTCAAAGCATCATGAAGCTTCCACAAAAGACAAAATTAGCAACCATTTCATTTTAGCCAAAAGAAATAAAGAGTATAAATGAAATGAATAAGTGAATACTTTAAAACCATAACCATTAACCTAAACATGGTTCAAATCAAACATACAGCCAAGTTTGCATGTATCATCAAACATGATACAAACTAGTGCACAAAACTATATCATATATACAATGTGCACTTCAAGTGAGAAAATCCATCTTAAGTGAACCAACACTAGTTAATGTAAAGTAATATATCAAATATATAATTATACATTAAATCATTAAATCAACACTTGATTCAATGATCCAGTCATATCGCATATAACCGGCTAGTATCCAATGTATCGGCTTATCGAATCAATCCTTGATTCGATAACTAGGTTATATCGCATACAACCATTCGATACATCCATCGCGAGAATAGAATACGGTATCACATACACGTATTATTCTCGGTCCCGCAAATATCTCAAATGCGCTCCTATTTCGTTTCGCTTGAGCCAGGAAACCTCTGTGTAGGACTCTAAAGACTCGTCAATACGCCGGCAGCGGATGATGATCATATCAAACATCCACAAGCCGCAAGCGGTCTGCTAAACGTAACGGCCACCCGGGTATTGAGCGATCAGAAGATCGACGAGCAAGCCCGCTCACACTCCTGTGAATCCAACCAGTAACACTTACCGTACAGTCCGGTCTGTTCGTCTGATATGTCGCATATCTCGCCTAGGGGTGGTAAACGTCAGACCCCAATAGCTCGATAAGTCATGCCGACATAAGGCCCATAACATTCGTGAAACTACTGATAACTCTTACCAGTATATCACTGCAACCCTGGCCAGGGATTTCCTGTTATGGCCAGTCGAGCATAGCACAACATCAACCCCCAATACCGGGAGAGACGAATCCCCTCCTATCGCTCATTGCCTCCATGTGAATCGGGACTGTACCCAAAAATCACCTGTTTGCACAACTCAGTACAGCCGTGGTAGGGTGGAAATCAAAGCACAGTGGGAGACACACAAGACTCTATGACGATCTCGGGTCAACAGACTAAGCTGTACCAGTGTCACCAGAGAACTGCCATCTGACGTGAGGTATAATACCATCTGGGAGTTCTCGGCGAGTCCATTCAGTGTACCCAGTCTCCACTGAGCACCCGCATACCATCTTCGATGTCAAACACCAATGGATATGGGATCATCCATCGCCCATCGCATGGGTCGAGAAGATATGCGCTAGTCTACTCTGGAATATCGATGCCCCATCTCGATATTCCCTCGACTAGGAACATTTCAAGGATGTACTCATGGACTACCCAGGCCCCACTAGTATGATCTTCATCATAGTCCTGGAAGTCGAGTACACATCCTAAGGGCTTTATCAACATGTAATCAGAGAGACAGAAAGTATACATGTTAAGATAAAGTGCAACCAGATAGCGTACTATCATGTAGAGCAAGAAAGTCCTACCTATATATGTCCCAGCATCCACTACAATATACATCCAATGTACAGTAATGGCCTCTAGGGCATACATATAACTAACATCACCTCCATTCAAAAGATGATGCAATGATATACTGGACATGAAGGTGAGACGGAGGAATTTTAATCCAAATAAACTGGCTCCTGTAAGAACAGGAGCTCCTCCGTGGGGTCAGTGGAAAAATACGGCTTTTGTTTATGTCCATTCACTTTGAAAAATGTGCCGTTTTTAACATTTTCTACTTCTACTGCCCCGTGCGGATATACAGACCGCACAACAAAAGGTCCCTTCCATCGAGATCGGAGCTTACCCGCGTGAAGGTGTAATCGTGAATCATAAAGAAGGACTTGTTGACCAAGTGATAATGTTTTCCTCAAAATGTTTTTATCGTGAAAAACCTTAGTCCTATTCTTTGTGATTACAGCATTATCATAAGCTTCATCGCGGAGTTCGCTTAGCTCATTAAGTTGCAGCTTCCGAAAGTTGCAAGCAAGGTTTAGATCAAAATTCATTTCCTTAATAGCCCATAATGCTTTATGCTCTATCTCAACAGGTAAGTGAGATGCTTTTCCAAACACTATCCTATATGGAGACATCCCTAGGTCGGTCTTATATGCAGTTCGGAATGCCCAATGAGCATCCGTCAGTTTGGTCGACCAGTCTTTTCTATTTTTAGCAACATTTTTCTCCAGGATAAGTTTGATTTGTCTGTTTGAGATTTCAGCCTGCCCGCTTGTTTGGGGATGATAGGGTGTAGAAAGTCGGTGGTTGATTGAGTATTTCCGCATTAGAGTCTCGAAAGTCCTGTTGCAGAAATGTGTCCCATTATCGCTAATAATAGCGCGTGGGTGTCCAAATCGCGAGAAGATATTCTCTTTTAAGAACTTAATGACAACTTTCTTGTCATTAGTGCGACATGGAATGGCTTCTACCCACTTTGAGACATAATCAACCGCTAGCAGTATGTACAAATTCCCAAAGGAGTTGGGAAAAGGACCCATAAAATCTATGCCCCAAACATCGAATATTTCAACAACCAAGATGGGTTGCTGAGGCATTTCATTCCTCTGGGAGATTCTACCCGTATACTGACATTGTGTACAGGTTTTGCAATGCTCAAATGCGTCCTTGAATAAGGTCGGCCAATAAAATCCACATTGCAAAACCTTCTCCGCCGTTTTTCTAGGACCGAAGTGACCCCCACAGGCCTGAACATGACAAAAAGAAAGAACACTCTTGAACTCTTCATTCGGGACACACCGGCGAATGATCTGATCAGGACAATATTTAAACAAATAGGGCTCGTCCCAGTAAAAGTGTTTTACTTGGGATAGAAAACGGTATTTGTCCTGTTTTGACCAATCGCTGGGTATCAGTCCCGTGGAATAATAGTTCACAATATCCCAAAACCATGGTTCTTTGGATACGCTCAAGAGTTGTTCGTCAGGAAACGAGTCATTGATCGGCAGGGTCACAGGGGAAGAAGAGATGCGTGAAAGATGGTCAGCTACTACGTTTTCACATCCTTTCTTATCTTTGATAACAAGAACGAATTCTTGTAACAGAAGGATCCAACGTATTAGTCGACCTTTTGCATCTTTCTTCGCCAGAAGATGTTTTAAAGCGGAATGGTCAGTATACAGAACTATAGGTGAGCCAATTAAGTAAGGCCTGAATTTTTCTAATGCAAATACAACCGCTAAAATTTCTTTTTCTGTAGTTGTATAATTGATTTGCGTATATTTCAGGGTCTTACTTGCATAGTATATCACGTGTGGCATCATTTCGATGTGCTGTCCTAAGACTGCACCTACTGCAAAATCAGATGCGTCACACATTAGCTCAAAGTGGTAGTCCCAGTTTGGTGATGATAAAACGGGGGCTGAAGTGAGTGAGTGTTTAAGTGAGTCGAAAGCTGTCTCGCAGTCCGAGTCAAAATGGAAGGTCGAATCCTTGGCCAGGAGAAGAGTTAAAGGTCTAGCAATTTTGCTAAAGTCCTTAATGAATCTCCTATAAAAGCCTGCATTGCCAAGGAAAGATCGAATATCTTTGACGCTTTTGGGATGAGGGAGGTTTTGAATGACATCTATCTTAGCTCTGTCAACCTCAATGCCTTTCTGTGAAATAACATGTCCAAGAACAATTCCTTCTTGGACCATAAAATGGCATTTTTCCCAGTTCAAAGTCAAGTTCTTCTCTTTGCAACGAGTAAGAACAGCGTCAAGATTCGATAGGCAATCAGAAAAAGAGTCTCCAAAAATCGAGAAGTCGTCCATAAAGATCTCCAGAAAATTCTCTACCATATCACAGAATATCCCCATCATACACCGCTGAAAGGTAGCGGGAGCATTGCATAGCCCAAAGGGCATGCGACTGTAAGCAAAGGTACCAAAAGGACAAGTAAAAGTGGTTTTATCTTGATCCTTTTGGCGATGGGGACCTGATTATAGCCTGAGTATCCGTCCATAAAACAATAATACTCTCGTCCCGCTAAGCGTTCCAGCATCTGATCAATGAATGGTAGAGGAAAATGGTCTTTACTCGTGGCAGTGTTGAGTTTTCTATAATCGATACATAGACGCCACCCAGTTTGGGCGCGTGTCTGAATCAACTCATTTGCCTCATTGGTTATAATAGTGATGCCAGATTTCTTAGGAACGACATGTATAGGACTCACCCATTGGCTATCGGAGATGGGATATATAATACCATTATCTAAGCATTTGACGATCTCTTTCATTACAGCTTCCTTCATGACGGGATTCAACCGTCTCTGTGGCTCTCGGGTTGGTCTGACATCATCCATCACATGTATATGATGTTCAACTATCAAGGGACTAATCCCTTTGATGTCCTCCATACTCCAACCAAACGCCTCTTTGTTAGATCTCAATACCGATAAAAGTGCATTCTCTTGCTCTAATGCTAGAGAAGCGGATATTATAACCGGAAAGTCTCCTTCTCACCTAAATAAGCATATTTCAGATGAGACGGTAAAATTTTGAGATCTAATTTGGGCGGAGAAATGATAGAAGGAGGGATCATTGAGTGATTTTTGGATTTACAAAGAAGCTCAGAGCCTGTGAAAGATATAGACTCGGGTGGAGAAAAGTCAGAAGTGCAGGACTCAAGTGTAGGTAAAGTGTCCTCACTAAGATCTTGTGTGAAATCAAACAGAGATGTGGTAATGTCATCGAGATCAGTAAAGAAAAGTTCCTCAGCTCCGCAACTATCGGGAGCGATCTCATGGACAGAGCACACATCTAAAATATGAGCAGAGGGTTCTGATGGCTGACTTTCAACTTTGTAGATATTTAGTTCAATGGTCATATTTCCAAATGATAAGTTTATTGAACCATTTCTACAATTTATAACAGCGTTGGAAGTGGAAAGGAAAGGACGACCCAGAATCACCGGAATTTGGCCCCGGGTGTCACGACCCGAAGGAGCACGTGACTGGCCCTTGAACCATATGAAGTCTATAGGACTCCATCTGATCCAAGTAAGCCAAAAGCCCAGAAATCTAAAACCATTTTAAGAGTAAGTAAAGAAAACTGGTTTAAAGAAGTGAAGGAAACGTGTTTGAAAATCAAGGTTTTTAAATAACTAAGCCGAATATGCATTTTTAAAATGTGTAACCTTTCCTGAAAATTTCGGCAGAGTTTCCTTTGTAAAAACTGGCCCCGAACGGGGTACAACAATAATAACATAAATATGCAATGATAAAAGGCATCCCCAAGCGGGAGCTAGCTCTTCGTCAATCGACGGTCACAACCACACAAGCAATAAAAATATACAACGCCGAATGGCGAGGATCAAATTCAAAAGAAAGCTCCAAAAATAAGAAAACCGCAATACTACTAAGCGCGACTCTATGGTCGAAATAAAACAACACTGAAGTCTAAGTCTGAAAGAATATACAAGTTTTGGTTGATGGAAATTCTAGATACAATGAATAATACAAATACAATAGCGGTTCTGATACAAAAGAACCCACCTAACCAAGCAAGTCACCCATAGGAAGCAGTGTGCCAGAAATGCCGCTATGGAATCTGTACGGCAAACCTGCAAGAACTGGGGCACAACGGGGGTGAGTTGCCAACTCGTGAATAGAAAGATATCTACAAGCAGAGATCGAATGCATGACCCATCCTAGGTCAATACGATCAGATATAAATAAACCTCAATATGAATAAAGCTGAAGCATGCTAAACTGGCAATATAACCTCTATACATGAGTGTAGTGCCAAGTGCTCGTGCTAGTGCCTCAGGTAATAGTATATCATGAATATGAGGTATAAACAATGTCATCAAATCTGCACACACGTGGATCCCGTCCACTCGTCACCCACTGACAATAACCATCATGCAAGTATATATCATAAAACCTGTGCATGGAAATATGAGGATATAATCCACCCGTGTCCCTCACGACACATCAATATCATGGAACCGGAGTGCCCAGCATCGGCACTCGAAAACATCATGAAAACTGTGCCCAGCATCGGCACAAAACATAAGTCTCAGTATCTCGACACCTCTGTATCTCGAAATCTCAATGTCTCAATCACAAAATCTAGGGCGCCGTCAGTCCAGATCGGCCCCTACCATCCATCTCATGACTACGACGGTATCCTCCGGATATCCGACGTGTCGGGTAATATCACCGGTAGGTAGTCTACCCCTGCCAGGCTCATCGTCATCACCACGAGCTTCTTGCCCCGGGGTACCTTACCGGGTCCACCATGTACCCGCAATCGGTCTCATCCGCCTCCTCGATTCGGGTTTCACATGTCGCTCTCAGCACCGAGAAAACACATGGTGGACGCACTGAAATATCATATCAAGGGTAACCGGGTTTTTAAAGAAATGACATATCCTCTTTTGAAACACCCTCGGTTCCCAAATCCAGAAATATCATAGAAACAACATATCTCAATGCGTATAATCAAAAGCATGAAGTATGCGACATGTAAAGGAAGGTATGCACATCATCATGTCATGCAAGGATCATATACTGAATGTAATAGTACTACAGTGTAGTGGCATGGCAATTATCGATGATGAGTGTGTAAGCCGGCAACAAGGGTACGTGGAACATATGCATCATCGATAATGGTGCTGGTGTCCTAGCAGCATGACTGAAATATAACCACAGTACAAGCGATGCAATGCAGATAGCATGAATATGCGGAATCGAATAATCAACGCAAAAGTACAAAATCTACACCAATATGTACATGTCATGCAGTGGTGCCATTTGAAATAAGACGAATCGGGTTTTTAGTAAAACAAGGGCTACGGTGTTTTAGGAAAAGATGCATCATTTGGAAATATCCGTATAACCCTTCTGCCTATCTTAAAAATATCCCCGATTCGTTAGTTTTGAAATAGGTATATCTCGGCTCAGTCTAAGGTCTACTAAGTAATCTAGACAGGAGGGATATGAAACCACCTACATCTGAGTCCATATATATAGATATAATAGTCGGTGATCCCGCCTCAATAACATATCGTAAGATATCCTCGAGTCATGAGTGCGGATCTATCATCAATATCGGCTCGTACGGTAAATCGTCATACGGCATCCCAATAGCTGGGTAGGGGTCAATATCACACTATCTCATCACATATCAGGTATCACTATCATCAGATCGCATAATCTGGGGTACTACTCCAAGTCTAGTACAAAACGATACCATCTATAAGAATATGAATGCGGGTAAAGCACATGTCCAAAGGCCCGCTAAAACTATCATCTCGCACCTCAAAGACAAGCTATGTCACATCGCCGATCTCACGGCCTCACATCAAGTATCATTTCAAACCCACGTATCATCCTCAAATCCCGTATATAAACACATAGTCCCATACCCATGTGTAGATATACGCATCATCATATGCACATAAACAAATGAAGGAATATATGCAAGTATGTGTGTAAGTGTATGTGTGGGTGCAACCACTACTCTAGGGTTCACACTATACTAAACCAATACATTCCGATCATCAATAATACCATTATTACCATCACTAATCTAAACCACACATAATAAATATACGTGTGTATACGTATTCGTATACGACACCACGGACTGCGGGGGTGCAATACGCCATCCACCCGACTTCTCCCCGTAGATATAAATCTACTCACCTGAATCCTGCGTGTCGGTGTCGATATCACCGTCATCTTCTGCATCGCCTCGGATCGTCGCGGGGTACCTACACATATCACACGTATCGCATCGCATCAAAACCAAATCAAAACTTGAAACGACACGCTAAAACCAATACGATTCGCTAAAAGGCCTATAGGTTAGAACCTACGGTTAGCCTTCGCAAAACAGCCCGAAATCACTCGATGCAGTCGTACAAACGTCACACGATCGAGATAACGTACAAACACCAAATTATGGAAATCAAAATGCGTAAAACCAAATACCGAAAGTAAGGTAGCAACCCAAGAAAACGATCCCAGATTTCACCTCGGGTCAAATTTAGCCAATTAAACAAGTCCAGGGTGATGTATATGATATATTTGAGCTACTGGACCAACCCCGAAGCATTCCATCACTACTTGGCCGGCCAAAACCTTCCCAAAACCGGCCTGGCCGGCCCCCCTATGCCCAATGGGGTCCGTCTGGTCAGGGTGGCCTCCTATGGTCTCAATTGGGTCCCTGGTGTTGTTTAATTTTCCTGAAAAAGTCCCAGTACATTCCAGATTTCCCTGCACACTCTAAACACTCACAAACCGACATGAAAGTCCCGTAATTCCGTATTTTTGGGTTTCCAGTGGGGTTGGTCTGGGTTTCTAGTCAATATAGGGTCTAAGGTCACCTTTTAAGTTCAATTGCAAAGTCATAACTCAAAATTACCCTAATCCTCTCTAATTTTGTCCAAAGTGCACCAATTCACACGATATCGATATGAAACTTGAATTAAAGCTTAAGCACAAGAATTAACACTCTAATTATGAAGGAATTACCTCACAAGACCCTCATGAATCCTCAACAGCACCAAAACACCACCTTTCTTGGTCCATAGCATAGATCTTGGGCTTGTGCATCATTTTAATGAAATGAGGGTAGGGTTTTGGAGTGATTTGTGAGATGATTTAGGGCTTTGAAGAGAGGAGGAGATGTGGTGCAGGAGCAGCAGCAGAAGGAGAGTGAAGAGGGAGGGAAAATGAGGGAAATGGCTAAGGTTCTAGTCAATGTGCAACCCATACCTCTCTCTCACCAACCCCACTCTTTTCTCTTTTTCTTTTTCTTTTCTTTTCCTTTTTCTTTTAATCCAATTCCTTCTCACACCAATAGTGATCCCAAAATAAAATCATGGCAAGAAAATGTAACACAAGTTCAAAGATGATATGTGCACATTTTGCACAAAAAGCCAAAAAATCCGATTAGCGATTTTTAATCGCGATTAGCGCTAAATTAGCATATAATTGATCACAAACACTTAAAAATGGCATAATTCCAATAAATAACCCATTTTAGAATTTTCCATAATTTTCCATAATTTTTCTCCATTTATTTGCATTTAATTATTAATTTAATATTAAAATAATCAATAAAATAATATTAAATTATAAAAATTCCTAAAAATAATATTTTATTATTTTGGAAATGTTACAATCTACCCCCCTTAAAGAAATTCGGTCCCCGAATTTAAATTTAAAACCCCCAAGTACTAAAACATTTCGATACAAATCCCAAGTCGTCGGGGCTCCGAAATCATCAACACATAGAACGTCACAGCGCAATGCATGCGCATGGGTACTGAGCAGATAACTCAAAAACAACGCTCCATCAAGCATCCCGCAATCATCGGAGTCAAGGTAAAAACACAATGTCAAATCCAATACAAAACCGATATGATATGGATCAGAACTACACATGTAGACATCCAATCTATACATGTGAATAGCTGATGTAAAAGCATGCCAAATCTTTTAAAATCGCTGCATGATGCACATAACACTGCACAGTGGCGGACGTTTTTCATAAGAAAAACTATATGTGTATATATATTTTTCGTTTACCAAGCACGTTCCGCCGTTTTGAAAACAATTTAGAAGGGTTTCCTTGTTGTTAAAACGTTTCGTGTCATATCAGACACGTAGGTATATATACTGAGACTATAGCTCGCTCTTTGGAAATCCCTTCGATAACTATCGATGCATGCAAAATATATCCAGGTACCGTCCACTGACTAGTCCTGCTCAGTATGAAAGCAAAATCCACATCATAAAAAGTACTGCTCCAAAGAGAATAAATCTCAAAAATATACATAGCACCACCCTGTGCGTCTGGTGCGCACGAAAATAAAAAATCCATATATGTGCTAAACAGGTGCACAAATCAACATCTAGGTGCAACGGGTGTGCACGAAGCATCTGTCATAGGCAACGTATGTGCCTGACAGCCCAAAAATCCGGTGCATCTGACATGCACGAAGAATCTCGATTTAGTGCATCGGGTGTGAACCAAAATCGTATCTCAAGACATGCGCCCAACAAGCGCGAAAATCCAAATCGGTGCATCCATCGCGCACGAATGAAAATCTAAACCCTGCGCACTCAACATGCACGAAATCACGAAATCCAATAGCAAACGCCGAACATGCGTAAGTCAAACCCAAAAGCACGGAGTGCAAGAATCAACCATCACTATCAGGGTCAAAATCAACGATATAATGCGGCTCAAACCAAAAATCAAGTGTAGCGCAAAGGAAAATCTCACAACCGTGTGCATCAGCGTGCACAAATCAAATCAAAACACTAAAATGCATGAAAACTATGCTGGAAGCATAAATCAAATCACCGGCATGTAATAGGCACGAAATCATAATCAATACCTCAAGAATAATAATGATGCGCCAGGTATAAATGCCCAATAAGTGCAATCATGGTGCACGAAAACAGAAATCATAGAACTCAGTCATCGAAACCAAATCATGAAAACGGATCGCCAAAATACCGAAATCCCAAACTGACAGATACGTGATAGTCGAATCATAAAATCACAAATCATAAATACTGTCGTCGGTATATCCTCCCTCGAAGTCGAGAAGGTGCCGGTACATCCAATTCTAGCGGCGCAAGATCTCCACTTGCCTCTTGCTCGCGGCTGGCATCCTCTACCTCTGGTTCCTGATCTTTCCTGTAGATTACCAATCTCGCAATCCATCGGCTCACCGGCCCGGTCAGGAGTGCTGACAGGAACGATTCCGTTCTGGCACTTCTTTGGAAATCTCTCGATCAATCCTCACGACTGCTCGTAAAGCCATATGTCACTGGCATCGGCCTCCGGCTCTCTGAATGCACATCACATATCTGATCCTGGGTGCAAACGTCATTGTAGCGGTGTCCTGGAAGGAATCCTGCTCAAAGTCTCTGCCGATCTTGCCTATGCCGATCTGTACGGGGGCTGGTACTCTTGCATAGTCTCTTCTCGTCCAATGGACATCTGTGTCCTCAGCACAGCATTTCCGCGGGAATTAGTCGCTTCCCTATGCTTATGTAAGCATATCAGGCCTCTGGTCTCGACGGAAAGTAATGACAGCTCATCAGTGTCTCACACGAACCTCTGGTTCCGCTTGTCGGTATCGTCGTCCATTTCGACATCGCGTCTCTATTGGCGCACTGCAATGCCTTCGGCTACGGTCCATCCGAAGTCCCTCATGCGGACTCAAAATCACGAATTCGGTATCTTCCTGACTCAATAGGAGATATCTAGCCGACCACGTCCTCAGCGTGCATGTCACATCTCTGATGTCAGCGGAGTGGAACGTCATCTCGTCGAAATCTCGTGCGAACTCTTTACTCCACCTTGCTCAAATATCGACTGATTCGGACTCAACTCATCGTGGCTACACGAACTGCGCTCCGACGGCTATGCTCGCATCTGGAGTCTCCCAAGCAGTGTCCCATCACAGTATCCGAAAGATGTCGAACCATCCGATCGACTCGTCAGAACCTCATAATCCCCCAAGAGCTCACATCTCGGGTACAGTTTAATAGTATCGAGTACATGCCACAGCGTCGGTGGTCCAGCCGTAGAAGGGCAAACCCAAGCCTCACTAATGGCGCCGTGGAACCGCCGCAAACCCTAAGGTTCAAAGGCTTTCACACGGTCATTAAGTCGAGTTAGGGTTTCATTCTTCTAGAGGGTCCATAGAATCACCTGCATGTCTTTCCGAATACTTTAAACTTGGAAAATGGGTTCCTGACCTTCGATCGTCTCTATCGACTCTCAACAAATCTGCGTGAAGTCGCCTCTAGCTGGAATCAATCTATCTGATGACCTTGCATCGGGGTAAGCGAACGAACCACATGTCCTAGTCATTACTCCTCGGTGACTAGCCACTCGTTATCATATCTCTATGAATATGCTCATGCTGCAGTAGCTACAATCATCTGGGCCATATCTCATCATTCGCAGCAACAACTGGCTCATTCGTCGGTACGCTAAGCAGCGCCTCAACCATCATGAATAAGCGATATATCAACAGTCATCACATCCTGGTTGGCCTCCATCAGTGGCTCAATCCTCTGGTGCCGATCAGCACAACCGGAAAATCTCGCAACAGCGATCTGTCAAACGCTCATAGTGCGGAAACACAAAATACGAAGCCTCAATGCAACCGTATGTCTCGGAAATCATGCCCTGGTCAGTCCTCGTACACGACGGGCTCATGCTGACAACTCGAGCCGTAGCTCACCCTGCCCGTGCAATCGCGGCAGGAAAACCATAACCAGTATCGATGAGGATATATCATAGGAAGGAATATGACATAATGCAAGGAAATGTACAACCTAAGGTTTCTTAAGCGGAGTGGCGTGTCGTAAGTATGCCGCGGAACATACCAACGGTCCGTCACTCTACTTTAGTCACCTATTCCATCAACCAAGGGTCATCCTAATACGATGAAAGTTCGGGTCTAATACCCCCTCGACCAAGTCTAAGTTCCGTAAGGTCAAGCCTAAGTTCCGTATATAGATAACGCCTTAGGCTCCACATAGTCAAACTCAGACTCGAACCAAGGTCAACCTAGCGCTCTGATACCAACTTTGTCACGACCCGAAGGAGCACGTGACTGGCCCTTGAACCATATGAAGTCTATAGGACTCCATCTGATCCAAGTAAGCCAAAAGCCCAGAAATCTAAAACCATTTTAAGAGTAAGTAAAGAAAACTGGTTTAAAGAAGTGAAGGAAACGTGTTTGAAAATCAAGGTTTTTAAATAACTAAGCCGAATATGCATTTTTAAAATGTGTAACCTTTCCTGAAAATTTCGGCAGAGTTTCCTTTGTAAAAACTGGCCCCGAACGGGGTACAACAATAATAACATAAATATGCAATGATAAAAGGCATCCCCAAGCGGGAGCTAGCTCTTCGTCAATCGACGGTCACAACCACACAAGCAATAAAAATATACAACGCCGAATGGCGAGGATCAAACTCAAAAGAAAGCTCCAAAAATAAGAAAACCGCAATACTACTAAGCGCGACTCTATGGTCGAAATAAAACAACACTGAAGTCTAAGTCTGAAAGAATATACAAGTTTTGGTTGATGGAAATTCTAGATACAATGAATAATACAAATACAATAGCGGTGCTGATACAAAAGAACCCACCTAACCAAGCAAGTCACCCATAGGAAGCAGTGTGCCAGAAATGCCGCTATGGAATCTGTACGGCAAACCTGCAAGAACTGGGGCACAACGGGGGTGAGTTGCCAACTCGTGAATAGAAAGATATCTACAAGCAGAGATCGAATGCATGACCCATCCTAGGTCAATACGATCAGATATAAATAAACCTCAATATGAATAAAGCTGAAGCATGCTAAACTGGCAATATAACCTCTATACATGAGTGTAGTGCCAAGTGCTCGTGCTAGTGCCTCAGGTAATAGTATGTCATGAATATGAGGTATAAACAATGTCATCAAATCTGCACACACGTGGATCCCGTCTACTCGTCACCCACTGACAATAACCATCATGCAAGTATATATCATAAAACCTGTGCATGGAAATATGAGGATATAATCTACCCGTGTCCCTCACGACACATCAATATCATGGAACCGGAGTGCCCAGCATCAGCACTCGAAAACATCATGAAAACTGTGCCCAGCATCGGCACAAAACATAAGTCTCAGTATCTCGACACCTCTGTATCTCGAAATCTCAATGTCTCAATCACAAAATCTAGGGCGCCGTCAGTCCAGATCGGCCCCTACCATCCATCTCATGACTAAGACGGTATCCTCCGGATATCTGACGTGTCGGGTAATATCACCGGTAGGTAGTCTACCCCTGCCAGGCTCATCGTCATCACCACGAGCTTCTTGCCCCGGGGTACCTTACCGGGGCCACCATGTACCCGCAATCGGTCTCATCCGCCTCCTCGATTCGGGTTTCACATGTCGCTCTCAGCACCGAGAAAATACATGGTGGACGCACTGAAATATCATATCAAGGGTAACCGGGTTTTTAAAGAAATGACATATCCTCTTTTGAAACACCCTCGGTTCCCAAATCCAGAAATATCATAGAAACAACATATCTCAATGCGTATAATCAAAAGCATGAAGTATGCGACATGTAAAGGAAGGTATGCACATCATCATGTCATGCAAGGATCATATACTGAATGTAATAGTACTACAGTGTAGTGGCATGGCAATTATCGATGATGCGTGTGTGAGCCGGCAACAAGTGTACGTGGAACATATGCATCATCGATAATGGTGCTGGTGTCCTAGCAGCATGACTGAAATATAACCACAGTACAAGCGATGCAATGCAGATAGCATGAATATGCGGAATCGAATAATCAACGCAAAAGTACAGAATCTACACCAATATGTACATGTCATGCAGTGGTGCCATTTGAAATAAGACGAATCGGGTTTTTAGTAAAACAAGGGCTACGGTGTTTTAGGAAAAGATGCATCATTTGGAAAAATCCGTATAACCCTTCTGCCTATCATAAAAATATCCCCGATTCGTTAGTTTTGAAATAGGTATATCTCGGCTCAGTCTAAGGTCTACTAAGTAATCTAGACAGGAGGGATATGAAACCACCTACATCTGAGTCCATATATATAGATATAATAGTCGGTGATCCCGCCTCAATAACATATCGTAAGATATCCTCGAGTCATGAGTGCGGATCTATCATCAATATCGGCTCGTACGGTAAATCGTCATACGGCATCCCAATAGCTGGGTAGGGGTCAATATCACACTATCTCATCACATATCAGGTATCACTATCATCAGATCGCATAATCTGGGGTACTACTCCAAGTCTAGTACAAAACGATACCATATATAAGAATATGAATGCGGGTAAAGCACATGTCCAAAGGCCCGCTAAAACTATCATCTCGCACCTCAAAGACAAGCTATGTCACATCGCCGATCTCACGGCCTCACATCAAGTATCATCTCAAACCCACGTATCATCCTCAAATCCCGTATATAAACACATAGTCCCATACCCATGTGTAGATATACGCATCATCATATGCACATAAACAAATGAAGGAATGTATGCAAGTATGTGTATAAGTGTATGTGTGGGTGCAACCACTACTCTAGGGTTCACACTATACTAAACCAATACATTCCGATCATCAATAATACCATTATTACCATCACTAATCTAAACCACACATAATAAATATACGTGTGTATACGTATTCGTATACGACACCACGGACTACGGGGGTGCAATACGCCATCCACCCAACTTCTCCCCGTATATATAAATCTACTCACCTGAATCCTGCGTGTCGGTGTCGATATCACCGTCATCTTCTGCATCGCCTCGGATCGTCGCGGGGTACCTACACATATCACACGTATCGCATCGCATCAAAACCAAATCAAAACTTAAAACGACACGCTAAAACCAATACGATTCGCTAAAAGGCCTATAGGTTAGAACCTACGGTTAGCCTTCGCAAAACAACCCGAAATCACTCGATGCAGTCGTACAAACGTCACACGATCGAGATAACGTACAAACACCAAATTATGGAAATCAAAATGCGTAAAACCAAATACTGAAAGTAAGGCAGCAACCCAAGAAAACGATCCCAGATTTCACCTCGGGTCAAATTTAGCCAATTAAACAAGTCCAGGGTGATGTATATGATATATTTGATCTACTGGACCAACCCTGAAGCATTCCATCACTACTTGGCCGGCCAAAACCTTCCCAAAACCGGCCTGGCCGGCCCCCCTATGCCCAATGGGGTCCGTCTGGTCAGGGTGGCCTCCTATGGTCTCAATTGGATTCCTGGTGTTGTTTAATTTTCCTGAAAAAGTCCCAGTACATTCCAGATTTCCCTGCACACTCTAAACACTCACAAACCGACATGAAAGTCCCGTAATTCCGTATTTTTGGGTTTCCAGTGGGGTTGGTCTGGGTTTCTAGTCAATATAGGGTCTAAGGTCACCTTTTAAGTTCAATTGCAAAGTCATAACTCAAAATTACCCTAATCCTCTCTAATTTTGTCCAAAGTGCACCAATTCACACGATATCGATATGAAACTTGAATTAAAGCTTAAGCACAAGAATTGACACTCTAATTATGAAGGAATTACCTCACAAGACCCTCATGAATCCTCAACAGCACCAAAACACCACCTTTCTTAGTCCATAGCATAGATCTTGGGCTTGTGCATCATTTTAATGAAATGAGGGTAGGGTTTTGGTGTGATTTGTGAGATGATTTAGGGATTTGAAGAGAGGAGGAGATGTGGTGCAGGAGCAGCAGCAGAAGGAGAGTGAAGAGGGAGGGAAAATGAGGGAAATGGCTAAGGTTCTAGTCAAAGTGCAACCCATACCTCTCTCTCACCAACCCCACTCTTTTCTCTTTTTCTTTTTCTTTTCTTTTCCTTTTTCTTTTAATCCAATTCCTTCTCACACCAATAGTGATCCCAAAATAAAATCATGGCAAGAAAATGTAACACAAGTTCAAAGATGATATGTGCACATTTTGCACAAAAAGCCAAAAAATCCGATTAGCGATTTTTAATCGCGATTAGCGCTAAATTAGTATATAATTGATCACAAACACTTAAAAATGGCATAATTCCAATAAATAACCCATTTTAGAATTTTCCATAAGTTTCCATAATTTTTCTCCATTTATTTGCATTTAATTATTAATTTAATATTAAAATAATCAATAAAATAATATTAAATTATAAAAATTCCTAAAAATAATATTTTATTATTTTGGAAATGTTACACCGGGGGTTTGCTACAGGATGTGTGTCGAGCACAATGAAGTCTACAGGGAAAACAAATTCCCCGACCTTTATCAACACATCCTCTAATTCACCCCTTGGTTTAGTGATTGAACGGTCTGCCATTTGGAGAATGCAGTGAGCAGGTTTCAGCTCTCCAATCCCTAATTTCTCATAGACAGAATAGGGGAGGAGGTTAACACTTGCGCCAAGGTCTAAAAGAGCACGATTTATGTTTTTACCCCCAATAGAAATCGATATTGTAGGACATCCTGGGTCCTTTCGTTTCTTTGGTAGCTGGGGAATAAAAGCAGTGCTGATATTATTAGCCATGAAGACCTTCTTTGGCACTTGAGTCTTCCTCTTCCTAGTGCTCAAGTCCGTAATAATTTTCGCATAAGCGTGGACTTGTTGAATTGCATTTAGGAGAGGGATATTGATGTTAACCTGTTTGAACATTTCCATAATTTTCTCCATATGAGGACTCGTTCTATTACCCCTTAACCGATTCGGGTAAGGAGCTTTCGCAATAAGCGCAGGGTCCATCATAGGAGAAGGAAGAGGGGGTAGACGAGATCCCAAAAGAGGTGTGGGGACCGTCTGTGGAGAACTATAAGGGTTGGGTTCAGGTGTCGAGCCTAGTGGGAAATGGAGAATAGGCTCGCGAGAAGGTGGTGTGGTGGAAGAAGAAGGATCAGAAGGAGAAGTGTGTGTGTGTGGAAAGGTCTCAGCCGGGGTGTTGATGATAGGATTTCCAATATCATCAATACCTTTCCCGACATGATTATTCAGCACTCTTCCCAATCTCAACGTTGTGATGGCTTTTACATTGTAATGCCCAGGATTCTATAGGGGTTGAGAGGGAAGTTTCTCTTTTTCTCTCGCACTCATTTCGGCTTTAAGGCGTGCGATTTCAGCTTCCATCGATCTGATACTCTTTGCTTGAGACGCTGAGTTTTTCTTTATCTCACTGACGGAAGATCTAACCTCAGTCGAAACCTCTATGAAATTTGATAAAAGTGATTTCATGGTTTGAGTGAATTGAGAGAATTCGTCAGAACAGGATGACTGCATAGGATTAGACTGTGCAGGAGTGTTGCCCTGGTTTTAGAAATTTTGTGACTGGTAGGGGTGCTGAGTGAGTTGAAGGGGTTGCTGTTGTGGTGGAGGAAGAGCCCTTTGAAAATTATTCGTGTTTGGAACCGTGTTTTGAGATTGGTTTTGGTTCCAAGCGAAATTCGGGTGATTCCTCCAACCCTGATTGTACGTGGAAGAATATGGATCGTTTCGAGGTCTTTGAAATGCGGGATTAGAATGCTCGTGACCTTGAAACGCAGAGTTTAATGGACATTCTTCCGTTAAATGAGACGGATCAGAACAGCACCCATAAACAGTTTTGGGGAGTGACATTGGGTTTAGGGAGGCTGCAGCAAATTAGTGTTCCATAGCGTCGAGCTTCTTTTGCATTGCTGCCATCTCAGCTCGAACACCTATGGACACATCTATTTGGTGTACGCCACCCCTATTCAATGGTTGGGTTCCACTCTCCCACTGTAGTGATTTTTCAGCGAACTCTTCTAAATACTTCCAAGCTTCCCCATCATCCTTGGTCATAAAAGTACCTTGACACATGTTTTGAAGGCTCTGTTTAGTGTTTGAGTTAATGCCCTCATAAATGATTCGGCAAAGCTCCCATCTCGGGATGCCCTGATGAGGACACTGAACCAAAAGATCATTGAAACGTTCAAAGCATTTAGAGAATGGTTCAGCAGGGAGCTGGGCAAATTGATTCTGTTCGCTACGGATTCGAGCTGTCTTTTGTATTGGGTAAAATTTCTTAAGGAATGCAGCGACGAATTCTTCCCAATTCGTAATAGAGTGTGCGGTAGTGTTATATAGCCACTTCTCGGCTATATCGCACAATGTAAATGGAAGAAGTCGTAGACGCATCGCATCCACTGAAAGTTGTGACGTACCCATCATTGCGCATACGTTTTCAAATTTGGTAATGAAAACGTAAGCGTCCTCAGTCTCGAGTCCATGGAATTTGGGTAAGAGATTGATATACTGGGGCTTAATCTCAAAGTTATCCCCATTGGCTGGCGGTGTGGATAAGCAGGTCGAAAGAGGACCTCGAAGTGGATAGCACCTCTCCTGGAGAGAGATGCGTGGTGGATTCTGCGCACCAACGGACGGCGGCAGATTAGGGTTAAAGAAGTTTGATGGAGTCGGATCCATCGGTGTGGGTGTGGTAGTGGGTAAAGAAAAGGTAAATGGAGAAATATCGACTTCGGAGTCGATAAAAGGTACGCGGACTAAACGGGCACTAGAATCCCGTGTCCAGCCTATCTTGTACTAAAAAGGGTTAGTACAAGTGGCAGCGTTGGCTTATAATTAGGGGTAAATGAATGAATGCGGTGTTTGCTTTGAAAAAGGGACGGATTTTTTTGAAAAAATGATGCGACACAACAAATGCAGCACACAAACCCTAGAATCTAGTGGTCACCTAGGTCCGGCTCTAGACCGCTCCTAACTGCCAAAAGACAAGTCGCAGGATAGAATCCTCCACTGCCTCTTTGTTCCCCTGTGGCCAGGTAAGTGCCAGGTAAGTGGGAAGGTACTCCACTACGTAAGTAGTGGGCCTAATTAATAACCACTAGCCTTCGACACACTTCCCTACGCACCACAAGAAAATGCGGATAAGCAATGAATTACCCACGGCCTTCTCTTGTCCTAAGTGAGCGCGACGGTCCTTAGAGTCATCTCTAGATATTTTTTAGTTATTGTGGGTCAATGCGGATGCAAGTTTTGTGATTTTCGGGGCCTAGGAAGGGTAATGAAATCCCCACCTAATTTGGATTTGGCCGTGCCCCTTAATATTCGTATTTAGAATGCAAACAACCAAGACACAAAATCACGCACAAATTTAATTTTGCAATTTGCGAGCTGTGATTATTTGCAAAGAATCCTGCACAAACTGTTAGTTGGAGCTAAAAAGAGGAGAGAGGAGAAGGTAAGAAATCACCTGAGACAAAAATTTCACAGAGAACCCTCAAGGCTGCCGCGGTTCCGCCGCATACGCTGGCTATTGCTGCCCTTCCGCGGTCGAATGATGGAATCACTGCACCAAAATTTTTCAGAGAGGCACTGTAGACTCCCTCAGCTCTCTGGTATATTCAAAAAAGTTTTCCAAATTCCCAGCAAGCTCCAGATCTCCTTGCAATAAACCACAACAAATTGTTTAGGGTTTGCACGAATTTTGATCTCAAAATAACAATGGAATAAATCTTTCAATTCAAACTTTAATATGAAACGAATTAGCGCGTAATCCCCGGCAACGACGCCATTTGATTGTCACAATTTCTTGATTGGATGTAAAAGTATCAATTCAAATAGTCCCCGGCAACGGCGCCATTTGATTGATCGTAAAATTCGAGACTGTGTAAGTAAATCAACTCAAATGATTCCTAATAACGGTTTCATTTGATCGATAAGAGTCTCTTTGTGTCGGTAATTAGAAAATTGAATAAAATTCACAATCAAAGAATTATATTTGACCGCAATCAATTACGGTGTCGATTGTAGATCGTAAGCGAGTGTGGATCGTCCACAGGGATTGTGCGATTCGTTTTTATATTTGATTTGTTTGAATTGAAAAGTTAATCGAAAAGAAAACAAAACATGATTCAAGATTTTATCAAATGTTTCAAGTGTCACAATTCTAATCAAGAATAAAGAAAATGATAAACAATCGAGAATCAGGATTTCGATGATATTTCCAACCAAATGTCAAGAATCTAAATGAGGCTCGTAGGAATCGATCGGATCTATAGACGTGATGTAATCTCAAGATTTCGTATTCTTTTCCTTCGAAGGATTGATACTAGATCGATGATGATCGACGAGAGTTAGGGATTTCTTGATGAAACTAGGGTTTCATCATTTAACCCTTGTTCTTTCGTTGATATCATTCACATTCTAGCCTCTAACAATTTCAAGAAACGATCGTAACTCCCCAATCTCGAGCGATATCAATCAAGAAAGCATCGCAACGAATTGGGTTGTCGATTATTGAACATGCTAGGGTTTACAAAACTCGTAGGACTCAAGAATCGATTTAAGATATATTACATCATCATTCTATTGATCGTCTCGACTCCTCGACGAGCGGAGTATTACTCAAACATCACAACAAGAATTACAACTAGAAATTTAGATTGAATCATGATGCAAGAATTTAAAGAAAACAAGATAAAAGAATATCACCTTTTATTTATATCAACAATTTGATTACAGTCGCTCAAGAACTACAAATGGAAGAACTAAATTGTCGATTTGGCGTCGCTCGGCTCCGTGAGTCGTGGATCGGCTTGGACCACTTGCTCTGTTGAAGATCGGCTCGGCTCATAAAAGGTTGCAAGGCTTCTTGCTTGATGGGGTACTCGGGATCTTGGCTTTTGATTGGAATTAGGGTTAGGGTTTCACACAAGCCTTCTCACTAGACTTGTGGAAGAAGAAGATGAAGAAAGAGAGTGAATGTGTCTATTGATTTCAATGAATGAATCAACTTTTACAAGTGAGCCTAGGGTCTTATTTATAGATCACCCAAACCCTAAGCCTTTGTGAAGTTCCCTCCAAAAGTTTGTTGAAAGACTTCTAGAAGTAGTTAGTTAGGCTTAGCTTAGGGTTTAAGCTAGGGTTTAGGGAGAAGTTTCTAGAATACAAGGCTAGTTTAGTGTAGGAACAAGGGTTTGCTGATCTGGCAGAAGGTTCTAGGGTATTCTGGAATTTGACATGTCTTTCTGAAGTGTAGGCCCTGATAGAAGCATTGAGCACCAAAATTTTAGGGCTGACATGGCATAACTGCCGCGGTTCCGCGGCAATTGCTGGCTTAGGCCGCGGAACCGCGGCCATTTGGTGGCCTTATGGCTTCAACTTTCTTTTGTTGGCTTCTTATGTCTTCAGGTGTCTTTTGTGATATATTGAATTCCTGAATTCCATTTACATCAATACCAGATTCCAAATCATTGAGTTAGCGTCATGTTTGATCGGTACCATGTAAATTGTTGCCTTTCTTCTGGATTTTCCTGCATAGATCTCAAAACAAGTATTGCGCAATGTAGGGATGATGCGATGCCATGAAATGCGGTCAATTTCCTGTATAGTGCCGGTTTTAGGGTCTAACACATGTAATCTGATATTTTGCTACTGTTTTGCTAATATGTGAAATATGAATGCCGAACATTTCTATATGAACGCAAATGATGAGGAAATTGTCGTGTTAAAAATACAATATTTTCGACTAATCAGGGAGCAGCTTGCATCTTTCTTGCAGCAGCGGGCTCAAGTGGAGGCAGAACTGGCGGTGGTGGCCGATCAGGAGAAAGCGTGGAAGGAGGTGCGCGAACAATTGCTAGAGCTATGCAAGACGCTTCCTTCCCAGTAGTTCCCCTTGTATCCATATACTTGTAAAAAAAATTCTTTTTTCGAATAAGATGTATCGATTCTTTATTCTTTTGTACGCTTCACCTTGTACTTGATTAAATTAATAAATAAAGATACACAGTTTTCTTTGCAATGTCTTGTACTATTTCTTTGCTTTCTCCTTTCTCTTATTATCATTATGCTGTCTTGATAAACACAATTGACAGATAATAAAGTATGCATCTAGATTTCTCCAAGAGATAACGATGGCTTAGTCCACAGGTTCAGATTTGCTGCCTAAGACTTTTCAACTCTTTGAGCCGTGAGGGTCTCATAGAGACTTTTCTCCCTACGGATCGAGAGGATCTCGTTGGTGGATTTTCTCCTTAGGAATCTTGAGTATTCCTAAGTGCGTTTTCTCCTATAAGTCATAAGGATCTTATAAGAAAATTTTCTCCCTTACAAGTCGAGAGGACTCGTAAGTGGTTGGTGAGTCGACTTGTTTCCGAGTCGAAGTATTGCTCCGACGGGGAGGTCGTTGGCTGACTTGTTGCCGGGTCGGAGCGTTGTTCCGACGAGGAGGTCATTGGCTGGTTTGTTTCCGCGACGGAGATCATTGGATGACTTTTTTTCGAGATGGAGGTCGTTGGTTGACTTGTTTCCGCGACGGAGGTCGTTTGCTGACTTGTTTCCGCAACGGAGCTCGTTTGCTGACTTGTTTCCGAGACGGAGGTCGTTGGTTGACTTGTTTCCACGACGGAGGTCGTTTGCTGACTTGTTTCCGAGACGGAGGTCGTTGGTTGACTTGTTTCCTCGTCGGAGGTCGTTTGCTGACTTGTTTCCGAGACGGAGGTCGTTGGTTGACTTGTTTCCGCGACGGAGGTCGTTGGTTGACTTGTTTCCACGACAGAGGTCGTTTGCTGGCTTGTTTCCGAGACGGAGATCATTGGTTGACTTGTTTCCGCGACGGAGGTCGTTTGCTGACTTGTTTCCGAGACGGAGGTCGTTGGTTGACTTGTTTCCGAGACGGAGGTCGTTGGTTGACTTGTTTCCGCGACGGAGGTCGTTTGCTGACTTGTTTCCGAGACGGTGGTCGTTGGTTGACTTTTTTCCGCGACGGAGGTCATTTGATGACTTGTTTCCGATGACGGAGGTCATCGAATGACTTATTTCTGCGGCGGAGGTCATTTGCTGACTTGTTTCCGAGACGGAGGTCGTTGGTTGACTTGTTTCCGCGACGGAGGTCATTTGATGACTTGTTTCCGACGACGGAGGTCATTGGCTGACTTGTTTCCGCGACGGAGGTTATTGGCTGACTTGTTTCCGAGACGGAGGTCATTTGCTGACTCTAGGTTATCTGTGAACCGTAGAGTCTTGGAACTGGGGACTTTGTCGTGGCTCCGATTGGTGATATTACGTTCGTTTCCTGCTTGAATGAGGAGGAACGCCGCTGTTGGTCTCCAGGCTGTGTATGTGGTCGTCGAGATCTGACTTCCCTTTGACGCAGCCTGGTGGGGAAATATAGTCCCCATGGATTGTATACAGGGATCGATGTGATCTCAACTGTAGGGCAAAAGTTTCATTTATTTGTATTGTTTTATTTCCGCGATGCTCTATCATTTCAGCTTTTATATCGCGAAGGTCGCGATTGCCCAATTATTTCGGCTATTTTTCGTGGTTCCCAATCATTTCGGCTATTTATTTTATTTTTACTCGCTGCTTTTTATTGCGAGTTGCCCAATCATTTCGGCTGTTTTATATGCATACGTTTTTACTTGCTTCTTTTTATTGCAAGTTTCCCCATCATTTCGGCTATTTCGTATGCATGTGCGGCTTGCTGGCTTTTCACCGTAAATTTGAAATTAGACACCGATTTCGGCATCAGCACCGCTACAACTGGGATATCGCCAGGAGCGAATCATCATTTTGCTCTGTCGATGTCGAACAAAGGTGGCTTAGTGAACAGGGTTAAGGTCCTGTCGACTAAGGCTTTTAACTTCATGAGCCGTAAGGGTCTCACAAAGGTATTTCTCCCTACAAGTCGTGAGGATCTTGTATGTGTATTTTCTCCTTAAGAATCGTGAGGATTCCTAAGTTATGTTCCTCTGTAATTCGCAAGGATCCTACAGTAGGGTTTTCCCCTTGTAAATCGAGGGGACCTACAAGGGTTGTTCATCATGCGCACATATCCCCAATCACGGATGAAACTTGGTTATGGAAATGTTTATTCGCGCCCGTGGATTGTATACAAGGGTCAGTATTGAACCACTTGTAGGGAAATATCGAAGGTTGTGGGGGTTGCTTAAGCACAGGTTTCGGTCTCTGTAACTTAAGACTTTCAAATCTTATGAGCCGTTAGGGTCCCATAAGAGAGTTCTCCTTACGAGTCGTGAGGATCTTGCAAGTGTATTTTCTCCTTAGGAATCGTGGGAATCCCTAAGTGTGTTGCTCCCTTGTGAGTCGTAAGAATCTCACGTGGGTGGTTTTTCCTTACAAGGTCGAGAGGACCCTATAAGTGTCCTTTAATGAGGTTGCGCCCTTTCAGGTTTTCACAAACACTCACCGGTAGCCCTGCTGTTTTTACTCACGGAGCCCTTTCAGGTTTTCATCCGTGCCCTTTTTTTCTTATGGACATACCCCTTTTTTTATTCTTTTTATTTTTATATGTTTTTTTTACGAGGTCGCACCTTTTCGGGTTTTCACGAACACTCGCTGGTAGCCTGCTGTTTTTACTCACGGAGCCCTTTCGGGTTTTCATCCGTGCCCATTTTGCTTATGGACATACCGTTTATTTTATTTTCTTTTCTTTTTTATTTTTATATATTTTTTTATTCATCTCGTCAACCTAAAGATGCTGCTGTAGTAGTTTAAGGATGTTTCAGTCCGCCATTAGTGTAAGGACATTTCGGTCCGCCCAGGAGAAGGATGGATACTGCTTATAAAGATTGAGCTTAGGAAGATAGCAAGCGGACATAGTCGTCGTCATCTATCATTGACCTAGGCTGTAACTCACTAAGCGTAGTATTTCTTTAGGAATCGACCATTTATTGGCCTGTAAGGCCTTTCACCGTACATATCCATGAGTAGATAGGCTCCACCCTGGTAGTCCTTGTCTATCATGTACGGGCCTTCATAGTTTGGCTCGAACTTTCCCTGCTTGGCGCAATTAGGGATCATAGGCCTTTTGACCACTAGCACGAGTTCGCCTTGGCGGAATGTCCTCGGCCGGGTCAATCTTTCATATGAGCGCGTCATCTTTGCTTTATAGGCCTCCAGATTTTGTTGCGCTATGAGCCGGGTTTCATCAAGGGCATCAAGCTCCTCAAGCCTAAGGTGAGCATTTTCTTGATCTGTTAGTTCGTATTGAACCGCCACTCGTAGAAAGGGTAACTCTATCTCGAGGGGGAGTACCGCTTCTGTGCCGAATACCAATGCATACGGCGTTTTGTTTGTGGCTGTCTTGAACGTAGTTCGATACGCCCAAAAATCTTCTTGCAGCCTCTCATGCCAGTCCTTCTTATTTCGAGACACCATTTTCTTCACGATCTTTGTCAAGGTCTTGTTGAAGGCCCCGGCTAGACCATTAGCTCGCGGATTATAAACCGAGGAATATCTCCAGTCTATATTGTGTTGTTGCGTGAAGCGACTGATCTTGTGGCTTCTGTAAGCTGGCCCGTTATCGGAGATGATCCGTCGCGGAGTTCCAAACCGATATATGACGTGCGTCTTGAAGAAATGGAGGATATTCTCCGTCTTCACTTCTCTTAACGGTACTGCCTCTGCCCATTTGGAGAAGTAGTCGGTCGTCGCCAGGATGAAACGATGTCCCCTAGACGATGCTGGTTCGATTGGGCCGACTATGTCAGTTCCCCACATTTCGAATGGCCAGCTAGCCACCGTTGGATGTAGCGGATTTGGATGCTGGTGGATGAAGTCCCCATGAATTTGGCATGAGTGGCATTGCTTCGCATATTCAAGGAAGTCCTAAATCATCGTGGGCCAGTAGTAGCCCATCCGTTTGATCTTCAGCTTCATCTTCGGGCCCGCTTGGTGAGAACCGCAGAGTCCATCGTGAACTTCTTGAACGACTTTTTTTGCTTCGTCAGGTCCCAGACATCTCAACCACAGAGAGTCAAACGACATCTTGTACAGAGTATCATTGATGAAGGCGAAAGACAGAGCTCGTTTCATAAGCTGATGTCTTGAGGACGCATCTTCGGGCGTTCGACGGTATTTGAAGTTGTCTATAAAGACTTCTCTTCAATCCTTGGTATTTTCCCGATCTTTTATTTGCATAGTCGTCTGCTCAGTCGCTCCCTTTTCTTCGGGTGATTCCGGAGATATTTCTGCTGGGGCGAGCACCTGACGGCTTTGTACCACAATTCTTAGGTCATCGAGGTTCTCATCGGCCAGTTCCTTGGCGAGCTTGGCCAACGCGTCCGCTTTGCTGTTTTCCGCGCGCGGTATGTTTTCTAAAGTGTACGAAGGGATTTGGGTCAACAATTGTTGCACCTTTTCGCCGTACTTCACCAATTCTGGTTTGCACGTTTGGTAGTCGCCGTTTACTTGACTAACGACCAGCTGGGAGTCTCCGTATATGAGGAGGTTTTCAATTCCCATGTCGATGGCGATCTCGAGGCCTTCTATCAAAGCTTCGTATTCGGCTTCATTGTTTGTGCTCGGCTCTGTTAGGGAGAAAGCAAAGCGCATTATCCCTCCTTGTGGAGTTACAAAGATGAGTCCTGCCCCCGATTTGATTATAGGGGTACTTTGTTTGCGCTTCTTCACGGAAGATGCTCCATCGAAATAAAGCTCTCATCGGGTATTACCACCGTCGACCGCAACAAACGCATGTTCGTCTGGAAGATCAAAATTTAAAGGAGAATCGGCGGGTATCGGATGTTCAGCGAGGAAGTCGGCGATGGCCTGGCCTTTCACTGCCTTGAGAGGTTGATACGTTATCGAGAACTCCATCAAGAGTAGGGCCCATTTAGCGAGTCGTCCCGTCAAAATGGCCTTTGAAATGAGACGGACCTCATGCGCCAACGCATAGTGCCTGAGCTTCGTTATCGCGAAGATCAATGCCAAGCAGTGTTTTTCAATAGGGGAGTAGTTGCTTTCTGCCCCCAGTAGAACTCGACTTAAGTAGTAGAGTGCTCTTTCTTTTCCTTGATCGTTCTCTTGTGCCCATAATGCGCCTAAGGAACCTTCGGGGGTGGTTGTATAAAGAAGGAGGGGATTTCCCTTGACCGGAGCATCCAACACTGGCGGGTTCTGCAGGTATTGCATGATCTCGTCTAGCGCACTTTGGCATTTTTGGTCCCAGACGAATGGGGTCCCCTTATTCATCAGGTGGCTATAAGGATGGCACTTGCCTGAAAGGTTGGCTATAAAGTGTCGTATATACGCGAGCTTCCCTTGGAGAGACCGCAGCTGTTTGAGAGTCCTTGGCGTTAGCATTTTCATGATCGCCTTGATCTTTGACGGATCTATCTCAATACCTCGGTGTCGGACGATGAATCCCAGGAATTTGCCCGAGGAAACTCCGAATGCACACTTGAGAGGGTTCATCTTCAAGTTGTATTGCCGAAGGCGTTGAAATACGGTCTTCAGATGCTCGAGATGTTCCTCGTATGATTTGCTTTTAACCACGAGATCGTCGATATAGCATTCGACGATTTCGTGTATAAGGTCATCGAAGATTTTCGTCATGGCCCTCTGATAGGTGGCACCGGCGTTCTTTAGACTGAAGGGCATCACCTTGTAGCAGAAAATACCCAAAGGGGTCCTGAAGGCAGTGTGCTTCTGGTCTTCGGGATGCATCTTAATCTGATTATACCGTGATGAGCCGTCCATGAAGGAGAAAACCTCATGAGTGGACGTATTGTCTATCATCAGTTCGGTGACTGGCACTGGGAAATCGTCCTTCGGGCAGGCTTTATTGAGATCCCGGAAGTCTACGCATATGCGCACTGTCCCATTTTTCTTCATCACCGGGACAATGTCGGCGATCCACTCGGGATTCCGGACCTCCTGGATGAAGCCAGAGTCGATCAGCTTCTTGACCTTGGCGTTGATACACATCTCAAGGTCGAGCCGCATTCTTCTTGGCGCTTGTTTGACCTGCTTGACGTCCGGGGATATCGCCAATTTATGCACAGAAATTTCTTGATCCAGTCCCGGCATTTCGGAATAGTTCCACATGAAGCATTCTCTATGCTGTACAAGCAAGTCCTTTAACGCAGCCACCCTTTCTTCGGATAGCAGCTCGGTGACGATTGTCGGTCGTGGGTCATTCGCCGTCCCCATCTCAATTTTCTTGAGGTTGTCCGCAGTGGTATGTATTCCATTTTCCAGCTCTTTTGGCGCTGGTGGAAATTCTGAGATCACCTCATCGTTGCTGTTTTTGAAGCACCAGGGAAGGTCATCCATGTTCTCGGGCTCTTCTTTTGATATCGTTATCACGTGATAAGTACGAATTCGTTTCCAATCCCATTGTGGAACTGGTTCTTCTTTCGTGGCCTTGGGTTCGTGCTTCTGTGGCGGCGCTACCTTCCAGTTGTCAGACAGAGCGAACTTGCCAAGCTGATACTGATCTTCGACCCAATTCTTGAAGGTGAAGCAGTCTTCGAGAGGGTGCCCTATCACTCGGTGATAAGGGCAATAGTCTGGATGAGAGACTTCGCCTGCTTGTTCGGGGTGTTTGGACTCCGGTAGCGTAAGCATCTGATGTTTTAGAGTGAGGTCGAGTATTTTCCTCGTCTTGTCCCGAGAAAAAGAGTACGCTCGACCCATTTTTCTTATGAGGGATAGATCGGAACCGCTCGATTCCCGCTTGCGTGTCCTCTTAGCCCCGCTTTGTTGCTTTTGAGCGCCTTTTTCTCCTCTCGGCTTATTTCTGCCTCTGCGCCGAGCCTTTCTTACAACAGGTTGGCAAGGAGCGGCACTTTCATATTTCACGGCCATTTGGAGGAAGCGTTGCGTTTTGGCTTTCTCATAGATGGCCATTTCGCGGTTATGGTCATCTCGGACTTTTTGACCAGCTTCCCTTATAAGCTTGTCCATTTGTTCTTCTAACGACGGACTGGGGACTTTTGCATCTGGAACTTTTACTGGTTCCGGATTAGCATCTTCCCATTGAGCATCTGCTTCTTCATCAAAGTCATACACGACTTAGCAACCGTGGAGTAGCTCTCGTTTCTTGGACCGAATGTATCCAAGCCCGATTGTTTCCGTTCTCCCATTAGGCAGCTTGTGCTGAGTCCCTGGAACGTTCCAGACCCTGTCATAGAATTTGGATTTTCGAGCTGTCTGTTTAAAGGATATCCCCTGGCGTTTTAGCAACCTCTTCAAGCCTTCTGTATAATATCTGGGAAGACAGATGGGCTGAAGCCTGTCAAGCGTAGGATCCGCGCCGTGCCAGATTTCTTTCTCCACTTTGGTTTCCTCAGAGCGGTAGAATAGAATTGCTTTTTCACCCCTTAGCCTGGGAGGGACATAGAACGTCCGCAACTCCTCTACACTGTAGATATCAAGTGCATCCAGTTCTTTATGGTGTTTAGGTGGAACTGTGGCGACTTGTAGACTTTGCTCTTCGTCGGCGGACGTTTGTATTGAAGGTCGAGCAGAGAATACAGCATGGACCTCATCTTCCGAGTCGCTACCGAAGATCAACGTAGGAGCGGATGGTCCTGGCTTATTGTGTCGAGACGGCCCAGAGTAAACTATCTCTTCTTCTTCATCGGTATCACTCCCGAAAATATGAATGGTGGCAGCGACTTTGTTTTCCGGTTTGCGACATCTCTCTGTATCTTCGAAGTCCGGTAAAAATTATTTGGCATCTTCATATTTATAGACCTCGTTCACAGAGAACGGGTTCAGTTCTCCCGTCACGGTATACTCGAAACCATTCTTAAAATACTTCATACACTGATGTTGTGTAGAAGGGATGATGTTGTATTCGTGTAACCATGGTCATCCGAGCAGAGCATTATAGCATGTCTTGGCGTCTATGACGTGGAACTTAATGTCTGTGACGAGTAGTCCGAAGCATAGCGTCAGTATCACAGACCCAAGAGTTCTCGATAACTGGGAGTCGAACCCGGAGATGGTGATCTTGTCCCGAGCAAGGTGCTGTACGCTCATGCAGATTTCTTTTAACACCCGCACATTGAGAAGATTAACGGAGGATCCGTTGTCGATCAGTATTTTGCCTATCTTTATATCGTGGCAGTATACCGAGATATAAAGGGGGCGATTGTGTTCGCACGTCCCAAGGAGAAGGTCTTCATCACCAAAAGTGACATCGGCCGTATGCACTTCTTCCAATTCATCCTTCATCTTTTCTTCGGCCAGGAAAGCTTGGAATTGTTCCGGCTCCTATAGCGCCTTGATTAACGAGTCTCTCACCACCTTTGATAGCAGAAGGGCGTCAAGAATGCGGAGCTGCGAGGGTAGTTTCCTCAGATGCGCTAAGACGTTATAATCCACCTTATTTATCTTCGGCGGGTCCTTGGCGGTCAGCTCCTCCGCAACTTGGTCATCCAGGGCGATCTCCTCAGGGACCTTCTCTTTCCCCTTATCTTTTCTATTTGAGGGCCCGAGATTCTTTTTGGGCAGCATGCGATTACGCAGCCGGATATTTTTGCAGACCTTCGGCTATTCTTCTTTTCCTGAGGTAGAATCTTAAAAGAGTGGGCTAAGAGCCAGCTCCTCGTCAGAATCACTCCCTAATGTAAGCACCTGTGATCCCCTGGCATTAACCATGCGACAATCACCGGTAGTTCTTTTAAACCCTTCGGTCGTATTTTTCCGCTCCCGACGAGTTTTGCGCTTCTGCCGCTTAAAATGCTGTTGATGAGCAACATATCCTTGCCACCATCTATCGAAAGCTTTGCACTCTTCGGTGGGGTGCGAAACCTTCCGATGATAAAAGCAGTAGGAGGGGTGCATTTCCATCACCAGTAATGTTTCCTTCGGAGGATGGTATCTTCATGCCCATTGATATGGCCTTAGCAAACCTTTTCCTCGTCTTGAATTTGCTTTTGTCTGTAGTGGATGTATTTTGCTCCAGCGGAAGTGTCTCAGTTCTTTCGTCAAGTCGCCGGCGCTTGGCCCTTTCAAATACAGCCGTCTCGCGTTCCCGATCAGCTTTACTTTTCAACAGAGCCTCGTTGAGGAATGCGTCAATTACTTCATTTGATGGCCCCAGAATTTTTGGTTCAGGATCTGCCCCCAGCTTTTCAGTGCAAGGAGTCTCCTCATCGTCCGTGAACGAATGGGAAATCACATGACAGCTCGCGACGTATTACTCAGACTCATCCGACAAACTTTCTCCCCCATCTTCTTCTTGAAAGACGTGGTTGGGAAATTCTTGGAGTGTAATGGGAGTCCGTGCTTTCTGGTTGTATTCCTCCAGCGCGTCAATTTGTTTTTGCAAGTTTGTGCGCTTGTCGCTAGGCTTCACAGGCTTCTTGGATTTCTTCTTCTTCTTCTTCGAAGATTTTGAAGGCTGGTTGCGAGTGCTTGGGCCACCACCATCGGTCTTTGGAGTTGGACGCGGCTTCAACATCCCCTCAATGGCCTGCAGTTCCAACGGGTTCTTCCACTTGATTGCCGGGCATGTTTGAAGATCGTTCAGCATCCTCTTTGTCTTGGTTGACAGCACAACCTCCAATGGGGCTTCTTCGATGAGAGAGCACGTTGCCCCCGACATATTCATCCATTTAGAGGCGTGAGGTTGCCGTGGATTCACTTTCCATCTGTCGGATAACGCGAACTTACCCTGTTGGTACTGGTCTTCAAGACAATTTTTGAAGACGTTGTAATCTTCGATCGGATGACCCAGTACCCGATGATAGGGACAGTAGTTGGGCTCATTGACATCATTTGGTTGCGACGGACGTTTTGGCTCTGGCAGATTTATGAGTCGGTTGCGCAACGCCACCTCGAATAATCTTCTCGTTTTATCTCGGGGAAACGAGTAAGGACGTCCTAGCCTCTCCTCAAGGGGTACCTGCGGACGCATATTATTTTGACGAACAACCGGATTCGAGTTACTCGGCTGTTGTTGAGCATTAGCGACAACGATCGCTTTTCCCTTCCCCTTTTCATTTCGGGAGTCCGGCTTTGGAAGAGGGGGTCTATGGCCCATTTGATCCATTTGTGCTAGCTTGTCAATCAAGACCTGGAAGGTAGTCGGCTTGAAGAACATCATAAATTGCGAGATGGTTGCTTGCGGATCAAGGGTTCCCACAAACATACCCACTGCAGGAGCTTCTTCAATGCGTTGCTCGCATTTCGACCATAAGTTCCGTCACCGTATAGCATATTGGACCCATGTCTCGCCTCGCATTACCCTGGCGTTAATCAATGCCGTCATTGGGGTGCGTTCACTGGCGCTTGAAAAACGCTGGGTAAACAACAACTCCATCTCCGCGAAGGTCTTGATAGTGTCGTTCGGGAGCTCAGAGTACCACTCGAACGCTGTATCTGATAAGCTTCCAACGAACTGGCGAAGCAACAGTTTTTCATCGCCGCTGGTGTAGCCGCAGAGTGCCCTGAACTGGGCAACATGCTGGTGGGGATTGCCTGTCCCCTTATAGACATGGAATTTGGGTATGGTACAGCCCGGCGGATACTTGATTTGATCGTACCAGCTCGGATATGGTCGTCCTGTTTTTACGACCTGGCCGGCTGCTTCAGTCGCATGATGAACCCGTATTTGTTAGGCTATGTACTCGTCCAAGTCAGCTTTGGAGATTGTCTCCTCCTTAGCTGTTGATAGAGCTGGCGGAGGGTTCGACGTTTCTCCCTTATCGTCCTCAAAGACGATCGGGGGATCTTCGGCCGGAGGATCTTGTTGGATCATCATCCCCACCATTTCTTGGAAGAGGAGGCCCATACGCTTTATGTTGGCTGCTTGTTCAGCAGCCTCTTTATCCTTCTTCTCCAATATCCGACGAAGGAATTCGGCGTCAGTTTCTTGCACCTGGCGTTCATCCGAGGACGTTTCAGGGTTTTCTTTTTGTTAGTGTATATGCCCTAGGGGCCAT
Organism: Agapanthus africanus; assembly: GCA_030015575.1. NCBI lineage: Eukaryota > Viridiplantae > Streptophyta > Magnoliopsida > Asparagales > Amaryllidaceae > Agapanthus > Agapanthus africanus. The sequence goes on from JASDDO010000022.1 coordinate 571,187,023, forward strand.
TATTGTATCATACTAGGTTCTATATTACTTAATGGAAGCTTGGGATATTCACAGTTGTATATAACAGTCTTGCTAAAAATGGTAGTATGCTACTTGGTTTGTGTCTACTTTAATATGTGCATATGTTTCTTGTAACGTATCACTCATACATATTAGTAGAGCCCATAGGATCTTTGCTTGATTACCAGCGTTGTGATGGCAGTCACACTAGTGGGGGCTGGGAAGTCTGTAAGCAACATCCTATACAGGTCCCTGGTCGTTGGATTATCGAGATAGGGCATCGATATTCTTGAGTAGAATAAGTGTGTACGCTTCTCATCCCAGTTGGGGAGATGGTCTGTCCCACAGCCATCAGTACGTCGTACTGGAGATAGTATACAGGTGCTCGTTAGGTTACAGGTACACCGGACAGGACTCGCCAGGGAACTGATTGGTTGGTATTATACCCATCGTCAGTTAACAGTTCCCAGGTGACATGAGTACAGCATAGTCCGCAGACTTGAAACTGCTACTTCGCCTTGAGTGTGTCCCACTGTTCTTAGATTGCTACCCTACCACGGCTCAAAGGAGTCGTGCAAACAGGTAGCAGTTGGGTGCAGTCCCGAGCACTTGGAGGCAGTGGCAGTTAGATAGGATTCGTCTCTCCCGGTATAGGGAGTTGATATCGCGCTGTGTCAGAGAGCCATTACGCAAAGTCCCTGGCCAGGGCAAGCGAGATATACTGGTAGGTTCTAGTAGCTTCTCAGGGTGTAATGGGCTTCGCTCCGACACGACTTATACGGCTATTAGGGGACTGACGCTTGCCGCCCCCTAGGCTTGATATGCGATAATCTTAGACGAACAGACCAGACTGTACGGAGATTGTCACATCAGGCTCAGTAGGGATTCGGATGGTTTTCCTCATCGGCCTTCTTATCGACATCTACCTGGGGACCGTTACGTACAGCTAGTGCCGTTTGCGGTCTGTGGTTAAACCCACTGCCAGCATAGTGTCGAGTCTTTAGAGTCCCACACAGAGAGTTTCCCTGCTCCAGGCGAAACGATATAGAGGTCGTATGGTTTTACGACAAGGGTTCGGATGCGTACGTGTGTTTACGCACGTACGACTTTTCGGACAGTTTTTACTGGCCGGCTTTGGTTTAAGCCAGATTCTAGTATCAGGTTATTGGATTTATACAGTCTAAAGTTTTTCCGTGTTTTCACGGATTGGAGGGGCGTTCTTGTAATTTGTCGGGAAGCTTCTAGAAGAGTGGTGACTAAGGGGTTAAGGTGGCATTGCATTAAATGAGATTAGTGACTCATTTGTGTGATTCATCCAAGTCATTAAAGCATCATAAATGCTTAATGACTCATGGAGATGAATCACTCAAAGATATTTGTGAAGCATGGTTGTTAATTCTATTATTTGATTTTTGGATAAATAATAATTCTTCATATATATCATGATAAGTTCATTATCTCATTTCATTATTATTCTCACATTCTCTCTCCTCAAGCTCACTCTCTCTTCAAACCCTAACCCTAACCTCTCATGAGTTGAGATCAAGGGTTAGCTAGACTAATACATCCATAACCTCACTCTATATCCCCTAGGTAGCTTAGATTAGCACTTTAAGCAACCTAGTTATCTCAAGTTTGAGATTAAGCTTGGTGTAGGAGCTTTCGGGTGGATCGTCTTTGATTCGAGGAGGCCGTTGAGGTGCCGATGTTCCAAGGAGCCTACGAGGAGTGGAGGACCGCGATGAAGACCCGAAGGACAAGTAACGTGAGGTATAACTTCATATCCGAGTAGTTAAACCTCTAGTTGTTAGTTAGCAATGGTTTAGATAACGATTCATGTGCTCAAGTCCGTGTTACGAAGCTTTGATAATTGTTTTTCATATATTCCGCCTCCCCGCAAGTTCGTAGGGTGCGTGACATGGACTTACAGTGGTATCAGAGCCAACTAAACCATTACTAGCTTGTTAGCAACTAATTAGAAGTTCGATCGACGGAAAACATGAAAACAGAACCCTGAAAATTCCTAGTTTCTGTTAATTTTAAACCTGTCTGAAAAATTATTTGATATATCTTAAAAATCACAGCAGGGAATTTTATGAATTCTGGGAAAATACGAGTGCAAAAAATGACAAGACAGCCGCGGATCCGCAGCAGAACAGTGCTTTTGGCCGCGGATCCACCGCCGAGTCAACTCGGTTTTGACTCGTAGTTTCACTGTTATTCATTTTTTGTTGTGTTTTGTCTTCCAGTATATACTGTTTCTTCCCAGGTTACTTCAGTGCTGGTTTGCTTTTGGGGTAGACACGGAATATGGTATTCGATCGATGTTCTAAGATATTTGCTAACTGGGTTTTTATCTGTAATGTTTAATGTGTTCGTAAATCTCCCCTAACTGCTAGTATGTCGGTTGGCAGGGGGTTGCACATTTCTGAAATGTTTACTGTTTGTGTATATGAACTATGTTGGACTGTTGTGACGATTAGCCGGGGTTTGAGATGGGTTTAATATTCATTCATTCGATGTAAATGTAAAATGATGTAATATTCTTTTGCGGGGCACATCCAGGTTGCGGTTGTAGCCACCGTTGTATTATTTCATTTTATTGTTTTTTGCTCCTAGGATAGACCCAAAGCGGGGTACACAAACTACCGGGTACGTCGAAGAGTTTAGTGGCCTACTCACGTTATTGAGGGAGACCGCTTCACTTCGGGTACATGGCGGGTAGTTTGCCGTACCCGTAGGGGTCTAGGGTGGGGTAATGGCTATTCATCACAACTGTGTAATCCGTCTTTTATTGCAGGCTCAAAGAAAATGCGGATTGCTAATAAATCCAATAAAGTTCATTTATAATCTAGAATGCTTATTATTGGGTCTGACGAATGTATAAATATCTATATATGATAGCTATTAGACGCCACTTATGTTTTACACCCGCGCTAGCCCAGCCTCCGCTCTGTCGTTAGTTAAGTAACCTAACGGGTGATGACGGGACCCCGTGGCGAATACGGATGGCATAAGAGGATGTGGTATTTTCGTTGTTTTCTGCAATGATAGGATTAATGATGGGACGCATTATTATAATGCAAAGAAAATAAACCAAAGTTTAATCGTTGGAACAAATTTAAAAGAAACCACTCGGTTAATTTAAAAGATCAGAATTTTTAAATTACGGAGCTTTAACCACTCCTTTTAAAAAGTATCAGGTTCCTTCGATTATATCAAGTTCACTGCGTTCACGGTTTTGCCAAAACCATTCGCAGCCCTCCGTCATTTCATTTGGGTATTCAATAGTATTCAAGCTGTGTTTGTTTGGCCAAAGTTAAGGCACAGTGTTTGGTAGCTGTTGGATATTCATATGTAGCATAGATAGATGCGTTGGTTTGGGACAGTCGTACTGCCTTGTTTGGCCAAAGTCAAGGGTATGTACGGATGGATTCAAATTAACCTGGACAATGACGGGTAGAACTTGACATGTGTCTTATGATTTTTTTGGCCAAAGTCAAGGTCATAAGAGTATGGGGCAAAAATTTATATCGGGAATTTCTAAAGAAACTGAAATTTGCAGAGAGAGCATACCATTTTGGAGTTTGATGAATGTTGGTAGGATTCCTTCAACATTATCATACGATGATATTTTGGATCCCGATCCTACTGTGAGTATATACTACTTATCAGGAGATTCGTCACTTAACGATCAATGCTATAAACCAAGTAGGTGCCTAGAAAGGTGTCAGCGGGGTTACGCCCCCAGAGAAAAGAGGTTATTTAATTAAGGAACTTCGCGAAAGCGTTGGAAAACCTCCCTCGAAGTATCGACACTGACCTGGCTGAATGCTTAAGCAAGAATTGTACGGTGAGAATAGTCCTGACTAATTCTTCTTTTATGGTTTGAGGAAGGATTCGAGAAACAGTGGGAGCCATCCTGTTTAGATAAATTAAACCACTCTAAACTTGCAAGAGCATCATGCTAATAGTATTTTCTTCTCTCTCTTAAAATGCAGCGACCTTGTGACCACACATAGGTTACATCTAGATAACAAATTGACTGAATCTTACTTATATGACTGGCAAAAGTCTGTCCAGATGTCCATTTCCTATGACAAGCTCGACCACCCTATTACTACTCAAGATCCCAACGTCCCAAGTCCAGTTTCCACTGTTGCGGATATGGATATCCGTCAGACAAGGGAAAAAGATAAAGAGAAAGCCAAATGCCTCATGTTAGCTTCAGTTGATGGTGTATGCCAGAAGCATCACGAGAAGATGGACTTAGTTTCCATCTTTCTCCATAACAAAGATTTATATGGAGAGCAATCTTATATCGCAAGATATGAGACCTCGAACGAATTAAATCAAGCGAGGTTGGCTGACTGGTCATCTGTAGGGGACAACGTCCTTACAATGACTAGCTATATTGATAAGCTCCAGGACCTGCAGACCACGTTGGGAAACGAGTCAGATACTGACTTGATTCTGCAGTCTCCACCTCCTATCCTGAAGGAAACCAGGGAAGTAGAAGGAAAGAGAAGGGCAGAAGTTTCGGGACTAGATATAGTAAAAGAGGGAAATTCCTATTGTTATGGGATTGGGCATAGGCAGAAAGATTGCAGGGCTTTAGAAGCCAGTAGCCAGGATACGAAGCATGTTGTGGCTTCAGCCTCAAGTGTATTAGTAATAGAGAACTGTTTGCCAATTAACTGTACTTCCTGGATACTAGATACCGGAGCAGGATCTCATATCTGTAATTCATTACATGCTTTGAGAAACCGTAGAGTTATAAAGGTAGGTGATTGGTCTCTCAGAGTTGCAAACGGAATGAGCGTGGACGCTGAATCCGTAGGAGAATATCGCCTAGGTTTGACAAGTGGGCAGATATTGATTTTACGTAACTGTCTCTATGTACCTAGTATGACTTGTAATATCATATCAGTGTCCTCACTTTCAAGAGAGGGATATAATTTTACATTCGAAAGCGATGTAGTATACATCCACCTAAATCAAGTTATGATTGGGTCAGGTACATTAGATAACGGTATATACGTATTAAGTCAAGCTCAGGTTTTCAATATCCAGAATACAATTAAAAGAAAGTCTCCGGAATTAAATCAGGCTTTCTTATGGAATTGTAGACTAGGTCACATCAATGAGACACGATTAACTAAGTTACATAAAGAAGGATTTTTGAATTCGTTCGAATATCAATCTTATGCTACTTGTGAATCTTGTCTCATGGGAAAGATGACAAAGACTCCGTTTACTGGACACGGAGTAAGAGCAAGCGAGCTCTTGGGACTCGTACACAGTGACGTGTGCGGTCCAATGTCTACACATGCGCGAGGTGGTTATTCCTACTTCATTACTTTTACGGATGATTTCTCTAAGTATGGATATATCTTCTTGATGAAGCATAAATCTGAGGCCTTTGAGAAATTCCAAGAATACAAGAATGAAGTGGAAAAACAAACAGGCAAGAGTATAAAAACACTGAGATCTGATCGGGGTGGTGAATACTTAAGTCCCGAGTTCTTGGGTTACTTAAAAGAGAATGGAATTCTCTCTCAGCTGACTCTTCCATACACACCACAACACAACGGTGTATCGGAAAGAAGGAATCGAACCCTATTGGATATGGTTCGTTCCATGATAAGTAAAGCTGAGTTACCACGATCATTCTGGGGATATGCACTATAATCAGCTTCATAACTTTTAAACCGAGTTCCAACTAAGACTGTGCCTACTTCACCATATCAGATGTGGTGTGGAAAGAAACCCTATCTTAAACATATTAAGATATGGGGATGTCCAGCTTTTGTAAAGAAGCAGCATGCGGACAAGCTAGAGGCACGATCAGTACAGTGTAAGTTTGTGGGATATCCAAAGAACTCCAAAGGATATTATTTCTATTACGCAGAGAAACAAAAGATTTTTGTTTCTCATAATGCTCGCTTCTTGGAAACCGAGTTTTTAGAAAATCAGATAAGTGGGAGCGCAATAGAACTGGAAGAAATTCCAGAACAACAAGCTATTACTGAAAGCTTGGTAGAACCAGAGGTTTCAGAAGAACCGGACATCCCGATGCCACTCCGTAGGAGTAGTAGGCAATCTCATCCGCCCGAGAGATACTAAGGTTTTCTCATAGACGGGGATAGAGAGGATTGCACTATTGACTATGATGAGCCTACTAGCTTTCAGCAAGCCATTCAGAGCGGCGACTCAGTAAAATGGCTGGATGCAATGCGGACCGAAATGGAGTCAATGTACACTAACAAAGTATGGACTTTGGACGTTGCTCCAGATGGGGTAAAACCCGTAGGATGCAAATGGATCTTCAAAAAGAAGATTGGTGTAGATAGACAGGTTGAGACATACAAGGCTAGACTGGTTGCAAAGGGTTTCCGTCAAAGACCTGGTTTGGACTATGACGAAACCTTTTCTCCAGTGGCTATGCTTAAATCTATTCGGGTCCTTCTTGCTATTGCTGCCTTCCACGATTATGAAATCTGGCAGATGGACGTAAAGACGGCCTTTCTAAATGGTAATTTAGAAGAGAGCGTCTATATGGATCTTCCAGAGGGATTCATTCAGAGTGGGAGCAGCGGTAAAGTATGCAAGCTGCTTAAGTCCATTTATGGACTAAACCAGGCATCGCGGAGTTGGAACATCTGTTTTGATGATGCTGTCAAAGAATTCGACTTCATCAAAAATCCAGATGAACCTTGCATATACAGTAAGATTGTAGGGAGAACTGTAGTATTCCTCGTCTTGTACGTGGATGACATTCTCCTAATAGGAAATGATATTCCTATGTTACAGTCAGTCAGAAGATTCTTGTCACATAAATTCTCCATGAAAGACCTGGATAATGCCACCTACATTATAGGAATCCGGATCTATCGTGATAGATTAAAGAGGATGTTGGGACTTTCACAGTCCAGGTACATAGACACCATAGTGAAGAGATTCACTATGGATGATTCTAAGCACGGTAACCTACCGGCTTGTCATGGAATCACCCTCTCCAAAGAGATGTCTCCCAAGACTGATTTGGAAAGGGATCGCATGTCGATTATACCATACGCTTCTGCGGTAGGCTCTATAATGTATGCGATGTTATGTACCAGACCAGATGTAACATACGCATTGAGCGTTGTAAGCCGGTTTCAAGCAAACCCAGGGGAGAAGCACTAGATAGCAGTAAAGAACATTCTCATGTACCTAAGGAGGACTAAGGAGATGTTCTTAATGTATGGCGGAAAAGACCTCCAGTTAGAGGCTTTTGCCGACTCCGGCTTCAAGAGTGACAAAGATGACTCCAAATCCATGTCGGGTTATGTCTTTACCCTCAATGGAGGGGCGGTCTGTTGGAAGAGTTCCAAACAGGAGACCGTTGCTGACTCAACGATGGAAGTAGAGTACATAGCTGCTTGCGATGCTGCAATAGAAGCAGTCTGGATGAAGAAGTTCCTCACAGAACTTCAGGTGGTTCCTACCAGTGTTGGTCCAATACCTCTGTATTGTGACAACAACGGCGCTATAGCTTTAGCGAAGGAACCCAGGTCCCATCAGAAGTCCAGACAAATCTTAAGGCGGTATCACCTGATCAGGGAGATCGTAGATCGCAGGGAGATCAAGGTAAAGAGAGTAGAGACGGAGAATAACATTGCTGATCCATTCACAAAGGCCCTTCCTCAGACGCAATTCGAGAGGCTATTCGAGATGATAGGTCTACGATATGCCGGCTCATGGCCCTAGTGAAAGTGGGAGATTGTTAGTGTATATGCCCTAGGGGCCATTATTGTATCATACTAGGTTCTACTTTATGGAAGCTTGGGATATTCACAGTTGTATATAACAGTCTTGCTAAAAATGGTAGTATGCTACTTGGTTTGTGTCTACTTTAATATGTGCATATGTTTCTTGTAACGTATCACTTATACATATTAGTAGAGCCCATAGGATCTTTGCTTGATTACCAGCGTTGTGATGACAGTCACACTAGTGGGGGCTGGGTAGTCTGTAAGCAACATCCTATACAGGTCCCTGGTCGTTGGATTATCGAGATAGGGCATCGATATTCCGGAGTAGACTAAGTGTGTACGCTTCTCATCCCAGTTGGGGAGATGGTCTGTCCCACAGCCATCAGTACGTCGTACTGGAGATAGTATACAGGTGCTCGTTAGGTTACGGGTACACCGGACATGACTCGCCAGGGAACTGATTGGTTGGTATTATACCCATCATCAGTTAACAGTTCCCAGGTGACATGAGTACAGCATAGTCCACAGACATGAAACTGCTACTTCGCCTCGAGTGTGTCCCACTGTTCTTAGATTCTACCCTACCACGGCTCAAAGGAGTCGTGCAAACAGGTAGCAGTTGGGTGCAGTCCCGAGCACTTGGAGGCAGTGGCAGTTAGATAGGATTCGTCTCTCCCGGTATAGGGAGTTGATATCGCACTGTGTCAGAGAGCCATTACGCAAAGTCCCTGGCCAGGGCAAGCGAGATATACTGGTAGGTTCCAGTAGCTTCTCAGGGTGTAATGGGCTTCGCTCCGACACGACTTATACAGCTATTAGGGGACTGACGCTTGCCGCCCCCTAGGCTTGATATGCGATAGTCTTAGACGAACAGACCGTACTGTTCGGAGATTGTCACATCAGGCTCAGTAGGGGTTCAGATGGTTTTCCTCATCGGCCTTCTTATCGACATCTACCTGGGGACCGTTACGTACAGCTAGTGCCGCTTGCGGTCTGTGGTTAAACCCACTGCCAGCGTAGTGTCGAGTCTTTAGAGTCCCACACAGAGAGTTTCCCTGCTCCAGGCGAAACGATATAGAGGTCGTATGGTTTTACGACAAGGATTCGGATGCGTTCGTGTGTCTACGCGCGTACGACTTTACGAACAGTTTTTACTAGCCGTCTTTGGTTTAAGCCAGATTCTAGTATCAGGTTATTGGATTTATACAGTCTAAATTTTTTCCGTGTTTTCATGGATTGGAGGGGCGTTCTCGTAATTTGTCGGGAAGCTTCTAGAAGAGTGGTGACTAAGGGGTTAAGGTGGTATTGCATTAAATGAGATTAGTGACTTATTTTGTGTGATTCATCCAAGTCATTAAAGCATCATAAATGCTTAATGACTCATGGAGATAAATCACTCAAAGATATTTGTGAAGAATGGTTGTTAATTCTATTATTTGATTTTTGGATAAATAATAATGCTTCATATATATCATGATAAATTCATTATCTCATTTCATTATTATTCTCACCTTCTCTCTCCTCAAGCTCACTCTCTCTTCAAACCCTAACCCTAACCTCTCATGAGTTGAGATCAAGGGATAACTAGACTAATACATCCATAACCTCACTCTATATCCCCTAGGTAGCTTAGATTAGCACTTTAAGCAACCTAGTTATCTCAAGTTTGAGATTAAGCTTGGTGTAGGAGCTTTCGGGTGGATCGTCTTTGATTCGAGGAGGCCGTTGAGGTGCCGATGTTCCAAGGAGCCTACGAGGAGTGGAGGACCGCGATGAAGACCCGAAGGACAAGTAACGTGAGGTATAACTTCGTATCCGAGTAGTTAAACCTCTAGTTGTTAGTTAGCAATGGTTTAGATAACGATTCATGCGCTCAAGTCCGTGTTATGAAGCTTTGATAATTGTTTTTCATATATTCCTCCTCCCTGCAAGTTCGTGGGGTGCGTGACATGGACTGTCAGGCGCTTTGCGCCAATAAATGAGCGCAAGCGCTTATGGAGGTGACACGTGTCACGCAAGCGCAGTGCGCTGCACCAGGGCGCTGTGCTTGCGCTGCTGACACGTGGCGCGCTCTGGTGAGTTGCGCCAATTTCAGAGAGCAAGGCTCTATCTTAAAAGCGGAGAGCGCAAGTGGTTCAAGTACTCACACGTGGCGCTCTTTAGTGGCTTGCGCCAACCCAAGAGCGCAACAGTGCAGTTTTACAAGTGCAAGGCACTATTTCAATAACTTGTGAATCTTTAAGATTCCAGAACCAATGGTTCATAAAAAAGTGCAAGGCACTGTTTGATTTCTTGATCCAATTTATATCTAAGAAAACAAGTTTTTCTTGTTTTTCTTGATTTCAGAGAACCAGTGGTTCATAAAAAAGTGCAAGGCACTTATTATTATTTGAAGATCATTGATCTTGTTCTTAGATCAATGATCTATTAGAAGAAATTCTTCTATTTTTTGAAGGTTTTTACCTTTATCTTGAACTTTCTTAAGAGTTCTCTCTGTTTTGAGGTTCTTAATCTCTAACAATGTTGATCCTCCTTTGAATTGGGGTGTAGGGGCCTTTATATAGTGCCCATAAATTTGTTAGATTTGTTAAAGAGATCTTTCTCTGAGTGATTTGGGGAATTTTCTTCACCGTTGGATCTTAGATCCAAGGGCTTCTGTTTTACAGAAGGCAATCTTCTTGTTTTAACAAGAACAAAAAAATCTTACTAGAATTTAATTCTGTTTAGCGCAAACGCCCCCAGCGTGTGACACGTGTCACGCAGCACAGAGCGCAGCGTACCTGCTCTTGCGTATCTGCGCTGACACGTGTCGCGCAGCGCGCAGTAACTGCGTTTGCGCTGACACGTGTCGCGCAGCGCTTGCTCCACTGCGCTTGCGCAACTGCGCTGACACGTGTCGCGCAGCGCAGTGCTTGCGCAACTTAAGCGTTGCTGCCTTTAATTTTTGTTTTAAATAGAGCCTAGCTCTGATTGGGCGCGCTGCCTTGGGCGCTGCGCTAACGTATCAGCTTTTGACACGTGGCGCGTTGCGCACAGCGCAATGAATTTGAAGCGTTGCTTCGAATTTTGAATTTTTTAAATTCAAACAGAGATTTGCTCTGATTGGGGGAAACAGGGAGTATGGTGAAAACCATACTTGTATAGTTGCACAAATGAATGGATTATTCATTTGTGCAAACTATTCAAGCATGGTGGGAATTTTTAAATTGAAAAATGAGTTTGTTAAAAGCATGCTTCATGATATTTTCTCTCTTGATGAAAACTTGATGAAAGAAAAAAGATATTGGATGGTTCATTTTTATGAGCATGGCTTTTTCTTCTCACCATTAACTTCACTCCTCTCTCAAGTTTTCTTGAGCTTCCTCCACCTACATCTTCAACCTCCTCTCTACCCTCTCATGTGTTGAGAATTAAGAGGATGTGAGGTAGAGATACACTTAGAACACTCCACTACATCCTAGGCATTCTAGACAAGCCATCTAGAATCCCTAGTTGCTTCACTTGATCTTTTATGTGGAGCTAGAGCCATGAGTTACATCCCTCGGTTGGATCATCTTCGACGGAGGAAGACCGGCGGCCAAGCTCGATCCAAAGGACCTCAAGGAGCTAAGGGAGATGGTGGAAGACCGAAGGACATGGTTCGTTCGGTATAACACTCGATCACAGTAAATAGATTCTTTTAGATTACTAGTGTCATGTTTGGATTCGATTCTAAGTAGTTGTTTCTAGCGCCAAGTTCTTTAAACGCCAAAATTTTTTGTTTCGCAATCGGCCATGGTAGATGGCTTGGGCGCTAGGAGCCCCAACATGGTATCAGAGCCACCCAAACATTAGAAACTAATAGTAGACGATGCATTAGTTTCAAAACCGAAAAACTGCGATTTCAAAACACACTCTCCGTTCTGAAATTTTTTTGATCTCTGAAAAATTTTGAAACAATTACAGAGACGTAGTTTTGACATGAGTATGACACACAATAAAAACGAGGAAATTTGATTTAATTTTGGCCGGCCACATTCCTCAAAAAACCGGCCTCACCTTTTTACTATTCACCAGCGGGCCCTATTTTCATTCTGTGTCTAGGGTTTTGTAAATTGGTGCTTTTGGTCTTGTTGGTTTTCCCCAGATTTCACTTAGTGTTGTCTTTTCTTTGGGGGGGAACTTGGAAAGTTTATGATTGCACACTTTTGGCATGTCGAGTTTTAAGGTTCTAAAGTTTAACCGCAATCAGGACGGTATCGCTTTGTAGCTATCCGTGATGAGTACGGGTCGTCCATAGGGAGACGGAGCGTTTCACGTTCTTGTTTTGACGAGTTAATGCGCGAGGTGGAATGTTCGTATCTAACCTAAGTGTATATACACAAAGTGTAAGTTGTTAGGATTAGATAGGTTAGTGTAAATTATGGATTTCCGTACTCAATCCTTTGTGCCGAACTTGACTATTGAAGCTAGAGTAATCGGCAACAACATGGATTAGGGTACTTAAGCACGGTATTAGGGAAATCCGGCTTATTGACCCTTGTCCGTCCATTCTTGTCGCTTTCTTTCGCCTCCGGCCAAACCGAACGCAACCGGTCGCGGTTAGGAATCACCGATACATTTGTAGGGTAGGGTGCCTAAAGGAGCGACTGCGTAAGGTTTGGGCGGAGTTCAAATCGAAAATATCGGGCAAAGGAAATGAGAAACGAAAAACCTTAACTCACAATTCCATTCTTTTTCCTAACAACACAAATATTCACAACCATCTCAACAACAAACAAAAAGAGCAAAGAAAATATAAGAGAAAAAAATAAACAACATTGCAAGAAAGTAAAGGGCATGGTAATAAAAGGCAAGTAAGTAAATGCAAGAAATAAATTGCAAGTAAGTAAAGAGAGAGATTAAAATACTAAGAACCCAAGAACACAAAATGAAAGTTTTAATATGTCCAAGTGGTACAAATCATGAGTTCAATAACCAAATCTTAAACTTGCAAGCTCAATGAAGAGGTTGCAAGATCAAGAGAAGGCAAAGAACTCAAGGAGAACTAGCTATGTACAAGAACAAAACAAAAAGAGAAACAAAAAGAAAACTTGATTTGTAACACTGTGAGGCCCCCCTCTCCCTTGCTCACTAATCTGTATTTATAGGCTCAAAATGAGATTAAACAAGTAATAAAAATAAGATGACGTGGCGGCAAGGGATGGGCTGAAGAAAATCGGAGGGCATTGGGCAATGTGTGGCCGGCGAGATCGGTTTTGGGAGGCATGTCGCCGGCAAAAATCCGAGCATCATTGCTCATATTGGTGTAGGGGGTCTTGTGTCTTCTCAACAAGTCCACTGGTGCTGCTTGTTTTTTCTTGTTGAACTTGGTCTGCACTCAGGGATTTGGAGGAAAACTTGATGCTTTATATCACATCACATCTTTTAGCACTTATCACTCTTATCCCCCCATGTGCCCAATTCATCATATCATGTGTGACATGGGCAGCCCCACCATGGTCCATGCCAAAGAGTTGTGTGTACACTTGCATTGTGTTGGACCAAAATTATGCACACACATTTATTTGGTAAAGAACTCTTTGGGTATTGGTCGGTTTCCAGTTCCGATTGCAGTGTCGGCTCACAAACGATATATCCGTGATTTTAAGTGTATTTCTAGTATTTTGTCACGGATACCTGTAATCTGTATTACTGAGCAGACACTGGTTAATAGTACTGATATATAACAAAATAGATAATGAATGAGCGGTATTAAAATACAGTTTACTGAGATGAATAAATACCCCCAAACTTATCTTTTGCTCGTCCCGAGCAAAACAAACAAAAAAAAATCCTAGCCTCACTTTCGCAGGGAACGCGATTGCACTGAGCTCGAGCAACACGCCGTTAAACCTCTAGGTGTCCCTAATAGAAGGAGTGTTGTCTCCTGAGGGTTTTCAGCGCATACTACCCACAAAATCCCGTCAAGCTAGTTTCATAAGTCAACATCGATTCTACTCCTATAATTTAGTTTCTAGGTTAGAAATTCTATTATCCTAAGTTAGAAATATCCAACCCTTATATTTCACACCTCCTATTTATTCAACCCCAGATCCTATACGTTTTACAGTTTAGAAAGATCTCGGTGTCCCTTATGTTTTTCTTCTAAAGTGCGGTCTCCAATCAGGGATTTTTATCATCTTTATGGAAAACATAAGTCTTATTCTTTATTTCTATCTTTCCTCTAAACATCGATTGTATACCCCTACGTGTGTGTAAATTTTCACCCCTAGACTTAAGAATTCAATTCTAGCTATAGTACCCTTACCTTAATACCCAATACAACTTTTTATTTAATGATGGACGGTGTTGCTCACACACCTTTCATGCGACTATTAATGCTTCTTGAGGCACTAACAGCCGATTACTGAATAAGTGGGCTTAAAGCGTAAATAGCAGTTTCCAGGTCAAGACTTTATTTATTTATTTTTCTTTTCTTTATTTTTCTTTTTCAAGACCTGATATATTTTTCAATGATGCTCATTTGGTGTTTAGCTTTAAATACCGTTTTTTCTTTCATACTAGGTTATCAGGTAAGAGTATTTCTTGTTAGTGTATATGCCCTAGAGGCCATTACTGTATCATACTAGTTTGTATATTACTTAATGGAAGCTTGGGATATTCACCTTGTATTGACATTCTTGCTCAAAAAAGTAGTATGCTACTTGGTTTGTTTCTGCTTTAATGTGTGCATGTGTTTCTTATAGCATACCGCCTTTACACATTAGTAGAGCCCTTAGGATCTTTACTTGATTACAAGCATTGTGATGGAAGTCACACTCGTGGGGGCTGGGTAATCCACAAGCACATCCTTATGCAGATCCCTAGTCGTAGGACTATTGAGACAGGACATCGATACTCCGGAGTAGACTAGCGTATGAGCTTCTCATCCCAGCTTGGGAGACGGTCTGTTCCACAGCCGCCAGTACGTTGTACTTGAGATAGTATGCGGGTGCTCGTTAGGTTACGAGTACACTGGACATGACTCGTCGGGAACTGTTGGTTGGTATTATACCTATCATCAGTTATCAGTTCCCAGGTGACATGAGTACAGCTTAGTCCGTTGACTTGACACTGTCACTTCGCCTCGAGCGTGTTCCCACCGTTCTTTGATTACTACCCTACCACGACACAAAAGAGTCGTGCAAACAGGTACTTTTTGGGTGCAGGCCCGAAGCACTTGGAGGCAGTGACGGTTAGACAGGATTCGTCTCTCCGGGTATTTGGGGTTGATATAGCGCTGTGTCTAGGAGAGCCATTACACAAAGTCCCTGGCCAGGGCAAGCGAGATATACTGGTAGGTTTCCAGTGTTATCTCAGGGTGTTCTGGGTTACACTCCGACACGACTTGTACCGCTATTAGAGGATTGACGTTTACCGCCACCATAGGCCCGCCATGCGATGTTCTTAGACGAACAAACCAGACTGTACGGAGACTGTCACATTCAGGCTCAGTAGGAGTTCAGATGGGTTTACCTCGTCAGTCTTCTTATCGGCATCTAGATGGGGACCGTTACTTACAGCTAGTGCCGCTTGCGGTCTGTGGTTAAACCCACTTCCAGCGTAGTGTCGAGTCTTCAGAGTCCCACACAGAGGGTTATTCGCCTTTAGGCAAAATGAGTAGAGGTCGCATGGTTTTGCGACGGGTTTCGTTCACATTCGTGCACTTGTGCACGTTTGGTGTCCGGACAGCTTATACTACCGGGCTTTGGTTTAATCCAGATCCCAGTATATGTTTTGGGATTGGTTTTATCTCATTGTATTCATGTTCCTCGGAACACGGATACGGGTGTGTATGCACAGTTGACTGAGACAGAGGCAGAGGATTTTCATTAGGGTTAATGACCATTGTCTGTTTATTAACCCTAATGTTTATGTGTGAAATATGATTTATTATATTAGTTAATTATAATTGTGTTATGGTTAGGGTTGTTGACCATTTGACTATGGTTGACATGTTGACCTATGTTGACAATTTGACCATCATCATTTCATATGAAAGATGCTCTTTGATTCTTGCAAAAGTAATTAATGTGAAATGATAATGGTCATTTCAAGATTAACCAACACAATTATCTTTAGCTAATTATTTATTTATCATAATTCACATATATAAGAGAATGTTGGCTTTATTCTTCTCATTTTCTATCATTCTCATTCTCTCTCCTCCTCTTCCTCTCTCTCAAAGCTCTCCCTATCATGAGTTGAGAACCATTAAGCTTGAGATAAAACATTCTAAATTACTCTCTAATCTTTCTAAGGTCCTAGGTTTAGCACACCAAGCATCTTAGTTACTTCTAATTTAAGGTTGGAGCTAAAGGTAGAGGCCCTCGGGTGGATCTTTCTTCGGCAAGAGAAGGCGACGAGGAGAACCCGTTCTTTCCACTCCAAGGAGCAAGAAGAGAAGGACTTCAAGACTAAGGTATAACCCCTTAACCGAGTAGCTAACTCTTTTAGCTTGGTAGTTAGTTTATGTTTAGCAAAGATCCCTCCTTTAGTATAGTCCATGTTGCCAAGTGTTGTAAAAATCCGATTTTTCATAACGTTTCCGCCTCCCCGCAAGCACCGGGGTGGGCAACGTGGACTTACAGTGGTATCAGAGCCTAGCTAAACACAAACTAACTGGTTAGCACAGTATCTAGAACTTCGATCGGAAAAAATCGCAAAACACGTTTTCTAAAACCTATGTTTCTGCCGATTTTTATTTCTGTTCTAAAAATAATAAATCATGTACTAAAAATCGGCTCGGGCTTTTGTTAGAACAGGCAAGAAAAACGATCCAGTGAGTCGATCAACTCACCGCGGTTCCGCGGCCGAGTTGACTCGGCTGTGGATCGTTTCTCCTGCAGTCTTCTTCTGAAGGTGTTTTGAGATTTTTGAGATGGTTTGTTTCTGCCCAGAATTTCCAGAGAACAAGTTAGTTTTTGGGGTGGTCACAAATCCGTATTTTGATCGAACTTCTTTACACTTTGGCTAATGGGTTATATCTGTGATGTGTTATATGTATTGAACGTCTGCTAATCACTATACGTCGATTAGTGGGGGTTATACATATCTGTGATCTGTAATGTTGATGGTTTGCGTATATGAATTCTTTGGATTGTCGCGGATGAATAGCCAGGGGGTTGTGAGATGAGAGTTTTCTTATTCTTTCAATTCTTGTAATATGTAAATTGATGTAATATTATTTGTATGGCCGCACAACCGGGTTGGGGTTGTAGCCGTCATTGTATAATTTCTTTTACTGTTTTTGCTCCTAGGATAGACCCAAGGTGGGGTGCACAAACTACCGGGTATCTCAAAGTGCCGAGTGTCCTATTCACGGTGTTGAGGGAGGTTGCTTCGTTTCGGGTACTTGGCGGGTAGTTTGCCGCACCCGTAGGGGTCTAGGGTGGGGTTTGGCTATTCATCGCGACCGTGTAATCTGCTCTTCGTTACTGGCTCGTACGAAATGCGGATTCCTAGTATATCCAATGTGTTCATCTGTGATCTGGAATGGCTATCATTGCATGTGACGAATGTTTATACATATCTATATGATATCTATTTAGGCGTTGCTTATGTTTTGCATCCACGCTAGTCCAGCCCCCGCTCTGTCGTTAGTTAAGTAACCTAACGGGTGATGACGGTACCCCGTGGCGAATGCGGATGGCATAAGCGTACGTCATATTTTCGTTGTTTTCTGCAATGGTAGGATTAATTGATGGGACGCATTAAAATTAATGCAAGAAAAATAAACCAAGTAAAATGCGTTGGAACACTTTCAAAACCACTCGGTTCTTTTCAAAACCAAATTTTAAATGCGGAGCTTGAACCACTCCTTTTGAAAGCTATCTCATTCCTTCGATTATATCAAGTTCACTACGTTCACGGTTTCGCCAAAACCATTCGTAGCCCCCCGTCGTTTCACATGAATAGTCAATAAGTATTCAAGCTATGTTTGTTGGCCAAAGTCAAGGCATAGTGATTGGTAGCTATTGGGTATTGATGTGCTGCGTAGATAGTTGTGTTGGTTTGGGATAGTCGTTCTACCTTGTTGGCTAAGGTTAAGGGTATGTGCGGGTGGGTTAAAATTAACCTGGAGAATGAAGGGTAGAACTTGATATGTGACTTATGATTTGTTGGCCAAAGTCAAGGTCATAAGTGCATGGGGAAAAAATCCACATCGGGAGTTTCAAAAGAAACCGAAACTTGCTAGCGCTGCATACCATTTGGAGTGTGATGATTCTTGTAGGATTCCTTCAGTTTTGTCACGCGATGATATTTGGATCCCGATCCTACTGTGAGTATATGCTACTCCTCCGGAACTTTCTCACTTAACGATCAATGCTATAAACCAAGTAGGTGTCTAGAAAGGTGTTAGCGGGGCTATACCTACAGGGAAAAGAGGTTACTTAATTAAGGAACTTCGCGAAAGCGTTGGAAAACTCCCTCGAAGTACCGACACTGGCTTGGCTGAATGGTTAAGTAAGAATTGTACGGTGAGATTGATCCCGACTAATTCTTCCTTTATGGTTTGAGGAGAGATTCGAGAGACAGTGGGAGCCATCCTGTTTAGAGAAATTAAAAACCACTCTAAACTTGCAAGAGCATCATGCTAAAGGGTTTCTTCTCTCTCTCCTAATTGCAGCGACTAAATATCATGACAGGACTTATGTTACTTCTAGATAAAAACATATTGACAGGGCCAAACTACAAAGATTGGCTCAGGAATGTCAAAATGGCAATCACTTATTGTCACGACCCGAAAGAGCATGCGACTGGCCTTTGAACCATATGAAGTCTATAGGACTCCATCTGATCCAAGTAAGACAAAAGCCCAGAAATCTAAAACCATTTTAAGAGTAAGTAAAGAAAACTGGTTTAAAGAAGTGAAGGAAAACATGTTTGAAGTCAAGGTTTTTAAATAACTAAGCCGAATATGCATTTTAAAATGTCAAGTCTTTTCTAAAAATTTCGGCAGAGTTTCTTTTGTGAATACTGGCCCCGAACGGGGTACAACAAGAACAATATATAAGCAATGATAAAAGGCATCCCCAAGCGGGAGCTAGCTCTTCTTCAATCGACGGTCACAACCACACAAGCAATATAATATACAACGCCGAATGGCGAGGATCAAACTCAAAAGAAACTCAAAAAGCATGAAAACCGTAATACTGCTAAGCGCGACTCTAAGGTCGAAATAATACATCACTAGTTTCTAAGTCTGAAACAATATATAAGTTTTGGTTGATGGAAATTCTAGAAACAATGAATAATACAAGTACAATGGTGGTTCTTGATGCAAAAGAATCCACCTACCAAAAGCAATTCACCCGCAAGGAAGCAGTGTGCCAGAAATGCCGCAATGGAACCTGTACGGCAAAACCTGCAAGAACTGTGGCACAACGGGGTTGAGTTGCCAACTCGTGAATAGAAAATATCAACAAGTAGAAACCGAATGCATGACATAATTCTAGGTCAAAACAATCAGATATATAAACCTCAAAGAATAAGCTTGAGCATGATAAGGTGGCAATGTAACATCTAAACTTGTAGGTAGTGCCAAATACTCGTGTCAGTGCCTCAGGTAATAACATGTCATAAACATAAGGTATGTCTGCATGAAGTAAATATGATGAAGTATCAAAATGAATATCAATACACATATATTAGCGTCTCATTCCACTAATATTGGTGTAAGGGTATATATAACAGCGCCCTCATACCCTGTTATATATACAAATGAAATATGATCAAAGTAATAAAAGTCTGTATATATGTGGATCCCGTCCACCTGTCACCCCAATGACAATAAGCATCATGCATGTAAATGTGAGGATATAATCAAAATCATGGAAACATCATGAAACCTGTGCCTAGCATCGGCACGTAAATCCTCGTCCATATGGGACTCCGTCTGCGGTATCGGCCCTCGGTCCCGGCAGCACGGGTCAACCCATGTCTGTCTCTCAACTCCGGTCGGTATCCCCCGGATATCCACCGAGCTCAAAACAATCACCGGTAGGTACTCGCCCACCTCCAGGCTCAATCGGCATAATCCTTCGATCATCTTGCCGAGGGGAACCATACCGGGCCCCACCATGTACCCTCATACGGCACACACTCCTCATATGGGGTATGTAATCAGAACCGATAAATCTCATGGTGGCTGCGCAAATATCATATCAAGGAAACCGGATTTTTCAAATAAGTACATACTCTCCTTTGAAATTATCCACGGTTCCCAAATCCATAAATATCATGAAAACAACATCCCAATGCGCATAATCAGAAAGCATGATGTATGTGACATATAATTGAGATGCAGGTATAACAGTATATCATGCAACATAGAATAGTGGTATGCACATACAAAGTCATATCCTGATGCAATAATACTACTGTGTAGTGATATGGCAATTATCGATGATGAAGTGTGTGAGCCGGCAAGCAAGTGTACGTGGAACATATGCATCATCGATAATGGTGCTGGTGTTCTAACAGCATGATTGCAATATAGAAATAAACACATGCAATGCGATGCGGAATGGAATAATCAATGCAACAGTGAAGAATCTACACCAATATGTACATGTCATG
Organism: Agapanthus africanus; assembly: GCA_030015575.1. Classification (NCBI taxonomy): domain Eukaryota; kingdom Viridiplantae; phylum Streptophyta; class Magnoliopsida; order Asparagales; family Amaryllidaceae; genus Agapanthus; species Agapanthus africanus. The sequence goes on from JASDDO010000022.1 coordinate 571,207,383, forward strand.
AAGTGGTGCCATTTGAAATAAGACGAATTGGGGTTTTGGTAAAATAAGGGTTACGGTGTTTTTAAGAATAGATACGTCTTTGTAAAATACCCGTAGAATCCCTTTTACTTGTCCTTAAGATAATTCCCGATTCGTTAGTTTTGAAATAGGTATGACTCGGGTCTGATCTAACATCTACCAAGCCAAGTCCATCAGGAGGTGTATGGAAACCACCTAAATCTGAGTCGATATATATATATATATATATATATAAAATAGTCAGTGATTCCGACTCAATAGTATCGTGTACGATACAGTATATCATCTGACATCCTCGAGTCATGAGTGCGGATCTATCATCAATATAGGCTCATACGGTAAATCATCGTACGGCATCCCAATAGCTGGGTACGGGTCAATATCACATTCCTCTCATCAGATATCAGGTATCCTTATCATCATAACAAATAATCTGGGGTACTGATCTAAGTTTAGTACAAATCGATACCATCTATATAACTTCGTGTGTAAACACACGTCCAAAGGCCCGCTAAAGATCACATGTCGTATCCTAAATACGAATCATATCAAATCTCTGATCTCGCGGCACAATGCCCAATATCATCGACTCATCTCCAAAGTCATCCACTATCCATCATCATCACAGTATAAGTATAGCAAGTCAACATGTGTGTGTGTGTAGGTGTAAATCTATTCTAGGGTTCGCGCCTATGAACTACACTAGTCACTTCTAACCCTACACTATCCATAATACACCTAACTATCATATATAATAACAACTACGGACTGCGGGGGTGCTATACGCCATCCACCCGACTTCCCCCAGTAGATATAATCTACTCACCTTGCGTCTTTATCTTTCGATGTCACCACGCGTTTGCTTGTCATCCTGAAGTCTTCATGGGGTACCTATACATCAAAGTGTCATATATGCGCATTAAAACCAATTCAAAACTAAAACGGCATACGAATCCCAAAACGATACGATAAGGGGCATATAGGTTAGAACCTATGGCACTCCTTCAAAACCATCAATAAATCCTCTATATCGTCGTATAAACGCCAAATAGTCGAGGTAAATTACAAGACACAAATTCAGACTTAAGAATACGGAATACGGAAACACGAATCCAAAACAGCAACTTAGGAAATATGTTCCAGATTTCACCCTAGGTCAGATTAGACAAATCTATACATGCCAGGGGTCTAATCTACTGGTAAGGGGACACCAAAACCAAAATGACGCAAATCCACCATGGTCTGGCCGCAAATTACGTCCAGAATGTATAAATCTGCGGCCGGGTATAGGAGGTAGGGGCTAGGGTTCTGGTGGTAGCTTCCTGGGTGCTGCACATGTCACTGTCCAATCAATTTTAATTTAGGATGTCTCGGGTGAAAGCAGATTCAATATACCCATCACAGATTCCAGATATTCTGCGATATCGTATCCATAAATCCGTATTCCGGGTCTTAAGTCTCAGGTTTGGGTCTAAATTTCCAGTACTAGGGTGCTTGTATGGTCTCCACTGAACTCAATTTCCCATCACAACTCATAATTTCCTCAAACCCTAACTAGGTTTTCTTTAAGTCCACAAACACACACAATATCGGTTCTAAACTAGCATGAGGGTATAAGAATTGCTAAAACTAATCTAATGGTCCAGAAAATACCTCATTCGGCAACTCAAGAATTTTCTTGAGTTGCCCCTAGTGGTCAAAATCCTTGCTTTCTTGGTCCAATGTGTAGATCTTGAGCTTGTGCACACTTTTAATGAAATGGGGGTAGGGTTTTGATGATGTTTTAGAGGGCTTGAAGGTGGAGGATGAAGAGGGAGCAGCAGCTGCAGCAAAGGGCTGAAGAGGGAGAGGGATGAGTGAAGGGATGGAGGAAATGGCTAAGTCTTGGTCAAAAGAGGACCATACCTCTCCCTCTCACCAACCCTCATATAATAATCCTTTTCCATTTTCTTTTTCTTTTGCCTTTTCCAAAAACCCTTCCCACAAGAATAGTAACCCCAAATAACATGATAGAAAATGCACAAGTGTGAAATAAAATGGTATGTGCATATTTTGCACAAAATTGCTAAAAACCGATTAGCGATTTTTATTCGCGATTAGCACTAAATTAGCGTATAACTAATTATAAAAACTTTAAAATGGCATAATTCCATAAAATAACCTATTTTAGAATTTTCCATAATTTTTCCAAATTTTTCTGTATTTAATTATACCTAAATATTAAAATATTCAATAAAATAATATTAAATTATAAAAATTCCCAAAAATGATATATTTTTTTTGAAATGTTACAATCTTCCCCTCTTAAATAAATTCGGTCCCCGAATTTAAATTTAAACCCCCAAGTACTAAAACATTTCAGTAAAAATCCAAATTGTCGGGGCTCCGAAAACATCAATACATAGCGAATATCATAAAAATGTACTGCTCTAATAGAAATCAATCCCAAAAATATATATATAAGAATATCCTGTGCGTCTGGTGCGCAAGGAAATCAAAATCCATATATGTGCCATACATGGGCACAAAACAACATCTAGGTGCAACTGGTGTGCCCGAAACATCTGTCATAGGCAACGTGTGTGCCTGACAGCAAAATCAGGTGGATAAAACATGCACGAAGAGTCCCGATTTAGTGCATCTGGCGTGTACTAAAATCGTATACCATAACACTAAAGGTGCATGAAAACTATGCTGGAAGCGTAAATCAAATCACTGGCATAAAATAGGCATGAAATCACAATCAATACCTCAACGTAATCACTATGCACAAAATATAAATACCCAGTGGGTGCATGAAAACAAATATCATGAAACTCAGCCATCAAGACTAAATCATGTAAACAGAACGCCAAAAATACCGAAATCCAAGATGACGGATACGTGATAATCGAATCACAAAATAACAAATCATAAGTACCGTCGTCGTTAGTTCCTCCTTCAAAGTCGAGAAGGAGTCGGTGCATCTAATGCTAGCAGCGCAAGATATCTACTTGCCTCTTGCTCACGGTCTGGCGTCCTCTGTCTCTGGGTCCTTATCTTCCTGTGGATTACCAATCTCACGATCCATCGGCTCATCGGCCCTGTCAGGTGTGCTAACGGGGACGATTCCGTTCTGGCACTTCTCTGGTCATCTTTCAGTCAATCCTCACGACTTACTCGTAAAGCATCATATCACTGGCGTCGGCCTCTGGCTCTCTGAATGCATATCACACATCTGATTCTGGGTGCAAACATCATTGCAGCAGTGTCCTGTAAGGAATCCTGCTCAGGGTCTTTTCCAATCAGGCCTATGCCGATCTATACGGAGGCTGGTACTCTTGCATAATCTCTTTTCGTTCAATGGACATCTGTGTCCTCAGCACAACATTTCTCGGAATCTGGTTGCATCCCAACGCCTCTGTAAGCATATCTGACCTCTTGTCTCGACGGGAAGTAATGACAGCTCGTCAGCGTCTCGCATGAACCTCTTGTCCGCTTGTCTGTATTTCCGTCCACTTCGACGTCACGCCATGCTATCTACGCACTGCACTGTTCTCGGCCACGGTCAATCCGAAGTCTCTCGCACGGACTCGAAATCGCGTACTCTGTAGCTTCATCATTCTGTAGAAGATGTCTGGCCGAACAGGTCCTCGGGAACACGCCCCAACCATCGGATGAATACTCAATACTCGTCCGTCCTCGATCAACTCGCAACGCATCTGGGTAAGGTCCTTTATCTGAACCTGGCCAACTACCTCGTCGACGATGCCGAACTCTGACCTGCCGGGTGTGCGCAATATGACCACTCGTGGGTCTAGGTCTTCTCGTATCGTATTCCAGAAAGGTCTTGTCGAGGTCTCTCTAGCGAACTCTTTACTTCACTCTGCTTCAATATCGATTGATTCGGACTCGTCTAGTCGTGGCTGCATGGACTGCGCTCCAACGGTTATGCTCGTATCTGGAGTCTCTCAAGCAATGCATCCCATCACATGATATCCGAAAGATGTCGAATCGTCAGATCGACTCGTCAGAACCTCATAATCCCCCAAGAGATCAACATCTTGAGTACAGTTTAATAGTATCGAGTACATGCCACAGCGTCGGTGGTCTAGCCGTAGAAGGGCAAACCCAAGCCTCACTAATGGCGCCGCGGAACTGCCGCAAACCCTAAGGTTCAAAGGCTTTCACACGGTCATTAAGTCGAGTTAGGGTTTCATTCTTCTAGAGGGTCCATGGAATCGCCTGCATGTCTTTCCGTATACTTTAAACTTAGAAAATGGGCTCCTGACATTCGATCGTCTCTGTCGACTCTCAACGAACCTGCGTGAAGTCGTCTCTAGCTGGAAGCAATCTATCTGATGACCTTGCATCGGGGTAAGCGAATGAACCACATGTCCTAGTCATTCATCCTCGGTGACTAGCGACCTTCCATCATATCTCTAAGTATATACTCATGCTGCAGTAGCTCTAATCATCTGGGCGATATCTCGTCGTTTGCAGCAACAACTGGCTCATTCGTCTGTATGCTGAACAGCGCCTCAATCCTCCAGGAAAGGCAATACATTGGCGGTCATCTCTAAATCGGCCTGCTCTAGATCTGAGTAAGACTCTCCACACTGGAAATCTTCAACTCAACTGGGCCTGCTCCGGCGCATAAATCGGATGAATCACCTTCGTCTCTCAAATCGGGTAGACAAGCTATCATCTGTCTCATATCTGCCTGGAAGCTCCGGCGACATCAGCTCGTAAGCTCCGGAAGCGACATCCTGTCAATCTCAGCAACAGCCGGTTCATCTGTCTGTATGGTAGGTGACATCATAATCTCTGAGGTATGCTGTACATCAACAGTCCTCTCTTAACTGGCAGCTCTAATAATGGCCCGATCATCCGGTGCAAAAACAAGCACTCGCCTCTACTAGAGGTCACAGTCATCAATACTAACTCGAGACGTTCCCATGTCACCAGAAAACACAGTGGTCGGCCCTCGTACCAGACGAGCTCACCCTGACCGTAACTCTAGCAGCAGCCCAAACTGCGCTCAAATATGGCGACAGGAACCTTAATCGAGTATCGAAGAGAGCAGATCAATGGCAAGAAAGAGAACAACAAATCCAGAGTGAATACATGATCATAAGAAGGAACAACATCAATGAAGGTATGATCATGAAACTAATAGAATCGGGGATCTCAAATGGATGTATAATCATGGATATGAAGAGAGTCACTGATCTCAAAAATATATACATCCTAAGGTTCCTTAAGCGGAGTGGCGTGTCGTAAGTATGCCGTGGAACATACCCACGGTACGTCACTCGACTTTAGTCACCTATTCCATCAACCAAGGGTCATCCAACGCGACGAAAGTTCGGGTCTAATACCCCCCTCGACTAAGTCTAAGTTCCGTATGGTCAAGCCTAAGTTCCGTATATATAGACGCCCTAGGCTCCACATAGTCAAACTGAGACTCGAACCAAGGTCACCCTAGCGCTCTGATACCAACTTTGTCACGACCCGAAAGAGCACGTGACTGGTCCTTGAACCATATGAAGTCAATAGGACTCCATCTGATCCAAGTAAGCCAAAAGCCCAGAAATCTAAAACCATTTTAAGAGTAAGTAAAGAAAACTGGTTTAAAGAAGTGAAGGATAACATGTTTGAAGTCAAGGTTTTTAAATAACTAAGCCGAATATGCATTTTAAAATGTGAAGTCTTTTCTAAAAATTTCGGCAGAGTTTCTTTTGTAAATACTGGCCCCGAACGGGGTACAATAAGAACAATATATAAGCAATGATAAAAGGCATCCCCAAGCGGGAGCTAGCTCTTCGTCAATCGACGGTCACAACCACACAAGCAATATAACATACAACGCCGAATGGAGATGATTAAACTCAAAAAAAAAACTCAAAAGGCATGAAAACCGTAATACTGCTAAGCGCGACTCTAAGGTCGAAATAATACATCACTAGTGTCAAGTCTGAAACAATATACAAGTTTTGGTTGATGGAAATTCTAGATACAATGAATAATACAAGTACAATGGTGGTTCTTGATGCAAAAGAATCCACCTACCAAAAGCAATTCACCCGCAAGGAAGCAGTGTGCCAGAAATGCCGCAATGGAACCTGTACAGCAAAACCTGCAAGAACTGTGGCACAACGGGGGTGAGTTGCCAACACGTGAATAGAAAATATCTACAAGCAGAAACCGAATGCATGACATAATCCTAGGTAAAAACAATCAGATATATAAACCTCAAAGAATAAGCCTGAGCATGATAAGGTGGCAATGTAACATCTAAACATGTAGACAGTGCCAAATACTCGTGTCAGTGCCTCAGGTAATAACATGTCATAAACATAAGGTATGTCTGCATGAAGTAAATATGATGAAGTATCAAAATGAATATCAATACACATATATTAGCGTCCCATTCCACTAATATTGGTGTAAGGGTATATATAACAGCGCCCTCATACCCAGTTATATATACAAATAAAATATGATCAAAGTAATAAAAGTCTGTATATATATGGATCCCTTCCACCTGTCACCCCAATAACAATAAGTATCATGCAGGTAAATGTGAGGATATAATCCAAATCATGGAAACATCATGAAACCTGTGCCTAGCATCGGCACGTAAATCCTCGTCCATATGGGACTCCGTCTGCGGTATCGTCCCTTAGCCCCGGCAGCACGGGTCAAGCCATGTCCGTCTCTCAACTCCGGTCGGTATCCCACGGATATCCCCCGAGCTCAAAACAATCACCAGGAGGTACTCGCCCACCTCCAGGCTCAATCGGCATAATCCTTCGATCATCTTGCCGAGGGGAACCATACCGGGCCCCACCATGTACCCTCATACGGCACACACTCCTCGTATGGGGTATGTAATCAGAACCGATAAATCTCATGGTGGCTGCGCAAATATCATATCAAGGAAACCGGATTTTTCAAATAAGTACATACTCTTCTTTGAAATTATCCACGGTTCCCAAATCCATAAATATCATGAAAACAATATCCCAATGAGCATAATCAGAAAGTATGATGTATGTGACATAAAATTGAGATGCAAGTATAACAGTATATCATGCAATATAGAATAGCGGTATGCACATACAAAGTCATATCCTGATGCAATAATACTACTGTGTACCGGCATGGCAATTATCGATGATGAAGTGTGTGAGCCGGCAAGCAAGTGTATGTGGAACATATGCATCATCGATAATGGTGCTGGTATTCTAACAACATGATTGCAATATAGAAATAAACACAAGCGATGCGATGCGGAATCGAATAATCAATGCAACAGTGAAGAATCTACACCAATATGTACATGTCATGCAGTGGTGCCATTTGAAATAAGACGAATCGGGGTTTTGGCAAAATAAGGGTTACGGTGTTTTTAAGAATAGATACGTCTTTGTAAAATACCCGTAGAATCCCTTTTACTTGTCCTTAAGATAATTCCCGATTCGTTAGTTTTGAAATAGGTATGACTCGGGTCTGATCTAACATCTACCAAGCCAAGTCCATCAGGAGGTGTATGGAGACCACATAAATCTGAGTCGATATATATATATATATATATATATAATAGTCAGTGATTCCGCCTCAATAGTATCGCGTACGATACAGTATATCATCTGACATCCTCGAGTCATGAGTGCGGATCTATCATCAATATAGGCTCGTACGGTAAATCATCGTACGGCATCCTAATAGCTGGGTATGGGTCAATATCACATTCCTCTCATCAGATATCAGGTATCCTTATCATCATAACAAATAATCTGGGGTACTGATCTAAGTCTAGTACAAATCGATACCATCTATATAACTGCGTGTGTAAACACACGTCCAAAGGCCCGCTAGAGATCACATGTCATATCCCAAATACGAATCATATCAAATCTCTGATCTCACGGCACAATGCCCAATATCAACGACTCATCTCCAAAGTCATCCACTATCCATCATCATCACAGTATAAGTATAGCAAATCAACATGTGTGTGCGTGTAGGTGTAAATCTATTATAGGGTTCGCGACTATGAATTACACAAGTCACTTCTAACCCTACACTATCCATAATATACCTAACTACCATATATAATAACAACTACGGACTGCGGGGGTGCAAAACGCCATCCACCCGACTTCCCCCAGTAGATATAATCTACTCACCTTGCATCTTTATCTTTCGATGTCACCACGCGTTTGCTTGTCGTCCCGAAGTCTTCATGGGGTACCTATACATCAAAGTGTCATATATGCGCATTAAAACGATACGATAAGGGGCATATAGGTTAGAACCTATGGCACGCCTTCAAAACAATCAATAAATCCTCTATATCGTCGTATAAACGCCAAATAGTCGAGGTAAAACACAAGACACAAATTCAGACTTAAGAATACGGAATACGGAAACACGAATCCAAAACAGCAACTTAGGAAATATGTTCCAGATTTCACCCTAGGTCCGATTAGACAAATCTATACATGCCAGGGGTCTAATCTACTGGTAAGGGGACACCAAAACCAAAACGAGGCAAATCCACTATGGTCTGGCGGCAAATTGCGGCCAGAATGGATAAATCTGCGGCCGGGTATAGGAGGTAGGGGCTAGGGTTCTGGTGGTAGCTTCCTGGGTGCCTGCACATGTCATTGTCCAATCAATTTTAATTTAGGATGTCTCGGGTGAAAGCAGATTCAATATACCCTTCACAGATTCCAGATATTCTCCGATATCGTATCCATAAATCCGTATTCCGGGCCTTAATTCTCAGGTTTGGGTCTAAATTTCCAGCACTAGGGTGCTTGTATGGTCTCCACTGAACTCAATTTCCCATCACAACTCATAATTTCCTCAAACCCTAACTAGGTTTTCTTTAAGTCCACAAACACACACAATATCGGTTCTAAACTAGCATGAGGGTATAAGAATTGCTAAAACTAATCTAATGGTCCAGAAAATTCCTCATTTGGCAACTTAAGAATTTTCTTGAGTTGCACCAAGTGGCCAAAATCCTTGCTTTCTTGGTCCAATGTGTAGATCTTGAGCTTGTGCACACTTTTAATGAAATGGGGGTAGGGTTTTGGTGATGTTTTAGAGATGTTTAGAGGGCTTGAAGGTGGAGGATGAAGAGGGAGCAGCAACTGCAGCAAGGGGCTGAAGAGGGAGAGGGATGAGTGAAGGGATGGAGGAAATGGCTAAGTCTTGGTCAAAAGAGGACCATACCTCTCTCTTTCACCAACCCTCATATAATAATCCTTTTCCATTTTCTTTTTCTTTTCCCTTCTCCAAAAACCTTCTCACAAGAATAGTAACCCCAAATAACATGATAGAAAATGCACAAGTGTGAAATAAAATGGTATGTGCATATTTTGCACAAAATTGCTAAAAACCGATTAGCGATTTTTAATCGCGATTAGCACTAAATTAGCTTATAACTAATTATAAAAACTTAAAAATGGCATAATTCCATAAAATAACCTATTTTAGAATTTTCCATAATTTTTCCAAATTTTTCTGTATTTAATTATACCTAAATATTAAAATATTCAATAAAATAATATTAAATTATAAAAATTCCCAAAAATGATTTTTTTTTGAAATGTTACACTTATGTCAAGTTGGGGGATCTCCTTACCACCAAATCTCTCCCTGTCCCAGGTCCCAGAACCAGCGTCGCGGATAGGGAAATCCGTAAGACCTGGGAAATCGACTGCGCGAAGACCAAGCGCCTCGTACTTGCCTCTATGGACAATGAACATCAGAGGAGGCACGAGAATATGGAACTCGAATCCATATTTCTCCATACAAAAGAACTGTATGGAGAGCAATCCCGTATCGCCAGATACGAAGTGTCGAAAAAGCTGTTTTCGGCGAGATTGGCCGTCGGATCATCGGTATCGGAACACGTGCTTAAGATGATTGGCTACATAGAGGAGCTCGCGGACCTTGGGACCACGTTGGAAAATGAGCTCTATACGGACTTGATTCTCCAGTCCCTTCCTTCCACTTACGCCCAGTTTATCCTGAACTTCAACTTGCAAGAAAAGGAAGTTGAACTTTCAGAACTCCTCAATATGCTGAGGAGTGCAGAGGGCACCATACAGAAAGGTAGGGAAACACCCGCTTTGTTTGTAGGAGGATCTTCCTCTTCTAGGTCTAAGGCGAAAGCCAAGGGAAAGAAGAAGAAAACCCCCGCCAAACCAAGGGGCGGTGTTAGTAAGGTGGATACGAAGGGAAGGCAAAAGCAACAAAGCTAGCGGGAAAGCTTGTGGGGAAGGAAGAATGCTTTTACTGTCACATGAGTGGACACTGGAAGAAAGATTGCAGGGCTTGGAAGTCTAGAACACAGGATCTAAAGCAAGTTGCGACTTCAGCTTCAGGTGTGTATGTTATTGAAAACTGTCTATCAATAAACACTACTTCCTGGGTATTGGATACCAGGTCAGGATCTCATATCTGTAATTCTTTGTAGGCATTGAGAAAGCGTAGGTTTTTGAAGGCAGGTGATATGACCCTCAAAGTAGCAAACGGAGCTAGCATGGATGCTGAGGCCGTGGGGGACTATCACCTGGGAATGTCAGATGGACATGTTTTGGTTTTACGTAATTGCTTTTTTGTACCCAAGGCAACTTGTAATATCATTTCTGTATCTTTAATATCTAAAGAAGGTTATGAATTTGCGTTTGTAAGTAATGTTGTAAACATTAGCCTTAATCAAGTATTGATTGGGTCAGGTACATTAAGCAATGGTATATACGTATTAAACCAACCACAGATTTTCAATGTCCAGAATACACACAAAAGAAAGTCTCCGTAAACATATCAGGCTTTCTTATGGCATTGTAGACTGGGTCACATCAATGAGAGAAGGTTGACGAAGTTACATACAGAAGGATATTTGGATCCGTTCGATAACAATCATATGCAACTTGTCAATCCTGTCTCAAAGGAAAGATGACAAAGACTCCGTTCACTGGACACGGAGTAAGAGCGAGCGAGCTCTTGGGACTCGTATACAGTGACGTGTGCGGTCCAATGTCTACGCATGCACGAAGCGGTTATTCTTACTTCATTACTTTTACGGATGACTTTTCAAGGTACGAATATGTCTTCTTAATGAAACATAAATCCGAAGCCTTTGGAAAATTCCAGGAATATAAGAATGAAGTAGAAAAACAAACATGCAAAAGTATCAAGGCACTGAGATCTGATCGAGGTGGTGAATACTTGAGTGCCGAGTTCCTGGATTACTTAAAAGACAATGGAATTCTCTCTCAGCTTACTCCTCCATACACTCCGCAGCATAACGGTGTATCGGAGAGACGGAACCGCACCCTATTGGATATGGTACGTTCCATGATGAGTAATGCTGAGTTACCGCGATCATTCTGGGGATATGCACTAGAATCATCTGCATACCTTTTGAATCGAGTTCCAACTAAGACTGTGCCTACTACACCATATCAGATGTGGTGTGGGAGGAGACCCTATCTTAATCACATTAAGACATGAGGATGTCCAGCTTTTGTCAAAAAGGAGCATGCGGACAAACTCGAGACACGCTCAGTACGGTGCAAGTTTGTGGGATATCCAAAGAACTCCAAGGGATATTTCTTCTATTGCGAAGAGGAACAAAAGGTTTTTGTTTCTCGTCATGCCCACTTCTTGAAAACTGAGTTTTTGGAAAATCGGATAATTGGGAGCGCAGTAGAACTAGAAGATATTCCAGAACCACGAGGTATTACTGAAAGCTTAGTAGAACCAGAGCGTTCGATAGGTCAGGACATTCCTGCGCCGCTCCGCAGAAGTAGTAGGCAGTCTCATCCGCCCGAGAGATACTACGGTTTTCTCATAGATGGGGATAGAGAGGATTGCATCATTGATAGTGATGAGCCGACTAGCTTCCAGCAGGCCATTCAGAGCGTTGACTCGGTAAAATGGCTGGATGCAATGCGAACCGAGATGGAGTCCATGTACACCAACAATGTATGGACGTTGGACGTTGCTCCAGATGGGGTAAAACCCATAGGATGCAAGTCGATCTTCAAAAGGAAGATTGGTGTAGATGGACAGGTTGAGACCTATAAGGCTAGACTTATTGCAAAGGGTTTTCGTCAAAGACCTGGTTTGGACAATGACGAAACCTTTTCTCCAGTGGCTTTGCTGAAATCCATTCGGATCAGTCTTGCCATTGCTGCCATCCACGATTATGAGATCTGGCAGATGGACGTAAAGACCGCTTTTCTAAATGGAAATTTAGAGGAGTGTGTCTATATGGACCAGCCAGAGGGTTTCATTCAGAGTGGGAGCAGCGGAAAGGTGTGCAAGTTGCTTAAGTCCATCTATGGACTAAAGCAGGCACCGCGGAGTTGGAACATCTATTTTGATGAGATGGTCAAAGAATTTGGCTTTATCACAAATCCAGATGAACCATGCATCTATAGTAGATTTGTAGCAAGAACTATAGTATTCCTCGTTTTATACGTGGATGACATTCTCTTGATAGGAAATGACATTCCTAAGCTACAATCTGTCAAAGGGTTCTTGTCACACAGGTTCTCCATGAAAGACCTGGGTGATGCCTCTTACATTCTGGGGATCCGGATCTATCGTGACAGATCCAAGAGGATATTAGGACTTTCACAGTCCAGGTACATTGACACCATACTGAAAAGATTCAGTATGGAAGATTCCAAGCACGGTAATCTACCGGCTTGTCACGGGATCACCCTCTCCAAAGTGATGTCTCCCAAGACTGATTTGGAAAGTGATCGCATGTCTATTATACCCTACGCTTCTGTGGTAGGCGCTATAATGTATGCGATGTTGTGTACCAGACCAGATATAGCTTATGCACTGAGTGTGGTAAGCCGGTATCAGTCAAACCCTGGGGAGAAGCACTTGATAGCGGTAAAGAACATTCTCAAGTACCTGAGAAGGACTAAGGAGATGTTCTTGGTGTATGGCGGAAAAGACCTCCAGATCGAGGCCTTTGCTGACTCCAGCTTCCAGAGTGACAAGGATGATTCCAAGTCCATGTCGGGTTATGTCTTTACCCTCTATGGAGGAGCGGTGTGTTGGAAGAGTTCCAAACAGGAAACCGTTGCTGACTCGACGATGGAAGCGGAATATATCGCTGCTGCTGATGCCGCAAAAGAAGCCGTCTGGATAAGGAAGTTCTTGACAGAACTTCAGGTGGTTCCATCCATTGTTGATACAGTACCTCTGTATTGCGACAAAAACGGGGCTATAGCTTTAGTGAAGGAACCCAGGTCCCATCAGAAGTCCAGACACATCTTGAGGCTGTATGACCTGATCAGGGAGATCGTGGGTCGCCAGGAGATCAAGGTTCGGAGAGTTGCTACGGAAGATAACACTGCTGATCCATTCACGAAGGCCTTACCCCAGACTCAGTTCGAGCGGCTGATCGAGATGATAGGTCTTCGATACGCCAGTACATGGCCTTAGTGCAAGTGTGAGATTATTAGTGTATATGCCCTAGAGGCCATTACTGTATCATACTAGTTTGTATATTACTTAATGGAAGCTTGGGATATTCACCATGTATTGACATTTTTGCTCAAAATAGTAGTATTCTACTCGGTTTGTTTCTGCTTTAATGTGTGCACGTGTTTCTTATAACATATCGCCTTTACACATTAGTAGAGCCCTTAGGATCTTTGATTGATTACCAGCGTTGTGATGGCAGTCACACTCGTGGGGGCTTGGTAATCCATAAGCACATCCTTATGCAGGTCCCTAGTCGTATGACTATCGAGACAGGGCATCAATACTCCGGAGTAGACTAGCGTATGCGCTTCTCATCCCAGCTTGGGAGACGGTCTGTCCTACAGCCGCCAGTACGTCGTACTTGAAATAGTATGCGGGTGCTCGTTAGGTTACGAGTACACTGGACAGAACTCGTCGAGAACTGTTGGTTGGTATTATACCTATCGTCAGTTATCAGTTCCCAGGTGACATGAGTAAAGCTTAGTCCGTTGACTTGACACTGTCACTTCGCCTCGAGTGTGTTCCCACTGTTCTTTGATTACTACCCTACCACGGCTTAAAGGAGTCGTGCAAACAGGTAGTTTTTGGGTGCAGTCTCGAAGCACTTGGAGGCAATGATGGTTAGACAGGATTCGTCTCTCCCGGTATTGGGGGTTGATATCTCACTGTGTCTAGGAGAGCCATTACACAAAGTCCCTGGCCAGGGCAAGCGAGATATATTGGTAGGTTTCCAGTGTTATCTCAGGGTGTTCTGGGCTACAGTCCGACACGACTTGTACCGCTATTAAGGGACTGACGTTTACTGCCCCCTAGGCCCGCCATGCGATGTTCTTAGACGAACAGACCGGATTGTATGGAGACTGTCACATTCAGGCTCAGTAGGAGTTCAGATGGGTTTACCTCGTCAGTCTTCTTATCGGCATCTACTTGGGGACCGTTACGTACAGCTAGTGCAGCTTGCGGTCTTTGGTTAAACCCACTGCCAGCGTAGTGCCGAGTCTTTAGAGTCCCACACAGAGGGTTATTCGCCTTTAGGCAAAATGAGTAGAGGTCGCATGGTTTAGCGACGGGGTTAGTTCACATCCGCACACTTGTGCACGTTTGGTGTCCGGACAGCTTATACTAGCGGGCTTTGGTTTAAGCCAGATCCTAGTATATGTTTTGGGATTGGTTTTATCTCAATGTATTCATGTTCCTCGGAACACGGATACGGCTGTGTATGCACAGTTGACTGAGACAGAGGCAGAGGATTTTCATTAAGGTTAATGACCATTGTCTTTTTCTTAACCCTAATGTTTATGTGTGAAATATGATTTATTATATTAGTTAATTATAATTGTGTTATGGTTAGGGTTGTTTACCATTTGACTATGGTTGACATGTTGACCTATGTTGACAATTTGACCATCATCATTTCAGATGAAAGATGCTTTTTGATTCTTGCAAAAGTAATTAATGTGAAATGATAATGGTCATTTCAAGATTAACCATCACAATTATCTTTAGCTAATTATTTATTTATCATAATTCACATATATAAGAGAAGGTTGGCTTTATTCTTCTCATTTTCTATCATTCTCATTCTCTGTCCTCCTCTTCCTCTCTCTCAAAACTCTCCCTCTCATGAGTTGAGAACCATTAAGCCTGAGATAAAACATTCTAAATTACTCTCTACTCTTTCTAAAGTCCTAGGTTTAGCACACCAAGCACCTTAGTTACTTCTAGTTTGAGGTTGGAGCCAAAGGTAGAGGCCCTCGGGTGGATCTTCCTTCGGCAAGAGAAGACGACGAGGAGAACCCGTTCTTTCCACTCTAAGGAGAAAGAAGAGAAGGACTTCAAGACTTAGGTATAACCCCTTAACCGAGTAGCTAACTCTTTTAGCTTGGTAGTTAGTTTATGTTTAGCAAAGATCCCTTCTTTAGCATAGTCCATGTTGCCTAGTGTTGTAAAAATCCGATTTTTCATAACGTTTCCGCCTCCCCGCAAGCACCGGGGTGGGCAACGTAGACTTACATTTCTAGGTATCCTCTATTATCCTAAGTTTCATGGTGCGTGTATGTGGAGTTTGTAGGGTATATACTTTCTAAATTTGAATTCAAGAATAGAAACTATTTTTCAGACTTATCCTTTAGTAAAGCTTTCAATACTTTCCCTTCATCTCGACTTAACTCAAGAACTGAACTCAAGATTACCTACTTCTATAAAAAAAACTGTAAGGACGTATAATTACCAAGGTTAAATAGAATGAGGGTAATTTTTAGGGTTTTCAATTCCTAAGCCTAGGATTTAGTTATTTCTAACGTATCAACTAAACTTTTGGAAATAGAAATCTAAGTTACCCTATTTGCTAACTTGACGACAAAGTTTTTATATTTTTGTAAAAATTTTCGATTTTTATTGGTTTTTAAATAAGTATGCAAATGTAAAATATATATATGAATGCGAATGTAGAAAGCTTACCGAGCACACCCCCAAACTTAAACTTGATAGTGCCGTCACTGTCAGGCTACACTAAGAGGGTCAAAATTGTCGTCGCTCCCTTAAAAAAGCAAAGAAAAAATATATACACAAAAAGTTCCCCCCAAACTTATCTGTAACAGTTTTTCCACTGTAAAGCGTTGAAGTTCAGGATTAGGGGGGAGAGAACAGTATCAATCTATACAAGGACTTACACAGGCCAAAAGTTAACACCAACCATTCAAAATATTTATCGGGATAATGTGCAGGTTGGTGAAAGAATGCGGAGAGAAAATAAATGGAGAATACGCGAGACCGTATGGGGATAGAAGTGGTATACGGTCCCGGTATATGAGGAGAAGAATGGTGGAAGGGAAAAAGAAATGGAGTACGAACTTGTAGGTGAAAATGGAGTAAATAGATTAGTACAATTTGTAATGATCAATGTGTAAAAAGCGTTTGTGCTAATCTATCAACCCACTGAGAAATGGGGTCAAATCCCTTAAGATTCATGAGAAAACATGGGTAGACCGAACTTGGTTAACCAGACATAGTAAATGAAAGTGATACGGTGTCTTGCAAGGTCGGAACGATGGAAAGGATGGTGGGAAGTGATCGAGGAAGGGTATCAGTTAAAGGTTCAAGAGGGTGTACACAGTCAGTGAAAGGGACTGGATGAATTGGAAAATCCGACTCATCAAGTAAAACTGGTTCATCCTCAAAAGTCTCCTCAAAATTCAGCTTATCCATGCATTTATCATCAATATCTAGACACATATGAAGTTCGAGAAAAACAGTTAATGACTCGGGATGATGAATTGTAGAGAAAAACTTATCCAAAACCGCGGTTTCATCATCCAAAATATTCCCAGCGTCAATATCCTCGATCAAGTGAAAATTAAATTTCTCAGACACCTCCTCAAAAGCATGGATTTCAATCAATTGTGGTTCTAGAGTAGAGGTGTAGAGGTCAAAAGGTTTGGGATTGGTTTCACTTGGAATGAACCCTTCACAATCGGGTAAATCAAACACTACAAAGTCGCACAACTCGTTAAGCATTCTATCTTCAATTTGTAAATCATTTAGGACAGTTGATAGACATTCAAAACCGGAGTTGTGGGATTCAATTTGCAACGGGTAGGTTTGATTTGGAAGGGTGTACAACTCACTCTCTCCACTCAAATTATCAACCAGTCCTACTGCCTCATCATACAATGAAAAATTTGGAGCTAGTTGAAAACTATCTACCGGGTCACTAGGTTGTATGAGGGCAGCCATGGATGCATTCAAATCCATCATCTGTTGGTACGATGCTACCCGAAAGTCTTCCAATGACTGTTCTAGACTAGACATGGTTTGTAAAGGGGTTTCGGTAAAAGATTCAAAGTTGTTTGGATACTGGAAACTCCCAAATGACCATTCAGAAGCAATGTCTAGGGAAGGTGCAAAAGTTGGGTAGGATTGATAGGAATTGATTGGTTGGAAATGGTTAAGACAAACGTTATGATAAGAAGGTGGTAGGAACTGTTGATCAAAAGAATTTGAAGTGGTGAAAGGAGTGAAAGATCGGCTACAGGATTGTTCGATTCGGTCAGCAATGGACATTGGTCTTGGAGTTGCAACAGGACTCTCAAAAGGGGTATCAACATAAGAAGGTAGGGTAGGTTGAAACGGTTGATACAAAGTGGATTTCGGAGTCCAATTGTTTGTCCTAGATGCGTCTATCCGATCTTTCAAAGAAATTTTGGGCAGGGCGGGATCGTTCGAAGTTCGACCAAAGCAAGAACTGTATGAAGTAATGTCTGGTTGTGGGTACCAAAGTTCGGCAAGAGTTTTTCGAGGTAGGGTACCCATGATATGAAGAAAGAAAGGAGAGGAAAAAGAATGTGATTTTTTTATTTATCAACAAAAGAATGAAATATACACACAAAAACAATCACGACACAAAATACCACACACCTAATTGGTCTAGGGTTTACGTAGGTCAACTAGACCTGCTCAAGAACTTGATTGTCGAAGTAAAACTGTGTCGAGAAACGGGCTCAAGATATACTGATCACGAGGCCAGGTAAGTGCAGAGATAAGGGGAGGTTTTCCAACGCTTTCATGAAGGTCCTTAATTAGATAACCCTTTCTCTTTTGGCGGTTTCGCCGTGAACACTTTCCTAGACACCCCTGAAATGATATACCGTTAAGCGGTGTTCTAAACACAGTTAACTTCTCCTAGTGAGCGCGAAGTCCTTAAATGCATAAAATCTAGTTTCTTTTAAAATTTTGTGCGGGTAAACGTTATGCTCAATTCGTGATTTGTGGGCCACAGAAAAGGTGATGAAATCCTTTACCGTATATTGTGGGGTTCGCTTGCCTTTAAGTCCGTATTAATGGATGCAATGCGCAATTCAATAAAAAATTATTCAAAGAATCAAACAATCGTTTTTACGTTAAGCACGACACTGCAACAAATACGGGTTAGTCAATTTTTTCGTTTGTTAGCAAACTTGCAAAGAATCCTGCAAATATATTATAGTGGATGCGTCGGATTTGAGTAGAACGTGTTAGTAAAGTACATACTGATAGATTTTCGGGTTAAGAAACCCTCGTTGAATTGAATCCAAATAGATTGGAAAGTTCGCTTGCGCGGGTCAAACTACCCAGATCATTGGCACTGTACTTCGCAATCACCTTAACCTTCATTGTATACTTTGCTCCCCACGATCGCAGTTCGCGAATCCGCAAAAATCTGAAAATGTCGGAAAACGGATTTTTAGTGCAAAAAAGCGATATGAAAGCCCAAACACCCACACCCAAAATTATAAAAAAAACAAACAATAAAAATGGGACAAAAACAGAACAATAGAGAAGAGAACAAAATTTTGGAACAAATTGAGGCGCTAGGGCCGGCGAGCTCAGAATTTATAGGGGTGTCACCGATTTTCTTTGGTCGCCGGAATTTATAGGGGTGTCCCCGGCAACGGATCCATTTGATTGCACGCTTTTGGCGTGTCGAGTTTTATGGTTCTAAAGTTTAACCGCAATCAGGACGGTATCGCTTTGCAGCTAGCCGTGATAAGTACGGGTCGTCCGCAGGGAGACGGAGTGTTTCACGTTCTTGTTTTGACGAGTTAATGCGCGAGGCGGAATGTTCGTATCTAACCTAAGTGTATATATGCAAAGTGTAAGTTGTTAGGATTAGATAGGTTAGTGTAAGTTATGGATTTCCGTACTCAATCCTTTGTGCCGAACTTGACTATTGAAATTAGAGTAATCGGCAACAACGTGGATTATAGTACTTAAGAACGGTATTTGGGAAATCCGGCTTATTGACCCTTGTCCGTCCATTCTTGTCGCTTTCTTTCGCCTCCGGACAAGCCGAACGCAACCGGTCGCGGTTAGGAATCACCGACACCTTGGTAGGGTGGGGTACCTAACGGAGCGCCTGCGTAAGGTTTGGACGGAGTTCAAATGGAAAATATCGGGCAAAGGAAATGAGAAACGAAAAACCTTAACTTACAATTCCATTCTTTTTCCTAACAACACAAATATTCACAACCATCTCAACAAGAAACAAAAAGAGCAAAGAAAAGATAAAAGAAAAGAATAAACAACATTGCAAGAAAGTAAAGGGCATGGTAATAAAAGGCAAGTATGTAAATGCAAGAAATAAATTGCAAGTAAGTAAAGAGAGAGATTAAAATACTAAGAACCCAAGAACAAAAAATGAAAGCTTTATTATGTCCAAATGATACAAATCATGAGTTCAATAACCAAATCTTAAACTTGCAAGCTCAATGAAGATGTTGCAAGATCAAGAGAAGGCAAAGAACATAAGGAGAACTAGCTATGTACACGAACAAAACAAAAAGAGAAACAAAAAGAAAACTTGAGTGTAACAATGTGAGGCCCCTTCTCCCTTGCTCACTGGTCTGTATTTATAGGCTCAAAATGAGATTAAACAAGTAATAAAAATAAGATGACATGGCAGCAACGGATGGACTAAAGAAAATTGGAAGGCATTGGGCAATGTGGGGCCGGCGAGATCGGTTTTGGGAGGCATGTCGCCGACCAAAATCCGATCATCATTTCTCGTATTGGTGTGGGGGTCTTGTGTCTTCTCGACAAGTCCACTGGTGCTGCTTGTTTTGTCTGGTTGAACTTGGTCTGCACTCAGGGATTTGGAGGGAAACTTGATGCTTTATATCACATCACACCTTTTAGCATTTATCACTCTTGTCCCCCTATGTGCCCAATTCATCATAACATGTGTGCCATGGGCAGCCCCACCATGGTCCATGCTAAAGAGTTGTGTGTACACTTGCATTGTGTTGGACCAAAATTGTGTGCACACATTTATTTGCTAAAGAACTCTTTAGGTATCGGTCGGTTTCCAGTTCCGGTTGCAGTGTCGGCTCACAAACGATATATCCGTGAATTTAAGTGTATTTCCAGATTTTGTCATGGGTACCTGTAATCTGTATTACTGAGCAGATACTGGTTAATAGAACCGATATATAACAAAATAGATAATGAATGAGCGGTATTAAAATGCAGTTTTCTGAGATGAACAGTTTCAAAACTTGAAATTTTGCATCGTTGATATCTTTGATGTGGTGTATGTATTTTTCAAACGTCGTCTATTTGCTATATGTCGTTTAGACGGGGTTGCACATACTTGCTTATACTGTTGTGTTGTTGATATCTGTGATGGCTTTGTTCGGATTGTCGTGTGGGATAACCTCTTATGCAATGGTAGTTGTACAATTTAAATTCATTTGTATATTCGTTATTACGGGGCGGGCGTCCGACATGTGGACTTCCGTTTCCACCGGTTTGTATATTCTTTTATTGAGGCACGACCGGATTGAGGTCGATGTCACCATTGTACATATACTTTTCTTTCCTCTACTAGGATTACCCCGCGGTGGAGTGCTCGAGCAGCCAGATTATAGAGGGCAACGGGCCCGCATCTCATGGCGTTGAGACAGAGGGGGCCTCACTCTAGAATTGGCAGGCTATTCGCCGCACTCGTAGAGGGTATAGGATGACCCACAGAGGGGCGCTTGATTGGTAAAGTTTTTGCGTGCTTAGTTAATTACCGCAATCAAGACGGTTTCGCTTGTAGCGAGCCGGTTGAGTACGGGTCGTCCGCAGGGAGATGGGAATCTTTTTCTAAGTGCTTTAACGAGTTAAGTCCAAATTTTCAGGTTTGTTTTTAGATTAACTATGTGCAAAAATGATATATAAAGAGAGCTTGTTAGGGTTAGGATTAGGTTAGTTTGAGTTAGGAGTCGCTCACTTCTTTCGTTGCCACTCTTAATATCGGTGTTACGGTAATCGGCAACAACGGGGATTAGCACGACTAGGAAGGAACTTGCGAGTATAAGCTAGGCTTTCCAACGCTTAAGTTCTTCCTTTTGGTGCTTGTCCGTCTGATCTTGGCTCTTAGCCTTAACCTCTGGTTAATTCAACCACAACCGGTCTCACTAATGAATCACCGCTATCATGTAGGATAGGGTGCCGTAGGGAGCGGATTTTGGTTCAATTAACGGGAGTCCGAATTAAGATGTTTGGCAAGAAAAGAGTGAGAGAGATTTCCTTCTCTCAAACTTTCCTTATCCTATCCTAACAAGTGAGAAAACTACTCACCCATTACAAGAAAATGGAAAATAAAACAAAGGAGGAAGATAGAAAGAAAGAGGTTAGAAGATTACAACTAGCTATTTGAGACCTCACTTTGGCAAGGATCAAGCTTAAGCATCATTGTTGTTTAAGGATAAAGAAAAAGCGAACAAGAAAGAAACAAACAGCAAATAACAACAACTAGATTAGCAAATGAAAAATACAAGCAATTATAATTAACAATCATAACAAGACAAGCATGGTAACAAAAAGAACTCTTTATTCATCACTTCACTCACAAAAGCTCACTACAAGGTTTTAATGGAGAAGAGATGAGAAGAGGAAGAAGAACAACAACATATATCCTAAAATCTAAATACAAGAATAAGCACCCTTGGCTTGGCAAGTTCTGGGCTATTTATAGGCACGAAACTGAAACCCTAGGGCCACATTCTGACCCTTCATGAAAAGACCCATATACCCCTGAAATTTGACCAACTGACAAGCCAGCATGGCCGCGGTTCCGCGGCCTAAGCGCGCTTATGCCGCGGAACCGCGACCATAATAGGGAGTTAGGTCTTCAATTTTTGTCGGTTTCCCCGGTTGTCTGTACTCTTCAGTGTGGTATATGTTGTTTCTCAGAATCTCTTCACTATTTTTCCAGAATTTCAGCAGATCAAAAGTTGATTTGATGTGGATCTTTTGCCATGATTTTTCTTGAGCTCCACGTAGATATGTTGGATCTTGTGTTGACATTGAGCTTTGTGCATGAAAATGACATCGATTTGCCATTTTGTCCCTTAAACTGGTGTGCGACAACATACGGATAGAGAGCGGTGACCCGTGTTTTATCTATGGTTGGCAGTAATCCGGAATTTGTCGTGCTTTTCCATGAATTTCACTGTTTAGGGCTGAGAACCTGTATCCTACAATTAACTAGCAAACACGGCTCAAGAGTACCTACCGATAAGCAATGTGATAAAAATTGGGCGGTATAAAAATGCAAAAATCTGATATGAACAAATACCCCCAAACTTATCATTTGCTCATCCCGAGGAAAGCCAATTTATTCACATAAATTCCTATCTCACTTTCGCAGGGAGCACGATTGCACTGAGCATGTGCAACAAGCCGTTAAACCTCTAGGTGTCCCTAGTAGGAAGAGTGTTGTCTCCTGAGGGTTTTCAGCGGATACTACCCACAAAATCCGGTCAACATAGTTTTGCAAAATAATTATGATTCAAATCCTAAAGTTTTGTTTCAGAAAATAACAATTCTATTATCCTAAGTCTTGACTATCGAACCTTTATTTTTCACACCTCGCTTCTCATTTAACTTAAGATTTTATATGTCTTTACGTGTAGTGCAAATAGTGTCGTTAAGTTCCAGAAGGATCGATTAAAGTCATCATGTCACACAATAAAGCCCAGATAAAAATTTTAAAAGGATCACATAAGTTTTATAAAGAGTTAAGCATTTTTCAAGTTTCGTTTTCCTGTAAGGTTTCAATTTCAGAATTTATATCTTCCTTAACAGGAAACTAGGTCTTATTTTTCACTCCACCTTTTTCTTGTTTTCATTTCATACACACCTCTGTGAACGTGCAATAGTCTTTATCATAGAATGAAACCTTCATATCTCCGCTAGAAATATTTTTTTTATAAAAACCTGTCTTTTGTCAAGATTATTCTCACACTAAGAACCGTTAGGAATTTTAACTCGGAGAGAACACTTGCTTGACTTTGTTTTAATCTGAAATTTCTAGGCTTCTTAACGAGCTTTGGGCCAATGCACCCAAACCAGTTGGTTTTAGGGCATTAGGTGTAGAGACACCCCAGTGGACTTAATTACTCAAGTTACCCAGGCCCAAAAACAAAAGACAATTTAGAGTGAAAATCATGATGATTCAATGCGAACGGAGATATAACCGTCAGTTCAGTTAGATTTTTTTTTTGGATAAAAGACGTGTTTAGTGGGTTAGGTGTGTAATCATTCCAATCAAGTTTCAGATGGGTTATTTTTTAGAATTAGTTCCAATTAAGGCATCAATAATATTCGTTCATATTCGCTTCACTTCATAAACTATTCTTGATATTACTTATTTCAGAACAAACCTATTTGATTCTCAGAAAATCATTTATCCATTTAAAAGTTTTTAGACATAAAAGACTTGTCATCTAATTTCCAAAACTCACGACACGTGTAGTGTGATGTAAAGACGTATATCAGCTTTAGTTAACTTCAAAGGAAAGTTATCTTTCAGGTTTTCAAAATCTAAAAATAAGATTTAGTTATTCTTATCTTATCAAACAAAACCGTAGAACTGTTGAATCTGAGTTCTCCCATTAGCTAACTTGACAGAAAAGTTTTTATGTTTTTAGAAAATTTTCTGATTTTTATGGATTTTATGGATTTTAGTATGCAGAAGCAAAATATACATATGAATGCGAAGGATAGAAATGCGTACCAAGCGTACCCCCAAACTTAAACTGGACAGTGTCCTCACTGTCATTGCATGAAGAGATCATTGTAGGGTCAAAATTGTCGGTTAGATATACAATTTTTTTTGTTTTTGTTTTTAAAGAAAAGAAAAATAGTAAAAATGGAAAAGAATATCCACAAATATATACAAAATGGTATATACGTACCCCCAAACTTATTTGGAACAGTGTCCACTGTTCTTGGCTGGGTAACCGAAGTTTGGTGGTAAGTAGAGGAAGATTATGTAGGGTAAACCGGCTCCTGTAAGACCAGGAGCTCCTCTGTTGGTTCTGCGCTAAGGTACGGTTTAAGTCGGTGTCCGTTTATTTTGTAAAATGAACCGTCCTTTGGATTCTCCAAATCCACAGCGCCATGCGGATACACATTCCGCACAAAGTATGGCCCTTTCCAGTGAGATCTGAGCTTACCTGGATGGAAATGTAGCCGGGTGTCGTAAAGCAGCACCTGTTGACCAGGTGTGAAAGTTTTGCGCAAAAGGTGTTTATCGTGAAACACCTTCGTTCGGTTATTAACGACAACCGCGTTTTCGTAAGCCTCATCCCTAAGCTCGCTCAATTCGTTCAACTGCAGCTTCCAATGGCTGCCCGTATCTTCGAGAGACAGATTCAGCTCTTTTATCGCCCAAAATGCGCGATGCTCTATTTCCACAGGGAGGTGGCAAGCCTTTCCGTACACAAGCCGATAGGGAGACATGCCAAGATCGGTCTTATAAGCAGTTCGAAATGCCTAAAGGGCATCAGTGAGTTTCAACGACCAATCCTTACGGTTCTTGGAAACCGTTTTCTCCAGTATCTGCTTGATTTTCCGATTTGAAACTTCGGCTTGCCCACAGGTTTGGGGGTGGTAGGGCGTAGATAGCTTATGATTAATGGAATATTTCCGCATCAAGGCCTCGAAAGTCTTATTGCAGAAATGAGTTCCATTGTCGCTAATGATCGCTCGGGGGTGCCCAAACTGGGAGAAAATGTTTTCTTTAAGAAACCTTGTCGTTAGTCCGGCTGGGCACAGCCTCGAGCCACTTAGATACGTAATCAACAGCGAGAAGGATGCACAAGTTCCCAAAAGAGCTGGGAAACGGCCCCATGAAATCTATCCCCCAAACGTCGAAAATCTCCACAACCAAGATTGGTTGGAGCGGCATCTCATTTCTCCGGGATATCCGGCCCAAGTGTTGGCACCGGGAGAAAGTCTTGCAGTAGTCATGACCGTCTTTGAAGAGTTGTGGCCAGTAGAAACCACACTGCAAGATCCTCTCAGATGTTTTTCTGGGGCCAAAATGCCCGCCACATGCTTGATCGTGGCAAAATGACAGCACACTCTTGAATTCATCTTCAGGGACACACCGATGAATAATCTGGTCGGGACAGTACTTGAACAGATAGGGTTCGTCCCAGTAAAGTGTTTTATTTGGGATAAGAATCGAAGTCTGTCCTGACTTGACCTTTCAGTCGGTAATAACCCTGTGGCCAAATAGTTCACAATATCTGCGAACCAGGGTTCGCAAAATACTGTCAAGAGTTGTTCATCCGGAAAAAACGTCGTTGATCGGAAGTTGAGGCGACGGCGAAGAAGGAAGTCATGAGAGATGGTCGGCGACTACGTTTTCACATCCTCTTTTGTCCTTGATGACAAGGTCAAACTCTTGAAGCAAGAGGATCCAACGTATTAGCCGAGATTTTGCATCTTTCTTTGCAAAAAGATGGCGCAGAGCAGAATGGTCTGTGTAGACAATGACTGGAGAGCCGATGAGGTGGGGCCTGAACTTTTCTAAATCAAATATGTAACACTTTGGATTTCCGTTTGAATGTCAGTTGTGATAATTAGTGATCGTACGTGTTGTTATATAGGTGTTTATAGGATTATTAGTTAATTAGTAGTGTTTGCCTATTGGGAATTTTCCTTGTGTTTTTGTACACCTTACACACTTAGTCATTTTGAGACTTAGGATTTTGGTTAACATGTTAACCTTTCCCTTGTGCATGGTTCCTTTTAAATCCCCCACCATCTGATTCATATATTAACCCCATTTGATAATTCAAACTCCTAATAAAACAATGAGGTATGGGGGTAGTTAAAATCTTGACTTTTGGACCCTTTTCTTCCCCTCTCTCTCTCCTCTCCCCACTACAGAATTTCTGCAGCTCCAGCAGAAAAACCCTTCCATTTTCTTCACTTCTTCTTCTTCTTTTCATTCCCCTTTGATCCATAAACAAAACCCTATACATATCAACTCATTTTCTTCACAAAAGCTTGGAAAAGTGAGGTTTTTGAGGTGTTCAAAGGCAATTCTGCACACTTAAGGGAGAAGCTGGAACTTTTGGGGTTTTGCGAGGTTCTTAGAAGGTATTAACTCATATTAGAACTTCTTTTCCTTAGACTTGTAGTATTGTTTAGCAAAAATCCCCTTTTTTTGTGCATTTTTAGTGAATTTATAGGATATTTGTGATGTATAAATTAGATTGGTGTTCTCATAGTTTAGTTAGCTCCTTTAAGTGTTATTAGAGCTATTTTAACAAGGGTTTGTTTCAGATTTCAGAAAAATACCATAAAGTATCATTTTAGTGTAAAAATGTGATTTTTTAACTAGAATTGGGGCTCTGTGGAATCTGCTACTACCCGGGATGTTACAGAGTGATATTGGATTTACCGTAGCTTGTGTAGAGGGAATAGAGTGCACACACCAAATCTGGGAGCCCATCCCCCTACCCAGGCCGCCGAAATGGGCATTCTGGCCGCAAATTGAGGCCAGATGGGGGTGTTTTGGGTTGGGGTTTAGGGTGTTAGGTGTCTGCTGCTATTTGTAGTGTTATGGTATATATAGTTTTGCAATATAATTCCTGTATCAAAATCTGGGGTAGAATACCTATTTTCCCGTATTTTCAACCTTTCGCGACACGCGTGATACGTGTGTGTGGGTTTTGGGTTTCTGCGTATCGCGACGCTTCGGAGTGATTTCAGACGCGTAACCACACGTTTTAGCGTATCGCGCCCACGCGCGCTTGGTTCACGACACGAGTTACTGGTTCGGCTTAAATGTCGCTTTGTGTGATTTCAAGCTTACGTGTGATATATTGTGTAATTCTAGGTTCGCAGGCGAGTACAGCGGACGCCGCGCAGGAGGGGAAACAGGTTGTGGCTATACCTAGTGGGAGGCTACGGTGAGTAGATTTCACATCTACGGGGATATCGCCCGCATGGCGTTCTACGTCAGGGCTGATAGGACCTTATAGTGTTCTTTATATATATATATATATTGCATGTTCATGGTTACTAGCTAGTGCATTGCATACCTACTACACACCTCACATTGGATCATTGCATTGTAGCTCATCTATATGTGACATGACTTGATATTCATACTTGATACCTATATCACATTGGATCATTGCATTGTAGCTCATCTATATGTGACATGACTTGATATTCATACTTGATACCTATATCATATTGGATCATTGCATTGTAGCTCATCTATATGTGACATGACTTGATATTCATACTTGATACCTATATCACATTGGATCATTGCATTGTAGCTCATCTATATGTGACATGACTTGATATTCATACTTGATACCTATATCACATTGGATCGTTGCATTGTAGCTCATCTATATGTGACATGACTTGATATTCATACTTGATACCTATATCACATCACAATTACTTGTATTATTGGTAGAGATTCATGTGATTTCTGGATTTGGGAACCGTGGCCTTTTCAAATAAGTAATCATTTAAAAACCCGGTTCCCTTGATATGATATTTTGGGGCGTCACCCCGTGTTTTCTCGGTGCTAGAGGCATGTATTGAGAGAGGGCTGACCCGGACTGATGGATGCCCGATGTATTGAGAGAGGGCTGACCCGGACTGACGGATGCCCGATGTATTGAGAGAGGGCTGACCCGGACTGACGGATGCCCGATGTATTGAGAGAGGGCTGACCCGGACTGACGGATGCCCGATGTATTGAGAGAGGGCTGACCCGGACTGACGGATGCCCGATGTATTGCTAGAGGGCTCACCCGGACTGACGGATGCCCGATGTATCGCGATTGGGCTGACCCGGATTGACGGACGCCCGATATATTGAGAGAGGGATGACCCGGACTGACGGATTCCCGATATATACTTTGAGAGAGAGGGCTGACCCGGATTGACGGATGCCCGACACAGGATGTTTTGCGTGTCGATGCTAGACACGAGTATTTATGATATTTGGGTGCCGATGTTGGGCACTCGGGATTCTCAGAGATGTACAGGATTTGAGGGCCGAGGAGAGTGCCGGCGCATGAGCTATATTTTGGGAGATCTGGGTGCATTGAGAAATTGATTATATATTCCACGTTGACATTCCGTGTAGATATTATATTGCCCCTGCTCAGCATTATTTTTGTACCTCATCCTGTAGATGCATTACCTGATAGAGCATTTGTACCTCATCTGGTAGTACAGTACCGTATGGAGCACTTGCATGATTCTTGCACATACTGCTTATCACATATTGATATCATTTGTTGGCATATGATAGAGTAGCGTAGTACGTGCATACTCGCGATTACCTTTATATGTTATTTCTATTCACGAGTAGGCAACTCACCCCCGTTGTGCCACAGTGTTTGCAGGTTGCCCTTCGGAGTAGTCGCGGCAGGCTGCTTTGCATCTTTTGACACAGATACCCCCATAGTTGGTGTGCTAGCTCTTTTGCTGATAGGTGGGTTTTGTGCGGTATCTGTTTATCTTTCAGTATGTACATTGTTGTATCTAGTATTCTCCATCTACCATGTATGTATTTGACTTAGGAACAGTGTGAGGACGATGATGTATTATATTTGTGTTCTGGTGTCGAGCTCGTTGTGAGCCGGCTGTACTTGCAGTTTATTCTATCTGTGTTGTTCCCACTTGTGGATCTTGATCTTCGCTCCGGCGTCGTATATTACTATCTTGGTGATTGTTTACTTAGATTTCTTATCATGTTTAGCTAGTGCCTTCTTTAAAAACTTATAACACTATATACTTTCACTGGTTTGAATTCTGGGTTTTCGGTTCACTTAGTCGCGTTACGCTTGTAGACGTTACGTGGTTAAGTGCCGATCACGGGCCAAACTTTGGGTCGTGACAAAGTTGGTATCAGAGCGTAGATTTTACCTTTCGGAGTGTAGGATGACCCTGGTATGATGGAGTAGGTAGCTGCGGCAGGGTACCGTAGCGTGTGTATGTTCCACGGCATACTCACGACACGGTACTTCGCCTACGCGACCTTAGGACTTGTTGATTTAAATTCCTCCTTGAGTATATACATTCTTGCGATTCGATTTCCGTATCCTTATCGAATCCTGTTGTTTCTGATAGCCAATATGCCGCCAAGGACTACGAGGGCGCAGAGAGCGGCCGCGAAGGACGAGGTTCGAGTTGATTCATCTGAGACAAGGACTAATCCGAGTAGTACTCCTGTTGCACCAGGACAGATTGTTTCCCCTACGGCAGCTCAGATCGCTAGACTAGTGGTAGAGATGCAGGGCCTACGCCAGGCGATGAGCTCATTGGTAGAGGTCGTTCGAGCGCAGCGACAGATGGTTGCCACCCCTCCCAGTTGTTCCTTGCGATCATCATGCAGTATTCCGTCCCCTACATAGCACCGGTGGAGGCAGCTCCCGTTTACGAGACACGTCTTCCAGAGACCGTGAGAATTCCGGAACAGTTGAGGAATCATACTGGTATACCAGCCCAGAGCAGAGGCTTAGGACGAGGATAGTCGTTTGGCTTCCATCCCCAGGCAGGACAGCATTCAGTGCGTAGGTATTTACGATGCGGAAGCCTTCAACACCTCATCAGGCAGTGTTTCTTCACAGCACGTCAGGGTCGTGTTCTGAGACGTCGTGGACGTGGAGGGTTTGCACAGAGGGGTCAGGCTAGTAGAGGAGGAGTTCGGTCAGTCGCAAATGAAGGACAGGCACAAGTTTTCGTTTCGACTCATCGTGACGCGCGGGTATCCGATGCTGTGGTTTCAGGTACTCTTTCAGTTTGTCCTTTGTTGCACACGTATTGTTTGATCCGGATCCTTGTGCTCATATGTTTCCACGTAACCGTATGTATCCACACACCTTGTGCCGAGTTTGGGTAGAGAGTCCGGTTTGCTTGGTCAACCGCTAGTTGTGACTACTACTGCGGGGGAGTCGTTTGTTGCTAGGCACGTGTTCCGATCCTGTACCGTCCGTATCGGCGAGAGAGAGTTACCGGTCGATTTGATCCTTCATGAGATGTTGGACTTCGACGTTCTTTTGGGCATGGATTGGTTAGCCACGTGCTATGCTTCTGTTGACTGCCGCGATAAGACAGTTCGATTTTGTTTTCCCGGCAAGTCGGTTGTTGTTGTGTTGGGGGACCGTAGTGCCACCCCTCACAGTGTGATTTCTTCTGTTCGCGCTGGACAGCTTTTGCGGAAGGGATGTCAGGGATTTCTCGCATATGTTTGCGATACTAGGGCTATAGAGGTTCTTTTGGATCAAGTTCCGGTTGGTAGCGAGTTCCCTGATGTGTTCCCTGACGAGCTTCCTGGGCGACCGCCCGAGCATGATAATTCTTTCTGCATTGATTTGGTTCCTGGCACGGGGCCTATTTCTGTACCACCTTATCGGATGGCCCCGGCGGGACTTAGAGAGTTGAAGGGTCAGTTACAGGACTTGCTGGATAAGGGACTTATTCGACCCAGTGTTCTCCTTGGGGTGCTCCAGTCCTATTCGTCAAGAAGAAGGACGGCAGTATGCGTTTGTGCATCGACTACCGCCGGCTGAACAGGGTGACAGTGCGGAACATATATCCTTTTCCACGCATCGACGATTTGTTCGACCAGCTTCAGGGGGCAGGATACTTTTCGAGGATCGATTTGCGATCGGGCTACCATCAGCTGTGGGTTCGACAGGAGAACATTCCTAGGACAGCTTTCCGCACACGTTACGGCCATTATGAGTTTTTGATGATGTCGTTCGGACTCACCAACGCGCCAGCAGCATTTATGGACATGATGAACCGTATTCTCCGGCCGTATCTTGGTCTGTTCAGTATAATGTTTATTGACGATATCTTGGTGTATTCTCGGAGTAGAGAGGAGCACGAGCAGCGCCTGCGGATTACGCTGCAGACCTTGAGGGAGCATCAACTTTTCGCCAAATTCTCCAGGTGTGCCGTCTGGCTAGACAGCGTAGACTTCTTGGGGCACGTGATTACACGAGATGGTATATGTGTCGACCCGAGGAAGATCGAGGCAGTTCGGAGTTGGCCTAGACTCACGTCAGTGACGGAGATTCGCAGTTTTCTAGGGTTGGCAGGCTTTTACCGGCAATTCGTGCAGGACTTCTCTCGCATTGCTACACCTTTGACCGGGTTGACCCGGAAGGGAGTTCGCTTCGATTGGACGGAGGAGTGTGAGCACAGTTTCGCGCGGCTACGGGCTCTACTGACTACGACACCAGTGCTATCATTGCCTTCAGGATCAGGCGGATTTGTGGTCTACTGCGATGCTTCACGAGTAGGGTTGAGGTGCGTTTGGATGCAGCATGACAGGGTGAATGCGTATGCTTCACGGCAATTAAAGAAACATGAACAGAATTTCCCTACTCATGATCTGGAGATGGCTGCAGTGGTCTTTGCACTCAAGATCTGGCGACATTATCTGTATGGAGAGTCGTGCCAGATATTCACCGACCACAAGAGCTTAAAGTACATATGTCAGCAGCGAGACCTGAACCTTAGACAGCACCGACGGATGTAGTTAGTGAAGGACAACGATTGTGAGATTTTGCATCAACCAGGCAGGGCTAATGTAGTGGCGGATGCTTTGAGTAGGAGGCCCGGGGGCAGTCTATCTTGTTTGAGCGCAGTACAGAGGCAGCCGTCGGCAGATTGGCAGATCTTATGCGATAGCCGGGTACAGTTCGAGTTTACGCCGATCGGAGGACAGGTTGCGCATGTTCGTGCACGCCCACAGTTGCTTGACCGTATACAAGAGGCGCAGCACAGTGATGACCGATGCTCAGGGATCAGGACACAGATGGGACAGGACAGATTTTCCGAGTTCGTGATCGATGATCAGGGGATACTACGATTTGGAGCTAGACTGTGCGTACCAGATGCTGAGGGATTGCGGCGCGAGATTATCGAGAAGGCACATCGATCGGTATATAGTGTTCATCCCGGTTCCACCAAGATGTACCATGACTTGAGAGATGTTTACTGGTGGGACGGTATGAAGAGGGACATTGCAGATTTTGTATCGAGATGCCTGACTTGTCAGCAAGTCAAGGCTGAGCATCAGAGGCCAGCAGGAGAGTTACAACCGTTACCCATTCCGGAGTGGAAATGGGAAGAGATATCTATGGATTTCATTGTGAGTCTACCCAGGACTAGTCGAGGGTATGACTCCATCTGGGTGATCGTGGATCGTTTGACGGAAGCGGCTCACTTCCTACCGGCGAAGACGCCTTCCGGATTTTCCCAGTATGCCCAGATTTACATTGATAAGATTGTACGACTGCACGGAGTTCCGACATGCATCGTGTCCGATAGAGGCACCCAGTTTATCAGCCGGCTATGGCAGAGGCTTCAGGAGGCTTGGGCACTCGTTTGAGTTTCAGCACAGCATTCCATCCGCAGACCGACGGGCAGTCAGAGCGGACTATTCAGACTCTCGAGGACATGCTCAGAGCATGCGTTTTAGACTTCGGAGGTAGCTGGGATCATCATTTGCCTTTGTAGAGTTCTCCTATAACAACAGCTACCAGGAGACCATTCAGATGGCACCGTTTGAGGCTCTTTATGGGAAGAGATGCAGATCACCCACCT
The DNA here is from genome assembly GCA_030015575.1 of Agapanthus africanus. Lineage (NCBI taxonomy): Eukaryota > Viridiplantae > Streptophyta > Magnoliopsida > Asparagales > Amaryllidaceae > Agapanthus > Agapanthus africanus. Next base: position 571,240,332 of record JASDDO010000022.1, read on the forward strand.
GTTGGACGGAGCTCAGTGAGAGCAGTGTCTTAGGGCCACAGGTTGTGGAGGAGACGACAGCGAAGATCCAGTTGATTCGCGATAGGATGAGAGCAGCCAGAGTAGGCAGAGATCTTTACGGACCGTCGTCGGCGCAGACTTGAGTTTTCTGTTGGTGACCACGTTTTCTTGAGGGTCTCCCCAATGAAGGGCGTAATGAGGTTTGGAAAGAAGGGAAAGCTTAGTCCCAGATATGGGGGCACCATTGGAGATCCTTGAGCGAATTGGTGCAGTTGCGTATCGATTAGCCCTTCCGCCCAGTTTTCCAGACGTGCATCCCGTATTTCACGTTTCGATGCTCCGCAGACATCTTCATGATCCTTCGCATGCGATTCAGCACCCGACGATCCAGCTTGAGCGCGACCTTTCCTATGCGGAGCAGCCGGTGATGATCTTAGATCGACAAGTGAAGGAATTGAGGTCGAAAGAGATACCGTCCGTCAAGATATTTTGGCGTGGCCAGAGCGGCGAGGAAGTTACTTGGGAGACCGAGAGTGAGATGATGAAGAGGTATCCCCATCTTTTTAAAGGTGCGTATAGTTAGATTTTTAAATTCGGGGACCGAATTTCTTTAAGGGGGGTAGATTGTAACACTTTGGATTTCCGTTTGAATGTCAGTTGTGATAATTAATGATCGTATGTGTTATTATATAGGTGTTTATAGGATTATTGGTTAATTAGTAGTGTTTGCCTATTGGGAATTTTCCTTGTGTTTTTGTACACCTTACACACTTAGTCATTTTGAGACTTAGGATTTTGGTTAACATGTTAACCTTTCCCTTGTGCATGGTTCCTTTTAAATCCCCCACCATCTTATTCATATATTAACCCCATTTGATAATTCAAACTCCTAATAAAACAATGAGGTATGGGGGTAGTTAAAAGCTTGACTTTTGGACCCTTTTCTTCCCCTCTCTCTCTCTCCTCATCCCACTACAGAATTTCTGTAGCTCCAGCAGAAAAACCCTTCCATTTTCTTCACTTCTTCTTCTTCTTTTCATTCCCCTTTGATCCATAAACAAAACCCTATACATATCAACTCATTTTCTTCACAAAAGCTTGGAAAAGTGAGGTTTTTGAGGTGTTCAAAGGCAATTCTGCAAACTTAAGGGAGAAGCTGGAACTTTTGGGGTTTTGCGAGGTTCTTAGAAGGTATTAACTCATATTAGCACTTCTTTTCCTTAGACTTGTAGTATTGTTTAGCAAAAATCCCCCTTTTTGTGCATTTTTAGTGAATTTATAGGATATTTGTGATGTATAAATTAGATTGGTGTTCTCATAGTTTAGTTAGCTCCTTTAAGTGTTATTAGAGCTATTTTAACTAAGGTTTGTTTCAGATTTCAGAAAAATACCATAAAGTATCATTTTAGTGTAAAAATGTGATTTTTTAACTAGAATTGGGGCTCTGTGGAATCTGCTACTACCCGGGATGTTACAGAGTGATATTGGATTTACTGTAGCTTGTGTAGAGGGAATAGACACACCAAATCTGGGAGCCCATCCCCCTACCCAGGCCGCCGAAATGGGCACTCTGGCCGCAAATTGCGGCCAGATGGGGGTGTTTTGGGTTGGGGTTTAGGGTGTTAGGTGGCTGCTGCTATTTGTAGTGTTATGGTATATATAGTTTTGCAATATAATTCCTGTATCAAAATCTGGGGTAGAATACCTATTTTCCCGTATTTTCAACCTTTCGCGACACGCGTGATACGTGTGTGTGGGTTTTGGGTTTCTGCGTATCGCGACGCGTCGGAGTGATTTCAGACGCGTAACCACACGTTTTAGCATATCGCGCCCACGCGCGCTTGGTTCACGCACGAGTTACTGGTTCGGCTTAAATGTCGCTTTGTGTGATTTCAAGCTTACGTGTGATATATTGTGTAATTCTAGGTTCGCAGGCGAATACAGCGGACGCCGCGCAGGAGGGGAAACAGGTTGTTGGCTATACCTAGTGGGAGGCTACGGTAAGTAGATTTCACATCTACGGGGATATCGCCCGCATGGCGTTCTACGTCAGGGCTGATAGGACCTTATAGTGTTCCTTATATATATATATTGCATGTTCATGGTTACTAGCTAGTGCATTGCATACCTACTACACACCTCACATTGGATCATTGCATTGTAGCTCATCTATATGTGACATGACTTGATATTCATACTTGATACCTATATCACATTGGATCATTGCATTGTAACTCATCTATATGTGACATGACTTGATATTCATACTTGATACCTATATCACATTGGATCATTGCATTGTAGCTCATCTATATGTGACATGACTTGATATTCATACTTGATACCTATATCACATTGGATCATTGCATTGTAGCTTATCTATATGTGACATGACTTGATATTCATACTTGATACCTATATCACATTGGATCATTGCATTGTAGCTCATCTATATGTGACATGACTTGATATTCATACTTGATACCTATATCACATCACAATTACTTGTATTATTGGTTGAGATTCATGTGATTTCTGGATTTGGGAACCGTGGCCTTTTCAAATAAGTAATCATTTAAAAACCCGGTTCCCTTAATATGATATTTTGGGGCGTCACCCCGTGTTTTCTCGGTGCTAGAGGCATGTTTTGAGAGAGGGCTGACCCGGACTGACGGATGCCCGATGTATTGAGAGAGGGCTGACCCGGACTGACGGATGCCCGATGAATTGAGAGAGGGCTGACCCGGACTGACGGATGCCCGATGTATTGAGAGAGGGCTGACCCGGACTGACGGATGCCCGATGTATTGAGAGAGGGATGACCCGGACTGACGGATGCCCAATGTATTGCGAGAGGGCTGACCCGGACTGACGGATGCCCAATGTATCGCGAGAGGGCTGACCCGGAGTGATGGATGCCCGATATATTGAGAGAGGGATGACCCGGACTGACGGATTCCCGATATATACTTTGAGAGAGAGGGCTGACCCGGATTGACGGATGCCCGACACAGGATGTTTTGCGTGTCGATGCTAGACACGAGTATTTATGATATTTGGGTGCTGATGTTGGGCACTCGGGATTCTCAGAGATGTACAGGATTTGAGGGCCGAGGAGAGTGCCGGCGCATGAGCTGTATTTTGGGAGATCTGGGTGCATTGAGAAACCGATTATATATTCCACGTTGACATTCCGTTTAGATATTATATTGCCCCTGCTCAGCATTATTTTTGTACCTCATCCTGTAGATGCATTACCTGATAGAGCATTTGTACCTCATCCGGTAGTACAGTACCCTATGGAGCACTTGCATGATTATTGCACATACTGCTTATCACATATTGATATCATTTGTTGGCATATGATAGAGTAGCGTAGTATGTGCATGCTCGCGATTACCTTTATATGTTATTTCTATTCACGAGTTGGTAACTCACCCCCGTTGTGCCACAGTGTTTGCTGGTTGCCCTTCGGAGTAGTCGCGGCAGGCTGCTTTGCATCTTTTGACACAGATACCCCCATAGTTGGTGTGCCAGCTCTTTTACTGATAGGTGGGTTTTGTGCGTTATCTGTTTATCTTTCAGTATGTACATTGTTTTATCTAGTATTCTCTATCTACCATGTATGTATTTGACTTAGGAACAGTGTAAGGACGATGTTGTATTATATTTGTGTTCTGGTGTCGAGCTCGTTGTGAGCCGGTTGTACTTGCAGTTTATCTATCTGTGTTGTTCCCACTTGTGGATCTTGATCTTCGCTCCGGCGTCGTATATTACTATCTTGGTGATTGTTTACTTAGATTTCTTATCATGTTTAGCTAGTGCCTTCTTTAAAAACTTATAACACTCTATACTTTCACTGGTTTGAATTCTGGGTTTTCGGTTCACTTAGTCGCGTTACGCCTGTAGACGTTACGTGGTTAAGTGCCGGTCACGGGCCAAACTTTGGGTCGTGACAAAATACAACAGCTAAGAATTCCTTCTCAGTTGTTGTATAATTAAGTTTGGCGTCATTCAGGGTTCAGCTAGCATAATAGATTACGTGCGGCATCTTTTTGATGTGTTGTCCAAGGACAGCACCAATGGCAAAGTCGGATGCATCGCACATAATCTCAAATGGGTGCGTCCAGTCAGGTGAAGAAAGAAGGGAAGCAGAAGTGAATGAGCTTTTTAATGACTCGAACGCTGTCACACCGCTCGAGTTGAAGTCGAATGGCGTGTCCTTGGCCAGTAGAAGAGTCAAGGGCCTAGCAATCTTGCTAAAGTCCTTGATGAACCGTCTATAGAAACCGGCATTGCCAAGGAAGGCTCGGATGTCTCTGACGCATCTGGGAGGAGGGAGATTGGAAATGACCTCAATCTTCGCTTTTTTAACCTCTATGCCATTTTGCGAAATGATATGTCCTAAGACAATACCTTCGCACACCATGAAGTGGCACTTCTCCCAATTCAAAGTGAGGTTCTTGTCCTTACATCGGGTAAGGACAGCGTCGAGATGCAGCAAACACTCATTGAAGGAATCGCCGAAGATGGAGAAATTGTCCATGAAGATCTCCAGGAATTTTTCCATCATGTCTGAGAAGATTCCCATCATACACAGCTGGAAGGTAGCGGGCGCATTGCATAACCCAAAGGGCATGCGACGATATGCGAATGTGCCGAAAGGACAAGTGAATGTGGTCTTGTCCTGGTCTTTTTCGGCGATGGGAATATGATTATAGCCGGAGTAGCCATCAAGAAAGCATTAGTACGCGTGTCCGGCCAATCGTTCAAGCATTTGGTCAATGAAAGGCAGCGGAAAGTGATCCTTCCGCGTTGCGGCGTTGAGTTTTCTGTAATCGATGCATACTCGCCACCCAGTTTGGGTGCGAGTAGGGATTAAATCGTTCGCCTCGTTAGTGATGACCGTTATGCCTGATTTCATGGGGACAACGTAAATGGGGCTAACCCACTGGCTATCAGAGATAGGGTAAATGATACCACTATCCAGACACTTTACGATTTCCTTTTTCACAGCCTCCTTCATGACTGGGTTGAGTCGCCTTTGTGGATCCCTGGCTAGTTTGGCATCATCCATCAGATGAATGTGATGTTCAACGATCAGGGGACTAATCCCCTTGATGTCTGCCATGGACCAGCCAAAAGCTTTCCTATTGCTGTGCAAGACCGTAAGAAGGGCTTTCTCTTGCTCTGGAGATAGAGAAGCCGAGATGATAACAGGGAGGGTCTCGTTCTCACCCAAGTAAGCGTACATAAGGTGAGACGGCAAAGGCATGAGTTCGAGCGTTGGAGGTGAAACGATTGAAGACAAGATTGGTGAAAAGGTCTCGAACTCAAAGGATTCCAGCAAAGGTTCAAAACGAGTGTAAGCGACCGGGTTGGATGGTTCAGGTAACTCATCCGGAAATTCGAAGGATTCAAACTCGGGTGTTGAGTGGCTAAGATCACTCGAGAAAGTGAAACACTCGTAGTCATTATTGGGCGCAGAAACAGCAGCAGGTTCGAAGAGGAACGCACAAGTGGCGTTAAGGTTATCATGATCGAACAAAAACTCCTCGAATTCACACTCTTCTGGGGTGATCTCCTGGATTGAGCAAACGTCTAGTATATGAGCATTAGGTTCGGAGGGCTGATTCCCTAACCTAAAAATGTTGAGTTCAATTGTCATGTTTCCAAAAGATAGGTTCGTTGAACCATTTCGACAATTGATCACAGCATTTGAGGTTGCAAGGAATGGGCGACCGAGTATCACCGGAATTTGATTCCGGGGGTTAGCTACAGGCTGTGTGTCTAATACAATGAAATCAACGGGAAATATGAAGTCCCCAACCTTGATTAACACATCCTCTAGCTCACCCTTAGGATGGGTGATCGATCGGTCGGCTATTTGGAGAGAGCAGTGTGTGGGTTTCAGCTCTCCTACACTTAGTTGCTCATATAATGAGTACGGAAGCAGGTTAACACTGGCACCAAGATCTAATATTGCGCGGTTGATTTTCTTATCCCCAATGGTAATAGAATTCGTAGGACAGCCAGGGTCCTTCCGTTTTTGAGGTAAAGATTGGGTAAGAGCATCACTCACAGCACTAGCCAAGAAAACTTTCTTGGGTACCTGAGATTTCCTCTTTTTCGTGCATAAGTCCTTTAAGATTTTCGCGTAGGACGGGACTTGTTGGACAGCATCTAAAAGGGGAATGTTGATGTTAACCTGCTTAAACAACTCCAGAATCTTCTCCATTTGTGGATTTTTTTTATTGGACCTCAACCGGTTTGGAAATGGAACGTTTTTAAAATTGGTTGGGTCCAATGCTTGTGGAGGAGATTGTGGAGTTGGAACGGATCCCAGAGTTGGTGTTTTCGTGGAGTGAGAAGTGGGTCCGTTCAGAGCAGAAGAAGAAGAAGAAGAAGAAGAAGAAGAAGAAGAGCCTTTTGAAGAATGAAGAATAGGCTCAGAAGATGAGGAAGGAGAAGAAGAAGAAGAAGAAGTGGCTGGGATCTCATTATCCTCAATTGTTGTGCCGATGTTGTTGTGCAGCATCTTTCCCGATCTCAATGTAGTCACGACACTCACATTATGGTTCTGTTGTTCAAGAGCAACATGTACATTATGTGGGTGACCGGGATTTGGGAGTGGTTGAGATTGAAGCTTCTCCTTTTCTCGCTCGCTTAATTCCGCATTCAGCTTTGCAATCTTGGCTTCGATGGTCTTTATGCTTTGCCCGTGTGCAGCAGTGTGTTGCACCAAAGACTGAATAGACGACTGGATGTTGGCGGTGAATTGTGTCGATTGTTTAACGAACGCTTCCAGACTTCGTTCTAGCGAGGAAACCTTATCGTTGTTTGAAGGAACAAAGTTGTTTTGCGGAAAAGAATTGTTGGGTTCAAAGTCGTTCGTCTGATTTTGAAAGGGTTGGGGTTGGAAGGGCTGCTGAAACTGATGTTGAGTTTGTTGTTGCGCTTGTTGTTGCGGAGGAGGGGGCCTCTGGAAATTGTTGCCTTGGAATTGATGTTGATTCTGATTCCAAGCGAAATTGGGGTGGTTCCTCCAACCGGGATTGTAGGTGGAAGAGTATGGATCATTTCTCGGTCTATGCTGAAATGCAGCATTAACCTGATCCTGTCCTTGAGATGGTGGATTGTAAGGACACTCTTCGGTTAAGTGAGAAGGATCGGAACAACAAGCACAAATGGTACGAAGGGGAAGAACAGGGGAAGGAGCAGGAGATGAAAATTTGCTCTCTATATCTTCAAGTTTTCTCGTTATTGCAACCATTTCAGCTTTCATCGCAATAGAGACATCAAGTTGGTGAATTCCTACCTTAGACTGACCAGTAGAAGTGGAGAAAGAAGAAGAATAAGTCGGTCTGGTGCTCTCCCATTAAAGCGTTTGTTCCGCAAGGTCGTCGAAGAATTGCCATGCTTCCTCGTCAGATTTCGATAGGAAGTGGCCCTGACAAATGTTTTCCAACAACTGCTAGGTTGCTGGGTTCAGGCCCTCGTATAAGGTTTGGCAAAGTTGCCATTTCTCAATACCGTGGTGAGGGCACTGAACAAGAAGGTCTTTATACCGGTCAAAGCACTTCCAAAAGGGTTCAGTAGGAAGCTGAGAGAATTGATTGATTTCGTTACGGATCCTTGCGGTTTTATGATTCGGATAGAATTTCTTGAGAAACGCTTTCACAAACTCGTCCTAACTGGTTATAGAGTGGGAAGCAGTGCTATACAGCCACTTTTCAGCAAGATCGCACAAAGTGAACGGAATGACCCGTAGCCGTATAGCATCGTCCGACAGCTGGGTAGTTTTCATCATGCCACAAACATTTTGGAACTTGTTGATGAAGATATAGGCATCTTCAGATTCAAGCCCATGAAATTTCGGAAGCATGTTAATGAAGTGGGGCTTAATTTCAAAATTATCCCCATTGGACGGTGGAAGGGAAAGACAGGTGGGAAGTGCAGAGCGAGTGGGATGGAAACGATCATGGAGCGCGATTCGCTGTGGCGCTACGACAGGCGGTAGTGGTGGGTTATTCGCATCCATAGGAGGTGGAATCAATCCCGGGGGAGTCAAAGAGATGTTTGGATTAAATCCTGACATCGCAGAAGAAGAGGTTGGTGATGGTGAAGGTGAGGATGTATGGACAGAATTCCGGTCAACGTCGGAGTTGGCTGGCAAAGGTAAGGGTGAAAGAGGCGTGGACGGAGTTTCGACGTATGAGTCGATCGCGTAGTCGGTAGCGACTAACGTAACGCGGACTAGACGGGCGCTAGTGTCCCGAGTCCAAGCGGACATACACTAAACGAGTTTAGTATAGTCAAATCGAAGAAGGTGAGGGTAAGAAAACGACAATGGAGAAATACGATAGGTGGTGGGTGAAAAAATGGGATTTTGGCGACAAAGGGCAAGGTTTTATAAAAGTTTTTGGTTTTTGTGTTTTTTTTTCTTTTTAGCAAGAGCTTTACAGAAATATATACGGACTTACGGCTTCAAACAATCACAAACAAGATATGCACAATCACACCTAGATCTAGGGTCACCTAGGTCAGCTAGACAGCTCCTAACTGTTCCAAAGGGCTAGAAATAGGACCTCAAACCGCCTCTTCTCCACCAATTGCGGCCAGGTAAGTGCCAGGTAAGTGGGAAGCTCCCCACTACGTAAGTAGTGGTCCTAATTAAGTAACCACTTGCCTTGGACACACTTGCCTAGACACTGCAATGTCAAGATAGGATAAACGGCCGATAGATGTAACCAGTCCTCTGTCCTAATGAGCGCGAAGTCCTTAGGGCAGAGTCTAGTATTTTTTTAATTAAACAATGGTCAATGCATATGCTTTTTGTGATTTCTGGGGTCCTGGGAAGGGTGATGAAATCCCCACCCAATCTGGATTGGTTTCAAGCCCCTTAAAGTCCGTATTAATATATGCAAAGCACTAAAATGATATATAAAGAGAGCTTGTTAGGGTTAGGATTAGGTTAGTTTGAGTTAGGAGTCGCTCACTTCTTTCGTTGCCACTCTTAATATCGGTGTTACGGTTATCGGCAACAACGGGGATTGGCATGACTAGAAAGGAACTTGCGAGTATAAGCTATGATTTCCTACGCTTAGGTTCTTCCTTTTGGTGCTTGACCGTCCAATCTTGGCTCTTAGCCTTAACCTCCGGTTAATTCAACCACAACCGGTCTCACTAAAGAATCACCGCTATCATGTAGGATAGGGTACTGTAGGGAGCGGATTGTGGTTCAATTAACGGGAGTCCGAATTAAGATGTTGGGCAAGAAACGAGTGAGAGAGATTTCCTTCTCTCAAACTTTCCTTATCCTACCCTAACAAGTGGGAAAACTACTCACCCATTACAAGAAAATGGAAAATAAAACAAAGGAGGAAGATAGAAAGAAAGAGGTTAGAAGATTACAACTAGCTATTTGAGACCTCACTTTGGCAAGGATCAAGCTTAAGCATCATTTGTTGTTTAAGGATAAAGAAAAAGAGAACAAGAAAGAAACAAACAACAAATAACAACAACTAGATTAGCAAATGAAAAATACAAGGAATTATAATTAACAATCATAACAAGACAAGCATGGTAACAAAAAGAACTCTTTATTCATCACTTCACTCACAAAAGCTCACTACAAGGTTTTAATGGAGAAGAGATGAGAAGAGGAAGAAGAACAACAACATATATCCTAAAATCTAAATACAAGAATAAGCACCCTTGGCTTGGCAAGTTATGGGCTATTTATAGGCAAGAAACTGAAACCCTAGGGCCACATTTCTGACCCTTCATGAAAAGACCCATATACCCCTGAAATTTGACCAACTGACAAGCCAGCATGGCCGCGGTTTCGCGGCCTAAGCGCGCTTATGCCGCGGAACCGCGGCCATAATAGGGAGTTAGGTCTTCAATTTTTGTCGGTTTCCCCGGTTGTCTGTACTCTTCAGTGTGGTATATGTTGTTTCTCAGAATCTCTTCACAATTTTTCCAGAATTTCAGCAGATCAAAAGGTGATTTGATGTGGATCTTTTGCCATGATTTTTCTTGAGCTCCGCGTAGATATGTTGGATCTTCTGTTGACATTGAGCTTTGTGCATGAAAATGACATCGATTTTCCACTTTGTCCCTTAAACTGGTGTGCGGCAACATACGGATAGAGAGCGGAGACCCGTGTTTTATCTGTGGTTGGCTGTAATGCGGAATTTGTCGTGATTTTCCATGAATTTCACTGTTTAGAGCTGAGAACCTGCATCATGCAATTAACTTGCAAACACGGCTCAAGAGTACCTATCGATAAGCAATGTGATAAAAATTGGGCGGTATAAAAATGCAAAAATCTGATATGAACAGCGCTCAAGTTACCGGATCCCATGAAATGCTGGGTGGCCCATTCACTTTGTTGATTGGGGTTGCCTCACTTCTGGTATTGGCGGGTAACTTGCCGCGCTCGTAGGGGTCAAGGTTTTTCATTGCATAGGCTATCCATACGACCGGGGAACGTCGGGTTTCATTTGCGGCTCAAAAGAAACCCGTGGTCCTAGATTATCCGTTATTCTGTGATGTTTCTGTGATGTTGGTTATATCATGCCTGAGACGAATGTTATATATATATATTTATATATACTAGTAGATGTTGTATATGTAGGGTTACCTAGCGCGGCAGCAAGGTTTCGGGAGGCATCGTCCATGCCGTTTTCAAATTTTTGCCGAACTAAAGAACCCTAACCCAAGAATCTTAACTAGAGATTTAAACAAACTAACATGTTAACATCTTAACATCTAAGTGAATGAGGAATACAAGCTTTATAGACCGGTCCTTCATTTCAAATGCTCCGTGTAGATTTCCCTTCGCTGCGAGTAATGATCTCCCGAACTCTTGAGAGGCTCCACAAAGTGAAAGATGTAAACAAGCTCGAAGTCTCCGAGTCCGAAGATGATCTACGTCGAGGAGACTCAAGCTCATGCTACCTCTTCACTAAATTATGGTTTAGTGAAGCAAACATCCTAAACTAAATGGCTAATAGTAGAGGATGATGATGTACGAATTGGGCTTTCTTTAAATTTCTTTTTCTCACAATATTTCATCACTTAGAAAAAAAGCTAGCAAGCTTTTTCTCATAAGGAAGAAGGTGAAGAATGAAGATGAGAATGAACTCTTGAGGTGAGAATAGAAACTATGGGTGAGTTAGTGTCATACACTAACTCATGTAGAGAATAAACCATGGGTGAAAGAATAATGGTTAGGTTAATAAATATCTTTAGCAAAAACAAATGAATGGACTTAGTCAATGGTTCCACAAGCTTCTCCAAGCTCCAACCATTAATCCATTTTCCACCAATTTATGAATTACTAAAATAAATATAAACCCTTCATTATTCCAAGCATGGTGTGAGCCCCATACACCCATGAAGTATGTGGCATCAAGCATGACACAATAAAATGTACATTAATATATATCACATATATACTAAAGCACAAAGTGAGAAAAAGAATACTTAGTGAGCAAATATTAGTTAATGTAAATTAATATATCAAATATATAATTATACATTAAATTATTAAATCAACACTTGATTTAATAATCGGTCTATATCACATACAACCGACTAATATCATATGAGTCAACTTATCGAATCAACACTTGATCCGATAACCCGGCTATATCACATATAACCAACCGATATCACATATCATAGGAATAGAATGCGGTATCACATACGCACATTAGTCTCGGTCCCGCACATATGACATATGTGCTCCTACTTCGTTTCGCATGAAACAGGAAAGCTCTGTGTAGAACTCTAAAGACTCGTCAATACGCCGGCAGTAGGTGATGATCATATCAAACACCAACAAGCCGCAAACGTTCTGCTAAACGTAACGGCCACCGGGTATTGAGCGATCAGAAGATCAACAAGCAAGCCTGCTCATACTCCTGCGAATCCAATCAGTAACACAACCGTACAGTCCGGTCTCTTCGTCAAATATGTCGCTTATCACAACCTAGGGGTGGTATAACATCAGACCCAAATAGCCTGATAAGTCATGCCGATGCAAGGTCCATAACGGTTCGAGAAACTATTGATAACACTTACCAGTAGATCTCAGCAACCATGGCCAGGGATTTCTTGTTATGGCCAATCGAGCATAGCGCAACATCAACCCCTATACCGGGAGAGACGAATCCCCTCCTATCGCTCATTGCCTCCATATGACTCGGGACTGTACCTAAAAACCACCTTTTTGCACGATCTCTTGACCATGGTATGGTGGAAATCAAAGCACAGTGGGAATCACACAAGACTCTATGGCGATCTCGGGTCGACAGACTTGTTAGTGTATATGCCCTAGGGGCCATTATTGTATCATACTAGTTTGTATATTACTTAATGGAAGCTTGGGATATTCACATGTATATAACAGTCTTGCTAAACATGATAGTTTGCTACTTGGTTTTTCTATCTTAATATGTGAGTATACGTATTGATAGAGCTCTTAGGATCTTGCTTGACTACCAGCGTTGTGATGGCAGTCACACTAGTGGGGGCTGGGTAGTCTACAAGCACATCCTTATACAGGTCCCTAGTCGTAGGATTATCGAGACAGGGCATCGATACTCGGGACTAGACTAGTGTGTACGCTTCTCATCCCAGTTGGGGAGATGGTCTGTCCCACAGCCGTCAGTACGTCGTACTGGAGATAGTATGCAGGTGCTCGTTAAGTTACGAGTACTCCGGACAGGACTCACAGGGAACTGTTGGTTGGTTTTATACCAGTCGTCAGTGAACAGTTCCCAGGTGACATGAGTACAGCATAGTCCGTAGACTTGACACTGCTACTTCGCCTCGAGTGTGTCCCACTGTTCTTAGAATGCTACCCTACTACGGCTCAAAGGAGTCGTGCAAACAGGTAGCAGTTGGGTGCAGTCCCGAGCACTTGGAGGCAGTGGCGGTTAGACATTATTCCTCTCTTCCGGTATTGGGAGTTGATATCGCGCTGTATCAGAGAGCCATTGCGCAAAGTCCCTAGCCAGGGCAAGCGAGATTTGCTGCTAGGTTCCAGTAGTTTCTCAAGGTGTAATGGGCTACAAAAATTAGAGGCCATGATCTCACCAAAAGGCGCCGGATCCGCGGCCATACCTATCCAATGGCCGCGGTTCCGCCGCACTTCTGAGGATTTAGGGCTCGGGATTTTGGTGGTTAGGATCCTAACAACTAGTTTCCATATTAGAAAACTAGGGTTCTGGCTTTGTGACTATAAATAAGGACCGAGAGCCTCTTGGAAAATTTATCACACCGACGTGATCACGAAGTCTACGACGGCTCAAGAATCCTGGTTGATCATCAACAGTTCATCTATCTCCTTAGAAGAGATCGAGAAGCAAACTACCATTTTGTAATCATTTTCTAAGGTAACAAAGTGTAATTGATCTTGTTGATTAATAAAGGTAGTTGTTTTCTTATTTTATTTCTTTGTAGTTTCTCAATATGATTTCCCTCTCTATCTTTTCTTTTCCCAACATGCGCGAGTAATTCTTTGCTTGTTAGGGTTCATAGGATTAGGGTAGATTAATGGCTGATGAAGATCCTTAAACTCTTTTTACATCCTATAAAGTTTATAAACTTTATCAAAAGAATAGTTAACATCCTAATTGGGCGCGCTATCAATTCATTGATAATCACGACCATAATTAGAGATTATATTAACAATTGTTTAGGTAAATGCCAGACATGAACGAAGAACCATATCGAGATAGGGGTTAAGAGTGGGAACCGTTTTCCCTCCAAGAAACCTAATCTACATGCATCACTGTCGATCTAGTTTTAAATCTATTAAAGGATAAAAGGAGTAATCTTTAATTAATCATCCATGACTACTAAATCTTAATGAATCCTACAAGCCCCCTTTTATATAAAACCTACATCCGTAGTTAATCTATATCTATATTCTGCATCCGTGATTAACGTAGATCTAGAACCTACTACCATTTTTCACCATTCTTTATTCTTCCTCCTTTCCTAATCAACACGCCTAAATTAAGACTAAATGATTCAATGTTTCCCTGAGGACGACCCGTACTCATCTCGGTCTAGCTACACGCGACACCGTTCTGATTGCGGTTAAACTACAAACACCACTTTTTCGATCAAATCAAATGGCGCCGTTGCCGGGGAAACGTGCGTAATTTTTTATTCTTACTATTTGTGTTGAATTCTTATTCGATCTATATCATAAAAATAAACAAAACTTCAAATTGTATATTTAACAATTATTGTGTGAATTTTTGCGAGGGAATCTGGAGTCACATACTTGAGGAAACAGAGAGCCAGAGACATTCATCAAGATCCAGAGGAGCAAGGAAGGCCACGTAGAAAAAATCATCACGAGATACCTCTTTCCCGCGGCGGATCCGCGGCAAATAGGCCATATAGCGGCGGAAGCGCGGCGTAAGAGAGGAATTAGTGTTCCAAACTTCTCTGGTAAGTTTTTTAGCTCCTTATCCCTCCTCTGAAATCTAATAAAATATCTTTTCTGCAAGATTCTTTGTAAAATATCGCCGCTCAAAATTCTTTATGCAAAATTTTTGTAATTGGTTTGTTTATTCATATTTTAATAAGGACTTTAAGGGACAAGACCAAAATTAAGATTAGGTGGGGATTTTATCACCCTTCCTAAGCCCCACAAATCACAAAACAAGCATCCGCATCAACCCTACATTAATTTAAAAAATATCTAGACAAGACTCTAAGGACTGTCGTGCTCAATAAGGACAGAAGAAGGTCGTGGTTAATCTATCGCTTATCCGCATTACTTTTGTGGTGCCTTGGTAAGTGTGTCTAAGGCAAGTGGTTATTTAATTAAGGCCTGCTTTTTTCGGTGATTCGTATAGCGGATACCTCCCACTTACCTAGCACTTACCTAGCCACAAGACTAGTAAAGAGGTGGTAGAGGATTGATCATGCGGCTTGTCCTTTGGAAGTCTAGGAGCGGTCTAGAGACTTGACCTAGGTAATCTTAGTTCTAGGGTTGTTTGTGCATTTTTATGTGATTTGTCTAAGTCCGACAAACTTTTTAAAAAACAAACCATTTTTAAAAGTACACACGTTGCCACTTGCGCTAAAACCGTTTAGTGCATGCTCGGCTGGACACGGGATTCTAGTGCCTGTCTTGTCCGCGTTTCTTTTATCGACCCCAGAGTCGGTTATTCTTCATCTTCTTTCCTACCACCCACCACGACCGCGATTGACGGATATCAATCAAAATTTAACACCACTCTGCCACCGCCCGCAAGTGCACAGAATCCTCCACGCATTTCTCTCCAGGAGAGATGCTACCCTACACGTGGTCCCCTTCACACTTGTCTTTTCATTCCACCAGCCAATGGGGATAATTTCGAAATTAAACCTCATTTCATCAAACTTTTACCCAAATTTCAAGGGCTCGAGTCTGAAGACGCATACGTTTTTATCACCAAATTCGAAAACGTATGTGATTTGAAGGGTACTTCATAGCTTTCTGTGGATACTATACGTTTACGTATTCTCCCATTCACTTTGTGTGATTTAGCCGAGAAGTGGGTTTATAACACACCCGCACATTCTATTTCAACATGGGACGAATTCATTACAACATTCCTAAAGAAATTTTATCCCAATCATAAGACCGCCCATGTTCGGAGCGAAATCTTCCAATTTACCCAACTTCCCAATGAACCATTTTGGAAATGCTTTGAACGGTTCAAGAATCTTCTTTTACAATGTCCTCATCACGGAATCCATAGATGGGATCTATGCCGAATTATCTATGAGGGAATTGATCTCACGACAAAACAAATGCTTGAAACCATGTGTCAATGTCAATTCCTGTCTAAAGATGATGGTGAAGCTTGGAAATACCTAGAAGATCTTGCTCAAAACACTTTACAATGGGAAAGTGTTAGTCAACCATTGTCTAGAGAAGGTATCAATCAGTTCGATGTTTCCATCACAATGAAAGCCAAAATGGCCGCAATACAAAAGAAACTCGACGCTATAGAAAACATAATTTCTTCAGCCTCCCTAACCCAATACACACATCCCAAAACCGTGTGTGGTTTCTGTTCAAACCCATCACATTTGACGGAAGAATGTCCTTTGAATGTACCGTTTCAAGGTCAAGAGCACACTAATGCTGCTTTTCAGCAGCAAAGACCTGGAAACGATCCTTCTTCTTCCACTTATAATCAAGGTTGGAGGAATCACCCTAATGTTTCTTGGAACCAACACCAAACTCAAAATACGGTTCCAAACCCAAATGACTTTCAAAGGGTCCCTCCACAGCAACAACAGGCACCACAACTGAGTCAGCACCCCTTTCAACCGCAACCTTTACCAAACCCGGCCAACAACTTTGATCCTCCTTCTGCCGGTACCGATAAACCCTCTGCACTCGACATGTTCATTGAACATTCCATGCGAACGAATGACATTTTAACGTCTTCTATCCATACGTTAGTGCAAAACACTGTCTCCCACGGTGAGAGTATCAAATTGATAAAAGCACAAATTGTACAACTGACTGCAGCAATGAGTGCTAGAGAGAAAGGGAATCTTCCAGCTCAACCCCTACCTGATCCTGGGTGTTCACGGTATAATGTGAATGCACTTACCATGTTGAGATCTGGAAGAGTGCTGGATAAACATGTGGGTGAACAGATTGAAACTGATATTGAGGAACAAATTGAACCCCCGGATTCCACTTCCACTTCTACTTGTTACCCTATTTCGTCTAGTTTACCTTTTTCTTCCGAGCCTATTCTCCATTTCCCCAAGGCTCGAACACTCCACCCACTTCATCCTTTCCACCCCCACAAACTTCTCCACATACGTTGAACTCAACACTTATTGATAAAGCTCCATTTCAAGATAGATTGAGGTCCAACAAACCGAATGCACAAATAGAGAAGGTTGTGGAAATGTTTAAGCAAGTTAACGTAAATATTCCTCTCCTAGATGCTATACAACAAGTTCCAGCTTATGCGAAAATACTTAAGAACTTGTCCACTAGGAAGAGAAAAACTCAAGTGCCGAAAAAAGTTTTCATATCGAGTAATGTAAGCACAACTTTTACACAGCAATTACCCGAGAAACGTAAGGACCCTGGCTGTCTTACAATCTCTATTTCTATTCGGGGTAAAAATATCAATCGTGCTTTACTCGATTTAGACGCTGGTGTTAACTTTCTTCCTTATTCTGTGTATGAGCAATTGGGTATCAGAGAATTAAAACCATCGCAATGCACTTTACAGATGGCCGATCGATCTATCACCAAACCATGGGGTATGTTAGAGGATGTGTTGATAAAAGTCAAGGAATTTATCTTCCCTGTGGACTTTATTGTTCTAGATACACAACCTGTAGCACAAACCCACGGAACCAAATTCCGGTGATTATGGGTCGACCTTTTCTTGCGACTTCCAACGCTGTAATCAATTGTCGAAACGGTTCTATGACCCTATCCTTCGGGAATAGGTCAATTGAACTTAACATTTACAAGTTTGGAAGTGAAGCCTCCGAACCTCATGCTGGAGTATGTTCTGTCGAATTAATGGATGTCGACAGCAGCGAATTTGAATAGCTTCATGATACTGATCTAGACTCTTTTCATTGGTTTTTGTTTGACACGGATATGTATTATACACATACGGACCCTTCTTTCGAGTTTTCCGGGTCAACATCTAACGCTTGTTCTGAACTTTTCATGGAGTCTGAGTATCATCCCGTTCTTTCCAATGACATTATTCTTCGGGATATCGATGAAAGCTTCGCTGATGAACTCGTATTTTTAGAAAACACGGGTGTTGAGATGAATCAACTCCAAAACAAAGAAATTGAACCTCAACCCCTTCTTCTTGACAATTACAAGAATGCGAGTAATCCATCATTATCACTGTGTCGTCTCTCCAAATTGAGACGTAAACCCTTTCCATCACACCACTTATCTCTTCCCCACATCTTCCTGGCTCTGTACAACATGTAATTCCACCAACCGGTGCATTTCATCGATAAAATCTTCTAGTGTTCGGTGTTGACTTTCGGTCTATGTAAAGCTTTGCATTGACCAATAACCCCCCCCCCCCACTTATGATTTTAAAAGCTTAACAGTGTTTAACTCAAGTTTAGGGGGGTATTTTTTTGGCTCTTGAAAATAAAATTTTTATACAAAATGGTGAGTCAAAAATAAGTTCGGGGGATGATTTTCATGTTCACCTATTCATTTCCCCATTAATAACTTTTCCTCCCAAGCTTACAGGTTTTTAGATTTAACAGACGGTAATAGTGAGGACACTATTGTAAACAAGTTTGGGGGAGATTTGTGCTTATTTATGCATCACTTTGCATCATACTTTGCATAAGCACAACATTTTCAAAAAAAAATTCAAAATTTTTCTTTCTAATAAAAGATTAGAAAGTGAAAAATTACATCTAAAAGATTAGAAAAGTTTAAGAAAATCAAGAGAGTTAGATGTTTTCATAAACGAACTAGTAATAAGTAGTTATGAGCCGTTGTCCCAAGGGTTTGTAAGATGAAAGAAGTCACTAATCCGAGTATAAAAATAAGTCTGAAAAATAGTTCCTATTCAGGAGGCCTAACATTTGAACGTTGATACCCTACTATACGCACTTACACACGTCTTGAAACTCGGGATAGTAGAGGATACCTTGAAATGCCCTTGTCTAAAAGCCAAAGTACAAAAATTATAAATGAAGCAATAAAATATAAAATGGTGAAGAAAAATGAACACTAGTCTTGTAATCACTAAGGCAGCATAAAAAAATATAGCTAGGGTGCTTCATCACCTAGTGCCTTAGACAAACTGATTTGGGAGTCACTGCTAAGACTTAGGTGTTGCAAGACGAGAAAAATACTAAATACACATAATATAGAAAGCACATGAGTAATCGGTCGGTTAGTACCTCAAGAAGTATTAACGGTCGCATGAAAAATGTGTGAGCAATTCCATCTAAATATTCACCAACTAAAAAAAAGTACTGAGGTAGATGGACAAGAGTATGATAGCTTGAATTGAATTCTCCGAGTGTAAGGATGTCCTTTACACGCACGTAGGGGTATGTGATCAATGTTTGGAAAAAAGGTAGGAATGAAGACTAAAGGCGATGTTTTATTGAGGGATGATGTGATTTCCAATATTTTTTCACGACCATTAAGATATGGCTCATAGCAACTGAAAAGCCGGTATAGTTGGAAACTCTTATTTTCAAGTTATTTCTTTTATAGTTCTTATCTTTATATGTGACTTTCACTATCTTTCTTTTATTATAGGATTTTGTGGGTGTAATCTACTGAAAACCCTCAGGAGACAACACTCCTCCTACTAGGGACACCTAGAGGTTTAATGTCTTGTTGCACGTGCTCAGTGCAATCGTGTTGCCTACGAAAGTGCGATACTAGGTTTTTCTTTCTTTTTCTCCTTCTCTTGAATAACTAGTTTGCTCGGGACAATCAAACTTAAGTTTGGGGGTATTTGTTCAGTTGATAAAACTGCACTTTTAATAAGATATTTTCCTTACTATTTTTATATAATAAAAGGTGTTTATTATAAATATGACACATATGAGGGTTTATCTGTAAAAATACTATTTTAATGTGTTTATATATTATAATTAACATTATGAAGGAAAATGTAAGCATATAATATTCATGTAATATTTGGTCTATTTAAATATGCTTACCTTATTAAATATCTTTGACGAATTCTCTTAAAACTAAAATATCATGACAAATGGTTAAGATAATATCTCAATAAAAACAAATTCTACCAATATCATTTATTGAGATAATTGTGCAGGAATTATATCATGACTGAAATCAAGGAAATCCGAGTTGGCAAGATCAAATCTGCCGAAGATATTCAAGTAAATTGAAGAAACTAATTCTGGCAGAAACACAGAAAAGAATTTTAATGTCTAGATACTCAAAAGATCACCAAGTGGTACAGATATGAAGCTACAAAAATTAGAGGCCATGATCTCACCAAAAAGCGGCGGATCCGCGGCCATACCTATCCAATGGCCATGAGGATTTAGGGCTTGGGATTTTGGTGGTTAGGATCCTAACAAATAGTTTGCATATTAGGAAACTAGGGTTCTGTCTTTGTGACTATAAATAAGGACCGAGAGCCTCTTAGAAAATTTATCACACCGACGCGATCACGAAGTCCACGACAGCTCAAGAATCCTGGTTGATCATCAACAGTTCATCTACCTCCTTAGAAGAGATCGAGAAGCAAACTACCATTTTGTAATCATTTTCTAAGGGAACAAAGTGTAATTGATCTTGTTGATTAATAAAGGTAGTTGTTTTCTTATTTTATTTCTTTGTAGTTTCTCAATATGATTTCCCTCTCTATCTTTTCTTTTCCCAATATGCGCGAGTAATTCTTTGCTTGTTAGGGTTCATAGGATTAGGGTAGATTAATTGCTGATGAAGATCCTTAAACTCTTTTTACATCTTATAAAGTTTATAAACATTATCAAAAGAATAGTTAACATCCTAATTGGGCGCGCTATCAATTCATTGATAATGACGACCACAATTAGAGATTAGATTACAATTGTTTTGGTAAAGACTAGACATGAACGGAGATCCATGTCGAGATAGAGGTTAAGAGTGGGAACCCTTTTCCCTCCAGGAAGCCTAATCTACATGCATCACTGTCGATCAAGTTTTAAATCTATTAAAGGATAAAAGGTGTAATCTTTAATTAATCATCCATGACTACTAAATCTTAATGAATCCTACAAGCTCCCTTTTATATAAAACCAACATCCGTAGTTAATCTAGATCTATATTCTGCATCCGTGTTTAACGTAGATCTAGAACCTACTACCATTCTTCACCTTTCTTTATTCTTCCTCCTTTCCTAATCAACACGCCTAAAGTAAGACTAAAAGATTCAACATTTCCCTGAGGACGACCCGTACTCATCTCGGTCTAGCTACACGCGACACCGTTCTGATTGCAGTTAAACTACAAACACAACTTTTTCGATCAAATTAGCGCGCCATATCTCATAGCGTGCGATACCTCCGCCCCGATACACCGTTGTGCTGTGGTGTATACGAAAGAGTAAGCTGAGAGAGAATCACATTCTCTTTTAAATAATCCAGGAACTCCATGCCGAAGTATTCTCCTCCTCGATCAAATTGAAGGACTTAATACTTATACCCTTCAAGTTCTTAACTTCAACCTTATATTCTTTGAATTTCTCAAAAGTTTCAGAATTGTGTTTCAACATGAACACATGTCCGAATCTTGAGTCATGATCAGTGAATATAATGAAGTACGAAGAACCAGCCTTGGCATTTGTAGACATAGGACCGTATACATCATCATGTATTTGTCCCAAGAGTTTAGTAATTCTTTCTCTGTTTCCAGTAAACGGAGTATTGGTTATTTTACCTTTGAGACAAGACTGGCAAGTATCTTAAGATGAAAATTCGAACAGATTCTCATGTTCATCCTTATGCAACTTAGCTGGCCATGTCGCATTGATATCACCTAGTCTACAATACCACAAGAAGGATTCGTTCATTTCTGAACTATTCCTCTTGTGTGTGTTCGGTATACTTTGAACTGTGATTTGATTTAGAATGTATATGCTATTATATAACGTGCCTGATCCAATCAACTCTTGATTCAGGAAAATGTTCACAGCGTTATCCTCCAATACAGAATTATATCCTTCTTTAATTTATTAAAGAAACCGATGTAATGTTGTATATCAGGTTCGGTATGTAATAACATTCGTTCAGAATCAATGTATTAATACAAGGTGATATTTGCCAACTGATTTGGCTGCAACACTTGCACCATTCTCTACATTTAGAGACATATCACCCATTTCCAGTTCTCTACCTTTCTACAGCCCATGTAACATATTACATATGTGGGGTCCTGATCCGGTATCACATACCCAGGATGTAGAGGATACAGAGAAACAGTTCTCGATCATGAACACACCCGAAGAAGATGCATCAACATGCACTTTCTTCGAATGGGTAGCATAGGAATCCAGATATTCCCCTATTTCCTGTTCAGACTCATAACAATTATAAGAAAGAACAGAACTGTCACGCCCCGCTTCCCAGAGTACGCTAAAATGAGCACTTGACATAGCCAACCATGCTACCTGTGGGTAGGAAGTATCCATCCACAGTCATATTACGGTTGTAGAGATATCAAGAACAAAATAAAACTATCTAAAACATGTCCATAATCCAAGATAGCATGAGTCAAGAATAATAAAATGCGGAAGCGAAAGATCCAATACAAATAACTGGAAAGTATGTCCCATAATGCGGGCTCACATCAGGAAATAAATGCAGGAAGAAAAACTAACTACTGCTGACACTCACAGCTCAGCCTGTCGGCTGAAGTACTCCTGCTCAGACTGCGACAGCGGTACAGAATTTGGGCCAAGCAAAACCCAGACGTCAGCGCGTCAAGTCATCAAATAATACCATAAAAACAGGGTAACATGCAATGCATATAAACATGAATAAAGCAAGGGTAACAATAGTATAAATCAGAGCAGTGCAGTGGGTAAACTAAACTGTTTATCAGGTTTCCTGTTCTAAAGCCTTTGAAACCAAATTGATGAATCATCGATGTAACTCAATAGTATCCCGTACATACCCGGGACCACGGACCCAGATTCTCAGGCTGAAACCGAGACATGCCGCTAGGCATCAAACAGGAATGTGTGCAGATGAATAATGTCAGCATCATCATTCCAAGGCTGGCCTAGCCTAAAAACTGATCAGAACAGGTAGCGAACTGTTGAGTTACAAGTCAGGTTTTACCTTTGATTTCCCCATACCCCCAAGTTATAAGTGTAAGTCAAGTCAGGTATCCCGTAATCAAGAAACTAATGCCCACACAGGATCAGGTAAACAGGTTTGTCTGGATAGACAACAGGAACGGTCCATGAGGACTACATGTCAGGTTTGTTGTCATTAGACACAAGATCAGGTAACGGGTCAGGTCATGGTACATCAGGTCAAGTCAAGCAGTATACGGTACCATATCGGGTCAATCAATATGTATATAGCAAGTCAAGTCAAGATGTAAACGATATCATAGGTGTGCTCACAATCAGTTACATAATCAAGCATGGTTATCAACAGCTTGATCTAAGCAATGAATTAAGCAATAGGTAGATTCATTCAATTAGTAGTACAGTTATTAGTTGTGTCACAGAGATGATTTCAACATTATAAGAATGCAGTATGACAATTATGGCCATCTAATCATATTAACAAGTTTAAGACTTCATGGATGCAATGATATATATATATATATATATATATATATATATATATAGGTTCCAAGTTTGAAAGATAAAATGATATATAACAATATTGAACACGAAAAAGAGAAATGATCGTACCAAAGTTAAATTTATAGGTTTAGGGTGTCATTAATGTGTACGTAAATATTGTTTAGCATGTAGCAAGGGGTACTTGCCTCGACGGGTCGCGAACCGGGAAAACGGAACGTAAAACGTCGGCGGGGAAAACTCGCGACGGGCACATGGTTCACGGAATGAACCCAAACGACGAACAGTGGAACCACACGGGTCGGGGTACCACGCTGGAACGTCGGGACACGTCGCCGGCACGGCCGGATTCCGGCGAGACACAAAACAGTAAACGATCAAGAATGCAACAAGAAAAGAAAAGAAAAAATACAGAAGGTGGGAAGGAGGATAGAGAAGGGAATGCTCACGAGTATCTGTGGGGAGGCTGTGGTCGTCGATCATGTCGACGGTGCTCCGGCGGTCGGCCTACGACGATAGCGACGGAAATCTACGGATCAATAAAAAATATGAACCGAGAAAAGAAGAAGGAAGGAGAAAAGAGGAGGAGAGAAGAAGAAGCTTACTGAGGGGATGCACGAGGCCGGGGGGGCGGATCGAGATCACCGGCGGCGATCCCACGAGGGGGTAGGCGGTGTGCAGGCGGTGTGCAGGTGGTGTGCAGGTGCTCGGGAATGAGGGGAGAGGAGGAAGGAGGTGCAGTGGCTGCGACGAGGGCGAAGAGGCGAGAAGTCCGGTGGTGATGGCGTCAGCGTTGGGCTACGGCGGCGAGGGGTGAGGCGGCTAGGGTTTTGGTGGGGTTGGGTTCGTGCAGGAAAAAGAACTTGAGGGAAAAAGGAATTTATATATAGAAGAGAGAGAGATATAGGGAGAGAGAGAGAGACGGGGAGAGAGGAGAGAGGAAAAAGCGAGAGAGAGAGAGAGGGAGAGGGAAAGACGGGGAGAGAGAGAGCGAGAGAGAAAGAGATGGAAGGTGGGGCCCACGGGATTAAGGAGGAATGTGATTGGCTGGGATATGAATATATGTGGGTTTAGGAAGATTAATAAAAGATTTAGGGAAAAATCTATATGGTTAAGTTTATATATATGACAGTTTTAAAAATATATTAGAAATTGAGATTTTGGCGCAAAATAAAACATTTTCAAATCGCGCCCGGGTCGGGTCCAAAAATTTGAAATTGAAATAAGAAAATTTTAGGCGGGATCCAAAATTTAAAATGAAGTATTTTACAATCAAAAAGCATACCCCTAAGACGGACACACGTACGTGCGCGTAGCCGTCCAAACTCGCCCGTTTCACTGAACGGGACGCGAACACGATGCATGGACGCTACAACAGGGTTAGGGGTGTCAAGTAGGCCATGATGAATATTTTTAATTTTATTTTAGATGCCTGATCAGTCGAAAATACTATATTTTTAACACGGCAATTTCCCTATCTTTTGCACTCATCTAGAAGTGTTCGGCATTCATACTATAAATATTAGAAAATCAGTCGTTAAATATTAGATTGCATGTGTTAGACTCTAAAACCGGCACTATAAAGGAAATCGACTGCATTTCATGGCATCGCATCATCCCTATATTGCGCGACACTTGTTTCAAGATTTGTGCAGGAAATTGCCGGATCAAATGAAGCTTATATAATACACCAACTCCAAGTTTTGAGATCTGGTAGCAATCCAAAGGGAAAAATACAATTCAACATACCAGATAAAGCCCCAAACATCAGCCCAAAGCAGAACCAGAAGTTGCAAGCCATGAAGCCAACACTTGGCCACGGAACCGCGGCCGGAGCCGGCTTGCGCCGCGGTTCCGCGGTGGTATAGCCACGCCAGCACTTCAATTTTTCTTTATTACTCCTATCTCAGTGGCTACAGCTCAGAAATGTAGTTCAAGTTCCAGAAGACTCCAGAAGCTTCTGCCTGTTCAGCAAACTAGGGTTTCTAAGCTTAAACAATCCTAGCTTAAAGCCTAAGCTAAGCTCCTAACAAACTTTTGGAGGGAATTGTAATTTCAAAACCTAGACCTGCGGTTTGGAAAATCTATAAATAGAAGCCTAGACCTAGGGTTAAGGGATCTCAACTTAGCATCTAGATATCTCATAATAGATCTCTACTTCTTCAATCTCTAATCTTGCCCTCTTACACCTTCTTCCACAAGTCTAGTGACAAGACTTGTGCGAAACCCTAACCCTAATTCCAATCCAAAGCCAAGACCCCGAGTACCAAATCAAGCAAGAAGCCCTTCAACCTTTTAGGAGCGGAGCCGATCTTCAACAGAGCAAGTGGTCCAAGCCGATCCACGACTGACGGAGACAAGCGAAGCCAAATCAAAAATCAAGTTCTTCCTTTTGTAGTTCTTGGGCGACTGTAATGAAATTGTTGATATAAATAAAAGGTGAAATTCTTTAATCTTGTTTTCTTTAAATTCTTGCATCATGATTCGATCTCAATTTGTAATTGTAGTTCTTGTTTTGATGTTTGAGTAAAACTCCGCTCGTCGACGAGTCGAGACGATCAATAGAATGATGATGTAACAAATCTTAGAACGATTCTTTAGTCCTACGAGTTTTGTAAACCCTAGCAAGTTCAAGAATCTATGGCCTAGTTTCGTTGCGATGCTTTCTTGATTGTTATCGCTCAAAATTAGGGATCTACGATCGTTTCTTGAATTTACTAGAGGCTAGAAATTGAATGATATCGACGAAAGAACAAGGGATAAAAGATGAAACCCTAGTTTCACTAGAAATCCCTAACTCTCGTCGATCATCATCGATCTAGTATCAACTCTTCGAAGGACAAGAATACGTCATCTTGAGATTACATCACATCTATAGATCCGATCAATTCCTACGAGCCTCATTTAGATTCTTGATATTTGGTTGGAAAAATCATCGAAACTCGATTCTCGATTGTTTATCATTTTCTTGATTCTTGATTAGAATAGTGACACTTGAATCCATCGATAAAATCTTGAATCATGTTTTCTTTTCTTTTCTATTAACTTTTCAATTCAAATAAATCAAACATACAAACGAATCGCACAATCCCTGTGGACGATCCACACTCGCTAACGATCTACATCCGACACCGTAGTTGATTGCGATCAAATAATTCTTTGATTGTGAATTTTATTCATTTTCTAAATACCGATACAAAGAAACTTATTCGAGTTACACGACACAATCGGAATTTATACGATCAATCAAATGGCGCCGTTGCCGGGGATCGCGTGCTAATTCGTTTTATATTGAAATTTAAATTGAAAGATTTATTCCATTGTAATTTTTGTGATCAAAATTCGTGCAAAACCCTAAACGATTTGTTGTGGTTCATTTCAAGGAGATCTGGAGATTGCTGAGAAATTGGAAATTTTTTTGGAGAATTCCAGAGGACTCAGGGAGTAGACAGGAGCTCTCTGTACAATTTTTGTGCAAGTTACTGTTCATACCGCGGCGGAAGCGCGGCATTAGGCAGCTATTGCGGCGGAACCGCGGTGGTCTTGAAGCTTCACTGCACGGAAATTTCTCTGTAAGCCTCTATCTTTCTTATCTCTTACCTCATCTGCTCCAATTAACATTTCCTGCAGGTTTCTTTGCAAAAATAATCGCAGCGTGCAAATTGCAAAAATTAAATTGTGCTTGTTTTGATTCTTGTAGTTGTTTGCATAATTAATACGGACATTAAGGGGCAAAGACCAAATCCAGATTAGGTGGGGAGTTCATTAACCTTCCTAAGCCCCGAAAACCGCAAAACTTGCATCCGCATTTTACCCCAATTAACTAAAAAAGATCTAGAGATGACTCTAAGGACCGCCGCGCTCAGTTAGGACAGAAGAAGGCCGTGGGTAATTCATTGCTTATCCGCGTTTCTCTTGTGGTGTCTAGGCAAGTGTGTCGAAGGCTACTGGTTACTTAATTAGGCCCACTACTTACGTAATGGAGAACCTCCCACTTACCTGTCACTTACCTGGCCACAGGAGAGACAGAGAGGCAGTGGAGGATTTATCCTACGTCTTGTCTTCTGGCAGTTAGGAGCGGTCTAGAGATCTGACCTAGACGACCCCTAGAATTAGGGTTTTTGTGTGCTGCATTTGTTGTGTTGCATCATTCTTTCAAAAATCCGTCCACTTTTTCAAAACAAACACCGCATTCATTGATTACCCCTAATTATAAGTCAACGCTGCCACTTGTACTAACCCTTTTTAGTACAAGATAGGCTGGACACGGGATTCTAGTGCCCGTTTAGTCCGCGTACCCTTTATCGACTCCGAAGTCGGTATTTCTCCATTTACTTCTTCTTTACCCACTACCACACCCACATCGATGGATCCACCTACATCGAACTTCTTTAACCCTAATCTGCCGCCGTCCGTTGGTACGCAGAATCCACCTCGCATCTCTCTCCAAGAGAGGTGCTATCCACTTCGAGGTCCTCTTTCGACCTGCTTATCCATTCTACCAGCCAACGGGGATAATTTTGAAATTAAACCCCAATACATCAACCTTTTACCCAAATTCCATGGACTCGAGACTGAGGACGCTTACGTTTTCATTAACAAATTTGAAAACGTATGCGCAATGATGGGTACGTCACAACTTTCAGTGGATGATATGCGTCTACGACTTCTTCCATTTACTTTGTGCGATATAGCCGAGAAGTGGCTATATAACACTACCGCACACTCTATCACGAATTGGGAAGAATTCGACGCGGCATTCCTTAAGAAATTTTACCCAATGCAAAAGACAGCTCGAATCCGTAGCGAACTGAATCAATTCACCCAGCTCCCTACTGAACCATTCTCTAAATGCTTTGAACGTTTCAAGGATCTATTGGTTCAATGTCCTCATCACGGCATCCCGAGATGGGATCTTTGCCGAATCATTTATGAGGGAATTAACCCAAACACTAAACAGAATCTTGAAAACATGTGTCAAGGTACTTTTATGACTAAGGATGATGGGGAAGCTTGGAAATTTTTAGAAGAGTTTGCTGAAAAATCAGTACAGTGGGAGAGTGGAACCCAACAATTGAATAGGGGTGGCGTACACCAAATAGATATGTCCATAGGTGTTCGACCTGAGATGGCAGCAATGCAAAAGAAGCTCGACGCTATGGAATACAAATTTTCTGCAGCCTCCCTAAACCCAATGCCGCTCCCCAAAACTGTATGTGGCTGCTTTTCTGATCCGTCTCATTTAACGGAAGAATGTCCATTAAATTCTGCGTTTCAAGGTCATGAGCATACAAATGCCATATTTCAACGACCTAGAAACGATCCATATTCTTCCACGTACAATCACGGTTGGAGGAATCACCCGAATTTTGCTTGGAACCAACAACAATCTCAAAACACGGTTCCAAGCCAAAATAATTTCCAAAGGGCTCTTCCACCACAACAGCAACCACTTCAACTTACTCAGCACCCCTACCAGTCACAAAATTTCCAAAACCAGGTCAACACTCCTGCACAGTCTAATCCTATGCAGTTGTCCTGTTCTGACGAATTCTCTCAATTCACTCAAACCATGAAATCACTCTTGTCAAATATCATAGAGGTTTCGGCTGAGGTTAGAACTTCCGTCAGTGAGATAAAGAAAAACTCAGCGTCTCATGCTGAGAGTATCAGATCGATGGAAGCTGAAATAGCACGACTTAAAGCCTAAATGAGTGCGAGAGGAAAAGGGAAACTTCCCTCTCAACCCCTACAGAATCCTGGGCATTACAATGTAAATGCCGTCACAACGTTGAGATCGGGAAGAGTGCTGATCAATCATGTCGGGGAAGGAATTGATGAAATTTAAAATCCTATCAATAACACCCCGGCTGAGACCTTTCCTCACACACACACTTCTACTTCTGATCCTTGTTCTTCTACCCCACCACCTTCTCGCGAGCCTATTCTCCAGTTCCCACTAGGCTCGACACCACAGCCCAACCCTTATAGTTCTCCACAGACGGTCCCCACACCTCTTTTGGGATCTCGTCTATCCCCTCTTCCTTCTTCTATGATGGACCCGACGCTTATTGCGAAAGCTCCTTACCCGAATCGGTTAAGGGGTAATAGAACGAGTCCTCATATGGAGAAAATTATGGAAATGTTCAAACAGGTTAACATCAACATCCCGCTCCTAGATGCGATTCAACAAGTCCCCGCATTTGAGAAAAATCTTAAGGACTTGTGCACTAGGAAGAGAAAGACTCAAGTGCCGAAGAAGGTCTTCATGTCTAATAATATTAGCACTGCTTTTATTCCCCAGCTACCAAAGAAACGAAAGGACCCAGGATGTCCTACAATATCGATTTCTATTGGGCGTAAAAACATAAATCGTGCTCTTTTAGACCTTGGCGCAAGTGTTAACCTACTTCCATATTCTGTATATGAGTAATTAGGGATTGGAGAGCTGAAACCTGCTCACTGCACTCTCCAAATGGCAGACCGTTTAATCACCAAACCAAGGGGTGAACTAGAGGATGTGTTGATAAAGGTCGGGGAATTTGTATTCCCTGTAGACATCATTGTGCTCGACACACAGCCTGTAGCAAACCCCCGGGGCCAAATTCCGGTGATTCTGGGTCGTCCTTTCCTTGCCACTTCCAACGCTGTTATAAAGTGTAGAAATGGTTCAATGAACTTATCATTTGGAAATATGACCATTGAACTAAATATCTACAAACTTTGAAGTCAGCCATCAGAACCCTCTGCTCATATTCTAGATGTTTGCTCTGTCCACGAGATCGCTCCCGATAGTTGTGGAGCTGAGGAACTTTGCTTTACTGATCTCGACGACATTACCACATCTCTGTTTGACTTTACACAAGATCTTAGTAAGGACACTTTTCCTACACTTGAGTCCTGCACTCCTGATTTT
Organism: Agapanthus africanus; assembly: GCA_030015575.1. Classification (NCBI taxonomy): domain Eukaryota; kingdom Viridiplantae; phylum Streptophyta; class Magnoliopsida; order Asparagales; family Amaryllidaceae; genus Agapanthus; species Agapanthus africanus. The sequence goes on from JASDDO010000022.1 coordinate 571,270,587, forward strand.
TCTCCACCCGAGTCTGTATCTTTCACAGGCTCTGAGCTTCTTTGTAAATCCAAAAATCACTCTATGATCCCTCCTTCTATCATTTCTCCGCCCGAATTAGATCTCAAAATTTTACCTTCTCATCTTAAATATACTTATTTAGGTGAGAAGGAGTCTTTACCGGTTATAATATCCGCTTCTCTAGCATTAGAGCAAGAGAATGCACTTTTATCGGTATTGAGATCTAACAAAGAGGCGTTTGGTTGGAGTATGGTGGACATCAAAGGGATTAGTCCCTTGATAGTTGAACATCACATACATGTGATGGATGATGCTAGACCAACCAGAGAACCACAGAGACGGTTGAATCCCGTCATGAAGGAAGCTGTAATGAAAGAGATCGTCAAATGCCTAGATAATGGTATTATATACCCCATCTCCGATAGCAAATGGGTGAGTCCTATACATGTCGTTCTAAAGAAATCCGGCATCACTGTTATAACCAATGAGGCCAATGAGTTGATTCAGAGACGCGCCCAAACTGGGTGGCGTGTATGTATCGATTATAAAAAAACTCAATGCTGCCACGAGGAAAGACCACTTTCCTCTACCATTCATTGATCAAATGCTGGAACGCTTAGCGGGACGAGTGTATTATTGTTTTATGGACGGATACTCAGGTCCCCATCTCCAAAAATGATCAAGATAAAACCACTTTTACTTGTCCTTTTGGTACCTTTGCTTACAGTCGCATGCCCTTTGGGCTATGCAATGCTCCCGCTACCTTTCAGCGGTGTATGATGGGGATATTCTCTGATATGGTAGAGAATTTTCTGAAGATCTTTATGGACGATTTCTCGATTTTTGGAGACTCTTTTTCTGATTGCCTATCGAATCTTGACGCTGTTCTTACTCGTTGCAAAGAGAAGAATTTAACTTTGAACTGGGAAAAATGCCATTTCGTGGTCCAAGAAGGAATTGTTCTTGGACATGTTATTTCACAGAAAGGCATTGAGGTTGACAGAGCTAAGATAGATGTCATTCAAAACCTCCCTCATCCCAAAAGCGTCAAAGATATTCGATCTTTCCTTGGCCATGCGGGCTTTTATAGAAGATTCATTAAGGATTTTAGCAAAATTGCTAGACCTTTAACTCTTCTCCTGGCCAAGGATACTACCTTCCATTTTGACTCGGACTGTGAGACAGCTTTCGACTCACTTAAACACCCACTCACTTCAGCCCCTGTTCTATCGTCTCCAAATTGGGACTACCCCTTTGAGCTGATGTGTGACACATCTGATTTTGCAGTAGGTGCATTCTTAGGACAGCACATCGAAAAGATGCCACACGTAATATACTATGAAAGTAAGACCCTGAATGATGCACAAATCAACCATACGACCACCGAAAAAGAACTTTTAGCGGTTGTATTTGCATTAGAAAAATTCAGGCCTTACTTAATTGGCTCACCTATAGTTGTGTATACTGAACATTCCGCCTTAATACATCTTCTGGCGAAGAAAGATGCAAAAGGTCGACTAATACGTTGGATCCTTCTGTTACAAGAATTTGATATTGTTATCAAAGATAAGAAAGGATGTGAGAACGTAGCAGCCGACCATCTTTCACGCATCTCTTCTTCCCCTGTGACCCTGCCGATCAATGATTCGTTTCCTGACGAACAACTCTTGAGCGTATCCAATGAACCTTGGTTCAGGGATATTGTGAACTATCTTGTCACGGGACTTATACCTAGCGATTGGTCGAAATAGGACAAATACCGTTTTCTTTCCCAAGTAAAACACTTTTACTGGGATGATCCATATTTGTTTAAGTATTGTCCTGATCAAATCATTCGCCGGTGTGTCCCGAAAGAAGAGTTCAAGAGTGTTCTTTCTTTTTGTCATGATCAGGCCTGTGGGGGTCACTTTGGTCCTAAAACGACGGCGGAGAAGATTTTGCAATATGGATTTTATTGGCCGACCTTATTCAAGGACGCATTTGACTATTGCAAAACCTGTACACAATGTCAGTACACGGGTAGAATCTCCCAGAGAAATGAAATGCCTCAGCAACCCATCTTGGTTGTTGAAATATTCGATGTTTGGGGCATTGATTTTATGGGTCCCTTTCCCAACTGCTTTGGGAATTTGTACATACTGCTGGCGGATGATTATGTCTCAAAGTGGGTTGAAGCCATTCCATGTCGCACTAATGACAGGAAAGTTGTCATTAAGTTCTTGAAAGAGAATATCTTTTCGCGATTTGGACACCCACGCGCTATTATTAGCGATAATGGGACACATTTCTTCAACAGGTCTTTCGAGACTTTGATGCGGAAATACTCAATCAACCACCGAATTTCTACACCCTATCATCCCCAAACGAGCGGGCAGGCTGAAATCTCAAACAGACAAATCAAACTTATCCTGGAGAAGACTGTTGCTAAGAATAGAAAAGACTGGTCGACCAAACTGACGGATGTTCTTTGGGCATTCCGAACTGCATTTAAAACCGACCTAGGAATGTTTCCATATAGGATAGTGTTTGGGAAGGCATGTCATTTACCCGTCGAAATTGAGCATAAAGCATTGTGGGCTATTAAGGAAATAAATTTTGACCTAAACCTAGCATGCAACTTTCGGAAGCTGCAACTAAATGAGCTAAGCGAACTCCGCGAAGAAGCTTACGATAACGCTGTAATCGTAAAAAATGGGACTAAGGTTTTTCATGATAAAAATTTTTTTAGGAAAACATTTTAACAAGGTCAACAAGTCCTTTATGATTCACGACTGCACCTTCACGTGGGTAAGCTCCGATCTCGGTAGAAGGGACCTTTTGTTGTGAGGACGGTATACCCGCACGGGGCAGTAGAAATAGAAAATGTTAAAAACGGTACCTTTTTCAATGTGAATGGACATAGACTAAAGCCGTATTTTTCCGCTGACCCCACGGAGGAGCTCCTGTTCTTACAGAAGCCAGTTTATCTTGATTAAAATTCCTCCGTCTCACCTTCATGTCCTGCATATCTCTGCATCATCTTTTGAATGGAGGTGAGTAAATAGAGTAAGTTTGGGGGAAGTTCTTCACTTATATATTTTGCCCCCACTAATAATTCCTTCCAGACTTACAGGTTTTGTAGATATAGCTGTTGGCAACAGTGAGAACACTGTTGAAAACAAGTTTGGGGGTAGTTTGTGCTTATTTTTGCATCATTTGCATATCATTTGCATAAGCACAAAACATTTTTTTAAAAACTTATAAAAATTTAAAAATTTTCAAAATCCATAAAAATTTAAAAATTTTCAAAATATAAAAATATTTTAATATTTTTTGTACATAAATAAGATAATGAAAGTTTAGATAGTGAAAAATTACATCCATGAGATTAGAAAAATTTAACAAAACCAACAAAATTAGAAGTTTTCTTATACGAACTAGTAATAAGTAGTTATGAGCCGTTGTCCCAAGGGTTAGTAAGATGAAAGACGTCACTAATCCGAGGATAAAAATAAGTCTGAAAAATAGTTTCTATTCTGGAAGCCAAACATTTTTGAACGTTGATACCCTGCTATTCGCACTTATACACGTCTTAAAGCTTGGGATAGTAGAGGATACCTTGAAATGCTCTTGTCTTAAAGCCAAAAGTATGAAGGAAATAAAAAAAATGAAGAAAATATAAAGTGGTGAGAAAAATGGACACTGGTTTTGTTATCACCGAGGGCAATAAAAAAATATATAGCAAGGGTGCTTCTTCACCTAGTGCCCTAAGGCCAACTGGTCTGGGAGTCACTGCTAAGCCTTAGGTGGTGCAAGACGAGAAAAATACACCAAATAAGCAAGCACATGAGTAATCGGTTGGTTAGTACCTCAAGAAGTATTAACGGTCGCATGAAAGTGTGTGAGCAATCTCATCTAAATATTCATTAATTAAAAAGTACTGAGGCTGATGGGCAAGAGTATGATAGCTTGAATTGAATTCTCCGGGTGTAGGGATGTCTTTACACACACGCAGGGTTATATGATCGATGTTTGGAAGAAAGATAAGAATGAAGAATAAGACGATGTTTTATTGAGGGAGGATGTGATTTCTGATATCTTTTCATGACCATTAAGATAGGGCTCATGACAACCGAAAAGCAAGCTTAGTTGGAAAACCTAATTTTCAAGGCTTTTCTTTTACAATTATTTTCTTTAAACGTAAATTTCATGATCTTCCTTTTATTATTGGATTTTGTGGGTGCAATCCGCTGAAAACCCTCAGGAGACAACACTCCTCCTACTAGGGACACCTAGAAGTTTAAAGGCTTGTTGCACGTGCTCAGTGCAATCGTGTTGCCTACGAAAGTGTGCTAGTTAGTTTTTCTTTTTCTTTATTTTCTCCTTCTCTTTTTAATAAAAAGTTCGCTCGAGACGATCGAAAATAAGTTTGGGGGAATTTGATCAGTCGAAAATACATCATTTTTAACACGGCAATTTCTTTATCTTTTGCACTCATCTAGAAGTGTTCTGCATTCATACTACACATATTTGCAAATCAGTCGTTAAATATCAGATTGCATGTGTTAGACTCTAAAACCGGCACTATAAAAGAAATTGACTTCATTTCATGGTATCGCATCATCCCTATATTGCGCAACACTTCTTTCAAGATTTGTGCAGGAAATTGCAGGATCAAAAGATGCTGATAAAATACACCAACTCCAAGTTTTAAGATCTGGTAGCAATCCAAAAGGAAAAATACAATTCAACATACCAGATAAAGCCCCAAACATCAGCCCAAAGCAGAACCAGAAGTTGCAAACCATGAAGCCAACACTTGGCCGCGGAACCGCGGCCGGAGCCGGCTTGCGCCGCGGTTCCGCGGCGGTATTGTCACATCAGCACTTCAATTTTTCTTCATTACTCCTATCTCAGTGGCTACAGCTCAGAAATGTACTTCATGTTCCAGAAGACTCCAGAAGCTTCTGCCAGTTCAGCAAACTAGGGTTTCTAATCTTAAACAATCCTAGCTTAAAGCCTAAGCTAAGCTCCTAACAAACTATTTCTAGAAGCTCCTCAACAAACTTTTGGAGGGAATTGTAATTTCAAAACCTAGACCTACGGTTTGGAAAATCTATAAATAGAAGCCTAGACCTACGGTTTGGAAAATCTATAAATAGAAGCCTAGACCTACGGTTTGGAAAATCTATAAATAGAAGCCTAGACCTAGGGTTAAGGGATCTCAACTTAGCATCTAGATATCTCATAATAGATCTATACTTCTTCAATCTCTAATCTTTCCCTCTTACACCATCTTCTTCCACAAGTCTAGTGACAAGACTTGTGCGAAACCCTAACCCTAATTCCAATCCAAAGCCAAGATCCCGAGTACCAAATCAAGCAAGAAGCCCTTCAACCTTTTAGGAGCGGAGCCGATCTTCAACAGAGCAAGTGGTCCAAGCCGATCCACGACTCACGGAGAAAAGCGAAGCCAAATCAACAATCGAGTTCTTCCTCTTGTAGTTCTTGAGCGACTGTAATGAAATTGTTGATATAAATAAAAGGTGAAATTCTTTAATCTTGTTTTCTTTAAATTCTTGCATCATGATTCGATTTCAATTTGTAATTGTAGTTCTTGTTGTGATGTTTGAGTAAAACTCCGCTCGTCGAGGAGTCGAGACGATCAATAGAATGATGATGTAACAAATTTTAAAATGATTCTTGAGTCCTACGAGTTTTGTAAACCCTAGCAAGTTAAAGAATCGATGACCTAGTTTCGTTGCGATGCTTTCTTGATTGTTATCGCTCAAAATTAGGGATCTACGATCGTTTCTTGAATTTACTAAAGGCTAGAAATTAAATGATATCGACGAAAGAACAAGGGATAAAAGATGAAACCCTAGTTTCACTAGAAATCCCTAACTCTCGTCGATCATCATCGATCTAGTATCAACTCTTCGAAGGACAAGAATACGTCATCTTGAGATTACATCACATCTATAGATCCGATCAATTCCTACGAGCCTCGTTTAGATTCTAGATATTTGGTTGGAAAAATCATCGAAATTCGATTCTCGATTGTTTATCATTTTCTTGATTCTTGATTAGAATAGTGACACTTGAATCCATCGATAAAATCTTGAATCATGTTTTCTTTTCTTTTCTATTAACTTTTCAATTCTAACAAATCAAACATACAAACGAATCGCATAATCCCTGTGGACGATCCGCACTCGCTAACGACCTACATCCGACACCGTAGTTGATTGCGGTCAAATAATTCTTTGATTGTGAATTTTATTCATTTTCTAAATACCGATACAAAGAAACTTATTCGAGTTACACGACACAATCGGAATTTATACGATCAATCAATGCCCTAAACTGTTATATGCAGAAATGAAATGACGGGGTAAAATTACAATAAGTTACAATCAAGCAAGATAAATGAAATAAGTGCCACACTACGTTCATACGGTAACTGAAATTAGTAGCATTGGGCTCGGGTGTTACATTATACTCAACTACAAAAAGAATTTCGTTCTTGAAATTCCAAGAATACAAAGATAGATGACAAAAATAACTACAAGAAAAGGTGAGGAAACTTCTGCCGGATTTCATCTTCTCGTTCGCAAGTGGACTCTCCATGCGAGCGATTACCCCAAGAAACAAGCACAAGAGGGATCACCTTGTTCTTAAGAACCTTTTCCCTTCGATCCACGATTTCAATCGGTCGCTCCTCAAAAGTCAAGTCTTCTCGTACCGTTAGCTCCGAATGATCCAATACGTGCATTTCATCTCGAACATACCTACGGAGTTGAGATACGTGAAACACATCGTGCACGTTCGCCAAGGACTGCAGTAACGCCAAACGATACGCTACCTCACCAAGACGCTCCAAGATCTCAAAGGGTCCAACGAATCGAGGACTAAGCTTTCCTCGACTTCCAAAATGAATCACCCCTCTAGTTGGTCATATCTTCAAGAATACCAAATCACCCATGGCGAACTCTAGAGGTCTTCTTGACGTATCTGCCCAACTCTTTTGTCGGTCTTGAGCTGCCTTCATATGATTTCTGATAGTGTTAACCTTCTCAACCGTCTGCACAACCAAATATGGTCCCAGTAATCTTCGTTCACCGACATCGTCCCAATAAACAGGTGAACGGCATTTACGAATATACAAAGCTTCAAATGGAGCCATCTTGATAGTTGCCTGAAAACTGTTGTTGTAAGAAAACTCCACCAAATATAGATGATCCTCCCAAGAACACTTGAAGTCCAACATGCATGCTCTCAACATGTCTTCAAGAGTTTGGATCGTTCTCTCCGACTGACCATCAGTTTGAAGATGATAAGCTGTGCTAAACTTCGATCGAGTCCCCAAACTTTCCTGTAAACTCCGCCAAAAGTGTGATAAGAACCGAGTGTCCCGATCGGACACGATCCTCACCGGTACTCCATGCAATCTTACAATCTCTTGCATGTACCGTTCTGCCAAAGTCTCTGTTGATTGACCAACCCGAAAAGGAATAAAGTGAGCTGCCTTGGTCAATCGATCAACAATCACCTATACAGCATTGTTGCCCTTTGGACTCCGCGGTAAAGCCGTCACGAAATCCATGGTTATATGTTCCCACTTCCACAGAGGAATCGGAAGTGGTTGCAATAAACCAGCAACCCTTTGATGTTCAGCCTTAACTTGCTGACACACCAAGCACTTAGCCACAAAGCGAGCAATCTGCCATTTCATGCCTTCCCACCAGAAATGCTGTCGAATATCCCGGTACATCTTTGTGCCTCCTGGATGTACAGAATAAGCTGAACTGTGTGCCTCCTTCATAAGCTCTTCACGAATATCTCCCTTTGGCACACATAAGCGGCTACAATACCTCAACGAACCATCTTCATGGATCAATAAATCTGTTCGTAGTCCGGCTTCAACCTGTTCTCGAAACTTTTGAAGTCTAGGATCCTGCGATTGTGCTGCTTTAATATTCTCGATCAATGATGAATGTACTTGCAGCTGCATCAACTGTCCCGTAGAATGCGGTAGCACAACCTCTAAGTCAAATCTTCGAAAATCTGCAACGATCTCCTTCTACGTAGTTAACACCTGAATTGCTGGTAACCGACTAAGCGCATCCGGCACGACATTATCCTTCCCCGGATGGTACTTAAGACCAAGATCGTAATTAGCCATCAGCTCCAACCATCTACGCTACATCATATTAAGCTCCTTCTGTGTGAATACATACTTAAAGCTCTTATGATCAGTAAACACTTCGACTCTTTCGCCCAAAAGGTAGTGTCTCTAAACCTTCAAAGCGAAAATCACAGCCGCAAGCTCCAAGTCATGAGTTGGATAATTCTTCTCATGGGTCTTCAACTGTCTCGATGCGTACGCTACAACCTTCCCATGCTGCATCAAAACACATCCCAATCCTTTCCCAGATGCGTCGCTGCGAATCACCAATCCTCCGGAATTGTCTGGCACGGTCAGAATAGGGGCGGTTATCAACTTCTGCTTCAACGTCTCAAAAGTTAACGCACATTTGTCTGTCCATACAAAAGGTACCTCCTTGCGCGTAAGCTTGGTCAACGGCTCCGCCAGACGAGCAAAATTCTCCACAAATCTTCTGTAATACCCGGCGAGTCCAAGAAAACTTCTTATCTCCGCAACATTATTTGGAATCGGCCAATCTCGTACTGCTGCAATCTTTTCTGGATCGACGGCAATTCCATCACCAGACACAACATGCCCCAAAAACTTTACTTCCTCCAGCCAGAACTCGCACTTACTCATTTTCGCATACAACTTCTCCAGTCTCAACGTCTGCAGTGCGATCATCAAATGTTCAGCATGCTCTTCAAAACTCTTCGAGTAAACCAGGATATCGTCAATGAATACCACAATAAACTGGTCCAAGATTGGTGAAAAGATTCGGTTCATCAAGTCCATGAATACTGCCGGCGCATTTGTTACTCCGAAGGGCATCACTAAGTATTCGTAATGTCCATACCGAGTTCGGAACCCCGTCTTGCAAATATCTTCTGCTTTCACTCGGACCTGATGATATCCGGATCGCAAATCTAGCTTCGAGAATACCCTCACGCCACTAAGCTGCTCGAAAAGTTCGCCAATGCGAGGGATCGGGTACTTGTTCTTAATAGTCACCCGGTTTAATTCTCGATAATCGATGCACATCCTTCTTGTGCCATCTTTCTTCTTTACTAGAAGAACAGGAGCGCCCCAAGGTGAATTACTGCTTTGAATCCAACCCTTCTCAAGCAATTCAGCAACCTGTTTCTTGACTTCTTCCAACTCTACTGGTGCCATTGGATAATACGCTTTCGATACTGGCGCTGCACCAGGAATAAGATCAATTGCGAACTCCACGTCTCGCTTCGACGGTAATCCCGATATATCTTCAAACACGTCCATAAAGTCACGAACAACAGCCGGCTCTTCACTTTTATCAACTTCCATTGCTGCAAGAATATTGTTTGTCGGCCTAGCCCTAAACTCGACTGGCCCGACAGAACTGCTTCCTCCAGTGAAGCTAAACTCGGGATGTCCGGGAATCTGGAAAATTACCTTCCTTTCCCTACAGTCAATGTTAGCGTAGAAAGTGCCAAGAAAATCCATTCCCAAGACGACCTCGTAGCTGCCCGTATCAATCACCAAGAAATCTGGAAAAAGCTCCCGTCCGCACACAACAACTGTACAATCTTTACATTCCCAACTAGCTATGATTTTCCCATTCCCAGTGTGTATGTCCCAGAAACTAGACAGGGTCGTGCAGTCAATCGAGTGTGTAGTTATAAACTTGGATGACATAAAACAATGGGATGCACCAGAATCAAATAACGCTAATGCGGGAAAACCATGAACGAGTAGAGTACCTGAAACAACTTCTCTTGACGCCTTAGCTTCTTCAGCTGTCAAGGTGAAAGCTCGAGCCTGATTAGGTCCTTGAGTCAGCTATTTCTGCCCCTGGAACGGTCTCTGCGGAGGCTTCTGAAAATCATCCCTCGTGCGAAGCTTCGACGGGCAAGCGCTGACAGCGTGATCTTCCACTCCACAAACCAAACAGAGTCCCAGCCTCCTTCGACAATCCTTTTGCATATGGCCAGGTAAATTACAGTAGTTACAACTCATACTCTTTCTTCGATCGACGACAACAGGCTTCTTCATGGGTGCTATACCTCGACGGTCCACTGGAATACCTCTGCGACCTTGAGCTCGGTTTGGTACAAATGCTGGCTTCCTTACCGCAACTGCTGTCTGCTGCAAACTCCCCTTCATCCCGGATAAACTCTGCTGCTCTCGGGCTGCCGCAAGTACTTGTGAGAAAGTCGTCAAACCCAGGGAGACAATCGGCCTCTGGATGTCCACGTCCAAGCTGTGCATGAACCTCCGTGCCCTGTCTGCATCGTTGGCAACTAAAGGTCCAGTGAATCTGCTGAGTCTTGTCCATTCTGCTGCATGCACATCTACGGGTGCTCCATTCTGCTTTAGCCCGTTGAATTTCTTTTCCATTTCCTCCCGTGCAGTCCGCGGTAAGAACTTCTCCAGGATACTATTTGAAAAATCCGCCCACTTGATCAGCTTGGGCAAACGGTTCTCCTCCACAAGCCACCATTCTCGGGCGTAGTCCACTAACTGAATGCGTACCACATCGACTCTTTTCTCATCTGGAATCTGAGCCGCAACAAGCAAGTTCTCTGTGTCAACTAGCCACTGCTCCGCTGGCAACGGCTCCTCCAAACCAGTAAATGTAGATGGACCCAAACGTCTGAAATCTGCTACGGTCCCTACTCGGTCAACTGGTTTAGCTCCAACATTGTTCACAGACTGCTGAACGATCTGCAAAGCTTCCTGAAACGATTCCGCTTGCTGCTGGATCAGCTCGGTCTGTTTCTTTTTATTTTGCAGCATTCCCCTTATTCCTCCAAGCATGGCGGTTTCGTCCATACGTCTTTGGTACGTCTTCAAATTCTTACCGGCCAAATTCCAGAAATCAAAACACACAACATTAGCATGATGACAGATTCAAAATATAGATCAAGGCTAGAACTCCAAGTTACTTAAATAGAGTGCCACATTGTAACTATGCCGCGGTATCATAGCCACAATTACATAACTCCACCCAAGTCGCCTAAGTCCTAGAGATAACAAGGAATCAGGTTTTCGAGTTGATATGCAAAGGAAGTTTGCACATCGTAAAAGATATAATCAGGAAGAATGTGATTCAAGAATGGTAAACGGCAAGGTGGCAGGACATGTTTCCTAAACACGGGTATTCGGATTCGTGTATTGGGTACAATACCCAACCACAAAAGAATCAACCCGACTAACCTATGGCTCTGATACCAAAAGAACCATGTCACGCCCAGCTTCCCAGAGTATGCTAAAATGAGCACGTGACATAGCCAACCATGCTACCTGTGGGTAGGAAGTATCCATCCACAGTCACATTACGGTTGTAGAGATATCAAGAACAAAATAAAACTATCTAAAACATGTCCATAATCCAAGATAGCATGAGTTAAGAATAATAAAATGCAGAAGCGAAAGTTCCAATACAAATAACCGGAATGTATGTCCCATAATGCGGGCTCACATCAGGAAATACATGCAGGAAGAAAACTAACCACTGCTGACACTCACAGCTCAGCCTGTCGGCTGAAGTACTCCTGCTCGGACTGCGACAGCGGTACAGAATCTGGGCCATGGAAAACCCAGACATCAGCGCGTCAAGTCATCAAATAATACCATAAAAAACATGGTAACATGCAATGCATATAAACATGAAAAAAGCAAGGGTAACAATAGTATAAATCAGAGCAGTGCAGTCGGTAAACTAAACTGTTTATCAGGTTTCCTGTTCTAAAGTCTTTGGAACCAAATTGATGAATCATCGATGTAACTCAATAGTATCCCGTACATACCCGGGACCACGGCCCCAGATTCTCGGGCTGAAACCGAGACATGCCGCTAGGCACCAAACAGGAATGTGTACAGATGAATGATGTCAGCATCATCATTCCAAGGCTGGCCTAGCCTAAAAACTGATCAGAACAGGTAGCGAACTGTTGAGTTACAAGTCAGGTTTCACCTTTGATTTCCCCATACCCCCAAGTTATAAGTGTAAGTCAAGTCAGGTATCCCGTAATCAAGAAACTATTGCCAACACAGGATCAGGTAAACAGGTTTGTCTGGATAGACAACAGGAACGGTCCATGAGGACTACATGTCAGGTTTGTTGGCATTAGACACAAGATCAGGTAACGGGTCAGGTCATGGTACATCAGGTCAAGTCAAGAAGTATACGGTACAATGTCGGGTCAATCAATATGTATATAGCAAGTCAAGTCAAGATGTAAACGATATCATAGGTGTGCTCACAATCAGTTACATAATCAAGCATGGTTATCAACAGCACGATCTAAGCAATGAATTAAGCAATAGGCAGATTCACTCAATTAGCAGTACAGTTATTAGTTGTGTCACAGAGATGATTTCAACATTATAAGAATGCAGTATGACAATTATGGCAGTTTAATCATGTTAACAAGTTTAAGACTTCATGGATGCAATGATATATATATATATATATATATATATATATATAGGTTCCAAGTTTGAAAGATAAAATGATATATAACAATATTGAACACGAAAAAGAGAAATGATCGTACCAAAGTTAAATTTATAGGTTTAGGGTGTCATTAATGTGTATGTAAATATTGTTTAGCTTGTATCAGGGGGTACTTGCCTCGACGGGTGGCGAACCGGGAAAACGGAACGTAAAACGTCGGCGGGGAATACTCGCGACGGGCGCACGGTTCACGGAATGAACCCAAACGACGAACAGTGGAACCACACGGGTCGGGGTACCACGCTGGAACGTCGGGACACGTCGCCAGCACGGCCGGATTCCGGCGAGACACAAAACAGTAAACGATCAAGAATTCAACAAGAAAAGAAAAGAAAAAAATAAAGAAGAAGGGAAGGAGGATGGAGAAGGGAATGCTCACGAGTATCTGTTGGGAGGCTGTGGTCGTCGATCACGTCGACGGAGCTCCGGCGGTCGGCCTACGACGATAGCGACGAAAATCTATTAATCAATAAAAAATATGAACCGATAAAAGAAGAAGGAAGGAGAAAAGAGGAGGAGAGAAGAAGAAGCTTACTGAGGGGATGCGCGAGGCCGGGGGGCGGATCGAGATCGCCGACGGCGATCCCACGAGGGGGTAGGCGATGTGCAGGCAGTGTGCAGGTAGTGTGCAGGTGCTCGGGAATGAGGGGAGAGGAGGAAGGAGGTGCAGTGGCTACGACGAGGGCGAAGTGGCGAGAAGTCCGGTGGTGATGGCGTCGGCGTTGGGCTACGGCGGCGAGTGGTGAGGCGGCTAGGGTTTTCGTGGGGTTGGGTTCGTGCAGGAAAAAGAACTTGAGGGGGAAGGGAATTTATATATAGAAGAGAGAGAGAGATATATAGGGAGAGAGAGAGAGGCGGGGAGAGAGAGAGAGATCGAGAGGAGAGAGGAAAAAGAGAGAGAGAGAGAGATGGAAGGTGGGGCCCACGGGATTAAGGAGGAATGTGATTGGCTGGGATATGAATATATGTGGGTTTAGGAAGATTAATAAAAGATTTAGGGAAAAATCTATATGGTTAAGTTTATATAAATGATGGTTTTAAAAATATATTAAAAATTGGGATTTTGGCACAAAGTAAAATATTTCCAAATCGCGCCCGGGTCGGGTCCAAAAATTTGAAATTGAAATAAGAAAATTTTAGGCGGGATCCAAAATTTAAAATGAAGTATTTTACAATCAAGAAGCATACCCCCAAGACGGACACACGTACGTGCGCCAAGCCGTCCAAACTCGCCCGTTTCACTGAACGGGACGCGAACACGATGCATGGACGCTACAACAGGGTTAGGGGTGTCAAGTAAGCCATGATGAATATTTTTAATTTTATTTTAGATGCCCTAAACTGTTATATGCAGAAATGAAATAACGGGGCAAAATTACAATAAGTAACAATTAAGCAAGATAAATGAAATAAGTGCCACACTACGTTCATACGGTAACTGAAATTAGTAGCATTGGGCTTGGGTGTTACAAGAACCAACGTTCCCTAGCTCAGTATAATAAGCGGTTCGGACAATGCATCCATATTATTATCTTGATTAAGGCGTGACATGGTCGCTACCAGGAGAGAGAGAGAGAAGAAAACACTCTGCGTGCGCTCTTGCAAGATCAGATTGGTTATTATTTTATCTAATCAGGATGGCTCCCACTGTTTTTATCAAATCTTCCTTCAAACCCTAAAAGGTAAGACTAGCCGTGATTAATTACACCCTAAAAGTTTGCCAATCATTCGGCCAGGTCAGTGTCGGTACTTTAAGGGAGGTTCCCCGTGCTTTCGCAAGGACCTAATTAAAATAAACCTCGTTTTCCCAGGGGCGTAACCCCGTTAACACCTTTCTAGACAGCTACTTGATCGGCTAATTGTAATGTGTAAAACTATCTCAAGAGTAACTCTTACTCGCAGTTGGTATTGGGATCCAACTATCTCATTGAAGGTATGCAATCTCATTGCAAATTTCAACACTTGAAATTCCTGATAATATTCTGTCCCGAGCGATCTATGACCGTGACAAGGTCAACAAACCATAGACCGCAAGTCAAGTTCAACCCGTCAGTTCTTGATTGAATTAAACTCACCCGCACGACCCTTGACAAGGTCATACGACTTCCCTATTCCAATCGCATCATATACTAGCAGATAAGCACTAATCAGCTACCGCACACTACTCCTTGACAAGGTCCACAAACGCAGCACGAATACTAAATACTACTTATCTGAAATGACGGAGGGCTACAACAGGTTTTTAAGAAAACCCTTTGTGTAATGAACTTGGCATCGTTGCAGAATCGAGTGATTTTGAAAATGATTGTTTTTGAGGCTTTTACTAGTTTTGCTAAAGAGGTCACTCCCGGTGAAGGGATCTCGGCTCTTTCCTTATCGAATAAGGTGCAGGATATTTCACAAATACCCCTATGCAAAGCAAAAAACTATAGAAACAATCAAAAGACAAACCGAGTGGGTTATAGCATCTACTAGTTTCGCTAAAGTGGTCACTCCCGGTGAAGGGATCTCGGCACTTTCCTTATCGAATAAGGTGTTGGATATTCTACAAGGAATACCGCTATGCAAAGCAAGAACTAGAGCTACCAGTTCATAAAACAAGTTTCTACATCTTTAGGTTTCTTTTATTTCATTAATCTCATTAATGAAGTCCCATCAATTATGTTTCCTAAGCATCACAGAAGAAACGAAAGCAACAATATTTATTATATATCATATATATAAAATATAAGCATTCGTCTCAACATATCAAGTGATCACATCACAGAATAACAGCAGCAGAAGAATCACATATGAAATATTGGATATACTAGGAATTCCGTGTTTTAGATTAAGCCTGTATAAAACACGGATTCCACGGCCGCGATGAATAGACAAACCCACATCTCTAGACCCCTACGAGAGCGGCAAGCAACCATCCCAATTCTAAAGTTAGGAGACCCAGTCTCGATTCCTCGAGATGGTCTTCCACTGGATCCTAGAACTCGGTTACTTGTGCTCCACGCCTTAGGTCTATCCTAATGCGGAAAAGTAAATAATATACATCAATGGTGACATCATCCTCAACCCGGAAGTGCCCCAATAAAAGAATATTACATACAAGCTTTTACATGAATAAAAATGAAAAACTCTCATCTCACATAAAAAACCCCGGCTATTCAAAACACGATGATCCAATATAACATATCACAGCAACACATAACATCACATGTCATCAATATAAGTAAATATGCGTATCCCAATTGTCGTTGACATATAGCACCAAAACCGGTGATACACCATATATTACACTTACGGTCACGGAAAAGAAAGTAAAAACTTCAACAATTGGAATCCGCAACCATTTTAGACAACATAAACCCAATGTATCTCATACATTCGGATTTCATGCCCAACCAAATGAATTCCTTAGACATCACATACCTAACAATTATAAACCACGCATTTTAGTCTCGATATTGGAATCACTTTCCAATAACCTGTCAGGTAATTCAACAAGATTCCCGATAACCTGATCGAATGCTCATCGGAAACTTTAGTAAACGGCCGCACCCCCGATGTCGTCGACGATGTGCACTAAGGCGGAACACTGCAGCCGCGAGCACCCGAACGGATGCTTTTGGTGAAGGGGTACTCCTACAATCACTTAGTCGGGGCTATGGAGCGTGGCTATCTAGTAAGGTTACCCGGTGAGTATCCGCGTACACTATGTAATTGCGACGGACTTTTGATCCACATTAAAATTCCGTGGCAACCGATCAAATGAGACTAAATTGCTAGATTTATAAAATTCAAACTAGTTATCTCAAAAGTGCTTTTGTGGATTCCAAATATTGTATCACAATCACAGATAGCTAGACGTTGTTAAACTTTTTGATCGAATTAACAAACACCCAAAATTTCCCAAAGAGCTCAACACTTGAGTAGAGTTCAAAAAGTACCCAGAACATGCCACAACTCCTATGAACCATCCGTAGAAGGGCCGACCCATGCCTCACTCATGCCGCAACGGAACTGCCGCTAACCCTAGGTTATGACTGCGGTTCCACGATCCAAAAAGTCGAGTTTGGGTATCGTTCTTCTAGAGGGTCCACAAAATCGCTTGCATGATTTTCTGAAGATTTTAAACATGAAAAAAAAATCCAACTCTTGGAAAATTTCCAGCGAGGGAAAATATAGGTTATTGATATCCGTTCAAACTTCTTAACGTCGTCTAAATAACCCGAATACATGTTAGAATTACAACTACGAAATACTCTGAATTGCCTTTGCAGAAAGTTAATATCACATGCAAATTTAGCAAAAACAAGCAACACCTGAAACACCAAAACCCAGATACAGGAACACCATGAAAATTTGAAGCCCAAAATCCACAAATAACCCGGTGAGCTCGAATTTTGGATGCATGTGGCCGTCCAGATTCTCACCAAATTTCTTTAAATTTTCATAGTGTTCATGTTATATCGGATACAACATTCTGCAGTTGCTTAAATTTTTTTTACACCTTTAAAAATTCGACAGAAACTAGATTTTCATATCGGGTGTTTCGGAGTTTTTTCGGTTTCGTAAACCTAACAAACATCATTTAAATATCTAGCTTGGCTCTGATACAACTATAGGGTTACCTAGCGCGGCAGTATGGTTTCAGGAGGCAACGTCCATTCCGTTTTCAAATTTTTTTCGAACTAAAGAACCCTAACCCTAGAATCTTAACTAGAGATTTAAACAAACTAACATGTTAACATCTTAACATCTAAGTGAATGCAGAATACAATCTTTGTAGACCGGTCCTTCACTTCAAATGCTCCGTGTAGAAGTCTCTTCGCTGCGAGTAATGATCTCCCGAACTCTTGAGAGGCTCCACAAGGTGAAAGATACAAACTTGCTCGAGTCTTCGAGGCCGGAGATGATCTACGTTGAAGAGACTCAAGATCATGCTACCTCTTCACTAAATTATGGTTTAGTTAAGCAAACACCCTAAACTAAATAGCTAATAGTAGAGGATGATGAATTAGGAATTGGGCTCTCTTTATATTTCTTTTTCTCACAATATTTCATCACTTAGAAAAAAAGCTAGCAAGCATTTTCTCATGAGGAAGAAGATGAAGAATGAAGATGAGAATGAACTCATGAGGTGAGAATAGCAACCATGGGTGAGTTAGTGTCATACACTAACTCATGTAGAGAATAAACCATGGGTGAAAGAATAATGGTTAGGTTATGATTGAAAAGATTCTCGGTTTTGTGTAAATCGAATCAAATAGTCCCCGGCAACGGCGCCATTTGATTGAAAAGATTCTCGGTTTTGTGTAAATCGAATCAAATAGTCCCCGGCAACGGCGCCATTTGATTGATGTAAAATCTTGTTGTGTCGATTTAAGAAAATTGTAAAGACATCACAACCAAAAATTATATTGACCGCAATCAAACTACGGTGTCAATTGTAGTTCATGAATGAGTGTGGATCGTCCACAGGGATTGCACGATTCGTTTGTATTATGATATGCTTGAATTGAAAAGTTAAGCTAAGATAAACGAAAACATGATTCAAGAGTTTTGATTTTCAAGTGTCACTATTCTATTCAAGAATCAAGAAAAAGATAAACAGTCAAGAATCTGTGTATCGATGATATTTCCAATCAACAATCAAGAATCTAAAAGAGGCTCGCAGGGATCGATCGGATCGATAGACGTGATGTAATCTAAAGATATCGTGTTCTTGTCCTTCAAATGATTGATACTAGATTGATGATCATCGACGAGAGTTAGGTCTTTCTTGATGAAACTAGGGTTTCATCTTATAACCCTTGTTCTTTCGTCGATATCATTCCTTTTCTAGCCTCTACCAAATTCAAGAAATGATCGTAACTCCCCAATTTTGAAAGATATCAATCAAGAAAGCATCGAAACAAAATGGGTCGTCGTTTCTTGAACTTGCTAGGGTTTTCAAAACACATAGGACTCAAGAATCGATTAAAGCTATGTTACTTCATCTTTCTATTGACCGTCTCGACTCCTCGACGAGCGGAGTTTTATTCACACATCACCACACAGAAAATATTCACGAATTGTAAAGATATCATGATGCAGAATTTAAAGAAAACAAGATAAAAGAATATCACCTTTATTTATCTCAACAATTTTGATTACATTCGCTTCAAGAACTACAAGAATAAGAATCTAGATTGTTGATCGGGTGTCGCTCGGCTTCTTGAGTCGTGGATCGGCTCGGATCGCTTGCTCCGTTGAAGATCGGCTCCGCTCCTAAAGGTTGTAGGGCTTCTTGCTTAATGGGTACTCGGGAATCTTGATTCTAATTGGAATTAGGGTTAGGGTTTCCCATAAGCCCTCTCACTAAACTTATGGAAGAAGAAGAAGAAATAGAATGGCTAAAATGAACTAAAATGAATCACACCCTCTCTTGGATGTATGATATATGATGATCTATATCTTTTCTCACCCTAGGTCTAGGCTTCTATTTCTAGACTTCCCAAACCCTAGGTTTAACTTTGAAATGGTAGTTCCCTCCAAAAGTTTGTTGAGACTTCTAGAAGGTAGTTTGTTAGGAACTAGCTTAGGGTTTAAGCTAGGTTTACTTAGGCTTGGAAACCCTTGTTTGCTGATCTGGCAGAAACCTCTGGAGTCTTCTGGAAACTGAGACACATTTCTGAGCAGTGGGCCCTGAGTGAAGCATTGTGGTACAAAATTCAGGAGATGATTGTAGGGTTCCTAGGCACTCTAGTGGGGTCTCACAAGTAATCAAACATGCCAATTTCTAAAAATTACGGTGCTGAGAAACCCTAGAACGGATCGTTAACTAGAAATATATAGGCGAAGCAAGCATGTAAACGGAAATATAGCTAAAGGGAAGGGGCAACAACCTTTGTAGATCCGGTCCACCACCTCCTAGGCTCCGTGATGAAGTCCCCTCACTGTCCAAATCGTATCTTAGGCTCTAGCGTCGGCTTCATCGGAGGAAAAACGGGCTAGGTCATCGACGACATGCCGAAGATGATCTACGTCGAGGCATCACTAGATCAAGCTCCACCTTCACCAAGCCATGAAAACTTGTGAAGGAAACAGCCTATACTACTTGGAAAGAAGTAGAGGATGAAGAAATAGGAAGTGGGTAGACTTTAGTTTTGGATTTCTCACTAGTTTTCATCACTTGCCATTGGAGTAGCAAGCTTTCTTCATGGAAGAAGAAGATGAAGAAGAAGAAGAAGATATGATAAGTCTTTTTAAAAAAGAAAATAAATGAATACTTATCATTTCTTCAACCATGGTTTAGTGTAGAGACTTAACTAAGGTTAGATGAGTGGTTAGGTTTAGGCATGAGACAAGAATGGTGACTAAGTCAATGCTTCATGAATCTTCAACTAAAAACAAACATAGCCACCATTCATTTCTCTTTTTCTTCTCAAATGAAACAAATAAAATAAATAAATAGATAAATGAATAAGCAAATGAAATGATACCTAACCACTCACTAACCATGATTCAATACTTTACACAAAACCAAGCAAGAATGTAACATCAAACATGATACAATCATGTGCACAAAATATATCATATATACAATGTGCAATATAAGTGAGTAAATCCATTTAAAGCGAACCAATACTATTTAATGCAAAGTAATATATCAAATATATAATTATACATTAAATCATTAAATCAACACTTGATTTAACGATCCGGTCATATCGCATTTAACCGACTAGTATCCTATGTATCGGCTTATCGAATCAATCCTTGATTCGATAACTAGGTTACATCGCATATAACCAATCGATACATTCATCGCGAGAATGGAATACGGTATCACATACACGCATTATTCTCGGTCCCGCACATATCTCATATGCGCTCCTATTTCGTTTCGCTTGAGCCAGGAAACCTCTGTGTAGGACTCTAAAGACTCGTCAATACGCCGACAGCAGATGATGATCATATCAAACACCCACAAGTCGCAAGCGGTCTGCTAAACGTAACGGCCACCCGGGTATTGAGCGATCAGAAGATCGACGAGCAAGCCCGCTCACACTCCTGTGAATCCAACCAGTAACACTTACCGTAAAGTCCGGTCTGTTCGTCTGATATGTCGCATATCTCGCCTAGGGGTGGTAAACGTCAGACCCCAATAGCTCGATAAGTCATGCCGACGTAAGGTCCATAGCATTCGTGAAACTACTGATAACTCTTACCAGTATATCACTGCAAACCTGGCCAGGGATTTCCTGTTATGGCCAGTCGAGTATAGCGCAACATCAACCCCCAATATCGGGAGAGACGAATCCCCTCCTATCGCTCATTGCCTCCATGTGAATCGGGACTGTACCCAAAAACCACCTGTTTGCACAACTCAGTAGAGCCGTGGTAGGGTGGAAATCAAAGCACAGTGGGATACACACAAGACTCTATGACGATCTCGGGTCAACAGACTAAGCTGTACCAGTGTCACCAGAGAACTGCCATCTGACGTGAGGTATAATACCATCTGGGAGTTCTCGGCGAGTCCGTTCAGTGTACCCAGTCTCCACTGAGCACCCGCATACCATCTATGATGTCAAACACCAATGGATATGGGATCATCCATCGCCCATCGCATGGGTCGAGAAGATATACGCTAGTCTACTCTGGAATATCGATGCCCCGTCTCGACATTCCCACGACTAGGAACAATGAAGGATGTACTCATAGGCTACCCAGGCCCCACTAGTATGATCTGCATCATAGTCCTGAAAGTCGAGTACACATCCTAAGGGCTTTATCAACATGTAACAGAGAGACAGAAAGTATACATGTTAAGATAAAGAGCAACCAGATAGCGTACTATCATGTCGAGCAAGAAAGTCCTATCTATATATGTCCCAGCATCCACTACAATATACATCCAATGTACAGTAATGGCCTCTAGGGCATACATATAACTAACAATCTCCCACTTGCACTAGGGCCATCTGTAGCAGTGGTTGCAGTATCTAATACTCAACCATCCCATATGAGTCTCTCTCTGGGAAAAGGCCTTCGTGAGTGGATCCGCCGTGTTGTCCTCTGAGTCTACTCTCCTAATCTCGATCAACCTGGAGATCAACTATCTCCATGATCAGGTGATGCTTCCTCAGAATTTGTCTGGGTCACTGATGGGACCAAGGTTCCAGGGCCGAAGCCACACTTCCATTGTCATACAATGGCAGGAACCTAGTTCATCTTATGAACCAATATACACCCAAACTTCCTCTTTGGTAGTATCTTTAATAGCGATGTTACCATCCTTTATCGTCTAGTTTGCCACGGTATCGAGCTTGGAACTCTTCCAACATACCGTCCCTTTACTGAGGGTAAAGACAGTGCCTGTGACTGACATTCAGTCGTCTTTATCACCTTGGAACTCTTCCAGTGATTCTCCCCTGGATCGATTGATACCATCTCACTACATCTAGTGAGAATCCTAGCATCCAATTACATCTATCTCATAGATGAAAACTCAGGATTTAGGAGGTATCACTTTGATCTTATTTTGGGAATCCTAGTGATAATAGGAGATCGACCGATCGTAGTATAGGAAACTCTCTTTCTATCAAGAGTATGTTGTCTACGTACAATACGAAGATGACCACCTTACTCTCTACTACCCTTTTGTATATACAAGGTTCGTCTACCATTTTGATGAAGTCAAACACTTTGACTATAACATCAAAATAGACGTTCCAACTCCGCGATGCCTGCTTCATTATGTAAAGCAACTTGTACACGTTTCCGCTGCTCCCACTGTTTACGAAGACCTCTGGCTGTGTTCTTATAGACGTTCTCTTCTAAATCAGTATTTAGAAAAGCAGTCAGGGCACCCAACCACCAGATATCGTAGTCATGGTATGTAGCAATGTTAAGTAGGATCCGGATGGACTTAAGCATAGTCACTTGGAAAAGGTTTCATCATTATCCATGCCTGGTTGATGACTAAAACCTTTAATAAGCCTAGCTTTGAAAGTCTCAACTTTTCCATCTACATCAAGTAATCATCTCAAGATATACTTGCTCTTGATGGGGATTTAACCCTTCAGATATAGCAACCAAAGTCCATACTTTGCTGGTGTACATGGATTCCATCTCAGATCGCTAAGCATCCAGCCATTCTTACAGAGTCCCTACTCTTGATGGCCTGCTCGAAACTAGTTAGGTCATCATCTCATGATGCATTCCTTGCTCCCACTGTCATCGAGAAACCGAGGTATCTCTCAGGCGGATGAGGAACCCTACTAGATCGGCGGAGAGGGTGAGGTTCGTCGGGAACTATAGAATCTTATGGTTCTGTCAAATCATCAACTGCAGTTTTGTATAGCTGGAACCTTTCGAGTTCTACAGAACTGATCCTGCCTCGATCTTGTCCGGATTTTGCTTTAAACATAGGCCGGACAACCCCAAATCTTAACTCGCTTAAGAGATGGGTTCTTCCCATACCATATCTCATATGGAGTGGTAGGCACTGATTTGATTCAAACCTAATTCAATAGGTATGCAGCTTCTCAAGTGCATAACCTCAAAAGGAAAGATGTAACTCAGTAATACTCATCATAGAGCACACGATATCTAATATTGTGTGATTGCTCCGCCCCGATACACCGTTGTGCTGTGGTGTATTCAGAGGAGTAACACTGAGAGAAAATCTCATTCTCCTTTAGAATAGTCCAGGAATTCTATGCACAAGTATTCTCCTCCCTGATCTTATCATAGGACATAATACGTGTAGGGTGTTTTTCGTCAACCCAGTGAGATGGGAATACGCGAGCGCTTGTCAGGCATACTACAGATCCCCCCTGCCTAGGGTAGGCCAGGGTTTAATGATTGTGGGGATCCGAATCTCCGGCAGCCGCGGACTAAGCTGCCGTTAATTACCCCTCGCCTTTGGGGCGAGGGAACCTCCGATTAACGGGTTAAATTGGTCATGCGAACTCAATGTGCAGTGTGCGTGTGTTTTGTTTTGAAAGGGGGTTTTGGATATATCGGGAGCCACGCAGAGTTTTTACGGGGGAGAATGTGGCGGAGTATGTATATGTGTGAATTTGTATACATATGTATATGTATATGTATGTATATAAAAAGAGGGGAAAAAGGCATCCAAGGGATGCGTGGGGGCCAGCGCCTTGAGCGCTGTGCGCTTAGGTGCTGTGCGCTCAGGCGCAAGCGCGCCACGTGTCGGCACGTGGGCGCTTTGCGCATGAGCGCTGCGCGCAGGTGCGCAAGCGCGTGCGCGCCACGTGTCGGCACGTGGGCGCTTTGAGCAATGCGCGTTGCGTGCAGGTGCGCAAGCGCGCGCGCGCCACGTGTCGGCACGTGGGCGCTTTGCGCAATGCGCGTTGCGCGCAGGTGCGCAAGCGCGCGCGCGCCACGTGTCGGCACGTGGGCGCTTTGCGCAATGCGCGTTGCGCGCAGGTGCGCGCGCACCACGTGTCGGCACGCGGACGCTTTGCGCACCTGCGCAAGCGCGCAGGTGCGCAAGCGCGCGCGCCATGTGTCGGCACGTGGGCGCTTTGCGCACTTGTGCTGAGCGCTGGAGAGGACAAGAGGCTTTTAGCCTGAAAAAAGATTTCTCAAAAGAGAAATCAGAGAGGAGTCGGGCTCCTGAATGTGTTTTGGGTTTAATGGAAGTGGTTCTTCTTCTTCCTCCTGTTGCTTGCTGGATCTTGAAGATCAAGAGATGTGAAATCTCAAAATCTCTCCTTTTTAAGATCTGATGGCAGATCCAAGTTCCCCTTTGTGGGTTTTGTGGTGAAAAACTAATTTGTTTTATAAAAAGAAGAGTAAAACTCTTGATTTAATTCAAGAGAAAGAAGAAGGTTTTGGAACCTTGAAGAAGAAGAATAGATCTCAGATCTGGAAACTTTTTTTTAGAGAGAGAAAAAAAGTTGTGAGATATTTTCATTATCTTGCCTTTATTGGCTATACACTTTACATATAGGCCCTTGGGCTTCACAAAATGGCATTTTGCCTATTTCATGGCCCATGTGCCATTTCTTTTTTTGCACATAAGCCATGGGCTTACAAAATATTGGCTTTATGCCTATTTTTCATACATTCATGTATAAAAAATTATATAATAATTATTTATCACATTATTTTTTCGTTGCCATTGGGAGGCTGGCCGTGGGTTTCACTTGGGCATGGGCCCGCTTGACCTGGGCTTCGGCCCACCTAGCTTGGGGGTTGACTTTGACTCGGTCAACCGGGGTGTAAATTTTTACCCCAACAAAGTGCCCCCCATCAATGAATGCACACAGCATATGTGGGTCGTGTGCATGAAATTGATGGATCTTCTTTTGCGTGGAGGCGACTTGCTTTGGTTCCCACTTTTTGGAATGCGCTGCCCTTTTTACGACGTGCACGGTCGGCGCTTGACGCGTCTCCGAGACGGAGTGTCCATGGTAGACGTTTCCCTGGCCCGGAGCGATCCGGTTCCTGCTTTGTAGGAAGCCTGTACTGCCATTTTTGTGACATGGACGGTCGACACTCTGTTATGAAGCGATTTGGGTTCCCAATTTGCGGGAGCCTGCACTGCCCTTTTTCGGACATAGACGGTCGACGCTCTGATCCGGAGCGATTTGGGTTCCCAATTTGCGGGAGCCTGCACTGCCCTTTTTGCGACATAGACGGTCGACGCTCTGTTACGAAGCGATTTGGGTTCCCAATTTGCGGGAGCCTGCACTGCCCTTTTTGCGACATAGACGGTCGACGCTCTGATCCGGAGCGATTTGGGTTCCCAATTTGCGGGAGCCTGCACTGCCCTTTTTGCGACATAGACGGTCGAAGCTCTGATCCGGAGCGATTTGGGTTCCCAATTTGCGGGAGCCTGCACTGCCCTTTTTGCGACATAGACGGTCGACGCTCTGATCCGGAGCGATTTGGGTTCCCAATTTGCGGGAGCCTGCACTGCCCTTTTTGCGACATAGACGGTCGACGCTCTGTTACGAAGCGATTTGGGTTCCCAATTTGCGGGAGCCTGCACTGCCCTTTTTGCGACATAGACGGTCGACGCTCTGTTACGAAGCGATTTGGGTTCCCAATTTGCGGGAGCCTGCACTGCCCTTTTTGCGACATAGACGGTCGACGCTCTGTTACGAAGCGATTTGGGTTCCCAATTTGCGGGAGCCTGCACTGCCCTTTTTGCGACATAGACGGTCGACGCTCTGTTACGAAGCGATTTGGGTTCCCAATTTGCGGGAGCCTACACTGCCCTTTTTGCGACATAGACGGTCGATACTCTGTTACGAAGCGATTTGGGTTCCCAATTTGCGGGAGCCTGCACTGCCCTTTTTGCGACATAGACGGTCGACGCTCTGTTACGAAGTGATTTGGGTTCCCAATTTGCGGGAGCCTGCACTGCCCTTTTTGCGACATAGACGGTCGACGCTCTGTTACGAAGCGATTTGGGTTCCCAATTTGTGGGAGCCTGCACTGCCCTTTTTGCGACATAGACGGTCGACGCTCTGTTACGAAGCGATTTGGGTTCCCAATTTGCGGGAGCCTGCCCTGCCCTTTTTGCGACATAGACGGTCGACGCTCTGTTACGAAGAGATTTGGGTTCCCAATTTGCGGGAGCCTGCACTGCCCTTTTTGCGACATAGACGGTCGACGCTCTGTTACGCAGCGATTTGGGTTCCCAATTTGCGGGAGCCTGCACTGCCCTTTTTGCGACATAGACGGTCAACGCTCTGATCCGGAGCGATTTGGGTTCCCAATTTGCGGGAGCCTGCACTGCCCTTTTTGCGACATAGACGGTCGACGCTCTGATCCGGAGCAATTTGGATTCCCAATTTGCGGGAGCCTGCACTGCCCTTTTTGCGACATAGACGGTCGACGCTCTATTACGAAGCGATTTGGGTTCCCAATTTGCGGGAGCCTGCACTGCCCTTTTTGCGACATAGACGGTCGACGCTCTGTTACGAAGCGATTTGGGTTCCCAATTTGTGGGAGCCTGCACTGCCCTTTTTGCGACATAGACGGTCGACGCTCTGTTACGAAGCGATTTGGGTTCCCAATTTGCGGGAGCCTGCACTGCCCTTTTTGCGACATAGACGGTCGACGCTCTGAT
This sequence comes from Agapanthus africanus, assembly GCA_030015575.1. Classification (NCBI taxonomy): domain Eukaryota; kingdom Viridiplantae; phylum Streptophyta; class Magnoliopsida; order Asparagales; family Amaryllidaceae; genus Agapanthus; species Agapanthus africanus. The sequence goes on from JASDDO010000022.1 coordinate 571,297,305, forward strand.
CCGGAGCGATTTGGGTTCCCAATTTGCGGGAGCCTGCACTACCCTTTTTGCGACATAGACGGTCGACGCTCTGATCCGGAGCGATTTGGGTTCCCAATTTGCGGGAGCCTGCACTGCCCTTTTTGCGACATAGACGGTCGACGCTCTGATCCGGAGTAGACGTGCCCCGGCACGGAGTGTCGCTGGTCGACGTTTCCCCGAGGCGGAGTGTCGCTGTTTGACGCAAAGGTCGATGTTAGAATTGGTTGGTTTGATTTGTTTGACTTGAGTTGACATCAGCATCGCTATACTGGAATATGGTACCAGGAGCGGATCATCGTCTGCCATCAGAGGATTTGGGAATTGGTTTTTTTTTGTTTGGCATTTGCATTGCTGCACTGGAATAATGCCAGGAGCAACTCATCATGTGCCCCGAGAGGATTTGGATTTGGTTTGTTTGGCATCTGCATTGCTGCACTGGAATAATGCCAGGAGCAACTCATCATCTGCCCCGGGAGGGTTTGGGAATTTTTTTTTTTTGTTTGGCATCAGCATCGCTACACTGGAATATGGTACCAGGAGCGAATCATCATTTGCATTTTCTTATTAGGAAACGATGGCTTAGGAGACAGGTTTTAGGTCCCTATCACCTAAGACTTTTCAATTTTGTGAGCCGTAAGGGTCTCACAAAGCATTTTCTCCTTACGGGTCGTAAGGATCCCGTAAGTGTATTTTCTCCTTAGGAGTCATGGGGACTCCCAAGTGAGTTGCTCCTTTGTGAGTCGTAAGAATCTCACGCGGGAATTTTCTCCTCACAAAGTCGAGAGGACCTTGTGAGTGCATTTCATCTCTTTCTCACGAGTTTGCGCCCTTTCGGGTTTTCAGAAACTCGCCGGCAGTGCTGCTGTTTTTACTCACGGAGCCCTTTCGGGTTTTCATCCGTGCCCATCTTGCTTGTGGACATACCTTTTTTTTTATTTTATTATTTTTTTTGGAGAGATTGGGATTGTTTTACGTCCGTGGATTGTATACGGTTTTGCAGGATGTATGATCCAGACCGTAGGGCCATAAAAATTTTGGGACTTTGTTGGCGTCTGCATCGCTGCACTGGAATATGGTACCAGGAGCGACTCATCATTCGCCATTGGGGCATGGGATTGGAATTTGGTTGGCGTCTGCATCGCTGCACTAGAATATGGTACCAGGAGTGACTCATCATTCGCCACTTGGGTATTGGGGAGTGATGGCTTAGGAGACAGGTTTAGATCCCTATCGCCTAAGGCTTTTCAATTTTATGGGCCGTGAGGGTCCCATAAAAGCATTTTCTCCCTACGGGTCGAAAGGATCCCGTAGGTGTATTTTCTCATTAGGAGTCGTGAGGACTCCTAAGTGTGTTTTTCCTTCGTGAGTCGTAGGGATCCCACAATGGTTTGTTCTCCTCATGTATCGTGAGGATACATGAGTGGGTCTTTTCAATGGAGCATAATTCCACAGGCGGAGACCAGCCGCGTAACTGGTGATTGCGGTGGGGCATGGGTATGCTGAGAATTATTTAAGCCCGTGGATTGTATACGGCAGTCAATTTAGGGACTGGCCGTAGGGCTGGGAGAATTTTGAGAAATTGGATTTTGGTCGGCGTCTGCATCGCTGCACTGGAATATGGTACCAGGAGCGACTCATCATTCGCCGTTTTTTTTTTTTTTTTTTTGCATTTTTTTGTTTTACCGCGATTGCTCTATCATTTCAGCTTTTCTTATCGCGAAGGTCGCGATTTCCCCATCATTTCGGCTTTTATTCGCGGTTGCCCCATCATTTCGGCTTTATTTTCATCTTTATTTTACTCGCTGATTTTTATTGCGAGTTGCCCCATCATTTCGGCTTTTCATTTTTTCTTTTATTTACACATTTTTTATTTACACATGTATATATATATTTTTTTTTACATTCCCAGTTTAACGACTTAGAGGTCGATTGTTTCCCAGTTTAACGACGTGGTGGTCGATTGTTTCCCAGTTTAACGACGTGGTGGTCCTCTTTGCTTATCCCAGCTCCGTGAACATTGATCTTGGCGGAGCTGTGTTGATGACCTAGCTCTGTGGCTTACCGATACATCCGAGGATTGTGAGGTATTTCCAAGCTTACATTGGTCCTCTGCCCAATCTTTGAAAACACAGCAGTCTTCAATGGTATGGCTCAGCACTCTATGGTATGGGCAGTATATGGGACTGCCAGTCATATTCATTTCATGTGGCCTCTTCGGAATAGGCAATTGCAGGCCATTGTTCAGGGCTTCTTCGAATATATCGCGGACCTCATCCCTCCTAAAGGAGTACACCTTATTCCTTCTCTCCATCAGAGTGGGTGCCCTCACTGACGCCGGTCCCTGAGGCCGATCAATCTTTGGTTCGCCCTGCACATGTCTGGGAGGGTTAGGTTCCCGAAAGGTTTCGGTCTCCATTTGCATGAAATCGGCAGTCATAGCTTGACTGTTTGCTAACACGCCTTTAGACAGTTCTATCTCTCCCGTCTTGTATTGCCTTTCGACCCAATCTTTGAAGACGAAGCAGTCCTAAATGGAATGACCTATCACCCTGTGATAGGGGCAATATTTTGGGTCGTCGGTCATATTCTCTTCTTGCGGTCTCTTTGATTCTGGCAGTTGTAGACCGTTTCTTAGGGCGTCCCTGAATATCTTGTGGACTTTTTCCCTCTTGAAGGAATAGACCTTTTCCAGCTTCTCTTTCAGAGGCGATTCCCCCCCGGTGTATGTATCGGAGGGACTGGAGGCTGATTGCGGGCGTTTTTCGCGAAGGCGCTCCGCTTTTAGGTTTAAAGGGATATCAGTTGGCTGCTCCCGGGTACCAATCCCTGGCTCATGAGCCAAAATTTGATTCTGCTGTAATTGCAATCGGGCGACTTGGGTCGCGAGATCTGCCACGACGTTTGCCAGCTCGTCGACTTTGGAATAGACCTCGGCCATCATCTTATCCCTGTCCTGAAATTGCCTTTGAAGCCATTGGAATAATGCTTGTTCTGTAGTTCCGGCTATGACAACCGGGTAATCTTTATTGCCTGAGCTCCATTCCATAGGAACCACGGGCTCCTCTGGCTTATCGACCTGAGCGGGCTCTTCATCATTTAGATCGAGCCAATGCTGGGTAGCGTCAACCGTATCATCACCATGGCTGTGAAGAAGAAGAGGGTTCGTTTCTTCATGTCCGGCCATGTAGACAGTGTGGATAACACATTCAGCCGTTCTTTCACCACTGGCAGCTGGTTTCGCGGAGCGGTCCGGGCTTTGGAAATTCATAAATTTTAACATGGCCAGAGCCCTAGCCCTTTTGTTGGCTCTATATCTAAGCCGCTTCTGCCTCAGCTTCTCTGTCTTAAGCGCTTGGTAGGTTTCTGCTCTTCGGGAAGCCGCCATAGGCCGAGTGATGGGGATGCTTGAGAAGATACCCGATCGAGCAGTTGTCAAGGGCACCGCCGGAGCTTGCTCGAAAGGCCTTGTTGCTTTGTCGGTGTTGATGGCCTTGCCCCCAGCTGGGGCCCAGGAAAGTCGTTCAGATACCGACTTGCGCTTGGGTTGGGGCGCCCTCGAGATCACCACATTTGGTCTCCTGCCTTTCGAGACCGGTTTGTTTGTTGCTGGAGCTTGAGGAGCTGGGATGGCGCCAATTGGTATGAACATAATAGAGCCGAAAGGTATCAGCGGCTCCTCCCATTGTCGCCCGAGACTGGTCGGAAGGACCGTCCTGGAGTCTATCTTCATTGTGTAGGAGACGGGAGCTGAGTTCATCATCGAAGACATCGTCGGAAGGTGATTGCTTGAAAATCTGCACGAAAAAGCATTATTTTAGTATAAATATAGACATGTAAATTGATTGAGTTCGCATGAACGTTTAACCCGAGATATGGGAGGAGAGATTTGTCCCACCGGGCGTGCCAGAATCTGTAGGGTGTTTTTCGTCAACCCAGTGAGATGGGAATACGCGAGCGCTTGTCAGGCGTACTACAGATCCCCCCTGCCTAGGGTAGGCCAGGGTTTAATGATTGTGGGGATCCGAATCTCCGGCTGCCGCGGACTAAGCTGCCGTTAATTACCCCTCGCCTTTGGGGCGAGGGAACCTCCGATTAACGGGTTAAATTGGTCATGCGAACTCAATGTGCAGTGTGCGTGTGTTTTGTTTTGAAAGGGGGTTTTGGATATATCGGGAGCCACGCAGAGTTTTTACGGGGGTCCCGCTACCCGGATAGCGGGCTGGGGGTCAAGGGGGCTAGCAGCCCCCTTGCGGGGTTCGGAGCAGCGCCCCGGCCCGAAAATTTTTTGGAGGGGGAGAATGTGGCGGAGTATGTATATGTGTGAATTTGTATACATATGTATATGTATATGTATGTATATAAAAAGAGGGGAAAAAGGCATCCAAGGGATGCGTGGGGGCCAGCGCCTTGAGCGCTGTGCGCTTAGGTGCTGTGCGCTCAGGCGCAAGCGCGCCACGTGTCGGCACGTGGGCGCTTTGCGCATGAGCGCTGCGCGCAGGTGCGCAAGCGCGCGCGCGCCACGTGTCGGCATGTGGGCGCTTTGCGCATGAGCGCTGCGCGCAGGTGCGCAAGCGCGCGCGCCACGTGTCGGCACGTGGGCGCTTTGCGCAATGCGCGTTGCGCGCAGGTGCGCAAGCGCGCGCGCGCCTCGTGTCGGCACGTGGGCGCTTTGCGCAATGCGCGTTGCGCGCAGGTGCGCGCGCACCACGTGTCGGCACGCGGACGCTTTGCGCACTTGCGCAAGCGCGCACGCCACGTGTCGGCACGTGGGCGCTTTGCGCACTTGCGCTGAGCGCTGGAGAGGACAAGAGGCTTTTAGCCTGAAAAAAGATTTCTCAAAAGAGAAATCAGAGAGGAGTCGGGCTCCTGAATGTGTTTTGGGTTTAATGGAAGTGGTTCTTCTTCTTCCTCCTGTTGCTTGCTGGATCTTGAAGATCAAGAGATGTGAAATCTCAAAATCTTTCCTTTTTAAGATCTGATGGCAGATCCAAGTTCCCCTTTGTGGGTTTTATGGTGAAAAACTAATTTGTTTTATAAAAAGAAGAGTAAAACTCTTGATTTAATTCAAGAGAAAGAAGAAGGTTTTGGAACCTTGAAGAAGAAGAATAGATCTCAGATCTGGAAACTTTTTTTTAGAGAGAGAAAAAAGGTTGTGAGATATTTTCATTATCTTGCCTTTATAGGCTAAACACTTTACATATAGCCCCTTGGGCTTCACAAAATGGCATTTTGCCTATTTCATGGCCCATGTGCCATTTCTTTTTTTGCACATAAGCCATGGGCTTACAAAATATTGGCTTTATGCCTATTTTTCATACATTCATGTATAAAAAATTACATAATAATTATTTATCACATTATTTTTTCGTTGCCATGGGGAGGCTGGCCGTGGGTTTCACTTGGGCATGGGCCCGCTTGACCTGGGCTTCGGCCCACCTAGCTTGGGGGTTGACCTTGACTTTGACTCGGTCAACCGGGGTGTAAATTTTTACCCCAACAATACGTATACCCATATTTTGGTTCTGTACTTCTAACTTATATTCTGTGAATATCTCAAAAGGTTCGGACTCATGTTTCAACAGGAACATATGACTGAATCTTGAGAGATTATCAGAGAACTTAATGAAGTATAAAGAACCAGTCCTGGCATGTGTAGACAGGAGACCTTACATACATCATAATGTATCAGTCCCAAGAGTTTACTAACTCTTTCTCTGTTTCCAATAAACAGAGCTATGGTCATCTTATCTTTGTGACATGACTGGCAAGTTTCACAAGATGTAAATTCAAACTGATTTAAATATACATCTAAAATGTAACTTCAGCCAGTCGGGTCGCATTGATATGACCTAGTCTACAATGCCTGAAGAATGATTCATTCATTTCTGAACTCTTCCTCTTATGTGTGTTCTGTATACGAGGAACTGTAGTTTGATTTAGAACGTCAATGCTTTTAGATAACGTGCCTGAACCGATCAACTTTTGATATAAGAAATGTTCAAAACATTATCCATCAATACAAAATTATATCCTTTCTTTACTAATAAAGAGACTGATATGATTTTGTATATCAGATTCGGTATCTAATAGCATTTGTTCAGAATCAATGTACTGGTAGTACAGGGTGACAGTGACCAACAGACATGGCTGCAACACTTGCCCCGGTTTCTGTCTCATGAAACTTATCACCCGTCCTCAGTTTTTCTACCTTTTTGTAGCCCTATGTAACAACTTACATATCTGGGATCCTGATCCGGTATCATATACCCAGGATTCAGAGGATACTGAGAAACAGTTCTTTGTAATGAACATACCCGAAGGAGATGCATCATATGCACTTTCTTCGTTTGGGCGGCATAGGAAATCTGGTATTCCCATATTTCCTGCTCGGTCTTATAACAATTATAAGTCGGAGCGGGACCAACATTCCCCAGCTCAGTATAACAAGCGGGTTCGGTCAATACATCCATATTATTATCTTGATTAAGGGGTGATATGGTCGCTACCTGGAGAGAGAGAGAAGAAAACACTCAGCGTGCGCTCTTGCAAGATCAGATTGGTTATTTATTTTATCTAATCAGGATGGCTCCCACTGTTTTTATCAAATCTTCCTTCAAACCCTAAAAGGAAAGACTAGCCAGGATTAATTACACTCTACAAGTTCGCCAATCTTTCAGTCAGGCCAGTGTCGGTACTTTGAGGGAGGTTCCCCGTGCTTTCGCACGGACCTAATTACAGTAAACCTCGTTTTCCCAAAGGCGTAACCCCGTTAACACCTTTTTAGACACCTACTTGATCGGCTAATTGTAAAGTGCAAAACTCTCCCAGGAGTAACAATTACTCGCAGTGGGTATCGGGATCCAACTATCATATAGAAGGTATGCAATCTCATTGCAAGTTTCAACACTTGAAACTCCCGATAAAGGTTTTTACCCCTAGCACCTATGACCTTAACTATGGTCAACAAATCATAAGTACTAGTCAAGTTCTACCCGTCATTTCATGATTAATCAGACCCACCCACATGACCCTTAACTAAGGTCAACAAAGTCACGCGACTGTCCTAACTAATCGCATCATATGCGGTGTAGGAAGACATCACTTAGCTACCGTACACTGTGCCTTAACTAAAGTCAACAAACACAGTACGAATACTAAGTACTCTACTTCCTAAAATGACGGAGGGTTGCGAATGGTTTTTGTGAAAACCTTTAACGCTTTGAACTTGATCTCGTTGCGGAATCAAATGGTTTTTAAATGGAATGTTTTTGAGGCTTTTCTAGTTTTGCTAAAGGGGTCACTCCCGGTGAAGGGATCGCCGGCCCTTTCCTCATCGAATGAGGTGCGGGATATATCATATATATCACTGTGCAAAGCAGAAACTATAGAAGCGATCAAAAGACAAACCGAGGGTTGTAGCATCTGCCAGTTATTGCTAAAGGAGTCACTCCCGGTGAAGGGATCTCAGTCCTCTCCTCATCGAATAAGGTGCAGGATGTTCTATAATGAACACCGCGATGCAAAGCAAGAACTGTAGCTACCTGTTTTTATTTTGAAATTCGATTCCACAACATCAATTCGATTTATTTTCTTTCATTAATCACATTAATAAATATCCCATCATTTAAGTCCACCTAATCATCACAGATAAATATAACGTACGCTTATGCCATCCGCATTCGCCTCGATGTCCCGTCTGCACCGTTAGGTTAGGTAACTAACGGCAGAGCGAGGCAGGGCTAGCGCGGGTGTAAAACATAAGCAACGTCTATATAATATATCATATATACTATATACTACATCTATCTGAACAGAGCACAGAACATCGCATGATCACATCACAGATAACGCAGCAGAAAGAATCATATGAAATATTGGATATACTAGGACGTCCGTGTTTTCAATACGAGCCAGTATAAAACACGGATTCCACGGTCGTGATGAATAGCCAATCCCACACCCCTAGACCCCTACGAGAGCGGCAAGCAACCCTACCAATTCTAGGGTTAGGAGACCCGGACTCGACTCCTCGAGTTGGTCTCCCTCTGGACCCCAGAACCCGGTTACCTGTGCTCCCCTCCTTGGGTCTATCCTAATGCGGAAAAATAAATAATATACATCAACGGTGACAACTTCCGCAACCTGGAAGTGCCCCAATAAAAGAATATTACATACAAGTTTTTTACATGAATGAAAATGAAAAACACTCATCTCACATAAAAACCCCCGGCTATTCAAACACGACGATCCAATATAACATATCCAGCAACACATAACCTCACATGTCATCAACGTAAGTAAATATGTCCATCCCAATTGTCGTTGACATATAGCAACGAAACCGGCGATATCACATATTACACTTACGGTCACAGAAAAGAAAGTGTAAAACTACAACAGTTGGAATCCGCAACTCCTTTAGACATCACATGCCTAATCAAATGAATTCTTTAGACATCGCATGCCTAACAATTATAAACCCCGCATTTTAGTCTCATTATCGAAAACACTTTTCAATATCAAGTCGGGCAATTCAACAAGATTCCCGACATTCTGATCGAATGCTCGTCGCAAACTTTAATAGGAGGCCGCACCCCCGATACCGTCGACGAAGTGCACCAAGGCGGAACACCGCTGCCGCGAGCACCCGGACGGATGCTTTCGGCGACAGGGTTCTCCTACAGTCACTTGGTCAGGGCTATGGAGTGAGGCTGTCTATTAAGTTTACCCGGCGAGTATCCGCGTGCGCTACATGATTGCGACGGACTTTTGATCACATCAAAATTCCATGGCAACCTATCAAGTGAGACTAAAGTGCTATGTTTATAATATTCATTCCGTTATCTCATAACTATTTGTGAATTCCAATTATTGTATCACATTCCGGATAAATAGAAAATGCTAAACTTTTCGATCGAACAATCGAACACCCAAGTTTTCCCGATACAGCTCAACACATGAAATAAGTCTAACAACATTCAGTTCGTGCCTCAGTACCAACGGTCCAGCCGTAGAAGGGTCAAGCCAACGCCTCACATGTGGCATGCCGTACTGCCCCAAACCCGAAGGTTCAAAGGGCAGTTCAAGACGGTCACATAATCGAGTTAAGGTTTGTTGTCTTCTAGAGGGTCCATCGCATTACTTGCACTACTTAGAACGTCGTTAAACTACGGAAAAATCCAACAATTGGAAATTTCCCGGCAGGGGAAAAAGTGGGTATTTATATCCGGTCGAACTTTTTAACATATTCTAAAAATACCCGGAAAAGCACACCGACAAAATTAGACAGTCCGATCGAATACACCGAGTCCCCAATACAACTCAGAAAATACAACTCTGGAATGAATATTAAAAGCATCCAGAACACACAAGAAACACCAACAGAAACAACTGAAGAAAACTCACAGCCTGATCATCACAGACGGCCGCGGAACCGCCGCAGAAGGGGGGCAACGCCGCGGTTCCGCGGTCGTACTGTAGAATCAGGCTGTCGTTTTCTGCAGTTTTTCTTAGAATTTCCTGCACATTTCTCTGCATATTTTTAATTCCGAAAAATCCACATTTTACAGAAATGTCCAGAGAGCATTTTCAAAGTCGGGGTTTTGGGTCGATCGGACTTCTAACTCCGTCATGACTTCGCCTAAGGCTCTAGCTAGGCTCTGATACCACTGTAGGGTTCCTAAGCACTCTAGTGGGGTCTCACAAGTGATCAAACATGCCAATTTCTAAAAATTACGATGCCGAGAAACCCTAGAACGGATCGTAAACTAGAAATATATAGGCGAAGCAAGCATGTAAACGGAAATATAGCTAAAGGGAAGGGGCTACAACCTTTGTAGATCCGGTCCACCACCTCCTAGGCTCCGTGATGAAGTCCCTTCGCTGTCCAAATCGTATCTTGGGCTCTAGCGTCGGCTTCATCGGAGGAAAAACGGGCTAGGTCATCGACGACGTGCCGAAAATGATCTACGTCGAGGCATCACTAGATCAAGCTCCACCTTCACCAAGCCATGAAAACTTGTGAAGGAAACACCCTATACTACTTGGCAAGAAGTAGAGGATGAAGAAATAGGAAGTGGGTAGACTTTAGTTTTGGATTTCTCACTAGTTTTCATAACTTGCCATTGGAGTAGCAAGCTTTCGTCATGGAAGAAGAAGATGAAGAAGAAGAAGAAGATATGATAAGTCTTTTTAAAAAAGAAAATAAATGAATACTTATCATTTCTTCAACCATGGTTTATAGACTTAACTAAGGTTAGATGAGTGGTTAGGGTTAGGCATGAGACAAGAATGGTGACTAAGTCAATGCTTCATGAATCTTCAACTAAAAACAAACATAGCCACCATTCATTTCTCTTTTTCTTTTCAAATGAAAAAAATAAAATAAATAAATAGATAAATGAATAAGCAAATGAAATGATACCCTAACCACTCACTAACCATGGTTCAATACTTTACACAAAACCAAGCAAGAATGTATCATCAAACATGATACAATCATGTGCACAAAATATATCATATATACAATGTGCAATACAAGTGAGTAAATCCATTTAAAGTGAACCAATACTATTTAATGCAAAGTAATATATCAAATATATAATTATACATTAAATCATTAAATCAACACTTGATTTAACGATCTGGTCATATCGCATATAACCGATTAGTATCCTATGTATTGGCTTATCGAATCAATCCTTGATTCGATAACTAGGTTACATCACATATAACCAATCGATACATTCATCGCGAGAATGGAATACGGTATCACATACACGCATTATTCTCGGTCCCGCACATATCTCATATGCGCTCCTATTTCGTTTCGCTTGAGCCAGGAAACCTCTGTGTAGGACTCTAAAGACTCGTCAATATGCCGGCAGCAGATGATGATCATATCAAACACCCACAAGCCGCAAGCGGTCTGCTAAACGTAATGGCCACCCGGGTATTGAGCGATCAGAAGATCGACGAGCAAGCCCGCTCACACTCCTGTGAATCCAACCAGTAACACTTACCGTATAGTCTGGTCTGTTCGTCTGATATGTCGTATATCTCGCCTAGGGGTGGTAAACGTCAGACCCCAATAGCTCGATAAGTCATGCCGACGTAAGGTCCATAACATTCGTGAAACTACTGATAACTCTTACCAGTATATCACTGCAAACCTGGCCAGGGATTTCCTGTTATGGTGATCGCACGCTTTTGGCGTGTCGAATGTTCAAAGAATTAAAGTTTACCGCGATCAGGACGGTGTCGCTATGCAGCTAGCCGGTTGAGCACGGGTCGGTCCACAGGGAGATGGTGGTATTTTACCTTCTTGTTTTAGACGAGTCAATAAAGAATCTGTGTATTTGTTCGATCTAACCTATGTGTTTATTTGCAAGTATAAAGTTGTTAAGAGAAAATACGAGATTGTAAGCTAAGGAATCCGTACTCAAAACCTTTGAGCCGAGTCTTGACCAATTGAAGCTAGAGCAATCGGCAACAACGTGGATTAGGGGATTTAAGCATGGTATTCATGGAATCCGGCTTATTTACCCTCGTCCTTCCGTTCTTGTCTCTTGCTTTCGCCTCCGGCCAAACCGAACGCAACCGGTCGCGGTTAGGAATCACCATTACCTTATCAGGGTACGGTGCCTAACGGAGCGCTTGCGTATGGTTTGGGCGGAGTTCAATGGAAAATAACGGGAAAAGGAATTGGGCAAAGAAATGTTAACTTACAATATCATATGGATTCTTAACAACAACAATAAATACAACATTTACAAAATGAACAAAAGAGAGCAAAAGAAAAAAACAAGGAAAAGAAAAGATTACAAGTAATTAAGTGCATGGAATTAAATTGCAAGTAATTAAAGACAAGGTAATAAAAAGCAAGTAATAAAAAGCGATAAAAAGAACAAGGAACTAGGACTAAAGACAAGCATGTGATCAATAGCCAACCCTTAAACTTGCAAGCTCAATCAAGAGGTTGCAAGATCAAAGGAAGGGTAGAGAACGCATGTGAAATGAAGCGCCAATTCCATGAAAGAATACGACCCTTGAGATCAATAACTAACCCTTAACCATTCAAGCTCAATGAAGAGGTTGAATGATCAAGAGAAAGCAAAAAGCTCAAGGGGAAGAAGAAACAAAAGAGAATGATACAAAAAGCCCTCATCTTCATTGATCTCCCACTCAAAAAGCTCTCACTACAATTTTAATGGAAAAAGAATGAAGAAGAAGAAGAAAAAGACTAAATCCTAACAAAAAGAAGAACAAAAGAATGACCCTTGGCTTAGCTCAATTCTGGAGTATTTATAGGCTGGAGAATGGAAATCTAGGGCAACCAACAGAACCTATTGGAAGTTACAAAAATGCCCCCAAAATACGACATGTTGAAGCCACAGTACGGCCGCGTTTCCGCGGCCAATTCCCCCTATTGGCCGCGGAAACGCGGCTCCCTTGGTGAGTTGGGCTCTGGGCTTTTGTGAGGTTTCCTGTTTTACTGTGCCCTTCAGTGTGGTATGGTTCTTTTCACATAAACTCTTCACAATAATTCCCAGAATTTCAGCACAACAAAAAGGTGATGTGATGTGGATCTTTTGCCATGATTTCTTCGAGCTCCGCGTAGATTTCTCGGATCTTGTGTTGACCTAGAGCTTTGTGCATGACATGACAATTGATTTGCCATTTTGTCCATTAAACTGGCATGTGGTAACACACGGATAGAGAGCGGAGACCGTGTTTTATCAGTTGTTGGCAGTAATCCGGAATTTGTCGTACTTTTCCATGATATTCACTGTTCAGAGCTGAGAATCTGTATTCTGCAAATATGTAGCAAACAATGATCAAAAGCACCTACCTATAAACACACGAGCGTAAGAATGGACGGTATGAAATGCAGTATTCTGGTATGAACAAATACCCCCAAACTTAACTTTTGCTCGTCCCGAGCAAAACCAATTATTCATAAAAATATAACGATAACCGCACTTTCGCAGGGAACGCTATTGCACTGAGCGCGTGCAATAAGCCGTTAAACCTCTAGGTGTCCCTAGTAGGAGGAGTGTTGTCTCCTGAGGGTTTTCAGCGGATACTACCCACAAAATCCCGTTAAGCTAGTGCCATAAGTTAACGTCGATTCTACTCCTACAGTTTAGTCATTACGTTAGAAACTCTATTATCCTAGGTTAGAAATATCCAACCCTTATTCATCACACCTCTTATCTATTTAACCTTAGTTCGTATACGCTCCAAAAAAAGTTTAAAAAGATGTTGGTTCTCCTGAGTTTTCCTTCTAAAGTACGGCCTCAAATCAGGGATTTTTATCAACTTTACAGAAAACACAAGTCTTTTTCTTCATCTCTATCTTTTATCCAAACATCGATTATATACCCCTACGTGTATGTATATTTGCACCCCTACACTTAAGAATTCAATTCAAGTTATAGTACCCTTGCCCTAATACCTAATACTACTTCTTTTCATTAAGGATGGACGGTTTTGCTCACACACCTTTCATGCGACTATTAATGCTTCTTGAGGCACTAACGGCCGATTACTGAATGTGTGAGCTTTAAAGCGTAAATAGCAGTTTCCAGGTCTTGACTCTATTCTATTTTTTTCTTTTTGTTTTTCTTTTTCTTTTTCAAGACCGGATATATTTTTCAATATGCTCTTTTGGTGTTTAGCTTTAAATACCGTTTATTCTTTCATACTAGGCTTTCAGGCAAGAGTATTTCTAGGTATCCTCTACTATCCCAAGTTTCAAGGTGCGTGTAAGTGCAGTTTGTAGGGTATATACTTTCTAAATTTGAACTTAAGAAAAGAAACTATTTTTCAGACTTATCCTCCGGTAAAGCTTCAATACTTTCCCTTCTTCTTGACTTAACTCAAGAACTGAACTCAAGATTACCTATTTCTCAAAAAAAATTGTAAGGACGTATACTTACCAAAGTTAGACAGAATGAGGGTTATTTTTAGGGTTTTCAAATCCTAAGCCTAGAATTTAGTTATTTCTATCATATCAACTAAACTTTCGGAATAAAGATCTAAGTTACCTTATTAGCTAACTTGACGACAAAGTTTTTATATTTTTTGGAAAATTTTTCGATTTTTATGGGTTTTTAAATAAGTTATGCAAATGCAAAATATACAAATGAATGCGAAGGAAGAAAGCTTACCGAGCACACCCCCAAACTTAAACATGACAGTGCCCTCACTGTCAGGCTATACCAAGAGGGTCAAAATTGTCGGCGCTCCCCCTAAAAACAAATTATATACAAAAAGGAAAAGAAAAAATATATACAAAAAAGGTGCCCCCGCAAACTTATGTAAAACAGTGTTTCCACTGTTAAGCGTTGAAGTTCAGGATTAGGGGGGGGAAAGAACAGTTTCAAACTATACAAGTCCTTACACAGGCCAAAAGTGTGTACCAACCATTCAAAGATTTTGTCTCTATAATGTGCTGGTTGGGGACAGAAGGCGTAGAGAAAAGAGATGGACAATACGCGAGACCGTATGCGAAGAGAAGCGGGATACGGTCTCGGTATATGAGAGGAAGAAGAATGGCGGAAGGGAAAAAGAAGTGGAATACGAACTTGAGGGTGCAAATGGATTAAATAGATTAGCACAATTTGTGATGAGCGATGTGTAAAAAGCGATTGTGCTAATCTATTAACCCGTCGAGAGATGGGGTCAAATCCCTCATGATTCGTGAGAAACCATGGGTACGCCGAACTTGGTAAACCAGACACAGTAAATGAAAGTGAGACGGGTTCTTGCAAGGTCGGAACGATGGAAAGGATGGAGGGAAGTGGTTGAGGAAGGGTATCGGTTAAGGGTTCTGGAGGGTGTACACAGTCAGTGAAAGGAACAGGATGAATTGGAAATCCGACTCATCATCTAGAACTGTTTCATCCTCAAAAATATCCTCAAAAATCTCCTCAAAGTTAAGCTTATCCATGCATATTTCATCAAAGTCCAGACGCATATGTTGTTCGGGAAAAACATTTAATGACTCGGGATGATGAATTGGAGAGAAAAACTCAGTCAAATCTACGGGTTCATCATCCAAAATATTCCCGGCGTCAATATCCTTAATCAAGTGAAAATCAAAATTCTCTGACACCTCAACAAAAGCATGGATATCAATCAATTCAGGTTCTAGAGTGGAGGTGTAGAGGGCAAAAGGATTGGGTGTGGTTTCACTTGGCAAGGTCCCTTCACAATCGGGTAAATCAAACACGACAAAGTCGCACAACTCATTAAACATTCTATCTTCAACTGATAATTCATTTGGGATACTAGATAGACATTCAAAACCGGAGTTGTGGGATTCAAGTTGAAACGGGTAGGCTTGATTCGGAAGGGGGTACATCTCACTCTCTCCACTCAAATTCTCAACCTGTCCTACCGCCTCTTCATACATTGGAAAATTTGGAGCTAGTTGAAAACTAGCTACCGGGTCACTAGGTTGCATGAGAGCGGCCATGGACGCATTCAAATCCATCATCTGTTGGCTTGACGCTACCCTAAAATCTTCCAACGACTGTTCCAGACTAGACATGGGTTGTGAAGGGGTTTCAGTAATTGATTCAATGTTATTTGGATACTGAAAACTCCCAAACGGCTGTTCTGAAGTAATGTTTAGGGAAGGTGCAAAAGTAGGGTAGGATTGGTAGGAATTGAATGGCTGGACAGGAGTGGGATCAACATTGGGATAAGAAGGTGAATGGATTTGTTGGTCCCAAGAATTTGTAGTGGTGAAAGGAGTGAAAGATCGGCTATGAGATTGTGCAATATGTTCAGCAATGGACATTGGTCTCGGGGTTACAACTGGATTTTCAAAAGGGGTATCAACACAAGAAGGGATGAATGTTTGAAACGGTTGATACGAAGTGGATTGCGGGGTCCAGTTGTTTGTCCTAGACGCGTCGATCCGATCTCTCAACGAAATTTTTGGCATGGATGGGTCGTTCGATGTTCGGCCAAAGCAAGAACCGTATGAAGTAATGTCTGGTTGTGGGTACCAAAGTTCGGCAAGAGTTTTGCGAGGTGGAGTACCCATGATATGAAGAGAGAAGGAAAAGGTAGAGAAAAGGAGGGAAAAAGAATGTGATATATATATATATTTTTTTTAATAATTTTTTTTTAAAATATTAACAAAAGAATGAAGTATACACAAAAAAGAATATGGACAAAAACAATCACGACACAAAAAATACCACACACCTAATCATTCTAGGGTTTACCTAGGTCAACTAGACCTGCTCCAGAACTTAATTGTCGAAGTAAAACTGTGTCGAGAAACAGGCTCAAGATACACTGATCACGAGGCCAGGTAAGTGCAGAGATAAGGGGAGGTTTTCCAACGCTTTCACGAAGTTCCTTAATTAAATAACCCTTTCTCTTTTGGCGGTTTCGCCGTTAACACTTTCCTAGACACCCCGTAAACAATATACCGTTAAGAGAGGTTCTAAACACAGTTAACTTCTCCTAGTGAGCGCGAAGTCCTTAAGGCTTAAAGTCTAGTTTCTTTTAAATTTTTTGTGGGTAAACGTTATGCTTAAGTTCGTGATTTGTGGGCCACGGAAAAGGTGATGAAATCCTTTACCGTATCTTGTGGGGTTCGCTGGCCCTTAAGTCCGTATTAATGTATGCAATGCACAATTTAATAAAAATTCTATAAAGAATCAAAAAATCGTTTTTTAGTTTAAGCGTGGCACTGCAACAAATACGGGTTAGTCAATTTTTAGCGTTTGCTAGCGAACTTGCAAAGAATCCTGCAAAGAATAGTATATTGGAAGCGTCGGATTTGAGAAGAAGGTGTTAGTAAAGTACGTACCGTTAAGTTTTGGGTTAGGAAATCTCCGTTGAATCAAATCCGGTTAACTTGAAAGGTTCGCTTGCGCGGGTCAAACTACCCGGATCTTTGGCACTGTACTTTGCAATCACCTTAACCTTGAATGTGCACTTTGCTCCCCACAATTGCAGTTTGCAAATACGCAAAAATCTGCACTCTTGCCCACAAAAATGATCAAAAACAACAAAAAGATTTTTTTTTTTATATTTTTTTTATGTATGTACAAAAAAAAATATTAACCCGAATAACAAGAAAGAAAATACGCTACCGTCTCCCCGGCAACGGCGCCATTTGATCGCACGCTTTTGGCGTGTCGGATGTTCAAAGAATTAAAGTTTACCGCGATCAGGACGGTGTCGCTATGCAGCTAGCCGGTTGAGCACGGGTCGGTCCACAGGGAGATGGTGGTATTTTACCTTCTTGTTTTAGACGAGTCAATAAAGAATCTGTGTATTTGTTCGATCTAACCTATGTGTTTATTTGCAAGTATAAAGTTGTTAAGAAGAAAATACGAGATTGTAAGCTAAGGAATCCGTACTCAAAACCTTTGAGCCGAGTCTTGACCAATTGAAGCTAGAGCAATCGTCAACAACGTGGAATAGGAGATTTAAGCGCGGTATTCGTGGAATCCGGCTTATTTACCCTTGTCCTTCCGTTCTTGTCTCTTGCTTTCGCCTCCGGCCAAACCGAACGCAACCGGTCGCGGTTAGGAATCACCATTACCTTGTCAGGGTACGGTACCTAACGGAGCGCTTGCGTATGGTTTGGGCGGAGTTCAATGGAAAATAACGGGAAAAGGAATTGGGCAAAGAAATGTTAACTTACAATATCATATGGATTCTTAACAACAACAATAAATACAACATTTACAAAATGAACAAAAGAGAGCAAAAGAAAAGAACAAGGAAAAGAAAAGATTACAAGTAATTAAGTGCATGGAATTAAATTGCAAGTAATTAAAGACAAGGTAATAAAAAGCAAGTAATAAAAAGCGATAAAAAGAACAAGGAACTAGGACTCAAGACAAGCATGTGATCAATAGCCAACCCTTAAACTTGCAAGCTCAATCAAGAGGTTGCAAGATCAAGGGAAGGGTAGAGAACGCATGTGAAATGAAGCGCCAATTCCATGAAAGAATACGACCCTTGAGATCAATAACTAACCCTTAACCATTCAAGCTCAATGAAGAGGTTGAATGATCAAGAGAAAGCAAAAATCTCAAGGGGAAGAAGAAACAAAAGAGAATGATACAAAAAGCCCTCATCTTCATTGATCTCCCACTCAAAAAGCTCTCACTACAATTTTCATGGAAAAAGAATGAAGAAGAAGAAGAAAAAGACTTAATCCTAACAAAAAGAAGAACAAAAGAATGACCCTTGGCTTAGCTCAATTCTGGAGTATTTATAGGCTGGAGAATGGAAATCTAGGTCAACCAACAGAACCTATGGGAAGTTACAAAAAAGCCCCCAAAATACGACATGCTGAAGCCACAGTACGGCCGCGTTTTCGCGGCCAATACCCCCTATTGGCCGTGGAAACGCGGCTCCCTTGGTGAGTTGGGCTCTGGGCTTTTGTGAGGTTTCCTGTTTTACTGTGCCCTTCAGTGTGGTATGGTTCTTTTCACAGAAACTCTTCACAATAATTCCCAGAATTTCAGCACAACAAAAAGGTGATGTGATGTGGATCTTTTGCCATGATTTCCTCGAGCTCCGCGTAGATTTCTCGGATCTTGTGTTGACCTAGAGATTTGTGCATGACATGACAATTGATTTGCCATTTTGTCCATTAAACTGGCATGTGGTAACACACGGATAGAGAGCGGAGACCGTGTTTTATCAGTTGTTGGCAGTAATCCGGAATTTGTCGTACTTTTCCATGATATTCACTGTTCAGCGCTGAGAATCTATATTCTGCAAATATGCAGCAAACACTGATCAAAAGCACCTACCTATAAACACACGAGCGTAAGAATGGGCGGTATGAAATGCAGTATTCTGGTATGAACATATGGCCAGTCGAGCATAGCGCAACATCAACCCCTAGTACCGGGAGAGACGAATCCCCTCCTATCGCTCATTGCCTCCATGTGAATCGGGACTGTACCCAAAAACCACATGTTTGCACAACTCAGTAGAGCCGTGGTAGGGTGGAAATCAAAGCACAGTGGGAGACACACAAGACTCTATGACGATCTCGGGTCAACAGACTAAGCTGTACCAGTGTCACCAGAGAACTGCCATCTGACGTGAGGTATAATACCATCTGGGAGTTCTCGGCGAGTCCGTTCAGTGTACCCAGTCTCCACTGAGCACCCGCATACCATCTCTGATGTCAAACACCAATGGATATGGGATCATCCATCGCCCATCGCATGGGTCGAGAAGATATACGCTAGTCTACTCTGGAATATCGATGCCCCGTCTCGACATTCCCACGACTAGAAACAATGAAGGATGTACTCATAGGCTACCCAGGCCCCACTAGTATGATCTGCATCATAGTCCTGAAAGTCGAGTACACATCCTAAGGGCTTTATCAACATGTAACAGAGAGACAGAAAGTATACATGTTAAGATAAAGAGCAACCAGATAGCATACTATCATGTCGAGCAAGAAAGTCCTATCTATATATGTCCCAGCATCCACTACAATATACATCCAATGTACAGTAATGGCCTCTAGGGCATACATATAACTAACAATGATGTCATTAAGCCGCCGCGGAACCGCGGCCTAAGCCGGCTCTGGCCGCGGTTCCGCGGCCAAGTTGGAGCCTTGGGCTGAGTGGCTTCTGTTGTGGTCTTGTACTGATGTTTGTAGCTTTCTTTGATATGTTGATTTGTGATTGCTCATTTGGGTTGATACCAGATTTGAAGTTAGTGAGTTGGCGTATATTTGAGCGGTGTAAATTTGAGTGAGCTTCTCCTTTTCCTGCACAGACTTCGAAACACGGGTTGCGACATATAGAAATATTGCGAAGCCATGCAATGCAGTCAATTTCCCTAGAAATGCCGGTTTTAAGGCCTAATACATGTAATCTGATAATCTGTGATAGATTTGCTAATATGTGAAATACGAATACCGAACACTTCTATATGAATGCAAATGATGAGGAAATTGCCGGTTAAAATATGCAATATATAAATATCTTTAGTAAAAACAAATCAGTGGACTTAATCAATGGTTCCACAAGCTTCTCCAAGATTCAACCATTAATCCATTTTCCACCAATTTATGAATTACTAAAATAAATATAAACCATTCATTATTCCAAGCATGGTGTGAGTCTCATAAACCCATGAAGTATGTGGCATCAAGCATGACACAATAAATTGTACATTAATATATATCACATATATACTAAAGCACAAAGTGATAAAAAGAATACTTAGTGAGCAAATATTAGTTAATGTAAATTAATATATCAAATATATAATTATACATTAAATTATCAAATTAATACTTGATTTAATAATCCGGCTATATCACATACAACCGACTAATATCATATGAATCAACCTATCGAATCAACACTTGATCCGATAACCCGGCTATATCACATATAACCGACCGATATCACATATCGCAGGAATAAAATGCGGTATCATATACGGGCATTAATCTCGGTCCCGCACATATTACATATGTGCTCCTAATTCGTTTCGCATGAACCAGGAAACCTCTGTGTAGGACTCTAAACACTTGTCAATACGCCGGTAGTAGGTGATGATCATATCAAACACCCACAAGCCGCAAGAAATCTTCTAAACGTAACGGCCACCCAGGTATTGAGCGATCAAAAGATCAACAAGCAAGCCTGCTCATACTCCTGTGAATCCAATCAGTAACACTACCGTACAGTCCGGTCTCTTCGTCAGATATGTCGCATATCACAGCTTGGGGGCGGTATAACGTCAGACCCCAATAGCCGGATAAGTCATGCCGATGCAAGTTCCATAATGGTTCGAGAATCTACTGATAACACTTACCAGTAGATCTCAGCAACCTTAGTCTTCCTGTTATGGCCAATCGAGCATAGCGCAACATCAACCCCTATACCGGGAGAGATGAATCCTCTCCTATCGCTCATTGCCTCCATGTGACTCAGGACTGTACCCAAAAACCAACTTTTTGCACGATCTCTTGACCGTGGTATGGTGGAAATCAAAACACAGTGGGAATCACACTAGGCTCTATGACGATCTCGGGTCGACAGACTAACCTGTACCATTGTCACTAGAGAACTGCTATCTGACGATAGGTATAATACCATCTAGGAGTTCTTGGTGAGTCCGTTCAGTGTACCCAGTCTCCACTAAGCACCCGTATACTTTCTCTGATGTCTAACACCAATGGATATGGGATCATCCATCTCCTATCATATGGGTCGAGAAGCGTATACGCTAGTCTACTCTGGAGTATCGATGCCATGTCTCGATACTTCCACGACTAGGAATATTTGAAGGATGTACTTGCCGACTATCCTGTCCCCACTAGTATGATCTGCATCATAATCTTGGTAGTCAAGTACTCATCCTAAGGGCTTTATCAACATTTAATAGAGAGACAATAAGTGTACATGTTAAGATGAAGTGCAATCAGATAGCATACTATCATGTCGATCAAGAAAGTCCTTACTATATATGTCCAAGCATCCACTACAATATACATCACATGTACAGTAATGAACTCTAAACATACATATAACTAACAGTATATGTTTTGCATCCGTGCTGGTCCATCCCCTGCTTTGCCGTTTGTTAAGTAACCTAACGGTGCATGATGGGTCCCTATGGCGGATCCGGATGGCATATACGTACATTTTATTTTTCTTTCTTTTTTCTAGGGTGATATGGATTAATTGATGGGACTGCGTTAATTTTGATTAATGCATGGAAAAATATTCCTAAATGAGGTTATTGGAACCAATTTTTGATAAACTGTTACTACAAGATGTTTCTTTTTCCTTTGCATAGCGGTATTCGGTTATGAATTTCCAGCACCTCATTTGACGAAACAAGAGCCGGGATCCCTTTATCGGCAGTGATCTCTTAGGCAAAAGTTTACGTCATTGTAATAAATTCACTATAGTCGATTCTTTTGCTTTCCATCATGGTATTCAGTTAGGAATATCCTGCACCTCATTCGATGAGGAAAGAGCCGAGATCCCTTCACAGGGAGTGACCTCTTTAACAAAAGTTTGCGTCACTATATATTTGTAAAACCACTAGAGTTCCTTCAACGATATCAAGTTCATTACGTTAAAGGTTTTTCGACAAAAACCAGCCATAGTCCTCCGTCATTTCGAATAAGTAGCACATAGTATTCATGCGGTGTTTGTTGTCCAAAGTCAAGGCATCGTGAATGGTAGCTGTGTGTTGCTTATCAGTAGCATAGATAAACGCATTGGTTTAGGACAGCCATACCACTTTATTGGCCAAAGTCAAGGGTGTGTGCGGGTGGGTCTAAATTAATCTGGATAATGACGGGTAGAACTTGACTTGCGTGTTATGATTTGTTGGCCAAAGTCAAGGTCATAAGCTCTTGGGGAAAAAACCACATCGGGAGTTTCAAACATACAAGAAACTTTCCAGGCATGCGCATACCTTCTGGAGTGTGGTGACTTGAGTGGATTCCATCAAGTTATCACGCGATGATAGTTGGATCCCGATTCCCACTGATGAGTAGATGTTACTCCACGGGTGATTTTAGATGATCCCGTCTAATTCTCCTTTTACGGTTTGAAGGAGAATTCGAGAAAACAGTGGGAGCCATCCTGATTAGATAAACTGATTAACCAATCTAATCTAGGTTAGAGTGCACGCCGAGTGTTTCTTTTCTCTTTCTCTTTGGAAGCGACCATGGCTTGACCTTAAAAACTCATAAACCAAGTTAACCGGACCTTCTTAAAACACTTCGGCTTTTGGATTTTCATTAAGTCGCATATATCTTTGCTTCTCCTATTTTCCCTTCACATTTCTCCTGAACACTCCGTATCACTACGAAAATCCATATTTCTTGGATATTCCATCGTATAGTTACATACGAACTCAAAGAAACTTGTTTCAGTTCGAGAATGGATTTCGGTTATAGAGAAATTGAATGGTATTATTGTAAGTCGATGTGCAACACCCCAAGAGTTGCGGAGAGGCGGAAATATGAAAAACGATCTTGTTCTTTAAGCATACATTGACTAACCGAAGATCTTTGCTAAACGGTAATTAACAACAACCATAGAAGTTCTTAGCTACTATGTATAGAGACTATACCTAGTGAATCGTGTCCTTCGTCTTTTCGATCTCTATGTCCTCCTCGGCCTCCTCTAAGTGATAGATGATCCACCCGAGAACCTTAATCCAAGCTTCACCTCTAAACTTGAGTAACTAAGTTTCTCTAGTTGCTAATCAAAGGAACTTAGATAATATAGAGTTAGGTTATGGAGTGTTTAGTCTATTCTAATCCTTGATCTCAACCCATGAGTGGTAAGATTAGAGTTTGAAGAGAGAGTGAGCCTGAGGAGAGAGAAGGTGAAGAAGATAATGATCATGATATTGTTTCTCACTTGAATATATGAAGCATAATGAATAATCAAATAAATGAATAAATGTAATTATTCATCATGCTACATTAATTCAATATGAGTGATTCACTATGTGAGTCATCAAGCATTTAATAATGCATTAATGACATGATGAATCACACTAAATGAGTCACAATATCATTTAATGATAATACCACCTAAACCCTCAAGTCACCATGCTTCTAGAAGCTTCCCGTAGAATTACGAGAACGCCCCTCCTATCCGTGAGAACACGAAAAAAAACTTTAGACTGTATAAATCCAATAACCTGATACTAGAATCTGGCTTAAACCAAAGTCGTCTAGTAAAAACTGTTCGAATGTCGTACGTGCGTTTAAACACATATTCGTCTGAACCCTTTGTCGTAAAACCATACGACCTCTATATCGTTTCGCCTGGAGTTGGGAAATCTCTGTGTGGGACACTAAAGACTCGACTACTACGCTGGCAGTGGGTTTAACCACAGACCGCAAGCGGCACTAGCTGTACGTAACGGTCCATAGGTAGATGTCGATAAGAAGGCCGATGAGGAAACCCATCCGAACTCCTACTGAGCCTGTCTGTGATAATATCCGCGCAGTCCGGTCTGTTCGTCTAAGAGTATCGCATGTATGGTCTAGGGGGTGGTGAACGTCAGACCCGTAATAACCGTACAAGTCGTGCCGGCATGGCTCAAGACCATCCGAGAATCTACTGATCAGTCCATCAGTAATTCTCAATCAGCCCTGGCCAGGGACTTATGGTAATGACTAACCGATCACCGTGCGATATCAACTCCCTATACCGGTAGAGACGAATCCCTAACAGTCGCTCACTGCCTCCACGTGGCTTGGGATTGTGCCCAACTAAAACCTGTTTGCACGACTCCTTTGAACCGTGGTAGGGCAGTTATCAAAGCACAGTGGGAACTCACACGAGAAAAATGACGACCTTAAGTCAACGGACTATCTGCACACATGTCACCTGAGAACTGCTATCTGACGTTAGGTATAAATACCATCCAGTCAGTTCTTGGCGAGTCCTGTCTGGTGTACTCACACCCAGAGAGCATCTGTATACAATCTTAGGTGCACATCACCAATGGCTGCGGGACCAATCCATCGTCCATCGTCAGGGTCTAGATATGTATACACTAGTCTACTCTGGAGTATCGATGCCCAGTATCGATACTCCTGCGACCAGGGACATCTAAGGATGTGCCTATTGACTATCCAGCTTCCACAAGTATGACTGCCATCACAACGCCGGTAGTCAGGCAAACACCCTATGGGCTTTATCAACATGTTTATAAATACAAAGTAAAATATATCACACGTTAAGATAAAGTCAAACCAAATAGCATACTATCATATTAAGCAAGATTGTCATGTACATACATATACCTAGCATCCTATACAATGAAGGCCTCTAGGGCATATATATCCAACAATCTCCCACTTGCACTAAGGCCTATAATTGGCGCAATGAGTACCCACTGTCTGCACTAGATCCAGTTGCTGGCGTACCGCATGCCCAACATCTCAAACAGCCTCTCGAACTGGACTTGAGGGATGGCCTTGGTGAATGGATTTGCCGTGTTGTCTTTTGTTTCCACTCTCCGTACCTCGATCTCCTGACGATCCACGATCTCCCTGATCAGGTGAAACCGCCTTAAGATATGCCTGGATTTCTGATAGGAACTTGGTTCCATCGCTAATGCTACAGGCCCATTGTTATCACAATACAAAGGTATTGTATTGGCAATGGACGTAACTACCTGAAGTTCAGAGATGAACTTCCTCATCCAGACAGCCACTTTTGCGGCTTCACTAGCAGCTATATACTCAGCCTCCATAGTTGAGTCTGTGAAGGTATCCTATTTGGAACTCCTCCAACATACCGCCCCTCCATTGAGGGTAAACACAAAACCCGAAATGTATTTAGAATCATCTTTGTCACTTTGGAATCCGGAGTCGGTAAAAGCCTCAACCTGGAGGTCCCCATTACCGTAAATCAAGAACATCTCCTTAGTCCTTCTCAGGTACTTGAGAATGTTCTTTACCGCTATCCAATGCTTCTCACCTGGGTCAGACTGATACCTGCTTACTACACTAAGTGCATAAGCTACATCTGGTCTGGTACATAACATCGCATACATTATAGATCCTACTGCCGAAGCGTAGGGTATAATTCCCCTGCGAGCCCTCTCTTCATCAGTCTTTGGAGACATCTCTTTGGAGAGGGTGATCCCGTGACAAGCGGGTATATTACCGCGCTTGGAATCTTCCATACTAAATCTCTTTAGTATAGTGTCAATATATCTGGACTGTGAAAGTCCCAACATTCTATTAGATCTATCACGATAGATCTTAATGCCCAAAATGTAGGTTGCATCACCCAAGTCTTTCATGGAGAATTTCTGTGATAAGAAGAGCTTTACTGATTGTAGCATAGGGATATCATTCCCTATCAGTAGTATGTCGTCGACGTACAAAACGAGAAAGACTACTGCTCCTTCTACAATCTTCCTATAAATACATGGTTCATCTACATTTTTGATAAAGTCAAATTCTTTGATTGTCTCATCAAAGCAGATGTTCCAACTGCGCGATGCTTGCTTTAATCCATAGATGGATTTAAGCAACTTGCACACTCTTCCGCTGCTCCCACTATCTAAGAAACCTTCTGGTTGATCCATGTAAACACTCTCTTCTAAATGTCCATTTAGAAAAGCTGTTTTTACGTCCATCTGCCAGATTTCATATTCATGGAAGGCAGCAATGGCAAGCAGGATCCGAATGGATTTAAGCATAGCTACAGGTGAAAAGGTTTCATCATAGTCCAATCCTGGTCTTTGACGAAAACCTTTTGCAACGAGTCTAGATTTGTAGGTTTCCACTTGTCCAAGTGCACCAATCTTCTTTTTGAAGATCCATTTGCATCCAACTGGTTTCACCCCAGGAGGAGCAACTTCTAAAGTCCATACTTTATTGGTCTACATGGATTCCATTTCGGATCTCATAGCATCCAGCCACTTCACCGAGTCAATACTCATGATAGCCTGCTGAAAACTAGTAGGCTCATCATCATCGATGATGCAATCCTCTGGATCCCCATCTAGAAGAAAACCATAATATCTTTTAGGAGGATGAGAAAGCCTACTAGATCTGCGTAGTGGCGTTGGTTCGTCGGGTTCTATTGAAACCTGAGATTCCACTATGTCCTCGGCAGCAGTTTGAGGTTCTGAAATTTCTTCCAGCTCTACTGGGCTCCCACTAATTTCTTTTGCAAGAAATTCGCTTTCTAAGAAGACAATGTGGTGAGTGACAAACACCTTTTGTTCTTCTGTGTGGTAGACCATGTACCCCCTTGAATGTTTGGGGTATCCTACAAACTTGCACAAAACCGATCGTGCCTCGAGCTTGTCCGGACTATGCTTTTTAACATATGCCGGACACCCCCATATCTTGATATACTTGAGATATGGTCTCTTCCCGCTCCACATTTCATATGGAGTGGTAGGCACAGACTTAGTTGGAACTCTATTCAATAAGTATGTTGCTGATTCTAGAGCAAATCCCTAGAAGGAAAGTGGCAACTCAGCACTACTCATCATTTAACGCACCATATCTAATAGCGCGCGATCCTCCTTTCTGATACACCATTATGCTGAAGTGTATAAGGTGGAGTAAGCTGAGAGAGAATTCCATTCTCTTTTAAGCATTCAAGAAAACTGATACTTAAGCATTCTCCAACTCGATCAGATCGAAGTGTCTTGATGCTTTTACCAGTTTGTTTCTCTACTTCATTTTTATACTCCTTAAACTTCTCAAAGGCCTCAGATTTATGTTTCATTAAGAACGCATGTCCATACCTAGAGAAGTCATCAGTAAAAGTGATGAAGTAGGAGTGACCGCTTCTCGCATGCGTAGACATTGGACCACATACATCATTGTGTACAAGTCCCAAGAGTTCTGTGGCTCTTTCTCCGTGTCCGGTGAACGGAGATTTGGTCATTTTTCCTTTGATACATGATTGACAAGTTGCATATGATGAATATTCAAACGGATCTAGATATCCATCTTTATGTAACTTAGTCAACCTTGTTTCGTTTATATGACCAAGTCTACATTGCCATAGGAATGCTTGATTTGAATCTGAAGCCTTTCTTTTAAGTGTTTTTTGAATATTGAAAATTTGAGGTTGATTAAGCATGTATATGTCGTTTTCCAGTATGCCATACCCAATCAGTTCTTGATTTAGGAGAATGTTCATGACATTTCTTTCAAGCGCAAAATTATATCCTTCATTAGATAACAAAGATACTGATATAATATTACACAACATACCGGGAATACAAAAACAGCTCTACAACACCAAAATGTGCCCACTAGTCAACCCTAGGTGATATTCCCGTATTGCAATAGCATCTACATGCATTCCATTGCCCATCCGGAGAGTCATATCACCTGTCCCCAGTACTCTACTATTTCTCAGATCCTGCAATGAATTACAGATGTGAGAACCAGAACCGGTATCAAGTACCCATGATGTAGAGTTTACTGAAAGACAATTTTCGATTACGAACACACCTTAAGCAGAAGCAACAGCTTGCTTCTTGTCCTTGGCTTTGAAGGCTATACAATCTTTTTTCCAGTGCCCTTGCTTGTGACAATAAAAGCATTTGTTTATGTCCGCCTTCATCCTTCCTACCTTGTTCGTTCCCTGCACTTTCTTGATCCTACCCTTCGGTTTGGTGGCTTTCATCTTCTTCTTCCCTTTAGCTTTCGCTTTAGATTTAGAAGAGGATGATTGGCCAACATACAGAACGGGGGTCTTCCCCTTTTTCAAGGAGGTCTCTGCTACCCTCAACATGTTGAGGAGCTTTGGAAGATCAGCTTCCATTTCGTGCATGTTGAAGCTTAACACGAACAGAGAGAAGGTGTGGGGAAGGGACTGCAAAATCAAGTCGATATACAAATCATTCTCTAGCACGCATCCCAGGTTTGCGAGTTCCTCAATGAGGCTGATCATTTTGAGGACGTGCTCTCCTGCAAGCGATCCTGGAGCTAACCTCATCTGGAAGAGTTTCCTTGAGGTCTCGTACCTCGCGATACGGGAGTGATCCCCATACAATTTCTTGCAAAGGAGAAAGATGGATATAATATCCATACTCTCGTGCTGTTTCTGGAGTTCATTGTTCATGGAAGCCAGCACGATACACTTTGCTCGCTCACAGTCTAGATCCCAGGTTTTGCGAACTTCCTTGTCCACAACTGAGGAATCTGTTCCTGGGATAAGGGGAGGAACAGCGGTGGTAACATATGCTACTTTGTCATAAGTCAGTGCAATGTTGACGTTCCTTAGCCAATCTTTATAGTTCTGCCCGGTCAGTATATTTTTTTCAAGTAATAGTTTTAGTCCTGTCATGGTAGCTGCCAGAGAGAAGGAAAAGAAAACACTTAGCATATGCTCTTGCAAGTTTAGATTGGTTATCAATTTATCTAAATAAGATGGCTCCCACTATTCCCTCAAATCCTTCTTCAAAACCTAAAAGAAGAACTAGTCAGGATTTAATCACACGTCACAATACTTGCGTAACCTTTCAGCCAGGCCGGTGTTGGTACTTCGAGGGAGGTTTTCCAACGCTTTCGCGAAGTTCTTTAATTAAATAACCTCTTTTCCCTAGAGGCGTAGCCCCTCTAACACCTTTCTGGACACCTACTTGGTTTATAGCATTGATTGTTAAGTGAGAAAGTTTCCCGAGAGTAATCCTACTCATCAGTGGGATCGGGATCCAACTATCATTGCATGATGCACTAGATGGAAGCCACTCTAGTCACCACACTCCAGAAGGTATACTTAATCTGCAAGTTTCCTTTATGTTTGAAACTCCCGATGTGATTTTTACCCCAAGCTCTTATGACCTTGACGTAGGCCAACAAATCATAAGACGCAAGTCAAGTTCTACCCGTCATTGTCCTGATTAATTTAGGAACATCGTACATGCCCTTGACGTAGGCCAACAAGGTTGTACGTCTGTCCTATACTAATGCATCTATCTATGCAATAAATAAGAAAACACACTGATACCATACACTATGCCTTGACGTAGGCCAACAAGTATAGCATGAATACGATGTGCTGTCTATTTGAAACGACGGAGGCTTACGGCTGGTTTTTGGCAAAAAACCGTTAACGTGGTGAACTTGATATGATCGAAGGAACCATGATAGCCTTTATTAAAAGGAGTGGTTGAAGCTCCGTATTTAAAATTTGCTTTTTGAAGAAAACCAAGTGGTTTTGAAATTGTTCCAACGATTCAGTTTAGGTTTTATTTTTCTTTGCATTAAAAATAATGCGTCCTATCATTAACCTATCATTACAGATAACAACGACAATACAACGTCCTCTTATGCCATCCGCATTCGCCACGGGGTCCCGTCATCACCCGTTAGGTTACTTAACTAACGGCAGAGCGGGGGCTGGGCTAGTGCGGGTGTAAAACATAAGTGACGTCTAAATAGCTATCATATATAGATATTGTACATTCGTCAGACGCAATAATAGGCATTCCAGATCACAGATGAACTTTATTGGATATTCAAGCAATCCGCGTTTCTTTTGAGCCTGCAACGAAAGACGGATTACACAGTTGTGATGAATAGCCATTACCCCACCCCAGACCCTTACGGGTACGACAAACTACCCGTCTAGTACCCGAAGTGAAGCGGTCTCCCTCAACGACGTGAGTAGGCCACTAAACACTTCAAAGTACCCGGTAGTTTGTGCACCCCACCTTGGGTCTATCCTAGGAGCAAAAACAGTAAAAAGAAATAATACAACGGTGGCTACAACCGCAACCTGGATGTTCCACGCAAAAAAATATTTCAACTTTTTACAATTACATCGAATGAATTAATACAATAACCCATCACAAAACCCCGGCTAATCATCACAACAAACCAATACAGTTCATAATCACAAACAGTTAAAACATTACAGATATGTGCAACCCCTTGCCAACCGTCATACTAGTAGTTAGGGGAGGTTTACGAACACATAAAACAGTTCACAGATATAATCAATTAAGAAAACATCGTATAATTTCGATCGATCAAACACATTAGATTCTACTCCAAAACTTCTCTGTAAATCTGAAACTTGAGCAGAAAATAAATCATTCCAGAAAAGACAAAACATCACAGAAGAGCAACAGGGAAAAACTGGGCTGAATCGGCTCCAACTCGGCCGCGGTTCCGTGGCTCAGTGGCCGATTCAGGAGCCCATTTTTTCCAGTGTTCTTATAATTTCGTGTAGGTTATTCTGGAGGTCCCTGAAAAATTTTTAGGCCTCATTTTAAAATCGACAGAAACTATGTGATATCCGTGTATTTTCCGGTTCGTTTTGCGTTCGAAATTCATACGACTTTGCAAATGAGTTAATTATTGTTTAGTGAGGCTCTAATACCACTGTAAGTCGATGTGCAACACCCCACGAGTTGCGGGGAGGCGAAAATATGAAAAACGATCTTGTTCTTTAAGCATACATCGACTAACCGAAGATCTTTGCTAAACGATAATTAACAACAACCATAGAACTTCTTAGCTACTATGTAAAGAGATTAAACCTAGTGAATCGGGTCCTTCGTCTTTTCGATCCCTACGTCCTCCTCGGCCTCCTCTAAGTGATAGATGATCCACCCGAGAACCCTAATCCAAGCTTCACCTCCAAACTTGAGGTAACTAAGTTTCTCTAGTTGCTAATCAAAGGAACTTAGATCATATAGAGTTTGGTTATGTAGTGTTTAGTCTATTCTAATCCTTGATCTCAACTCATGAGTGGTAGGATTAGAGTTTGAAGAGAGAGTGAGCTCGAGGAGAGAGAAGGTGGAGAAGATAATGATCATGATATTGTTTCTCACTTGAATATATGAAGCATAATGAATAATCAAATAAATGAATAAATGTGATTATTCATCATGTTACATTAATTCAATATGAGTGATTCATTATGTGAGTCATTAAGCATTTAATAATGCATTAATGACATGATGAATCACACTAAATGAGTCACAATATCATTTAATGATAATGCCACCTAAACCCTCAAGTAACCATGCTTCTAGAAGCTTCCCGTAGTATTACGAGAATGCCCCTCCTATCCGTCAAAACACGGAAAAACTTTAGGCTATATAAATCCAATAACCTGATACTAGAATCTGGCTTAAACCAAAGCCGTCTAGTAAAAACTGTTCGAATGTCGTACGTGCGTTTAAACACGTATTAGTCCGAACCCTTTGTTGTAAAACCATACAACCTCTATATCGTTTCGCCTGGAGTTGGGAAATCTCTGTGTGGGACTCTAAAGACTCGACTACTATGCTGGCAGTGGGTTTAACCACAGACCGCAAGCGGCACTAGCTGTACGTAACGGTCCCCATGTAGATGTCGATAAGAAGGCCGATGAGGAAACCCATCCGAACTCCTACCGAGCCTGTCCGTGACAATATCCGTGCAGACCAGTCTGTTTGTCTAAGAGTATCGCATGTATGGTCTAGGGGGGTCATGAACGTCAGACCCCTAATAACCATACAAGTCGTGCAGGCATGGCTCAAGACCATCTGAGAATCTACTGATCAGTCCATCAGTAATTCTCAATCAGCCCTGGCCAGGGACTTATGGTAATGACCAACCGATCACCGTGTATATCAACTCCCTATACCGGGAGAGACGAATTCTTAACAATCGCTCACTGCCTCCACGTGGTTCAGGACTGTGCCCAACTAAAACCTGTTTGCACGACTCCTTTGAAGCATGGTAGGGTAGTAATCAAAGCACAGAGGGAACTCACACGAGACAAATGACGACCTTAAGTCAACGGACTATCTGCACACATGTCACCTGAGAACTGCTATCTGACCTTAGGTATAAATACCATCCAGTCAGTTCTCGGCGAGTCCTGTCCGGTGTACTCAAACCCAGTGAGCATCTGTATACAATCTTAGGTGCACATCACCAATGGCAGCGAGACCAATCCATCGCCCCTCGTCAGGATCTAGATATGTATATACTAGTCTACTCTGGAGTATCGATGCCCAGTCTCGATACTCCTGCGACCAGGGACATCTAAGGATATGCCTATTGACTATCCAGCTCGTACAAGTATGACTGCCATCACAACGCCGGTAGTCAGGAAAACACCCTATGGGCTTTATCAACATGTTTATAAATACAAAGTAAAATATATCACACGTTAAGATAAAGTCTAACCAAATAGCGTACTATCATATTAAGCAAGATTGTCATGTACATACATATCCCTAGCATCCTATAAAATGAAGGCCTCTAGGGCATATATATCCAACAATTATTCGGTTGTCTTTTCTCTTTAACTTCTTTCAGGTTGTGAGGGCTCCTAGTATTAGGAGAGTACACCTATTGTGCTTATTGGATAGTCTTCTTCCAAACCATATGTAGGTGCCGAAGTGTAGGGAAAGAAGAAAACCAATTAGCCTGAGTGTGGTGTAACATTTCAGAAAATATAAAATATTATTTTGGGAATTCAATATTAAAATAATATTTTTCCCGAAAACTGCCCGATTTGGGAAATTGGGTTTTTTGAAAAAGGTTATAAATAAATAGAAATAATTGTTAAATAAATGTAAATTAAAATGATTTACTCATTTAAAAATATATTTAAAGGATTTGGTATTTTTAAAATTTATTATATGCAATTTTTGATAAAAACCCGATTAGCGCACTGTTAATCGCGATCAAGCCAAATCTGCATTTCTACAGTTTTCCATGGTTAGTGCACCATGACATGTTTCATTTTGTTACATGTTTCATTTCTTTTGTGTTATGATTTATTGGTGGAGAGAAAAGAAAAAGAAAATAAAAGGTCATAAGGGGACAAAATGATTAGGTTAGGTGGGCTTTTGGAGAAGGAGAGAGAGAGTGTGTGTGTGAATTGGTGAGAGAGAGGGAGGGGGATGCTGCCCTTTTCATTTCCCCTATCTCTTTTCTTCTCTCCTTCATCTCCCTCAAGCTACAACCCTCCACTAATATCCCTAGATCCATCTCCTAACAATCCCCAAAACCCTACACACCCTTCACAAAAATTAATCCCCTCTTCAATCTCTACACATGGGACCAAGAAATTTCAGTTTTCGATGATCTTGGGGGATTCATGGGTGCTATATGAGGTAATACCTTCACCAATTGGGTGGTTTTTCATTTACTTTAGTGTTCATATGTGTTTAGATGTGATATTGTGAAGGTTAGTGGACATTGGGTAAACCCTAGAAAAGGGTTGAGTGTTTGTTGGAATTGGTGATGTGTAGTGGCTGCCTACAAGCCTTAGTGGTGTTTTACTGACCTGGAACGGCGGATGAAACCCAAAATACGGATTTGGGATTTGAGTTCATGTCGATTTGTGATAATAGTGATGGTATTTTAGGATCTTGAGTGACCCGGGTGACCTGAAAAATTTTCTGAGATCACAGAGGGATGTGCAGGTGATATGGAGCATACTCTAGAAATCCGAGACCAAAACCTAACACCTGGGCCGCAAATTTAATCCCTTGGGCCACAATTTGAGGCCGAGACACTTCATTTTTTGTTCCTGCTTCGTCTGTAGCTCCTATGTCAGTAAAATGGACCCTCCATATATGCAAAATTGGCCAATTTGGCTTAGGGTAAAATCTGGAACCATTTCCATGAGTTGGTGCATCGTTTTACGACTTCGTTTTTACTTGATTTTGGTATTTGGTTTTGTGTTTCCGGCGTGTGGCGTTTGGACGTCCACGACCAGGGTTTTTGGTCATGTCTTGCACGCAAAGCTATAGGTTTTGACCTATGAGCGAAACGTGTACCGCTTTGGTTTTCCGCCTTGAGTTTAATACGGATTGCGATGGTTTATTAGTGTAGGTACCTTAACGTGGATCCCGAGGAAATAGAGCGGGGCGTCATCGACTTCGGAAAGTAAGAAGCAAGATGAGTGGATCTATATCCACGGGGGAAGCCGGGTGGATGGCGTATAGCACCCCCGCAAAGTATTGATAGGAAAACTGATTATAGAATATGGTTAGGAAACCTAGATTAGGAAACTAAGGTTATAGTAAAGGATAGTTAGTGGTACTATATTGGGAACTAAGGATAGTTAGAAATGAGATAATACGGCTATTATGTGATAACGGGATTCGAGGACGACGTCTGCCGATATTTCCGTTTAGTGTACCGTAGGACTAGATAGTCGATGGAGATGCGTCATCCGAACCATACCTTTTTCTAAACCGGAGAGTCGTATGTATCTTTTAAAAATATACATTGAGGGAGGTTACGGATTTTCAAATGATATCTTTTTCTTAAAAACACCGCAACCCCTATTTTCAAAACTACGATTCGCTTCTTTAAAAATCTGATTGTATAGTTCGGGTGTGTATGTTAGATTAGATACCTATACTTATAGTAGAGATAGAATGTTTAGGTAAACTCGGCTTGATATGAGTTATAAATGTGATGAAAAGATTATAAGACGGATATGATGACCTGATGGTATGTTGGTACATGGATGCGAGTCGATCGAGATGATTTATACCCTGTCGGTCCCCCTGATGTGAGATTATTGCGGATGTGACCGGGGACATAGGTATATATATATATATATATATATATATGGAATGTTGTGAATCATGGATGATAGGCCGTACGTGATTTCAGGCCGTACCCTCATTTGTCGTATAGGATCCCTATTAGCTTAATGCCGCCGTACGATGATTTTCCGTGCGCGATGAGTTCGACATGATGATTGATCCTTACCCTTGACCAGAGGTTGCCGTATGATGGATCATACCGTACGCGATGTGGTTAGGCTGGATGCCGATTGATAGATTCCCATACTCGGTCATATTAGATACGTATACCCGTCAGCATTTGCATATGATTTCCTTTATGCTGCATTCATGTTATTCCTATCGCATTGCTTATACTTATGCTAGTACACTTGCACTATTATCGATGATGTGTATGTTACACACACACAGATTTGCCAGCTCACACACTTCATCATCGATAATTGCCATGTCACTACACAGTAGGATTGCTGCATCATGATATACTGTTATGCTTACATTTCTATCACATGTCGCATACATCATGCTTTATGATTTTACGCATTGAGATATGCTGTTTTCATAAGATTTCTGGATTTGAGAACCGTGGTTATTTCAAAGAAAGCATGTACGGTTTTAAAAACCCGGTTTCTCTTGATATGATATTTCAGTGCGTCCACCATGCGTTTTCTCGGTTCTGAGACGTGTGCTTGAAACCCGATTCGAGGAGTTGGATGATCCGTTTGCGGGTTCATGGTGGACCCGGTATGGTTCCCCGGGGCGAGAAATGTTTTTCGTGGAGCAGACGATGAGCCTGGCAGGGTGGCGAGTACCTACCGGTGATAGTATTTGGGCTCGGTGGATATCCGGAGGATACCGATCGGAGTCGAGAGATGAGATGGGCCGATCCGGACTGACGGAGCCCGATATTTGAGGATTTATATGCCGATGCTGGTCACGGTTTTCATGATGTTTTCGAGTGTCGATGATAGGCACTCAGGTTCCATGATTTTGATGTGTCGGGAGGGATACCGCTGATATATATATCTTCATACTTTCATGCACACCCTTTATGATTTTTATGTGCATGCAGACATTGATTTTGGGTGGACGAGATCCACATGCATACATATCTTGATTATGGTTGGACGAGATCCATATACATGCATTGGTTATTACTGTTGGATGTTATCCACATGCATATAGGTATTGACTACCTTGTTGGCACATATACAGACCCGGTCACCCCAGATATCACAGTATTACCTTTATGATATAGTTGACCTAGGAGTCGTTGTTTATTCGATTTCTATCTGTTGATATTTTTCTACTCACGAGTTGGCAACGCACCCCCGTTGTGTCATAGTTCTTGCAGGTTGACCGCTTGGATCAGCAGCGGCTTCGCTGGCACACAGTTACATTCGAGTGTTTTGCATTGGTAGGTGGGATATTTGTATCATTCCCACTCTTGTATCTATATTTCATATTGTATTTAGTTAACTCCATCAATCAAAAGTTGTAAATTGTATAAGTGATGAGACTTAGTGAGACTTGTAGTTGCGAGATTTGAGCGATGGGTTTTGTATTCACTTTTGAGGTTATATACTGCTCATTTCTTTATATTTTTGTGGTGAGCTTCGCCGTTGGGCGTCGTATATTTATTTATGCTGTATTGCGTGGTTGTGATCCTCCGTTTGGCGAAGAGCTAGCTCCCACTTGGGGATGCCATTATCCTTATTATGTATTTGTGGTTTTGGATCAAAAAAAATACAAAGAAGGTGCTGCTAAAATTTTAAAAGACGAAACATGTTTTCAAATTAGCAAATTTCACATGCATCATTCATGTTCCTTTTCTTTCCATTAAGAAAACTTGATTTCATATACCTTTATTTCAAAAACTCACCTCCATTATTTTCTTAAAAGGTTTAGATTTCTGGGTTTCAGCTTACTTGAATTCTGTTACGCCTTTAGACGTTGCGTGATTCGAGTGCTGGTCACGAGCTAATATTTCGGGTCGTGACAAAGTTGGTATCAGAGCGCTAGGTTTAACCTTGTTCGAGTCTATGTTTGACTATGCGGAGTCTAGGGCGGGAGTGTATTTCGGAACATAGGCTTGACCTTACAGAACTTAGACTTGGACGGGGGGTATTAGGCCCGAACATTCGTTTCATAGGCTGATCCTGATTGATAGAGTAGGTAGCTTGAGTAGAGTGACGTACCGTACGTATGTTCCGCAGCATATTTATGATACGATACTCCACTTAAGAAACCTTAGGATGTACATATTTTTGAGACTTATGATTCTCTTCATACCCATGATTATACATCCTTTTGAGATCCTTGATTCTATTCGTTTCTGTGATCATACTCTCATCGATTGTTGTTCCTTCTTATGATCATGTATCCATTCTGGATCTGTCGTGTCCTCTCATGCCGTTGATCTGCTTTCTTCGATACTCGATTGAAGTTCTTGTCACCATAGTTTGAGCGCAGTTTGAGCTGCTGCTAGTGTTGCGGTCAGGGCGAGCTCGTCTGGTACGATGGCCGACCATTGTGTTTTCTAGCGACATGGGAACGTCTCGATGTAGTGTTATGTTGTGGCCTCTTGTGGAGGCGAAAGTTTGGTTTTACACCGGATGATTTGGCCATTGTTAGAGCTGCCAGTTGCGAGAGGACTGTTGATGTACAGCGCACCACAGAGATTTTGATGTCGCCTAACGTGCAGACAGGTGACGCAGCTGTTGCTGAGATGATGGGATGTCCCTTCCAGAGCTTACGAGCTAAAGTTGCCAGCGCTTCTAGGCAGAAATGCGACAGATGATTGCTAGTCTACCCCGATTTGAGAGACGTAGGTGATTCGTCATATTGATGCGCCGACGTAGGCCCAGTTGAGTTGAAAATTTCCAGAGTGGAGAATCTTACTCAGACCTAGAGCAGACCAATCTAGAGATGACCGCAGAAGTATCGCCTTTCCTGGAGGATCGAGGCATGGATTAGCATGCGGGCGAAAATTATTCACATGTTGTATAGGCGAAGCAAAAAGGTTCGAACGAGTGTCAGAAACCCATTTTCCCAGGTTTAAAGTGTTCGGAGGAACATGCAGGTAATTCTGTGGACCCTCTAGAAGAATGAAACCCTAACTCGACATGATGACCATGGAACCGCTTTGAACCTTAGGGTTTGTTGCAGTTTAGCGGTGCCATTAGTGAGGCTTGGGTTTTCCCTTCTACGGCTGGTCTAGAGGTGCTGTGGGATGTACCAGATATTTTTAGACTGTGCTCAGGTGCTTTGCCTTCGGGAAATTTTGGGACCATGATGACTCGATCTAAAAGTTTGACATCGTCCGGATATCATGTGATAAGAGACCAGTGAGCTGACCAGGTTTGGATAGAGGACCTCACCCAGAGGCGTTGTGAGTTGATCAAGAACGAACGAGTATTGAGTATTCCTCCGATGGTTAGGGCGAGTTTCCGAGGACGTGTTCGGCCAGATATCTTCTACCGAGTGATGAAGATACCGAGTTCGTGACTTCGAGTCCATGTGAGAGACTTCGGATTGACCGTGGCCGAGAACAGTTGCAGTGCCCAGATAGCATAGCGTGACGTCATAGTGAGAGATGATAAAGACGAGTAGAACCAGAAGTTCGTGTGAGACGCTGACAAGCTGTTATTACTCCCCGTCGAGATCAGAGACTTGATATGCTTACAGAGGCGTTGGGATACGACCAATTTTCGAGGAATTGTGTGCGGAATGCGCAGATGTCCAGAAAATGAGAAAAGATTATGTGAGAGTACCAGCCTCCGTACAGTTCGGTATAGGCGAGATCGGAAGAGACCCTGAGCAGGACACCTTCCAGGACACTACTGCAATGAGAATTGCACCCAGGATCAGATGTGTCGCGTGTATTTAGAGGACCAGAGGCCGACGCCAGTAACGTGCTGCTTTACGAGTAGTCGTGATGATTAACTGAGAGATGACCAGAGAAGTGCTAGAACGGAATCGTCCCCGTTAGCACACCTGACAGGGCCGATGAGAAGACGGATTGCGAGATTGGTAATCCATAGAGAAGATAAGGACCCAGAGACAGAGGACGCCAGGCTATGAGCAGAAGGCGAGAGGATGTTCTTACCCTGCTAGTTTTGGGCGCCCGATATTTTCCGACATTGTAGGAGATGTACCTCGATGTCAATTTTTTGCGATTTGCGTTTGTGATCCGAGTGTCACGCTTATATCGCTTGGATTTGAGTTTTGATGACGAGTTTCCTAATATTGATTTCGTGCACCATGGCTGCACCTACTAAGTGTTTACGTTTTGCGCATAGTTATCGCACCTGAGATACATTTTATACACCATTGTGTTGATTTGCGATTTGTGCATGCTTATTGCGTTTGATGTCGATTTTGTGCCTTAGCCGCACATGTTTATGATTTCATGGATTTCATACGGATGATTTGATTTTTGCACTCGGTATAGCTTATATGTGCTTGTAATGCATTGATACGTTTTTGTGCACCACAGTCGTACCTGACTTCGTTTTGATGACATTCGAGATATTCATTGTGATTTCATGCCTAGGGCATGCATATGATTTGATTTATGCTTTCGGCATAGTTTTCATGCACTTTTAGTGTTTGATTTGCTTTTGTGCACGTTGATGCACATGGTTGTGCGATTATATACCATGGTATACCTGATTTGGATTTGGATTGATATGTGTTGTATACCGTCGAGTCGATTTTGATACTCGGTATTGTTTTGTGCACCTTGTGCACCTGATTGGATTCTTGTGCACATCAAATGCACCCGATATTGTTGTCGTGCTCACCCATTGCACTGAACAGATGCTTTCATGCACACCCGTTGCACCAAGATTTGCTTTGTGCTTATTGTGGCACCTATATTTGGATTTGATTTCCATGCGCACCAGACGCTTGTGATTATTGGATACGCCTTTTGAGGCTGATTTTGCTTTTAAGCACTTTGTTTTCATGTTGGGCGCTATATTGTGTAGTAGCCAGACAAGACTGATCTGAGGACAGTACCTGAGTACTCTGCATGCATTAAAAAGATTACCAAAAGGGTTTTCAAGAAGAGCTATAGTCTCGCAATTTTATTAAGTGTCCGTGAGCGACACGAACGTTTATAAAGGAAAACCTTTTGGGTTGTTTTGAAAACGACGGAACGTGTATTTAGGAAAACATATGGACAAATATTATTATTTTAAAATGAGCGTCCGTCAGTTATGCCATGAGTTACGCATTCCCGCGGCGATTTAGAAAAGATTTTGCATGTGTTTTATTCAGATTTTGGAGTTTTCAAAGATGCGTACTATACATGTATTACAGTATTTGACTAGTGTATATTGGATTTCACTAGTGAATTTCGAGATCTGCATCTCTATTGTGACTCCGAGGATATGCGTGCAAATCCGATGATTTGGGTGATGCTTGATGGAGTTTGATTTTGAGTTTTGTACTCATTTTTATGCGTACTTGACGCGCTGTGTTATTTCTGCGTCTTCTATGATTTCGGAGCCCAGTTGATTTGAACTGATTATTGAAATGTTTTAGATTTTGGGGGTTTAAATTGAAATTCGGGTATCGAATTTATTTAAGTGGGGAAGATTGTAACATTTCATAAAATATAAAATATTATTTTGGGAATTTAATATTAAAATAATATTTTTGCCGAAAACTGCCCGATTTGCGAAATTGGGTTTTCGAAAAAAGGTATAAATATATAGAAATAATTTTTAAATAAATGGAAATTAAAATTATTAATTTATTTAAAAATATATTTAAAGGAATTGTCATTTTTAAAATTTATTATATGCAATTTTGATAAAAACCCGATTAGTGCACTGCTAATCGCGATTAAGCCAAATCCGTGTTTCTACGGGTTTCCATGGTTAGTGCACCATGACATGTTTCATTTTGTTACATGTTTCATTTCTTTTGTGTTATGGTTTATCGGTGGAGAGAAAAGAAAAAGAAAAGAAAAGGTCAAAAGGGGACAAAATGATTAGGTTAGGTGGGCTTTTAGAGAGAGAGAGTGTGTGTATGAATTGGTGAGAGAGAGGGAGGGGGTTGCTGCCCTTTTCATTTCCACTATCTCTTTTCTCCTCTCCTTCATCTCCCTCAAGCCACAACCATCCACTAAAATCCTTAGATCCATCTTACACACCCTTCACAAAAATTAATCCCCTCTTCAACCTCTAAACATGGGACCAAGAAATTTCAGTTTTCGATGATCTTGGGGGATTCATGGGTGTTATATGAGGTAATACCTTCACCAATTGGGTGGTTTTTCATTTACTTTAGTTTTCATATGTGTTTAGATGTGATATTGTGAAGGTTAGTGGACATTGGGGAAACCCTAGAAAAGTGTTGAGTGTTTGTTGGAATTGGTGATGTGTAGTGGCTGCCTACAAGCCTTAGTGGTGTTTTACTGACCTGGAACGGGGGATGAAATGCAAAATACGGATTTGGTATTTGAGTTCATGTCGATTTGTGATAATAGTGATGGTATTTTAGGATCTGGAGTGACCCGGGTGACCTGAAAAATTATCTGAGATCACAGAGGGATATGCAGGTGATACGGAGCATACTCTAGAGACCC
Organism: Agapanthus africanus; assembly: GCA_030015575.1. Taxonomy (NCBI): domain Eukaryota; kingdom Viridiplantae; phylum Streptophyta; class Magnoliopsida; order Asparagales; family Amaryllidaceae; genus Agapanthus; species Agapanthus africanus. The sequence goes on from JASDDO010000022.1 coordinate 571,338,970, forward strand.
GAGACCAAACCTTAACACATGGGCCACAAATTTAATCCCCTGGGCCACAATTTGCGGCCAAGACACTTCATTTTTGGTTCCTGCTTCGTCTGTAGCTCCTTTGTCAGTAAAATGGATGCTCCATATATGCAAAATTGGCCAATTTGGCTTAGGGTAAAATCTGGAACCATTTCCATGAGTTGGTGCATCGTTTTGGCTTGATTTTGTTATTTGTTTTTGTGTTTCCGGCATGTGTCGTTTGTACGTCCACGACCAGGGTTTTCGGTCGTGTCTTGCACGCAAAGCTATAGGTTTTGACCTATGAGCGAAACGTGTACCGCTTTGGTTTTTCGCCTTGATTTTAAAACGCATTGCGATGGTTTATTATTGTAGGTACCTTTACGTGGATCCCAAGGCGATGGAGTGGGGCGTCATCGACTTCGGAAAGCAAGAAGCAAGGTTAGTGTATCTATATCCACGGGGGAAGTCGGGTGGATAGCGTATAGCACCCCCGCAAAGTATTGATGGGAAAACTGATTATAGAATATGGTTAGGAAACCTAGATTAAGAAACTAGGGTTATAGTAAAGGATAGTTAGTGATACTATATTGGGAACTAAGGATAGTTAGAAATGAGATAATACGGCTATTATGTGATAACGGGATTCGAGGACAACGTCTACCGATATTGCCGTTTAGTGTACCGTAGGACTAGATAGTCGATGGAGATGTGTCGTCCGAACCATACCTTTTTCTAAACCGGAGAGTCGTATGTATCTTTTAAAAATATACCTTGAGGGAGGTTATGGATTTTCAAATGATATCTTTTTCTTAAAAACACCGTAACCCTTATTTTCAAAACTACGATTCGCTTCTTTAAAAATCTGATTGTATGGTTCGGGTGTGTATGTTCGATTAACTACCTATACTTACTGTAGAGATAGAATGTTTAGGTAAACTCAGCTTGATATGAGTTATAAATGCGATGAAAAGATTATAAGACGGATATGATGACCTGATGGTATGTTGGTATACGGATGCGAGTCGATCAAGATGATTTATACCCTGTCGGTCCCCCTGATGTGAGATTATTGCGGATGTGACCTGGGACATAGGTGTGTGTGTGTGTGTGTATATATATATATATAGAATGTTGTGAATCATGGATGATAGGCCGTACGTGATTTCAGGCCGTACCCTCATTTGACGTATAGGATCCCTATCAGCATAATGCCGCCGTACGATGATTTTCCATGCGTGATGAGTTTGACTTGATGATTGATCCTTACCCTTGACCAGAGGTTGCCGTACCATGGATCATACCGTACGCAATGTGGTTAGGCTGGATGCCGATTGATAGATTCCCAGACTCGGTCATATTAGATACGTATACCCGTCAGCATTTGCATATGATTTCCTTTATGCTGCATTCATATTATTCTCATCGCATTGCTTATACTTGTGCTAGTACACTTGCACTATTATCGATGATGCGTATGTTACATGCACACAGATTTGCCGGCTCACACACTTCATCATCGATAATTGCCATGTCACTACACAGTAGGATTGCTGCATCATGATATACTGTAATGCTTACATTTCCATCACATTTCTCATACATCATGCTTTATGATTTTACGCATTGAGATATGTTGTTTTCATGAGATTTCTGGATTTGATAACCGTGGCTATTTCAATAAAAGCAAGTACTGTTTTAAAAACCCGATTTCTCTTGATATGATATTTCAGTGCGTCCATCATGCGTTTTCTCGGTTCTGGGACGTGTGCTTGAAACCCGATTCGAGGAGTTGGATGATCCGTTTATGGGTTTATGGTGGACCCGGTATGGTTCCCCGGGGCGAGAAATGTTTTTCGTGGAGCAGATGATGAGCCTGGCAGGATGGCGAGTACCTACGGGTGATAGTATTTGGGCTCGGTAGATATCCGGAGGATACCGAACGGAGTCGAGAGATGAGATGAGCCGATCCGGACTGACGGAGCCCGATATATGAGGATTTATGTGCCGATGCTGGGCACGGTTTTCTTGATATTTTCGAGTGTCGATGATAGACACTCAGGTTCCATGATTTTGATGTGTCGGGAAGGACACCGCTGATATATATATCCTCATACTTTCATGAACACCCTTTATGATATTTATGTGCATGCAGACATTGATTTTGGGTGGACGAGATCCACATGAATACATATCTAGATTATGGTTGGACGAGATCGATATACATGCATTGGTTATTACTGTTGGATGTTATCCACATGCATATAGGTATTGACTACCTTGTTGGCACATATACAGACCCGGTCATCCTAGATATCATAGTATTACCTTTATGATATAGTTGACCTAGGAGTCGTTGTTTATTCGATTTCTATCTGTTGATATTTTTCTACTCACGAGTTGGCAACTCACCCCCGTTGTGCCACAGTTCTTGCAGGTTGACTGCTTGGATCAGTAGCGGCTTCGTTGGCACACAGTTACATTCGGGTGTTTTGCATTGGTAGGTGGGATATTTGTATCATTCCCACTCTTGTATCTATATTTCATATTGTATCTAGTTAACTCCATCAATCAAAAGTTATAAATTGTATAAGTGATGAGACTTAGTGAGACTTGTAGTTGCGAGATTTGAGCGATGAGTTTTATATTCACTTTTGAGGTTATATCCTGCTCATTTCTTTATCTTTTTGTCGTGACCTTCGCCGTTGGGCGTCGTATGTTTATTTATGCTATATTACGTGGTTGTGATCCGCCGTTTGGCGAAGAGCTAGCTCCCTCTTGGGGATGCCATTATCCTTATTATGTATTTATGGTTTTGGATCAAAAAAATACAAAGGAGGTGCTGCCAAAATTTTAAAAGACGAAACATATTTTCAAATTAGCAAATTTCACTTCCATCATTCATGTTCCTTTTCTTTGCATTAAGAAAACTTGATTTCATATACCTTTATTTCAAAAACACACCTCCATTATTTTCTTAAAAGGTTTAGATTTCTGGGTTTCAGCTTACTTGAATTCCGTTACGCCTTTAGACGTTGCGTGATTAGAGTGCTGGTCATGAGCTAATATTTCGGGTCGTGACATATGGTGTACAGAAGGTAATAAGAAAAGACATGGAAAAGGATTTGGGTAAGGACAAAGGAAATTGCGACTACTATCATTCACGACGAAGCCGCGTATATCCCCTACCACTCCTATTTCACCTTTGCATTTCTCTAGAACACTCCGTATCACTACGAAGATCCATATTGATTGGAGATGCCATCATATAGTTATATACGAACTTGTTCCAGTTCAAGGATGGATTCTGATTCTGGAGAAATAGAATAAGGATTATTCAGTTGTCTTTTCTCTTTACCTTTTCTCAGGTTGCGAGGGCACTTTGTATTAGGAGAGCACACCTATTATACTTATTGGATAGCCTTCTTCCAAACCTTAGGCAGGTGCCGAAAGGTAAGGAAGGAAGAAAACCAATTAGCCTAAGTGTGGTGTACAGAAGGTAAGAAGTAAAGACATATAAAGGGATTGGAGTGAGGGCAAGAAAATATAGGGTTGCTGTCATTAATCTGGATAGTGGAAAAAGCATTACTAGGAATACCCGGCCACCTCTTCGAAACATTTTCATGATTCAGTTTTTCTGTGCGGTGTTAATTGAAAAACTGTTTTCCCAATTTGATTCTAACTCCAGGGTATGTATTTACCATATTTGATTCTCACATCTGTATGGCGTTACGGATGCTGAGTAGGAGTAAGATATTGGGAATTGGGTGATTAGATCCTCAATATATATCAGAATTCTTTGTAATTGGTGGTATTTAAAGAAATCACCTGGGTTTTGCCTGATGGCAAATATTTGGTTTTGAATATCCGTCATTATGCACAAATTTCAAACTGATAAACCTGTACGTTTATTTTATAAAGTGAGATATAATTTTTTGAAATTATGTCTATGAAATTTACCTATATCAGTTGATGGTTAGGTAAGGAGCATTCAACAACGGTGTAATTTTTCTTAACCATAGTGCAATTTTTCAACTTACGACGTACAGGGTTTGAGTTATTAAACTCAGTGGACTTATACAAAGTATTGTATGTAGTCCGACGTCCGTTAGAACAAAGTGGTTTGTACTCGTACTATATTCTGTTTACTTCTGACTTCTCTAGTTTTAGACAAGTATTTCGTTGAAATACAAGGTCCATATTTTGAGAAGTTATAGGTATAAGAATAAAGTAGAGAACCATATGTTGCAAGTATCAGTATTTTTCAAGAAGATCGAAGATGTAAATACTTGTGTTAGGTATTCCGTTGTAAGTAATAGTTTTGAGAACTTGCTTCTCTCTCAGGTTACTCATGCGTAGGTGTGCTCCTTGATGAGTAATGCTGCTAGGCCTCCTTCCATCTAGTTGATATACACTGGAAATGGCTGCTTGTATTTTGAATCTGGTTCAAATTAAATTAGTGCCTTTGTTTCTATATTAGATATATAGAATGGATTCATATATTAACGATGTTAAGAAATATGGAGTTGTCCAGCTTATTCTTAAAACCATAATCCGGATAAACTCTGGGCACGTTTTAGTAATAGCGGTTTGTGGGTTGTCCCGGGCTTTGACGAGGGTTAACATTCTACTATCTGGAAGATCAATAGTTATATTGTTCTTGACTCGCCACAGTTCTAGTGAAATTGATTATTTTCAGAAAACATTAGTGGGGGTATGGTAGAACTGGAAGTTATTCCAGAACCACAAACAATTACTGAAAATTTAGTAGAACCTAAAGATTCAATTGGATTCGACATTCCATTAGCCACTCTGCAGATTTGGTGGGTAACCTCAGGCACCCGAGAGGTACTTTGGTCTCCTCAAAGACGGTGACATGGAGGTTTTTGATTACCCAAACTTTCCACTACTACTGTTCTAGACTATGAGATCTGGCAGGAGGATGAGTATAACGCCGTTCTAAATTAGCTTTCGAAGTGCACGTGTATATGACTCTGCCAGAGGGTTGTTGTAGTTAGTGGGAGCAGCGGAAGCATAGTGGGCAGGTAGCTTATGCCTATTTATAAACTAAAGCATGTATAGTAGAGATAGATCATCTAGTTTTGATGTGACAATCATAGAGTTTGACTTCACTAGAACAGCAGGTGGACCTGATGAGAAGGTAGAAGGGAGTGATATCCGGGTAATACTGTGGTTGTCACAAGGTATTTCTCCACATAGGATCTGGATAAAATATCAGGGATTCTGGTAACTGGATTTATGGTTTTAGACCTAGATTTGGGAAGTGTCCCAATTTAGGTACTTGACACTATTCTAAAGTGTTTTAGAATGGACGAGGCATGGTGGTGTACCCGCAAGTGATGGAGTCACCCTCTCTAAAGAGATGTCTTCTAAACTGATGAGAGGAGGGATTTGCATGATTGGCATATCTTTTGCTTAGGCAATTGAGTCAATCATGAGATGTCAAGTAGCACACCAGATATTGCTTTTGCACCAGCTACAATAAGCATATATATTAATCTAATCCTGGAGAAACGTTGAGAAGTAGTTATGTGTAATTCGATACTATACACCCCGCGGAATCGCGGGGAGGCGGAAGGTGTAAAAAACGATAATTTTAGCATCATAACATCGATTATTAGCCTTCATCATAATCTAAACCGTATCTAGCAACTATCATATGAAGTATAAAGTTGAGTACAGAAATTATACCTCAAGAATCTGGTCCTTGTCTTCTTCTCCTGCCGTCCTCCTCACCTGCACGAACTCTTCGAAGTGATATGGATGTCGCTTCCTCGTCGGCTTCCTCGAATCCAACATGATCCACCCGAACGTTTGTGCACCAAGCTTTCTCTTCTATACCAAAGAAACTAGATGAACTAATGTGCTAAACTAGATGACCTAGAGTGTGTAGATGATGTAGATAGATTGAGGAGTCTACTATTACTCAAGGTTACTCAACTCATGAGTGTTCTTGAGCTTGAGGGAATTGGATATGGCAATGGAAATTTTGTGAACTTCAAAGATGAAGAAGGGAATGGTTTTCTCTCTCTTGTCTAAACTGAACTCTCACCCATTATCTCATAGATAATCTATTTCAATAATAGATATGAGGTTCAATTAACAAAACAATGACTCATGGGTCAAATGATCACCATGTGTCCTCAAAATCCAAGTCCTTATTCATGCATAATACACATAACTTCTAATTACTTAAATGTATTAATTATTTAAACCAAAATGATTAATACAATTAGGTCATGCCATCTACAAATTCATTTTTGTATAATTTCAAAAACGCCCCTCGTTTGTATATACATACCTGTATTCGTATTCCGGAAAATACGAATACTGAAGACGAAGACAATCCATCAGTACAATACGAGGATCCGGCTTAAACCAAAGCCCACTAGTATTTTCCGTTCGAATCATCGTGCGTGCACAAGTGTACGCACGTAATCGAACCCTTTCGTAAAACCATACGATATCTACACGTTTTGCCCGATGCAGAGAAACTCTCTGTGTGGGACTCTGAAGACTCGACTCCACGCTGGCAGTGGGTTTAAGCACAGGCCGCAAGCGGTACTAGCTGTACGTAATGGTCCCCTGGTATTGTCGATAAGAATTACGATGAGCATAACTCATCCGAACTCCTACTTAGTCTGTATGTGACAATCTCCGTATAGGCCGGTCTGTTCGTCTAAGAGTATCGCATATCGAGCCTAGGGGGCGCTAAACGTCAGACCCCTAATAGCGGTATAAGTCATGTCGGAGTACGGTCCAATACACCCTGAGAAACTACTGGAGCACCTACCAGTAAATCTCAGTTGCCCTGGTCAGGGACTTTGTGTAATGGCGTTCCGAACACAGCGCGACATCAACCCCCAATACCGGGAGAGACGAATCCCGTCTAACCGCCACTGCCTCTAAGTGCTTCACGACTGCACCCAACTACTACCTGTTTGCACGACTCAGCAGAACCGTGGTAGGGTAGTAATCTAAGAACGGTGGGAACACACTTGAGGAAAAACAGCAGTGTTAAGTTAACGGACTATGCTATACTCGTATCACCTGGGAACTGCTATCTGACGATAGGTATATTACCAACCAGCAGTTCCCAATGAGTCCGTCCAGTGTAACTCATAACCTAATGAGCACCTGCATACTATCTCCAGTACGACGTACTGATGGCTGTGGGATAGACCATTTCCCCTCATGAGAAGAGAAGCATCTACACTAGTCTACTCTAGTGTATAGATGCCCTATATCGATTATCCTGCGGCTAGGGACCTCTATAAGGATGTGCTTGTAGACTACCCAACTCCTACAAGTGTGACTGCCATCACAACGCTGGTAGTCAAGCAAAGATCCTAAGGGCTCTATCAATATGTATTAGCGATACGTTTAAAAATAAACATATACACATATTAAGATAGATACAAACCAAGAAGCGTACTACTATTTTGAGCAAGACTGTCAATACAACTTTGAATATCCCAAGCTTCCATTAAGTAATATACAAACTAGTATGATGCAATAATGGCCTCTAGGTCATATACATTAACATTATGAACATAAGTGGATGTTCTTGGTATATGGTAACGACAGCCTCATTCAGGAGTCGTTTATCATTTTAGGCTTCCAAGATGACCTGGATGACAGAGTGGCTATCAGAGTTATAGTTTTCCCCCTATTGAGGGGCAGTATGTTGGACAGGTGGTCCAAGCGGATACCGAGGAAGGCATGGCACAGGATACTGATTAAATTTAGTGGATGATACGTGTAACATTTCAGAAAGATAAAATATTATTTTTGGAATTTAAATACTAAAATAATATATTTCACGAAAACTATTCGATTTGCGAATTTGGGGTTTTCGTAAAATGGTATAAGTATATACAAATATTTGAAAAATAATTGGAGATTAATATTGTATTATTTATTAAAAAGGTATTTATTGGATTTGAAAATTTTATAATTAATTATATGCAAGTTTATATTAAACTTTATTAGTGCACTACTAATCACGATTAGGCCAAATACGTTTTTTTAATTAATCATGGCTAGTGCACAATGACATGTTGCATGTTGTTTCACTTTCATTGTGTTATATGTTTGTTTTTATTTGGATGAAAGAAAAGAAAAAGAAAGGAAAAAGTCAATGATGTGGCATGGGCATGGCATGAAAGAGAGCATGAGAGGGGACAAGAGAGTATGGCCTTGAGAGAGAGGGGACAAGAGAGTATGGCCTTGAGAAAGAGGGGGGGTATATGGCTCCTCACCATGCGTTCATCCTTCATCTTTTTCTAATCCTCTTCCATCATTCTTCATCTCCTTCTCCTCCTCCTTCACCCTCCTCTAACCCCTTGAGATCACCTCAAAAACCTTACCAAAACCTTATGCCACCTTCACAAAAGTTGACCACAACCTCATCCTACACCACCATGTGAGTTCAAGTTTGGATTTTGAGTAACTTGCACCATCTTAGAATTTTCTTCAGTTGCTCCAAGATCTTTAACTTCCACTTCCCACCTTGTTAATTGTTTCCTAACCTTTTAGTTTAGTTTAGAACTCGTTTTAGTGTAGTTTACGATCTTGGAATTTTCTAGGTTGATGTTTAGTGGAAGAAGGGACTTGTTAAGTAGCTATTAAGGATTGGTTAGTGTTTACAAGACTTTAGTGATGATTTTCTATAAAAGACCAGAGACTAGAAACCAAAACACGAACAGAGAATTTTCCGACATCGGGTTTTTTGACAGTTTGTGGTGATATAGTAGAATCTGGGATGACCCGTGACCACCATAAATCAAGTTCCCATCACAGTGAGACATGCAGGCTACCTAGAGTTTTTCCCCATGACCCGAGACCCCAACTCATCAACCAAGCAGCAGATTTATCCAAGGAGGCCGCAAATTGCGACCAGGACTGTATGTTAGGGTTTGATATTTTGTGCATGTTTTTGTTGTGAGATATTTAGACTAACCCTATATGCAAAATGTCCTAGTTTGACCTAGGGTAAAATCTAGGAGAGATTTCTTATGTTGCTGATTTCGTGTTTTCCGATTTCTGAAACTTGGTTTTTAGTATTTGATTTCGGACTTGGTCGTTGAACGTTTGTACATCAACGACGAGGGTGATTTGGTTGTTTTTGCATGCGTAGGCTATAGGTTCTAACCTATGAGCACATCGTGTGTCGTATCGGTTTTCTGTACTTGATTTTAATTGTGTTTCGATGTGTTTTGATTGTAGGTACCTTCGTATGGACTTCCGAGACGACGAAGCACATCAACTTCGACTAAGCGAGGATATTGCATGGGAGCAGATTTATATCTACGGGGGAAGTTCGGTAGATGGCGTATATTATCCCTACGACCTTTGATATGGATAATCGGTATTTAACTTATAGTTTGGAAAAACCTATGTATGAACTCATGAATATGATCAAGGTTTTAGTGTGAGATGGTATGATAGCTAAGGATGAATCGGTTTGATATATGAGAATATGAAAGAAGGATGTGAATCGTGATATATATGTAATTGGGAGAGGACAAGTATGAGATTTATAGTGGCGTGATATGAGAACGATATCGATGTGTTTTGAGATCGATATTGATATGATATAAGATTGATGTAAATATGATATGAGATTGTGTCACGACCCGAAATTTAGTTCGTGACCGGCACTTAAATCATGCAACGTCTAAAGGCGCAACGTAAATTAAGTAAGCCGAAGCCCTGAAATCTAAACCTTTTTAAGAAAATGAAAGAGGTGAAGTTTTGAAATAAAGGTATGATGAAATCAAAAGTTTTCTTAAATTCAAAGATAATGGAACATGAAAATGCAAGTGGATTATATTAGTTGAAAAACATGTTTCATCTTTTAAAAATTTGGGCAGCACCTCCTTTGTATATTATGAACCAAAACGACATATACATGATAATATAAAAGGCATCCCCAAGCGGGAGCTAGGTCTTCGCCAATCGGCGGAATCACAACCACGCAAGTCAGAAATATAAGTATACGACGCCCAATGACGAGGGTCAACACAACGGATAACGAATAAAGAAAGACATCAAATCCCCCAATAGCGAACATATAAACCATCACTCTAAGTCTCGCAATCACAAGTCTTTATAAGTCTTACTAATTATACAATTACTAGTTTCTGATTGATGGAGTTGACTAGATACAACAGGAATAATAATACAAGAGTGGCATGATTCAATATGTCCCACCTACCAAAGCAAATCACCCGAATGCAAGCTGTGTGCCAGCGATACCGCTACTGATCCAGGCGGTCAACCTGCAAGAACTATGGCACAACGGGGGTGAGTTGCCAACTCCTGAGTAGAAAACATCAGCACCTGCAAGAACTATGGCACAACGGGGGTGAGTTGCCAACTCCTGAGTAGAAAAAATTAGCAGTTAGAAATCGAATAAAACAACGACTCTTAGGTAAACTATATTATAAAGGTAATACTATGATATCTAGGGTGACCGTATCAGACTATATGCCAACAATATACTCAATGCCTGTGTGCATATGGATATCATCCACGTGTTCATCAATGACACAACAACATCATGGAACCTGAGTGTCCAACATCGACACTCGAAACATCATGAAAGCATATGCATGTAAATATGAGAATATCAACCAACGTGTATCCATCAACGACACATCAAAATCATGGGACCTGAGTGTCCAACATCGACACTTGAAACATCATGAAACCCGTGTCCAGTATCGACATGTAAATCCTCATATCTCGGGCTCCGTCAGTCCGTATCGACCCACGGGCTCCGTCAGTTCGGATCGGCCCATATCCATCCCACGACTCCGGTCAGTATCCTCCGGATAACCGCCAAGTCCAAATGCTATCACCGGTAGGTAGTGCTCCCTCCGCCAGGCTCATCGGCTACTCCACGACAAACATTTATTGCCCCGGGGTACCTTACCGGGTCCACCATGTACCCACAGACGGTGCCTACCGCTCCTCGAATCGGGTTTCACATGCCAATCTCAGAACCGAGAAAACTCATGGTGGATGTCTCGAAATATCATATGAAGAGAAACCGGGTTTTTAAAATAATACATACTTTCTCTTGAAATATAACCGCGGTTCTCAAATCCAGAATCTCATGAAAACAGCATCTCAATGCGTAAAATCACAAAGCATGATGTGTGCAAACATAGAACAGAAATGTGAGCATATCAAGCATATTATGCGACATAGTATAGTGATGTGAGCATAACAAGTATATCATGCAACATATCATAATGATGTAAGCATAGCATGTATATCATGCCAACGAGTCATGTGACAGTTCTGAACAATTAAGAGTAATAGCATGATGTAGCAATTCTACTGTGTAAGTGACATAGCAATTATCGATGATGAAAGTGTGTGAGCCGGCAATCTGTGTAAGTGTAACATACGCATTATGGATAATTGTGTAGGTGTACTAGCACAGGTATATGTAATGCAATGTGAATATCATGAACGAAGCATAAAGTACATCGTACGCAAAATGTTATAGGGTATACGTATATAATCTAACATCTACGTAAAGGCTAAACTAAGCGGTATAGATAGGGATTAGATATCTATAACATCTCCGAGTCGGTGAATCTATCAATCGGTATCCAGCCTCACAACATCTCATACGTTATAATCCTCGTACGGCATGCTCTAGTCAAGGGTATGGATCAATCATCCGGTAAAGCATCGCGTGCGGCGACAAAAAACAGAATAGGGATTCTATCGACCTATACAACAATGAGGGTACGAATCTAAAGTCTCGTACGACATCTCACTCATCATTCACATAATTATATATAAATACCTATATCTTAGGTCACATCCGTATCAATGTCATATCAGAGGACCGACAAAGGTATCAATTATCTCATATCACCTAGCATCCGCAACGACATATCAAACTTAGTCATCATATCTCATCGTATACTCTTTTCACCACATCAATATCTCACATCAAGTTATCTTATTAATTTCATGTCGTATTTATCGACCTCATAACATGCCACTATAATCTCATACTGATTTTCTTGATACTACATATGTATATATCGTGATTCACATTCACGTTTCGTATCCTTATATATCAATTCGAGACATCCTTTCTATCACATCATTTCATACTAAACCATTAACTATAACCTTAAGTCGTGTCATATCTTGTCTCCAAATTATAAATCACATATCAATATTTTCGGGGGTGCTATACACCATCCACCCAACTTCCCCCGTAGATATAAATCTACCCGCCTGCGGAACTCCTTGTTCAGCCGTAGTCGATGTGCTTCATCGTCTCGGAATCCACGCGAAGGTACCTACAATAAATACACAATCACAATGCTATTAAAATCAAGTCCGGAAAAAAGATATGGCACACGGTGCGCTCATAGGTTAGTACCTATAGCCAACGCATGCAAAAACAACCAAACAACCCTCGTCGTTGACGTACAAACATCCAACGAGCCAATACAATATCAAATAACAAAACCAAGAATTGCAAATATCGCAAAACATAACCAAAACCACCATAATATGCTCCCAGATTTTAGCTCAGGTAATCTGGGACAAAACAAAAAATACAGTAGCTATGTTATAAGGTATGTGAGCTACAGGAAAAACCCCAACACCAATGCCCAAATTTTGGCCGGCCTAACTCCTACAGTAACCGCCCCCGCCGGCCCCACCTTGGAATTTGGGTCTCGTCTTCTCGTGTTGGTCTCCTATTAGTCTAACTAGGTTAATGTATATGTTTGGTTTTTTTTATAAAGGTCCCGGGTTGCTCCAGATTCCCTGTAGACCTCCAAAAAAATCACAAAACCGACACGGAAAGTTTCTAAGTTCGTGTATTGGGTTCGATTCAGTGTTCTCGGCCATAAAATCAACACTAAAGTCTTGTTAATAGCCACTACATAACACAAGTCCACACAATCACCTAAACCCTCTCTTGGAATTTCCAAACATCACTAATCAACATCGATTTAACTCTAAACTAACAATAAGATAAACTAACACAATAACTTAACAAAAATCTAGAATTATACCTCATTTGGCAACTCAAGAATTTTCTTGAGTTGCTCAAAGTCTTCAAAATCCAACTTTGAAAGGTCCAATGTGTTTGTAAAGAGGTTGTGATCATTTTTAATGAAGAGAGTATAGGGTTTTAGTGAAAGAATTGAGATGAGACATGAGGGTAGAAGTGAGGGAACTTGAAGATGAAGAAGTAGAACAAAACAATAGGGGAAAGTGAATGAGGGCAACCCCCTTTCTCTCTCTCTCTCTCTCTCTCTTATCCTCACTCTCCTTTTGCTCACCCTCTCATAATTCATGCCATGCCACACTCTCTCTCCAATAAGTGACTCATTCTCTTTTCTTTTTCTTTTAAAACCAAATATCAAAAAATAAAAATGAAACAATATGCAATAAAAATGCAACATGTCATGGTGCACTAACCATGGAAAAATGTAGAAACATGGATTTAGCCTAATCGCGATTAGTAGTGCACTAATCAATTTTTATTTAAACTGCATATAATTAATTATAAAAATGCCAAATCCGATAAATATATATTTAAATGAATAAATCATTTTAATCTCCAATTTTTACACAAATATTGGTATATATTTATACCATTTTAAGAAAACCCCAAATTCGCAAATCAGGAAGTTTTCGCGAAATATATTATTTTAATATTAAATTCAAAAAATAATATTTTATATTTTCTGAAATGTTACAATCATCCCCCCTTAAATAAATTCGGTCCCCGAATTTAAATTTAAACCCCCAAATGCTAAAACATTTCAATAATCAACTCAAATCAACGGGGCTCCGAAATAACGGAAGATATAGAAATACCACAGCACATCGTGTGCGCCTAAAAACGTGTACAAAACTTAAAATCGAACTCCGTCAAGCGTCACGCAAATCATCGGAGTTACAATGGAGATACAGATCTCAAAATCTACTACTGAAATCCAATATTTACTAGTCGAATACCATCATACATATATAGTTTGCATCATTGAAAAATCTCCTAAAACTGAATAAAACACATGCAAGATCTTATCTGAATCGCCGTGTGATACGTAACTCACGGCACAAGTGACGGACGCTCATTTGTAAAGTAATAAATATACGTTCATATATGTTTTACTAAAATATACGTTCCTCCCTTTTGAAATATCCCAAAAGGTTTTCCTTTGTAAACGTTCGTGTCGCTCGCGGACACGTAGGAAATAACGAGACTATATCATCTTTTTGAAAAGCTCTTGTTAAACTCTTAATGCATGCAAAGTACTTAGGTACTGTCCTCAGATCAGTCCTGTTCGGCTACTACATAATATAGTGCCCATCATGAAAACAAGGTGGTCAAGAGCAAAATCAGCCTCAAAAGGCGTATCCAAAAATCACGTGCATCTGGTGCGCATGGAAATCAAAGCCAAATAAAAGTGCTACGAATGTGTACAAAACTAAACTAAATGCAACGGGTGTGCACGAAAGCATCTTTCCAGTGCAACGGATATGCAAGACAAAAACATCAAGTGCATCTATAGTGCATGAAAATCTCAACCCAGTGCAACTAACAAGCACGAAAGAAAATCCCAATCGAGTGATTCTGGTGTACACAAAATTATAACTCCTATCATGCACCCAACATGCGCAAAAATCCAAATCAAGTGCATCCGTTATGTACGAATGAAATCTAAATCAAGTGCATCCAACATGCACGAATAAAATCTAAATCAAGTGCATCCAACTGTTAGTGTATATGCCCTAGAGGCCATTACTGTATCATACTGGATTGTATATTACTTGATGGAAGCTTGGGATATTCACCTTGTATTGAAATTCTTGCTCAAAATGGTAGTATGCTACTTGGTTTGTTTCTGCTTTAATGTGTGCATGTGTTTCTTTTAGCATATCGCCTTTACACATTAGTGGAGCCCTTAGGATCTTTGCTTGATTACCAGCGTTGTGATGGCAGTCACACTTGTGGGGGCTGGGTAATCTACAAGCACATCCTTATGCAGGTCCCTAGTCGCAGGACTATCGAGACAGGGCATCGATACTCCAGAGTAGACTAGCGTATGCGCTTCTTATCCCAGCTTGGGAGATGGTCTGTCCCACAGCCGTCAGTACGTCGTACTTGAGATAGTATGCGGGTGCTCGTTAGGTTACGAGTACACTGGACAGGACTCGTCGGGAACTGTTGGTTGGTATTATACCTATCGTCAGTTATCAGTTCCCAGGTGACATGAGTACAGCTTAGTCCGTTGACTTGACACTGTCACTTCCCCTCGAGTGTGTTCCCACTGTACTTTGATTACTACCCTACCACGGCTTAAAGGAGTCGTTCAAACATGTAGTTTTTGGGTGCAGTCCCGAAACACTTGGAGGCAGTGACGGTTAGACAGGATTTGTCTCTCCCGGTATTGGGGGTTGATATCGCGCTGTGTCTAGGAGAGCCATTACACAAAGTCCCTGGCCAGGGAAAGCGAGATAGACTGGTAGGTTTCCATTGTTATCTCAGGTGTTCTGGGCTACACTCCAGCACGACTTGTACCGCTAGTAGGAGACTGAAGTTTACCGCCCCCCTAGGCTAGCCATGCGATGTTCTTAGACGAACAGACCGGACTGTACGGAGACTGTCACATTCAGGCTCAGTAGGAGTTCAGATAGGGTTTACCTCGTCAGTCTTCTTATCGGTATCTACCTGGGGACCGTTATGTACAGCTAGTGCCGCTTGCGGTCTGTGGTTAAACCCACTGCCAGCGTAGTGTCGAGTCTTTAGAGTCCCACACAGAGGGTTATTCGCCTTTAGGCAAAATGAGTAGAGGTCGCATGGTATTGCGACAGGGTTCTTTCACATCCGCGCACTTGTGCACGTTTGGTGTCCGGACAGCTTATACTAGCGGGCTTTGGTTTAAGCCGGATCCTAGTATATGATTTGGGATTGGTTTTATCTCGTTGTATTCGTGTTTCTCGGAACACGGATACGGGTGTGTATGCACAGTTGACTGAGACAGAGGCAGAGGATTTTGATTAGGGTTGATGACTATTGTCATTTTTTTAACCCTAATGTTTATGTGTGAATTATGATTTATTGATATTAGTTAATTATAATTGTGCATGGTTAGGGTTGTTGACCATTTGACTATACTTGACTTGTTGACCTAGGTTGACAAGTTGACCATCATCATTCCATATGAAAGATGCTCTTTGTTCCTTACAAAAGCATTTAATGTGAAATGATAATGGTCATTTCTTGATTAACCATGACAATTATCTTGACTAATTATCTATTATTCATAAATCACATATATGTGAGAAGGTTGAGATATTCTACTCACTTTATCATTTCCATTCTCTCTCCTCTTCTTCCTCTCTCTCTAGCTCTCCCCTCTCATGAGTTGAGAACCATTTGAGCTTGAGATAATCCCTCCAAAAACACTCTCTACCCTTTCTAAGGTCCTAGGTCTAGCATACCAAGCACCTTAGTTACTTCTAGTTTGAGGTTGGAGCCAAAGGTTGAGGCCCTCGGGTGGATCTTTCTTCGGCAAGAGAAGCGACAAGGAGAACCCTTTCTTTCACTCCAAGGAGCAAGGAGAGAATGACTTGAAGTCCTAGGTATAACCCACTTTCCGAGTAGCTTAACTCTTTAGCTTTGTTAGATTGTTTTGTTTAGCAAAGATCCCTCCTTTACATAGTCCATGTTGCCTAGAGTTGTAAAAATCGAATTTTTCATAATGTTTCCGCCTCCCCGCAAGCACCGGGGTGGGCAACGTGGACTTACAGTGGTATCAGAGCCTAGCTAAACACAAACTAACTAGTTAGAAAAGAATATAGATTTTCGATCGCAAAAATCGCGAAACTTTTTTTAAAAAAACCCTAACTTTCTGCCAATTTTTAAACCTGCTTTAAAATTAATAAATCATATCTTAAAAATCGACTCAGGCTTTTTTAAGTACAGGCAAGAAAAATGACCCACTGAACCGACAAACTCACCGCGGTTCCGCGGCCGAGTTGACTCGGTCGTGGATCGTTTTTCCTGCAGTTTACTTCTAGGGGTGTTTTGTGATTTTTGAGATAGTTTGTTTCCACCCAAATTTTCCAGAGAACAGGTTGGTTTTTGGGGTAGTCACAAATCCGTATTTTTGATCGAACTTCTTTACACTTTGGCTAATGGGTTATATCTGTAATGTGTTATATGTATTGAACGTCCGCTAATCGCTATACGTCGATTAGTGGGGGTTATACATATCTGTGATCTGTAATGTTGATAGTATGTGTATATGAATTCGTTGGATTGTCGCGGATGAATAACCATGGGGTTGTGAGATAAGAGTTTTCTTATTCTTTCAATTCTTGTAATATGTAAATTGATGTAATAATTATTTGTATGGCCTCACAACCGGGTCGGGGTTCTAGCCGTCATTGTATAATTTCTTTTTACTGTTTTTGCTCCTTGGATAGAACCAAGGTGGGGTGCACAAACTACCGGGTATCTCGAAGTGCCGAGTGGCCTACTCACAGTGTTGAGGGAGGTTGCTTCGCTTCGGGTACTTGGCGGGTAGTTTGCAGCACCCGTAAGGGTCTAGGGTGGGGTTTGGCTATTCATCGCGACCGAGTAATCCGTTCTTCGTTACAGGCTCGTATGAATTGCGGATTTCTAGTATATCCAATGTATTCATCTGTGATCTGGAATGGCTATCATTGCATGTGACGAATGTTTATATATATCTATGTGATATCTATTTAGGCGTTGGTAATGTTTTGCATCCACGCTAGTCCATCCCCCGCTCTGTCGTTAGTTAAGTAACCTAACGGGTGATGACGGGACCCCGTGGCGAATGCGGATGGCATAAGCGTACGTTATATTTTCGTTTTTTTCTGCAATGGTAGGATTAAATGATGGGACACATTGGAATTAATGCAAGATAAAATAAACAAAGTAAAAGTCGTTGGAACACTTTGAAAACCACTCGGTTCTTTTCAAAACCAAACTTTTAAATGCGGAGCTTGAACCACTCCTTTTGAAAGCTATCTCGTTCCTTCGATTATATCAAGTTCACTACGTTCATGGTTTCGCCAAAAAAATTTGTAGCCCTCCGTCGTTTCACATGAATGGTCAATAAGTATTCAAGCTATGTATGTTGGCCAAAGTCAAGGCATAGTGATTGGTAGCTATTGGGTATTCATGTGCAGCATAGATAGATGTGTTGGTTTGGGGAAGTCGTTCTACCATTTTGGCCAAAGTCAAGGGTATGTGCGGGTGGGCTCAAATTAACCTGGAGAATGACGGGTAGAACTTGAGATGTGACTTATGATATTTTGGCCAAAGTCAAGGTCATAAGAGCATGGGGCAAAAATCCACATCGGGAGTTTCAAAAGAACTGAAACTTGCTAGCGTTGCATACCATTTGGAGTGTGATGATTCTGGTAGGATTCCTTCAGTTTTGTCACGCGATGATATTTGGATCCCGATCCTACTGTGAGTATATGCTACTCCTCCGGAACTTTCTCACTTAACGATCAATGCTATAAACCAAGTAGGTGTCTAGAAAGGTGTTAGCGGGGCTACGCCCACAGGGAAAAGAGGTTACTTAATTAAGGAACTTCGCGAAAGCATTGGAAAACCTCCCTCGAAGTACCGACACTGGCTTGGCTATACGGTTAAGCAAGTATTGTACGGTGAGATTGATACCGACTAGTTCTTCCTTTATGGTTTGAGGAGGGATTTGAGAGACAGTGGGAGCCATCCTGTTTAGACAAAATTAAAAACCACTCTAAACTTGCAAGAGCATCATGCTAAAGTGTTTCTTCTCTCTCTCCTAATTGCAGCGACCATTTATCATGACTGGACTTAAGTTACTTCTAGATAAAAACATACTGACAGGGCCAAACTACAAAGATTGGCTCAGGAATGTCAAAATGGCAATCACTTATGACAAGTTGGGGTATCTTCTTACCACCAAAGCTCCCCCTGTCCTAGGTCCCACCTCCAGCATCACGGATAAGGAAATCCATAAGACTTGGGAGATCGACTGCGCGAAGGCCAAGTGCCTCGTACTTGCCTCTATGGACAACGAACATCAGAGGAGGCACGAGAATATGGATCTTGAATCCATATTTCTCCATACAAAAGAACTGTATAGAGAGCAATCTCGTATCGCAAGATACGAAGTGTCAAAGAAGTTATTTTCGGCAAGATTGGCCGTCGGATCATCGGTAGCGGAACACGTGCTTAAGATGATTGGCTACATAGAGGAGCTCGTGGACCTTGGGACCACGTTGGAGAATGAGCTCTATACGGACTTGATTCTCCAGTCCCTTCCTTCCACTTATGCCTAGTTCATCCTGAACTTCAACTTGCAGGAAAAGGAAGTTGAACTTTCAGAGCTCCTCAACTTACTGAGGAGTGCGGAGGGCACCCTACAGAAAGGTAGGGAAACATCCTCTTTGTTTGTAGGAGGATCTTCCTCTTCTAGGTCAAGGGCGAAAGCCAAGGGAAAGAAGAAGAAAACCCCCGCCAAACCAAGGGGCGGTGTTAGTAAGGTGGATACGAAGGGAAAGGCAAAAGCAACAAAGGTAGCGGGGAAGCTTGCGGATAAGGAAGAATGCTTTTACTGTCACAAGAGTGGACACTGGAAGAAAGATTGCAGTGCTTGAAAAGCCAGAACACAGGATCTGAAGCAGGTTGTGGCTTCATCTTCAGGTGTGTATGTTATTGAAAACTGTCTATCAATAAACTCTACGTCCTGGGTATTGGATACCGGATCAGGATCTCATATCTGTAATTCTTTGCAGGCGTTGAGAAAGCGTAGGTTTTTGAAAGCAGGTGACATGACCCTCAAAGTTGCAAACGGAGCTAGCATGGATGCTGAGGCCGTGGGGGACTATCACCTGGGAATGTCAGATGGACATGTTTTGGTTCTACGTAATTGCTTTTTTGTACCCAACGCAACTTGTAATATCATTTCTGTATCTTTGATTTCTAAAGAAGGTTATGAATTTGCGTTTGTAAGTAATGTTGTAAACATTCACCTTAATCAAGTTCTGATTGGGTCAGGTACATTGAGCAATGGCATATACGTATTAAACCAACAACAGATTTTCAATGTCCAGAATAAACACAAAAGAAAGTCTCCGGAAACAAATCGGACTTTCTTATGGCATTGTAGACTGGGTCACATCAATGAGAGAAGGTTGTCGAAGTTACATACAGAAGGATATTTGGATCCGTTGGAATATCAATCATATGCAACTTGTCAATCTTGTCTCAAAGGAAAAATGACAAAGACTCCGTTCACTGGACACGGAGTAAGAGCGAGCGTGCTCTTGGGACTCGTACACAGCGACGTGTGCGGTCCAATGTCTACGAATGCACGAAGCGGTTATTCTTACTTCATTACTTTTACGGATGACTTTTCAAGGTACGGTTATGTCTTCTTAATGAAACATAAATCCGAAGCTTTTGGAAAATTCCAGGAATATAAGAATGAAGTAGAAAAACAAACAGACAAAAGTATCAAGACACTGAGATCTGATCGAGGTGGTGAATACTTGAGTGCCGAGTTCCTGGATTACTTAAAAGAGAATGGAATTCTCTCTCAGCTTACTCCTCCATACACTCCGCAACATAATGGTGTATCGGAGAGACGGAACCGAACCCTGTTGGATATGGTACGGTCCATGATGAGTAACGCTGAGTTACCGCGATCATTCTAGGGATATGCGCTAGAATCTGCTGCATACCTTTTAAACCGAGTTCCAACTAAGACTGTGCCTATTACACCATATCAGATGTGGTGTCGGAAGAGACCCTATCTTAATCACATTAATACATGGGGATGTCCAGCTTTTGTCAAAAAGCAGCTTGCGGACAAGCTCGAGGCACGCTCAGTACAATGCAAGTTTGTGGGATATCCAAAGAACTCCAAGGGATATTTCTTCTATTGCGAAGAGGAACAAAAGGTATTTGTTTCTCGTCATGTCCACTTCTTGGAAACTCAGTTTTTGGAAAAATAGATAAGTGGGAGCGCAATAGAACTGGAAGAAATTCCAGAACCACGAGCTATTACTGAAAGCTTAGTAAAACCAGAGGGTTCGAAAGATCCGGTCATTCCTACGCCGCTCCGCAGAAGTAGTAGGCAGTCTCATCCGCCCTAGAGATACTACGGTTTTCTAATAGACGGGGATAGAGAGGATTGCATCATTGATAGTGATGAGCCTACTAGCTTCCAGCAGGCCATTCAGAGCGTTGACTCTGTAAAATGGCATGATGCAATGCGGACCAAAATGGAGTCCATGTACACCAACAAAGTATGGACGTTGGACATTGCTCCAGATGGGGTAAAACCCGTAGGATGCAAGTGGATCTTCAAAAGGAAGATTGGTGTAGATGGACAGGTTGAGACCTATAAAGCTAGACTTGTTGCAAAGGGTTTCCGTCAAAGACCTGGCTTGGACTATGACGAAACCTTTTCTCCAGTGGCTATGCTGAAATCCATTCGGATCCTTCTTGCCATTGCCGCCTTCCACGATTATGAGATCTGGCAGATGGACATAAAGACCGCTTTTCTGAATGGAAATTTAGAGGAGTGTGTCTATATGGATCAGCCAGAGGGTTTCATTCAGAGTGGGAGCAGCGGAAAGGTGTGCAAGTTGCTTAAGTCCATCTATGGACTAAAGCAGGTATCGCGGAGTTGGAACATCTGTTTTGATAAGACGGTCAAAGAATTTGGCTTTATCAAAAATCCAGATGAACCATGCATCTATAGTAGATTTGTAGCGAGAACTGTAGTATTCCTCGTTTTATACGTGGATGAAATTCTCTTGATAGGAAATGACATTCCTATGCTACAATCTGTCATAGGGTTCTTGTCACACAGGTTCTCCATGAAAGACCTGGGTGATGCCTCATACATTCTGGGGATCCGGATCTACCGTGACAGATCCAAGAGGATATTAGGACTCTCACATTCAAGGTACATTGACACCATACTGAAAAGATTCAGAATGGAAGATTCCAAGCGCGGTAATCTACCGGCTTGTCACGGGATCACCCTCTCCAAAGAGATGTCTCCCAAGACTGATTTGGAAAGGGATCGCATGTCTATTATACCCTACGCTTCTGCGGTAGGCTCTATAATGTATGCGATGTTGTGTACTAGACCAGATGTAGCTTATGCACTGAGCGTGGTAAGCCGGTATTAGTCAAACCCTAAGGAGAAACACTGGATAGCGGTAAAGAACATTCTCAAGTACCTGAGAAGGACTAAGGAGATGTTCTTGGTGTATGGCGGAAAAGACCACCAGATCGAGGCCTTTGCTGACTCCAGCTTCCAGAGTGACAAGGATGATTCCAAGTCCATGTCGGGTTATGTATTTACCCTCTATGGAGGGGCGGTGTGTTGTAAGATTTCTAAACAGGAAACCGTTGCTGACTCGACGATGGAAGCAGAATATATCGCTGCTGCAGATGCCGCAAAGGAAGCCGTCTGGATAAAGAAGTTCCTCACGGAGCTTCAGGTGGTTCCTACCATTGTTGATCCAATACCGCTGTATTGCGACAACAACGGAGCTATAGCTTTAGCGAAGGAACCCAGGTCCCATCAGAAGTCCAGGCACATCTTGAGGCGGTATCACCTGATCAGGGAGATCGTAGGTCGCCAGGAGATCGAGGTTCGGAGAGTTGCTACGGAAGATAACACTGCTGATCCATTCACGGAGGCCTTACCCCAGACTCAGTTCGAGCGGCTGATCAAGATGATAGGTCTTCGATACGCCCGTACATGGCCTTAGTGCAAGTGGGAGATTGTTAGTGTATATGCCCTAGAGGCCATTACTGTATCATACTGGATTGTATATTACTTGATGGAAGCTTGGGATATTCACCTTGTATTGACATTCTTGCTCAAAATGGTAGTATGCTACTTGGTTTGTTTCTTCTTTAATTTGTGCATGTGTTTCTTTTAGTATATCACCTTTACAAATTAGTGGAGCCCTTAGGATCTTTGCTTGATTACCAGTGTTGTGATGGCAGTCACACTCGTGGGGGCTGGGTAATCTGCAAGCACATCCTTATGCAGGTCCCTAGTCGCAGGACTATCGAGACAGGGCATCGATACTCCGGAGTAGACTTGCGTATGCGCTTCTTATCCTAGCTTGGGAGACGGCCTATCCCACAGCCGTCAGTACGTCGTACTTGAGATAGTATGCGGGTGCTCGTTAGGTTACGAGTACACTGGACAGGACTCGTCGCGAACTGTTGGTTGGTATAATACCTATCGTCAGTTATCAGTTCCCAGGTGACATGAGTACAGCTTAGTCCGTTGACTTGACACTGTCACTTCGTCTCGAGTGTGTTCCCACTGTACTTTGATTACTACCCTACCACGGCTCAAAAGAGTCGTGCAAACAGGTAGTTTTTGGGTGCAGTCCCGAAACACTTGGAGGCAGTGACGGTTAGACAGGATTCGTCTCTCCCGGTATTGGGGGTTGATATCGCGCTATGTCTAGGAGAGCCATTACACAAAGTCCCTGGCCAGGGCAAGCGAGATAGACTGGTAGGTTTCCAGTGTTATCTCAGGTGTTCTTGGCTACACTCCGGCACGACTTGTACCGCTAGTAGGGGACTGACGTTTACCGCCCCCTAGGCCCGCCATGCGATGTTCTTAGACGAACAGACCAGACTGTACGGTGACTGTCACATTCAGGCTCAGTAGGAGTTCAGATGGGGTTTACCTCATCAGTCTTCTTATCGGCATCTACCTGGGGACCGTTACGTACAGCTAGTGCCGCTTGCGGTCTGTGGTTAAACCCACTGCCAGCGTAGTGTCGAGTCTTTAGAGTCCCACACAGAGGGTTATTCGCCTTTAGGCAAAATGAGTAGAGGTCGCATGGTATTGCGACAGGGTTCGTTCACATCCGCACACTTATGCACGTTTGGTATCCGGACAGCTTATACTAGCGGGCTTTGGTTTAGGCGGGATCCTAATATATGATTTGGGATTGGTTTTATCTCGTTGTATTCGTGTTCCTCGGATCACGGATACGGGTGTGTATGCACAGTTGACTGAGACAGAAGCAGAGGACTTTGATTAGGGTTGTTGACTATTGTCATTTTCTTAACCCTAATGTTTATGTGTGAATTATGATTTATTGATATTAGTTAATTATAATTGTGCATGGTTTGGGTTGTTGACCATTTGACTATACTTGACTTGTTGACCTAGGTTGACAAGTTGACCATCATCATTCTATATGAAAGATGATCTTTGATCCTTACAAAAGCATTTAATGTGAAATGATAATGGTCATTTCTTGATTAACCATGACAATTATCTTGACTAATTATCTATTATTCATAAATCACATATATGTGAGAAGGTTGAGATATTCTACTCACTTTATCATTTCCATTCTCTCTCTAGCTCTCCCCTCTCATGAGTTGAGAACCATTTGAGCTTGAGATAATCCCTCCAAAAACACTCTCTACACTTTCTAAGGTCCTAGGTCTAGCACACCAAGCATCTTAGTTACTTCTAGTTTAAGGATGGAGCCAAAGGTTGAGGCCCTCGGGTGGATCTTTCTTCGGCAAGAGAAGCGACAAGGAGAACCCTTTCTTTCACTCTAAGGAGCAAGGAGAGAAGGACTTGAAGCCCTAGGTATAACCCACTTTCCGAGTAGCTAAACTATTTAGCTTTGCTAGTTAGTTTTGTTTAGCAAAGATCCCTCCTTTACATAGTGCATGTTGCCTAGAGTTGTAAAAATTGAATTTTTCATAACTTTTCCGCCTCCCCGCAAGCACCGGGGTGGGCAACGTAGACTTACACCAACATGCACGAATGAAATCTCAATCAAGTGCATCCAACATGCACGAATGAAATCTCAATCAAGTGCATCCAACACGCACAAATAAAAATCCTATACCAAGCACCAAATATGCGCAAAAATCCAACCCAAGCGCGTCTGGTCCATATAAGCATCTAGAGCAGTAGCATGTGATTGAAAGAGTTTTAGCGTGTCGTGTATTTGTAGTTCTAAAGTTAACCGCAATCAGGACGGTATCGCTTTGCAGCTAGCCGCGATGAGTACGGTGTTGGAGATAGTGCCCTCAAAGTCAATTATTGGATCGCAGGTACGTGATTGCAATGATTGAGGCAGGACCTATACCGATATGACAGTCTTTCTCGAGATGATAGTATGCTATCTGGTTTGTCTTTATCATCGTATACATGCTTTAGTTCTCTATTGCATGTTGATAGAGCCCATAGGATTGTTGCTTGACTGCCAGCAGTATGATGGCGATCATATACGTGGGAGCTGGGGTCTGTAAGCACATCCTTAAAGTGTCCCTAGTCATGGGAGTTTCGAGACAGGGCATCGATACTCCAGAGTAGACTAGTGTATACAGTCGAGACCCCGACGAGGGGCAGTGGACGGTTTCACAAGCCATTGGTGTCAGTTGGTTCACCTAAGATGTGTAGAGGTGCTCATTGGGTTATGAGTACACCAGACAGGACTCGCCGGGAACATGCTAGTTGGTATTATACATATCGTCAGATAGCAGTTCCCTGGTGACATGTGTACAGGTTAGTTTGTCGACCTGAGATCGTCATTTGTCTCGTGTGAGTTCCCACTGTGCTTTGATTTCTACCCTACCACGCTCAAAGGAGACGTGCAAACAGCTTTTTTTTGGGTACAGTCCCGAGCCACATGGAGGCAGTGAGCGGATCGTCGGGGATTCGTCTCTCCCGGTATTGGGGGTTGATGTCGCACAGTGCACGGGTGGCCATCACTAGAAATCCTTGGCCGAGGTAGTGGTGAATTACTGATTTGGATCAGTAGTTTCTCAGATGGTGATGGGCTTCATGCCGACACGATTTATCGCGTTATTAGGGGTCTGACTTTATCCACCCCCCTAGACTCGATATGCGATACTCTTTAGACGAACGGACCGGACTGTACGGATATTGTCACTGTCAGGCTCAGTAGGGTTTATGGATGAGTTCGCTCGTCAGCTTCCCTTCCAATCAATACATAGGAAAACGTTACGTACAGCTCATACCTCTGACGTGCTAGAGGTTATACCCAGTGCCAGTGTGTTGATGAGTCATTAGAGTCTCCCACAGACATTTTCCCAAGTTCGGGCGAAAAGTTGTAGAGGCCGTATGGTTTTATGGTAGGGTTCGGAAAATGCACGTGCGTTTTCGCACGTGTCATTTTTCGGGAAGATATTACTGGTGGGCTTTGGTTTAAGCCGGATCCGAGTATTATACTGTGTAGATATAATATCTTTGTCTTAGTTGCATTTTTATTCGTTCGTAATACAAATGCGGGTATGTTTATACTGTTACGGGGTTATCCTGAAATTCGTTTCAGGATCGCTTTTGGAAGTTGCCAGTTTCCAGTTTTCTATCAGCCGTATTTAACATTCGGTTAAATGCGGATTTATCTTTTTTTCTTGAGGGTGAGTCATGAGTGGAAGCTTCATGTTTTGGTGACTAGGATTAGTGAGTCACTTATTGCATTTAATGATATGATGAGGTGTTATTAGTGAGTCACCTTTTCATTAATGACTTTTGTTCTTGCTAAGATATTTCCTCTTGATCTTTTGTGAGAAGCTTTTCTTATGGTCACCCTCTCCACTCCTACACTCACCTCCCTCTCCTTATATATGGCTGGCCCCTCCCCTCCTCCTCACTTTAACAGATGGTTGTTAATTTGGAAAAGATTATAGTTTTGGATTCATGAAAATTAGATAGCCTCATTTCTCATTTCACCCGATCCAAAAGGCAACTTCATTAACCGTTCGTCTATGGCTTTGAACGAAGTGAGACAAAGTATTCTACTCATTCTTTACATCAATCTTGGTCATCTCTTTTAGCAAACTGGATGACCGAGTTGCCTCGGTTCAGAGGCGGGAGCCCGTTTAAAGATCCGTCGACGTGGTGCCACCTGGACGAGAAGACTGGAGATTCAGGAGATCGGAGCAGCCGCAAAAAAGCGTGGGATGATGGTTGAAGACTGGAGGACTCGGATCATTCGGTATAACATTTCTACCCACTTTGTAGTTTGTTAGTTTAGCTTTAATGGCAGATCCAGGTTATAATACACGATAGCGCCAGTTAGTAAAAAGTTTTTGTTCCGCATTTGGCGTCTGTTAGACGGCCGGGGCGCTACCGTGGACTTACGTACAGGTCGTCCGCAGGGAGACAGTGCGTTTTAAGTTCTCGTTTTTATGAGTTAAAGTGCGGGGCGGAAATGTTCGTATCTACCCTATGTGTATATATGCAAAGTAACCGTTTGTTAGGATTAGATAGGATAGTGTAAGTTAAGGAAATCCATACTCAATCCTTTGAGCCGAGTTCGACCACTAAAGCTAGAGCAATCAGCAACAACGCGGATTAGGGTGCTTAAGCACGGTATTTGTGAAATCCGGCTTATTGACCCTTGTCCGTTTGTTCTTGTCGCTTGCTTTCATCTCCGGCCAATCCGAACGCAACCGGTCACGGTTAGGAATCATCGATACCTTGGTAGGATAGGGTGCCTAACGAAGCGCTTGTGTATAGTTTGGGCGGAGTTTCATTGAAAAGAATGGGAAAAGGAAATGAGAAAGGAAATCTTAACTTACAATATCAGTTTCTTTCCCAACAACAACATATTCACAACCAATCACAACAACAAACAAAAAAGAGCAAAGACAAGAGAAAAGAAAAGAAAAGAAAACATTACAAGTAAGTAACTGCAAGATAATAAGATGCAAGTAAGTAAAGCATGGGAATAAATTGCTAGAAAGTAAAGCAAGATAAAAAGATACTAGGAACCATAGAACATATTACAAACCATGGGTTCAATAGCCTAAACTTAAACTTGCACGCTCAATGAAGAGGTTGCAAGATCAAGAGAAGGCTAAGAACACATGGCAAATTGAAAGCAAGAAGAAAAATTTATTGATTCCAAATAAGGATACAAACCCTTGAGATCAAATACCAAAACTTAAATTTGCAAGCTCAATGAAGAGGTTTCAAGATCAAGAGAAGACAAAGAACTCAAGGGGTACTAAACTATGTACAAAACAAAAGAGAAAAGAATACTTGAGTGTAACAAAATGTGAGGCAAAGAATGACCCCCTCTCCCTTGCTTACTGGTCTTCTTTTATAGGCAGAAAAGAAAAATAAACAAGCAATAAAAATACGATGACGTGGCAGCAAGGGATGGACCATAGAAAACTGGCGGTTATTTGGATAAGGGGGCCGGCAGCTCGGTTTTGTGAGGCATGTGGCCGGCCCAATTCCGAGGAAGCATGCTCGTATTTGTTGTGATAGTTTGTGTGCTCTTTCATATCACTCTGGTGCAACTTGATTTCTCTATATTAACCTGGTCTGCACTCTTAGATTTGGAGGAAAACTTGATGCTATACATCACATCATATCTTTTTGCATTAACTCCACATCACCTCACTTGCACAAGTTGTGTGCCTTGGGCAGCACCCTCTCTAGGTCCACGCATCAAAGAGCTAGTGCACACTTGCTATGTGTTGGACCAAAATGTGTGTGCACTTGTTTATTAGTAAAAACTCTTTGAATATCGGTCGGTTTCCAGTTCCGGTTGCAGTGTCCGCTCACAAATGATATATCCGTGATTTTAAATGTATTTCCAATATTTTGTCAAGGATACCTGTAATCTGTAATAACTGAGCAGACATTGGTTAATAGTACTGATATATAACAAAATAGATAATGAATGAGCGGTATTGAAATGCATTTTTCTGTGATAAACAAATATCCCAAACAGATATTTTGCTCGTCCCGAGCAAAACAAGATCCTAGCCTCACTTTCGCGGGGAACGCGATTGCACGTGCAACTAGCCGTTAAACCTCTAGGTGTCCCTAGTAGGAGGAGTGTTGTCTCCTGAGGGTTTTCAGCGGATACTACCCGCAAAATCCCGTCAAGCTAGTTTCATAAGTTAATGTTGATTCTATTCCTACAGTTTAGCATCTAGGTTAGAAATTCTATTATCCTAAGTTAGAAATATCCAACCCTTATGTTTCACGCCTCAATTTATTCAACCTCAGATTGTATACGCTTTATAGTTTAGAAAGATCTCGGTATCTCTTGAGTTTTCATTCTAATTGCCGTCTCCAATCTGGGATTTTTATCATTTTTACAGAAAACATAAGTCGTATTCTTTATTCTTATCTTTCCTCCAAACATCGATTGTATACCCCTACGTGTGTGTAATTTTTCATCCCTACACTTAAGAATTCAATTCAAGCTATAATACCCTTGCCTTAATGCCTAATACTACTTCTTTTCATTTAATAATGGACGGTGTTGCTCACACACCTTTCATGTGACTACTAACGCATCTTGAGGCACTAAGAGCCGATTACGGAATGTGTGAGCTTAAAGCATAAATAGCTGTTTCCAGGTCATGACTTTATTTATTTATTTTTCTTTCTTTATTTTTCTTTTTCCAAGACCGGATATATTTTTCAATGATGCTCTTTTGGTGTTTAGCTTTAAATACAATTTTTTCTTTAATACTAGGTTTTCAGGCAAGAGTATTTCTAGGTATCCTCTACTATCCCAAGTTTCAAGGTGCGTGTATGTACAATTTGTAGGGTATATACTTTCTAAGTATGGACTTAAGAATAGAAACTATTTTTCAGACCCATCCTTCAGTAAAGCTTTCAATACTTTCCCTTTATCTCGACTTAACTCAAGAACTGAAATCAAGATTACCTACTTCTATAAAAATAATGTAAGGATGTATAATCACCAAGGTTAAACAAAATGAGGGTTATTTTTAGGGTTTTCAATTCTTAAGCCTAGGATTTAGTTATTTCAAACGTATCAACTAAACTTTCGGAATAAAAATCTCAGTTACCCTTTTAGCTAACTTGACGACAAAGTTTTTATAATTTTTGTAAAAATTTTCGATTTTTATGGGTTTTTAAATAAGTATGCAAATGCAAAATATACACATGAATGCGAAGAAAGAAAGCTTACCGAGCATACCCCAAACTTAAACTTGACAGTGCCCTCACTGTCAGGCTACACCAAGATGGTCAAAATTGTTAGTGCTTCCTAAAATAAATATATAAAAAGAATACCAAATATATACACAAAAAGGTTCCCCCCAAACTTAAGTGAAACAGTGTTTCCACTGTTTAAGCGGTGAAGTTCAGGATAGGGGGAGAGAACAATATCAAGCTATTCAAGACCTTAGACAGGCCAAAAGTTAACACCAACCATTCAAAAATTTTATCGCAATAGTATGCTGGTTGGTGAATGAATGCGGAGAGGAAAGAAATGGAGAATACGCGAGACCGTATGGGGATAGAAGCGGAATACTGTCTCGGTATATGAGGAGAAGAATGGCGGAAGGGAGAAAGAAACAGAGCACGAACTTGAGGGTGAAAATGGAATGAATAAATTAGCACAATTTGTAATGACCGATGTGAACAAAGCGATTGTACTAATCTATTAACCCATCGAGAAATAGGGTCAAATCCCTCAAGATTCATAAGAAAACATGTGTAAACCGAACGTGGTAAACCGGACACATTAAGTGTAAGTGATACGGTGTCTTGCAAGGTCGGAACGATAGAAAGGATGGAGGGAAGTGTTTGAGGAAGGCTATCGGTTAAAGGTTCAGGAGGGTGTACACAGTCAATGAAAAAGATATGATGAATTGGAAAATCTGACTCATCAACCAAAACTGGTTCATACTCAAAAATATCCTCAAAATTCTCCTCAAAGTTAAGCTCGTCCATGCATTTCTCATAAAAATCAAGACGTAGATGAAGTTCGGGTACAACAGTTAATGGCTCGGGATGATGAATTGGAGAGAAAAACTCATTCAAATCTGCGGGTTCATCATCCAAAATATCCCCAGCGTCGATATCCTCAATCAAGAGAAAATCAATATTCTCAGACACCTCATCAAAAGCATGGATTTCAATCAATTAAAGTTCTAGAGAGGAGGTGTAGAGGTCAAACGGGTTGGGATTGGTTTCACTTGGAATGGACCCTTTACAATCTGGTAAATCAAACACTATAAAGTCGCACAACTCATTAAACATTCTATCTTCAAATGGTAAATCCTTTGGGACACTTGATAAACATTCAAAATCGTAGTTGTGGGATTCAATTTGCAATGGGTAGGTTTGATTTGGAGGGGTGTACTGCTCACTCTCACCATTTAAATTCTCAATCTGTCCTACCGCCTCATCATACATTGGAAAACTTTGGAGCTAGTTGGAAACTAGCTATTGGGTCACTAGGCTGTTTGAGGGAGGTCATGGATGCATTCAAATCCATTATCTGTTGGTACGACGCTACCCGAAAGTCTTCTAATGACTCTTCCAGACTAGACATGGGCTGTGAAGGAGTTTCAGTAAAAGATTCAAACATGTGGATACTGGACACTCCCAAATGGCTATTCAGAAGCAATGTCTAGGGAAGGTGTAAAAGTCGGGTTGGATTGATAGGAATTGAATGATTGGACAGGAATAGGATCAATGTTATAATAAGAAGGTGGTTGGAACTGTTGATCAAAAAAATTTGAAGTGGTGAAAGGAGTGAAAGATCGGCTACGGGATTGTTCAATAGGTTCAGCAATAGACATATGTTGGAGATAGTGCCATCAGAGTCAATTATTGGATCACAGGCACGTGATTGCAATGATTGAGGGGAGGACCAGTCCCGGTATGACAGTCTTACTCAAGATGATAGTATGTTATCTGGTTTATCTTTATCATCGTGTACTGCTTTAGGTGACCTTACGAGTCGCTATTGCACGTTGATAGAGCCCCTAGGATTCTTGCTTGACTACCAGCAGTATGAGGGCGATCATATAAGTGAGAGCTGGAGTCTATAAGCACATCCTTAAAAGGTCCCTAGTCGTGGGAGTTTCGAGACAGGGCATCGATACTCCAGAGTAGACTAGTGTATACAGTCGAGACCCCGACGAGGGGCGGTGGCCGGTCTCACAAGCCACTGGTGTCAGTTGGTTCACCTAAGATGTATACAGGTGCTCATTGGGTTATGAGTACACCGGACAAGACTCGCCGGGAACCAGCTAGTTGGGATTATACCAGACGTCAGATAGCAGTTCCCTGGTGACATGTGTACAGGTTAGTTCATTGACCTGAGATCGTTATTTGTCTCGTGTGAGTTCCCACTGTGCTTTGATTACTACCCTACCACGGCTCAAAGGAGTCGTGCAAACAGGTTTTAGTTGGGTACAGTCCCGAGCCACATGGAGGCAGTGAGCGGATCTGCAGGGGTTCGTCTCTCCCGGTATTGGGGGTGAGGTCGCGCTGTGTCGAGGAGAGCCAGAACATGAAAAGTCCTTGGCCAAGGCAGGAGATTTGCTGGTAGGTATTCCAGTAGTATCTCAGGGTGTTCTGGGCTGCACTCCGACACGACTTGTACCGCTTTTGGGGGTCTGACTTTTACCAACCCCCTAGGCCCGCCAGGCGATGCTCATAGACGAACGGACCGGACTGTACGGATATTGTCACTGACAGGCTCAGTAGGGTGTCAGGATGAGTTCGCTCATCGACGTCCCTTTTGGTCAATACCTGGTAGCCCGTCACGTATTGGCTTATACCTCTGACGTGCTAGTGGTTAAATCCACAGCCATAGTATTGACGAGTCTTTAGAGTCCACCACACTCAGTTACTCAGGTTTCGGGCGAAACGCTATAGAGGCCGTATGGAGATATGGCAGGGTTCGATCAGATAAGTGCGGTATTGCACGAATCATGATCGGACAGTTTTTACTAGCCGGCTTTGGCTTAAGCCGGATCCTAGTATTAGATAGTGTAGTTTTGTCTCTTTGCATTTGTGTTCAGTAGGAATACAAATGCGGGCATGTATTTGCAGTAGCGGAGTTTTCCTGTAATTTATTACAGGATCAGTTTTCTGAAGTTGCCTGTTTGCATTCCGTTCCGGCCAGTTTTCCTTCATTCCTTCTCGGTCGGACTTTCTGATGGAGGGTGTTAATTGCAAGTTTGCAATTAACACTTAGTGGAGGGGTTTCTTGCATTATTGTAGCCTCTTCATGATGAGATTCCATTCTTGTCCATTTCATTGCTTTTCATATGATGGTTTGTGAGTGGAATGAAATGGAATTTGGTATGACTATTTTCTCATACATACATTCCCTTTTCTTCTCTTGATTTATATTATTCTTTTTCCTCCACCATGAGAAAAAAGGGGGGGCCGGCCACTAAGTGAGAAGGGAGAGAGATTCATATTTGAGGTGTGGCAATTTTTCTTCTTATCTCATTTTTCCCTTTGCTAAGTTGAGAGCATCATATTCCTCCATAGTTCTTTCTCTCATCACCACCTCCATCCATGGCAACATAATACCATAAAGAGACATAGCATTCTACACTATTCTATAGCAAGTCTTGGACGCGTCGGCTACCCAACTTCGCGTCCGAGTTGCCTCGGTCCAGAGGTGGGAGCCCGTAAAAGATTCCGGCTACGTGGGGCTTTTCCGACGAGCTAGGAGGTGACGAACATTCCGCAGGAGATCGGAGTGGAGACGAAGACCGAAGGACACGGATCGCTTGGTATAACTTCTCTACTCTTTTCTAGTTTGCTAGTTAGCTAGGTTAATGGCCCGATCCGGGTAAAAAGTGCGCGGTGGTGCCGTTTGCAAAGTTCGCAAAGTTTTTGTTTCCGCGTTTCCTGCATCGGTTCGACGGCCGGGGCGCCCCCGCGGGCATACATTGGTATCAGAGCCACGCCGCTAACCTTGCCTAGCTTGTTGTAGTATGTTTAAAGCTCGATCGAACGGATTTTTCCGAAAACCCGATTTCAAATATACAAGTTTCTGTCGAAATTTTTTTAAGTTCCAAAAATTTTTCAGGGTGTTGCAGAAACATGTGTAGAGAATTCTAAGAACACTGCAAAAATTTTGGTGACCTAATTCATCTATACGGCCACGGAACCACGGCCATAACCCCTCTTTGGCCGCGGTTACGCCGCAGTAATATAGCTTCGTTGCACCATTTTTTTTCCAGTGGGTCTAGTCTTGAAATGGGGTCTTTGGAACATTATTTTTGGGCCCAGATTTTCTGTAAGTGCTACAGTAATGCTTTGGGGCCCACTTGGTAATATTTGTTCGATCGGATATTTTAAACATACCAGTTCACAGTATTTACATTATATCTGCGACCGTGAATATCACTCGATCGGTAAATCCGGTCTAACTGCTATAGCCCGGTTAGACGGATTTGCGAACTTGACATTCACGTTGATGTTCTGTGTTATGCTGTGTTGTTGCGGATCGGTCGTGGGGGATAGCCTGGTTGCAATATAGTACAGATTTGTTTTTTTATGTACATTTGATATTGCGGGGCGAGCGTCCGACATGTGGACTGCCGTCACTGCCTGTTTGTATTATTCTTTTAGGGCACGACCAGGTTGCGGTCGATGTACCCGTTATATGTATATTTTACTTTCTGTACTAGGATTACCCCGCGGAGGGGTGCACGGATAGCCGGGTTCTAGAGGGCAACGGGCCCGCATCTCATGGCATTGAGACGGAGGGGGCTTCACTCTAGGATTGGCGGGCTATTCGCCGCACTCGTAGGGTGTACAGGTTGACCCAGGAGGGGTGCCCAAGTTACCGGATTCCGTGAAGTGCTGGGTGGTCCATTCACGTTGATGAAGGGGACTGCCTCGCTTCAGGTTTTGGCGGGTAACTTGCCGCGCCCGTAGGGGTCTAGGATTTCATTGCACAGGCTATCCACACGACCAGGGGAACGTCGGGTTTCAGCAGCGGCTCTGTGAAACCCGGGGATCCCAGATATCTGTATTGATCTGTGTTGCTATACATTTCTGTGTTGCTGCATTTTTATCATGCCTTGAGCGAAAATTATATATTATATATATACTAGTAGATGTTGTATATGTTTTTCATCCGCGCTAGTCCAGTCCCCGCTCTGTCGTTAGTTAGCTAACCTAACGGGTGATGACGGGACCCAGTGGCGAATGCGGATGGCATATACGTACGTCAGTATATTTTCGTTCTTTGTGGTGTGATCAATTGATGGGACTGCGTTGATTCGGATCAATGCAAGATAAACAAGCCTATTCTGATGTTGTTGGAACACTTTTTCAAAAGCTGTTATTGCAAGGACGTTCTCTTTTGTTTTGCATCATGGTATTCGGTTATGAATATCCAGCTCCTCAGTCGACGAGGCAAGGGCCGAGATCCCTTCACCGGGAGTGACCCCTTGGACAAAAGTTTGCGTCAGGGCAGTAACTTCACTATAGCCGTTTACTTTTGCTTTGCATCTTGGTATTCAGTTGGAATATCCTGCACCTCATTCTACGGGGAAAGAGCCAAGATCCCTTCACCGGGAGTGACCTCTTTAGCAAAGGTTTTCGTCACTATATTTTTCTAAAAAGCTATCAGTTCCTTCAACGATATCAAGTTCATTACGTTAAAAGTTTTCTCCAGAAACCATTCGTAGCCCTCCGTCGTTTCAGACGGGTAGCATGTAGTATTCATGCTATGTTTGTTGGCCTTCGTCAAGGCATAGTGTATGGTAGCTGCTTGTTACCTTTCTGCCGCATAGATAGATGCGTTGGTTTGGGACAGTCGTATAGCCTTGTTGGCCTTCGTCAAAGGCTTGTACGGGTGGGTTCAAATCAACCAGGAGAATGACGGGTAGAACTTGACATGTGACTTATGATTTGTTGGCCTTCGTCAAGGTCATAAGAGCATGGGGTAAAAATCCACATCGGGAGTTTCAAAAGTACTGAAACTTGCCAGATATGCGCATACCTTCTGTAGTGTGATAGCGTCAGCGGATTCCGTCACGTTATCATGTGATGATGGTTGGATCCCGATTCCCACTGATGAGTTGGTTTACTCCTCGGGTGATCCCGGCTAATTCTTCTTTCAGGTTTGGAGAAGAATTTGACGTTACAGTGGGAGGTTTCCAGATTAGATAAAGTGATAACCATTCTGATCTAGGTTAGAGTGCACGCTGAGTGTTTCTTTTCTCTCTCTCTCTTTGGCAGCGACCATTGACCCGATCCTAGACTATGACTCAGTGACCAAGTTGACCGAACCTACTTAACACTGGCTTTTGGATTGTCAGAGTTGCAAACCTCTTTGTCACTCCTACTTTTACCCTTTTCTCCGGGACACCCCGTATTACTACGAACGTCCACTTCCATTGGACAAAACCATCGTATGGTTATATACGAACTCGAAGGACTTCGAGGATGGTTTCTGGTTCTGGAGAAAACGAATAGGACTATTCAGTTGTCTTTTCCTTTTACCTTCTCTCTCAGATTGCGAGTACTCCTTGGCTTAGGAGATAGTACACCTATTACGCAAATTGGATAGTCTTCTTCCAAACCATAGGCAGGTGCCGACCGGTAGGGAATGAAGAAAGCCAATTAGCCTAAACGGTGTACAGAAGATATTAAGTTCAGACAAAGCAAGGGATTAGTAAGTGGGCAAAGTAAATTACGACTACTATTCACGACCAAACCAAGTATTTCTTCGCCAATCATAAATCACCTTTGTATTTCTCCAGGACACTCCGTATCACTACGAAGATCCCAGTTTATTGGATAATCCATCGTATGGTTATATACGAACTCGAAAGGAACTTGTTCCAGTTCGGGGATGGATCCTGGTTCAGGAGATATAGGAATTAAGTTCATTCAGGTGTCTTTTATCCTCACCTTCTCTCGTATTGCGAGTGCTCCTAGGATTAGGACAGTACACCCTTTATGCTTTTTGGATAGTCTTCTTCCAAACCATTGGCTGGGGCCGAGCGGTAGGGAAGGAAGAAAACCATTTGGCCTAAAGGGATGTGCATAAGGTAATGACTAAAGACATATAAAGGGATTTGGTGAAATGGCAAAGAGATATACGGTTACAGTTGTGAATCTGGATAATGGAAGAGGCATTACTAAGGAATACCAGGATACCCTATCGAAACATTTCAATGTTTCAGTTTCACTGTGTACTGTTAAAAGAAAACTGATTTCCCAATTAGACACTTGCTCCAGGGTATGTATTTACCAGGTTGGATTCTCACATCTGTATAGTTTTACAGATGATGAGTGGGAGTAAGTTATTGGGAATTAGGTGACCATCCTCATTATATCGGGATTCGTTGGAATTGGTGATATTTGAGGAAGCCACCTGGGTTGTTTGCCGGTCGGCAAATATTTGGTTTTGAATATCCGTTGTTATGCACCAATTTCAAATTGATATATCTATACGTCTATTTTTATAGAGTGAGACATACCTTTTTGAAATTATGTCTATGACATTTACCTATATCAGTGGATGGTTAGGTAAGGAGGATTGAACAACGGTGTAATTCTTCTTAACCATAAGTACAGTTTTCAACCTACGACACACAGTGAATGAGTCACTAGACTCAGGGGACTTATACAGAGTATTGTATATTGTCCAGTGTCCATGAGGACAGAGGGGTTGGTTCTCGTACTATATTCGGTTTACTTATGACTTCTCTACTTTTTAGACAGGTGTTTCGTAGAAACACAGGGTCCGAATTTTGAGAAGTTATAGGTATATGAATAAAGTAGAGAACCAGGTATTGCAAGTATCGGGATTCTTCAAGGTGATCGAAGATGTAGATACTTTTATATGGTATTCAGCTGATAGTAATGGTTAAGAGAACTTGCTTCTCTTTCTGGTTACTCATAATTGGACATATTCCTAAGTTGAGTAACGCTGATCGGCCTCCTTCCATTTAGATGACATGCACTGGAGACAGCTGCATGATTTGAATCTGGTTCAATTAAATCAGTGCCTCTGTTTCTATATTTGATATAGAACAGTTCATATCTTAACGATGTTAAGATACGGGGAGTTGTCCGGCTTATGCTTAAAACCAGACTCCGGATAACTCAAGGCACGTTTCTGTAATGGCTGTTTGTGGGTTGACCCGGGCTATGACGAGCGTTGACTTTCTACCATATGGAAGATCAATAGTGATATTGTTCTTGACTCTCCACAGTTTTATCAAAAATGGATTTTTTCAGAAAACAGTAGTGGGAGTATGGTAGAACTGGAAGTGATTCCAAAACCGCAAACGATTACTGAAGATTTGATAAGAAACTAAGGATTCAATCAGGTTTGACATTCCATTGGCCACCCTGCAGATAAAGTGAGTAAACTCAAGCACCCGAGAGGTACTTCGGTATGCTCAAGGACGGTGGCAGGGAGGTTCTTGTTTACCCAGACTTGCCATTGCTGTTGTTCCAGACTATGAGACACGGCAGGAGGATGAATATAGCGTCGTTCTAAACTAGCGGGTTGTCGTATGACTCTGCCAGAGGGTTGTCGTAGTCAGTGGGAGCAGCGGAAGCATTGGTGGACATCAGGCTTATGTCTATTTATAGACTAAAGCAGATATAGCGGAGATAGATCATCGATTTCTGATGTGACTGTCATAGGTTTGACTTCATCAGAATAGGGGATGGATCTGTTAAGAAGGTAGTAGGGTGTGATGTCCTGGTATTTGATGACATACACAGAGTAGGAAGTGATATTCCTATACTACGATCGGTTATACTTTGGTCGTCACACAGTAGTTTCTCCACATAGGATTTGGATATTATTTCAGACATTCTGGTTACTAGATCTACAGTTTTAGATCTAGATTTGGGTGGTTTCCCAATCTGGGTACTTTGACTGCATTCTATGAGTATTTAGAATGGACGACTCCTGGCACGGTAGTATACCTGCAGGTGATGGAGTCACCCTCTCTAAAGGTGTCTTAAGACTAAAGGGGAGAGGGATACGCATGATTGACAGATCACTTGCTTAGGCAATTGAGTCAATCATGAGATGTCAAGTACCACACCAGATGTTGTTCTTGCAGGAGGTGCAATAAGTTGATATTGATCCAATCCTGGAGAAACAGTCGGAAGCAGTTTTAGAACATAAGTTGATGTTCTAGGGATTTGATAACAGCATTCTCCTTTGGGAGACCGTTATCATTCCAGGCTTCCAAGGTGACCTGGATGGCAGAGTGGCTGTCGGAGTTATAGTTTTCCCTTTGACGAGGGGCAGTATTTTGGACAGATGGTCCAGGTGGATACTGAGGGAAGGCATGGCGCAGGATACTGATTAAGTTCAGTTGACGATACAGTCTAAGAAGTTTGGATTTGGAGTTTATTTATGAGCTAGGTCCCATCAGACATCCAGACATTCTAAGACAGGTATTGCTTATTTCGGGAGATGGCTTTCTCCGCGAACTTAAGATATAGAGAGACATAGAAAGAAACACCAGAGCGGATCCACTCACTGAGGCTATTCCTCGAAAACAATAGTTTCGCAAACGAGCTTTGTGAGACTGACTAGTAGAGGAGTTGGGTGTTCGGTATCACACGGGCTGTGAGTATGCGACATCGCAATAATTAGCCTTGAGTGCAAGTGGGAGATTGT
Organism: Agapanthus africanus; assembly: GCA_030015575.1. Taxonomy (NCBI): domain Eukaryota; kingdom Viridiplantae; phylum Streptophyta; class Magnoliopsida; order Asparagales; family Amaryllidaceae; genus Agapanthus; species Agapanthus africanus. Next base: position 571,378,483 of record JASDDO010000022.1, read on the forward strand.
TGGAGATAGTGCCCTCAGAGTCAATTATTGGATCACAGGCACGTGATTGCAATGATTGAGGGGAGGACCTGTCCCAGGAGGACAGTCTTACTCAAGATGATAGTATGCTATCTGGTTTATCTTTATCATCGTGTACTGCTTTAGGTGACCTTACGAGTCGCTATTGCACGTTGATAGAGCCCCTAGGATTCTTGCTTGACTCCCAGCAGTATGAGGGCGATCATATAAGTGAGAGCTGGAGTCTATAAGCACATCCTTAAAATGTCCCTAGTCGTGGGAGTTTCGAGACAGGGCATCGATATTCCAGAGTAGACTAGTGTATACAGTCAAGACCCCGACGAGGGGCGGTGGCCGGTCTCACAAGCCACTGGTGTCAGTTGGTTCACCTAAGATGTATACAGGTGCTCATTGGGTTATGAGTACACCGGACAGGACTCGCCGGGAACTTGCTAGTTGGGATTATACCAGACGTCAGATAGCAGTTCCCTGGTGACATGTGTACAGGTTAGTTCATCGACCTGAGATCGTCATTTGTCTCATGTGAGTTCCCACTGTGCTTTGATTACTACCCTACCACGGCTTAAAGGAGTCGTGCAAACAGGTTTTAGTTGGGTACAGTCCCGAGCCACATGGAGGCAGTGAGCGGATCTGCAGGGGTTCGTCTCTCCCGGTATTGGGGGTGAGGTCGCGCTGTGTCGAGGAGAGCCAGAACATGAAAAGTCCTTGGCCAAGGCAGGAGATTTGCTGGTAGGTATTCCAGTAGTATCTCAGGGTGTTCTGGGCTGCACTCCGACACGACTTGTACCGCTTTTGGGGGTCTGACTTTTACCAACCCCCTAGGCCAGCCATGCGATGCTCATAGACGAACGGACCGGACTGTACGGATATTGTCACTGACAGGCTCAGTAGGGTGTCAGGATGAGTTCCCTCATCGACGTCCCTTTTGGTCAATACCTGGTAGCCCGTCACGTATTGGCTTATACCTCTGACGTGCTAGTGGTTAAATCCACAGCCATAGTATTGACGAGTCTTTAGAGTCCACCACACTCAGTTACTCAGGTTTTGGGCGAAACGCTATAGAGGCCGTATGGAGATATGGCAGGGTTCGATCAGATAAGTGCGGTATTGCACGGATCATGATCGGACGGTTTTTACTAGCCGGCTTTGGCTTAAACCGGATCCTAGTATTAGATAGTGTAGTTTTGTCTCTTTGCATTTGTGTTCAGTGGGAATACAAATGCGGGCATGTATTTGCAGTAGCGGGGTTTTCCTGTAATTTATTACAGGATCAGTTTTCTGAAGTTGCCAGTTTGCATTCCGTTCCGGCCAGTTTTCCTTCATTCCTTCTCAGTCGGACTTTCTGATGGAGGGTGTTAATTGCAAGTTTGCAATTAACACTTAGTGGGGGGTTTCTTGCATTATTGTAGCCTCTTCATGATGAGATTCCATTCTTGTCCATTTCATTGCTTTTCATATGATGGTTTGTGAGTGGATTGAAATGGAATTTGGTGTGACTATTTTCTCATACATACATTCCATTTTCTTCTCTTGATTTATATTATTCTTTTTCCTCCACCATGAGAAAAAAGGGGGGCCGGCCACTAAGAGAGAAGGGAGAGAGATTCATATTTGAGGCGTGGCAATTTTTCTTCTTATCTCATTTTTCCCTTTGCTAAGTTGAGAGCATCATATTCCTCCATAGTTCTTTCTCTCATCACCACCTCCATCTATGGCAACATAAAACCATAAAGAGACATAGCATTCTACACTATTCTATAGCAAGTCTTGGACGCGTCGGCTAACCAACTTCGCGCCCGAGTTGCCTCGGTCCAGAGGTGGGAGCCCGTAAAAGATTCCGGCTACGTGGTGCTTTTCCGACGAGCGAGGAGGTGACGAACATTCCGCAGGAGATCGGAGTGGAGACGAAGACCGAAGGACACGGATCGCTTGGTATAACTTCTCTACTCTTTTCTAGTTTGCTAGTTAGCTAGTTTAATGGCCCGATCCGGGTAAAAAGTGCGCGGTGGTGCCGTTTGCAAAGTTCGCAAAGTTTTTGTTTCCGCGTTTCCGGCGTCGGTTCGACGGCCGGGGCGCCCCCGCGGGCTTACAACATATGTCTTGGAGTTACAACAGGACTCTCAAAAAGGGTATCAACGTACGAAGGTGGGGATGGTTGAAATGGTTGATACAAGGTTGATTGCGGAGTCTAATCGTTTGTCCTAGATGCGTCTATGCGATCTTTCATAGAAAGTTTAGGCATGGAGGGATCATTCGAAGTTTGACCAAAGCAAGAACCGTAAGAAGTAATATCTGGTTGTGGGTACCAAAGTCCGGCAAGAGGTTTTTGAGGTGGGGTACCCATGATATGAAGAGAAGAAGGAGAAGAGAAAGAGTGGAAAAAGAATGTGGTTTTTTTATATATTTTTTTAAAAGTTTGTTATTAACAAAAGAATGAAATATACACACAAAAAAGAATCTGGACAAAAACTAATCACGACACAAAATACCACACACCTAAGCGGTCTAGGGTTCACCTAGGTCAACTAGACCTGCTCAAGAACTTGATTGGCGAAGTAAAACTGTGTCGAGAAATGGGCTCAAGATATACTGATCACGAGGCCAGGTAAGTGCAAAGATAAGGGGAGGTTTTCCAACGCTTTCGCGAAGGTCCTTAATTAGATAACCTTTTCTCTTTTGGCGGTTTCGCCGTGAACACTTTCCTAGATACCCCGTAAACGATATACCGTTAAGCGGTGTTCTAAACACAGTTAACTTCTCCTACTGAGCGCGATGTCCTTAAAGGCTTAAAGTCTAGTTTCTTTTAAACTTTGTACGGGTAAACGCTATGCTCAATTTCGTGATTTGTGGGCTATGGAAAAGGGGATGAAATCCTTTATCGTATATTGTGGGGTTCGCTTGCCCTTAAGTACGTATTAATTGATGCAATGCGCAAATCAAAAAAGAATTATTCAAAGTATCAAACAATCGTTTTTTTATGTTAAGCACGACACTGCAACAAATACGGGTTAGTCATTTTAGCGTTTGCTAGCGAACTTGTAAAGAATCCTGCAAAGATATTATATTGGATGCGTCGGATTTGAGAAGAAGGTGTTAGGAAAATACATACCGATAAATTTTTCGGGTTAAGAAACCCAGTTGAAGTTAAATACGAATAGCTTGTAAAGTTCGCTTGCACCGGTCAAACTACCCGGATCTTTGGCACTGTACTTCGGAATTACCTTATCCTTGAATGTACACTTCGCTCCTTATGATCGCAGTTCGCAAATCCGCAAAAATCTGAAAATTTCGGAAAAACGGATTTTAGTGCGGAAAAGCGATATGAATGCCCAAACACTTTCACACTAAAAATTATAAAATAAAAAAAACAATAACAATGGGACAAAAACAGAACGCTGGAGCACCGAGGAGAAATTGGAGGCAAAATGAGGTGAACAGGCAGGCGAGCTCGGAATTTCATGGTGTGTCGCCGGTTTTTCTTTAGGATTTGGGGCTCCAAATTTCTACAGAGATCTCAGTGGTCCACTAGTGCCTCACTGGTATTGTTTATCTTCTTAGTTGAGATCCAGAGTGCTTGCAAGTCTTAAATCCAGAGAACAAAAAAAAAATGGCTAGGAATGTTAGTTTTTTGTTTTTGTTTTGAAATTTTTGATTTTTTTAGTTTGTTTTTAAGAATAGTGTTAGATGGATATTAACAAGATTAACCCGAAATAAAAAGAATAAAAACGTTACCGTCTCCCCGGCAACGGCGCCATTGATTGCACGCTTTTGGCGTGTCGTGTATTTAAAGATCAAAAGTTAAATGCAATCAGGACGGTGTCGCTTTGCAGCTAGCCGCGATGAGTACGGGTCGTCCGTAGGGAGACGAAGCATTTTAAGTTCTTGTTTTTACGAGTTAAAGCACGGGGCGGAAATGTTCGTATCTACCCTATGTGTATATATGCAAAGTAACCGTTTGTTAGCATTAGATAGGATAGTGTAAGTTAAGGAAATCCGTACTCAATCCTTTGAGCCGAGATCGACCACTAAAACTAGAGCAATCGGCAACAACGCGGATTAGGGTGGTTAAGCACGGTATTTGTGAAATTTGGCTTATTGACCCTTGTCTGTTCGTTCTTGTCGCTTGCTTTCGCCTCCGGCCAATCCGAACGCAACCGGTCACTGTTAGAAATCACCGATACCTTGGTAGGGTAGGGTGCCTAACGGAGCGCTTGCGTAAGATTTGGGCAGAGTTTAATGGAAAAGATCGGGAAAAGGAAATGAGAAAGGAAATCTTAACTTACAATATCGGTTCTTTCCTAACAACAACATATTCACAACCAATCACAACAACAAATAAAAAAGAGCAAAGAAAAGAAAAGAAAACATTACAAGTAAGTAACTACAAGATAATAAAATACAAGTAAGTAAAGCATGAGAATAAATTGCAAGAAAGTAAAGCAAGATATAAAGATACTAGGAACCATAGAACACATTACAGACCATGGGTTCAATAGCCTAAACTTAAACTTGCAAGCTCAATGAAGAGCTTACAAGATCAAGAGAAGGCTAAGAACACAAGGAAAATTGAAAGGTTTATTGATTCCAAATAATGATACAAACCCTTGAGATCAAATACCAAAACTTAAACTTGCAATCTCAATGAAGAGGTTGCAAGATCAAGAGAAGGCAAAGAACTCAAGGGGGACTAAGCTTTGTACAAAACAAAAGAGAAAAGAAAAATTGAGTGTAACAAAATGTGAGGCAAAGAATGACCCCCTCTCCCTTGCTCAATGGTCTGCTTTTATAGGCAGAAAAGAAAAAGAAACAAGCAATAAAAATATAATGACGTGGCAGCAAGGGAGGGACCACAGAAAACTGGGGGTCATTTGGGCAAGGGGGGCCGGCCGGCTCGGTTTTGTGAGGCTTGTGGCCGGCCCAATTCTGAGGAAGCATGCTCGTATTTTTTGTGATAGTTTGTGTGCTCTCCCATATCACTCTGGTGTAGCTTGATTTCTCTATATTATGTTGGAGATAGTGCCCTCATAGTCAATTATTGGATCGCAGGTACGTGATTGCAATGATTGCGGAGGACCTATCCCGGTAGGACAGTCTTACTCGAAATGATAGTATGCTATCTGGTTTGACTTTATCAGTCGTGTACATGTTCAGGTGACTGATTGCATGTTACACTTTGATAGAGCCCTTAGGATCTTGCTTTACTACCAACAGTATGAGGGCGATCATATACGTGAGAGTTGGGTAGTTTATATGCATATCCTTAATTGTGGTCCCTAGTCGTGGGAGTTTCGAGACAGGGCATCAATACTCCGGAGTAGACTAGTGTGTACAGTCGAGACCCCGACGAGGGGCGGTGGCCGGTCTCACAAGCCACTGGTGTCAGTTGGATCACCTAAGATGTATACAGGTGCTCATTGGGTTATGAGTACACCGGACAGGACTCGCCGGGAATCTGCTAGTTAGTACTATACCTATCGTCAGATAGCAGTTCCCTGGTGACATGTGTACAGGTTAGTTCATCGACCTGAGGTCGTCATTTGTCTCGTGTGAGTTCCCACTGTGTTTTGATTTCTACCCTACCACGGCTCAAAGGAGTCGTGCAAACAGGTAGCTTTTGGGTACAGTCCCGAGCCATATGGAGGCACGTGAGCGGATCGGCAGGGGATTCGTCTCTCTCGGTATTGGGGGCGAGATCGTGCTGTGTCTAGGAGAGCCAATACGCAAAGCCCTCGGCCGAGGCAGGAGATTTACTGGTAGGTATTCCAGTAGTATCTCAGGGCGTTCTGGGCTACACTCCGACACGACTTATACTGCTAAAGGGGGTCTGACGTTACTAGCCCTCTAGGCGGATATGCGATACTCATTGACGAACGGACCGGACTGTATATACATTGTCACTGTTAGGCTCAGTAGGGTTTTCGGAGGAGTTCGCTCATCGGTCTCCCTTGAGTTCGCTCCTCGGCCACCCTTGAGGTCAGTCCATGGGCAGCCGTTACGCATAGCTAGTGCCGCTGACGGTTTGTGGTTAAACCCACTGCCAGGGTGCTGACGAGTCATTAGAGTCCCCCACAGACAGTTTCCCAAGTTCGGGCGAAATGTTGTAGAGGCCGTATGGTTTTATGGCAGGGTTCGGAAAATGCACGTGCGTTTACGCACGTGTCGATTTTCGGACAGATGATACTGGTCGGCTTTGGTTTAAGCCGGATCCGAGTATTATATTGAGTAGGTATAATATCTTTGTCTCAGTTGCATTTGTATTCGGTCGTAATACAAATGCGGGTATATTTATACAGTTTCGGGGTTGTCCTGAAATTCGTTTCAGGATCACTGTTGGAAGTTACCAGTTTCCAGTTTTCTATCAGCCGTCTTTTAACATTCGGTTAAAGACGGATTTGTCTTTTCTTGAGATGAGTGTGGATTCTTCTAGAAGGTTCTAGATGAGGTGACTAGGATTAAATGGTGTTAAGTTCTAATTGGTTGCATTTATTAGATGATGACTAGCCTAATGACTCATGCTTTGTGATTAATTCCTTTTGGATTGCTTAAGATATTTTGAAGTGAGAAGCTTTTAGCTTAAGGTCACCCCCTTCTCCTACGGTCACCTCCCTCTTGCTATATATGGCTTGCCCTCTCTCTCTCCTCATTCTAACACTCTCACTTGATGTTTTTCACTAGAAAAGATTATGATAGTAATTCGGGTGTATGGAATTTCACAGTTCATTTCATTCCATCACCCAATTCCACGGCAACTTCATTAACCAATCGTCCACGGATTTGGACGAAGTGAGACAAAGTCATCTACTCATTCTCTACATCAATCTTGGTCGTCTCTTTTAGCAAACTTGACGATCGAGTTGCCTCGAGTCAGAGGCGGGAGCCCGTTTAAAGAACCGATCATGTGGTGCCACCTCGACGAGGAGATCGGCGATCGACGAGATCGGAGCAGCCGCAACGGAGCGTGGGATGATGGTTGAAGAACGAAGGACTCGGATCGTTCGGTATAACCTTCCTACACTCTTTACAGTTTGTTAGTTTAGCAATAATGGCAGATCCGGGTTAAAGTATACGATAGCGCCAAGTTAAAAGTTTTTGTTCCGCATTTGGCGTCTGTAGACTGCCGGGGCGCTAGCGTAGACTTACAGTGGTATCAGAGCCTAACCATTTTGCTATACTAACTTGTGCTAACGCGTTTAAAACATCGATCCGACCGGAAAACTAAAAACTGCAAAATCCATGCCCGACAGTTTCTGTTAATTTTAAACAGTCTGATAAAATTATTCTACACATCTCAGAATACTGTGCAGGCTTTTCTAAGAACAACGTTGAAATTTGGGCACGTGATTCGATGATACCGCCGCGGAAACGCGGTCAAACCTATGGTTTGACCGCGCTTCCGCGGCTGAACAGTGAGCTCGTGGCCCCAAATTTTCACAGTGTGTTCCTGGTTTGATTTTGGGGTTTTTGGTAAATATAGTTTTGGCCCAGATTTTGTTACTGTTCACCAGTAAGCAGTGGGGCCCACTTTTTGATATTTGGTCTTTGGTCGATCGAAATTTAAACACGTTGGGTTACAGTGCTTACATTATATCTCCGACCGGGAATGTCATTTGATCGGTAAACCGCGTCTGATTGCTATAGTTCTTTTAGACGGGTTTGCGAACGTGACTTTCGCGTTGATGTTCTGTGTTGTGCTGTGATGTTGCGGATTTGTCGTGGTGGATAGCAGTGTGCAATGGTAGTACAGTTTGTGTTTATTTGTACATTTGATATTGCGGGGCGAGCGTCCAACTTGTGGACAGCCGTCACTGCCTGTTGTATAATATTCTTTTGGGGCACGACCAGGTTGCGGTCGATGTACCTATTGTACGATTTTTCATTACTGTACTAGGTTTTACCCCGCGACGGAGTGCACGGATAGCCGGGTTCGAGAAAGCAACGGGTCCGCATCTCATGGCTTTGAGAGGCAGAGGGGCCCCACTTCAGAATTGGCAGACTATTCGCCGCACTCGTAGGGGGTACAGGTTGACCCAAGGAGGGGTGCTCAATTTACCGGATTCCGTGAAGTGCCGGGTGTTCCATTCACTATGCTGTGGGGACTACCTCGCTTCAGGTTTTGGCGGGTAACTTGCCGCACCCGTAGGGGTCTAGGTTTCATTGCACAGGCTATCCACACGACAGGGGAACGTCGAGTTTCAGCAGCGGCTCTGTGAAACTCGGGGATCCCAGATTATCTGTATTGTTCTGTGATGCTTATTACTTTTCTGTAATGTTGCATACTATCACGCCTGGAGCGATTATGTATATTGGTTTATATACTATTAGATGTTGTATATGTTTTACACCCGCGCTTGTCCAGTCCCCGCTCTGTCGTTAGTTAAGTAACCTAACGGGTTATGACGGGACCCAGTGACGAATGCGGATGGCATATACGTACATTTTATTTTCGTTCTTTTCTGGTGTGATTATTTGATGGGACTGCATTGATTCTGATCAATGCAAAGTAAAACAGACCTGTTTGAGTTGTTGGAACAATTTAAAAAGTGTTGTTGCAAAGACGTTTCCTTTTGTTATGCATAGCGGTATTCAGTGGAATATCCAGCACCTCATTCGACGGGGCAAGGGCCGATATCCCTTCACCGGGACTAACCCCTTGGGCAGAAGTTTGCGTCAGCGTAATAACTTCACTATAGTCGATTACAAGTTGCTTTGCATAGCGGTATTCAGTGGAATATCCTGCACCTCATTCCACGAGGAAAGAGCCGAGATCCCTTTACCGGGAGTGACCTCTTTAGCAAAAGGTTTTCGCCACTATATTTTAAAAAGCTATCAGGTTCCTTCAGCGATATCAAGTTCACTACGCTAAAGGTTTTTTCGCCAAAAACCTGCCGTAGCCCTCCGTCACTTCTTTTGGGTATTCAGTAGTATTCAAGCTATGTATTTTAGCCAAAGTTAAGGCATAGTGTTTGGTAGCTGCTGGGTATTCAATTGTTGCATAGATAGATGAGTTAGTTTGGGACAGTCGTTCTGCCGATTGGCCAAAGTCAGGGGCATGTGCGGGTGGGTTCAAATTGAAAAGATAGTGATGGGTAGAACTTGGCATGTGACTTATGACATTTTGACCAAAGCCAAGGTTATAAGAGCATGGGGCAAAAATCATATCAGGAGTTTCTAAAGAAACTGAAACTTGCCGAGTATGCGCATACCTTCTGGAGTATGAATAACGTGGATGCATTCCATCACGTTATCATGCAATGAGAGTTGGATCCTGATTCCCACTGATGAGTTGGTTTACTCTTCGGGTGATCCCGATTGATTCTTCTTTAGGTTTGGAGGAGAATTTGACAGGACAGTGGGAGGTTTCCGGATTAGATAAAATGATGACCAATCTGATCTAGGTTAGAGTGCACGCAGAGTGTTTCTTTTCTCTCTCTCTTTTTGGCAGCGACCTTTGACCGACCCTAGACTATGACTCAGTGACCAAGTTGACCGAACCTTCTTAAAATACTGGCTTTTGGATTGTCTGAGTTGCATAAGTCATTGCCACTCCTTCTTTTACCCTTTGCATTTCTCACAACACCCGTATTACTACGGATATCCACTTCCATTGGATAGATCCATCGTATGGTTATATACGAACTCGAAGGGACTTCTTCGGGGATGGATCCAGGTTCAGGAGAAATAGAATTGGTTTATTCAGTTGTCTTTTATTATCACCTTCTCTCAGGTTGCGAGAGCTCCTTGGTTTAGGAGAGTACACCTATTACGCTTATTGGATAGTCTTATTCCAAACCATAGGCTGGTGCCGAAAGGTAGGGAATGAAGAAAACCAATTAGCCTAAGTAGGGTGTGCAGAAGGTAATATGTAAAGACAAAATAAAGGGATTAGAAAGAGGGCAAAGTAAATTGCGACTGATATCGTTCACGACCAAAACCGCGTACTTCATCGCCACTCCTATTTCACCTTTAAAAAGAATAAGGTATTGTTCAGTTGTCTTTTATCATCACCTTCTCTCGAGATGCGAGTACTCCTTGGTTTAGAAGGGTACACCTATTATGCTTACTGGATAGTCTTCTTCCAAACCATAGGCTGGTGCCGAACGGTAGGGAAGGAAGAAAACCATTTAGCCTAACGATGGTGTACAGAAGGTAACGACTAAAGACAAATAAAGGGATTTGGAGAGATGGCAATAAAATATACGGTTGAAGTCATGAATTGGATTATGGAAGAGGCATTGCTATGAATACCAGGATACCCCTACGAAACATTTTCATGTTTCAGTGCATTGTTAAAGGAAAAACTGTTTTCCCGATTAGACACTTACTCCAAGGGTATGTATTTACCAGGTTCATTCTCATATCTGTATGGTTTTACAGATGATGAGTGGGAGTAAGATATTGGGAATTAGGTGATTATCCTCATTATATCGGAATTCGTTATAATTGGTGATATTTGAGGAAATCGCCAGGGTACAGTTTTCCACCTACAACGCACAGGTTTTGAGTTGTTCAACTCATCGGACTTATACAGAGTATTGTATGTTGTCCAGTGTCCATCAGGACAAAGGGGTAGGTCCTCGTACTATGTTCTGTTTACTTATAACTTCTCTAGTATTTAGACAAGTGTTTCGTAGAAATACAAGGTCTAAGTTTTGAGAAGCTGTGGGTATAAGAATAAAGTAGAGAACCAGGTATCACAAGTATCGGGATTCTTCAAAGAGATCGAAGATGTAGATTCTTGTGAATGGTATTCAGATGATAGTGATGGTTTTGAGAAACGTATTTCTCTTACAGGTTACTCATAATTGGAAAGATTCCTAAGTTGAGTAATGCTGATTAACCTCTTTCCATTAAGTTGATATGCACTGGAGACAGATGCATGGGTTGAATATGGTTCCAATTAAATAAGTGCCAAAGTTTCTATATTGGATATAGAATAGTTCGTACCTTAAAAGATATTAAGGTACGGGGAGTTGTCCAGCTTATGGTTAAAACCAGATTCTGGATAACTCAGGGCACGTTTCTGTAATGGCTGTTTTGTGGGTTGACCCTGGCTATGACGAGGGTTGATATTCTACCATGTGGAAGATCAATAGTGATATTGTTCTTGACTCGCCACAGTTTTAGTAAAAATGGATCTTTTTCAGAAAACAGTAGTGGGAGTATGGTAGAACTGGAAAAGTGATTCCAGAACCACGAACGATTACGGAAAATTTAATAGGACCTATATATTCAATCAGGATTGACATTCCAATAGCCACTCCGCAGGTATGGTAGGTAACCTCAGACACCCGAGAGGTACTTCGGTATCCTCAAGGACGGTGACAGGGAGGTTCTTATCTACCCAGACTTGACACTACTGTTATTCCAGGATATGAGACCCGGTAGGAGGGTTGTCGTAGTCAGTGGGAGCAACGGAAGCATGGTGGGCAAGTAGCTTATGTCTATTTATAGACTTGAGAAGTTATAGCGGAGATAGATCATCTATTTTTGATGTGAAAGTCATGGGTTTGACTTCAATCAGAATAGGGGATGGATCAGTTAAGAAGGTAGTAGGGTGTGATGTCATGGTATCTGGATGACTTACACAGAGTAGGAAGTAAAATTCCTATACTACGATCGGTTGTACTGTGGTCGTCACACAGTTGTTTCTCCAGACAGGATATGGATATAATATTTGACATTCTGGTTTCTAGATCTATGGTTTTAGATCTGGATTTGGGTAGTTTCCCAATGTGGGTACTTTGACAGATATTCTAATGGTTTTTGGAATAGTTGACTCCTAGCATGGTGGTGTACCTACAGGTGATGGAGTCACCCTCTCTAAAGGTGTCGTATAGACTAAAGGGGAGAGGGATGTGCATGATTGGCAGATCACTTGCTTAGGCAATTGAGTCAATCATGAGATGTCAAGTACCACACCAAATGTTGGTTTTGCACTAGATGCAATAAGTTTGTATTAATCCAATCCTGGAGAAACATAAGGAAGCAGTTTTAGAACATTGGTACATGTTCTGCGGATTTGATAACGGCAGCCTCTTTCGGGAGACGGTTATCATTCCAGGCTTCAAAGGTGACATGGATGACAGAGTGTTTGTCAGAGTTTTAGTTTTCCCTCTGACGAGGGACAGTATTATGGACAGGTGGTTCCAGAGGATGCTGTGGGTGGCATGGTGCCGGATACTGATTAGGTTCAGTGATCCATACAGTCTAAGAAGTTTGGATATGGAGTTCATTTATGAACTAAGGTCCCATCAGATATCCAGACATATTCTAAGACAGGTACTACTCAATTCGGGAGATGGCTTTCTCCGCGAACTTGAGATTAAGAGAGATACAGAAAGAAACTTCTAGGCGGATCCACTCACCGAGGCTATTTCTCGAACACAATAGTTTTACAAACGGGCTTTGTGAAACTGATTAGTAGAGGAGTTGGATGTTCGGTTTCACACGGGCTGTGAGTAGTCGACATCGTAATATTAGCCTTGAGTGCAAGTGGGAGATTGTTGGAGATAGTGCCCTCATAGTCAATTATTGGATCGCAGGTACGTGATTGCAATGATTGCGGAGGACCTATCCCGGTAGGACAGTCTTACTCGAAATGATAGTATGCTATCTGGTTTGAATTTATCAGTCGTGTACATGTTCAGGTGACTGATTGCATGTTACACTTTGATAGAGCCCTTAGGATCTTGCTTTACTACCAACAGTATGAGGGCGATCATATACGTGAGAGTTGGGTAGTTTATATGCATATCCTTAATTGTGGTCCCTAGTCGTGGGAGTTTCGAGACAGGGCATCGATACTCCGGAGTAGACTAGTGTGTACAGTCGAGACCCCGACGAGGGGCGGTGGCCGGTCTCACAAGCCACTGGTGTCAGTTGGATCACCTAAGATGTATACAGGTGCTCATTGGGTTATGAGTACACCGGACAGGACTCGCCGGGAATCTGCTAGTTAGTACTATACCTATCGTCAGATAGCAGTTCCCTGGTGACATGTGTACAGGTTAGTTCATCGACCTGAGGTCGTCATTTGTCTCGTGTGAGTTCCCACTGTGTTTTGATTTCTACCCTACCACGGCTCAAAGGAGTCGTGCAAACAGGTAGCTTTTGGGTACAGTCCCGAGCCATATGGAGGCACGTGAGCGGATCGGCAGGGGATTCGTCTCTCTCGGTATTGGGGGCGAGATCGTGCTGTGTCTAGGAGAGCCATTACGCAAAGCCCTCGGCCGAGGCAGGAGATTTACTGGTAGGTATTCCAGTAGTATCTCAGGGCGTTCTGGGCTACACTCCGACACGACTTATACTGCTAAAGGGGGTCTGACGTTACTAGCCCTCTAGGCGGATATGCGATACTCATTGACGAACGGACCGGACTGTATATACATTGTCACTGTTAGGCTCAGTAGGGTTTTCGGAGGAGTTCGCTCATCGGTCTCCCTTGAGTTCGCTCCTCGGCCACCCTTGAGGTCAGTCCATGGGCAGCCGTTACGCATAGCTAGTGCCGCTGACGGTTTGTGGTTAAACCCACTGCCAGGGTGCTGACGAGTCATTAGAGTCCCCCACAGACAGTTTCCCAAGTTCGGGCGAAATGTTGTAGAGGCCGTATGGTTTTATGGCAGGGTTCGGAAAATGCACGTGCGTTTACGCACGTGTCGATTTTCGGACAGATGATACTGGTCGGCTTTGGTTTAAGCCGGATCCGAGTATTATATTGAGTAGGTATAATATCTTTGTCTCAGTTGCATTTGTATTCGGTCGTAATACAAATGCGGGTATATTTATACAGTTTCGGGGTTGTCCTGAAATTCGTTTCAGGATCACTGTTGGAAGTTGCCAGTTTCCAGTTTTCTATCAGCCGTCTTTTAACATTCGGTTAAAGACGGATTTGTCTTTTCTTGAGATGAGTGTGGATTCTTCTAGAAGGTTCTAGATGAGGTGACTAGGATTAAATGGTGTTAAGTTCTAATTGGTTGCATTTATTAGATGATGACTAGCCTAATGACTCATGCTTTGTGATTAATTCCTTTTAGATTGCTTAAGATATTTTGAAGTGAGAAGCTTTTAGCTTAAGGTCACCCCCTTCTCCTACGGTCACCTCCCTCTTGCTATATATGGCTTGCCCTCTCTCTCTCCTCATTCTAACACTCTCACTTGATGTTTTTCACTAGAAAAGATTATGATAGTAATTCGGGTGTATGGAATTTCACAGTTCATTTCATTCCATCACCCAATTCCACGACAACTTCATTAACCAATCGTCCACGGATTTGGACGAAGTGAGACAAAGTCATCTACTCATTCTCTACATCAATCTTGGTCGTCTCTTTTAGCAAACTTGACGATCGAGTTGCCTCGAGTCAGAGGCGGGAGCCCGTTTAAAGAACCGATCATGTGGTGCCACCTCGACGAGGAGATCGGCGATCGACGAGATCGGAGCAGCCGCAACGGAGCGTGGGATGATGGTTGAAGAATGAAGGACTCGGATCGTTCGGTATAACCTTCCTACACTCTTTACAGTTTGTTAGTTTAGCAATAATGGCAGATCCGGGTTAAAGTATACGATAGCGCCAAGTTAAAAGTTTTTGTTCCGCATTTGGCGTCTGTAGACTGCCGGGGCGCTAGCGTAGACTTACATATTAACCTGGTCTGCACTCTTTGATTTGGAGGGAAACTTGATGCTATACATCACATCATATCTTTTTTCATTAACTCCACACCACCTCACTTGCACAAGTTGTGTGCCTTAGGCAGCCCCCTCTCTAAGTCCATGCATCAAAAAGCTAGTACACACTTTCTATGTATTGGAACAAAATGTGTGTGCACTTTTTTATTAGCAAAAACTCTTTGAATATCGGTCGGTTTCCAGTTCCGGTTGTAGTGTCGGCTCACAAACGATATATCCGTGATTTTAAATGTATTTTCAGTATTTTGTCAAGGATACCTGTAATCTGTAATTACTGAGAAGATATTGGTTAATAGTACCGATATATAACAAAATAGATAATGATTGAGCGGTATTGAAATACGGTTTTTTGTGATAAATAGCTTGCACGAAAACGAACATCAAGTGCAAACGCGCACAAAAACATAAATCTTGTGAAAAAAATGCTCAAAGACATAAATCTGGTCCAACCAATGTAAGAAATACCAATCTGGTGCAACCAATGCACAAAATCTAAATCTAGTGCAACAAATGCACAAAATACAAATCGGGTGCAACAAGTGCACGGAAATTCATCCATAACTCAAATGCGTATACAAACAACACTGAGTATACCAAGGTGTATAAAATCATAAGCATGTGCAACTGCGTGCACAAAACACGTATCAATGCACTGCAAGCACATGCGAGCTATACCGAGTGCAAAAATCAAATTGAGTGCTTACCACAAGCACAAAAATCAAATCAACCGTATGAAATCCACGAAATCATAAACACGTGCAGCCAAAGCACAAAATGAATATCAAGTGCAATAGATATGCATAAATCGCAAATAGATGTAGCGGTGTATAAACATAAATCGAGTGCAATAACCATGCACAAAAAGGTAAATACCTAGTAGGTGCAGCCACAGTGCACAAAAACTATATCATGTGACTCAATCATCAAAACTCAAATCCAAGCGATATAAGCGTGATAATAGGATGAAAAACACAAATCGCAACAAATGACATTGAGGTACACCTCCTACAATGTCGAAAAATGTCGGTGCACCCAAAACAGGAAGAGCAAGAACATCCACTTGCCTCATTTTCACGGTCTGGCGTCCTCTGTCTCTGGGTCCTCATTTTCTCTGTGGATTACCAATCATGCATTCCATCGGCTCGCCGGTCCGGTCAGATGTACTAACGGAAACGATTCCGCTATGACGCTCTTTTAGTCATCTCTCGGCCAATTAGCATGACCACTCGTAAAGCAGCACGTCACTGGCGTCGGCCTCTGGCCCTCTGAATACACGCGACACAACTGATCTTGGGTGCAAATCTTATCGCCGAAGTATCCTAGAAGGAACCTGCTCAAGGTCTTTTTCGATCTTGCCTATGCCGAACTATACGGAGGCTGGTCCTCGTGCATAATCTTTCTCGTTTTCTGGACATCTGCGTTCTAAGCACAGCATTTCCTCGGGAACTAGCCGTATCCCCAACGCCTCTGTATACAAATCATATCTCTAATCTCAACGGGGAGTAACAACAGCTCGCTAACATCTCGCATGAACCTCTTGTTCCACTCGTCTTTATTATCGTCCTCTTCGACGTCACGTCATGCTATCTGCATACAACAATTGTTCTCGGCTACAGTCAATCCGGAGTCTCTCACACGGACTCAAAATTACGAACTCGGTATCTTCATCACTCGTAGAAGTTATCTAGCCGAACACATCCTCGGGAACTCTTCTCAACCATCGGAGGAATTCTCTATATTCGTCCGTTCTCGATCAACTCACAACGCATCTGGATGGGGTCCTCTATCCGAAGCTGGTCGACTTACCGATCTCCTATCGGATCATCCATCGAACAACGTCATCTCTGGATCGATCTACTCTAGATCTGAATAAAATTCTCCACACTGGAAATCTTCAATTCAACTGGGCCTGCGTCGGCGCATCAAATCAGACGAATCATCTCAGTCGCTCAACTCAACTCAAGATAGAATGGCTATCTCTTGTCGCATCTCTTCCTGGAAGCTCCAGCGATCTCAGTTTATAAAGTCTGGAGGCGACATCCCATCAATCTCAGCAACAGCTGGGTCATCTGTCTGCAAGGTAGATGACATCACGATCTCTGAGGTAGGCTGTACATCAACAGTCCTCTCACAACAGGCAGCCTCTAACAATGGTCCGATCATCCGGTGCAAAAACGAACACTCGCCTCAAACGAGAGGTCACGAAACAAATACTAAATCGATACGTTCCCTTATCACCAGAAAACACGATGGTCAGTCCTCGTCCATGACGATCTCGCCCTAACCGCATCACCAGCAGCAGCTCAATCTGCGTTCAAACCATGGTGACAGGAACCTCAATTATGTATTGAAGAAGATAGATCAAAGGTATGAAAGGAACAAAAGATCCAGAATGGATACATGATCATAAGGAGGAACGGAAACTGTGAGAGTATGATCATGGAAATGAATAGAATCAAGGATCTCAAATGGATATATGATCAAGGGAACGAAGAGAATCACAAGTCTCAAGATATGTAGATCCTAAGGTCACTTAAGTGGGGTAACGTATCGTAAGCATGCCGCGGAACATACGCACGGTACGTCACCCTACTTGAGTTATCTACTCCATCAATTAAGGTCAACCTATGTAACGAAAGTTCGGGTCTAATACCCCCTGTTCAAGTCTAAGTTCCGTAAGGTCAAGCCTGGGTTCCAAGATAGATTACGCCCAGACTTCAAATAGTCAAACCTAGACTCAAACTAAGGTTAAACTTTGCGCTCTGATACCAACTTTGTCACGACCCGATATTTAGTTCGTGACCGGCACTTAAATCACGCAACGTCTAAAGGAGCAACGTAAATAAAGTAAGCCGAAGCACAGAAATCTAAACCGTTTTAAGAAAATAAAAGACGTGAAGTTTTGAAATAAAGGTATGATGAAATCAAAAGTTTTCTTAAATGCATAGATAATGGAACATGAAAGTGCAAGTGGATTATATTAGTTGAAAAACATGTTTCGTCTTTTAAAAATTTGGGAAGCACCCCCTTTGTATATTTTGAACCAAAACCACATATACATGATAATATAAAAGGCATCCCCAAGCGGGAGCTAGCTCTTCGCCAATCGGCGGAATCACTACCGCGCAAGTCAGAAATATAAGTATACGATGCCCAATTGCGAAGATACACAAAGGATAATGAATAAAGCAAGACATCAAATCCCCCAATAGCGAACATATAAACCGTCGCTCTAAGTCTCGCAAGCACAAGTCTTTCTAAGTTTTACTAATTATACAATTACTAGTTTCTGATTGATGGAATTGACTAGATACAACATGAATAATAATACAAGAGTGGCACGATCCAATATGTCCTACCTACGAAAGCAAATCACTCGAATGCAAGCTATGTTCCAGCGATACCGCTACTGATCCAGGCGGTCAACCTGCAAGAACTGTGGCACAACGGGGTGAGTTGCCAACTCGTGAGTAGAAAACATCAGCAGATAGAAATCGAATAAAACAACGACTCTTAGGTCAACTATATAATAAAGGTAATACTATGATATCTAGGGTGGCAGTATCTGCCTATACGCCAACAATATACTCAATGCCGGTGTGCATGTGGATATCATCCACATGTCCATCAATGACACAACAACATCATGCAACCTGAGTGTCCAACATCGACACTCGAAACGTCATGAAAGCATATGCATGTAAATATGAGGATATAAACCAACGTTTGTCCATCAACGATACATCAAAATCATGGAATTCTGAGTGTCCAACATCGACACTTGAAACATCATGAAACCCGTGTCCAGCATCGACACGTAAATCCTCATATCTCGGGCTCTGTCAGTCCGGATTGGCCCACGGGCTCCGTCAGTCCGGATCGGCCCATATCCATCTCACGACTCCGGTCGGTATCATCCGGATAACCGCCGAGTCCAAATGCTATCATCGGTAGGTAGTGCTCCCTCTGCCAGGCTCATCGGCTACTCCATGACAAACATTTCTTGCCCTGGGGTACCTTACCGGGTCCACCATGTACCTGCAAACGCTGCCTACCGCTTCTCGAATCGGGTTTTACATACCAATCTCAGAACCGAGAAAACTCATGGTGGACGTCTCGAAATATCAAGAGAAATCGAGTTTTGAAAACAATACATACTTTCTTTTGAAATATAACCGCGGTTCTCAAATCCAGAATCTCATGAAAACAGCATCTCAATGCATATAATCACAAAGCATGATGTATGCAAACATAGAACAGATTTGTGAGCATATCAAGCATATCATGCGACATAGTATAGTGATGTGATCATAGCAAGTATATTATGCAACATAGCATAATGATGTGAGCATAGAAAGTATATCATGCCAACGAGTCATGTTACAGTACTGAACAATTAAGAGTAACAGCATGATGTGGCAATTCTACTGTGTAAGTGACATAGCAATTATCGATTATGAAAGTGTGTGAACCGGCAATCTGTGTAAGTGTAACATAGGCATCATCGATAATTGTGTAGGTGTACTAGCACAGGTATATGTAATGCAATGAGAATATCATGAACGAATCATAAAGTACATCGTACGCAAAATGTTATAGGGTATACGTATCTAATCTAACATCTACGTAAAGGCTAAACTAAGCAGTGTAGACAAGGATTCGATATCTATAACATTTCCGAGTCGGTGATTCTATCAATCGGCATCCAGCCTCACAACATCACGTACGGTATAATCCTCGTACGACATCCTCTAGTCAAGGGTATGGTCCAATCATCTGGTAAAGCATCGCGTGCGGCGACAACAAACAGAATAGGGATTCTATCGACCTATACAATAATGATGGTACGGATCTAAAGTCTCGTACGACATCTCACTCATCATTCACAAATTATATATATATATACCTATATCTCAGGTCACATCCGTATCAATCTCATATCAAGGGACCAACAAAGGTATCAATTATCTCATATCGCCTCGCATCCGCAATGACAAATCAAACTAAGTCATCATATCTCATCGTATACTCTTTTCACCACATCAGTATCTCACATCAAGTCATCTTATTAATTTCATGTCGTATTTAATGACCTCATAACATGCCACTATAATTTCATACTGATTCTCTTGCAACTACATATGTATATATCGTGATTCACATTCACGTTTCATATTCTTATATATCAATTCGAGACATCCTTTCTATCACATCATTTCACACTAAACCATTAACTATAAACTTAAGTCGTGGCATATCTTGTCTCCAAACTATAAATCACATATCAATATTTGCGGGGGTGCTATACGCCATCCACCCGACTTCCCCCGTAGATATAAATCTACTCACCCGCGGAACTCCTTTTTTAGCCGTAGTCGATGTGCTTCGTCGTCTCGGAATCCACGCGAAGATACCTACAAAAAATACACAGTCGCAATGCTATTAAAATCAAGTCCGGAAAACCGATACGGCACACGGCGCGCTCATAAGTTAGAACCTATAGCCTATGCATGTAAAAACAACCAAACAACCCTCAAACATCCAACGACCCAATTCAATATCAAATACCAAAACCAAGAATTTCAAATATCGGAAAATATAACCAAAACCACCCCAATATGCTCCCAGATTTTAGCTCAGGTAATCTGGGACAAAAAAAATACATTAGCTATATTATAAGGTATGTGAGCTATAGGCAAAATCCCAACCCCATTGCCTAAGTTTTGGCCGGCCTAACTGCTCAGTAACAACCCCCGCCGGCCCCACCTTGGAATTTGGGTCTCGTTTTCTCGTGGTGGTCTCCTATTGGTCTAACTAGGTTAATGTATATGTTTGATTTTTTATAGAGGTCCCGGGTTGCTCCAGATTCCCTGTAGACCTCCAAAAATATCACAAAACCGACACGGAAAGTTTCTAAGTTCGTGTATTGGGTTTTATTCAGTGTTCTAGGCCATAAAATCAACACTAAAGTCTTATTAACAGCCACTACATAACATAAGTCCACACAATCACCCAAACCCTTTCTTAGAATTTCCAAACATCACTAATCAACATCGATTTAACTCTAAACTAACAATAGGATAAACTAACACAATGACTTAACTAAAGTCTAGAATTATACCTCATTTGGCAACTCAAGAATTTTCTCGAGTTGCTCAAAGTCTTCAAAATCCAACTTTGAAAGATCCAATGGCTTTATAGAGAGTTTGTGATCATTTTTAGTGAAGAGAGTATAGGGTTTTAGTGAAGGAATTGAGATGAGACATGAGGGTAGAAGTGAGGGAGCTTGAAGATGAAGAAGTAGAAGAAAAAAATAGGTGAAAATGAAAGAGGGCAGCCCCCTTCCTCTCTCTCTCTCTCTCTCTTATCCTCACTCTCTTTATGCTCACCCTCTCATAATTCATGCCATGCCACACTCTCTCTCATCAATAAGTGTCTCATTCTCTTTTCTTTTTCTTTTAAAGACAAATATCAACAAATACAAATGAAACATGCAACAAAAATGCAACATGTCATGGTGCACTTATTAGTGTATATGCCCTAGAGGCCATTACTGTATCATACTGGATTGTATATTACTTGATGGAAGCTTGGGATATTCACAGTTGTATAGACAATCTTGCTCGAAATGGTAGTATGCTACTTGGTTTGTTTCTACTTTAATGTGTGCATGTGTTTCTTTTAGCATATCGCCTATACACATTAGTGGAGCCCTTAGGATCTTTGCTTGATTACCAGCGTTGTGATGGCAGTCACACTAGTGGGGGCTGGGTAATCTACAAGCACATCCTTATACAGGTCCCTAGTCGTAGGATTATCGAGACAGGGCATCGATACTCCAGAGTAGACTACTGTATACGCTTCTCATCCCAGGAGGGGAGATAGTCTGTCCCACAGCCATCAGTACGTCGTACTGGATATAGTATGCAGGTGCTCGTTAGGTTACAAGTACACTGGACAGGACTCGCTGCGAACTGTTGGTTTGGTATTATACCTATCGTCAGTTATCAGTTCCCAGATGACATGAGTACAGCATAGTCCGTTGACTTGACACCGTCACTTCGCCTCGAGTTTGTTCCCACTGTTCTTAAATTACTACCCTACCACGGCTCAAATGAGTCGTGCTAACGGTAGTAGTTGGGTGCAGTCCCGAAGCACTTGGAGGCAGTGACGGTTAGACAGGATTCGTCTCTCCCGGTATTGGGGGTTGATATCGCGTTGTGTCTAGGAGAGCCATTACACAAAGTCCCTGGCCAGGGCAAGCGAGATATACTGGTAGCGTTTCCGGAGTTATCTCAGGGTGTTCTGGGCTACACTCCGACATGACTTTTACCTCTATTAGGGGACTGATGTTTACCACCCCCTAGGCCCGACATGCGATACTCTCAGACGAACAGACCGGACTGTACGGAGATTGTTACATTCTGGCTCAGTAAGAGTTCGGATGGGTTCACCTCATCAGTCTTCTTGTCGGCATCTACCTGTGGACCGTTTCATAGTGCTAGTACCGCTTGCGGCCTGTGGTTAAACCCACTGCCAGCGTAGTTTCAAGTCTTTAGAGTCGCGCACAGAGGGCTGTTCGCCTTTGGGCAAAACAGAGTAGAGGTCGCATGGTTTTGCGACGGTGTTCGTTCACATCCGTGCACTTGTGCACGTTTGGTGTCCAGGAAGTTATTACTTGCGGGCTTTGGTTTAAGCCAGATCCAAGTATATGTTTTGGGATTGGTTTTATCTCATTGTATTCGTGTTCCTCGGAACACGGATGCGGGTGTGTATGCACAGTTGACAGAGGCAGAGGATTCCCATTAGGGTTGTTGACCGTTGACTTTTTCTAAACCCTAATGGGAATGAGAAATATGATTAATAATTTTAATTAAGGATAATTGTGCCATGGTTAGGTTGACCATTTGACTTTTGTTGGCTTGTTGACTTTGGTTGACCGGTTGCCTATTGTTGACATGTTGACCATCATCATTTCATTTCAAAGATGCTTATTATTTCTTTCAAATGCATTAATTGATGAAATGATAATGGTCATTCATAAACTAACCATCACAATTTCTTAATTATTATTATTATTATCATTATTCTTATTTTGGGAGCATGGTTGTAAAAAGCTAGCTCATTCTTTCTTGCTCATTCTCTCTCATCCATTTGCTCATCCTCTTCCTCTCTCAAAGCTCTCACTCTCATGTGTTGAGGACCATGAGCTCTTGAGATAAAACCTTCAAGACTTCACTCTACTCATTCTAGAGTTCTAGGTTTAGCAAGCCAAGCACTTTAGTTACCTCCAGGTTGAGGTAGGAGCTCAAGGTAGAGGCCTTCGGGTGGATCCTTCTTCGGCAAAGAGAAGACGACAAGGACGAGCCGTTCAAACCACTCCAAGGAGCAAGAAGAGATGGAGTTCAAGACCAAGGTATAGCCTCCTAACCGAGTAGCTAAACTCATAGTTAGTTTGCTAGGTTTTTGTTTAACAAAGAACCTCTTGTTTCTAGTCTATGTTGCTTTAAGAAAAAATCGTTTTTTACTAATTCCGCCTTCCTATAAGCACCGGGGTGGGCAACATGGACTTACAGTGGTATCATAGCCTAGCTAAATAACAACTAGCATGTTAGCAAAGTATTTAGAATTTCGATCCGAGAAAAAATCGCAAAACACGTCAAAATCCTCAAGTTTCTGCCGATTTTTAAAACAGCCCTAAAAATATTTCCACACATCTTAAAAATCCATGCAGGGTTTTCTGGGAGCACACAAGAAAAACGAGCCCACGATTCGACCAGACCGCCGCGGAAGCGCGGAGAAACCATGCGTTTCGCCGCAGATCCGCGGCCGAGTCAAATCGGTCGCGACTCGGATTTGTTGCAGTGTTCTTATTTTGACGTTTGGTGATTTTTAAAATACTTTGTTTCTGCCCAGATTATCCAGAGAACAATGTTGTGTTTGAGGTAGTTACAAATCCGTATTTTTGATCGAAGTTCTGTAGACTTTAGCTAATTGGTTATATCTGTAATGTGATATATGCACTGAACGTCAACTAATCGCTATACGTCAATTAGTGGGGGTTGTGCATATCTGTGATCTGTAATGTTGTTGAATTGTGTATATGAACTAGTTGGATTGTCGCGGATGAATAGCCGGGGGTTGTGAAATGAGAGTTTTCTTTATCTTTCATTTGATGTAATATGTAAATTGATGTAATATTATTTTATGGCCGCACATCCGGGATGAGGTTGTAGCCGCCATTGTATATTATTTCATTTACTGTTTTTGCTCCTAGGATAGACCCAAGATGGGGTTCACAAACTACTGGGTACTTTGAAATGCCGAGTGGCCTACTCACGTTGTTGAGGGAGGTTGCTTCACTTTGGGTACTTGGCGGGTAGTTTGCCGCACCCTTTGGGGTCTAGTATGGGGTTTGGCTATTCATCGCGACCGTGTAATCCGTCTTTCGTTGCAGACTCGAACGAAACGCGGATTCCTAGAATATCCAATGTGTTCATCTGTGATCTGAAATGGCTATCATTGCATCTGACGAATGTATAAATCTATATATGATATCCAGTAGGCGTTGCTTATGTTTTGCATCCGCGCTAGTCCAACCCCTGCTCTGTCGTTAGTTAAGTAACCTAACGGGTGATGACGGGGGCCCGTGGCGAATGCGGATGGCATAAGCGTATGTCATATTTTCGTTGTTTTCTGCAATGGTAGGATTAATTGATGGGACGCATTAAATTAATGCAAGAAAATAAACCAAAGTTAAAATCGTTGGAACAATTTCAAAACCACTCGGTTTCTTTTCAAAACAACTTTTAAACGTGGAGCTTAAACCACTCCTTTTAAAAGCTATCAGGTTCCTTCGATTATATCAAGTTCACTACGTTCACGGTTTCGCCAAAACCATTCGTAGCCCTCCATCATTTCAGTTAAATATTCGTTAGTATTCAAGCTATGTATTTTTACCTACGCCAAGGCATAGTGATTGGTTGCTGCCGGATATTTATCTGTTGCATAGATAGATGCGTTGGTTTGAGAAAGTCGTACTGCCATTTTGGCCTACGTCAAGGGTATGTACGGGTGGGTTCAAATTAACCTGGTAAATGATGGGTAGAACTTGACATGTGACTTATGATATTTTGGCCTACGTCAAGGTCATAAGAGCATGGGGCAAAAATCCACATCGGGAGTTTCTAAAGAAACTGAAACTAGCTAGTGCTGCATACCATTTGGAGTGTGATGATTCTGGTATGATTCCTTCAGTTTTATCACACGATGATATTTGGATCCCGATCCTACTGTGAGTATATGCTACTCCTCGGAAAACTTTCTCACTTAACGATCAATGCTATAAACCAAGTAGGTGTCTAGAAAGGTATTAGCGGGGCTACGCCCACAGGGAAAAGAGGTTATTTAATTAAGGAACTTCGCGAAAGCATCGTAAAACCTCCCTCGAAGTACCAACACTGTCCTGGATGAACGGTTAAGCAAGTATTGTACCGTGAGATTGATCCCGACTAATTCTTCTTTTTTGGTTTGAGGAAGGATTCGAGAAACAGTGGGAGTCATCCTGTTTAGAAAAACTAAAAACCACTCTAAACTTGCAAGAGCATCATGCTAAAGTGTTTATTCTCTATCTCCTAATTGCAGCGACCAAACATCATGACCGGACTTAAATTACTACTAGAAAAAAATATACTGACAGGGCCAAACTACAAATATTGGCTCAGGAATGTCAAAATGGCAATCATTTATGACAAGTTGGGGTATCTTCTTACCACCAAAGCTCCCCCTGTCCCAGGTCCTCAATCCCGTGTCGCGGATAAGAAAATCCGTAAGACCTGAGAGATTGATTACCTGAGGGCCAAGTGCATCGTGCTTGCCTCTATGGACAATGAACATCAGAGGAGGCAGGAGGATATGGACCTAGAATCCATATTTCTCCATACAAAAGATCTGTATGGAGAGCAATCCCGTATCGCCAGATACGAAGTCTCGAAAAAGTTGTTTTCGGCGAGATTGGCCGTCGGATCATCTGTAGCGGAACACGTGCTTCAGATGATTGGCTACATTGAAGAGCTCGCGGACCTCGGGACCATGTTAGAGAACGAGTTCTACAGTGACTTGATTCTCCAGTCCCTTCCTTCCACTTACGCCCAGTTTATCCTGAACCTCAACATGCAAAGAAAGGAAGTTGAACTTCCAGAACTCCTTAACATGTTGAGGAGTGCAGAGGGCACCCTAAAGAAAGTAAGGGAAACACCCGCTTTGTCTGTTGGAGGACCTTCTTCTTCTAGGTTCAAGGCGAAAGCCAAAGGAAAGAAGAAGAAAGCCCCCACCAGACCAAGGGGCGGTGTTAGTAAATTGGAAGCCAATGGAAAGGCAAAAATGGCAAAGGTAGCGAGACAGCTTGTGGGGAAATAAGAGTGCTTTTATTGTCATAAGAAAGGACACTGGAAGAAAGATTGCAGGGCTTCTAAGGCCAAGAACCAGGACCCAAAGCAAGTTGTGGCTTCGGCTTCAGGTGTGTATGTTATTGAAAACTGTCTATCAATAAACTCTACTTCCTGGGTATTGGATACCGGATCAGGTTCTCATATCTGTAATTCTTAGCAGGCACTGAGAAAGCATAGGGTTTTGATGGCAGGTGATATGACCCTCAGAGTTGCAAGCGGAGCCGGCATGGATGCTGAGTCCGTGGGGGACTATCACTTGGGATTGTCAGATGGACATGTTTTGGTTTTTCCTGATTGTTATTTTATACCCAGTGCAACTTGTAATATCATATCTGTATCTTTAATGTCTAAAGAAGGTTATGATTTTGCATTTGTAAGCAATGTTGTAAACATTCACCTTAATCATGTTCTGATTGGGTCGGGTACATTAAGAAACGATATATACGTATTGAACCAACCACAGATTTTCAATGTACAGAATACACACAAAAGAAAGTCTCCAGAAATAAACCATGCTTTCTTATGGCATTGTAGACTGGGTCACATCAATGAGAGAAGGTTGACTAAGTTACATAAAGAAGGATATTTGGATCCGTTCGAATATCAATCATTTGCAACTTGTCAATCATGTCTCAAAGGAAAGATGACAAAGACTCCGTTTACTGGACATGGAGTAAGAGCGAGCGAGCTCTTGGGATTCGTACACAGCTATGTTTGCGGTCCAATGTCTACACATGCACGAAGTGGTTATTCTTACTTCATTACTTTTACGGATGATTTTTCAAGGTTCGGGCATATCTTCTTAATGAAGAATAAATCTGAAGCCTTTGAAAAATTCCAGGAATACAAGAATGAAGTAGAAAAACAAACAGGCAAAAGTATCAAGACACTGAGATCTGAATGAGGTGGTGAATACTTGAGTGCCGAGTTCCTAGATTGCCTTAAAGAGAATGGAATTCTCTCTCAGCTAACTCCTCCATACACTCCACAACATAACGGTGTATCGGAATGAAGGAACTGAACCCTATTGGATATGGTACGCTCCATGATGAGTAACGCTGAGTTATCGCGATCTTTCTGGGGATATGCACTAGATTCAGCTGCATATCTTTTGAACCGAGCTCCAACTAAGATTGTGCCTACCACACCATATCAGATGTGGAGTGGGAAGAAACCCTATCTTCAATATCTGAAGATTTGGAGATGTCCAGCTTTTTTCAAAAAGGAGCATGCGGACAAACTCGAGGCACGCTCAGCACAGTGCAAGTTTGTGGGATACCCAAAGAACTCCAGGGGGATCTTTTCTATTACGCAGAAGAACAAAAGGTTTTTGTCTCTCTTCATGCCCACTTTCTGGAATATCAGTTCTTAGAAAAAGAAATAAGTGGGAGCGCAATAGAACTGGAAGAAATTCCAGAACCACAAGCTATTACTGAAAGTTTAGAAGAACCAGAAGGTTCGAAAGAATAGGACATTCCTGCGCCGCTCCGCAGGAGTAGTAGGCAGTCTCATCCGCCCGAGAGATACTACGGTTTTCTCATAGACGGGGATAGAGAGGATTGCATTATTGATAATGATGAGCCGACTAGCTTCTAGCAAGCCATTCAGAGCACTGACTCGGTAAAATGGCTGGATGCAATGCGGACCGAGATGGAGTCCATGTAAACCAACAAAGTATGGACTTTAGACGTTGCTCCAGAACGGGTAAAACACGTAGGCTGCTAATGGATCTTCAAAAGGAAGATTGGTGTAGATGGACATGTTGAAACCTATAAAGCTAGACTTGTTGCAAAGGGTTTTCGTCAAAGACCTGGTTGGACTATGACGAAACCTTTTCTCCAGTGGCTATGCTCAAATCCATTCAGATCCTTATTGCCATTGCTGCCTTCCACGATTATGAGATTTGGGAGATGGATGTAAAGACTGCTTTTCTAAATGGAAATTTGGAGGAGTGTGTCTATATGGACCAGCCAGAGGGTTTCATTCAGAGTGGGAGCAGCGGGAAAGTGTGCAAGTTGCTTAAGTACATTTATAGACTAAACTGGCATCGCGGAGTTGGAACATCTATTTTGATGAGATGGTCAAAGAATTTGGCTTTATCAAAAATCCAGATGAACCATGCATTTATAGTAAAGTTGTAGCACGAACTGTCGTATTCCTCGTTTTATACGTGGATGACATTCTCTTGATAGGAAATGACATTCCTATGCTACAATCTGTCAAAGAGTTCTTGTCACACAGGTTCTCCATAAAAGATCTGGGTGATGCCTCTTACATTCTGGGGATCTGGATCCATCGTGATAGGTTAAAGAGGATATTAGGACTTTCACCGTCCAGGTACATCGACACCATACTGAAAATATTCAGTATAGAAGATTCCAAGCGCGGTAATTTACCGGTTTGTCACGGGATCACCCTCTCCAAAGAGATGTCTCCCAAGACTGATTTGGAGAGGGATCGCGTGTCTATTATACCCTACGCATCTGTGGTAGGCTCTATAGTGTGTGCGATGTTGTGTACCATACCAGATGTAGCTTATGCACTGAGTGTGGTAAGCCGATATCAGTCAAACCCTGGGAAGAAACACTGGATAGCTGTAAAGAACATTCTGAAGTACCTGAGAAGGACTAAGGATATATTTTTAGTTTACGGCGGAAAAGAGCTCCAGATGGAGGTCTTTGCTTACTCCAGCTTCCAGAGTGACAAGGGTGATTCTAAATCCATGTCAGGTTATGTCTTTACGCTCAATGGTGTGGCGTTGCGTTGGAAGATTTCCAAACGGGAAACCGTTGCTGACTCGACGATGGAAGCGGAATATATCGCTGCATCTGATGCCGCAAAAGAAGCCGTCTGGATGAGGAAGTTCTTGACAGAACTTCGGGTGGTTCCGTCCATTGTTGATCTAATACCTCTGTATTGTGACAACAACGGGGCTATAGCTTTACCGAAGGAACCCAGGTCCTATCAGAAGTCCAGACACATCTTGAGGAGGTATCACCTGATCAGGGAGATCGTGGATCGCCGGGAAATCGAGTGTTAGTTATATGTATGCCCTAGAGGCCATTACTATACATAGGATGCATATTGTAGTGGATGCTTGGACATATATAGGGAGGACTTTCTTTCTCGACATGATATTATGCTATCTGGTTGATCTTTACCTTAACGTGTACACTGATTGTCTCTCTGTTACATGTTGGTAAAGCCCTTAGGATGTGTACTTGACTACCTGGACTATGATGCAGATCATACTAGTGGGTACATGGTAGTCTATAAGTACATCCTTCAAGGTCCCTAGTCGTGGGTGTATTGAGACGGGGCATCGATATACCAGAGTAGACTAGCGTATACCTTCTCGACCCATACATCTGGGCGATGGATGATCCCATATCCATTGGTGTTTGACATCGGAGATGATATACGGGTGCTCAGTAGGGACTGGGTACACTGGACGGACTTGCCGAGAACTTCCAGATGGTATTATACCTTACGTCAGATGGCAGTTCTCTGGTGACACTGGTACAGAGTAGTCTGTTGACCCGAGATCGTCATAGAGTCTTGTGTGATTCCCACTGTGCTTTGATTTCCACCTTACCATGTCCAAGAGGGCGTGCAAAACGGTGGATTTTGGGTACAGTCCCGAATCACATGGAGGCAATGAGCGATAGGAGGGGATTCGTCTCTCCCGGTATAGGGAGTTGATGTTGCGCTGTGTTCGATTGGCTATAACCGGAAATCCCTGGCCAGGGTTGCTGAGATTTACTGGTAAGTGTTACCAGTAGTTTCTCGAACTGTTATAGACCTCATATCGACACGACTTATCGAGCTATTGGGGTCTGACGTTTACCACCCCTAGGCGAGACATGTCAGACGAACAGACCGGACTGTACGGTAAGTGTTACTGGTTGGATTCACAGCAGCGGGCTTGCTCGTCGATCTTCTGATCGCTCAATACCCGGGTGGCCGTTACGTTTAGCAGACCGCTTGCGGCTTGTGGGTGTTTGATATGATCATCACCTGCTGCCGGCGTATTGACGAGTCTTTAGAGTCCTACACAGAGGTTTCCTGGCTCAAGCGAAACGAAATAGGAGCGCATATGAGATATGTGCGGGACCGAGAATAATGCGTGTATGTGATACCGTATTTCATTCTCGCGATGAATGTATCGATTGGTTGTATGCGATATAACCTAGTTATCGATTCAAGGATTGATTCGCTAAGTCGATACATTGGATATTAGTCGGTCATATGCGATATGACCGGATCGTTAAATAAAGCGTTGATTTAATGATTTAATGCATAATTATATATTTGATATATTACTTTGCATTAACTAGTATTGGTTCACTTAAAAAGGATTTTCTCACTTGATGTGCACATTGTATATGTGATATACTTTTGTGCATTTGATTGTATCATGTTTGATGATACATGATAGTTTGGGTGTATGTTTGGTTTAAACCATGGTTGGTCAATGGTTAGGGTTTCACTTGATTTATTTGCTTATTTATTTATTCATTCATTTTGGCAAAAGGAAAAATGGTGGCTTGATTTGTATTGTAGTTGAAGCTTCATGAAGCTTTGACTAAGTGACCATTTTGTCTTCATGCTTAACCATAACCATTCACACTAACCATGGTTTATTCTCTGCACCTAACTATGGTTGCTATATGATGAGTATTCTTTTTATTTTCTTTTTAAAAATAACTAATCAGATTTCTTTTCTTCTTCAAGAAGAAGAAAGCTTGCAACCATCAATGGTGACTTGATGAAATGAGTGAGAAATCCAATTCTAAAGTGAACCCACTTCCTATTTCTTCATCCTCTACCACTTGCCAAGTAGTATAGGGTGTTTTCTTCATAAGTTTCATGGCTTGGTGAAGTTGGAGCTTGATCTTGTGTTGCCTCGACGTAGATCATCTTCGGCATCGAAGTCGACGACCTAGCCCGCCCTTTTCTCCGATGAAGCCAACGCTAGAGCCCGGGATCCGATGATCGCAGCGAGTTTACACCGTCACGGAGCTATGGAGGTGGTGGACCGGATCTACAAAGGTTGTATTTACGTTCACTTAGTTAAGTTGTTAACTAGTTTCTAGTTTCGCCTAAAATTCTAGTTAACGATCTAGTCTAGGGTTTCTCGGCACCGTAAAGTTTGAAATTGGCATGGTTGATGCCTTGTGAGACCTCGTTAGAGTGCCTAGGAACCCTACAGTGGTATCAGAGCCTAGCTAGAGTCTTAGGCGATGCGTAGACGGAGTTAGAAGTCCGATCGAACCGAAACCCAAATCTCAAAATGCTCTCTATACTTTTTTTGAAATCTTGGTTTTTTCGAAATTAAAAATATGCAGAAAAATCAGCAGGGAATTTGAAGAATTACTGTGGAGCACGTGCTCATGATTCCTCCATAGTGTGGCGGAACCGCGGCACGAACATGGCTCGTGCGGCTGTTCCGCGGCCACGTAGTCACATCAGCCTTTTTAATTTGCACAGTAATTCCTAGTTCTTAGTGCTGTATTTTCTGGGATATTTTAACTTTTACTCAACAGTTGAGCATTCTGGGGTTGTTTTGGGGATTCGATTATTCGATCGGATTGTCTAATTTTGTCTGTGTGCTTTTCCGAGTAATTTTAGAATATGTTAAAAAGTTCGATCGGATATAAATACCCAATTTTTCCCCTGTCAGGAAATTTCCAAGTGTTGGATCTTTCCGTGGTTTAATAACGTTCTAAGTAGTGCAAGTAACGCGATGGACCCTCTAGAAGACAACAAACCTTAACTCGATTATGTGACCGTCTTGAACTGCCCTTTGAACCTTCGGGTTTGGGGCAGTACGGCGTGCCACATGTGAGGCGTTGGCTTGACCCTTCTACGGCAGGACCGTTGGTACTGAGGCACGAAGTGAATGTTTTTAAACTTATTTCATGTGTTGAGCTGTATCGGGAAAACTTGGGTGTTTGACTGTTCGATCGGAAAGTTTAACATTTTCTGTTTATCTGGAATGGGATACAATAATTGGAATTCACAAGTAGTTATGAGATAACTGAATAGATGTTATAAACATAGCACTTTAGTCTCACTTGATCGGTTGCCACGGAATTTTGATGCGATCAAAAGTCCGTCGCAATCGCGTAGCGTATGCGGATACTCGCCGGATAAACTTAATAGACAGCTACACCCCAAAGCCCCGACCAAGTGACTGTAGGAGAACCCCGTCGCCGAAAGCATCCGTTCGGGTGCTCGCGGCAGCGGTGTTCCGCCTTGGTGCACTTTGTCGACGGCATCGGGGGTGCGGCTGCCTACTAAAGTTTGCGACAAGCATTCGATCAGAATGTCGGGAATCTTGTTGAATTGCCTGATTAGACATTGAAAAGAGTTTTCGATGATGAGACTAAAATGCGGGGTTTATAATTGTTAGGCATGTGATGTCTAAGGAATTCATTTGATTAGGCATGCGATGTCTAAGGAGGTTGCGGATTCCAACTGTTGTAGTTTTACACTTTCTTTTCTGTGACCGTAAGTGTAATATGTGATATCGCCGGTTTCGTTGCTATATGTCAACGACAATTGGGATGCGCATATTTACTTACGTTGATGACATGTGATGTTATGTGTTGCTGGATATGTTATATTGGATCGTCGTGTTTGAATAGCCGGGGGTTTTATGTGAGATGAGTGTTTTTCTTTTTCATTTATGTAAAAACTTGTATGTAATATTCTTTTATTGGGGCACTTCCAGGTTGCGGAAGTTGTCACCGTTTGTATATTATTTACTTTTCCTCACTAGGATAGACTCAAGAAGGAGGGCACAAGTAACCGGGTTCTGGAGTCCAGTGGGAGACCAACTCGAGGAGTCAAGTCCGGGTCTCCTAACTCTAGAATTGGTAGGGTTGCTTGCCGCTCTCGTAGGGGTCTAGGGGTATGGGTTTGGCTATTCATCGCGACCGTGGAATCCGTGTTTTATACTGGCTCGTATTGAAAACACGGACGTCCTAGTATATCCAATACTTCATATATGTTTCTTCTGCTGCGATATCTGTGATGTGATCATTTGATGTTCTGTGATAGATACAGTATACAGTATATATGATATATTATATAGACGTTACTTATGTTTTGCACCCGCACTAGCCCTACCCTGCTCTGTCGTTAGTTACCTAACCTAACGGTGCACGAGGGGACATCGAGGCGAATGCGGATGGCATAAGTGTACGTCGTATTTATTTGTGATGTTTAGGTACAAAAATGATGGGACTTCATTAATGTTATTAATGAAATAAAAGAAACCTAAAGATGTTGTAGAATCGAATTTCAAAATA
The DNA here is from genome assembly GCA_030015575.1 of Agapanthus africanus. Classification (NCBI taxonomy): domain Eukaryota; kingdom Viridiplantae; phylum Streptophyta; class Magnoliopsida; order Asparagales; family Amaryllidaceae; genus Agapanthus; species Agapanthus africanus. The sequence goes on from JASDDO010000022.1 coordinate 571,411,953, forward strand.
AAACAGTAGCTACAGTTCTTGCTTTGCATCGCGGTGTTCCTAGCAGAACATCCTGCACCTTATTCGATAAGGAAAGGACCGAGATCCCTTCACCGGGAGTGACTCCTTTAGCAATAACTGGCAGATGCTACAACCCTCGGTTTGTCTTTTGATTGCTTTTATAGTTTCTTCTTTGCACAGTGATATATATGATATATCCCGCACCTCATTCGACGAGGAAAGGACCGACGATCCCTTCACCGGGAGTGACTCCTTTAGCAAATCTAGAAAAGCCTCAAAAACACTCCATTTCAAAATTCATTCGATCCTACAACGATATCAAGTTCATTACGCAATAGGTTTTCAGAAAAACCTGTCGTAGCCCTCCGCCATTTCAGATAAGTAGTAGTTAGTATTCGTGCTGCGTTTGTTGGCCTTTGTCAAGGCGCAGTGTGCGGTAGCTGACTGGTGCTTATCTGCTTATGCATATGATGCAGATTGGGTTAGGGTAGTCGTGCGACCTTGTTGGCCTTTGTCAAGGGTCGTGCGGGTGGGTTTAATTCAATCAGGAAATGACGGGTTGAACTTGACTAGCATCCTATGGTTTGTTGGCCTTTGTCAAGGTCATATGAGGTTAGGGGCAAAATTATCGGGAATTTCAAGTGTTGAAATTTGCAATGATATTGCATACCTTCTATGAGATAGTTGGATCCCGATACCCGCTGCGAGTAATTGTTACTCCTGGGAGAGTTTTACACATTACAATTAGCCGATCAAGTAGGTGTCTAGAAAGGTGTCAACGGGGTTACGCCTCTGGGAAAACGAGGTTTATATTAATTAGGTCCGTGCGAAAGCACGGGGCACCTCCCTCAAAGTACCGACACTGGCCTGGCTGAAAGATTGGCGAACTTATAGCGTGTAATTAATCCCGGCTAGTCTTTCCTTTTAGGATTTGAAGGAAGATTTGATAAAAAGCAGTGGGAGCCATCCTGATTAGATAAAATAATAACCAATCTGATCTTGCTAGAGCGCACGCAGAGTGTTTTCTTCTCTCTCTCTCTAGGTAGCGACCATATCACGCCTTAATCAAGATAATTAAACGGATATATTGACCGAACCCGCTTGTTATACTGAGTTGGGGAACGTTGGTCCCGCTCCAACTTATAAATGTTATAAGACAGAGCAGGAAATTGGGGAATACCAGATTTCCCGTGCCGCCCAAACGAGGAAAGTGCATATGATGCATCATCTTCGGGTGTGTTCGTTACACAGAACTGTTTCTCAATATCCTCTACGTCCTGGGTATTTGATACCAGATCAGGATCTCAGATATGTAATCTGTTACATAGGGCTACAGATAGGTAGAGAACTGAGAACGAGTGATAAGTTTCATGAGGCAGAAAACGGAGCAAGTGTTGCAGCCAAGTCTGTTGGTCACTGTCACCCTGTATTATCAAATACATTGATTCTGAACGAATGTTCTTAGATACCGAACCTGATATACAAAATCATATCAGTCTCTTTATTAGTAAAGAAATGATAAAATTTTGTATTGTTGGATAATGTTTTGAATATTTTCTATATCAAAAGTTGATTGGTTCAGGCACGTTATCTAAAAGCATTAATGTTCTAAATCAAACTACAGTTTTTAGTATACGGAACACACACAAGAGGAAGAGTTCAGAAATGAACGAATCCTTCTTGAGGTATTGTAGACTAGGTCATATCAATGCGACCCGACTAGCTAAGTTACATATAGATGCATATATAAATTAGTTTGAATTTACATCTTGTGAAACTTGCCGGTCATGTCACAAAGATAAGATGACCACAGCTCTGTTTATTGGAAACAGAGAAAGAGTTAGTGAACTCTTGGGATTGATACATGTTGATGTATGTAAGGTCCCCTGTCTACAAATGCCAAGACCGGTTCTTTGTACTTCATTAAATTCTCTGATGATCTTTCGAGATTCAGACCTCTGTTCCTGTTGAAACACAGGTCCGAACCTTTTGAGATATTCACAGAATATGATTTAGAAGTAGAGAACCAAAATCCGGGTAAAAGTATTATGTCCTTTGATGTGATCAAGTAGGAGAATACTTGAGCACGGAACTCCTGGACTATTTTAAGAAGAATGAGATTCTCTCTCAGTATTACTCCTCTGAATACACCACAGCACAACAGTGTATCAGGGCGGAGCAATAACACCCTATATGATATGGTGTGCTCTATAATGAATATTACTGAGTTACCTATTTCCTTTTGGGAATAATGCACTTGAGAAGTTGCATACCTATTGAATAGGGTTCGAATCAAATCTGTGCCTACCATTCCATATAAGATATGGTATGGGAAGAACCCATCTCTTAAGATAGTTAAGATTTGGGGTTGTCCGGCCTATGTCTAAAACCAAAATCCGGACAAGATCGAGGCAAGGTCTGTTATGTAGAACTGGAAATGTTCCAGCTATACAATATGCAGCTGATGATCTGGTAGAACCGAAGGATTCAATAGTAACCAACGAACCTCAGCCTCTCCGCCGATGTAGTAGGGTTCCTCACCCACCTGAGAGATACTCCGGTTTCTCTATGACAGTGGGAGCGAGGATTGCATCATAGGATGATGACCCAACTATTTTTGACCTGGCCATCAGGAGTGAGACTCTGTAAGAATGGCTGGATGTTTAGCGATCTGAGATGGAATCCTTATACACCAACAAAGTATGGACTTTGTGTTGCGCCACGGCAGCGCCCCGGCCGTCTATCTGAGGCCAAAATGCGGAATCAAAAATTTTCCTTACTTGGAAACTGGCGCTACCGCGGACAATGAAAACCCGGATCGTAACCATTAACCTAATGCTAGCAAACAAGAGATGGGAAGAGAAGTATACCAAGTGATCCGAGTCCTCCGGTCTTCTCTTCATCGTCCCAATCTCCCGCGGAATGTCTTGTCTCCACATCGTCGCCTCCTCGCCGGAAGGGCACCACATCGCCTGCGTCTTTTACGGGCTCCCGCCTCAATACCGAGGCAACTCGAGCATGAAGCCGGCAAGTCGACATGCCCAAGAAATGCTGTAGAATGTAGTGTAGAAACTTTATCTCTTGGAGTTTATGTAGTTGCCTTTTAAGATGATGGAGGAATCAAGATTAGAAAAATGGTGCTTGCATTTTTCTAGCATGAAAATGAAATCAAGAATGAAAACTCTCAAGAATGAAAACCTCTTCTTCTCTTTTCTCTCAAGTGAGTTCTATCATCTCCAAAATGAGAATGGTGGAGGAGGGAATACAAAACCACAACCATAGAAGGAAGGTAACGGTAGTAAAAGCAAGTGGTGACCATAGCCAAACATTATCATCACAATCTCACATCAAAACCAAATCAATCCTAATCACCTTTTACAAGAAATGATGATAGAAAAGAAAGGAATAAAAAAGATGCTATCATAATTAATACATATGCAAGAAAACCCTCCACAACATGTTATTTGCAAACTTGCAAATAACACCCTCCATCGGAAAAGTCCGGCCGGGAAAGAACAAAGGAAAACCGGCCGGAACGGAATGCAAACTGGCAACTCCAGAAAACTGGTCCCGTAATAAATTACAGGAAAACCCCAATACTGTGCATACACACCCGCATCTGTATTCTGACCGGATACAAATGCAATGAGACAAAATCTATACTGTACTAAACTAGGACCGGCTTAAGCCCAAGCCGGCTAGTAATATATGTTCGATCCTGATCCGTGCAATACCGCACGTATCAGATCGAACCCTGCCATATAACTATACGGCCACTAGTACAAAACTGTCCGATCCTGATCCGTGCAATACCGCACGTATCTGATCGGACCCTGCCATATCTCCATACGGCCTCTACAGCGTTTCGCCCGAAAGCTTGAGTAACTGTAAGTGTGGTGGACTCTAAAGACTCGTTAATACTATGGCTGTGGATTTAACCACTAGCACGTCAGAGGTATAAGCCAATACGTGACGGGCCACCAGCTATTGACCAAAAGGGACGTCGATGAGCGAACTCATCCTGACACCCTACTGAGCCTGTCAGTGACAATATCCGTACAGTCCGGTCCGTTCGTCTATGAGCATCGCATGTCGGGCCTAGGGGGTTGGAAAAAGTCAGACCCCCAAAAGCGGTACAAGTCGTGTCGGAGTGTAGCCCAGAACGCCCTGAGATACTACTGGAATACCTACCAGTAAATCTCTTGCCTCGGCCGAGGGCTTTGCGTAATGGCTCTCCTAGACACAGCGCGACCTCACCCCCAATACCGGGAGAGACGAACCCTTGAAGATCCGCTCACTGCCTCCATGTGGCTCGGGACTGTACCCAACTAAAACCTGTTTGCACGACTCCTTTGAGCCGTGGTAGGGTAGTAATCAAAGCACAGTGGGAACTCACACTTGACAAATGACGATCCTCAGGTCGATGAACTAACCTGTACACATGTCACCAGGGAACTGCTATCTGACATCAGGTATAAGACCAACTAGCATGTTCCCGGCGAGTCCTGTCCGGTGTACTCATAACCCAATGAGCACCTGTATACATCTTAGGTGAACCAACTGACACCAGTGGCTTGTGAGACCGGCCACCACCCCTCGTCGGGGTCTCGACTGTATACACTATTCTACTCTGGAGAATCGATGCCCTGTCTCGAAACTCCCACGACTAGGGACCTTTTAAACATGTGCTTACAGACCACCAGCTCTCACGTATATGATCGCCATCATACTGCCGGCAGTCAAGCAAGAATCCTAGGGGCTCTATCAGCGTGTAATAGTGATCTGTAAGGTCACCTGAAGCAGTACACGATGATAAAGGTAAACCAGATAGCATACTATCATCTCGAGTAAGACTGTCCTACCGGGATAGGTCCTCCCTCAATCATTGCAATCACGTGCCTGTGTTCCAATAATTGACTCTGAGGGCACTATCTCCAACAATCTCCCACTTGCACTCAAAGCTAATTATTGCGATGCCGCATACTCACAGCCCGTGTGATACCGAACACCCAATTCCTCAACTAGTCAGTCTCACAAAGCTCGTTTGCGAAACTATTGCGTTCGAGGAATAGCCTCAGTGAGTGGATCCGCTGTGATGTTTCTTTCTATGTCTCTCTATATCTCAAGTTCGCGGAGAAAGCCATCTCCCGAAATGAGCAATACCTGTCTTAGAATGTCTGGATGTCTGATGGGACCTGGCTCATAAATGAACTCCAAATCCAAACTTCTTAGACTGTATCGATAACTGAACTTAATCAGTACCCAGCGCCATGCCTCCCTCAGTATTGCCTTGGACCACCTGTCCAAAAAGCTGCCCCTCGTCAGAAGGAGAAACTATAACTCTGACAGCCACTCTACCATCCATGTCACCTTGGAAGCCTGGAGTGATAACCGTCTCTTAAAAGAGGCTGTCGTTATCACATCCCTAGAACACGCACTTATGTCCTAAAACTGCTTCCGATTGTTTCTCCAGGATTGGATTAATATCAACTTATTGCATCTACTGCAAGAACAACATCTGGTGTGGTACTTGACATCTCATGATTGACTCAATTGCCTAAGCAAGTGATCTGTCAATCATGCGTATCCCTCTCCCCTTTAGTCTGTAAGACACCTTTAGAGAGGGTGACTCCATTACCTGCAGGTGTACTACCGTGCCAGGAGTCGTCCATTTTAAATACTCATAGAATGCTGTCAAGGTACCCAGATTGGGAAACTACCTAAATCTAGATCTAATACCATAGATCTAGTAACCAGAATGTCTGATATAATGTCCAAGTCCCATGTGGAGAAACCACTGTGTGACGACCAAAGTATAACCGATAGTAGTATAGGAATATCACTTCCTACTCTGTGTATGTCATCCAAAACCAGGACATCACACCCTACTACCTTCTTAACAGATCCATCCCCTATTCAGATGATGTCAAACCTATGACTGTCACGTTAGAAATGGATGATCTATCTCCGCTACTTCTGCTTTAGTCTTTAAGTAGACATAAGCTACCTGTCCACCAATGCTTCCGCTGCTCCCACTGACTACGACAACCCTCTGGCAGAGTCATATACACGTACACTTCTGAAGCAAGTTCAGAACGACGCTATACTCATCCTCCTGCCGGGTTTCGCAGCCTGGAACAATAGCAATGGCAAGTGTGGGTAAACAAGAACTTCCCTGTCACCATCCTTGAGGCTACCGGAGTACCTCTCGGGTGCCTGAAGTTACCCACCTTATCTGCGGAGTGGCCAATGGAATGTCAAGCCAGATTGAATCTTTAGGTTCCTTATCAAATCTTCAGTAATCGTTTGCGGTTCTGGAATCACTTCCAGTTCTACCATACTCCCACTACTGTTTTTGAAAAAATCCATTTTTAATAAAACTGTTTCGAGTCTAGAACAATATTTCTATTGATCTGCCGGATGGTAGAATGTCAACCCTCGTCATAGCCTGGGTCAACCCACAAACGGCCATTACAGAAACGTGCCTTGAGTTGTCCAGTGTCTGGTTTTAAGCATAAGCCGGACAACTCCCCGTACCTTAACATCGTTAAGATATGAACTGTTCTATATCCAATATAGAAACAGAGGCACTGATTTAATTGAACCAGATTCAAATCATGCAACTGTCACCAGTGCATGTCAACTAAATAGAAGGAGGCCGACCAGCGTTACTCAACTTAGGAATGCTTCCAATTATGAGTAACCTGAAAGAGAAGCAATTTCTCTTTATCATTACTATCAACTGAATACCATACACAAGTATCTACATCTTCGATCACTTTGAAGAATCCCGATACTTGCTACACCTGGTTCTCTACTCTATTCAAATACCTATAACTCCTCAAAACTTGGACTCTGTGTTTCTACGAAACACATGTCTAAGAACTAGAGAAGTTAAAAGTAAACAGAATATAGTATGAGGACCAACCCCTCTGTCCTAATGGACACTGGACAACATACAATACTCTGTATAAGTCCGCTGAGTCTAACAACTCTTTCACTGTGTGTCGTAGGTTGAAAACTGTACTTATGGTTAAGAAGAATTACACCGCTGTTTAATGCTCCTTACCTAACCATCCACTGATATAGGTAAATGTCATCGACATAATATCAAAAGGTATATCTCACTCTATGAAAATAGACGTACAGATATATCAATTTTAAATTGGTGCACAACAGCGGATATTCAAAACCAAATATTTGCCGACCGGCAAACAGCCCAGATGATCTCCTCAAATATCACCGATTACAACGAATCCCGATATAATGAGGATGATTACTCTATTCCCAATAACTTACTCCCACTCATCATCTGTAAAACCATACAGATGTGAGAATCAAACCTGGTAAATACATACCCTGGAGCAAGTGTCCAATCGGGAAATCAGTTTTCTTTTAACAGTACACAGCTGAACTGAAACATTGAAACGTTTCGATAGGGTATCCTGGTATTCCTAGTAATGCCTCTACCATTTTCCAGATTCACAACTATAACCGTATAATTCTTTGCCACCTCTCCAAATCCCTTTATATGTCTTTAGTCATTACCTTCTGCACACCCCTTAGGCCAAATGGTTTTCTTCCTTCCCTACCGTTCGGCACCAGCCTATGGTTTGGAAGAAGACTATCCAATAAGCATAATGGGTGTACTGTCCTAATCCTAGGAGCACTCGCAAAGCGAGAGAAGGAGAAGATAAAAGACAACCAAATAAACTGTATTCCTATTTCTCCTGGACCAGAATCCATCCCCGAACTGGAACAAGTTCCTTTCGAGTTCGTATATAACCATACGATGGAGTATCCAATAAACTGTGGATCTTCGTAGTGATACGGAGTGTCCTGGAGAAATACAAAGGTGATTTAGGATTGGCGAAGAAATACTTGGTTTGATCGTGAATAGCAGTCACATTTTACTTTGCCCTCTTACTAATCCCTTGCTTTGTCTTAACTTAATACCTTCTGCACACCATCGTTATGCTAATTGGTTTTCTTCATTCCCTACCGGTCGGCACCAGCCTAAGGTTTGGAAGAAGACTATCCAATTTGCGTAATAGGTGTACTATCTCCTAAACCAAGGAGTACTCGCAATGAGAGAAGGTGAAAAGAAAAGACAACTGAATAATCCTATTCGTTTTCTCCAGAACCAGAAACCATCCTCGAAGTCCTTCGAGTTCGTATATAACCATACGATGGTTTTGTCCAATGGAAGTGGACGTTCGTAGTAATACGGGGTGTCCTGGAGAAAAGGGTAAAAGTAGGAGTGGCAATGAGGTTTGCAACTCTGACAATCCAAAAGCCAGTGTTAAGAAGGTTCGGTCAACTTGGTCACTGAGTCATAGTCCAGGGTCGGGTCAATGGTCGCTGCCAAAGAGAGAGAGAAAAGAAACACTCAGCGTGCACTCTAACCTAGATCAGAATGGTTATCACTTTGTCTAATCAAGAAACCTCCCACTGTACCTCAAATTCTCCTCCAAACCTTAAAGAAGAATTAGTCGGGGTCACCCGAGGAGTAAACTAACTCATCAGTGGGAATCGGTATCCAACTATCATCGCATGATAACTTGACGGAATCCACTCAAGTCACCACACTCCTGAAGGTATGCGCATGCCTGGCAAGTTTCAGTTCTTTTGAAACTCCCGATGTGTGTTTTTACCCCTAGGACCCAAGTGACCTTGACAATGCCAACAAATCAAAGAGTCCTAGTCAAGTTCTACCCGTCATTATCTTGATTGCGTTAAACCCACCCGTACGAGTCCTTGACAATGCCAACAAGACCGTACGACTGTCCTAACCAATCCACTTATCCATGTGACAGAGAAGCATTACATAGCTACCGAACACTACGCCACGGCAATGCACGACAAACGCAGCACGAATACTAAGTAATACTAATCTGAAATGACGGAGGGCTACGACTGGTTTTTGGCGAAAAACCTTTAACGTAATGAACTTGATATCGTTGAAGGAACTGGATAACTTTTTAGAAAATATAGTGACGAAAACCTTTACTAAAGAGGTCACTCCAGGTGAAGGGATCTCGGCTCTTTCCCCGTAGAATGAGGTGCAGGATATTCCAACTGAATACCACGATGCAAAGCAAAAAGTAATCGGCTATAGTGAAGTTAATGCCCTGACGCAAACTTCTGTTCAAGGGGTCACTCCCGGTGAAGGGATCTCGGCCCTTGCCTCGTCGACTGAGGAGAAGGATATTCCAAATGAATACCACGATGCAAAACAAAAGTGAACTTCCTTGCAATAACAGCTTTTTGAAAAAGTGTTCCAACAACATCAGAATAGGTTTGTTTATCTTGCATTGATCCGAATCAACGCAGTCCCACCAATTGATCACACCACAAAGAACGAAAATATACTGATGTACGTATATGCCATCCGCATTCGCCACTGGGTCCCGTCATTACCCGTTAGGTTAGCTAACTAACGACAGAGCGGGGACTGGACTAGCGCGGATGTAAAACATATACAACATCTACTAATATATATACCAATATATTATTTTCGCTCAAGGCGTGATAAAATGCAACATCACAGAAATATACAGCATCACAGAACAATACAGATATCTGGAAGCCCCGGGTTTCACAGAGCCGCTGCTGAAACCCGACGTTCCCCTGGTCGTGTGGATAGCCTGTGCAATGAAATCCTAGACCCCTACGGGCGCGGCAAGTCACCCGCCAAAACCTGAAGCGAGGCAGCCCCCTTCAGCACCGTGAATGGACCACCCAGCACTTCATGGAATCCGGTAACTTGGGCACCCCTCCCGGGTCAACCTGTACCCCATACAAGTGCGGCAAATAGCCCGCCAATCCTAGAGTGAAGCCCCCTCCGTCTCAATGCCATGAGATGCGGGCCCGTTGCCCTCTAGAACCCGGCTATCCGTGCACCCCTCCGCGGGGTAATCCTAGTACAGAAAGTAAAATATACATACAACGGGTACTTCGACCGCAACCAGGTCGTGCCCCAAAAGAATAATACAAACAGGCAGTGACGGCTGTCCACATGTCGGACGCTCGCCCCGCAAAATCAAATGTACATATAAAACAAAACTGTACTAGCATTGCATCCAGGCTATCCCCACGACCGATCCGCAACATCACAGCATAAACACAGAACATCAACGTGAAAATCACGTTCGCAAATCTGTCTAACCGGGCTATAGCAGTTAGACAGGATTTACCGATCAAGTGACATTCACGGTCGCAGATATAATGTAAATACTGTGAAATAACATGTTTAAAATTTTCGATCGACTGAATTTTCCGAAGTGGGTCCCAAGCACAACTGTAGCACTCAAAAACATCTCGGCCCAAAAAGAATATACCAGAAACCTTATTTTCATGTCAGTAAACCACTGTAGAAATTTGTTACGGTTTGGCCACAAAACGGCGGCGGTTCCGCGGCCAAAACGTCGTTTGGGCCGCTAAACCGCCGCGCTACAGTAACATCAGCGTACCAAAATTTCACAGAATTCATAAAAAACCCTGCACGTAATTTTCCAATGTACCAAATAATTTTTAGAGCAAGGAAAAAATCGACAGAAAGTGCGACATGGAAATGTGGTTTTTGGAAAATCCGATCGATCGAACTTGTAAACACGTTAGAGCAAGCTAGACAAGGTTAATGGCGTGGCTCTGATACCATGTTGCTCCACGGCAGCGCCCCGGCCGTCTATCCGAGGCCAAAATGCGGAATCAAAAATTTTCCTTACTTGGAAACTGGCGCTACCGCGGACAATGAAAACCCGGATCGTAACCATTAACCTAATGCTAGCAAACAAGAGATGGGAAGAGAAGTATACCAAGTGATCCGAGTCCTCCGGTCTTCTCTTCATCGTCCCAATCTCCCGCGGAATGTCTTGTCTCCACATCGTCGCCTCCTCGCCGGAAGGGCACCACATCGCCTGCGTCTTTTACGGGCTCCCGCCTCAATACCGAGGCAACTCGAGCATGAAGCCGGCAAGTCGACATGCCCAAGAAATGCTGTAGAATGTAGTGTAGAAACTTTATCTCTTGGAGTTTATGTAGTTGCCTTTGAAGATGATGGAGGAATCAAGATTAGAAAAATGGTGCTTGCATTTTTCTAGCATGAAAATGAGATCAAGAATGAAAACTCTCAAGAATGAAAACCTCTTCTTCTCTTTTCTCTCAAGTGAGTTCTATCATCTCCAAAATGAGAATGGTGGAGGAGGGAATACAAAACCACAACCATAGAAGGAAGTTAATGGTAGTAAAAGCAAGTGGTGACCATAGCCAAACATTATCATCACAATCTCACATCAAAACCAAATCAATCCTAATCACCTTTTACAAGAAATGATGATAGAAAAGAAAGGAATAAAAAAGATGCTATCATAATTAAAACATATGCAAGAAAACCCTCCACAACATGTTATTTGCAAACTTGCAAATAACACCCTCCATCGGAAAAGTCCGGCCGGGAAAGAACAAAGGAAAACCGGCCGGAACGGAATGCAAACTGGCAACTCCAGAAAACTGGTCCCGTAATAAATTACAGGAAAACCCCAATACTGTGCATACACACCCGCATCTGTATTCTGACCGGATACAAATGCAATGAGACAAAATCTATACTGTACTAAACTAGGACCGGCTTAAGCCAAAGCCGGCTAGTAATATCCGTTCGATCCTGATCCGTGCAATACCGCACGTATCAGATCGAACCCTGCCATATAACTATACGGCCACTAGTACAAAACTGTCCGATCCTGATCCGTGCAATACCGCACGTATCTGATCGGACCCTGCCATATCTCCATACGGCCTCTACAGCGTTTCGCCCGAAAGCTTGAGTAACTGTAAGTGTGGTGGACTCTAAAGACTCGTCAATACTATGGCTGTGGATTTAACCACTAGCACGTCAGAGGTATAAGCCAATACGTGACGGGCCACCAGCTATTGACCAAAAGGGACGTCGATGAGCGAACTCATCCTGACACCCTACTGAGCCTGTCAGTGACAATATCCGTACAGTCCGGTCCGTTCGTCTATGAGCATCGCATGTCGGGCCTAGGGGGTTGGAAAAAGTCAGACCCCCAAAAGCGGTACAAGTCGTGTCGGAGTGTAGCCCAGAATGCCCTGAGATACTACTGGAATACCTACCAGTAAATCTCCTGCCTCGGCCGAGGGCTTTGCGTAATGGATCTCCTAGACACAGCGCGACCTCATCCCCAATACCGGGAGAGACGAATCCCTGAAGATCCGCTCACTGCCTCCATGTGGCTCGGGACTGTACCCAACTAAAACCTGTTTGCACGACTCCTTTGAGCCGTGGTAGGGTAGTAATCAAAGCACAGTGGGAACTCACACTTGACAAATGACGATCCTCAGGTCGATGAACTAACCTGTACATATGTCACCAGGGAACTGCTATCTGACATCAGGTATAAGACCAACTACCATGTTCCCGGCGAGTCCTGTCCGGTGTACTCATAACCCAATGAGCACCTGTATACATCTTAGGTGAACCAACTGACACCAGTGGCTTGTGAGACCGGCCACCACCCCTCGTCGGGGTCTCGACTGTATACACTATTCTACTCTGGAGAATCGATGCCCTGTCTCGAAACTCCCACGACTAGGGACCTTTTAAACATGTGCTTACAGACCACCAGCTCTCACGTATATGATCGCCATCATACTGCCGGCAGTCAAGCAAGAATCCTAGGGGCTCTATCAGCGTGTAATAGTGATCTGTAAGGTCACCTGAAGCAGTACACGATGATAAAGGTAAACCAGATAGCATACTATCATCTCGAGTAAGACTGTCTTACCGGGATAGGTCCTCCGTCAATCATTGCAATCACGTGCCTGTGATCCAATAATTGACTCTGAGGGCACTATCTCCAACACTTTGGTTGCTATATCTGAAGTGTTAAATCCCCATCAGGAGCAAGTATATCTTGAGAAGATTACTTGGTGTACATGGAAAAGTTGAGACTTTCAAAGCTATGCTTAAGTCCATCCAGATCCTACTTGCCACGGCTACATACCATGACTACGATATCTGGTGGTTGGGTGTCATGACTACTTTTCTAAATGATGTTTTACAAGAGAGCGTCTATAAGTACACAGCCAGAGGGCTTCGTAGAAAGTGGGAGCAGCGGAAACGTGTGCAACATGTTTTATGTGATAAAGCAGGCATCGCGGAGTTGGAACATCTGTTTTGATATGGTAGTCAAAGAGTTTGACTTCATCAAAATGGTAGATGAACCATGTATATACAAAAAGGTAGTAGGGAGTATGGTCGTGATCCTCGTAGAGTACGTGGATAACATACTCTTGATAGGGAAGGAGTTTCCTATGCTACGCTCGGTCAATCTCCGCTTATCACAATGATTCTCCATATAAGATCAAAGTGATACCTCCTAAATCCTATGTTTTGGATCTATGAGATAGTTCTAATTGGATGTTAGGATACTCACTAGTTGTAGTGAGATGGTATCAATCGATCCTTGGGAGAATCACTGGAAAGGTTCCAGGGTGATAAGGACGACTGAATGTCAGTCGCAGGCATTGCCTTTACCCTCAGTGGAGGGACGGTATGTTGGAAGAGTTCCAAGCTAGATACCGTGACATACTAGACAATTAAAGGCAAGATACATCGTTACCAAAGACGCTACCAAAGAGGAAGTCTGGGTGTATATTTGTTCATGAGATGAACTTCGTTCCTCCCATTGTGTGACAATGGAGTTGTGGCTTTTCCCAAGGAACGTCCGTCCCATCAGTGATCCAGACATATTCTAAGGCAGTATCACCGGATCATCGAGATGGTTGATCTCCAGACGGATCGAGGTTAGGAGAGCAGACTCAGAGGACAACACGACGGATCCACTCACAAAGGCCTTTTCCCAGAGAGAGATTTTTATGGGATGGTTGAGTATGAAATACTACAACCACTGCTACAGATGGCCCTAGTGCAAGTGGGAGATTGTTAGTTATATGTATGCCCTAGAGGCCATTACTATACATAGGATGTATATTGTAGTGGATGCTTGGACATATATAAGGAGGACTTTCTTGCTCGACATGATAGTATTGTAACATTTTCAAAAATATAAAATATTAATTTTGGGAATTTTCATAATTTAATATTATTTTATTGATTATTTTAATATTTAATGCAAATAAATAGGAAAAATGTTAGAAAAATTATGAAAAATTATGGAAAATTCTAAAATAGGATAAGTTAGTGAATTATGACATTTTTAAGTTTTTGTGATTAGTTTGACACTAATTTAGTGCTAATCGCGATTAAAATCGCTAATCGGGTTTTTTGGCAATTTTGTGCAAAACTTGCACATATCACATTTTCTACACTTGTACACTTTTCTTGCCATGGTTTTTTCATTTGGGATCACTATTCTTGTGAGAAGGTTTAGGGATTAAAAGAAAAGGGAAAAAGAAAAAGAAAGTGTAATGATGAGGGTAGGTGAGAGAGAGAGGTGGACCTTTGACTTATAACCCTTAGCCATTCTTTTTCCTTTTCATTTCTCTCTCCCTCCTCCATACTTGCTGCTGCTGCCCCTTCTCCATCTCCCTCCCCTCTTCAACTCCCCACTTCATCTCAAATATCACCCCAAAACCCCAATCTCCTTTCATTAAAGATGTGCAAAATCCCTAGATCTACACATGGAGCTAAAGAAGCATGGATTTGGCCACTAGAGGGCAACTCAAGAATTTTCTTGAGTTGCTAATGAAGGTAATTTCTGAACCATTTTCTTAATTATAGCCTTTCCTATAAACCCATGTTAAGATTTAATCGATAATGTGTGATATTATGGATTTGATGAAAACCTAGTTAGGGTTTGAGAGGAACTTGGGTTGTATTGTGAAATTGAGTTCAATTAAGGATACACAAACACCCTAGTGTATGAATTGGAGCCCAAAACCTGAAGTTAGAACCAGAATGCGGATTTTAGAAACCTATATCGGGGGAAAAACCTGGAATCTGCCACTGTTATTGGAATCTGCTAACACCCCGAGAACCCTAAAATAATATTGAGTGGAAATTGAGATGTGCAGGCAACATAGAGGCAACACCCAAAACCCTAGCTCCCCACTCCACCTTCTGGCCGCCAAAACCTCCATTCTGGCCTCAAATTGCGGCCAGACCAGTGAGGAATCTCCTCGTTTTCTGTGCACAGCCCCAATTCCTCAATTCTTGGCCCTAGGTACTTCTAGTTTTGACAGATTCTTTCTAGGGTGAAATCTGGGACATATATCCTAAGTTGCTATTTTGGATTCGTGTTTCCGTATTTCCGTATTTTCATTTCTGAAACGGTGGAACGTGTTTTGCCTCGACTATTTGTCGTTTATACGACGGTATAGAGGAGTTATTGATGGTTTTGAAGGCGTGCCATAGGTTTTCACCTATAGGCCCCTTATCGTATCGTTTTGGATTTTATGCGCCGTTTTAGATTGGATTTGGTTTTAATGCGCATATACGATATTTTGATGTGTAGGTACCCATGAAGACTTCGGGACGACAAGCATACGTGGTGACGTCCGCAATTGGTGATGCAAGGTGAGTAGATTATATCTACAGGGGGAAGTCGGGTGGATGGCGTATAGCACCCCCGCAGTCCGTAGATAGATTACTTTGTAGTTATTGTGATATAGGTGTATTGTGGATTGTGTAGGGTTGTAGTGACTAGTGTAGTCATAGTCGCGAACCCTAGGATAGAATTTCACCTATACACACACCCTTGCTTATCACTTGTACTTGCACTGTGATTGATGATATGTGATGACTTTGGAGATGAGTCGATGATGTGGGCTTGGTGCCCTGGGATCGGTGATTTGATACGATTCATATGTGGGATATGATTTGTGATTCTTGCGGGCTTGAGATATGTGTTTACCCCCGCATGTATACTTCTCTGATGGTATCGACTTGTACTAGATATAGAGTAGTACCCCCAGACTATATGATCTGATGATACTGATACCTGTTATGTGACGAGATAGTGAGTTGTTGACCCCTACCCAGCTATGGGGATGCCGTACGATGATGCACCGTACGAGCCGATATTGATGATAGATCCGCACTCATAACTCGAGGATATCTTACGATATGACATTGAGGCGGGATCACCGACTACATATCTTTATATATATACATTGACTCAGATTTAGGTGGTTTCTACACCTACCCCTCCTGATTGACCGGATACTTAGATGTAGTTTGCATAGTAGATGCTTCACTGTGGTGTTGACTACTAGATATCTGCATTTTCCTGCTCTTCGCATTGCTGGCATATGTTCATTATTATGCTATTATCATGCTGTTAGGACACCAGCGCCATTATCGATGATGCGTATGTTTCACGTACACTATTTGCCGGCTCACACACTTCATCATCGATAATTGCCATGCCACTACACTGTAGTACTGCTGCATTCATGATATGATTACTGCTTGGCATATTATACACATGTACCTGTACACAAACATAGATGATTCATACTCGATTGAGATTGAGGACTGCAAGATATTCCATGTTACATGATTTCTGATATGATTACCTCTCTTTACTTGTCGCATACATCATGGATTGATTTTATAGCACGTTGCATTGGATTTACTTCTCGATGTGGATTTTCATGTGATTTCTGGTTTTGAGGACCGTGGGATTATTTAATAAAAGATGCTCTTTATGAAAAACCCGGTACCTCGTGATATGATATTTGGTGCGTCCACCATGCGTTTTCTCGGTGCTGAGACGTGTGCTTGAAACCCGATTCGAGGAGGTGATGTACCGTTTGCGGGTTCGTGGTGGGCCCGGTATGGTTCCCCTCGGCGAGATGATCGATGGGTTATGCCGATTGAGCCTGGAGGCGGGCGAGTGCCTACCGGTGAATGTATTTGAGCTCGGCGGATATCCAGGGGATACCGCCTGGAGCTGAGAGATGGGCGTACTGCCGGGGGCCGACGGGCCGATACCGCAGACGGAGCCCAGAGATGGACATGGGTTGACTCGTACTGCCGGGGGCCGAGGGCCGATACCGCAGACGGAGCCCCATATGGATGAGGATTTACGTGTCGATGCTTGGCACGGGTTTCATGATGAGTTTTCCATGATTTTGGTTATATCCTCACATTGCATACATGATGCTCGCTGTCAGTGGGTGACAGGTGGACGGGTTCCACAGATATACAGATATGGATCATATACAGACTGGTTTTACACTTATCTTACACCAATATTAGTGGTATGGGACGCTAATATACGTGTATTGATATCTTTGATATTTCCTCATATCTACCTTATGCAGACATACCTTATACTGATGACATGTTATTACCTG
The DNA here is from genome assembly GCA_030015575.1 of Agapanthus africanus. Taxonomy (NCBI): domain Eukaryota; kingdom Viridiplantae; phylum Streptophyta; class Magnoliopsida; order Asparagales; family Amaryllidaceae; genus Agapanthus; species Agapanthus africanus. The sequence continues at coordinate 571,429,299 of JASDDO010000022.1, forward strand.
AGTACCTGGCACTACATACGTGATTAGATGTTACCTTGCCACCTTATCACACTCAGATGTACTCTTGTGGATTATATTACTGATCGTTGACTTAGGATTATGTCTTGCATTCGGTTTCTGCTTGTAGATGTTTCTATTCACGAGTTGGCAACTCACCCCCGTTGTGCCACAGTTATTGCAGGTTTTGCCGTACAGGTCCTATTGCGGCATTTCTGGCACACTACCTTCTTGCGGGTGATTTGCTTGGTAGGTGGATTCTTTCGTATCAGGAATCACCTTTGTATTTATTTATTTCATTGTATCTAGAAATTGTCCATCAACCAAAACTTGTATATTCTTTCAGACTCAGAGACAGTGTTGTATTATTCGACCTAGAGTCGCGCTTAGTAGTATTGCGGTTTTCTTGTTGCTTTGAGCTTTCTTTTGGTTTTGATCCTCGCCACTTGGCGTTGTATATTATCATATCATTGCGTGGTTGTGACCGTCGATTGACGAAGAGCTAGCTCCCGCTTGGGGATGCCTTTATCATTTTATATATTGTTATTCATGTTGTACCCCATTCGGGGCCAGTTTTATAAGAGAAACTCTGCCGAAATTTTTAGAACAGACTTATTGTTTTCAAAACATACCTTCGGCTTAGTTATATAAAAACCTTGATTTCAAACCTGTATTTCTTCACTTCTTTAAACCAGTTTTCTTTATTTATTCTTCAAAATGGTTTTAGATTTCTGGGCTTTTGGCTTACTTGGATCAGATGGAGTCCTATAGGCTTCATATGGTTCAAGTGCCAGTCACGTGCTCTTTCGGGTCGTGACAAAGTTGGTATCAGAGCGCTAGGTTGACCTTGGTTCGAGTCTAAGTTTGACTATGTGGAGCCTAGGGAGTTATTTATATACGGAACTTAGGCTTGACCTTACGGAACTTAGACTTGGTCGAGGGGGTGTAAACCCGAACTTTCGTCGTTTTAGGATGACCCTTGGTTTATGGATTAGGTGACTAAAGTAGAGTGACGTACCGTTGGTATGTTCCGCGGCATACTTACGACACGCCACTCCGCTTAAGGAACCTTAGGATGTACATACTTTTGAGATCAGTGATTCTCTTCATATCCTGGATTATACATCCATTTGAGACTCCCGATTCTATTAGTTTCATGATCATACCTTCATTGATGCCGTTCCTTCCTATGATCATGTATCCACTTTGGATCTGTTGTTTCCCTTCTTGCTGCTGATGTGCTCTCTTTGATACTCGATTGAGATTCCTGTCACCGTGTTTGAGCGCAGTTTGGGCTGCTGCTAGGGTTACGGCCGGTGTGAGCTCGTTTGGTACGAGGGCCGACCTTTGTGTTTTCTGATGACATGGGAACGTCTCGAGTTAGTATTGGTGATTGTGACCTCTGGTGGAGGCGAGTGCTTGGTCTTGCACCGGATGATCGGGCCATTGTTAGAGCTGCCAGTTGAGAGATGACTGTTGATGTACAGCATACCTCAGGGATTGTGATGTCGGCTACCGTGCAGACAGATGGACCAGCTGTTGCTGAGATTGACAGGATGTTGCTTTCGGAGTTTACGAGCTGAGATTGCCGGAGCTTTCAGGCAGATACGCGACAGATGGTAGCTAGTCTACCCGATTTGAGAGACGAAGGTGATTCGTCCGAGTTTGCGCCAGAGCGGGCCCAGTTGAGTTGAAGATTTCCAGTGTGGAGAGTCTTACTCAGATCTAGAGCAGGCTGATTCAGAGATGACCGCTTATGTATTGCCTTTCCTGGAGGATTGAGGCGTTGTTCGGCGTACAGGCATATGAGCCAGTTGTTGCTGCAAATGATGAGATATCGCCCAGATGATTGGAGCTACTGCAGCATGAGGATGTTCTTGGAGATATGATAGCGAGTCGCTAGTCACCAGGATGAATGACTAGGACGTGTGGTGAGTTCGCTTACCCCGATGCGAGGTCATCAGGTGGATTGATTCCAGCTAGAGACGACTTCACGTAGGTTCGTTGAGAGTCGATAGAGACGATCGAATGTCAGGAGCCTATTTTCCAAGTTTAAAGTATACGGAAAGACATGCAGGTGATTCTATGGACCCTCTAGAAGAATGAAACCCTCACTCGACTTAATGACCGTGTGACAGCCTTTGAACCTTAGGGTTTACGGCGGTTCCGCGGCGCCATTAGTGAGGCTTGGGTTTGCCCTTCTACGGCTGGACCACCGACGCTGTGGCATGTACTCGATACTATTAAACTGTACCCGAGATGTGAGCTCTTGGGGGATTATGAGGATCTGACGAGTCGATCGGATGGTTCGACATCTTTCGGATATCGTGATGGGACACTGCTTGGGAGACTCCAGATGCGAGCGTAGCCGTCGGAGCGCAGTTCGTGTAGCCACGATGAGACGAGTCCGAATCAGTCGACATTTGAGCAAAATGAAGAAAAGAGTTCGTACGAGATTTTGACGAGATGACGTCCCACTCCGCTGATATTAAAGATGTGATACACACCCCGAGGCGTGGTATATGGATATATCTTCCAGAAAGAAGCGCAATAAGTACGCAGCCGTTCCGGAATGAGCTTTAGCTTCAGCATTGGATGACGACTTCCGGGCATTTCGGCAGGAATGAGATTTGAGAAAGGGACCTCGACAGGACTTTTCTGGAGTACGATACGAGAAGACCTAAACCAGGAGTAGTCGTTTTGCGCACACCCAGCAGGCCAGAGTTCGGCTTTGTCAACGAAGTAGTTGACCAAGTCGGATAAAGGAACTTATCCAGAGGCGTTGCGAATTGATCAAGGACGGACGAGTGATGAGTATTCCTCCGATGGTCGGGACGTGTTCCCGAGGACCAGTTCGGCCTGACATCTGCTACAGAGTGATGAAGCTACAGAATACGCGATTTCGAGTCCGTGTGAGAGACTTCAGATTGACCGTGGCCGAGAACAGTGCAGTGCATAGTAGCTTGGCATGACGTCATAGTGGACGATGATAGAGACAGTTGGAACAAGAGGTTCGTGTGAGACACTGATGATCTGTCATTGCTTCCCGTCGAGACTAGAGACCTGATTTGCTTACAGAGACGTTGGGTTGCACCCAGGATCAGATGTGTGACGTGCTTTCAGAGAGCCAGAGGCCGACGCCAGTGATTTGCTGCCTTACGAGTGGTCGTGAGGATTGACCGAGAGGTGACCAGAGAAGTGCCAGAACGGAATCGTCCCCGTTAGCACATCTGACAGGGCCGATGAGCCGGTTGACTGTGAGATTGGTAACCCACAGAGAAGATAAGGACCCAGAGAGTCAGAGGACGCCAGATCGTGAGCGAGAGGCAGGTAGATATCCTGCGCTGCTAGCAGTGGGTTGCACCGACTCCTTCTCGACCTCGAAGGAGGAACTACCGACGACGGTATTTATGAATTATGATTTTGTGATTCGATTACCACGTATCCGTCATTTTGGATTTCGGTATTTTGGGCGTTCTGTTGCATGATTTAGTTTTGGTGACTGAGTTTCATGATATTGGTTTCATGCACCCACTGGACATTTATATATTTTACGCAGAGTTTTCATGCATTTTAGTGTTATGCTTTAATTCGTGCACGCTGATGCACACGGTTGTGAGATTCTCCTTTGCGGTACACCTGATTTTGGTTTGAGCCGCATTATATCGTTGATTTTGACCCGGATTTTGATGGTGGATTTTTGCACTCCGTGCTGGTGATATGCTTTACGCCTGTTCGGTGTTTGCTACTGGATTTCGTGATTCCGTGCATGTTGAGTGCGCAGGGTTTAGATTTTCATTCGTGCACGATGGATGCACTGGTTTGGATTTTCGCGCATGTTGGGCGCATGTTTTTAGATACGATTTTGGTGCACGCCAGATGCGCTAAATCGGGATTCTTCGTGCATGTCACATGCACCTGATTTATTTTGCTGTCAGGCACATACGTTACCCATGACAGATGTTTCGTGCACACCCGTTGCACCTAGATGTTGTTTTGTATACCTGTTTGACACATTTATGGATTTTTGATTCCCGTGCACACAAGACGCACAGGATTGGGTTATGTGCATTTTTGGGATTTATTCCTTTTGGAGCAGTACCTTTTATGATGTGGATTTTTGCTTTCATGCTGAGCAGGACTAGTCAGTGGACGGTACCTGGATTTACTTTTGCATGCTTTTGCATCAGCTACTTACATGTATGGATTAGATGTCTACATGTGTAGTATTGATCCATATCATATCGGTTTTGTATTGGATTTGACATTGTGTTTTTACCTCGACTCCGATGATTGCGAGATGCTTGACGGAGTTTTGCTTTTGAGTTATCTGCTCATTTTTCATGCGCATGCATTGCGCTGTGATGTTTTATGTGTTGATATTTTCGGAGCCCCGACAAATGGATTATTACTGAAATTGTTTTTAGTATTGGGGATTTAAATTTAAATTCGGGGACCGAATTTCTTTAAGGGGGGTAGATTGTAACATTTTCAAAAATATAAAATATTAATTTTGGGAATTTTCATAATTTAATATTATTTTATTGATTATTTTAATATTTAAAGCAAATAAATAGGAAAAATGTTAGAAAAATTATGAAAAATTATGGAAACTTCTAAAATAGGATAAGTTAGTGAATTATGACATTTTTAAGTTTTTGTGATTAGTTTGACACTAATTTAGTGCTAATCGCGATTAAAATCGCTAATCGGGTTTTTTGGCAATTTTGTGCAAAACTTGCACATATCACATTTTCTACACTTGTACACTTTTCTTGCCATGGTTTTTTCATTTGGGATCACTATTCTTGTGAGAAGGTTTAGGGATTAAAAGAAAAGGGAAAAAGAAAAAGAAAGTGTAATGATGAGGGTAGGTGAGAGAGAGAGGTGGACCTTTGACTTATAACCCTTAGCCATTCTTTTTCCTTTTCATTTCTCTCTCCCTCCTCCATACGTGCTGCTGCTGCCCCTTCTCCATCTCCCTCCCCTCTTCAACTCCCAACTTCATCTCAAATATCACCCCAAAACCCCAATCTCCTTTCATTAAAGATGTGCAAAATCCCTAGATCTACACATGGAGCTAAAGAAGCATGGATTTGGCCACTAGAGGGCAACTCAAGAATTTTCTTGAGTTGCTAATGAAGGTAATTTCTGAACCATTTGCTTAATTATAGCCTTTCCTATAAACCCATGTTATGATTTAATCAATATTGTGTGATATTATGGATTTGATGAAAACCTAGTTAGGGTTTGAGAGGAACTTGGGTTGTATTGTGAAATTGAGTTCAATTGAGGATACACCAACACCCTAGTGTATGAATTGGAGCCCAAAACCTGAAGTTAGAACCAGAATGCGGATTTTAGAAACCTATATCGGGGGAAAAACCTGGAATCTGCCACTGTTATTAGAATCTGCTAACACCCCGAGAACCCTAAAATAATATTGAGTGGAAATTGAGATGTGCAGGCAACATAGAGGCAACACCCAAAACCCTAGCTCCCCACTCCACCTTCTGGCCGCCAAAACCTCCATTCTGGCCGCAAATTGGGGCCAGACCAGTGAGGAATCTCCTCGTTTTCTGTGCACAGCCCCAATTCCTCAATTCTTGGCCCTGGGTACTTCTAGTTTTGACAGATTCTTTCTAGGGTGAAATCTAGGACATATATCCTAAGTTGCTATTTTGGATTCGTGTTTCCGTATTTCCGTATTTTCATTTCTGAAATGGTGGAACGTGTTTTGCCTCGACTATTTGTCGTTTATACGACGGTATAGAGGAGTTATTGATGGTTTTGAAGGCGTGCCATAGGTTTTCACCTATAGGCCCCTTATCGTATCGTTTTGGATTTTATGCGCCGTTTTAGATTGGATTTGGTTTTAATGCGCATATACGATATTTTGATGTGTAGGTACCCATGAAGACTTCGGGACGACAAGCATACGTGGTGACGTCCGCAATTGGTGATGCAAGGTGAGTAGATTATATCTACAGGGGGAAGTCGGGTGGATGGCGTATAGCACCCCCGCAGTCCGTAGATAGATTACTTTGTAGTTATTGTGATATAGGTGTATTGTGGATTGTGTAGGGTTGTAGTGACTAGTGTAGTCATAGTCGCGAACCCTAGGATAGAATTTCACCTATACACACACCCTTGCTTATCACTTGTACTTGCACTGTGATTGATGATATGTGATGACTTTGGAGATGAGTCGATGATGTGGGCTTGGTGCCGTGGGATCGGTGATTTGATACTATTCATATGTGGGATATGATTTGTGATTCTTGCGGGCTTGAGATATGTGTTTACCCCCGCATGTATACTTCTCTGATGGTATCGACTTGTACTAGATATAGAGTAGTACCCCCAGACTATATGATCTGATGATACTGATACCTGTTATGTGACGAGATAGTGAGTTGTTGACCCCTACCCAGCTATGGGGATGCCGTACGATGATGCACCGTACGAGCCGATATTGATGATAGATCCGCACTCATAACTCGATGATATCTTACGATATGACATTGAGGCGGGATCACCGACTACATATCTTTATATATATATACATTGACTCAGATTTAGGTGGTTTCTACACCTACCCCTCCTGATTGACCGGATACTTAGATGTAGTTTGCATAGTAGATGCTTCACTGTGGTGTTGACTACTAGATATCTGCATTTTCCTGCTCTTCGCATTGCTGGCATATGTTCATTATTATGCTATTATCATGCTGTTAGGACACCAGCACCATTATCGATGATGCGTATGTTTCACGTACACTATTTGCCGGCTCACACACTTCATCATCGATAATTGCCATGCCACTACACTGTAGTACTGCTGCATTCATGATATGATTACTGCTTGGCATATTGTACACATGTACCTGTACACAAACATAGATGATTCATACTCGATTGAGATTGAGGACTGCAAGATATTCCATGTTACATGATTTCTGATATGATTACCTCTCTTTACTTGTCGCATACATCATGGATTGATTTTATAGCACGTTGCATTGGATTTACTTCTCGATGTGGATTTTCATGTGATTTCTGGTTTTGAGGACCGTGGGATTATTTAATAAAAGATGCTCTTTATGAAAAACCCGGTACCTCGTGATATGATATTTGGTGCGTCCACCACGCGTTTTCTCGGTGCTGAGACGTGTGCTTGAAACCCGATTCGAGGAGGTGATGTACCGTTTGCGGGTTCGTGGTGGGCCCGGTATGGTTCCCCTCGGCGAGATGATCGATGGGTTATGCCGATTGAGCCTGGAGGCGGGCGAGTACCTACCGGTGATTGTATTTGAGCTCGGCGGATATCCGGGGGATACCGCCTGGAGCTGAGAGATGGGCGTACTGCCGGGGGCCGACGGGCCGATACTGCAGACGGAGCCCAGAGATGGACATGGGTTGACTCGTACTGCCGGGGGCCGAGGGCCGATACCGCAGACGGAGCCCCATATGGATGAGGATTTACGTGTCGATGCTTGGCACGGGTTTCATGATGAGTTTTCCATGATTTTGGTTATATCCTCACATTGCATACATGATGCTCGCTGTCAGTGGGTGACAGGTGGACGGGTTCCACAGATATACAGATATGGATCATATACAGACTGGTTTTACACTTATCTTACACCAATATTAGTGGTATGGGACGCTAATATACGTGTATTGATATCTTTGATATTTCCTCATATCTACCTTATGCAGACATACCTTATACTGATGACATGTTATTACCTGAGTACCTGGCACTACATACGTGATTAGATGTTACCTTGCCACCTTATCACACTCAGATGTACTCTTGTGGATTATATTACTGATCGTTGACTTAGGATTATGTCTTGCATTCGGTTTCTGCTTGTAGATGTTTCTATTCACGAGTTGGCAACTTACCCCCGTTGTGCCACAGTTCTTGCAGGTTTTGCCGTACAGGTCCTATTGCGGCATTTCTGGCACACTACCTTCTTGCGGGTGATTTTCTTGGTAGGTGGATTCTTTCGTATCAGGAATCACCTTTGTATTTATTTATTTCATTGTATCTAGAAATTGTCCATCAACCAAAACTTGTATATTCTTTCAGACTCAGAGACAGTGTTGTATTATTCGACCTAGAGTCGCGCTTAGTAGTATTGCGGTTTTCTTGTTGCTTTGAGCTTTCTTTTGGTTTTGATCCTCGCCACTTGGCATTGTATATTATCATATCATTGCGTGGTTGTGACCGTCGATTGACGAAGAGCTAGCTCCCGCTTGGGGATGCCTTTATCATTTTATATATTTTTATTCATGTTGTACCCCATTCGGGGCCAGTTTTACAAGAGAAACTCTGCCGAAATTTTTAGAACAGACTTATTGTTTTCAAAACATACCTTCGGCTTAGTTATATAAAAACCTTGATTTCAAACCTGTATTTCTTCACTTCTTTAAACCAGTTTTCTTTATTTATTCTTCAAAATGGTTTTAGATTTCTGGGCTTTTGGCTTACTTGGATCAGATGGAGTCCTATAGGCTTCATATGGTTCAAGTGCCAGTCACGTGCTCTTTCGGGTCGTGACAAGTATGCTATCTGGTTGATCTTTACCTTAACGTGTACACTGATTGTCTCTCTGTTACATGTTTGTAAAGCCCTTAGGATGTGTACTTGACTACCTGGACTATGATGCGGATCATACTAGTGGGGACATGGTAGTCTATAAGTACATCCTTCAAGGTCCCTAGTCGTGGGTGTATCGAGACGGGGCATCGATATACCAGAGTAGACTAGCGTATACCTTCTCGACCCATACAGCTGGGCGATGGATGATCCCATATCCATTGGTGTTTGACATCGGAGATGATATATGGGTGCTCAGTAGAGGCTGGGTACACTGGATGGACTCGCCGAGAACACCCAGATGGTATTATACCTTACGTCTGATGGCAGTTCTCTGGTGACACTGGTACAGAGTAGTCTGTTGACCCGAGATCGTCATAGAGTCTTGTGTGATTCCCACTGTGCTTTGATTTCCACCTTACCACGTCCAAGAGGGCTTGCAAAACGGTGGCTTTTGGGTACAGTCCCGAATCAATGAGCGATAGGAGGGGATTCGTCTCTCCCGGTATAGGGAGTTGATGTTGCGCTGTGTTCGATTGGCTATAACCGGAAATCCCTGGCCAGGGTTGCTGAGATTTACTGGTAAGTGTTACCAGTAGTTTCTCGAATTGTTATAGACCTCATATCGACACGACTTATCGAGCTATTGGGGTCTGACGTTTACCACCCCTAGGCGAGATATGCGACATATCAGACGAACAGACCGGACTGTATGGTAAGTGTTACTGGTTGGATTCACAGGAGTGTGAGCGGGCTTGCTCGTCGATCTTCTGATCGCTCAATACCCGGGTGGCTATTACGTTTAGCAGACCGCTTGCGGCTTGTGGGTGTTTGATATGATCATCACCTGCTGCCGGCGTATTGACGAGTCTTTAGAGTCCTACACAGAGGTTTCCTGGCTCAAGCGAAACGAAATAGGAGCGCATATGAGATATGTGCGGAACCAAGAATAATGCGTGTATGTGATACCGTATTCCATTCTCGCGATGAATGTATCGATAGGTTGTATGCGATATAACCTAGTTATCGATTCAAGGATTGATTCGATAAGTCGATACATTGGATATTAGTCGGTCATATGCGATATGACCGGATCGTTAAATCAAGTGTTGATTTAATGATTTAATGCATAATTATATATTTGAAATATTACTTTGCATTAACTAGTATTGGTTCACTTAAAAAGGATTTTCTCACTTGATGTGCACATTGTATCTGTGATATACTTTTGTGCATTTGATTGTATCATGTTTGATGATACATGATAGTTTGGGTGTATGTTTGGTATAAACCATGGTTGGTCAATGGTTAGGGTTTCACTTGATTTATTTGCTTATTTATTTATTTATTCATTCATTTTGGCAAAAGGAAAAATGGTAGCTTGATTTGTATTGTAGTTGAAGCTTCATGAAGTTTTGACTAAGTGACCATTTTGTCTTCATGCTTAACCCTAACCATTCACCCTAACCATGGTTTATTCTCTACACCTAACTATGGTTGCTATATGATGAGTATTCTTTTTATTTTCTTTTTAAAAATAACTAATCAGATTTCTTTTCTTCTTCTTCTTCTTCTTCAAGAAGAAGAAAGCTTGCAACCATCAATGGTGACTTGATGAAATGAGTGAGAAATCCAATTCTAAAGTAAACCCACTTCCTATTTCTTCATCCTCTACCACTTGCCAAGTAGTATAGGGTGTTTTCTTCACAAGTTTCATGGCTTGGTGAAGTTGGAGCTTGATCTTGTGTTGCCTCGACGTAGATCATCTTCGGCATCGAAGTCGACGACCTAGCCCGTCCTTATCTCCGATGAAGCCGACGCTAGAGCCAGGGATCCGATGATCGCAGCGAGGGTACACCGTCACGGAGCTATGGAGGTGGAGGACCGGATCTACAAAGGTTGTATTTCCGTTCACTTAGTTAAGTTGTTAACTAGTTTCTAGTTTGGCCTAAAATTCTAGTTAACGATCTAGTCTAGGGTTTCTCGGCACCGTAAAGTTTGAAATTGGCATGGTTGATGCCTTGTGAGACCTCATTAGAGTGCCTAGGAACCCTACATCGAGGTTCGGAGGGTTGCTACAGAAGATAACACTGCAGATCCATTCACGAAGGCCATACCCCAGACTCAGTTCGAGCGGCTGATCGAGATGATAGGTCTTCGATACGCCAGTACATGACCTTATTGCAAGTGGGAGATTGTTAGTGTATATGCCCTAGAGGCCATTACTGTATCATACTAGTTTGTATATTACTTGATGGAAGATTGGGATATTCACAGTTGTATAGAAAATCTTGCTCGAAATGGTTGTATGCTACTTGGTTTGTTTCTACTTTAATTTGTGCATGTGTTTCTTTTAGCATATCGCCTATACGCATTAGTGGAGCCCTTAGGATCTTTGCTTGATTACCAGCGTTGTGATGGCAGTCACACTAGTGGGGGCTGGGTAATCTACACGCTCATCCTTATACAGGTCCCTAGTCGTAGGATTATCGAGACAGGGTATCGATACTCCAGTGTAGACTAGTGTATACGCTTCTTATCCCTGGACGGGAGATGGTCTGTCCCACAGCCATCAGTACGTCGTACTGGAGATAGTATGCAGGTGCTCGTTAGGTTACGAGGACACTGGATATGACTCGCTGGGAACTGTTGATTTGGTATTATACCAATCGTCAGTTATCAGTTCCCAGGTGACATGAGTACAGCATAGTCCGTTGACTTGACACTGTCACTTCGCCTCGAGTGTGTTCCCACTGTTCTTAGATTACTACCCTACCACGGCTCAAATGAGTCGTGCAAATAGGTAGTAGTTGGGTGCTGTCCAGAAGCACTTGGAGGCAGTGACGGTTAGACAGGATTCGTCTCTCCCGGTATTGGGGGTTGATATAGCGCTGTGTCTAGGAGAGCCATTACACAAAGTCCCTGGCCAGGGCAAGCGAGATATACTGGTAGCGTTTCCAGTGTTATCTCAGGGTGTTCTGGGCTACACTCCGACACGACTTGTACCACTATTAGGGGACTGACGTTTACCTCCGCATAGGCCCGACATGCGATACTCTTAGATTAACAGACCGGACTGTACAGAGATTGTCACATTCAGGCTCAGTAGGAGTTCAGATGGGTTTACCTCATCAGTCTTCTTGTCGGCATCTACCCGGGGACCGTAACGTACAGCTAGTACCGCTTGTGGCCTTTGGTTAAACCCATTGCCAGCGTAGTGTCGAGTCTTTAGAGTCCCACACAGAGGGTTGTTCGCCTTTGGGCAAAACAGAGTAGAGGTCGCATGGTTTTGCGACGGGGTTCGTTCTCATCCGCGCACTTGTACACGTTTGGTATCCGGGCAGTTATTACTAGCGGGCTTTAGTTTAAGCCAGATCCTAATATATGTTTTGGAATTGGTTTTATCTCATTGTATTCGTGTTCCTCGGAACACGGATGCGGGTGTGTATGCACAGTTGACAGAGGCAGAGGCAGAGGATTCTCATTAGGGTTGTTGACCGTTGACTTTTTCGAAACCCTAATGGGAATGAGAAATATGATTAATAATATTAATTAAGGATAATTGTGCCATGGTTAGGTTGACCATTTGACTTTTGTTGACTTGTTGACTTTGGTTGACCGGTTGACTATTGTTGACATGTTGACCATCATCATTTCATTTCAAAGATGCTTCTTGTTTCTTGCAAATGCATTAAATGATGAAATGATAATGGTCATTCATAAACTAACCATCACAATTTCTTAATAATTATCATTATTATCATTATTCTTATTTTGGGAGCATGGTTGTAAAAAGCTAGCTCATTCTTTCTTGCTCATTCTCTCTCATCCATTAGCTCATCCTCTTCCTCTCTCAAAGCTCCCATCTCTCATGTGTTGAGAAGCATGAGCTCTTGAGATAAAACCTTCAAGACTTCACTCTACTCATTCTAGAGTTCTAGGTTTAGCAAGCCAAGAACTTTAGTTACCTCTAGGTTGAGGTAGGAGCTCAAGGTAGAGGCCTTCTGGTGGATCCTTCTTCGGCAAAGAGAAGACGACGACGAGGAGCCGTTCAGACCACTCCAAGAAGCAAGAAGATAAGGAGTTCAAGACCTAGGTATAACCTCTTAACCGAGTAGCTAAACTCGTAATTAGTTTGCTAGGTTTTTGTTTAGCAAAGATCCTCTTGTTTCTAGTCCATGTTGCCTTAAGAAAAAATCGTTTTTTACCTATTCCGCTTCACCGTAAGCTCCGGGGTGCGCAACGTGGACTTACAACACTAACCATGGAAAAATGTAGAAACATGCATTTGGCCTAATCGCGATTAGTAGTGCACTAATCAAATTTTATTTAAACTGTATATAATTAATTATAAAAATGCCAAATCTGATAAAAATATATTTAAATGAATTAATCATTTTAATCTCCAATTATTTCACAAATATTGGTATATATTTCTACCATTTTACGAAAACCCCAAATTCGCAAATCGGGTAGTTTTCGCGAAATATATTATTTTAATATAAAATTCCAAAAATAATTTTTTATATTTTCTGAAATGTTACAGATTGAGATAGAGATGTGATAAGATCGATAAGATAGGATGTATGAGACCATACATTCGTACCCTTATCGATGTATAGGACGATAGATCCTTAATCTAGATTACTGCCACCGTACGATGGATTACCGTACGTGATGAGATATACCGGATGATTGATTCGCGCTCGTGATTTGAGGATGATATTCGACGATATTTCCATATCGGATACTATGAGGCTGGATCGCCGACATAAAGATGTCACCTGAACCATACTTATTTCCATAACTGACGAATCGTATGCACTTTTAAATGGAAGCCTCAAGGGAAGCAACGGATTTTCAAATGACGTCTTTTCCTCAAAAACACCGTAGCCCTAACTTTCAAAACTATGATTCGTATCTTTTAAACTGGCCGTATGGTTCATATGTAGATGTATAACTTTTATAGTTCATGTTTATGTTAGATTATCCCTCATGAGATACGTGTTATGATTTCAGTATTTACCGCTTTATGATATCGTTTGCTAGTACACCTGTACAATTATCGATGATGCGCATATAACACTTATACAGATTTGTCGGCTCACACATTCATCATCGGTAATTGCTATGTCACTTGCACAGTAGAATTGCCATATTATGATATTATTCTTAACTGTAAGTACATTCATTGTTCAATACTATCATAAGAATGTTGGGTTACCCAAACGCCGAAGCCATCAAACGTGGCGGTTCGCGGAATTTTTTTTCTAGGAGTTTCAAAACGGCGCTAGAATAGCTCAATTAAAATGGATCTTTCCATAAACCTAACTAGCTAAACAAAGAGAGCTAACTACTATGAAAAAAAGTCTCACCAAACGATCCAAGTCCTTCGGTCTTCTTTCCTCATCGTTTCCTACAAATGGCCACCATGATCGCGCTTGATTTCCTTTGCTCGGTCCATCGGTACTCCGGGATCGAGCTTGCTCTTCGGTCCTCCTCCGTCTAAGATGATCCACCCGAGGGATGTGATCCATGGCTTTAGTTCCTTTCTAAGTAACAAAAGGAGAAATTAGGGAACTTGGGATGCTATTCCAAGATCTCTAGGATGTAGTATGAAGTTCTAAGTTTTCTACTATCTCTATCTTGCCTCCTTTCTTGTTTCTAAACACATGAGAGTGTTGAGAGGAGGAAGATGATGGATGTGGAGGAACTCAAGAGGAGGAGAAGGAGGTGAAGCAAAATGGGGATATTAAAATAAAATGAGCAACCATGAGAGAGAAAATATCTCACTTAGGTTTTGTATAACAATATCCATGAATAAAGAAGTCCAACCATGCTTCAATAGTTGTCACAAATGATAAATAATTCATTTGTCAACTATTGAAGCCATGGCTCTCACCATACCTCCCTCTCCTTCAATTTACACCTCATTTCCATTTAAAGAATCAATGGAAAAAGCATAATGAGCTGGCCATCTTCTAGAATGTTATCCGTAAAAAAATACGGATTACAGTCTACTGTATATACATACCTGCATTCGGATAAAAACACGAATGCCCAAAGAGATAGAATAATACGAAGAACGTAATACTAGATTATACATATCGAAATACATATATGTAAGTTATCAAATCAATACCTGATTTAATAATCCGGCACAAACCCGAGCCGGCTAGTATTACCAACTGTCCGATCAAAAGTCCGGGTACAAAGTACATCAATCGATCTGAACGCTGAACGTATCCAATACGGATACTACATCATTTCGCCTGAACCAGGGAAACCCTTTGTGTGGGACTCTAAAGACTCGACAGTACGCCGTCAGTGATTTACTGGATAAATCCATAACCACAATCATGTCAGCGGCACTAGCTGTACGTAACGGCTACCCGGGTACCTGTCGAAAAGGAAGGCCGAAAAGAAAACTCATTCAGATCTATACTGAGCCTATCTGTGATAATCTCCGTGCAGTCTGGTCTCTTCGTCTTAGAGTATCGCATACCAGGTCTAGGGGGTGGTAAACGTCAGACCCTAATAACCCGATAATTCGTGCTGATGCGGCTCAGGACCAATCCGGGAAACTACTGTTCAGCCTATCAGTAAATCCCAATTGCCTTGGCCAAGGTCTTATGGTCCTGATCAATCGAACACAGTGCGATATCGACTCCCTATACCGGGATAGACGAATCCCCGACAATCGCTTACTGCCTCCATGTGGTTCACGACTGTACCCAACCAAAACCTGTTTGCACGACTCAGTAGAGCCGTGTTAGTTATATGTATGCCCTAGAGGCCCTTATTATACATGTGATGTATATTATAGTGGATGCTTGGACATATACAGGTAGGACTTTCTTGCTCGACATGATAGTATGCGATCTGGTAGCTCTTCATTTTAACATGTACACTTATTGTCTCTCTATTACATGTTGATAAATCCCTTAGGAAGAGTACTTGACTACCAGGATTATGATGCAGATTATACTAGTAGGGTAGAGGTAGTCGGTAAGTACATCCTTCAAATGTTCCTAGTCGTGGGAGTATCGAGACGGGTATCGATATTCCAGAGTAGACTAGCTTATACGCTTCTTGACCTATATGATGGGCGATGGATGATCCCATATCCATTGGTGTTTGACATCAGAGATGGTATACGGATGCTCAGTGGAGACTGGGTACACTGGACGGACTCGCTGAGAACTCCTAGATGGTATTATATCTATCGTCAAATAGCAGTTCTCTGGTGACACTGGTACAGGTTAGTCTGTAGATCTAAGATCGGCATAGAGTCTTGTGTGATTCCGACTGTGCTTTGATTTCCACCTTACCACGTTCAATAGAACGCGCAAAACGGTTGTTTTTGGGTACAGTCCCGAGTCACATAGAGGCAATGAGCGATAGGAGGGGATTTCGTCTCTCCCGTTATTGGGTGTTGATGTTGCGCTATGATCGATTGGCCATAATATGAAATATCGGGCCAGGGTTGCTGAGATTTACTGGTAAGTGTTATCAGTAGTTTCTTGAACCGTTATGGGCCTCACATCGACATGACTTATCAGGCTATTGGGGTCTAACGTTTACCACCCCCAGGCTGAGATATGCGGCATATCTGAAAAAGAGACCGGACTTACGGTAGTGTTATTTATTGGATTCGCAGGTGTATGAGCAGGCTTTCTTGTTGATCTTCTGATCTCTCAATACCCGGGTAGCCTTTACGTCCAGTTAGTACCGCTGGCGGCTTGTGGGTGACTGTTATGATCATCATCTACTGCCGGCGTATTGACGTGTCTTTAGAGTCCTACGCAGTGGTTTCCAAGCTCAAGCGAAACGAAGTAGGAGCACATATGTGATATGTGCGGGACCGAGATTAATACGCGTATGTGATACCGTATTCTATCATCGTGATATATGATATCGGACGGTTATATGTGATATAGCCGGGTTATCGAATCAAGTGTTGATTCGATAAGTTGATACATATGATATTAGTCGGTTATATGAGATATAACCGGATTATTAAATCAAGTGTTGATTTAATAATTTAATGTAAAATTATATATTTGATATATTAACTTACATTAACTAACATTATCTCACTTAAGCATTTCTTTTTCTCACTTGTGTGTACACTTAATATATATGTGATATATATTATTGTGTCATGCTTGTTGCTATATGCAACATGGGTATTTGAGACTCACACCATGCTTATGATAATGTAAGGTTTTATTTATTTAAAGTAAATCAAAATTAGTTGGAAATTAGTTACATGGTTAAGCTTAGAGGAATCTTGTAGAACCATTGACTTAGTCCACTAATTTTGTTTTACTAAAGATATTTATTAACCCAACTATTACCTTAAGCCATGGTTAAGTCTTTACAAGATTTAGTATGAGATATTATCTCATCCATGGTTGCTATTCTCACTCATGAGATTCATTCTACACTTGCTTCACTCTATGGTTGCTTCTTCTTCGTCTCCTTCCTCAAGCTCTCTAGCTTTTTGGGAGGTGAAGAAAATTAGTGAGAGAAATTATTCTAAAGTGAGCAAAATTCCTACTTCATCAACCTACACTAGATTAGCCATTTAGTTTAGGTTGTTTTCTTCACAATTAGTGAAGAGGTAGCCTTAGTTAGTGTCTCCTCGACGTAGATCATCTTCGGCCTCGAAGACTTCAAGCAAGTTTATTCCTTTCATCTTGTGGAGCCTTTCTAGAGTCCGGGAGTTCACTATTTGGAGCGAACAGACAACTCCACGGAGCTATTAAATTGAAGAACCGGTCTACAAAGGTTTTATTCTTTGTTCGCTTAGATGTAAAGATGTTTACATGCTAGTTTCGTCTAATTCTCTAGTTAAGATTCTAGGTTAGGGTTCTTTACCGCGCTAAATTTTTGAAAACGGCATGGTTGATGCCTCTCGAAACCCAGTGGCTGTGCTGCGGAACGGCATGGTGATGTATACGGTCCTGAGTTTACAAATGCCTGGGCTGGTTTCTCGTACTTCATTATATTCACTGACCATCTCTCGAGGTTCGGAAATATGTTCATGTTGAAATACAAGTCTGAAACTTTTGAGAAATTCAAAGAATATAAGCTTGAAGTTGAGGAACCAGACGGGTAGAACTATTAAGTCCTTCGATGTGATCGAGGAGCAGAATACTTGGGCATGGAGTTCCTGGATTATTTAAAAGAGAATAGGATTCTCTCTCATCTTACTTCTTCGTGTACACTACAGCACAACAGTTTATTGGGGAGGAGGTATCGCGCCCTATGAGATATGGTGCGCTGTAAGTTGCATGTTTCCTTTTTGGTGTTATGCACTTGAGAAGCTGCATACCTATTGAATGGGGTTCCATCCAAGTTATTGCCTACCACTCCATATGAGATATGGAATGGGAAGAGACCATGCCTTAAACGAGTTAAGATATGGGGTTGTCCGGCCTATATTGAAAGGTAAAATCCGGACAAACTCGAGGCAAGTTCAGTCCTGTAAGTTTGTTGGATAACCCAAACATTTGCGAGGGAATATCTTCTACCAAACTGAGGAGCAAAAGGTGTTTTGTTTCTCCGCATGCCACCTTTTTAGAAAAGGAATTTCTTATGGAAGAAATTAGTGGTCATGAGGTAACTCTGGAAGGAGTTCCAGCTGGATAAACTAACAGTTGATGATTTGGTAAAACAAAAGGATTCAATAGTTTCCAAAAAACCTCAGCCTCTCCGCGAATCTGGTAGGGTTCCTCATCCACTTGAGAGATACTACGGTTTCCTTAGTGACGATGGGAGCGAGGGTTGCATCATGGTAGATGATGACCCAACTAGGTTCAGGCAGGCCATCACAAGTGGGGACTCTGTGAAATGGCTCGATGCTATGCGATCAAAGATGGAATCCATGTACACCAACAAAGTATGACCTTGAATGTTGCACCTGAAGGGGTAAAACCCATCGGATGCAATTGGATCTTGCAAAGATTCTTGGTGTAAATGGAAAAGTTGAGACTTTCAAAGCTATACATATAGTAAAAGGTTCTTGTCATGCAACCAAGTGTGGATTATGATGAAACCTTTTCTCCAGTGGCTATGCTTAAGTCGATCAGGATTAAAGCACGTATCGTGGAGTTGGAACATCTGTTTTGATGTGGCAGTCAATGAGTTTGACTTCAACAAAAAGGTAGATGAACCTTGTATATACAAGAAGGTTGTAGAGAGTAAGGTTGTCTTCCACGTATTGTACCTAGTTGACATAGTATTGATAGGAAATGGTTTCCTATGCTACACTCGGTCAAGCTATTCTTATGACGAGGATTCTCCATGGAAGATCTAGATGATACCTGCTGCATCTTGTGGATTATGATCTATAGAGAAAGATCTAAGTGGATGTTGGGAGTGTCCCAAATCCATGTACATTAACACCATACTAAAGGGGTTTAGTATGGAGGATTCTAAGCGTGGTGGTTCGCCCACTTACTCAGGAATCACTCTCTCCAAAAAGATGTCTTCCGAGACGGATTTAGAGAGAGCTCGCGTACAAGGGATAACCTATGCTTCGGCAGTAGGCTCTATCATGTATGCGATGTTATGTACCAGACCAGATGTAGCTAACTCAGTAGGTGTACAGATTAGGAATCAATCGGATCTTGGGAGAATCACTGGAAAGCTGTGAAAGACATTCTTAAGTACTTGAGAAGCACTGAAGAAATGTTCTTGGGGTTTGGTAACGGTGAACTCCAGTGGATGTACTTTACCAATTCGAACTCCGAGAGTGATAAAGTCGACTGAATGCCAGTCTTGGGCTTTGTCTTTACCCTCAGTGGAGGGATGGTATGTTGGAATAGTTCCAATCTAGATACCGTGGCAATCTAGACGATAAAGGCTGAATACATCGCTACCAACGATGCTACCAAAGTGGATGTCTGGATATTTCTTTTTCATGAGATGACCATGGTTCCTACCATTGAGCGTCCAATAACTGTTATTGTGAGAACAATGGAGTTTTGGCTTTGGCCTAGGAACGCCGGTCCCATCAGCCATCCAGACATATTCTGAGGACAATATCACCTGAGCAGGGAGATGGTTGATCTCCAAGGGATTGAGGTAAGGAGAGTTGGCGCGAAGGATAACACCGCGGGTCCACTCATAGAGGCCTTTCCCTAGAAAGACTTTTATGGGGCGTTGAGTATGAGATACTACAACAAATGGCCTTAATGAAAGTGGGAGATTGTTAGTTCTATGTATGCCCTAGAGGCCATTATTATACATGTGATGAATATTATAATGGATGCTTGGACATATATAGGGAGGACTTTCTTGCTCGACATGATAGTATGCAATCTAGTTGCTCTTTATCTTAATGTGTACACTTATTGTCTCTCTATTACATTTTGATAAAGCCCTTGAGATGAGTACTTGACTATCGGGATTATGATGCAGATCATACTAGTGGGGCAGAGGTAGTCAGTAAGTACATCCTTCAAATGTTCTTAGTCGTGAGAGTATAGAGACGTGGCATAGATATTCCAGAATAGACTAGCGTATAAGCTTCTTTACCCGTATGATGGGCGTTGGATGATCCCACATCCATTGGTGTTTGACATCAGAGAAGGTATACGAGTGCTCAGTGTTGACTAGGTACATTGGACGGACTCGCCGAGAACTCCTAGATGGTATTATACCTATCGTCAGATAGCAGTTCTATGGTGACACTGGTACATGTTAGTCTGTTGACCCGAGATCGTCATAGAGTCTTGTGTGATTCCCACTGTGCTTTGATTTCCACCTTACCACATGCAAGAGAACGTGGAAAATGGTGTACAGTCCCGAGTCACATGGAGGCAATGAGCGATAGGAGGGGATTTCGTCTCTCCCGGTATTGGGGGTTGATGTTGCGCTATGCTCGATTGGCCATAACAGGAAATTCTTGGTCAGGGTTGATGAGATTTACTGGTAAGTGTTATCAGTAGTTTCTCGAACCATTAGGGTGTAGGGTTGCTAGGCACGCGCACAAGGGTCTACGAGGCATCAACCATGCCCGATTTAAATTTTAGCCGTGCCGAACAACCCGAATACGGAACTTTAAACTAGAGATTAGGCGAAAACAAGCATGCTAAACACTTTAACACTAAGTGAGAGGGATTACAACCTTTGTAGATCCGGTCCTTCACTTCATATGCTCCGTGTTGTGGTCCCTTCGCTGCGATCATCGGGATCCGGACTCTCGAGAGGTTCCACGAAGAGAAAGACGCAACCTTTGCTTCCGATCTTCGATACTAAGATGATCTACCTTGAAGTTTCTTTAACACAAGCTAACACTCATGAAATGATGTGAACACCCTCATCTAAATGGCAAGGGAAGATGAGGATGATGAAGTAGGATTTTTGCTCTCTTTATTTATCTTTTTCTCATATTTATCCATCACAAAAATCAAAGCAAGAAACCATTTCAAGCAAAGAAGAAGAAGGAAGAAGATGATGAACAATAATGTTGAATCTTTTGTGATGAATAGGAAAAGAATAATATGATAGAATTATGCAACCATGGTCAAGGATGAGAGGCTAAACCAATGAAGAGAATAAACTAGAGTTAGGGTTTGGTTAGTTCAAAGCATGAGTCATAACAAAATATCTTTTTCATGACAAAATAGAAAACCTTCTAGAATGAACAAGAAGGTGCTAACCCTAATCAAACCCTAATCCCTTTATATCATCCTTAAACATATTTTATAATAAATCATATCATGTCACAATAATATATATCACATATATATTATATATTTGCAACAAAAGAAAATAATACAATTAACATATATCGCATATATATCAATGTATTAATCCGGGTGAGAAAAAGAATCTTTTAGTGAGCTAATATTAGTTAATGTCTTTTAATATATCTTATATATTATTATACATTAAATTATCGAATCAACACTTGATCCGACAATCCGGCTATATCGCATATAACCGACTAATATTTATCCGTACCGATTCATCGAATCAACACTTGATCCGATGACCCGGCTGATATCAAATATCGCGAGAATAGAATACGGTATCTCATATCGTATTATCCTCGGTCCCGCACATATCACATATGTGCCCCTACTCCGTTTTGCCTGAGTCAAGAAACCTCTGTGTAGGACTCTAAAGAATCGTCAATACGCCGGCAGTAGGTGATGATCATATCAAACATCCACAAGCTGCAAGCGGTCAGCTAAACGTAACAGCTACCCAGGTATTGAGCGCTCAGAAGATCAACAAGCAAGCCTGTACATTCTCCTGTGAATCCAAACAGTAACACTCCCGTACAATCCGGTCTCGTCGTCTGATATGTCGCATATCTTGCCTAGGGGTGGTAAACGTCAGACCCCAGTAACTCGATAAGTCGTGTCGATTTGAGGTCTATAACAGTTCGAGAAACTACTGATAACACTTACCAGTAAATCTCAGCAACCCTGGCCAGGGATTTCCGGTTATAGCCAATCGAACACAGCACAACATCAACTCCCTATACCGGGAGAGACGAATCCCCTCCTATCGCTCATTGCCTCCATGTGATTCGAGACTGTACACAAAAACCACCTTTTTGCACGCCCTCTTGGACGTGGTATGATGGAAATCTAAGCACAGTGGGAACCATACAAGACTCTATGACGATCTCGGGTCAACAGACTACTCTGTACCAGTGTCACCGGAGAACTGCCATCTGACGTATGGTATAATACCATCTGGGATTTCTCGGCGAGTCCGTCCTGTGTACCCAGTCTCCACTGAGCACCGGTACACCATCCTTGATGTCAAACACCGATGGATATCGGATCATCCATCGCCCATCATATGGGTCAAGATGCGTATACGCTAGTCTACTCTGGTGTATCGATGCCCTGTCTCGATACACCCTCGACTAGGAACAGTTGTAGGATGTACTCATCGACTACCGTGGCCCCACTAGTATGATCTCATCATAGTCCCAGTAGTCGAGTACACATCCTAAGGCCTTTATCAACATGTAACATAGAGACAATCAGAGTACATGTTAAGATAAAGTATAACCAGATAGCATACTATCAAGTCGAGCAAGAAAGTCCTCCCTATATATGTCCTAGCATCCACTACAATATACATCGTATGTACAGTAATGGCCTCTAGGGCATACATATAACTAACAATCTCCCACTTGCACTAGGGCCATCTGTTATGGTATCGCATACCCAACAATTAGCTGCGGTTGAAGTATCCCATACTCAACCATCCCATAAAAGTCTCTACTGGGAAAAAGACCTTTGTGAGTGGATCCGCGCTGCGTCCTCTGTGTCTACTCTCCTAACCTCGATCTCACTGGAGATCAACCATCTCCATGATCAGGTGATACTGCCTAAGAATTATATCTGGATTTCTGATGGGACGGTAGTTCCTTGGCTAAAGCCACAACTCCATTGTCACACAATGGTAGGAACGAAGTTCATCTTATGAACTTATATATATATCCAGACTGCCTCTTTGGTAGTATCCTTGGTAACGATGTATCTTGCCTTTAATCGTCTAGAATGTCACGGTATCTAGCTTGGAACTCTTCCAACTTACCGTCCCTCCACTGAGGGTAAAGACAATGCCTGCGACTGACATTCAGTCGTTCTTATCACCCTGGAACCTTTCCAGTGATTCTCCTTAGGATCCATTGTTACCATCTCACTACAACTTGTGAGTATCCTAACATCCAATTAGATCTATCTCATAGATCCAAAACCTAGGATTTAGGAGGTATCACCTTGATCCTATATGGAGAATCCTTGTGATAAGCGGAGATTGACCGAGCGTACATAGGAAACTCCTTCCCTATCAAGAGTATGCCATCCACGTACTCTACGAGGATCACCACCATACTCCCTACTACCTTTTTGCATATACAAGGTTCATATACCATTTTGATGAAGTCAAACTCTTTGACTACCACATCAAAACAGATGTTCCAACTCCGCGATGCCTGTTTTATCATATAAAACATCTTGCACACGTTTCCGCTGCTCCCACTGTCTACGAAGCCCTCTGGCTGTGTACTTATAGACGCTCTTTTCTAAAACATCATTTAGAAAAGCAGTCATGACACCCAACCACCAGATATCGTAGTCATGGTATGTAGCCGTGGCAAGTAGGATCTGGATGGACTTAAGCATAGATCCTTAGAAAAGGTTTCAACATAATCCATACCTGGTTTATGATGCAAACCTTTAACAAGTCTAGCTTTGAAAGTCTCAACTTTTCCATGTACACCAAGTAATCTTCTCAAGATATACTTTCTCCTGATGGGGATTTAACCCTTCAGATAAAGCAACCAAAGTCCATACTTTGTTGGTGTATAAGGATTCCATCTCAAATCGATAAGCATCCAGCCATTCTTACAGAGTCCCACTCCTGATGGCCAGCTCGAAACTAGTTGGGGCATCATCTCATGATGCAATCCTCGCTCCCACTGTCATAGAGAAACCGAAGTATCTCTCAGGTGGGTGAGGAACCCTACTAGATCGGCGGAGAGGCTGAGGTTCGTTGGAAACTATTGAATCCTTTGGTTCTACCAAATCATCAGCTGCATTTTGTATAGCTGGAACATTTCCAGTTCTACATAACAGATCTTGCCTCGAGCTTGTCCGGATTTTGCTTTTAGACATAGGCCGGACAACCCCAATCTTAACAAGCTTAAGATATGGGCTCTTCCCTTTCCATATCACATATGAAGTGGTAGGCTTCTGATTTGATTTGAACCCTATTCAATAGGTATGCAACTTCACAAGTGCATAACTCCCTAAAGGAAATAGGAAACTCAGTAGTACTCATCATAGAGCACACCATATCAAATAGGGTGCTATTGCTCCGCCCCGATATACCATCGTGCTATGGTGTATATGGAGGAGTAATGCTGAGAGAGAATCTCATTCTCCTTTAGAATAGTCCAGGAATTCCGTGCTCAAGTATTCTCCTCCTTGATCTCATCAAAGGACATAATACTTATACCCGTATTTTGGTTCTCTACTTCTAACTTATATTCTGTGAATATCTCAAAAGGTTCGGACTTGTGTTTCAACAGGAACATATGTCTGAATCTTGAGAGATTATCAGAGAATGTAATGAAGTACAAAGAACCGATCTTGGCATGTGTAGACAGGGGACTTTCATACATCAGCATGTATCAATCCCAAAAGTTCACTAACTCTTTCTCTGTTTCCAATAAACAAAGCTGTGGTCATCTTATCTTTGTGACATGACCGGCAAGTTTCATAAGATGTAAATTCAAACTAATTTAAATATGCATCTATATGTAACTTCAGCCAGTCGGGTCGCATTGATATGACCTAGTCTATAATGCCTCAAGAAGGATTCATTCATTTCTGAACTCTTCCTCTTGTGTGTGTTCCGTATACTAAGAACTGTAGTTTGATTTAGAACGACAATGCTTTTAGATGACGTTCCTGAACCGATCAACTCTTGATATAGGAAATGTTCAAAACATTATCCAACAATACAAAATTATATCCTTTCTTTACTAATAAAGAGACTGATATGATTTTGTATATCAGGTTCGGCATCTAATAACAGTTGTTCAGAATCAATGTATTCTGGTAATACAGGGTGACAGTGACCAACAGACTTGGCTGCAACACTTGCACCGTTTTCTGTCTCATGAAACTTATCACCCGTTCTCAGTTCTTTACCTATCTGTAGCCCATGTAACAGATTACATATGCGGGATCCTGATCCGGTATCACATACCCAGGACGTAAAGGATACTGAGAAACAGTTCTCTATAATGAACACACCCGAAGATGATGCATCAGCATGCACTTTCTTCGTTTGGGCGGCACGGAAAATCTGGTATTCCCGAATTTCCTGCTCTGTCTTATAACAATTATAAATTGGAGCGGGACCAACGTTCCCCAGCTCAGTATAACAAGTGGGTTCGGTTAATATATCCGTTTTATTATCTTGATTTAAGGCGTGATATGGTCGCTATCTGGAGAGAGAGAGAAGAAAACATTTAGCGTATGCTCTTGCAAGATTAGATTGGTTATCTAATATATCTAATCAGGATGTCTCCCACTGTTTTAGTCAAATCTTCCTTCAAACCCTAAAAGGAAAGACTAGCCGGGATTAATTACACGCTACAAGTTCGCCAATCTTTCAGCCAGGCCAGTGTCGGTACTTTGAGGGAGGTCCCCCGTGCTTTCGCACGAACCTAATTAAAGTAAACCTCGTTTTCCCAGAGGCGTAACCCCGTTAACACCTTTCTAGACACCTACTTGATCGGCTAATTGTAATGTGTAAAACTCTCCCAGGAGTAACTCTTACTCGCAGCGGGTATCAGGATCCAACTATCTTATAGAAGGTATGCAATCTCATTGCAAATTTCAACACTTGAAATTCTCAATAATATTTTACCCCTAGCGTCCCATGACCTTGACGCAGGCCAACAAACCACAGTGCGCTAGTCAAGTTCTACCCATCATTTCTTGATTGAATTAAACCCACCCGCACGACCCTTGACGCAGGCCAACAAAGTCGCATGACTACCCTAATCCAATCTGCATCATATGCATAAACAGATAAATACTAGTTAGCTACCGCACACTACGCCTTGACGCAGGCCAACAAACATAGCACGAATACTAAGTAGGACTTATCTGAAATGACGGAGGGCTACGACAGGTTTTTATTAAAACCCTTTGCGTAATGAACTTGATATCGTTGTAGAATCGAGTGATTTTAAATGGAGTGTTTTTGAGGCTTTTCTAGTTTTGCTAAAGGGGTCACTCCCGGTGAAGGGATCGTCGGCCCTTTCCTCATCAAATAAGGTGCAGGATATTTCACAAATATCACTATGCAAAGCAAGAACTATAGAAGCAATCAAAAGACAAACCGAGTTTGTAGCATCTGCCAGTTATTGCTAATGGAGTCACTCCCGGTGAAGGGATCCCGGTCCTTTCCTTATCGAATAAGGTGCTGGATGTTCTACAAGGAACACCGCTATGCAAAGCAAGAACTAGAGCTACCAGTTTTTATAAACAAGTTTCTACAACATCTTAGGTTTCTTTTATTTCATTAATCTCATCAATGAAGTCCCATTTTAATTATGCTTCGCAAGCATCTCTTTTGAAACGAAATCTGCAACATAACATATATCTCATATATATAATATAAACATTCGTCTCAGGCAGTAATATGATCTCATCACATAACATTGCAGCAGAAGAACATATATGAAATATTCGATATACTAGGACGTCCGTGTTTTCAATACGAGCCTGTATAAAACACGGATTCCACGGTCGCGATGAATAGCCAAACCCACATCCCTAGACCCCTACGAGAGCGACAAGTAACACTGCCAATTTTAGGGTTAGGAGACCCGGTCTCGACTCCTCGAGATGGTCTCCCACTGGACCCTAGAACCCGGTTACTTGTGCTCCCCGCCTTGGGTCTACCTAATGCGGAAAAGTAAATAATATACAACGGTGACATCTTCCGCTACTTGGAAGTGCCCCAATAAAAGAATATTACATACAAATGAATTTTACATGAACGAAAAAGAAAAAACTCTCATCTCACATAAAACCCCCGGCTATTCAAACGCGACGATCCAATACAACATATCACAGCGACACATAATATCTCATATCATCAACGTAAGCAAGTATGTGTATCCCGATTGTCGTTGATGTATAGCAACGAAGCCGGCGATACACCACATACTACGCTTACGGTCACAGAAAAGAAAGTGTAAAACTACAACAGTTGGAATCCGCAATCTCCTTAGACATCGCATGCCTAACCAAATGAATTCCTTAGACATCACATGCCTAACAATTATAAACCCCGCATTTTAGTCTCATTATCGAAAACTCTTTTCAATATCAAGTCGAGCAATTCAACAAGATTCCCGACGTCCTGATCGAATGCTCATCGCAAACTTTAGTAGACGGCCGCACCCCCAATACCGTCGACGAAGTGCACCAAGGCGGAACACCGCTACCGGGAGCACCCGAACGGATGCTTTCGGCGACGGGGTTCTCCTACAGTCACTTGGTCGGGACTATGGAGTGAGGCTGTTTATTAAGTTTACCCGGCGAGTATTCGCGTACGCTACGTGATTGCGACGGACTTTTGATCACATCAAAATTCCGTAGCAACCGATCAACTGAGACTAAACTGCTATGTTTATAATATTCAAATCAGTTATCTCATAACTACCTGTGGATTCCAAATATTGTATCACATTCCAGATAAATAGAAAAAGTTAAACTTTCCGATCGAATCATCAAGCACCCAAGATTTCCCCAATATATCTCAACACTTGAAATCAGTTTAAAAACATCCATTACATGCCACAGTACCAATGGTCCAGCCGTAGATGGGTCAAGCCAACGCCTTACATGTGGCACGCCGTACTGCCCCAAACCCTAAGGTTCAAAGGGCAGTTCAAAACGGTCACATAATCGAGTTAAGGTTTGTTGTCTTCTAGAGGGTCCACCGCGTTACTTGCATGACTTAGAACATTCTTAAACAAGAGAAAAAATCCAACTTTTGAAAAATTTTCCGACAGGGGAAAAAGTGAGTTATTGATATCCGTTCGAACTTTTTAACAGTTTCTAAAATTTATCCGGAAAACCACATAGACAAAATCTGATACTCCGATCGAAACACCGAATCCCCAAAACAACCCCAGAAAATTCAACTCTTGAATAAATATTAAAAATCCCAGAAAATTCAGCATAATAAAATAGGAGTTACTGTGCAAACAGGGAATGATGACGCCATCAATGTGCCGCGGAACCGCCGCAGAAGGCATGCTTCTGCCGCGGTTCCGCCGCACTTTTTACTGTTCATTGAAAACTTTTTGCACCGTAATTCTTAGAATTCCCTGCTGAATTTTTTAAGCATTTTTAATGTGGAAAAATCCCAGTTTTTAGAAAATTTCCAGAGAGCATGTTTCGGGTTAGGTTTTTGGTTCGATCGGACTTCAAACTCCGTCTAGACTTCGCCTAAAGCTCTAGCTTGGCTCTGATACCACTGTAGGGTTGCTAGGCACGCGCACAAGGGTCTACAAGGCATCAACCATGCCCGATTTAAATTTTAGCCGTGCCGAACAACCCGAATACGGAACTTTAAACTAGAGATTAGGCGAAAACAAGCATGCTAAACACTTTAACACTAAGTGAGAGGGATTACAACCTTTGTAGATCCGGTCCTTCACTTCATATGCTCCGTGTTGTGGTCCCTTCGCTGCGATCATCGGGATCCGGACTCTCGAGAGGTTCCACGAAGAGAAAGACGCAACCTTTGTTTCCGATCTTCGATACTAAGATGATCTACCTTGAAGTTTCTTTAACACAAGCTAAAACTCATGAAATGATGTGAACACCCTCATCTAAATGGCAAGGGAAGATGAGGATGATGAAGTAGGATTTTTGCTCCCTTTATTTATCTTTTTCTCATATTTATCCATCACAAAAATCAAAGCAAGAAACCATTTCAAGCAAAGAAGAAGAAGGAAGAAGATGATGAACAATAATGTTGAATCTTTTGTGATGAATAGGAAAAGAATAATATGATAGAATTATGCAACCATGGTCAAGGATGAGAGGCTAAACCAATGTAGAGAATAAACTAGAGTTAGGGTTTGGTTAGTTCAAAACATGAGTCATAACAAAATATCTTTATCATGAAAAAATAGAAAACCTTCTAGAATGAACAAGAAGGTGCTAACCCTAATCAAACCCTAATCCCTTTATATCATCCTTAAACATGTTTTATAATAAATCATATCATGTCACAATAATATATATCACATATATATTATATATTTGCAACAAAAGAAAATAATACAATTAACATATATCGCATATATATCAATGTATTAATCCGGGTGAGAAAAAGAATCTTTTAGTGAACTAATATTAGTTAATGTCTTTTAATATATCATATATATTATTATACATTAAATTATCGAATCAACACTTGATCCGACAATCCGGCTATATCGCATATAACCGACTAATATTTATCCGTACCGATTCATCGAATCAACACTTGATCCGATGACCCGGCTGATATCAAATATCGCGAGAATAGAATACGGTATCTCATATCGTATTATCCTCGGTCCCGCACATATCACATATGTGCCCCTACTCCGTTTTGCCTGAGTCAAGAAACCTCTGTGTAGGACTCTAAAGAATCGTCAATATGCCGGCAGTAGGTGATGATCATATCAAACACCCACAAGCTGCAAGCGGTCAGCTAAACATAACAGCTACCCAGGTATTGAGCGCTCAGAAGATCAACAAGCAAGCATGTACATTCTCCTGTGAATCCAAACAGTAACACTCCCGTACAGTCCGGTCTCATCGTCTGATATGTCGCATATCTTGCCTAGGGGTGGTAAACGTCAGACCCCAGTAGCTCGATAAGTCGTGTCGATTTGAGGTCTATAACAGTTCGAGAAACTACTGATAACACTTACCGGTAAATCTCAGCAACCCTGGCCAGGGATTTCCGGTTATAGCCAATCGAACACAGCACAACATCAACTCCCTATACCGGGAGAGACGAATCCCCTCTTATCGCTCATTGCCTCCATGTGATTCGAGACTGTACCCAAAAGCCACCTTTTTGCACGCCCTCTTGGACGTGGTATGATGGAAATCAAAGCACAGTGGGAACCATACAAGACTCTATGACGATCTCGGGTCAACAGAATACTCTGTACCAGTGTCACCGGAGAACTGCCATCTGACGTATGGTATAATACCATCTGGGAGTTCTCGGCGAGTCCGTCCAGTGTACCCAGTCTCGACTGAGCACCCGTACACCATCCTTGATGTCAAACACCGATGGATATGGGATCATCCATCTCCCATCATATGGGTCAAGATGCGTATACGCTAGTCTACTCTGGTGTATCGATGCCCTGTCTCGATACACCCTCGACTAGGAACAGTTGTAGGATGTACTCGTCGACTACCGTGGCCCCACTAGTATGATCTCATCATAGTCCCAGTAGTCGAGTACACATCCTAAGGGCTTTATCAACATGTAACATAGAGACAATCAGAGTACATGTTAATATAAAGTACAACCAGATAGCATACTATCATGTCGAGCAAGAAAGTCCTCCCTATATATGTCCTAGCATCCACTAAAATATACATCGTATGTACAGTAATGGCCTCTAGGGCATACATATAACTAACATATGGGCCTCACATCGGTATGACTTATCAGGCTATTGGGGTCTGACGTTTACCACGCCTTGGCTGAGATATGCGACATACCTGACGAAGAGACCGAACTTACGGTAGTGTTACTTATTGGACTCACAGGAGTATGAGCAGGCTTTCTTGTTGATTATCTGATCGCTCAATACCCGGGTAGCTGTTACGTCCAGCTAGTACCGCTGACGACTTGTGGGTGACTGATATGATCATCACCTACTGCCGGCGTATTGACGAGTCTTTAGAGTCCTACACAGTGGTTTCCTGGCTTAAGCGAAACGAAGTAGGAGCACATATGTGATATGTGCGGGACCGAGATTAATACGCGTATGTGATACCGTATTCTATTCTCGCAATATGTGATATCGGACTGTTATATGTGATATAGCTGGGTTATCGAATCAAGTGTTGATTCGATAAGTTGATACATATGATATTAGTCGGTTATATGAGATATAGCCGGATTATTAAATCAAGTGTTGATTTAATAATTTAATGTATAATTATATATTTGATATATTAACTTATATTAACAAATATTAGCTCACTTAAGCATTTCTTTTTCTCACTTGTGTGTACATTTAATATATATGTGATATATATTATTGTGTCATGCTTGTTGCTACATGCAACATGGGTGTATGAGACTCACATCATGCTTATGATAATGTAAGGTTTTATTTATAAAAGTAAATCAAAATTAGTTGGAAATTAGTCACATGGTTAAGCTTAATGGAAGCTTGTAGAACCATTGACTTAGTCCACTAATTCTGTTTTACTAAAGATATTTATTAACTGAACCATTACCTTTAGCCATGGTTAAGTCTCTACAAGATTTAGTATGAGATATTTTCTCACCCATGGTTACTATTCTCACTCATGAGATTCATTCTACACTTGCATCATTCCATGGTTGCTTCTTCTTCGTCTTCTTCCTATAGCTCTCTAGCTTTTTGGGAGGTGAAGAAAATTAGTGAGAGAAATTATTCTAATGTGAGCAAAATTCCTACTTCATCAACCAACACTAGATTAGCCATTTAGTTTAGGTTGTTTGCTTCACAATTAGTGAAGAGTTAGCTTGAGTTAGTGTCTCCTCGACGTAGATCATCTTCGGCCTCGAAGACTTCAAGCAAGCTTGTTCCTTTCATCTTGTGGAGCCTTTCTAGAGTCTGGGAGTTCACTATTTGGAGCGAAGGGACTTCTACACGGAGCTATTGATGTGAAGGAATGGTATACAAAGGTTGTATTCCTTGTTCACTTAGATGTAAAGATGTTTACATGATAGTTTCGTCTAATACTCTAGTTAAGATTCTAGGTCAGAGTTCTTTAGCGAGCCAAACTTTTGAAATCGGCATGGTCGATGCCTCCCGAAACCCAGTGGCTGTGCTACGGAACCCTACAAGCCGTGGTAGGAAAGTGATGAAAGCACAGTGGGAACTTGATCAGTCGAAAATACTGCATTTTTAACAGGGCAATTTCCTTATCATTTGCACTCATCTAGAAGTGTTCGGTATTCATATTGCACATATTAGCAAAACAGTCCTGAAATACCAGATTGCAGGTGTTATACTCTAAAACCGACATTTCTGAGGAAATTGTGTGTTTATCATGGCATCGCATCATCCCTGTATTGCGCAACACTTGTTTCGATATTTGTGCAAGGAATTGCAGGAACAAAGCCAAAATTAGGAAAAGAGGCAGATCAAAAATACACCAACTCCAAGATGTGATATCTGGTAGCAATATAGAGGGACAAATAAAATTCAACATATCAAAACAAGGCCCAAGTATCAGGCCCAACAATTACCAGAAGACCCAAGCCCTGAAGCTTCCAAACCGCCGCGGTTCCGCGGCGGGAGCGCGCTTGCGCCGCGGTTCCGCGGCGGCTTGACGGCTTCAAGTGCTCAATTTTCTACACGTGGCTACCTCTAACTGTACAAGCTTCCAGGAGACTCCCGATTCTCCACGTGGCACATATAGAAGGCTCGGCTTAACAAACTTCATCTAGAAGCTTCTCCTCAACAAACTTTTGGAGGGAAATTCAAATCTCCTCAACAACCTTTTGGAGGGAAATTCAAAATTCAAATCCTAGATCTAGGATTTTGATGGTCTATAAATAGGAGCCTAGATCTAGGGTTAAATGGTTGTTCAATAATCTTTAGTCTTCTTCAATCTTTAGTTTGTTCATCTTTACTCTCTCATCTTCTTCCACAAGTCTAGTGACAAGACTTGTGCGAAACCCTAACCCTAATTCCAATCCAAATTCAAGATCCCGAGTACCAAATCAAGTGAGAAGCCTTCAACCTTTTAGGAGCAGAGCCGATCTTCATTCAAGCAAGTCATCCAAGCCGATACGCGACTCATGGAGACGAGCGAAGCCAAATCGCCGATCGAGTTCTTCCTCTTGTAGTTCTTGAGTGATTGTAATAAAATTGTTGATATAAATAAAATGTGAAATTCTTTAATCTTGCTTTATTTAAATTCTTGCATCATGATTCGATCTCAATTTGTAATTGTAGTTCTTGTTGTGATATTTGAGTAAAACTCCGCTCGTAAAGGAGTCGAGACGATCAATAGAATGATGATGTGACAAATCTTAGAACGATTCTTAAGTCCTACGAGTTTTGTAAACCCTAAAAAGTTCAAGAATCGATGACCTAGATTCGTTGCGATGCTTTCTTGATTGTTATCGCTCGAAATTAGGGATCTACGATCGTTTCTTGAATTTACTAGAGGCTAGAATGTGAATGATATCGACGAAGGAACAAGGGATAAATGATGAAACCCTAGTTTCACTAGAAATCCCTAATTCTCGTCGATCATCATCGATCTAGTATCAATTCATCGAAGGATAAGAATACGTCATGGTGAGATTGCATCACATCTATAGATCCGATCGATTCCTACGAGCCTCATTTAGATTCTTGATATTTGGTTGGAAAAATCATCACAAATTACCACTTCTTGATTTTAACGCTTTCTTAGATCTAGATTTTTCTCTTTCTTGAATTGCAATTACAAATCATGAATTGTGTTCTTTTCTTTTTCTTAAAGTTTCAATTCATCTAATTCGAAACACGAACGATTACACTTTCCCCGTAGACGATCCGCACTCGCTAACGATCTACATCCGACACCGTAGTTGATTGCGGTCAAATAATTCTTTGAATGTGAATTCTATTTTCTAAACCGACACACAATCGGAATTTCGAATCAATCAAATGGCGCCGTTGCCGGGGATCACGCGCTAATCCGTTCTTTATTGAAATTTGAATTGAAAGATTTATTCCATTGCATTTTTAGATCAAAATTCGCGCAAACACTAATACGAGTTGTTGTGATTTGTGCGAGGAAATCTGGAATCATTGGAGCTGTGGAAAAAATTTTCTGAAAAATCCAGAGAGCTTGGGGAGTGAACAGGGACATTCTGTGAACATTTCGTGCACTGATCCCACCAGAGGACCGCGATTCCGCGGCAATAGGCGACTCCCACCGCTATTCCGCCGCGTGATGACGTCATCACTCCACCAAAATTCCTTTGTAACTTTCTAACTTTCTTATCTTCTCCTAAATCTGCTCCAAATAACATTTTGTGCAGGTTTCTTTGCAAAAATCGCAGCGCCGCGCAAAAAGCAAAATTAAAGTGTGCTTGTTTTGATCTTTGTGGTTGTTTGCATAATTAATACGTACATTAAGGGGCAAAGACCAAATCCAGATTAGATGGGGAGTTCATTACCCTTCCTAAGCCCCGAAAATCACAAAATTTGCATCCGCATTTACCCTCATTAATTAAAAAATATCTAGAGATGACTCTAAGGATTGTCGCGCTCACTTAGGACAGAAGAAGCCGTGGGTAATTCATTGCTTATCCGCGTTTCTCTTGTGGTGTCTAAGGCAAGTGTGTCGAAGGCTAGTGGTTACTTAATTAGGCCCACTACTTACATAGTGGAGAATCTCCCACTTACCTGGCACTTACCTGGCCACAGGAGAAACAAAGAGGCAGCGGAGGATTGATCCGTATCATTTTTGTGTGTTGCATTTGTTGTGTTGCATCATTTTTTCAAAAATCCGTATCATTTTTCAAAACAAATACCAACATTCATCACTCCCCTAATTATAAGTCACGCTGCCACTTGTACTAACCCTTTTTAGTGCAAGATAGGCTGGACACGGGATTCTAGTGCCCGTTAAGTCCGTGTTCCCCTGATCGACCCAAAAGTCGGTATTTCTACATTTACCTCTTCTTTACCCACCACCACACCCACATCGATGGATCCGTCTCCATCGAACTTCTTTTCCACTAATCTGCCGCCGTCCATAGGTGTACAGAATCCACCTCGCATCTTTCTCCAAGAGAGGTGCTATCCTACACGAGGTCCTCTTTCCACCTGTATTTCCATTCCACCAGCCAACGGGGAAAATTTTCAAATAAAACCCCAATACATCAACCTTCTACCAAAATTTCACGGTCTCGAGTCTGAAGACGCATATGCATTTATCACCAAATTTGAAAATGTATGCGCAATGATGGGTACCTCACAGCTTTCTTTGGATGCTATGCGTCTACGTCTTCTCCCATTCACCTTGTGCCATATAGCCGAGAAGTGGCTGTATAACACTACCGCACATTCCATCTCAAATTGGGAAGAATTCGTCAAAGCATTCCTAAAGAAATTCTACCCACATCAAAAGACAGCTCGAGTCCGCAGCGAAATCAATCAATTCACCCAGCTTCCATGTGAACCATTTTCAAAATGTCTTGAACGCTTCACGGATCTGTTAATCCAATGTCCACATCACGGAATCCCCAGATGGGAACTGTGTAGAATCATTTATGAGGGCATTAATCCTAACACAAGACAGACCCTTGAATCCATGTGTCAAGGAAACTTCATGACTAAAAATGATGGGGAAGCCTGGAATTTTCTAGAAGATTTCGCTGAAAAATCTTTACAGTGGGAGGGTGTGAGTCAATCGTCTAGGGATGGCAATGATATTTCCATAGGAATTAGAGCTGAAATTTCAGCTTTACACAAGAAATTTGACGCTATGGAAAACAAATTTTTAGCTGCCGTCCTAAGTCAAATGTCACTCTCCAAAACTGTATGTGGATGTTGTTCTGATCCTTCTCACTTGACGGAAGAATGTCCATTTCAAGGTCATGAGCATACCAATGCCGCATTTCAAAGACCTAGAAACGATCCATTTTCTTCCACATATAATCAGGGTTGGAGGAATCACCCAAATTTTGCTTGGAACCAATCACAATCTCAAAACACGGTTCCAACCCAAAACAATTTCCAAATAGTCCCTCCACCACAACAGCACCCACAACTTCAATTGAGTCAGCACCCCTTCCAAGCACATAATTTTCAAAATCCGGTCAACACACCCGCACCATCTAGTCCTTTGCAGTTGACCGGGACTGATGAATCCTCTTCATTCATAAACTTGCTTCTAACAAATCTCATGCATGTATCGGCTGAAATAAAGACTTCTGTCGATGATATAAAGAAAAACTCAGCGTCCCAAAGCGAGAGTATTAAATTGATGGAAGCAGAAATTGCACGACTAAAACCCGAAATGCGTGCAAGAGAGAAAGGGAAACTTGCAGCTCAACCTTTACCCAATCCTGGCTATTCACATCATGTGGATGCAATCAAGTTGAGATCTGGAGGAGTGCTTGACAATCACGTTGGGGAAGAGTTTGATGATACTGATAAATCAATCAATGATACCCCGGCTGAGACCTTTCCTCACACATACCCTTCTAATTCTGACCCCAGTTCTTCTACCCCACACCCTTCTTGCGAGCCTATTCTTCGTTTCCCACAAGGCCCGCCACCTCAACCCATCTCTTCTAGTCTACCACCGAC
Source organism: Agapanthus africanus (assembly GCA_030015575.1). Lineage (NCBI taxonomy): Eukaryota > Viridiplantae > Streptophyta > Magnoliopsida > Asparagales > Amaryllidaceae > Agapanthus > Agapanthus africanus. Next base: position 571,466,036 of record JASDDO010000022.1, read on the forward strand.
GATCCCTAACTCTATTCTGGGATCGGGTCTACACACACTTCCTTCTCCTATGATGGACCCAGCGCTTATTGCTAAAGCACCTTATCCTAATCGGTTAAGGGCTAACACATCGAGTCCACATATGGAGAAGATTATGGACATTTTTAAGCAAGTTAACATCAACATCCCTCTCCTAGATGCCATCCAACAAGTTCCGTCCTATGCGAAAACTCTTAAGAACTTGTGCACTAGGAAGAGAAAGACTCAAGTGCCCAAGAAGATATTCATGGCAAAGACTGTAGACACGGCTTTTCCCGAACAATTACCGAGGAAACGTAAAGATCCTGGATATCCAACTATTTCCATTTCTATTGGGGAAAAACACATCAACCGTGCTCTACTAGACCTTGGCGCTAGTGTTAACTTGCTTCCATACTCAGTCTATGAGCAGTTAGGGATCGGAGAGTTGAAACAAGCCCATTGCACTCTCCAGATGGCTGACCGATCAATCACCAAACGTAGGGGTGAACTGGAAGATGTGTTAATAAAAATCGGGGAATTCATATTCCCTGTGGACTTTATTGTAATTGATACACAGCCTGTAGCGAACCCACGGAACCAAATTCCGGTGATTTTAGGTCGCCCATTTTTGGCCACTTCAAATGCTATTATCAACTGTCGTAACAGCTCTATGACCCTATCCTTCGGGAATAGGTCAATAGAGCTGAACATTTACAAGTTGGGAAGTGTACCCTCCGAACCTACTGCTCAGGTCTGTTCTGTCGACTTAATGGATGTCGACAGCAGCGAATTTGATGATCCTCATGATACCGATCTTGACTCTTTTCATACGTTATCGTTTGGCCCAACTATGTATCATACACATACGGACTCTTCCACCGAGATGTCCGGGTCAACAACTAACACTGATTATGAACTGTTTTTAGAGTCTGAAGATCACCCTGCACTTTGTGATGACATTATTCCTCGGGGTATTGATGGAACTTTTGAGGAGATCTTCGCTGATGAACTCGGATTTTTGAATGACACGGGTGTTGAGATGAATCATCTCCCAATCAATGAAATTGAACCTCCACCCCTTATTTTGAATTGTAAAAAGAATGCGAGTAATCCATCACATTTACTGCATCGTCTCTCCAAAATGAGACGCACACACATTCTATTCCACCACTTAACCTTTCCCCACTTCTTCTTCCAGCAACCAGAGCACTGCATTGATAAAATTTTTGAATGGTTGGTGTTAACCTTCGGTCTTTGCAAAGCTTGGCATCGACCAATGATTTTTGACCCCCTCATGTGATTTTCAAAAGATTAACATTGCATAACTCAAGTTTTGGGGGGGGGCATTTTTTTTTCCGGGCTCTTGAAAAGAAAATTTTTACAAAATGATGAGCCAAGAATAAGTTTGGGGAAGGTTCTTCACTTAAATATTTTGCCCCCACTAATAAATTCCTCCCAAGCTTACAGGTTTTCGAGATTTAGCAGATGGCAACAGTGAGGACACTGTTGAAAACAAGTTTGGGGGAGGTTTGTGCTTATTTTCGCATCATTTACATATCATTTGCATAAGCACAAAACATTTTTGAAAACCTATAAAAATTTAAAAATTTTCAAAAGATAAAAATATTTTTGTACATAAATAAGAAAATAAAAGTTTAGATAGTGAAAAATTACATCCATGAGATTAGAAAATTTTTAGAAAACCAAGAAAATTAGAAGTTTTCTTATACGAACTAGTAATAAGTAGTTATGAGCCGTTGTCCCAAGGGTTAGTAAGATGAAGGACGTCACTAATCTGAGGATAAAAATAAGTCTGAAAAATAGTTTCTATTCTGGAAGCCAAATATTTTGAACGTTGATACCCTGCTATTCGTACTTACACACGTCTTAAAGCCTGGGATTGTAGAGGATACCTTGAAATGCTCTTGTCTTAAAGCCAAAAGTATGAAGGAAGTAAAAAAAAATTAAATGAAGAAAATATAAAGTGGTGAGAAAAATGGACACTGGTTTTGTTATCACCGAGGGCAATAAAAAATATATAGCGAGGGTGCTTCTTCACCTAGTGCCCTAAGGCCAACTGGTCTAGGAGTCACTGCTATGCCTGAGGTGGTGCAAGACGAGGAAAATACACCAATTAAGCAAGCACAGGAGTAATCGGTCGGTTAGTACCTCAAGAAGTATTAACGGTCGCATGAAAGTGTGTGAGCAATATCATCTAAATATTCATTAATTAAAAAGTACTGAGGCTGATGGGCAAGAGTATGGTAGCTTGAATTGAATTCTCCGGGTGTAGGGATGTCCTTTACACACACGCAGGGTTATATGATCGATGTGTGGAAGAAAGATAGGAATGAAAAATAAGACGATGTTTTATTGAGGGAGGACGTGATTTCTTACATCTTTTCATGACTATTAAGATAGGGCTCATGACAACCGAAAAGCAAGTTTAGTTGGAAACCCTAATTTTCAAAGTCTTTCTTTTACAATTTTTTCTTTAAATGTAATATTCATGATCTTTCTTTTATTATTGGATTTTGTGGGTGCAATCCGCTGAAAACACTCAGGAGACAACACTCCTCCTACTAGGGACACCTAAAGGTTTAAAGGCTTGTTGCACGTGTTCAGTGCAATCGTGTTGCCTACGAAAGTGTGCTACTTAGTTTTTCTCTTTCTTTATTTTCTCCTTCTCTTTTTAATAAAACAGTTCGCTCGAGACGATCGAAAATAAGTTTGGGGGAATTTGATCAGTCGAAAATACTGCATTTTTAACACGGCAATTTCCCTATCATTTGCACTCATCTAGAAGTGTTCGGTATTCATATTGCACATATTAGCAAAACAGTCCTGAAATACCAGATTGCATGTGTTATACTCTAAAACCGACATTTCTGAGGAAATTGTGTGTTTAACATGGCATCGCATCATCCCTGTATTGCGCAACACTTGTTTCGAGATTTGTGCAGGGAATTGCAGGAACAAAGCCAAAATTGGGAAAAGAGGCTGATCAAAAATACACCAACTCCAAGATGTGATATCTGGTAGCAATATAGAGGGACAAATAAAATTCAACATATCAAAACAAGGCCCAAGTATCAGGCCCAACAATTACCAGAATACCCAAGCGCTGAAGCTTCCAAACCGCCGAGGTTCCGCGGCGGGAGCGCGCTTGCACCGAGGTTCCGTGGCGGCATTACGGCTTCAAGTGCTCAATTTTCTACACGTGGCTACCTCTAACTATACAAGCTTCCAGAAGACTCCCGATTCTCCACGTGGCAAATCTAGAAGGCTCGGCTTAACAAACTTCATCTAGAAGCTTCTCCTCAACAAACTTTTGGAGGGAAATTCAAATCTCCTCAACAAACTTTTGGAGGGAAATTCAAAATTCAAATCTTAGATCTAGGGTTTTGATGGTCTATAAATAGGAGCCTAGATCTAGGGTTAAATGGTTGTTCAATAATTTTTAGTCTTCTTCAATCTTTAGTTTGTTCATCTTTACTCTCTCATCTTCTTCCACAAGTCTAGTGACAAGACTTGTGTGAAACCCTAACCCTAATTCCAATCCAAATTCAAGATCCCGAGTACCAAATCAAGTGAGAAGCCTTCAACCTTTTAGGAGCGGAGCCGATCTTCAATCGAGTAAGTGATCCAAGCCGATCCGCGACTCACGGAGACGAGCGAAGCCAAATCGACGATCGAGTTCTTCCTCTTGTAGTTCTTGAGCGATTGTAATAAAATTGTTGATATAAATAAAAGGTGAAATTCATTAATCTTGCTTTCTTTAAATTCTTGCATCATGATTCGATCTCAATTTGTAATTGTAGTTCTTGTTGTGATGTTTGAGTAAAACTCCGCTCGTAAAGGAGTCGAGACGATCAATAGAATTATGATGTAACAAATCTTAAAACGATTCTTAAGTCCTACGAGTTTTGTAAACCCCTAGCAAGTTCAAGAATTGATGACTTAGTTTCGTTGCGATGCTTTCTTGATTGTTATCGCTCGAAATTAGGGATCTACGATCGTTTCGTGAATTTACTAGAGGCTAGAATGTGAATGATATCTATGAAGGAACAAGGGATAAATGATGAAACCCTAGTTTCACTAGAAATCCCTAATTCTCGTCGATCATCATCGATCTAGTATCAATTCATCGAAGGATAAAATACGTCATCGTGAGATTGCATCACATCTATAGATCCGATCGATTCCTACGTGCTTCATTTAGATTCTTGATATTTGGTTGGAAAAATCATCACAAATTATCACTTCTTGATTTTAATGCTTTCTTAGATCTAGATTTTTCTCTTTCTTGAATTGCAATTACAAATCATGAATTGTGTTATTTTATTTTCCTTAAAGTTTCAATTCATCTAATTCGAAACACGAACGATTACACTTTCCCTAGGAAGTAATGTCTGGTTGTGGGTACCGAATTCGGCAAGAGTTTTGCGAGGTAGAGTACCCATGATATGAAGAGAGAGAGAAAAGGTAGAGAAAAGGAGGGAAAAAGAATGTGATTTTTTTTTTAATTTAATATATTAACAAAAGAATGAAGTATACACAAAAAAAAGAATATGGACAAAAATAATCACGACACAAAAATACCACACACTTAATCGTTCTAGGGTTCACCTAGGTCAACTAGACCTGCTCCAGAACTTGATTGTCAAAGTAAAACTGTGTCGAGAAACAGGCTCAAGATACACTGATCACGAGGCCAGGTAAGTGCAGAGATAAGGGGAGGTTTTCCAACGCTTTCGCGAAGTTCCTTAATTAAATAACCCTTTCTCTTTTGGCGGTTTCGCCGTTAACACTTTCCTAGATACCCTGTAAACAATATACCGTTAAGCAAGGTTCTAAACACAGTTAACTTCTCCTAGTGAGCGCGAAGTCCTTAAGGCTTAAAGTCTAGTTTCTTTTAAAATTTGTGCGGGTAAACGTTATGCTCAAGTTCGTGATTTATGGGCCACGGAAAAGGTGATGAAATCCTTTACCGTATGTTGTGGGGTTCACTTGTCCTTAAGTCCGTATTAATTGATGCAATGCGCAATTCAAAAAATTCTTATAAAGAATCAAACAATCGTTTTTTAGTTTAAGCGCGGCGCTGCAACAAATACGGGTTAGTCAATTTTTAGCGTTTGCTAGCGAACTTGGAAAGAATCCTGCAAAGAATAGTATATTGGATGCGTCGGATATGAGAAGAAGGTGTTAGTAAAGTACGTACCGTTAAGTTTTGGGTTAGGAAACCCCCGTTGAATCAAATCCGGTAAGCTTGAAAGGTTCGCTTGCGCGGGTCAAACTACCCGGATCTTTGGCACTGTACTTCGTAAGCACCTTAACTTTGAATGTGCACTTTGCTCCCCACAATTGCAGTTTGCAAATACGCAAAAATCTGCACACTTGCCAACAAAAATTATCAAAAAAAAAAAAAATAGAATTTTATTTTTATTTTTTTTATATATTTTTGTTTTATATATACAAAAAGAATATTAACCCGAATAACAAGAAAAGAAATACGTTACCGTCTCCCCGGCAACGGCGCCATTTGATCGCACGCTTTAGGCGTGTCGGATGTTCAAAGAATTAAAGTATAACCGCGATCAGGACGGTGTCGCTATGCAGCTAGCCGGTTGAGCACGGGTCGGTCCACAGGGAGATGGTGGTATTTTACCTTCTTGTCTTAGACGAGTCAATAAAGAATGAGTGTATGTTTGTTCGAGACTAACCTATGTGTATTATTTGCAAGTATAAAGTTGTTAAGAAAAAGATACGAGATTATAAGCTAAAGAAATCCGTACTCGAAACCTTTGAGCCGAGTCTTGACCAATTGTAGCTAGAGCAATCGGCAACAACGTGGATTAGGGGATTTAAGCGCGGTATTCATGGAATATGGCTTATTTACCCTTGTCCTTCCGTTCTTGTCTCTTGCTTTCGCCTCCGGCCAAACCGAACGCAACCGGTCGCGGTTAGGAATCGCCGTTACCTTGTCAGGGTAGGGTGCCTAACGGAGCGCTTGCGTATGGTTTGGGCGGAGTTCAATGGAAAATAACGGGAAAAGGAAAAGAGAAAAGAAAATCTTTAACTTATAATATCGTATTTCTTCTTAACAATAATAATTACAACATTCACAAAATGAACAAAAGAGAGCAAAAGAAAAGAACAAAGAAAAGAAAAGATTACAAGTAATTAAGTGTATGAATTAAATTGCAAGAAAGTAAAGCAAGGTAATAAAAAGCAAGTAATAAATAAGCAAATAAAAAGAACAAGAAACTAGAACTCAAGACAAGCATGTGATCAATAGCCAACCCTTAAACTTGCAAGCTCAATCAAGAGGTTGCAAGATCAAGGGAAGGGTAGAGAACGCATGTGAAATGAAGTGCTAATTCCATGAAAGAATACGACCCTTGAGATCAATAACTAACCCTTAACCATTCAAGCTCAATGAAGAGGTTGAATGATCAAGAGAAATCAAGAATCTCAAGGGGAAGAAGAAACACAAGAGAATGATACAAAAAGCCCTCATCTTCATTGATCTCCCACTCAAAAAGCTCTCACTACAATTTTCATGGAAAAAGAATGAAGAAGAAGAAGAAGAAAAAGACTAAATCCTAAAAAGAAAGAAGAACAAAAGAATTACCCTTGGCTTTGGCAAGTTCTGCTGTATTTATAGGCAGGGAGTTGAAGATCTAGGGCAACCACCAGAGCATATGGGAAGTACCCAAAATACCCCCGAAAGACGACAAGGTGAGGACTCCACATGGCCGCGGATCCGGGGCCAATACCCCCTATTGGCCGCGGATCCGCGGCCCTATAGTGGGATTTGGGGCTGTGTTTTCTTGTACGGCCCTGATCTGCAGTCCCCTGTTGTCTGGTATACCTATTTTCTGAAAATACTTTCACAATTCTTCCAGAATTTCTGTTGAGGAAAGGTGGACTTTTTGTGGATGTTTATGTCATGATTGTCTCGAGCTCCGCGTAGATTTCTTGGAACTTGTTGTTGCCATTTAGCCTTGTGCATGAAGGTGACATTGATTTGACATTTTGTCTTCCTAAACTGGTATCTGGCAACATACGGATGACGAGCGGAGACCGTGTTTTCTCAGTGGTTGGCAGGAACCCGGATTTTGTCGTGTTTTCCATGAATTTCACCGTTTTAGAACCGAGAACCTGTATCCTGCAAATATATAACAAACACGGATTAAAAGCACCTACCTATAAACAACCGAGCGTAAGAATGGGCGGTATAAAATGCAGTATTCTGTGATGAACAAATACCCCCAAACTTAACTTTTGCTCGTCCCGAGCAAAACCAATTATTCACAAAAATAAAATGATAACCACACTTTCGCAGGGAACGCGATTGCACTGAGCGCGTGCAACAAGCCGTTAAACCTCTAGGTGTCCCTAGTAGGAGGAGTGTTGTCTCCTGAGGGTTTTCAGCGGATTACACCCAAAAAATCCCGTCAAGCTACTTTGTAAAATGACTAATATTCAAACCCTAATGTTTTGTTTTAGAAAATAACAATTCTATAATCCTAAGTCTAGACCATCGAACCTTTATTTTTCACACCTCGCTTCTTATTTAATTACAGATTTTATATGTCTTTACGTGAAGTGCAAATAGTGTCGTTAAGTTCCAGAAGGATCGATTAAAGTCATCATGTCGCACAATAAAGCCCAGATAACAATTTTAAAAGGATCACATAAGTTTTATAAAGAGTTAAGCATTTTTCAAGTTTCGTTTTCCAGTATGGTTTCAACTTCAGAATTTCTATCTTCCTTAACAGGAAACTAAGTCGTATTTTTCACTCCACCTTTTTCTTGTTTTCATTTCATACACACCTCTGTGAACGTGCAATAGTCTTTATCATAGAATAAAACCTTCATATCTCCGTTAAAATTTTTTTTATAAAAGCCTGTCTTTTATCAAGATTATTCTCACACAAAGAACCGTTAGGAATTTTAACTCGGAGAGAACACTTGCTTGACTTTGTTTTTATCTGGACTTTCTAGTCTTCTTAGCGAGCTTTGGGCCAATGCACCCAAACCAGTTGGTTTTAGGGCATTAGGTGTAGAAACACCCCAGCGGACTTAATTACTCAAGTTACCTAGGTCCAAAAACAAAAGACAGTTTGGCGTGAAAATCATGATGATTCAATACGAACGGAGATATAACCGGTAGTTAAATTATTTTTTTTGGATAAAAGACGTGTTTAGTGGGTTCGGTGTGTAATCATTCCAATCAAGTTTCAGATGGGTTATTTTTCAGACTTAGTTCCAATTAAGGCATCAATAACATTCCTTCATATTCACTCACTTCATAAACTATTCTTGATATATTACTTATTTCAGAACAAACCTATTTGATCCTCAGAAAATCATTTATCTTATTTAAAAGTTTTTAAACATAAAAGACTTGTCATCTAATTTCAAAAACTCACGATACGTGTAGTGTGATGTAAAGACGTATATCAGCTATAGTTAACTTCAAAGGAGAGTTATCTTTCAGGTTTTCAAAATCTAAACATAAGATTTAGTTATTCCTATTTTTTCAAACAAAAACCGTCGAATGTTGAATCAGAGTTCTTCCACAAGCTAACTTGACAAAAAAGTTTTTATATTTTAAGAAAATTTTCAGATTTTTATGGATTTTATGGTTTTAATATGCATATGCAAAATATACATATGAATGCGAAGGAAGAAAGCTTACCGAGCACACCCCTAAACTTAAACTTGACAGTGCCCTCACTGTCAGGCTATACCAAGAGGGTCAAAATTGTCGGCGCTCCCCCAAAAACAAATTATATACAAAACAAAAAAGGAAAACAAAAAATATATACAAAAAAAGGTGTCCCCCCCCAAACTTAAGTAAAACAGTGTTTCCACTGTTAAGCGTTGAAATTCAGGATTAGGGGGGAAAGAGAACAGTATCAAGCTATACAAGGCCTTACACAGGCCAAAAGTTAGTACCAACCATTCAAAGATCTTATCGTGATAAAGCAGTGGCTGGTGAAAGAAGGTGAAGAGGAAGGAAATGGAGAATACGCGAGACCGTATGCAGAGAGAAGCGGGATACGGTCTCGGTATATGAGAGGAAGAAGAATGGCGGAAGGGAAAAAGAAGTGGAATACGAACTTGAGGGTGCAAATGGAGTAAATAGATTAGCACAATTTGTGATGAGCGATGTGTAAAAAGCGATTGTGCTAATATATTTACCCGTCGAGAAATGGGGTCAAATCCCTCAAGATTCGTGAGAAACCATGGGTACGCCGAACTTGGTAAACCAAACACAGGAAGTGAAAATGGTACGGGTTCTTGCAAGGTCGGAACGATGGAAAGGATGGAGGGAAGTGGTTGAGGAAGGGAATCGGTTAAGGATTCTGGAGGGTGTACACAGTCAGTGAAAGGAACAGGATGAATTGGAAAATCCGACTCATCATCTAGTACTATTTCATCCTCAAAAATATCCTCAAAATTCTCCTCAAAGTTAAGCTTATCCATGCATATTTCATCAAAGTCCAGACGCATATGTTGTTCGGGAAAAACAGTTAATGATTCGGGATGATGAATTGGAGAGAAAAACTCAGTCAAATCTACGGGTTAATCATCCAAAATATTCCCAGCGTCGATATCCTCAATCAAGTGAAAATCAATATTCTCAGACACCTCTACAAAAGCATGGATTTCAATTGATTCAGGTTCTAGAGTGGAGGTGTAGAGGTCAAAAGGTTTGGGATTGGTTTCACTTGGAAGGGACCCTTCACAATCAGGTAAATCAAACACTACAAAGTCGCACAACTCATTAAGCATTCTATCTTCAATTGATAAAGCATGTGGGACACTCGATAGACTTTCAAAACAAGAGTTGTGGGATTCAATTTGAGACGGGTAGGTTTGATTTGGAAGAGGGTACATCTCACTCTCTCCACTCAAATTCACAGCCTGTCCTGCCGCCTCATCATACATTGAAAAAGTTGGAGCTAGTTGAAAACTAGCTACCGGGTCACTAGGTTGCATGAGGGCGGCCATGGACGCATTCAAATCCATCATCTGTTGGCTTGACGCTACCCTAAAGTCTTCCAACGACTGTTCTAGACTAGACACTGGTTGTGAAGGGGTTTCAGTAAAAGATTCAAAGTTGTTTGGATACTGAAAACTCCCAAAAGGCTGTGTAGAAGCAATGTCTAGGGAAGGTGTAAAAGTTGGGTAGGACTGGTAGGAATTGAATGGCTGGACAGGAGTGGGATCAACATTTGGATAAGAAGGTGAATGGAATTGTTGATCCCAAGAATTTGTAGTGGTGAAAGAAGTGAAAGATCGGCTACGAGATTGTTCAATACGTTCAGCAATAGACATAGGTCTCGGGGTTACAACTGGATTTTCAAAAGGGGTATCAACGCAAGAAGGTGTGAATGTTTGAAACGGTTGATACGAAGTGGATTGCGGGGTCCAGTTGTTCGTCCTAGACGCGTCTATCCGATCTTTCAAAGAAATTTTTGGCATGGATGGATCGTTCGAAGTTCGACCAAAACAAGAACCGTAGGAAGTAATGTCTGGTTGTGGGTACCAAAGTTCGGCAAGAGTTTTGCGAGGTGGAGTACCCATGATATGAAGAGAGAGAGAAAAGGTAGAGAAAAGGAGGGAAAAAGAATGTGATTTTTTTTTAATATATTAACAAAAGAATGAAGTATACAAAAAAAAAAGAATATGGACAAAAATAATCACGACACAAAAACACCACACACTTAATCGTTCTAGGGTTCACCTAGGTCAACTAGACCTGCTCCAGAACTTGATTGTCAAAGTAAAACTGTGTCGAGAAACAGGCTCAAGATACACAGATCACGAGGTCAGGTAAGTGCAGAGATAAGGGGAGGTTTTCCAACGCTTTCGCGAAGTTCCTTAATTAAATAACCCTTTCTCTTTTGGCGGTTTCGCCGTTAACACTTTCCTAGACACCCCGTAAACAATATACCGTTAAGCAAGGTTCTAAACACAGTTAACTTCTCCTAGTGAGCGCGAAGTCCTTAAGGCTTAAAGTCTAGTTTCTTTTAAAATTTGTGCGGGTAAACGTTATGCTCAAGTTCGTGATTTATGGGCCACGGAAAAGGTGATGAAATCCTTTACCGTATGTTGTGGGGTTCGCTTGTCCTTAAGTCCGTATTAATTGATGCAATGCGCAATTCAAAAAATTCTTATAAAGAATCAAACAATCGTTTTTTAGTTTAAGCGCGGCGCTGCAACAAATACGGGTTAGTCAATTTTTAGCGTTTGCTAGCGAACTTGCAAAGAATCCTGCAAAGAATAGTATATTGGATGCGTCGGATTTGAGAAGAAGGTGTTAGTAAAGTACGTACCGTTAAGTTTTGGGTTAGGAAACCCCCGTTGAATCAAATCCGGTAAGCTTGAAAGGTTCGCTTGCGCGGGTCAAACTACCCGGATCTTTGGCACTGTACTTCGTAAGCACCTTAACTTTGAATGCGCACTTTGCTCCCCACAATTGCAGTTTGCAAATACACAAAAATCTGCACACTTGACCACAAAAATTATCAAAAAAAAAAAAACAAACAGAATTTTATTTTTATTTTTTTTATATATATTTTTTTTATATATACAAAAAGAATATTAACCCGAATAACAAGAAAAGAAATACGTTACCGTCTCCCTGGCAACGGCGCCATTTGATCGCACGCTTTTGGCGTGTCGGATGTTCAAAGAATTAAAGTATAACCGCGATCAGGACGGTGTCGCTATGCAGCTAGCCGGTTGAGCACGGGTCGGTCCACAGGGAGATGGTGGTATTTTACCTTCTTGTCTTAGATGAGTCAATAAAGAATGAGTGTATGTTTGTTCGAGACTAACCTATGTGTATTATTTGCAAGTATAAAGTTGTTAAGAAAAAGATACGAGATTATAAGCTAAAGAAATCCGTAGTCGAAACCTTTGAGCCGAGTCTTGACCAATTGAAGCTAGAGCAATCGGCAACAGCGTGGATTAGGGGTTTTAAGCGCGGTATTCGTGGAATACGGCTTATTTACCCTTGTCCTTCCGTTCTTGTCTTTTGCTTTCGCCTCCGGCCAAACCGAACGCAACCGGTCGCGGTTAGGAATCACCGTTACCTTGTCAGGGTAGGGTACCTAACGGAGCGCTTGCGTATGGTTTGGGCGGAGTTCAATGGAAAATAACAGGAAAAGGAAAAGAGAAAAGAAAATCTTTAACTTATAATATCGTATTTCTTCTTAACAATAATAATTACAACATTCACAAAATGAACAAAAGAGAGCAAAAGAAAAGAACAAAGAAAAGAAAAGATTACAAGTAATTAAGTGCATGAATTAAATTGCAAGAAAGTAAAGCAAGGTAATAAAAAGCAAGTAATAAATAAGCAAATAAAAAGAACAAGAAACTAGAACTCAAGACAAGCATGTGATCAATAGCCAACCCTTAAACTTGCAAGCTCAATCAAGAGGTTGCAAGATCAAGGGAAGGGTAGAGAACACATGTGAAATGAAGTGCTAATTCCATGAAAGAATACGACCCTTGAGATCAATAACTAACCCTTAACCATTCAAGCTCAATGAAGAGGTTGAATGATCAAGAGAAAGCAAGAATCTCAAGGGGAAGAAGAAACACAAGAGAATGATACAAAAGCCCTCATCTTCATTGATCTCCCACTCAAAAAGCTCTCACTACAATTTTCATGGAAAAAGAATGAAGAAGAAGAAGAAGAAAAAGACTAAATCCTAAAAAGAAAGAAGAACAAAAGAATTACCCTTGGCTTTGGCAAGTTCTGCTGTATTTATAGGCAGGGAGTTGAAGATCTAGGGCAACCACCAGAGCATATGGGAAGTACCCAAAATACCCCCGAAAGACGACAAGGTGAGGACTCCACATGGCCGCGGATCCGGGGCCAATACCCCCTATTGGCCGCGGATCCGCGGCCCTATAGTGGGATTTGGGGCTGTGTTTTCTTGTACGGCCCTGATCTGCAGTCCCCTGTTGTCTGGTACACCTATTTTCTGAAAATACTTTCACAATTCTTCCAGAATTTCTGTTGTGGAATGGTGGACTTTTTGTGGATGTTTATGTCATGATTGCCTCGAGCTCCGCGTAGATTTCTTGGAACTTGTTGTTGCCATTGAGCCTTGTGCATGAAGGTGACATTGATTTGACATTTTGTCTTCCTAAACTGGTATCTGGCAACATACGGATGACGAGCGGAGACCGTGTTTTCTCAGTGGTTGGCAGGAACCCGGATTTTGTCGTGTTTTCCATGAATTTCACCGTTTTAGAACCGAGAACCTGTATCCTGCAAATATATAACAAACACGGATTAAAAGCACCTACCTATAAACAACCGAGCGTAAGAATGGGCGGTATAAAATGCAGTATTCTGTGATGAATAGCACTCGCTAACGATCTACATCCGACACTGTAGTTGATTGCGGTCAAATAATTTTTGGTTGTGATTTCTATACATTTTCCAACATACACAATCCGAAATCGTTTTCAATCAGAACTCACACGAGACAAATGATGATCTCAAGTCTAAAGACTAACCTGTACTTATGTCACTTGAGAACTTCCATTTGACGATAGGTATAGTACTATCTAGAAGTTCTCGGCGAGTCCGTCCGGTGTACTCACACCCAGTGAGCACCTGTATACGATCTTAGGTGCAAAATACCAATGGTTGTGGGACCATACAATCGCCCCTCGTCGGGGTCTAGAAACGTATACACTATTCTACTCCGGAATATCGATGCCCAATCTCGATACTCCCACGACTATGGACCTTTTAAGGATGTGCGTACCGACTACCCAGCTTCCACAAGTATGATCGCCATCACAACATAGGTAGTCTAGCAATGATCTTACAGGCTTTATCAACATGTATGAATGATACGTAATAGCAAATAAAATATATGCACATGTTAAGATAAAGACAAACCAGATAGAATACTATCATATCGAGCAAGACTGTTCTGTACATATATATGTCAAAGGATCCACATGTATACATATACAATAATGGCCTCTAGGGCATACCTATCCAATAATCTCCCACTTGCACTGAGGCCATATATATTAGCGTACCGAGTACCCAACTTTTTCTCTAAGGCCAGCTGTTGGCGTACCGCATACCCAACATCTCAAAAAGTCTCTCGAACTGTGCTTGAAGAAGGGCATTGGTGAATGTATCCGCCGTGTTCTCTTTTGTGTCCATTCTCCGTACCTCGATCTCCAGGCGATCAATGATCTCCATGATTAGGTGATACCGCCTCAAGATTTGCCTGGATTTCTGATGGGACAGTGGTTCCCTTGCTAAATCCATAGCTCCAATGTTGTCGCAATACACAGGTATTGGGTTTACAATGGATGAAACCACTTGATGTTCAGTAATGAACTTCCTAATCCAGACGGCTTCTTTTGCGGCATCGTTTGCAGCAATGTATTCAGCCTCCATCGTCGAGTCTGCGACGGTGTCCTGTTTGGAACTCTTTCAACAGACCGCCCCTCCATTGAGGGTAAACACAAAATCCGAGACAGACTAGCTGTCATCCTTGTCACTTTGGAAGCTCGAATTGGTAAAAGACTCCACTTGGAAATCCCCATTACCGAATACCAGGAACTGTTCTTTAGTCCTCCTCATGTACTTCAGAATATGCTTAACAGCTGTCCAGTGCTTCTCACATGGGATAGACTGATACCGTCTCACCACGCAAAGCGCGTAAGCTACATCTGGTCGGGTACATAGCATCGCATACATTATAGATATTACCGCCGAAAGGTGGGGTATAGTGCTCATGCGAACCCTCTCCTCATCAGTCTTGGGAGACATCTCTTTGGAGAGGGTGATTTCGTGCAATGCGGGTATGTTACCGCGCTTGGAATCTTCCATACTAAATCTCTCTAGTACGGTCTCTATGTACCTGGACTGCGAAAGTCCCAGTAATCTCTTGGATCTATCTTTGTAGATCTTAATCCCCAGAATGTATGATGCATCACCCAGGTCCTTCATAGAGAACCTTTTTGACAAGAACAGCTTGACCGATTGTAGCATAGGAATTTTATTTTGTATCAAAAGAATGTCGTCCACGTACAAGACTAGGAACACGACAGTTCGGCCTACAATCTTCTTATATATACAAGGCTCATCCTCGTTCTTGATGAAGTCAAATCCATTGACTGTTTCATCAAAACAGATGTTCTAGCGCCGCGATGCCTGATTTAATCAATAAATGGATTTAAGCAACTTGCACACCCTCCCGCTGCTCCCACTGTCTACAAAACCCTCCGGCTAATCCATATAAACACACTCTTCTAAACTTCCGTTCAGAAAAGCCATTTTTACGTCCATCTGCCAAATCTCATAGTCATGGAAGGCAGTAATGACAAGCAGGATCCGAATGGATTTGAGCATAGCCACTGGAGAAAAGGTTTCGTCATAGTCCACACCTGGTCTTTGAAGGAAACCATTTGCAACAAGTCTAGCCTTATAGGTTTCCACCTGCCCATCTACACCAAATTTCCTTTTGCAGATCCATATGCATCCAACGGGTTTTACCTCAGGTGGAGCAAAATCCAAGGCCCACACTTTATTAGTGTACATGGACTCCATTTTGGATCGCATAGCATCCAGCCATATATATGAGAGTCCCTATTAATAATGGCCTGCCTGAAACTAGTAGGATTATCTTCTTCCAAGATACAATCCTCAAGATCCCCATCTATGAGAAAACCGTAGTATCCCTCGGGCGGATGAGATATCCTACTAGTTCTATGGAGTGGGTGAGGTTCTTTGGGTACTTCTGAATCTTGCGGTTCCACCAAATCTTCAGTTACATTTTGTGGTTTAAAAATCTCTTCCAGTTCTACCGTACTCCAACTAATTTCTTTTGCAAGAACTTTCTTTTCTAAAAATGTGGCGTGGCGAGATACAAACAACTTCTGTTCCTCAGTGTGGTAGAACAGATATCCTAGTGAATCCTTAGGATATCACACAAATTTACATAGAACTGATCGTGCCCCAAGTTTATCCGGTTTCTGTGTTTTCACATAGGCCGGACAACCCCATATCTTAAGCCGCTTAAGATATGGATTCCGTCGACTCCATATTTCATATGGAGTCTTTGGTACAGATTTGGATGGAACGTAATTCAGTAAGTATGCCGCTGTCTGAAGCGCATATCTCCTAAATGAAAGAGGCAACTCAGCACTACTCATCATGGAGCGAACCATATCCATAAGGGTACGATTCCTCTGCTCCGATACACCGTTGTGCTGTGGTGTATACGGAGGAGTAAGCTGAGAGAGAATTCCATTCTCTTTTAGGTATTCTATGAATTTCGTGCTTAAAGACTCCCCTCCTCTATCAGATCGGAGGATCTTGATACTTTTGCCAGTCTGGTTCTCTACTTCGTTTCTGAATTCTTTGAATTTCTCAAAAGTTTCGGATTTGTGTTTCATAAGATACACATACCCGAACCTAGAGAGATCGTCAGTGAATGTGATGAAGTACGAGAACCCACCCCTTGCATGTATAGACATTGGACCACATACATCACTGTGTATGAGTCCCAAGATCATTTCTGCTCTTTCTCCGTGTCCGGTGAACGGAGATTTGGTCATCTTTCCTTTGAGACAAGACTGACAAGTTTCATAAGATGGAAACTCAAACGTATTCAAATATCCATTTTTTTGCAACTTACTTAGTCTTTTCTCTCCGATATGACCAAGTCTACAATGCCACAAGTAGGATTCATTCTTTTTTGAACTCTTCCTCTTGCGTGTGTTTTGTAGGTTGAGAATTGTGTTTTGATTTAGAACATAGATACCATAACACAATGTACCTTTTGCAACCAATACCTTATTATGGTAAATGTTCATGATATTTCTATCAAGAACAAACATATATCTGTCACGACCCGAGAGTTTCGACTCGTGACCGGCACTTAACCACGCAACGTCTACAGGCGTAACGCAGCTAAGTAAGCCGAACCCAGAAATCAAAACCAATAAATAAAGAGTGATTAAAACATTTTTGTAAAAATAGTCATGCATGTCTGAAAAACTTCCATTTATTTAGTAGAAAACCTTTTTAAGTGCAAAAGTTATAGTTTTATAATTTTGGCAACATTTCCATTTTAAACATTTGTCCCGCAAGTCGGATAAAAGCAAGGTGTAGCAGAAATAACAAGTGAAATGAATAAGCATCACAATATAATATACGACGCCGTAGCGAAATGTACACAGTAAAGCAAGGACAATATCACAAAAGGTAAGACTGCATAAAATAAAGCCGGCTCACATGCGAGCTCGACACCAGAGTATAAAATCATACACATCGTCCTCACAACTGTCTCTAAGTCAATACAGAAAGGTAGATGGAGAGTACTAGATACATCAATATACAACTGAAAGATAACAGATACCGTACAAAAACCCACCTAACAGCAAAAGGCTAACTCGCCTCAGCAAAGGTATCTGTGCCAAAAGATGCGGTAAACAGCCAGCCGCGACTACTCCCAAGGGCAACCTGCAAATACTGTGGCACAACGGGGGTGAGTTGCCAACTCATGAGTAGAGATAACATATAAGGGTGATCGCGAGCATGCACATATAGCGTGGCTCTACTAATGCCATCAGGTGATATCAATGCATGCCAAACAGAGGATGCAATAGTAATGCAAGTACTCTAACAGGTAAATGCTAAAGGATGAGATATATAGTAGTCACTACTGAGTATGGGATAAATAACATCTACATGGACTATGTCAACATGGAAAACAATAATCGGTGCCTCAGACTGCACCCAAATCCCAAATACACTCAGGCGCCGGCACACCCATCGGCCCTCAAATCCTGTACATCTCTGAGAAATCACGAGTGCCCAACATCGGCACCCAAAATATCATAAAATACTCGTGTCCAGCATCGACACGCAAATCCTTGTATCTCGGGCTCCGTTGGTCCGGATCGGCCCACGGGGTCCGTCTGCGGTATCGGCCCTCGGCCCCGGTAGTACGTATCATCCAGCATCCATCTCTCGACGCTGGTCAGTATCCTCCGGACAACTGCCAGGTCCAACCAATCACCGGTAGGTACTCGCCCGCCTCCAGGCTCAATCGGCAAAACCCATCGATCATCTCGCCGAGGGGAACCATACCGGGCCCACCACGAACCCGCAAACGGAACATCCACTCCTCGAATCGGGTTTCAAGCACACGTCTCAGCACCGAGAAAACGCATGGTGGACACACCAAAATATCATATCACGAGGTACCGGGTTTTTCAAAATAGTACATCTTTTCTTAAATACTTCCATGGTCCTCAAAACAGAAATCACATGAAAATCCAACACCAATAGTAAATCCAATGCGAGGTACAATATACATCAATCCATGGTATGGGTATAAGGGGAAAACCGCTTTTTTAAAATAGTTTCCGTTTTTAAAGATGTCATGCGGCTCCCAATGTCCAGAAAATCATCACCAATCATATGTAAGATAAATTATAACAATATAATTATGGCAGCTCTACAGTGAGTGTGGCATGGCAATTACTAACGGTGTGTGTAGCATGCAAATAGTGCTCGTGCAACATAAACCGTTAGTAATAGTGCGGTGTTCTATCAGTTCTAAGCATATATATATACAAACACATAGCAGGGAAATGCAATATGCAATGATAGTCCATGGGGTAAATGCAAAATATAAACTAAGGTCCTATCAGCCCTGACGCATAACGCCATGCGGGCGATATCCCCGTAGATGTGAAATCTACTCACCGTGTCTCGCGCTAAATGTATCCAACCACTTGCTTGCCCTTCTTCGCAGCGTCCGTCTCACTGGCCTGCGAACCTAGAATCACATAACATATATCACACATAAGCTCAATTTCACAGAAACGCGACATTACGGTCCAACTAGAAACCCGTGTCGCAAACCAATCGCGCGTGTGCGCGATACGCTAAAACGTGTGGTCACGCGCCTGAAACTACCCCGACGCGTCGCGATACGCAAAAACCACAAACCTACTCACGTATCACACGTGTCGCGAAGGTTTAGAAAAACGGCAAAATAGGTATTTGGTCCCAGATTTCTATACAGAACTAGATTTACAAAACTATATATATAACAACACCCTACAGACTAGCAGACACCTACAGGACCAAACACCAACCCAAACCCTACCCATCTGGCCGCAAATTGCGGCCAGAAAGAAGAAATTGGCGGCCTACTGTAGCAGTTAGGGGGTCGGGTTCTAGCTAGGGTATCAGCACCTATCCACTATACTACAGTCTTCCCAATTTCACTCAGATCTCATCGGGTCAAAAGCAGATCCAGAAAAGCTCAAGTTTGCTTAAAAACGACAAATTGCATCAAATAGTGAAACTGGTGGTATTTTAGTGCAACTGGGGTTAAACTAGGTTAATATTGTCTCAACAACCCACTAACAACCTACTGAAACCAATTCTCACCACAATAGCACAAGGTTCACACTAAACACCTCAAATCGCACTAAAATGCACTAAAAACCACTAACCGATGCAAAACGACACTAACCAAGCAAACTAGGGAATAAGTTAGGAAGTATACCTCACACTTAACCCTAGGGAGCTGCAGGAAGATGAAGAAGTGAAGGGAAGAGTCTTTGGTTGCTGTTGTTGTGCTTACTACTCACTGTTGCTGCTGCTACTGCTCTCTGTTGCTACTGCTTCTGGTCCCTGCTGCTGCTGTTGCTTCAGGTGCTGCTGAATGCTTGCTGCTGTGCTGCTGGGGCTCTGCTGAAAGGTAAGTGTGTGCGTTGTGTGAGTGTGTGGGTGTGTGAGAGACTTGAGAGAAAGGTAAAAGAAATGAGAGGAAAAACAACCATCACCCAATGTCAACCCTCCTCTCTCTCTCTTCATTTAATGGAAGCATGCTTGAGCCATGATGCCCCCTCTCTCTCTCCCTCACAAGTCAACACCCCTACAAATTCAAATTAAAGTAACTTTTAATTAACTAATAAAACCCACTTAAAAACCCATAAGACTTAATCCTATGATTAACCCACCATGGTTAATAATTATGGTAATAACTTATTTTAAAAACCCTAGTTTACATGCACATGTGTGTGCAAGCCTAGGAAAATTTTGGAAAAATATTTATTAAATTAGGAAAAATATTTAAAACACAATTTGGTAAACTTTTTATTAAAACCCATTATTTAAATATAATTAGTCACTAAACAAATCCTAAGGTGTTACAATATCCATCTTTATCGAGTGAATAAACTGATATGATGTTGCAAACCATGGAAGGTACATAGTAGCAATTGTTCAAAATAATAGTATTGCCATTTGGCAATGCTAGGTGATATTCACCGACTGCAGAAGCATCAACTTGTGCTCCGTTCCCTTCTGCGAGGGACATATCACAAGGTCCAACCATCCTACTTTTTCTCAGTCCCCATAATAAATTACAGATATGAGATCCCGATCCGGTATCGAGTACCCAGGAGGTAGGACTGACCGAAAAACAGTTCTCAATAACAAGAAAACCTGAAGAAGACCCAATAGTATGTTTCTTCTTCGATGGGGTCATCAAGGAATTCATGTAATCCTCTTTTCCTTGCTCAAACTCATGACTGATGTCATAAGTTAGAGCCAAATTGACGTTTCCCAGCCCCGAATAAGAATTCGGATCGATCAAGCGATACATTTTATTATCTTGTTTAAGGAATTAAGTGGTTGCTACCTGGAGAGAAAGAAAAGAAACACTCGGCGTGCGCTCTTGCAAGATTAGATTGCTTATTAGTTTATTTAATCAGGATGGCTCCCACTGTTTCCTCGAATTCTTCTTCAAACCAAAAAAGAAGAATAAGTTGGGATTATTCCCACGTCACAATACTTGCTTAACCTTTCGGCTAGGCTTGTGTCGGTACTTCGAGGGAGGTTTTCCAACGCTTTCGCGAAGTTCCTTAATTTTATAACATCTTTTCCCTAGAGGCGTAGCCCCGCTAACACCGTTCTAGACACCTACTTGGTTTATAGCATCGATTGTTAAGTGAAAAAATTTCCCAGGAGTAATCCTACTCATCCGTGGGATCGGGATCCAACTATCATTGCGTGATATACTAGATGGAAGCTACTCTAGTCACCACACTCCAGAAGGTATGCAGCACTAGCAAGTTTCCTATATATTTGAAACTCCCGTTGTGGTTTTTGCCCCTAGGACCCTAGCGACCTTGAAGAAGTCAACAATCAAAGAGTTCTATTCAAGTTCAACCCGTCATTATCTTAATTGCATTAAATCCACCGGCATAACCCATGACGGAGTCAACAAGGTTACACGACTGTCCTAACCAATCATAACTAATGCAACAAATGAGCACCACTTAGCTACCGTACACTACATCTTGACGGAGTCAACAAACGCAGCACGAATACTAAGTACTACTCGTAGGAAATGACGGAGGGCTACAGCTAGGTTCTTAGAGAAAAATCCCTTGAACGTAATGAACTTGATATCGTTGAAGGAACCTGAGCAGTTTTCAAAAGGAGTGGTTTAGGCTCCGTATTTGAAAAACTTATGTTTTTGAAAAAAACTCGAGTAATCTACAGTATAGACTTTTGCTCAGGAGGTCACTCCCCATGAAGGGATCTCATCTCTTGACTCCTGGAATGAGGTGCTAGATATTCATGACTGAATACCACTATGGAAAGTGAAAGAATAAAACTACAGTTTTTCGAAATTTGTTCCAACAATAACTTTTAGGTTTCTTATCTTGCATTAATCAAAACTAATGCGGTCCCATCAATTTAATCCTATCACACCATAAAAGAATGAAAAATACAATGTATGTATATGCCATCCACATTCGCCACCGGGCCCTGTCATCACCCGTTAGGTTACTTAACTAACGACAGAGCGGGGGCTGGACTAGCATGGGTGTAAAACATATACAACATATACTAGTATATATATATAAATATATATAACATTCTTTCCATGCAAGATATAAGGAACAACACAGAATCTAAGCAAGCAACACAGAATGGTGGATAATCTAGGAGCCCCGGGTTTCATTTGAGCCGCAAATGAGACCTGACGTTCCCGGTCGTGTGGATAGCCCGTGCAATGGAAACCTGGACCCCTACGAGCGCGGCAAGTTACCCGCCAAATCCCAGAAGTGAGGCAACCCCAATCAACAAAGTGAATGGGCCACCCAGCACTTCACGGGACCCGGTAACTTGAGCGCCCCTCCGTGGGTCATACCTATACCCCCTACGAGTACGGCGAATAGCCTGCCAATTTTAGAGTGAAGCCCCCTCTGTCTAAACGCTACGGGATGCGGGCTTGTTGCCCTTTAGAACCTGGCTATTCGTGCACTCCACCGTGGGGTGGTCCTAGTACAGAAAATAAATGTATATGAACAAAGGTGACATCGACCTCAACCCGGTCGTGCCCCAATAAAATAATATTCAATATGGCAGAAACGGTTGTCCACATGTCGGACGCTCACCCCGCAATAACAAATGTACAAATGAATATAAACTGTACTAAACCATTGCACCACTGGCTATCCACCACGACAATCCAACCACAATATCAGCACAATCACAGAACATCAACATGAATGTCACGTTCGCAAACTTGTCTAAAAGAACATATAACAGTTAGACGGGTTATACCGATCAAATGACATTCATGGTCGCAGATACTAATCTAAGTACTGATAATCACACGTATTTTAAAATTTCGATTGACTAAACTTTTCCGAATAGGCCCCTAATGCTAGTCCAGTACTCAAACAAATCTGGGCCCAAGAACTAAATATCCCAGAAACCATAATTCCAACAAACAGAGCAACTGTAGAAATTTTGAACACATAACACAACTGTGGCCGCGGAACCGCCGCAAACAGGCATGTTAGGCGGCGCTTCTGCGGCGGAGTTGAAGGTTCATGGTCTCAAATTTCTTGTGTTGCTCTAAAAAACCCTACACGAATTTTTGATACACTGAAAATGATTTTTCGACCACTTAAAAAATTCAATAGAAACTACATATTTGGAATTGCGGTTTCGAAAATTTCGGTTGATCGATATTTCAAATACGTTAGAACTAGCTAGTATGGGTTTATGGCGTGGCTCTGATACCATGTTGCGTTACCATAACGCCCAAGCCATCAAATGTGGCGGTTTGCGGAACAAATTTTTTTAGGAGTTTCAAAACGGCGCTAGAATAACCCAATTAAAACAGATCTTTCCATAAACCTAACTAGCTAAACAAAGAGAGCTAACTAATAAGAAAAGAAGTCTCACCAAACGATCCAAATCCTTCGGTCTTCTTTCCTTATCGTTCGCTCCAAATGGCCACCATGATCGCGCTTGATCTCCTTTGCTCGCTCCATCGGTACTCCGGGATCGAGCTTGCTCTTCTGTCCTCCTCCGTCGAAGATGATCCACCCGAGGGATGTGATCCATGGCTCTAGCTCCTTGCTTAGTAACAAAAGGAGAAACTAGGGAACTTGGGATGCTAATACGAGATCTCTAGGATGTAGTGTGAAGTTCTAAGTGTTCTACTATCTCTATATTGCCTCCTTTCTTGTTTCTCAAGACATGAGAGTGTAGAGAGGAGGAATATGATGGAGGTGGAGGAACTCAAGAGGAGGAGAAGGAGGTGAACCAAAAATGGTGAGATCAAAATAAAATGAGCAACCATGATAGAGAAAATATCTCACTTAAGTTTTGTATAACAATATCCATTAATAAAGAAGTTCAACCATGCTTCAATAGTTGTCATAAATGAATAAATAATTCAATTGTCAACTATTGAAGCCATGGCTCACACCATACCTCCCTCTCCTTCAATTTACACCTCATTTCCATCTAAAGAATAAATGGAAAAAGCATACTGTGGTTGCCACCTTCTAGAATGTTATCCGTAACTAAATGCGGATTACAGTCTACTATATGTACATACCTGCATTCGGATAAAAACACAAATGCCCAAAGAGATAAAATAACACGAAGAACGTAATACTACATTATGCATATCGAAATACATACATTTAAGTTATCAAATCAATCCCTGATTTAATAATCCGGCTGAAACCCGAGCCGGCTAGTATTACCAACTGTCCGATCGAAAGTCCGGGTACAAAGTACATCAATCGATCGAAACCCTGCTCGTATCCAATACGGCTACTACATCATTTCACCTGAACCAGGGAAACCCTCTGTGTGGGACTCTAAAGACTCGACAGTACGCCAGCAATGAGTTACTGGATAAACCTATAACCACAAGCACATCAGCGGCACTAGCTGTACGTAACGGCTACCCGTGTACCTGTCGAAAAGGAAGTCCGACGAGCAAACTCATCCGGATCCCTGCTGAGCCTATCTTTGATAATCTCCGTACAGTCCAGGCTCTTCTTCTGAGAGTATCGCATACCGGGTCTAGGGGGTGGTTAATGTCAGACCCGAATAACCCAATAATTGGTGCTGATGCGGCTCAGGACCAATCCGAGAAACTACTGATCAGCCTATCAATAAATCCCAACTACTTTGGCCAAGGTCTTATGGTCCTGACTAATTGAACACAGTGCGATTACGACTCCCTATACCGGGAGAGACGAATCCCCGACAATTGCTCACTGCCTCCATGTGGCTCGGGACTGTACCCAACCAAAACCTGTTTGCACAACTCAGTAGAGCCGTGGTAGGGTAGTGATCAAACCATAGTAGGAACTCACACGAGACAAATGACGATCTCATGTCACCTGAGAACTTCCATCTGACGATTGGTATAGTAGCATCTAGAAGTTCTCGGCTAGTCCGTCCGGTGTACTCACACTTAGTGAGCACCTGTATACGATCTTAGGTGCAAAAGACCAATGGTTGCGGGACCATACCATCGCCCCTCATCGGGGTCTAGAAACGTATACACTATTCTACTCCGGAATATTGACGCCCAGTCTCGATACTCCCACGACTAGGGACCTTTTAAGGATGTGCGTACCGACTACCCAGCTCCCACAAGTATGATCGCCATCACAACGCAGGTAGTCTAACAATGATCCTACGGGCTTTATCAACAAGTATGAATGATATGTAATAGCAAGTAAAACATATGCACATGTTAAGATAAAGACAAACCAGATAGCATACTATCATATCGAGCAAGACTGTCATGTACATATATATGTCCAAGCATCCACATGTATACATATACAATAATGGCCTCTACGGCATACATATCCAACAAGGGCATGCTTGCATGATATACTTGATATTCTCACATTACTGTTCTATGTTTGCATACATCGTACTTTATAGTTATATGCATTGAAATGCTGTTTTCATGAGATCTTTGGATTTGTGAACCGTGGCTTTATTTCAAAGAAAATTATAAATTGTTTTAAAAACGTGGTTTCTCAAGATGTGATTTCGAGGCGTCCACCATGATTTTTCTCGGTTCTGAGATTGTTTTCGAGACCCGATTCGAGGAGTTGGATGAGCCGTCTGTGGGGACATGGTGGACCCGGTATGGTACCCCCGGGAAAGAAGCTCGAGATGTAGACGATGAACCTGGCAAGAGGGAGCACTGCCTACCGGTGATAGTTTGGACCCGGCGGTTATCCGGAGGATAGAGACCGGAGTCGTGAGATGGATATGAGGGCCGATCAGAGGATGCGGCGCCTGAGGGCCGATCTAAGCATTCGACACCTGAGATATTAGGATTTATGTGTCGATGCTAGACACGGGTTTTCATGATGTTTCGAGTGTCGGTGTTGGACATTCAGGTTCTATGATATTGATGTGTCGTTGAGGGACACACGTTGGTTGATATCCTCATATATACAGGCATGTGCTTTCATGATGATTCGAGTGTCGATGTTCGACACTCAGGTTTTATGATATTGATTGTGTCATTGATTGACACACGTGGATGATATCCACATACATACAGTCATATGATTTCATATGTTTATTTGTATATGT
Organism: Agapanthus africanus; assembly: GCA_030015575.1. Lineage (NCBI taxonomy): Eukaryota > Viridiplantae > Streptophyta > Magnoliopsida > Asparagales > Amaryllidaceae > Agapanthus > Agapanthus africanus. Next base: position 571,492,023 of record JASDDO010000022.1, read on the forward strand.
AATTTGCATTGAATCTATTGTGGACATATATACATACATAGTCACCCTAGATATCATTGTATTACCTCCATGTTACGTATGACCTAAGAATCGCTGTTTATTCGATTTCTACTTGCTGATGTTTCCTACTCACGAGTTGGCAACTCACCCCTGTTGTGCCACAGTTTTCTTGCAGGTTTAACCCTTTAGATCAGTAGCGGTATCGCTGGTACACAACTTGCATTCAAGGTGTTTTTCGATGGTAGGTGGGACACACATTGGATCATGCCCACTCTTGTAGTTATTATTCCTATTGTATCTATATAAACTCCATCAATCAGAAACTAGTCTTTGTATATTGGTAGGCCTAGACAGGCTTGTGTTGCGAGACTTAGAGCGATTTCGAGTGTATGTTCGCTTCTTTTGTGTTGTTGATGTCTTGCTTACCTATTTCGAGTGTTCGTTGCTGCTGTATTAATTGTTCATTTATTCTTTCTGTGTTGATCTTCACCGTTGGGCATCATATATATGTTTATTGCGTGGTTGTGATTCCGCCAATTGGCGAAGAGCTAACTCCCGCTTGGGGATGCCTATATATTACTTGTATGTGGTTTTGGATCAAAATATACAAGGGAGGCGCTGCATAAATTTTTAAAGACGAAAAATATTTTCAACTATAGTATAATCTACTTGCATTTTCATATATCATTACCTCTGCATTTTAAAGAAAACTTAATTTCATTATACCTTTATTTCAAAACTGCACCTCCCCTATTTTCCGCAAAAAGGTTTTGATTTCTGGGTTTCGGCTTACTTGAATTACGTTACGCCTTTAGACGTTGCGTGATTCTTATGCCGGTCACGTGCTAATTTCCGGGTCATGACAAAGTTAGTATCAGAGCGTTAGGTTTAACCTTGGTTCAAGTTTAGGCTTGACCTTACGGAACATAGACTTGACAGAGGGGGTATACGAACTTTTGTCGCATAGGATGACGTTGGTTGATGGAGTAGGTAGCTTAAGTAGAGTGACGTACAATGTGTATATTCCGCGGTAAACTTACGACACGTTGCTCCACTTAAGTGACCTTAGGATGTACATTCTTGAGATCCGTGCTTCTATTCGTTCCTAAGATCATACTCCTGTTGATTCCATTCTTTCCTATGATCATATATCCATTTCAGACCTATTAATTCTTTTCGTTCCTTCGATCTATCTTCATCGATACCTGCTTGAGGTTCCTGTCACCAGGGTGTTAAGCACAGAGAGAGCTGCTGCTAGAGATGCTGTCAGAGCGAGCTCATCATAGACGAGGGCTGACTATGATGTTTTCTGGTGACATAGGAATGTATCGGTATAGTGTGCGTGTTGTGACCTCTCATTTGAGGTGATTGTTCGGATCTGTACCAGCTGATTGGGCTATTGATAGCGACTGCTAGATTTAGAGGACTGTTGATGTACAACCTACCCCAGAGGTCACGATATTGTCTATCGTGCAGACGGATGACCCAGCTGTTGCTGAGATTGATGAGATGTTTCCTCCAGAGTTTATGGGCCGAAACCGTTGGAGCTTTCAGACAGGGATGTGACAGAAGATCGCTAGTCCATCTTGAATAGAGCGACTGAGATGATTCGTCTAATTGGATGCGCCGACGCAGGCTCAGTTGAGTTGAAGAATTCCAGTTTGGAGGATGTTTCTCAGATCTAGAGTAAATCGATCAAGAGAGAATATTGTTCGTTGGATGCTCCGATGTGAGATCAGTAAGTTGACCAGCTTCCGATATATGGACCTCATCCAGATGCGTTGTGAGTTGAGAGAACGGACGAATGAAGCGTATTCCTCCAATAATTTGGACGAGTTCCTAAAGATCTTTTCGGCTAGACATCTTCCACAGAGTAGTGAAGATACCCGAGTTCGTATTTCGAGTCCGTGTGAGAGACTCCGGATTGACTGTAACCGAGATTGAATTGCAGTACGCAGCCATTAAGACATGACATCGACGTGGGTGATGATGAAGATGGGTGAAACAAGAGGTTCGTGGGGGATGTTAACGAACTGTGTTACTCCCCGTTGATACCAGAGGATTGTTATGTATGCAGAGGCGTTGGATACGACCAAATTCCAGAGGAAAGCCGTGCTGAGAACGCAGATGTCCGAAAATGAGAAAAAGGATTATGTAAAGAGTGCCAACCTCCGTATAGTTCGGCATAGGTGAGATCGGAAGAGACCTAAGCAGGTTCTTCCAAGATACCATAGCGATAAAGACTTGCACCCAGGATCAATTGTATCACATGTATTCAGAGGGCCAGATGCCGCCATCAGTAACGTGCCGTTTGCGAGTGGTCATGTTGATTGGCCAAGAGAAGATCATCGGAGTGCTAGAGCGGAACTGTTCCATTATCACACCTGACCAGGACGACGAGCAGAAGGATTGCGAGATTGGTAATCCGGAAAGAAAATAAGGACCCAGAGGTAAAGGACGCCAGACCGTGAGCAGGAGGCAAACGGATATTCTTGCTCTGGCAGCCTTGGGCGCACCGGCATTTTTCGACATTGAAGGAGGTGTACCTCAATGTCATTTATTGCGAATTGTGTTTTGTGATCCGAGTATCACCCTTTTATCGCTTGGACTTGAGTTTTGATGATTGGGTGTGGTGATATTGTTTTTGTGCACAATGGCTGCACCTACTGGATATTTACATTTTGTGCACAGTTATTTCACTTGATTTATGTTTTATACACTGTTAAACTGGTTTATGATTTGTGCATATTTATTACACTTGTTATCGTTTTTGTGCCTTGGCCGCACGTGTTTATGATTCCGTGGATTTCGATACTGTCAATTTTTTTCGTGCATGTTGTATGCACTCGATTTGACTTGATTTATGCACACGTTATAGCTCACTTGTACTTGCAGTGAATCGATACGTGTTTTGTGCACGCAGTTGCACACGTTTATGATTTTATACACCTTGGCACACTTGGTGTTGTTTTCGTGCGCATTGAAACATTGAAGGGTTTTCGGGCACCTAGTACACCGGATTTATATTTTCGTGCATTTACTGCACTAGAGGTTTTTGTGCGGACCTGACGCACTTGATTGAAATTTTTATTCATGCATATTAGTTTCACTCGATGGAGATTTTCGTGCACTTTAGATACACTTGATATTGTTGTCGTGCACACCCGTTGCACTTGACAGATACTTTCGTGCACAGCCGTTGCACTTAGTTTGACTTTTGTGCACATTTGTGGCACTTGTATTTGGCTTTGTTTCCATACGCACTAGACGCACGTGATGTTAGATACGCTTTCGAAGGCTGATTTTACGTTTGAGCATCATATTTTCATGATGGATACTATATTATATAGTAGCTAAGTAGGACTCATCTGAGGACAGTACCTGAGTACTTTTACATGCATAAAAAGTTTACCAAGATGATTTCAAAAAGGAGCTATAGTCTCGCTATTTCCTACGTGTCCGTGAGTGACACGAACTTTTACAAAGGAAAACCTTTTGGGATATTTCAAAAAGGAGGAACGTATATTTTAAGCAAAACATATATTGATGTATATTTACTACTTTATAAATGAACGTTCGCCACTTGTGCCGTGAGTTACGCATCACACGACGATTCGGAAAAGATTTTGCATGTGTTTTATTCAGTTTTAGAGGAATTTACAAGGATGCGTATTATATACGTATTATGATTTTGACTATAGCATATTGGATTTCAGTAGTAGATTTTGAGATTTGCATCTCCTTTATAACTCCTATGATTGCGTGATACTTGACAGAGTTCGATTTTGAGTTTCGCATTCGTTTTCATGCGCACTCAATGAGCTGTGATATTCTTATGTATTCCGTGATTTCGGAGCCCCGTTGATTTGAGCTAATTATTGAAATGTTTTAGTATTTCGAGCTTTAAATTTAAATTCGGGGACCGAATTTTTTTAAGGGGGGAAGATTGTAACATTTCAGAAAGATAAAATATTATTTTTGGAATTTAAATATTAAAATAGTATATTTCACGAAAACTATTGAATTTGCGAATTTTTGGGTTTTCGTAAAATGGTATAAGTATATACCAATATTTGGAAAATAATTGGAGATTAATATTGTATTATTTATTAAAAAGGTATTTATTGGATTTGGGCATTTTATAATTAATTATATGCAACTTTATATTAAACTTGATTAGTGCACCACTAATCACGATTATGCCAAATCTGTTTTCTTAATTAATCGTGACTAGTGAACCATGACATGTTGCATTTAGTTGCATGCTGTTTCCTTTGTATTTTGTTATATGTTTGGTTTTATTTGGATGAAAGAAAAGAAAAGGAAAGGAAAAAGTCAATGATGAGGCATGAGCATGTCATGAAAGAGAGCATGAGAGGGGACAAGAGAGTATGGCCTTGAGAGAGAAGGGAGTATATGGCTCCTCTTCATGCCTTCATCTTTTTCTAATCCTCTTCCATCATTCTTCATCTCCTTCTCCTCCTCCTTCAACCTCCTCTAACCCCTTGAGATCACCTCAAAAACCTTACCAAAAGCTCATGCCACTTTCACAAAAGTTGACCACTGTAAGCCGACGATGCGCACCCCCCGGGTTCGCGGGGAGACGGAATTTGCAAAAAATGATCTTGTATGCCTCGCAACACCGACTTGAACTCCAGGATCGATACTAAATCTTTACTAACTAAACTAATATGAGGTATTAACTACTCAATTGAAAGTTATACCTCCGTGTATTAGTCCTTCGGGTCTTCTCGCTGTCCTCCTCCTCGTCATAAGCTCCTTGGATTGTTCAGATCGATGCATCCTCGTCGGCCTCCTCGAGTCAACGAAGATCCACCTGAGAGTCTATAGTCGAGGCTCTAACCTCAAAACCGAAGTAACTAGGGCACCTAGTTCGTTAAACTTGATGTCCTAGATGATGTAGAGAGTGAAGATGGATTAGTATATCTCTAAATACCCTAGGTTTCTTAACACATGAGACATGAAAGGTTGGAGAATGAAGAATGGGAGGTTAAGGAAGTAAGAGTGAAGATGAGCATTGAAAGGAAGAATGCACTCTATTTTGAATAATGAACAATACCAATAATGCATAAGAAAATAATATCTCATCAAAATATCATGCATGGTTCATGAGTCACCTAGTGAGTCATGGCATGTGTCACCAAGTGGCATGCTTCATTTAATGCAAATTTCCAACTCATTTCCTCCACCTCATAAAGCTTTTAATAAAAATATTAAAACCTAAATGAGGTGATTTCTTCTAGAAGCAATCTTGAGTAAATTACAAGAATGCCCCTCATCCGTATATACATACCCGTATCCGTATTCTGAAAAATACGAATACAAAGAGACGAAAAACAATGCATCAATATAATACTAGGATCCGGCTTAAACAAAAGCCCACCAGTATTATCTTTCCGAATCACCATCCTTGCACAAGTGCATGTATATGTTCGAACCCTGTCTTAAAACTATACGAGCTCTACACCTTTTGCCCGATGTAGGGAAACCCTCTGTATGGGACTCTAAAGACTCGACACTACGCTGACAGTGGGTTTAAAAGCCGTCAGCGGTAAGCTGCATGTAACGGATACCCAGGTATCTGTCGATAAGAATTCCGATGAGCAAACTCATCCGAACTCCTACTGAGCCTATCTGTAACAATCTCCGTACAGTCCGGTCTGTTCGTCTAAGAGTATCGCATATCGGGCCTTGGGGGGGCGGTAGCCGTCAGACCCCTAATAGCGCAATAAGTCGTGCCGGTGTATAGCGCAAAACACCCTGAGAAACTACTGGAGTACCTACCAATAAATCTAGCTTGCCTTGGCTAAGGACTTTATGTATTGGCTTTCCGAACACAGCGCGATATCAACCTCCAATACCGGGAGAGACGAATCCTATTTAACCGCCGCTGCCTCCAAGTGCTTCGGGACTGCACCCAACTACTACATGTTTGCATGACTCATTTGAGTCGTGGTAGGGTAGTAATCTAAGAACAGTGGGAACACACTCGAGGCGAAGTAGCAGAGTCAAGTCGACGGGCAAAGCTGTGCTCATGTCACCTGGGAACTTCTACCCAACGATAGGTATAATACCCACCAGCAGTTCCCTACGAGTCTTGTCGAGTGTACTCATAACCCATTGAGCACCTGTATACTATCTCCAGTACGATGCACTAATGGCTGTGGGACAGACCATATCGCCTGCTGGGATGAGAAGCGTATACACTAGTCTACTCTGGAGTATCGATGCCCCGTCTCGATAATCCTATGACTAGGGACCTGTATAAGGATGTGCTTATAGACTACACAGCCCCCATTAGTGTGACTGCCATCACAACGCTGGTAGTTAAGCAAAGATCCTAAGGGTTCTACCAATATGTATAAGCGACATTCTAATAACACATTCACATATTGAGGTAGAAACAAACCAGGTAGCATACTACCATTTCAAGCAAAACTGTTACTTTTCCGTGTATATCCCAAGCTTCCCTTAAGTAATATACAAACCAGTATGATACAATAATGGTCTTTAGGGCATATATCACTAACAATCTCCCACTTTCACCATGGCCATGTATTGGCATATCGCAGACCAATCATCTCGAATAGCCACTCTAACTGTGTCTGAGGGTTGGCCTTTATGAGTGGATCTGCAGTGTTGTTCTCCGTATCTACTCTCCTCACCTCGATCTCCTGGCGGTCAATGATCTCCCTGATCAAGTGGTACCGCCTCAAGATACGTCTGGATCTCTGATTGGACTTGGGTTCCTTCGCTAAAGCTAAAGCGCCGTTTTTGTCGCAATACAGCGGTACTGCGACAAAAATGGTTGGAACCACTTGAAGTTCAGTTAAGAACTTTCTCATCCATACTGCTTCTTTTGCGGCGTCACAAGTAGCAATACACCCCGCTTCCATCATCGAGTCTGCAACGGTGTCCTGATTAGAGCTTTTCTAACAGACCGCCCCTCCATTGAGGGTAAAAACATAATCCGATATGGACTTGGAGTCATCCTTGTCACTCTGGAAGCTGGAGTCAGCAAAGGCCTCGATCTGGAGGTCTTTTCTGCCATACACCAAGAACATCTCCTTAGTCTTTCTCAGGTACTTGAGAATGTTCTTTACTACTATCCAGCGCTTCTCCCTAGGGTTTTACTGATACCAGTTTACCACGCTTTGTGCGTAAGAAGCATCTGGTCTGTTATGCAACATCGCATGCATTATAGAGCATACCGCAGATGCGTATGGTATAGATGACAAGCGATCCCTTTCCAAATCATTCTTGGATGACATCTCTTTGGAGAGGGTGATTCGGTGACAAGCCGGTAGGTTACCGTTCTTTGAATCTTCCATACTAAATCTTTTCAGTATGGTGTTGATGTACCTTAACTGTGAAAGTCCCACCATCCGTTTAGATTTATCATGATAGATCTGTATCCCTAGAATGTAAGAGGTATCATCCAGGTCTTTCATGGAGAATCTCTGTGACAAGAATCCTTTGACTGATTTTAGCATAGGAATGTCATTTCCTATCAAGAGAATGTCATCCACGTATAAGATCGGAAATACTATAGTTCTCGCTAAAATCTTAGTATAGATGCATGGTTCATTTGGAAATTTGATAAAGGAAATTTTTTGACCGTCTCATTAAAATAGATGTTCCAACTCCGCGATGCCTGCTTTAATCCATAAATAGACTTATGGAACTTGCACACTTTCCCGCAGCTCCCATTCTGAATGAAACCCTCTGGCTGATCCATATAGACGCACTCTTCTAAATATCCATTTAGAAAAGTGGTCTTTATGTCCATCTGCCAAATCTCATAATCGTGGAAGGCAACAATAGCAAGGAGGATCCGAATGAATTTGAGCATAGCCACTGGAAAAAAGGTTTCATCATAGTCTATACGAGGTCTTTGATGAAATCTTTTTGCAACAAGTTTAGCCTTATAGGTTTCAACCTGTCCACTACACCAATCTTCTTTCTGAAGATCCATTTGCAGCCTTCGGGTTTTACCTTTTTAGGAGTAAAGTCCAAAGTCCATACTTTGTTGGTGTACATGGACTCCATCTTGGTCAGCATTACATCCAACCATTTGACCGTGTCTCTGCTCTGAATGGCTGGCTGGAAGCTAGTTGGCTCATTGTTGTCAATGATGGAATCCTTCCTATCCCCGTCTATGAGAAAACCGTAGTATCTTTCGGGTGGATGAGACAGCCTAGTAGTTCTGCTGAGTAGCATGGGGATGTCCTGTTATTTTGAAACCTCTGGTTCTACCATACTTTCAGTAATAGTTTATGGTTCTGGAATTTCTTCCAGTTTTATTGCACACCCACTAGTTTCTTTTTCTAAAAAATGATTTTCTAAGACATGGGCATGACGAGAAACAAAGACCTTTTGTTCCATTGCGTAATAGAAAAAAATACCCCATGGAGTTCTTTGGGTATCCCACAAACTTACAAAGTACTGAGCGTGCCTCGAGCTTGTCCGCATACTGCTTTATTACAAAGGCTCGACATCCCCATATCTTCAGATACTAAAGATAGGGTTTCTTACCACTCGACATCTGATATGTTATGGTGGGCACAGTCTTGGTAGGAATCTTGTTCAAAAGATATGCAGCCGATTCTAGTGCATAGCCCCAGAAGGATCGCGGCAACTCAGCGTCACTCATCATGGAACGTACGATATCCAATAACGTTCGATTCAGCCTTTCCGATACACCATTATGTTGTGGTGTGTATGGAGGAGTAAGCTGAGAAATGTTGGCTATAGCGCCCTCAAGTCAACTATTGAATCGCAGGCACGCGATTGTGATGATTGAGGGAGGACCAATACGGGTAGAACAGTCTTACTCGTGATGATAGTATGCTTTCTGGTTTTCCTTTATCATCATGTACTTGCATTAGGTGGCATTACAGATCACTATTACATGTTGATAGAGCCCATAGGATTCTTTCTTGACTACTAGCATTATGATGGTGATCATATAAGTGGGAGCTGGGTGGTCTATAAGCACAGCCTTAAATGTATCTAATCGTGGGAGTATTGAGACTGGGCATCGATACTCCGGAGTAGACTAGTGTATACTCATCGAGACCCCGATGAGGGGCGGTGGCCTGTTTAAAAAGCCATTGGTGTCATTTAGTCACCTAAGATAGTATATAGGTGCTCATTGGGTTATGAGTACACTAGACGGACTCGCCGGGAACATGCTAGTTGGTATTATACCTATTGTCAGATAGTAGTTCCCTGGTGACATGAGTACAGTTTAGTTTGTCGACCTGAGATCGTCATTTGTCTCGTGTGAGTTACGACTGTGCTTTGATTACTACCCTACCATGGCTCAAAGGAGTCGTGCAAACAGGTTTTAGTTGGATAAAGTCCCGAGCCACATGGAGGCAGTGAGCGGATCGTTGGGGATTCGTCTTTGATGGTATTGGGGGTTGATGTCGCGTTGTGCACGGGTGGCCATCACCAGAAATCCTCTGCCGAGGTGGACGAGAATTACTGATTTAAATCGATAGTTTCTCAGTGGGTGATGGGCTTCATACCGACATGAAAGGTCGTGTTATTAGGGGTCTGACTTTATCCACCCCCTAGACTCGATATGCGATACTCTTAGATGAACAGACCGGACTGTATGGAGATTGTCATGGACAGGCTCAGTAGGGTTAGGATGAGTTTGCTCGTCCGCCTCCTTTCGCTCAATACCTGGGTAGCCGTTACATACAGCCAGTGTCGCTGACGTGCTTGTGGTTAAACCAATTGCCAGCATATTGATGAGTTTTTAGAGTCCCACATAGAGGGAGGGTTTTCCTGGTTCTAGCAAAATGATGTAGTATCCGTATTGGATACGGGCACGGTTCCGATCGATTGATTGTACTTTGTACTTCGACTTTCGATTGGACAGTTGATAATATTAGTCGGCTCGGGTTTGAGCGAGATTAATAAATCAGGTATTGATTTAATAATTTACATATATATATATTTCAATATATATATTCTAGTATTATGTTCTTTGTGTTATTCTATCTCATTGTGTATTCGTGTTTCGGTATGAATGCAGGTATGTATATACAGTAGAATGTAATCCGTATTTTTTTCCAGAAAACATTCTAGAAGATGGACACCTCATATTGGTTTGACCATTTTTTTATTAAATGGATCATGAGGTGGCAATGATGTGCGGGGAGTATGGTGAGGACCATGCTTTCATATTGTGCATAAATGAATTATTAATTCATTTGTGCATACTATTCAAGTATGGGCGGCTTTTAAAAATGAAAGAAATGGTTTTTTACAAAACCTAGCCACTTGTTTTTCTCTCTCCATGGATGGTTCATTATTTTCTCACTTGAGATTTTTAGACCCTCACCATTTTTAGCTTCACTCTCCTTTCTTGAGTTTCCTTAGTTCCTCCACCTTCATCTTCCACCTCCGCTCAACCATCTCATGTGTTGAGAATCATGAGAGGAGGTGAGATGACATAGATAAACACTCAGTTCATTCACTACATTCTAGGTATTCTAGACTAGCATCCTAGAATCCCTAATATTGGGGTAAAAATTTACACCCCCATTGACTGAGTCAAAGTCAAGGTCAACCCCAACCCAGGTGGGCCCAAGCCCAGGTCAAGCGGGCCCATGCCCAAGTTAAGCCCACGGCCAGCCTCCTCCATGCTAAAATATAGATTATGTAATAAATAATTTTTATGTAATTTTTTATACATGAATGTATGCAAAACGGGCATAAAGCCAAATTTTTGTAAGCCCATGGCTTATGTGCAAAAATGAAATGGCACATGAGCCATGGGATAGGCAAAATGCCATTTTGTGAAGCCCAAGGGGTTATATGTAAATATGTAATCCTATAAAAGGCAACATGATGATGAATAAAGTAACACTTTTCATTCCCCCAAAAACTAGGGTTCTTTGTGCCTCCTGCTCCTTCTCCAAGGTTCTAAACCTTCTCATTTCTTTTGAATTAAATCAAGAGTTTTACTCTTTCTTTTCCAAAACTAAGTAGTTTTCAACCAGAAAACCCACAAAGGGGAACTCAGATCTCCCATCAGATCTCAAAAATGAGTGATTTTTAAAATCTCCTACTTCTTGATCTTCAAGATCCGGCCAAACAACAGGAGGAAGAAGAAGAACCCCCTTCATCAGCTTCAAAACATCCTAGGAGTTTAACTCCATATATATATATATATATATATAATAAATATTTCCTTTTTGAAGCATAGCTTCTGGTTCTAGGCTAAAAGCCTCCTTTTCTCGCCGGCGCTCAAGGGCAGAGCACCCGCGTGCCGACACGTGGCGCGCTTGCGCTCAAGCGCAAACGCTCGAGCGCAAGTCGCCCCGGTGCCGACACATGGCGCGCTTGCGCTCGAGCGCAAGTCGGCCCGGTGCCGACACGTGGCGCGCTTGCGCTCCAGCGCAAGCGCTCGAGCGCAAGTCGGCCCGGTGCCGACACGTGGCGCGCTTGCGCTCCAGCGCAAGTCGCCCCGGTGCCGACAAGTGGCGCGCTGGCGCTCAAGCGCAAGCGCTCGAGCGCAGGTCGCCCCCATGCCGACACGTGGCGCGCTTGCGCTCAAGCACAACCACTCAGGCGCAAGTCGCCCCCGTGCCGACACGTGGCGCGCTTGCGCTCAGGCGCAAGTCGCTCCCGTGTCGACACGTGGCGCACTTGCGCTCGAGCGTCAGGCGCTGAAGCGCAAAGCGCCCATGTACCGACACATGGCGCGCTTGCGCTCAAGCGCCCAGCGCTCAAGGGCAGAGCGCCTACGTGCCGACACGTGGCACTCTAGTGCCTGAGCGCACAGCACCTAAGCGCACAGCGCTCGAGGCGCTGGCCCCTACGCATCCTTTGGATGTCTTTTCCCCCTCTTTTTTTATATATACATACATATATATATATATATATATATATACATATGCATACATATGTACACATACACATACTCCACGACACTGCCCTGTTAGAAAAACATTTCTAAAAAATTTCTAACGGGGCGCTGTCCCGCACCCTGCAAGGGGGCTGCTAGCTCCCTTAACCCCCAGCCCGCTATCCGGGTAGCGGGACCCCCGTAAAAACTCTGCGTGGCTCCCGATATATCCAAACCCCCCTCCAAAACAAAATACACGTACACTGCACATTACGTTCGCATGACCAGTTTAACCCGTTAATCGAAGGTTCCCTCGCCTCAAAGGCGAGGGGTAATTAACGGCAGCTTAGTCCGCGGCTGCCGGAGATTCGGGTCCCCACAATCAATAAACCCTGCCTACCCTAGGCAGGGGTAATCTGTAGTACGCCTGACAAGCTCGCGCGTATTCCTATCTCAATGAGGTGACGAAAAACACCCTACAGATTCTGGCACGCCCGGTGGGACCAATCTCTCCTCCCATATTTCGGGTTAAGCATTCTTGCGAACTCAATCATTATACATACCTGTATTTATACCAAAATAATGCTTTATCATGCAGATTTTCAAACAATCACGTTCCGATGATGTCTTCGATGATGAACTCAGCTCCCGTCTCCTACACGATGAAGATAGACTCCAGGACGGTCCTTCCGGCCTGTCTCGGGCGACAATGGGAAGAGCCGCTGCTACCATTCGGCTCTATTCTATTCGTGTCAGTTGGCGCCATCCCAGCTCCTCAAACCCGGGTGACAGACAAACCGGTCTCGAACGGTAAGAGGCCAAATGTGGTGGTCTCGAAGGTGCACCAACTCAAACGCAAATCGGTGTTTGAACGACTCTCCATGGCCCCAGCTGGGGGAAGGCCATCAACACCAACAAAGCTACAACGTGTCCCGAGCAAGCTCCAGCGGTGCCCTTGACCAATGCTCGATCGGGTGTCTTCTCTAAGCTCCCCTCTGATCAACTCACAATGGCTTCCCGGATAGCGGATGCCCGCCAAGCCTTCAAAATCGAGAAGCTGAGGGAGAAAAGGCTCAGATACAGAGCCAACAAAAGGGCTAAGGCTCTAACCATGTTAAAATTTATGAATTTCCAAAGCCTGGACCGCTCCACGAAATCAAATGCCAAAGATAAAAAGATGGCTGGGTTTGTGGTCCACACTGTCTACATGGTGGGCACGCGCAGCAAGAGGAAGGACGGGGCCACCGCATCTCAAATCCAATCTGGCTTGAATGTGGTCGCCGCTTCCCAAGAACAGCCGCCTCCGCTGGATGATAGGAGGAAAGACCCTTCGGTCCAAGAGGAGTCAGGCTCGGAAAGCGAAGATGAGCCAAATTTCCATCCTAAGACCGCAGAGCAGCAACTCCTCCAAGAGCTCCGAAAGCAGCTCGGAAGAAAAGACAAGGAGATGGCTAAGCTCTACTCAAAGATCGACGATTTGACGAATGTCGTGATGCAGCTCACGGCCCAACTTGCCCCTCAGCCGCCCAATCAGGCGCAAGGCTCTCATGAACCAGGGAATGATGTCCCGAAACAGCCGACGCCCGTTCCCTCAAATCCAAAAGTGGGCGCACCGCATGAAAATCAGTCGCATCCTATCTCGGGAAATGTCTTGGCTACCGATGACGGTAGCCCGCTAACTCAGGATCAAATCATGGATTTGGTTGCCAGCAAAGTCAAAACATTGGTGGCCGAAGCCGAAGCGCAAAAAGATATCAGCAGTAGTGGGAGACCATATCATGCTCAGTATGATCTGGTAGAATTTCCTAGCGGCTATGTCATCCCCAAATTCGGAAGATTCGATGGGACAGGATATGCGAATCAGCACATCGCCCACTTCAAAGCCTCATGCGGGAATACTGGGGGCAACGATGCACTTCTCCTCCGCCAGTTCGTTAATAGCTTGACCGATGTTGCTTTCGACTGGTACGCGAGCATACCGGATGGCTCCGTTACTACTTTCGTCCAAATGGAATCTTTGTTTCGATAAAGGTTCATGAGCGTCAGCGATAAGATCACTATTGCCGAGCTCGTAAGGACCAAGCCCAAGAACAACGAAAGCAGGACGGATTTTATAACCCGATGGCGCAATCTCTCCGTCAAATGTGAACCGCCGATAGAGCAGGACCAATCTGTCAGTCTCCTTGTCGGAAATCTCAACAACTGGATGACCCCGTTTCTATGTACCGCGGGTCTCAAAACATTCCAAGAGCTGACCAGGAAAGTTCAGATGCTGGAGCGCTCAAAACAGGAGTCCTCCGCAAATTCCCAAAATAACAATAGGTCCTGGAGAAACCGAAAGGACGATAATCGCAAAGGCAGAAACTCCGATGATTCTGAATCTTTCAACACTTCGGCTAACAGAAATAAGCAAGAGATGAGCGGGCCTAGCGCCAACCAGCCTCGGAAGCCAATGTTCGGAGAGGGAGGAGAATCTCCACTGAAAGAGAAGCTGGATAAGGTCTATTCCTTCAGAAGGGACAAAATCCGTAAAATATTCAAAGACGCCCTGAAGATCGGTTTACAACTGCCAGAGTCAAAATGACCGCAGGAAGCGAATAGGACCGACGACCCCAAATACCTCCCCTACCACAGAGTGATAGGTCATGCCATTGAGGACTGCTTCGTCTTCAAAGATTGGGTCGAAAAGCAATACAAGGCAGGAGAGATAGAACTATCCAAAGGCGTGTTAACAAACAGTCCAGCTGCGACCGCCAATTTCATACAAACGGAGACCGAAGTTCTTCGTGAAACTGATTCTCTCAAACATCTGCCTTTCTCTGAAAACAATCGACCACCACGTCATTAAACTGGGAACAGCAGACCACCAATTCTTTAAACTGGGAATAGTCGACCTCTAAGTCGTTAAACTGGGAATGTAAAAAAAAATGTGTATATATAAAAAAAATGTGTAAATAAAACAAAAATAAAGAAAAGACGAAATGATGGGGCAACTCGCATTAAAAATCAGCGAGTAAAATAAAGATGAAAATATAGCCGAAATGAAAGGGCAACCGCGAATAAAAGCCGAAATGATAGGGCAATCGCGATCTTCGCGATAACAAAAAGCTGAAATGATAGAGCAATCGCGGTAAAACAAACAAAAAAAACAAAAAAAACTGCGAATGATGAGTCGCTCCTGGTACCATATTCCAGTGCAGCAATGCAGACGCCGACAAAAATTCAAATTTCCAAAATTCTCACGGCTCTACGGTTAGTCCCCAAACTGACTACCGTATACAATCCACGGGCTCAAATAATTCTCATCACCCTCATGCCCCACCGTAATCACCAGTTACGCGGCTGGTCTCCTCCTGTGGAATTATGCTCCATTGAGAAGACCCACTCATGTGTCCTTACGATACATGAGGCGAACAAACCTTTGTGGGATCCTTACGACTCACGAAGGAAAAACACACTTAGGAGTCCTCACGACTCCTAAGGAGAAAATGGACCTGCGGGATCCTTATGACTCATAGGGAAAAATGCTTTAATGGGATCCTCACGACCCATAAAATTGAAAAGTCTTAGGTGGTAGGGATCTAAACCTGTCTCCTAAGCCATCGCTCCCCATCCCCTAAGTGGCGAATGATGAGTCGCTCCTGGTACCATATTCCAGTGCAGCGATGCAGACACCATCCAAAACTCAACTTCCTAATGGCGAATGATGAGTCGCTCCTGGTACCATATTCCAGTGCAGCGATGCAGACGCCGTCCAAAACTCAAATTCCTAATGGCGAATGATGAGTCGCTCCTGGTACCATATTCCAGTGCAGCGATGCAGACGCCGTCCAAAACTCAAATTCCTAATGGCGAATGATGAGTCGCTCCTGGTTCTATATTCCAGTGCAGCGATGCAGACGCCAGCCAAATTCCAAATCCCAATCCCCAAGTGGCGAATGATGAGTCACTCCTGGTACCATATTCCAGTGCAGCGATGCAGACGCCAACAAAGTCCCAAAATTTTTATGGCCCTACGGTCTGGATCATACATCCTGCAAAACCGTATACAATCCACGGGCGTAAAAAGATCCCAACCTCTCCCAAGTCCTACTGGTGAGACCGCATTCAAAGTCCAAAAAAAAATTGAAAAAAAAAAGTTATGTCCACAAGCAAAATGGGCACGGATGAAAACCGGAAAGGGCTCCGTGAGTAAAAACAGCAGGACTGCCGGCGAGTTTGTGAAAACCCGAAAGGGCGCAAACTTGTGAAAAAGAGATGAAATGCACTCGCAAAGTCCTCTCGACTTTGTGAGGAAAAAATTCCCACGTGAGTTCCTTACGACTCACAAAGGAGCAACACACTTAGAAGTCCCCACGACTCCTAAGGAGAAAATACACCTACGGGATACTTACGACCTGTAGGGAGAAAATGCTTTGTGAGACCCATACGGCTCACAAAGTTGAAAAGTCTTAGGCGATAGGGACCTAAAACCTGTCTCCTAAGCCATTATTTCCTAATTAGCAAACACAAATGATGATTCGCTCCTGGTACCATATTCCAGTGTAGCGATGCTGATGCCAAACAAAAAAAACCAATCCCCAAACCCTCTCATGACAAATGATGATTCGCTCCTGGTACCATATCCCAGTGTAGCGATGCTGATGTCAACCCAAATCAAATCAAACCAACAACCTCTGCGGCGGAATCATGCTTCGTCCCAGAATTTACCCTGTGTCGAAATCATGCTTCGCCTCGGGATAACGACCTCCTCGTCGGAATTATGCTTCGTCTCAGAATACACCCCGTGTCGAAATAATGCTTCGCCTCGGTGTACCTGCCTTCCCTGTCGAAATTATGCTTCGTCTCGGAATCAAGTCAGCCAACAAACTCTATGCCGGAATCATGCTCCGTCTCAGAATATACCCCGTGTCGAAATCAATGCTTCGCCTCAGAATATTTGCCTCCCTTGTCGGAATTATACTTCGCCTAGTAATATACCTCTGCATCGAAATCATGCTTCGGTCAGAATGTCTGCCGATCATCGGAACGATGCTCCGAACCCTGGAATTATGCTCCGCTCTTCGGAAAGATGCTCCGAACTCTGGAATCTTGCTCCGCCCTTCGGAACGATGCTCCGATCTCTGAAATTATGCTCCGCCCTTCGGAACGATGCTCCGAACCTTGGAATTATGCTCCGCCCTTCGGAATGATGCTCTGAATCCTGGAATCATGCTCCGATCATCGGAATGATGCTCCGATCTCTGGAATTATGCTCCGCCCATCGGAACGATGCTCCGAACCCTGGAATTATGCTCCGCTCTTCGGAAAGATGCTCTGAACTCTGGAATCATGCTCCGCCCTTCGGAACGATGCTCCGAACCTTGGAATTATGCTCCGCCCTTTGGAACGATGCTCCGATCTCTGGAATTTTGCGCCGCCCTTCAGAACGATGCTCCGAACCTTGGAATTATGCTCCGCCGTTCGGAACGATGCTCCGATCTCTGGAATTATGCTCCGCCCTTTGGAATGATTCTCCGAATCCTGGAATCATGCTCTGATCATCGGAATGATGTTCCGATCTCTGGAATTATGCTCCGCCCATCGGAACGATGCTCCGATCTCTGGAATTATGCTCCGCTCTTCGGAAAGATGCTCCGAACTCTGGAATCAAGCTCCGCCCTTCAGAACGATGCTCCGATCTCTGGAATTATGCTCCGCCCCTCGGAACGATGCTCTGATCTCTGGAATTATGCTCCACGAATCAGAATGATGCTCCGATCCCCTGGAATCATGCTCCGCTCTTCGGAATGATGCTCCGATCCTTGGAATCATGCTTCGCTCTTCGGAATGATGCTCCGAACCCTGGAATCTTGCTCCGCTCATCGGAATGATGCTCCGATCCCTGGAATTATGCTCCACAAATCGGAATGATGCTCCGATCCCCGGGAATCACGCTCCCTGAGGGATACTCCGACCTTGGAATTATGCTCCGCGAATCAGAATGATGCTCCGATCCCTGGGAATCATGCTCCCTGGGATGATGCTTCGCCTCCGGAATGATGTTCCACCTCGAAGTTCAGCTTCAAGATCCATCAATTTCATGCACACAACTGAAATGTGCGGAGTGCATTTATTGATGGGGGGCACTTTGTTGGGGTAAAAATTTACACCCCCGTTGGCCGAGTCAAAGTCAACCCCAAGCCAGGTGGGCCCAAGCCCAAGTCAAGCGGGCCCATGCCCAAGTTGAGCCCGCGGCCAGCCTCCTCCATGCTAAAATATAGATCATGTAATAAATAATTTTTATGTAATTTTTTATACATGAATGTATGCAAAACGGGCATAAAGCCAAATTTTTGTAAGCCCATGGCTTATGTTCAAAAATGAAATGGCACATGAGCCATAGGATATGCAAAATGCCATTTTGTGAAGCCCATGGGGTTATATGTAAATATGTAAGCCTATAAAAGGCAACATGATGATGAATAAAGTAACACTTTTCATTCCCCCAAAAACTAGGGTTCTTTGTGCCTCCTGCTCCTTCTCCAAGGTTCTAAACCTTCTCATTTCTTTTGAATTAAATCAAGAGTTTTACTCTTTCTTTTCCAAAACTAAGTAGTTTTCCACCACAAAACCCACAAAGGGGAACTCAGATCTCCCATCAGATCTCAAAAAGGAGTGATTTTTAAAATCTCCTACTTCTTGATCTTCAAGATCCGGCCAAACAACAGGAGGAAGAAGAAGAACCCCCTTCATCAGCTTCAAAACATCCTAGGAGTTTAACTCCATATATATATATATATAATAAATATTTCCTTTTTGAAGCATAGATTCTGGTTTTAGGCTAAAAGCCTCCTTTTCTCGCCGGCGCTCAAGCGCAGAGCGCCCGCGTGCTGACACGTGGCGCGCTTGCTCTCCACCGCAAGCCCTCGAGCGCAAGTCGCCCCGTTGCCGACACGTGGCGCGCTTGCGCTCAAGCACAAGCGCTCGAGCGCAAGTCGCCCCGGTGCTGACACGTGGCGCGCTTCCGCTCAAGTACACAGCGCTCAAGCGCAGAGCGCCTACGTGCCGACACGTGGCACTCCAGTGCCTGAGCGCACAGCACCTAAGCGCACAGTTCTCGAGGCACTTGCCCCTACGCATCCTTTGGATGTCTTTTCCCCATCTTTTTTTTATATATACATACATATATATATATATATATATACATATGCATACATATGTACACATACATATACTCCACGACACTGCCCCTGTTAGAAAAAAATTTCTAAAAAATTTGCTAGCCCCCTTAACCCCCAGCCCGCTATCCGGGTAGCGGGACCCCCGTAAAAACTCTGCGTGGCTCCCGATATATCCAAACCCCCCTTCCAAAACAATACACACGTACACTGCACATTGAGTTCGCATGACCAATTTAACCCGTTAATCGGAGGTTCCCTCGCCCCAAAGTCGAGGGGTAATAAACGACAGCTTAGTCCGTGGCTGCCGGAGATTCGGATCCCCACAATCAATAAACCCCGCCTACCCTAGGCAGGGTAATCTATAGTACGCCTGACAAGCGTGCGCGTATTCCCATCTCAATGGGATGACGAAAAACACCCTACACCTAGTTGCTTCACTTGTTTTTTATGTGGAGCTAGAGCCATGACTACATCCCTCGGGTGGATCATCTTCGACGGAGGAAGACCGGCAGCCAAGTTCGTTCGAGCACGCCTCATGGAGCTTAAGAAGGTGATGGAAGGCCGAAGGACTTGATTCTTTTGCTATAATCACTCTAACCCCTTAGTTTAGCTCTTTTAGTTTTGCTAGTATAGGTTTATGGTTTCGATCTTAGAGTGGTTTTCGTTTGTGCCAAATTTTTTAAACGCCATTTTTTGTTCCGCATCGGCCACGGTAGATGACCAGGGCGCTGGTGAAACCAAACATGGTATCAGTGCCACCAATAAACCAATACTAGCTAGTTTGCACAAAGTTAAAATTTCAATCGACAAATTTTTCCGAATCGTATATCCATATCAGAGTGTTTGCTGTCGAATTTCAATGTTGTTCAAATTTTTTTTTTCGTATCTTAAAAATATGTGCAGCCAAAACTACAACTAAGAAAAAAATTTGGGCATGTAACTCCAAAATTCCGCCGCGGAACGCAAACTAAATGGCATGTTTTGCCGAGGAACCGCAGTGCTTTTTTTGCTACAGTGCCCCAATTTTTTTCTGGGGCTCTATTTCATAGAAATAAATTTTTGGGATTTTTTTTGGCCCAGATTTGTTTGAGTGCTGGTTTGCATTTGGGGTGAATGTGGAAATGTTTAGTCGATCAAAATTTTAAATGTGTGTTTATCTGTGCATATGATGATATCTGCGACCGTGAATATTATTAAGCGGTACAACCGGACTAGTTGCTATATGTTCAACTAGACGGGTTTGCGAACATAATATTCACGTTGATTAACTGTGTTGTGCTGATATTGTGGTTCGATTGTCGTGGTGGATAGCCAGTGGTGCAATGATAGTTCTACAGTTCATATTCATTTGTATATTTGTTATTGCGGGGTGAGCGTCCGACATGTAGACTGTCGTCTCTGCCAGATTGTATATTCTTTATTGGGGCACGACCCGGTTGAGGTCGATGTCACCGTTGTATATACTTTTCTTTTCTGTAATAGGATTACCCCACGGTGAAGTGCATGAATAGCCGCGTTCTGGAGGGCAACGGACCCACATCTTATGATATTGAGACGGAGGGGGTTTCACTCTAGAATTGGCGGGCTATTCGCCGCACTCGTAGGGGGTATAGGTGACCCACCGAAGGGTGCTCAAGTTACCGGATTCCGTGAAGTGCTGGGTGGCTCATTCACTTTGTTGATTGAGGTTGCCTCACTTCTAGTATAGGAGGGTAACTTTCCGTACTCGTAGGGGTCCCGGTTTTTCATTGCACAGTCTATCCACATGACCGGGGAACGTCGGGTTTCATGCTAGTTAGTATTATACCTATTGTCAAACTGGGGAATGCTCAAGTTACCGGTTTTTCATTGCACAGGCTATCCACACGACCGGGGAACGACGGTGGAGTGCTCTCTCTCTCTCAAAGGAAACATGGGGCTCCTAGATTATCCGTTATTTTGTGATGCTTCTGTGATGTTGCTTATGTCATGCCTGGGATGAATGTTATATATATTTATATATATACTAGTAGATGTTGTATATGTTTTGCACCCGCGCTAGTCCATCCCTAGCTCTGCCGTTACTTAAGTAACCTAACGGGTGATGACGTGGCCCAGTGGCTAATGCGGATGGCATATACGTAAATTTTATTTTCGTTCCTTTTCTGTGGTGTGATATGGATTAATTGATGGGACTGCATTAATTCTGATTAATGCAAGGAAAAACAAACCTATATGATGTTGTTGGAACCAATTTTGAAAAACTGTTGTTGCAAGATGTTTCCTTTTGCTTTGCACAGTTGTATTCGGTTCAGAATATCCAGCACCTCATTCAACGAGGAAAGAGCCGAGATCCTTTCATCGGGAGTGACCTCTTGAGCGAAAGTTTGCGTCATTGTAATAACTTCACTATAGTCGATTCTTTTGCTTTGCTTCATGGTTTTTAGTTTAGAATATTCTGCACCTCATTCGACGAGGAAAGAGCTGAGATCCCTTCATAGGGAGTGACCTCTTTAGCAAAAGTTTGCGCCACTATATATTTGTAAAACCACTCGGTTCCTTCAACGGTATCAAGTTCATTACGTTAAAGGTTTTTCGCCAAAAACCAACCGTAGCCTTCCGTCATTTCAGATTAGTATTATTTAGCATTCGTGCTGTGTTTGTTGACCTAGTCAAGGCGTAATGTACGGTAGCTAGGTGGTACTTTTCTGTGCATTGTAAATTCGATTGGTTAGGACAGTCGTGCGGCCTTGTTGACCTAGTCAAGGGCACGTGCGGGTGGGTTTAATGCAATCAAGAAAATGATGGGTTGAACTTGACTAGCAGTTTATGGTTTGTTGACCTGGTCAAGGTCAGAAACCGTTAGGGGAAAAAACCACATCCGGAGTTTCAAACATACATGAAACTTGCCAGGCATGCGCATACCTTTTGGAGTGTGATGACTTGAATGGATTCCATCAAGTTATCATGCGATGATAGTTGGATCCCCATTCCTACTGATGAGTAGGTGTTACTCCTCGGGTGATTTTAGATGATCCCGACTAATTCTTCTTTTAGTGTTTGAAGGAGAATTCGAAAAAACAATGGGGGCCATCCTGATTCGATAAAGTGATTAACTATTCTAATCTAGGTTAGAGTGCACGCTGAGTGTTTCTTTTCTCTCTCTCTCTTTGGCAGCGCCTATGACCTGACTCTAAAATAAACTCATGAACCATGTTAACTGAACCATCTTAAAACACTTTGGCTTTTGTATTGTCATAGTCGCATATATCATTGCCGCTCCTACATCCCCTCGCATTTCTCCAGAACATTCTGTATCACTACGAAGATCCACATTTCTTGGATATTTCCATCGTATAATTACATACGAACTCGAAGGAACTTGTTCCAGTTCGAGGATGGTTTCCTGTTATGGAGAAATTGAATAGGATTATTCAGTTGTCTTTTCTCTTTACCTTCTCTCAGGTTGCTAGGGCTCCTGGTATTAGGAGAGTACACCTATTGCGCTTATTGGATAGTCTTCTTCCAAACCATAGGCAGGTGTCGAAAGGTAAGGATTGAAGAAAACCAACTAGCATAAGTTTGGTGTACAGAAGGTAATAAGTAAAGACATATAAAGTGATTACAGTGAGGGCAAAGGAAATTGCGACTACTATCCTTCACGACGAAACCGTATATACCCCTGCCACTCTTACTTCCTCTTTGCATTTCTCTAGAACGCCCCGATCACTACGAAGATCAACATTTATTGGATATGCCATCGTATAGTTACATATGAACTCGAAGAAATTTGTTTCTAATCGAGGATGGATTTTGGTTCTGTAGAAATTGAATAATGATTATTCAGTTGTCTTTTCTATTTGCCTTTTCTCAGGTTGCGAGGGCTCCAAGTATTAGGAAAGCACACCTATTACGCTTATTTGATAGTTTTCTTCCAAACCTTAGGCAGGTGCCGATAGGTAAGGAAGGAAGAAAACCAATTAGCATAAGTGTGGTGTACAGAAGGTAAAAGTAAAGTCATATAAAGGGATTGGAGTGAGGGCAAGAAAATATACGGTTACTGTCATGAATCTGAATAGTGGAAGTGGCATTACTAGGAATATCCAGCCACCCCTTCGAAACATTTTCATGTTTCATTTTTTCTATGCGGTGTTAATTGTAAAACTGTTTTTCCAATTAAATTCTAACTTCAGGGTATGTATTTACCAGATTTGATTCTCATATCTGTATGCTTGTACATATGCTGAGTTGGAGTAAGACATTGGGAATTGGGTGATTGTATCCTCAACATATCAGAATTCTTTGTAATTGGTGATATTTGAGGAAATCACTTGGGTTTTGCCTGACGACAAATATTTGGTTTTGAATATCCGTTGTTATGCACTAATTTCAAACTTATTTACCTGTACGTTTATTTTATAAGGTGAGATATAACTTTTTAAAATTATGTCTATGACATTTGCCTATATCAGTTGATGGTTGGGTAAGGTGCATTCAACAATGGTGTAATTCTTCTTAACCATAGTACATTTTTCAACCTACAACGCACAGGGTTTGAGTCATTTAACTCAGAGAATTTATACAAAGTATTGTATATTTTCCAGTGTCAATTAGGGCTAAGGGGTTGGTACTCATACAATATTCTGTTTACTTTTGACTTCTTTAGTTTTGGACAAGTATTTTCGTTGAAATACAAGGTCCAAATTTTGAGAAGTTATAGGTATAAGAATAAAGTAGAGATCCATATGTTGCAAAGTATCAGGATTCTTCAAGGTGATCGAAGATGTAGATACTTGTGCTAGGTATTCCGTTGTAAGTAATAATTTTGAGAACTTGCTTCTCTTTCAGGTTACTCATACGTGGGTGCATTCCTTGATGAGTAATGATGCTTGGCCTCCTTCCATTTTGTTGATATGCACTGGAAACGGCTGCATGTATTTTGACTCTGGTTCCAATTAAATTAGTGCCTTTTTTTCTTTATGGTATATAGAATGGTTTCATATCTTAATGATGTTATGGTATATGGAGTTTTCTGGCTTAAGCTTAAAACCAGAATCCGGATAAACTCTAGGCACGTTTTAGTAATGGCAGTTTGTGGGTTATCCCGGGCTTTGACGAGGGTTAACATTTACCATCTGGAAGAACAATAGTTATATTGTTCTTAACTCTCCACGGTTTAAGTAAAATGTACTCTTTTCAGATAACATTAGTAGGAGTATGGTAGAACCGGAAGTTATTCCAGAACCACAAACGATTACTGAAAATTTAGTAGAACCTAAAGATTTAATTGGATTCGACAATCCATTAACCACTTTGCAGATTTGGTGGGTAACCTTAGACACCCGAGAGGTACTTTGGTCTCCTCAAAGACTGTGACATGGAGGTTTTTGATTACCCAAACTTGCCACTACTGTTGTTCTAGACTATGAGATCTGGCAGGAGGATGAGTATAACGTCGTTCCAAATTGGCTTTAGAAGTGCACATGTATATGACTCTGTAAGAGGGTTGTAGTAGTCAGTGGGAGCAGCGAAAACGTAGTGGGCAAATAACTTATGTCTATTTATAGACTAGAGTAGGTATAACGGAGATATGTTGTCTATTTTTGATGTGACAGCCATAGAGTTTGACTTCATCAGAATAACAGATGAACCTGATAAGAAGGTAATACGGTGTGATGTCCTGGTATTTGGATGACATGCTCTTAATAAGAAGTGATATTCTTATACTGCGGTCGGTTATACTGTGGTTGTCACAAGGTGTTTCTCGATATAGGATCTGGATAAAATATCAGAGTTTCTGGTCACTAGATCTATGGTTTTAGATGTAGATTTGGGATGTGACCTAATTTGGATACTTGACAATATTCTAAAAGTATTTTAGAATGGACGACTCCTGGCGTGGTAGTGTACCTGCAGATGATGGAGTTACCCTCTCTAAAGAAATGTCTTTCAGACCGATGAGGAGAGGAATCTGCATGATTAGCATATCACTTGCTTAGGCAATTGAATTAATCATGAAATGTCAAGTACAACACCAGATATTGTTTTTGCACTGGCTGCAATAAACATATAATAATCCAATCCTGGAGAAACGTTGGGAAGCAGTTATGAACTCAAGATAATGTTCTTGGTATATGGTAACGGCAGCCTCTTCAGGAGGCGGTTATCATTTTAGGATTCCAAGGTGACCTGGATGACAGAGTGGCTGTCAGAGTTATAGTTTTCCCTCTTTTGAGAGATAGTATGTTGGACATGTGGTCCAAGCGGATACTGAGGAGGACATGGCGCATGTTACTGATTAGATTCAGTAAATGATACAGTCTAAGAAGTTGATTGGATTTGGAGTTCATTTATGAACTGGGTCCCATCAGACATCCAAACAAATTCGAAGACAGGTATCGCTCATTTCGGGAGATAGTTTTTCTCCGCGAAGTTGAGATATAGAGAGATAAAGAAAGAAACATTGGAGAGGATCCACTCACTGAAGCTATTTCTCGAACGCAATAACTTCGCAAATGGGCTTTGTGAGACTGATTAGTAGAGAAGTTGGGTGTTCGGTGTCACACGTGCTGTGAGTATGCGGCACAACAATAATTAGCTTTAAGTACAAGTGGGAGATTGTTGGCTACAGTGTCCTCAAGTTAATTATTGAATCGCAGGCACGTGACTGTGATGATTGAGAGAGGACCTATACAGGTAGAACAGTCTTACTCGAGATGATAGAATGTTACATGGTATGTCTTTATCATCATGTATTTGCATTAGGTGGCATTACATATCACTATTACAGGTTGATAAAGCCCGTAGGATTCTTTCTTGACTACCAGCATTATGACGGCGATCATATAAGTAGGAGCTGAATGGTCTATAAGCACATCCTTAAATGTCCCTAGTCATGGGAGTATCGAGACTGGGCATCGATACCCCAGAGTAGACTAGTGTATACTCATCGAGACCCCGACAAGGGGCGGTGGCCGGTCTCAAAATCAATTAGTGTCAGGTAATCACCTAAGATAGTATATGATTACCACTGAAAACTGCATTTTAATACCGCTCATTCGTTATCTCTTTTGTTATTAATCAGTGTCTGTCCTGTAATTACAGTTTACAGGTATTCGTGATAAAACACCGGAAACACATTCAAAATCACGGATATATCGTCTGTGAGCCGACACTACAAGCAGACCAGAAAACCGACCGATATCCCAAGAGCTTTTGTAAAATAAATGTGTGCACACACTTTTTCGTCCAACACAATGCATGTTGCACACAACTCTTGGGAAAAGACCATGTGGGGGGGAGCCATGGCATGACAGGTTATGCAAGTGGCCATGTGTTGGTGTGATGTGCATTAATGGGCATTGAATGCATAAAGATATGATGTGATTTGAAGCATCTCATTTCCGTCCAATTCTCTGCATACAAACCAGGTGAAATAAGACCAAGAAAACAGCATCAGAGGCTTATTGGAGTGCACACAAACCCACACACCCAATACGAGCCCCACTCCTCGGATTTGACCCGGTGACCATCCCCTAAAAACGGGCGACGCCGTCCCCACTTCCTCCTGTAGGCCCCATCTTTCTCCAGCCCCTTCCCTGATGCCACATCAGCTCATTTTTATCGTTTGTTTATTTTTCTTTTGAGCGTATAAATACAGATCAGTGGGCAAGGGAGAGAGACGACCATGTATATACCATTTCATAATTTTGTTTTGCTTTGTTTTTGTTTAGCTTGAGGGTAAGTGTGCTTCATCTTGGTTTCTTCTTCTTCTTCCCTCTTGAAGCTCTCTTTGGAGAGCTTCATTAAGGAGGTTGAACAAGTCACCAAAGTTTGTATCTTGTTCTCAAGTGATCAATACATTGTTGTTTCTTTTATTTACTTGCTCTCTTTTCTTCCTTTCTTTTCATTACCATGCTTAGCTAATTCTTTATTTTGGTTGTAGTGTGTGTGAGGAAGTGAGATGAAAGGCTTTGCCTCCTCCACCTCTTGATTATGTTTAATGTGCTTAAAATCCATTTTGTGTTAAGGTTGCTAAGCTAGGATATGGTATGTTGTGATAAAGAGCTTAACAAACTCTTTGTTTCATATACTATATACCTTCACAACCCTTAGCAAACTCAACACCAATATCTTTTGCTCTCATTAACCTCTTTTTGTTTTCATTGTTGTGGTATGCTTGCAAAAACTCATGTTTAGTGTTGATACCCCAAGCGCGGACATACAAACGGTAAGAGACCAAAACGGACCCGTTTCGTGCTTTGCGGCGAATATCGGACTTTGACGGTTTGTGCTCCGCAACCGCGTTGACAAGTCGTGCTCCATGCCGGGATCAAGGTAAGGTCAGAAAACTCATAACCAAGTGAGCGTAGAGGTAAACGTCGCGATTCAAGCTTCCGAACCAAGCCACAACCATTCTTACCTTACACTTGTTTTCTTGCTTTTCTTGTTTTCTTTCTTTTCTAATTATTTGTGACAACCAACCAATTCATTAATTTGTTAACCTTAAATAACGATACCTAATACTCAATTCCCTGCGGATCGACCCGTGCACTTGCGGTTATAAATAGTAAAACGAGAACGATCCCGTGCGCGCATTCCGTTTTCCATCAAAACGTATCCATTTCCAAAACATACGGGTTTGCACGCGCAGGAGGATTCCCAACAAGTTTTTGGCGCCGTTGCCGGGGATTTGTAGTTATTAGATATTGTTATTTCTGGTTCTACTAACAGAACTAACTTTTAACACAATTTTTTTTCGAAACTAACAAAATACGATTTTTCTAACCTTTGTTCTCTGTTGTTATACCTGGTATCACTCTGTACTAATATAAAAAATCTAGTAAGACCATTGGGATACTAATATAGCCTAATGAACCCACACAAAAATTCACCCCATCATCTCGGAATTTTGCCGGCGACGCACCCTCCTTTTCCGGCGACCTCGGCTATGTTTTGGGATTTTTGATTTTTTGTTTTTGTGTGATCTTTAGTTCTGTGTTTATACTCTTTTGGTCTTATTTGATTTTTGTAATTTTAAGTATGCAGGAATTGGGGCACACTTATCGTTTTTGACACTAAATATCGTATTTTCCGACATTTTAGGTTTTTCGCGGAGTTACGACCAGCGATCGTGCGGAGCGAGGTTCAATTGCAATTTCAAGATGTCGGGGAAGATTAGTGCCAAAGATCCGGGTAGTTTGACCCGCGCAAGCAAACATTCAACGACTCGGATCACTTTCAAAGGGTTTTCTTAAACCAAATCCATTTGTTACGTATTTCCTAACACCTCCTCTCGAATCCGACACAATCCAATTCTCTATCTTTTGCAGGGTTCTTTACACAATTTTGCCGCCAATTGCATAGAGAACTAACCGTATTTGTTGCAGCGCGTAATACTTAACCGAAAAAGAATTGCTTTAAATTGATCGACTTCTTGAATTCTTTTATTTGATTGTGCATTGCATATTAATACGGATTTTAAGGGCTAACCAAACAAGATACGGTAAAAAATTTCATCACCTTTTCTCCGTAGCCCACAAATCACAAAACTGCATTCTTGCATACCCTCAGTAAATTAAAATCAATTAGACTTTGACTTTAAGGTTTTCGCGTTCATTAGGAGAAGTTAACTGTATTTAGAACTTTGCTTAACGGTATATTGTTCACGAGGTGTCTAGGCAAGCGTTCAAGAGAAATGGTTATTTAATTAAAGAACTTTGCGAAAGCGTTGTAAAACCTCCCCATCTCTCTTGCACTTACCTGGCTTCGTGATCCGTATATCTTGAGCCCGTTTCTCGACACAGTTTTATTTCGACAATCAGGTTCTTGAGCAGGTCTAGTTGACTTAGAATAACGTAGACTGCTAGGGGTGTGATATTCGTTATTTTTGTGATTTATGTGCATTCTTGTTAAAATGGGTGACACACAATTCAATTCAATTTTTCGCGATTCCTATTCTTTTGTTTATACTCAATCCCAAATTATTTTTTCAAATTGCCAAAATTCATCCCACATTCATGATGATTGTCCTTTCCTAAGGGGTGACCAACCGTTCCAAATTCTTAACGGTCACCTACCTAACACTCCTGAACCCAGTCCCACTTCAAACATTGACCAATTGATTGCAAATTTAGAGAAAGAGGTCCACAGAATGACTGCTATAGCATCACCACCATCACAACCCCTCCAACCCGAAAACATTGAACCATCTGTAGGGTATGATAGTGAGATGGATGCTAGGTTGACCGCTCTAGAAAAAGGTATTGAAGTAATGACTGTGGTCGAGAATCAAACAGCTTTTACGTTAGCCCTATTCATACAGCAGTCTGAGCAATTATTTCTTGCTCAGGCCCAATCTTTGGCTAACATAGAGAAACAAGTGAAACATTTAGCTGAGAGGATTCTAGGGAGTGAGCACAGTCAATCAGAACCCGATGATGTCTGTCATCTAGGGAGTCACCTAAGTGAGGTAAATGATCAATCAAATTTTGATGATTTCTTAGATGATGATACGATTGAATTGACTGAGTGCTACCAGGACATACAAGAAAACCCTCTAAGTCAGTCGACCGCTAGCCTTCAAGTATCCACTGAACCTCTTGTCACTTTAGAGATTGATTTAACTGAAATAATACTTGATGAGGAAATTCTTGAACCGACTGATTTCTGCTTTCCAATTTGAGAGGAGGAACCTTGTGAATTTGACGCGTATGGTTGGGATAAATTGTTAGAAAAGATCATTGATCAGGAATCCACAATTTTTGTATCACCTAGTGATATTGTTTCGGAAGAAACATTAGGGTGGGAACCTACCATTTTAGATGATATGAACCTACCCAGTTCTGAATGTGAAAAGGAAAAAATCTTTTTGGGAGCGAGTGTAAATAATGAGTGTAGGATAGTGAAAAATAATCAGGAGGAAGACAGCATTGAAAATTATTCTTTCATGTCGAGTTTTGAGGAAATTTTTCCGGATGAACTTGATATTTTACATGAGTTGGAGTCAGAACCATTTCGGGATCATCCATTGAACCTTCCTTATGCCGTACTTTTTGCGGATGAACTCCAGTTTTTGAACGAACTTGACTTCAGTACTTCACTTACGCTTATTAAACATACAATTCATTCAGAAAACAATTCTTTGACATCCTCAAAATTTAATCTTCATCTTCAGGGTCTTCTTATCCCCAATTTTACATGCCCATGCCCTTCACTAACAACTAACATATACATATTCTATTTCTTTTTTCTTCTTTTTATACACATTCTTTTACCAACCCCTACATTATATAGGCAAAATCTTTTTGTGGCTGGTATTAATTTCTGCACTAACCCAGTCTTTTAAATTGTAAATGTTGTAATTAATCTTAGGTTTTTTCCTTTTTTCTTGAATAAAATTCTCACCCTGGTGTCTGAGTCTAGCTACCGGACGCGGGGGCAACGATGAGGACATCGTAAAACTCTGGTTTGTGGGTGAACACTGCATCATATGTATATTCTGCATTGCATATATATTAAAAAAACATAAAAATTGAAAATTTTCCCAAAAATATAAAACTTTTTCGTCAAGTTAGCTAATAGGGTAACTTAAATTTTATTCTGAAAGTTTAGTTGATACGTTAGATTTAACTAAATCCTAGGCTTAGGAATTGATAACCCTAAAAATAACCCTGATTCTGTTTAAACTTGGTAATTATACGTCCTTACAGTTTTTTTTGAGAAATAGGCAATCTTGAGTTCAGTTCTTTAGTTAAGTCAAGATGAAGGGAGAGTATTGAAGCTTTATTGAAAGATAAGTCTAAAAAATAATTTTTGCTTTTGAGTCCAAATTTTGAAGGTATATACCCTACAAATTGCACATACACGCACCTTGAAACTTGGGATAGTAGAGGATACCTAGAAATACTCCTGCCTGAAAACCTAGTATGAAAGAAAAATCGGTATTTAAAGCTAAACACCAAAAAAGAGCATCATTGAAAAATATATCCGGTCTTGAAAATAAAAAAAAAAGAGAAAAAGAAAAATAAAAGAAAAAAATAAATAAAGTCAAGACCTGGAGACTGCTATTTACGTTTTAAGCTCATACATTCAGTAATCGGCGGTTAGTGCCTCAAGAAACATTAATGATTGCATAAAAGGTGTGTGAGCAAAACCGTCCATCCATTAATGAAAAGAAGTAGTGTTAGGTATTAAGGCAAAGGTACTATAGCTTGAATTGAATTCTTAAGTGTAGGGGTGCAAATTTACACACACGTAGGGGTATACAATCGCTATTTGGAGAAAAGATAAAAACGAAGAATAAGACTTATGTTTCTGTAAAGTTGATAAAAATTCCTGACTTGAGACCACACTTTTTGAAGGAAAACTTAGGAGTTACCGACATCTTTCTAAACTGTAAATACATATAGGATCTAGGGATAAATAGATAGGAGGCGTAAAACATAAGGGTTGAATATTTCTTACTTAGGATGATAGAATTTCTGACTTAAATACTAAACTGTAGGAGTAGAATCGACATTAACTTATGAAACTAACTTGACTGGAATTTGTGGGTGTAATCCACTGAAAAACCCTCAGGAGACAACACTCCTCCGACTAGGGACACCTAGAGGTTTAACGGCTTGTTGCACGTGCTCAGTGCAATCGCGTTCCCTGCGAAAGTGAGGCAAGGATTTTTTTGCTCGGGACGAGTAATAGATAAGTTTGGGGTATTTGATCACCACTGAAAACTGCATTTTAATACCGCTCATTCGTTATCTCTTTTGTTATATATCGGTGCCATTAATCAGTGTCTGCTCTGTAATTACAGTTTACAGGTATTCGTGATAAAACACCAAAACACATTCAAAATCACGGATATATCGTGTGTGAGCCGACACTTCAAGCAGACCAGAAAACCGACCGATATCCCAAGAGCTTTTGTAAAATAAATGTGTGCACACACTTTTTGGTCCAACACAATGCATGTTGCACACAACTCTTGGGCAAAGACCATGTGGGGGGAGCCATGGCATGATAGGTTATGCAAGTGGGCATGTGTTGGTGTGATGTGCATTAATGGGCATTGAATGCATAAAGATATGATGTGATTTGAAGCATCTCATTTCCCTCCAATTCTCTGCATACAAACCAGGTGAAATAAGACCAAGAAAACAGCATCCGAGGCTTATTGGAGTGCACACAAACCCACACACCCAATAGGAGCCCCACTCCTCGGATTTGACCCGGTGACCATCCCCTAAAAACGGGCGACGCCGGCCCCACTTCCTCCTGTGGGTCCCATCTTTCTCCAGCCCCTTCCCTGATGCCATATCAGCTCATTTTTATTGTTTGTTTATTTTTCTTTTGAGCCTATAAATACATATCAGTGGGAAAGGGAAAGAGACGACCATGTATATACCATTTCATAATTTTGTTTTGCTTTGTTTTTTTTTGCTTGAGGGTAAGTGTGCTTCATCTTGGTTTCTTCTTCTTCTTCCTTCTTGAAGCTCTCTTTGGAGAGCTTCATTAAGGAGGTTGAACAAGTCACCAAAGTTTGTATCTTGTTCTCAAGTGATCAATACATTGTTGTTTCTTTTATTTACTTGCTTTCTTTTCTTGCTTTGTTTTCATTACCATGCTTAGCTAATTCTTTATTTTGGTTGTGGTGTGTGTGAGGAAGTGAGATGAAAGGCTTTGCCTCCTCCACCTCTTGATTATGTTTAATGTGCTTAAAATTCATTTTGTGTTAAGGGTGCTAAATTAGGATATGGTATGTTGTGATAAAGAGCTTGACAAAATCTTTGTTTCATATACTATATACCTTCACAACCCTTAGCAAACTCAACACCAATATCTTTTGCTCTCTCTAACCTCTTTGTGTTTTCATTGTTGCGGTATGCTTGCAAAACCTCATTTTTAGTGTTGATACCCCAAGCGCGGATATACAAACGGTAAGAGACCAAAACGGACCCGTTTCGTGCTTTGCGGCGAATATCGGACTTTGACGGTTTATGCTCCGCAACCACGTTGACAAGTCGTGCTCCATGCCGGGATCAAGGTAAGGTCGGACAACTCATAACCAAGGGAGCGTAGAGGTAAACGTCGCGATTAAAGCTTCCGAACCAAGCCACAACCATTCTTACCTTACACTTGTTTTCTTGCTTTTCTTGTTTTCTTTCTTTTCTAATTATTTGTGACAACCAACCAATTCATTAATTTGTTAACCTTAAATAACGATACCTAATACTCAATTCCCTGCGGATCGACCCGTGCTTGCCGGCTCGCTACAATGCGAAGTACACTTGCGGTTATAAATAGTAAAACGAGAACGATCCCGTGAGCGCATTCCGTTTTCCATCAAAACGTATCCATTACCAAAACATACGCGTTTGCGCACGCGGGAGGATTCCCAACAGTATACAAGTGCTCATTGGGTTATGAGTATACTGGACGGACTCGCCGGGAACATGCTAGTTAGTATTATACCTATTGTCAGATAGCAGTTCCTAGGTAACATGAGTACAGATTAGTTTGTCGACCCGAGATCGTCTTTTGTCTCATCTAAGTTCCCACTGTGCTTTGATTATTATCCTACCACGGCTCAAAGGAGTCGTGCAAACAGGTTTTAGGTGGGTACAGTCCCGAGCCACATGGAGGTAGTAAGCGGATCGTCGGGGATTCGTCTCTCCCGGTATTGGGGGTTGATGTCGCGTTGTGCACGGATGGCCGTCACCAGAAATCCTCGGTCGAGGTGGACGAGAATTACTGATTTGGATCGGTAGTTTCTCGGTGTGTGATGGTCTTCATACAGACACGAAATGTTGCGTTATTAGGGGTTTGACTTTATCCGCCCCCCTAGACTCAATATGCGATACTCTTAGACGAACATACCAGACTGTATGGAGATTGTCACGGACTGGCTCACTACGGGTTAGGATGAGTTCGCTCGTCGGCCTTCCTTTCGCTCAATACCTGGGTAACCGTTACGTACAGCTTGTTCCACAGACGTGCTTGAGGTTAAAACCACTGCCAGCGTATTGACGAGTCTTTAGAGTCCTATGTTCAGTCAAAAATATCGCACTTTTGATATGACATTTTTCTTACTTTTCATAAATATCTAAAGGTGTTTATTATAAATATGACACATATGAGGGTTTATATGTAAAAATACTATTTTCCATATGTTTATATATTATAATTAACATTATGAAGGAAAATGTATGCAAATAATATTTATATAATATTTTGATAATTTAAATATGCATATCATATATAATATCCTTAATCAATATTCTTACAATATAATATCATATAAAATGGTTAGAATAATATCTCAAAAAAACCAAATATTATTAACATTATTCATGGAGATATTGTGCAAGAGTTGGCTCAGGTCAGGAGATCGGAATATCGAGATGTCAGGAATAAAAAATCTGCTGATGAAGTTAAATAAAATCGAAGAATCGATATTGGCAGAAACTTAGAAAAGATATGAAGATTCCAGACATCAAATAAATCTCCATGTGTTACTATGAAGAGGCCCCAGAACATTGAAGCCCTAAAGCCCTAAAAGAGCCGCGCTTCCGCGGCTAAACTATCATTTTTGCCGCGGTTCCGCGGTGTGATTGAGGAGTTGGGATGTGGGATTTTCTGTGTAGGATCGTCTCAACAAATCCTAATTCTTGGGATATTTGGTTTCTTGTTTTGGGACTATTTAAAGGACCGAGGGCTAAACTTAGAAATAATCAATTTTTTACATGAAGCAAATTACCGTCAAAGAATAAGTGATCTAAGACAGGTCCGCGATTCGACATGATAATGCGACGTGAGATTAGATGGAGCATCTACTTCTTACAAGGCAGAGATCGAGAGCAACTTCTTCTTCCTTTTGTAATCTAAACTTGAAGGCTTTGTACTTGTGAAGTTGATTAATAAAGGTAGATCATTAGATTAATTAGTTCGCATTTATTTTCTATATTTAGATTATGATCTCTATCTGTTCTTCTTCTTCTATCTCCATCATGCGTGAGTAATTCCCCGCTAGTTAGGGTCCGTAGGATTAGGGTAGAACAATGGATGAGAAAATATTTTATCTTCTTTTAAGTCTTATGAACTTTATAAACTTTAGCAAAAGAATCGTTAAAATCCTTATCGGGCGCGCTACCAATTTATCTCTAGTCTCGACCGCGATTTGAGATCAGATTAGCAATTGTTTTGTTAAGAGCTAGACATGAATAGAGATCAATGAAAGGTCAAGAGTCAATAGTGTGGAAATCCTAGTTTCTTCCAAGAACCCTAATCCTCATTCATCACTATCAATATAGTTTTAAATCTATCAATAAATAAAAGAAGTAATCTTTATTAGTCATCCATGACTATTAAATCCGAACGAACCCTACAAGCCTTCTTCTTATATATTCTATATTCTTATTTAAATTAGATCTGAAAAATATATATTCTACATCCGTGTTAGATTTAGAAACTATTCTTCACTATTATTTATTCTTCTATTCTTCCTCTTTTCAATCAACACGTCTAAAGTAAGATTAAAAGATTCCACGAATCCCTGAGGACGACCCGTACTCATTTTGGCCAGCTACACGCAACACCGTTATTGATTGCGGTTACTACACACACTTCTTTAGAATCAATCAAATGGCGCCGTTCCCGGAGATACGTGCGTAATTTTTTATTACTATTCGTGTTGAATTCTTATTCAATCTATATCATAAAACAAAACAAAACCGCATCTTGCATATTTAACGATTAGTGTGCGATTTTTACGAGAGAATTTGGAGTCACTAGAGCGAGGAGATAAACATTTCGAGACATTCATCAAGACCTAGAGGAGTAAGGGGGCCACCACAACAAAAAAATTTAAGCGAGATCTCAACTCCGCGGCGGAAGCGCGGCAAGAAGACCTTTTTGGCGGCGGAACCACGGCAAAGTTGGGGACATAGGGTTCAAAACTTCTCTGGTAACTTTCCTATCTCTTCCTTTCTCCTCTGAAATCCAATAAAATATTTTTCTGCAGGATTCATTGCAAAATAACGCCGCTTACAAATATTTTTGCGTGTTTTTTTGGCGGTTTGTTTTTGCATATTTGTAATGCGGACTTTAAGGTGCAAGACCAAATTCAAATTAGGTGGGGATTTCGTCACCCATCCTAGGCTCCATAAATCACAAAACGAGCATCCACATCACCTTACATTAATTAAAAAATATCTAGATCAAGTCTCTAAGTACCGTCCGCTCAATTAGGACAGAGGAAGGTCGTGGGTAATCTATCGCTTATCCGCATTTCTTTTGTGGTGTCTAGGCAATTGTGTCTAGGTAAGTGGTTACTTAATTAGGCCCGCTATTTTCGGTGATTCATATAGCAGATACCTCCCACTTACCTGGCACGTACCTGGCCACAAGTGTTATAAAGAGGTGGTAGAGGATTGATCATGCGGCTTGTCCATTGGAAGTCTAGGAGCGGTCTAGTGCTTGACCTAGGTAACCTTAGTTCTACGGTTTGCTTGTGCATTTTGTTATTTGTCGAGTCAACCCACAAGTCCCACTTTTAAAGCAAAACAATCCAACTAGAGCTTAAATCTATTCACCCTCCCTCCTCTTTCCCTCTTATAATGGGTAACCCAAATAAAAGAACTCTTGCCAAGCTTTGCTATCCAGAACCAGATATTTCTTATTATCGTAATCGCTTCAGTATACCAACCGATTCTACCATGTTTTTAAGAGATCGGATAGAGGAAGCGGAAAGAAACAATTGGCCACCTCACTCAGTGTCCTATCAACCGCATCAAATTCTACACCTTCTTATGTTAATACTATATCTAACACGTGTAAGGGAACTCCTAAACACATGTCCATCGCTGAGTATATAGCGAAGACTAACAGCCAAAGTTTCAATCCGGTCAAACCGTTAGGACAACAAACACCACCACCTTCTAAAGAAGATTTTCCTACTCGTTTTGCAGCGTATATGGCATCTGTTGACAGTCTCCAACCAACCAACCAATATCAATATTCTTCTTATTACAATGTTGATCCTACTCCTGACCAATTTTGATAACAATTCGATTCCTATCAATCCTACCCGACTTTTACACTTTCTCTAGACATTCCTTCTAATCAGTCATTTGGGAGTTTTACCTATCCCTAAGAATTTCAATCTTATGCTGAAACCCCTCACCGACCCATGTCTAGTCTTGAACGAAGAGTAGAAGAATATCGGGTAGTGTCATGCCGTCACATAGAGAAATTAAAGGCGTCCATGGCCGTCCTCAATAAACAATACGAACGAGCAACTAGTTTCGAACCAGCTCAAAATTTTCCAACGTATGATACGACCATAGGAAAAATTGAGAATTCGGGTAGTGAGAGTGAGTGGTACACCCTTCCAAATCAAACCTCTCCATCCCAAATTGAAATCCACGACTCCAGTTTCACAGATCTATCGAGTACACCAAATGATTTACCAATTGAAGATAGCATGTCTGTGTGAATTTGTAGTGTTTTATTTACCCGATTGTGAAGAGTCTATTTCAAGTGAAGCCACACCCAATCCTTGTGATCTCTACACCTCCACTCTAGAACCTATATTGATTGAAAACCCTTCTTTTGATGTGGTGTCCGAGAATTTTAACCTTCACTTGATTGAGGAGATTGACGTTGGGGATATATTGGATGATGAACCCAAAATTTTGGATGATTCTGTCCCACCAACTAATAAGATCATTTCACTTCCCTATGGACATCATCGCGAACCTTTATCTATTCTTCCCGAACCCCATATGCGTCTTGAAATTAATGATAAAAGTATGACCGAAAAGCACAACGAAATTCAGCCATCATTTCCCATATCTGGTTCAGCAATACTCGAT
This sequence comes from Agapanthus africanus, assembly GCA_030015575.1. Lineage (NCBI taxonomy): Eukaryota > Viridiplantae > Streptophyta > Magnoliopsida > Asparagales > Amaryllidaceae > Agapanthus > Agapanthus africanus. The sequence goes on from JASDDO010000022.1 coordinate 571,529,921, forward strand.
ACACCAATTTGTTTACCCATTTCATCTCCAACTTTCTCTGGTTCTTATTCTATTTTTCCTTTAATTTTAGCGAGTGTTGATGAATCACAATCCGATATTTCGAGTTCGATAATTCTAGAAAGACAACTTGATTTAGACTCTTTTGAGAATGAGATAGATGAGCTTTTCGAGTCTCTTACCTCCTTAATTTTTGACAAATCAAGTATGTGGCGCGATACTTATTGACATTGAAACGTTCAATTGGACCATCGATGAAAGTTTCAAAGACATTTTCGCCGACGAACTAACATTCCTAAGTGACATGGATTTTGTGATTAATCAACCTCCACTTGAAGAAGTTGAACCACCACCATTTCTTCTTATCCCATATGAGAATGTGACTATTCTTCCCATTCCTAATCATCCACATTCTCGTTTCCATCCACCACCACTGTTTCTTCTCTATCAACCGAGACGTAAACCATACCACCTCTTATCTCCGCCCCACTTATTGTCTACATATAACAGGTTCTTCTACCAACCAGTGCCCTATATTGATAAATTTTTTGAATGGTTGGTGTTGACTTTTGGTCTTTGTAAGTCTTTACTTTGACCAATAACTTTAACCCCCCCCCCCCACAATTTTAAATGCTTAATACGGTTTTACTCAAGTTTGGAGGGATATATTTTGGCTCTTGAACGAAAATAATTTTTTTACAAAATTATGAGCCAAAAATAAGTTTGGGGGAGATTTTCACGGTCATTATTTCTTGCCCCGTTACTAACTTTTCCTTCTAAGTCTATAGTTTATTTTGCTTAACAGATGACATCAGTGAGGACACTTCTGCAAACAGATTTGGGGAAGGTTTGTGCTTAGTCACGCATTATTTTGCATTATCATAAATATAAGCACAAAAAAATTTTGATAATGAAAGTTTGAAAGTGAAAAATTACATATGAAAGATAGGAATAGTTTGAGAAAAGCAAGTTAGATGTTTTCTTAAACGAAGCTAGTAATAAGTAGTTATGAGCCGTTGTCCCAAGGGTTAGTAAGATAGGAAATTACTAATCTGAGGAAAAAAAATAAGTCTGAAAAATAGTCTCTATTCTTGAGTCCAAACATTTGAACGTTGATACCCTACTATACGCAATGTCACACATCTTAAAACTTGGGATAGTAGAGAATATCTTGAAATGCTCTTGTCTAAAAGCCTTAGCATGAAATAAAAAAAATTTAAGTGGTGAAGAAAAAATTGAACACTGGTTTTATAATTACTTAAGGCAGCATAAAAAAAATTTACCGAGGGTGCTTTATCACCTAGTGCCTTAGATCAACTGGTTTGGGAGGCACTGCTAAGCCTTCAGTGTTGCAGGACGAGGAATTGCGCCTAAATATGCGAGCACATTTTTTAATCGGTTGGTTAGTACCTCAAGAAATATTAACGGTCGCATGAAGGATATGTTAGCAATTCCATCTGATAATATTCACCGACTATAAAGTACTTTGGAAGATGGACAAGAGTATGATAACTTGAATTGAATTCTCTAAGTGTAGGGATGTCGTTTACACACACGTAGGGGTATATGATCGAAGTTTGAAAGAAAGATAGGGAGGAAAAATAAAAACGATGTTTTATTGAGGGATGATGTGATTTCTAACATCTTTTCATGACCATTAAGAAATGGCTCATGGCAACTGAAAAGACAGTATAGTTGGAAACTCTTATTTTCAAGTTCTTTCTTTTATATATTCTTATCTTTGTACGTAACTTTCATCTTCTTTCTTTTATTATAGGATTTTGTGGGTGTAATACGCTGAAAAACCCTTAGGAGACAACAGTCCTACTACAAGGGTCACCTAGAGGTTTAAAGGCTTGTTGCACGTGCTTAGTGCAATCGTGTTGCCTACGAAAGTGTGCTACTTAGGTTTCTCTTTTTCTTCTTCTTTCGTTCTCCATTTCTTGAATAAATAAGTTTGCTCCGGACGATCAAAATTATGTTTGGGGGTATTTGTTCAGTCGAAAATATCGTACTTTTCATATGATATTTTCCTTACTTTTCTTAAATATCTAAAGGTGTTTATTATAAATATGATACATATGAGGGTTTATCTGTAAAAATACTATGTACCATATGTTTATATATTATAATTAACATTATGAAGGAAAATATACTCATATAATACTTATATAATATTTTGATAATTTAAATATGAATATCATATCTAATATCCTTAATCAATATTCTTAAAATATAATAACATATAAAATGGTTAGGATAATATCTCAAAAATAACAAATATTACTAACATTATTCATGGAGATATTGTGCAAGAGTTGGCTCAGGTCAGGAGATCAGGATATCGAGATGTCTGGAATTAAAAATCTGCCGATGAAGTTAAATAAAATCGAAGAATCAATACTGGCAGAGACTTAGAAAAGATATGAAGACTCCAGACATCAAATAAATCTCCATGTGTCACTATGAAGAGGCCCCAGAAATTTGAAGCCCTAAAGCCCCAAAAGAGCCGTGCTTCCGTGACTAAACTATCAATTTTGCGACGGTTCCGCAGTGTGATTGGGGAGTTGGGATGTGGGATTTTCTGTGTAGGACCGTCTCAACAAACCCTAATTCTTGAGATCTTTGGTTTCTGGTTTTGGGACTATTTAAAGGACCGAGGGCTAAACTTAGAAATAATCAATATTTTACACAAAGAAAATCACCATCAAAGAACAAGTGATCCAAGACAGGTCCGCGATTCGACGTGATAAGGCGACGTGAGATTCGATGGATTATCTACTTCCTACAAGGTAGAGATCGAGAGCAACTTCTTCTTCCTCTTGTAATCTAAATTTGAAGGCTTTGTACTTGTGAAGTTGATTAATAAAGGTAGATCATTATATTAATTAGTTCGCATTTATTTTCTATATTTACATTATGATCTCTATCCGTTCTTCTTCTTCTATCTCCATCATGTGCGAGTAATTCTTCGCTTGATAGGGCCCCTTGGATTAGGGTAGAATAATGGATGAGAAAATATTTTAACTTCTTTTAAGTCTTATGAAGTTTATAAACTTTAGCAAAAGAATTGTTAACATCCTTATGGGACGAGCTACCAATTTATTGCTAGTCTTGACTGCGATTTGAGATCAGATTAACAATTGTTTTGGTAAGGGCTAGACAAGAATAGAGATCAATGAAAGGACAAGGGTCAATAGTGTGGAAACCCTAGTTTCTTCCAAGAACCCTAATCCTCATTCATCACTATCAATCTAGTTTTAAATCTATCAATAGATAAAAGGAGTAATCTTTATTAGTCATCCTTGACTACTAAATCCGAACGAACCCTACAAGCCTTCTTCTTATAGATTCTATATTCTTATTTAAATTACATCTGGAAAATATATATTCTACATCCATGTTTCGACGTAGATCTAGAAACTATTTTTCACTATTCGTTATTCTTCTATTCTTCCTCTTTTCAATCAACATGTCTAGAGTAAGATTAAAAGATTCCACGAATCCCTGAGGACGACCCATACTCATCTCGGCTAGCTACACGCAACACCGTTATTGATTGCGGTTACTACACACACTTCTTTAGAACCAATCATCCCACACAGAGGGTTTCCCTGGTTCTGGCGAAACGATGTAGTAGCCGAATTGGATACGTGCAGGATTCCGATCGATTGATTGTACTTTGTACCCGGACTTTCGATCAGAAAGTTGATAATACTAGACGGCACGGGTTTGAGTCGGATTATTAAATCAGGTATTGATTTAATAATTTACATATATATATTTCTATGTATATACTCTAGTATTATGATCTTTGTGTTATTCTATCTCTTCGTTTATTCGTGTTTCGGTACGAATGTAGGTATGTATATACAGTAGAATGTAATCCGTATTTCTTTCCAGAAAACATTCTAGAAGGTGGACACCTCATATTAGTTTGACCATTTTTTTATTAAATGGATTATGATGTGGCAATGATGTGAGGGGAGTATGGTGAGGACTATGCTTGCATAATGTGCACAAATGAATTATTAATTCATTTATGCATACTATTCAAGTATGGGTGGCTTTTAAAAATGAAAGAAATGTTTTTTACAAAACCTAACCACTTGTTTTTCTCTCTCCATGGATGGTTCATTATTTTCTCACTTGATAATTTTGGACCCTCACTATTTTTAGCTTCACTCTCCTCACTTGAGTTTCCTTAGTTCCTCCGTCTTCATCTTCCACCTCCTCTCAACCATCTCATGTGTTGAGAATCATGAGAAGAGGTGAGATGAGATATATAAACACTTAGTTCACTCACAACATCCTAGGCATTCTAGACTAGCATCCTAGAATCCCTAATTGCTTCACTTTCTGTTTATGTGGAGCTAGAGCCGTGACTACATCCCACGGGTGGATCATCTTCGATGGAGGAAGACCGGCGGCCAAGTTCTTTCGAGCACGCCTCGTAGAGCTTGGGAAGGTGATGGAAGACCGAATGACTTGGTTCTTTTGGTATAATCACTCTAACCCCTTAGGTTAGCTCTTTTAGTTTTGCTAGTAATGGATTATGGCTTCGATCTTGGAGTGGTTTTCGTTTGCGCCAAATTTTTTAAACGCCAGTTTTTGTTCCGCATCGGCCACAGTAGTTGGCCAGGATGCCGGCAAAACCCAACAAGAGAGAATTCCATTCTATTTCAAGTAATCCAGAAAATCGGCACTTATGTATTCACCATCTTGATCAGATCTTAGTCTCTTTATACTTTTGCCGGTTTGGTTTTCCACTTCATTCTTATTTTCTCGAAATTTCTCAAAGGCCTCGGATTAGTGTTTCAACAAGAAAACATGTCCATACCTAGAGAAATTATCTGTAAAAATAAAGAAATAGGAATAACCACTTCTTACATGTGTAGAAATTAGACCACATACTTCACTGTGTATGAGTCCCAAGAGCTCGCTCGCTCTTACTCCGTGTCCAATGAACGGAGTCTTTGTCATCTTTCTTATGAGACAAGATTGACAAGTTGCATAAGGCTGATATTCGAACGGATCCAAATATCCTTCTCTATGTAACTTTGTCAACCTTGTTTCAATGATGTGACCCAGTCTACAATGCCATAAGAAAGCCTGATTTGATTCTGGAGACTCTCTTTTAAGTGTGTTCTTGACGTAGAAAACCTGAGCTTGATTTAATACGTTTATACCATTATCTAGTGTACCTGACCTAATCAAACTTTTATTAAGGTTGGTGTAGATCACATCACTTACAAATGTAAAATCATATCCTTTTTTAGAAAGTTAAGATACAGATATGATATTACAAGCTAGACTAGGTATACAGAAACATTTACGTAAAATCAATATCTGCCCAGTTCTCAATCCTAGGTGATATTCCTCTATGGATACAACGTCTATGCTCATTCCGTTAGCAACCCTGAGAGTCATATCACCTGCCTTGATAACTCTATGGTTTTTCAAAGCCTGTAAAGAATTACAGATATGAGATCCTGATCCGGTATCTAGTACCCAGGAAGTAGAGTTAATTGACATGTAGTTTTCAATCACAAACACACCCGAAGCCGAAGCCACAACGTGCTTCGAATCCTGGATTCTGACTTTCCAAGCCCTGCAATCCAACTTCCAATGCCCTTTCCCGTGACAACAGAAACAATCCTCTTTCCCTACTATCAGCCCCGAAACATTTGCCCTGCCCTTTCTTTCCACCTTACTAACACCGCCTATCGTCTTGGTGAAGGCCTTCTTCTTCTTTCCCTTGGTTTTCGCCTTGGATCTAGAAGAGGAAGATTCCTCAATAAGCAGAGCGGGTGTCTCCTTAGATTCCTTTTGGGTGCCCTCAGTTCTCCTCAACATATCGAGGAGTCCTGGAAACTGGGCGTAGGTAGGTGGGAGTGACTTTAGAATCAAGTTTAGTATCTAACTTGTTCTCCAACGAGGTCCCCAGGTCAGTGAGCTCTTTAATATAGCTGATAGTTGTAGGGACATGGTCCCCTACAGATGACCCGACAGCCAACCTCGCTTGAAGCAATTCCTTCGAGGTCTCATATCTTATGATACGAGATTGCTCTCCATATAAATCTTTGTTATAGAGGAATATGGAAGCCGAGTCCATCTTCTCGTGCTGCCTCTGGTTTTCACTATCCATTGAAGCCAATACGAGGCACTTGGTATTCGCCATGTCTTTTTCCCTTGTCTTACGGATATCAACATCTACGGCGGTGGAAACTGGACCTGAGACGGTGGGGCTTTAGTAGTAAGGAGGTGGCCCATCTTGTCATAGGTAATGGACATCAGGAAAAACCTTTTCCAATCAATATAGTCAAGCTTAGTCAATTTATTATCTAGCTGTAACCTATGTCCGGTCACCTGGTCGCTGTAATTAGGAGAGAGAGGAGAAACACTCAGCATGATACTCTTATAAGTTTAGACTGATTTTTAGTTTATCTAAACAGGATGGCTCCCACTGTTTCTCGAATCCTTCCTCAAACCATAAAAGAACAATTAGTCAGGATTAATCTCACCATACAATACTTGCTTAACCTTTCAGCCAGGCTGGTGTTGGTACTTCGAGGGAGGTTTTCCAACGCTTTTGAGAAGTTCATTAATTACATAACCTCTTTTCCCTGGAGGCGTAGCCCCGCTAACACCATTCTAGACACCTACTTGGTTTATAGCATTGATCGTTTTAGTTTAAAAAAATCCCGAGGAGTAGCGGATAGTCACAGTAGGATCGAGATCCGAATATCATTGTGTGATAATCTTGAAGGAATCCTACCAAAATTATCACACTCTAAATGGTATGCAACACTAGAAAGTTTCAGTTTCTTTAGAAACTCCCGATGTGGATATTTTCCCCAAGCTCTTATGACCTTGACTAGGGCCAACATATCATAAGTCACATGTCAAGTTCTACCCGTCATTATCCAGGTTAATTTGAACCTACCCATACAGACCCATGATGAAATCCAAAATAGTAGTACGATTGTCCCAAACCAACGCATCTATCTATGCAACAGATGAATATCCAGCAGCTACCAATCACTATGCCTTGGCGCAGGTAAAAAACATAGCTTGAATACTACAGAATATTCTTCTGAAATGAAGGAGGGCTACAACTGGTTTTGGCGAAAACGTGAACGTATTGAACTTGATATAATCGAAGGAACCTGATAGCTTTTAAAAGAGTGGTTTAGGCTCCGCATTTAAAAGTTTGCTCTTTTTAAAAACCGAGTGATTTTGAAATTGTTCCAACGATTCAGCTTTGGTTTATTTTATTTGAATTAATCATAGAATGCAGTCCCATCATTTACACCTACCATTGCAGAAAGAAAAGAAAATACCACGTACGCTTATGCCATCCGCATTCACCACTGGGCCCCGTCTAACACTGTTAGGTTACTTAACTAACACCAGAGCGGGAGCTGGACTAGCGTGGGTGCAAAACATAAGCAACATCTATTATATAACATATATAATATACATTAGTCTTACGCAATAATAGGCATTTCAGATCATAGATGAACAAATTGGATATACTAGGACTGCCACGTTTCGTTTAAGCCTGTAAAAAAAGATGGATTCAACAGTCGTGATGAATAGAAAAAACCCCACCCTTGAACCCTACGGGTGCGGCAAACTACCCGCCAAATTCCTGATGTGAAGCAACCTCCCTTAGTAAAATGAGTAGGTCTCTCGGCACTTCAAGAACCCGGTAGTTTGTGCACCCCACCTTGGGTCTATCCATGGAGCAGAAAACGGTAAAAGAAATAATACAACGTTGGCTACAACCTCAACCCCGATGTGCCCCGCAAAATAATATTACATCACTTTACAATTTACATCGAATTAGAGAAAGAAAACTCTCTTCTCGGATCGCCCGGCTATTCATCCACGATGATCCAATAAAGTTCATATCCTCAAACCAACATCACAGATATGTGCAACCCCCACTAATCGACATATAGCGATTAGCAGACGTTCAGCACATATATCAATCACAGAAAACCCGATTAGAAAATAACTTAGAATTTCGATCGAAAAACCAAATTTGAGTCTACCCCATGAACAATGCTGTACACAAACAATACTGGTCAGAAACAAAATATTCCCCAAATCACAATTCACAAAAATAGAAACACTGTAGAAACTCGGACCGAGTCGCCCTTGACTCGGCCGCGGAACGGCGGCCAAACGCACAATTTGGCCGCGTTTCCGTGGAAGTCTTGGGGAATTAGGAACCCAAATTTCTCTCGTGTTTATAGAAAATCCTGCACATATTTTTAAGGCCTCTGAAAATATTTTAAGACTAGTTATAAAATTCGTCAGAAAACATGGTTTTCGAACGTGATTTTGTGATTTCTTCGTCGATCGAATTTCTAACACTTAGCTAACTAGCTAGTAATGATTTAGTAGGCTCTGATACCACTGTAAGTCAATTTCGCACACTTCGCGGGTTCGCGGGGAGGCAGAATTTGCAAAAACCGATCTTGTATGCTTCGCAACACCGACTTGAACTCCAGGACCGATACTAAACCTTTACTAACTAAACTAATACGTGGTTTTAACTACTCGGAAGAAAGTTATATCTCCGTGTACTTGTCCTTCGGGTCTTCTCGCTGTCCTCCTCCTCGTCATAAGCTCCTCAGATTGTTCGGATCGATGCATCCTCGTCATCGAGTCAACGACGATCCATCCGAGAGTCTATAGTCTGGGCTCTAACCTCAAAACCGAAGTAACTAGGGCACCTAGTTCGCTAAACTAGATGTATTAGATGATGTAGAGAGTGAAGATGGATTAGTATGTCACTATATATCCTAGATTTCTCAACACCAGAGACATGAAGGGTTAGAGGAAGAAGAAGGGGAGCTTGAGGAAGTGAGAGTGAAGATGAGCATTGAAATGAAGAATGCACTCTCTTGTGAATAATGAAATATACAATAATTCATAAGAAAATAATATCTCATCAAAATATCAAGCATGGTTCATGAGTCACCTAGTGAGTCATGGCATGAGTCACCAAGTGGCATGCTTCATTTAATGCAAATCTCGACCTCATTTCCTCCACCTCATAAATCTTTTAATCAAAAGATTAAAACCTAAATGAGGTGATTTCTTCTAGAAGCAATCTTGAGTAAATTAGAAGAATGTCGTTCATCTGTATATACATAGCCGTATCCGTATTCCGAAAAATACGAATACAAAGTGACGAAAAACAATACATCAATATAATACTAGGATACGGTTTAAACAAATGCCTACTAGTATTATCTGTCTGAATCATCATCCATGCACAAGTGCATATATATGTTCGAACCCTGTCGTAAAACTATACGACCTCTACATCTTTTGCCTGATGCAGGGAAACCCTCTATATGGGACTCTAAAGACTCAACAAAACGCCGGCAGTGGGTTAACCATAAGCCGTCAGCGGTACTAGCTGCACGTAACGGCTACCCATGTATCTGTCGATAGGAAAGACAATGAGCAAACTCATCCGAACTCCTACTGAGCCTATCTATGACAATCTCCGTACAGTCCTGTCTATTCGTCTAAGAGTATATCATATCGGGCCTAAGGGGAGGTAGCCGTCGGACCCCTAATAGCGCAATAAGTCATGCCGGAGTATATCCAAAAACACCCTGAGAAACTACTGGAGTACCTACCAGTAAATCTTGCTTGTATTGTCCAAGGACTTTTTGTAATGGGTTTCCGAACACAGCTTGATATCAACCCCCTATACAGGGAGAGACGAATCCTATCTAACTGCCACTGCCTCCAAGTGCTTCGGGACTGCACCCAACTACTACCTGTTTGCATGACTCCTTTGAGTCGTGGTAGGATAGTAATCTAAGGACAGTGGGAAGACACTCGAGGCGAAGTAGCACTGTAAAGTCGATGGACTAAGCTCTACTCATGTCACCTGGGAACTGCTACCCGATGATAGGTATAATACCCACCAGCAGTCCCCTACGAGTCCTGTCCAGTATACTCATAACCCAATGAGCACCTGCATACTATCTCCAGTATGACGTACTAATGGCTGTGGGATAGACCATCTCCCCTGCTGGGATGAGAAGCGTATACACTAGTCTACTCTGGAGTATCGATGCCCCGTCTCGATAATCCTACGACTGGGGACCTGTATAAGGATGTGCTTATAGACTACCCAGCTCCCACTAGTGTGACTGTCATCACAACGCTGGTAGTCAAGCAAAGATCCTTAGTGCTCTACCAATATGTAAAGCGATATGCTAATAACACATGCACATATTGAGCTAGAAAAAAACCAGGTAGCATACTACCATTTCAAGCAAGACTATTACTATATCCGTGTATATCCCAAGCTTCCATTAAGTAATATACAAAACAGTATTATACAATAATGGCCTCTAGGGCATATATCACTAACATCCACAACCACATCCTACGCCACCTAATGAGCTCAAGTTTGGATTTTGAGCAACTTGCACCATTTTGGAATTTTCTTCAGTTGCTCCAAGAGGTATAACTTCCACTTCCCACCTTGTTGTTAGTTATATGTATGCCCTAGAGGCTATTACTATACATGTGATGTATATTGTAGTGGATGCTTGGACATATATAGGGAGGACTTTCTTTCTCGACATGATAGTATGCTATCTGGTTGCTCTTTATCTTAACATGTACACTTATTGTCTCTCTATTACATGTTGATAAAGCCCTTAGGATGAGTACTTGACGACCAGGACTATGATGCAGATCATACTAGTGGGGACATGGGTAGTCGGCAAGTACATCATTCAAATGTTCATAATCGTGGGAGTATCGAGACAGGTCATCGATACTCCAGAGTAGACTAGCATATACACTTCTCGACCCATGTGATGTGCGATGGATGATCCCATATCCATTGGTGTTTGACATCATAGATGGTATACGGGTGCTCAGTGGAGACTGGGTACACTGAACGAACTCGCCAAGAACTCCTAGATGGTATTATACCTATCGTCGGATAGCAGTTCTCTGGTGACACTGGTACATGTTAGTCTGTAGATCCGAGATCGTCATAGAGTCTTGTGTGATTCCTACAGTGCTTTGATTTCCACCATACCATGGTCAAGAGATCATGCACAAAGATGGTTTTTGGGTTCAGTCCAGAGTCATATGGAGGCAATGAGCGATAGGAGGGGTTTGGTCTCTCCAGGTATTGGGAGTTGATGTTGCGCTATGCTCGATTGGCCATAACAGGTAATTCCTGTCCAGGGTTGCTGAGATTTACTGGTAAGAGTTATTAGTAGTTTCTCGAACCGTTATGGACCTTGCATCGGCATGACTTATCATTTTATTGGGGTCTGACGTTATACCACCCCCGGCTGTGAAATGCGACATATCAGACGAAGAGACCGGACTGTACGGTAGTGTTACTGATTGGATTCGCAGGAGTACGAGCAGGCTTGCTTGTTTATCTTCTGATCGCTTAATTCCTGGGTGGCCACGTTTAGCAGACCACTTGCAGCTTGTGGGTGTTTGATATGATCATCACCTACTGCCGGCGTATTGACGAGTCATTAGAGTCCTACACAGATGTTTCCTGGCTTAAGGGAAACGGAGTAGGAGCACATTTGTGATATGTGCGGGACCGAGATTAATGCGATTATGTGATACCGCATTCTATTCTCGCGACTTATGACATCGGTCGGTTATATTTGATATAGCCGGGTTATCGAATCAAGTGTTGATTCGATAAGTTGTTGCATTTAATATTAGCCGGTTATACAGGATATAGCCGGATTATTAAATCAAGTGCTAATTTAATAATTTAATGTATAATTATATATTTGATATATTACATTATATTAACTAATATTAGCTCACTTAAGTATTACTTTTTCTCACTTGATGATACATTGATATATATGTGATATTTGTTAATTGTATTATTTTTCTTTTTGTACACAAAATATATATGTGATATATATTATTGTGTCATGCTAGGTTACAATTGCAAAATGCATGTATGAGACTCACACTATGCTGGGGTTAAGTTAGGGTTTATATTTATTTCAAGCAAATTCAAAATTGTGGAGATATTTGTCATGGTTCAAAGCTTGTAGAAGCTTATGTTCTTCATTGACTTAGTCCACTCCTTTGCCTTGCTTAAGATATTTGTTAACCCAACCCTTAACCATAGACTATGGTTTATTCTCTACATGAGTTAGGCATGACACTAACTCACCATGGTTGCAATTCTAACCTCACTCTCTCATTCATTTTCTTCATGACTTCTTCTTCTTCCTCAAGAGAAAAAGCTTGCTAGCTTTTTCTAAATGATGATTTATTGTGAGAAAAATAAAACTAAAGTGAGCCCACTTCCTACTTCATCATCCTCTACTATTTGCCATTTAGTTTTGGGTGTTTGCTTCACTAATCTCACCATTAGTGAAGAGATAGCTTGGGTTTGTGTGTCATCGACGTAGATCATTTTCGGCCTCGTAGACTTCGATGCAAGCTTGTTTGTTTCTTCATGGGAGCCTCTCTAGAGTCCGGGAGTTCGTGATCGCAGCGAAGGGACCACTACACAGAGCTATTAAAGTGAAGGACCGGTCTACAAAGGTTGTATTCCTTGTTCACTTTAGATGTAAAGTGTTTACATAACGATTCGTCGGATTATCTAGTTTCGATTCCCCTGTTGTGATGCCTAGCATGGCGGCATGTTTTCGGGAGGCATCATCCATACCATATTTAAAGTGAAAAACTACAACAGTTGGAATCCGCGACCACCTTAGACATCATAAACCCAATGTATCACATACTTTGGATTTCATGCCTAACCAAATGAATTCCTTAGATATCACATGCCTAACATTTATAAATCCCACATTTTAGTCTCAATATTGAAAACACTTTCCAATAATCTGTAGGGTAATTCAACAAGATTCCCGATAACTTGATCGAATGCTCATCGGAAACTTTAGTAGATGGCCGAACCCCCCGGTGCCGTCGACGAAGTGCACTAAGGAGGAACACCGCAGCCGAGAGCAATCGTTCGGGTGCTCGCGGCTGCGGTGTTCCGCCTTAGTGCACTTTATCGACGGCACCAGGGGGTGCGGCTGTCTACTAAAGTTTTCGACGAGTATTCGATCAAGTTATCGCGAATCTTGTTGAATTACCCGACTGGTTATTGGAAAGTGTTTTCAATATCGAGAATAAAATGCGGGATTTATAAATGTTAGGCATGTGATGTCTAAGGAATTCATTTGGTTAGGCATGAAATCTAAAGTGTGTGATACATTGGGTTTATGATGTCTAAGGTGGTTGCGGATTTCAACGGTTGTAGTTTTTCACTTTCTTTTCTGCGACCGTAAGTGTTATAAGTGGTGTATCGCCGGATTCGTTACTATACGTCAACGGCAATTGGGATACACATATTTACTTATGTTGATGACATGTTATGTTATGTGTTGCTGTGATATGTTATATAGGATCGTCGTGTTCTGAATAGCCGGGGGTTTTATTTGAGATGAGGGTTTTTATTTTCATTCATGTAAAATTCATTGTATGTAATATTCTTTTATTAAGGCACTTCTGGATTGAGAATGATGTCACCATTGATTTATATTATTTTCTTTTCCGCATTAGGATAGACCCAAGGCGGGTAGCACAAGTAACCGGGTTCTAGGGTCCAGTGGGAGACCATCTCGAGGAGTCGAGACCGGGTCTCCTAACTCTAGAATTGGTAGGGTTGCTTGACGCTCTCGTAGGGGTCTAAGGAAGTGGGTTTGGCTATTCATCATGACCGTGGAATCCACGTTTTTACTGGATTTAAATAAAAGACGGAATTCCTAGTATATCCAATATTTCATATCTGATTCTTCTGCTGCTGATATTCTGTGATGTGATCACTTGATATGTTCTGAGATGAATGCCTATATTATATATATAAGATATAATAAATATTGCTACTTTCGTTTCTTCTGTGATGCTTGGGAAGCATAATTTGATGGGAATTCATTAATGAGATTAATGAAAAAAATGAAACCTAAAATTTGTTGTAGAAACTTGTTTTAAAAACTGGTAGCTCTAGTTCTTGCTTTGCATAGCGGTATTTCTTGTAGAATATCCAGCACCTTATTCGATAAGGAAAGAGCCGAGATCCCTTCACCCGGAGTGACCTCTTTAGAAAAACTAGCAGATGCTACAAACTCGGTTTGTCTTTTGATTGCTTTTATAGTTTTTGCTTTGCATAGTGGTATTTGTGAAATATCCAGCACCTTATTTGATAAGGAAAGAGCCGAGATCCCTTCACCGGGAGTGGCCACTTTAGCAAAACTAGTAAAGGACAAAAAAACACTCCTTTTAAAATTCACTCGATTCTACAACGATATCAAGTTCATTACGCAAAAGGTTTTCTTAAAAACATGTCGTAGCCCTCCGTCATTTCAGATAAGTAGTATTTAGTATTCGTGCTATATTTGTTGACCTCTGTCATGGCGTAGTGTGCGGTAGCTGATTAGTGCTTTTCTGCTAGCATATGATGCGATTGGATTAGTGTAGTCGTACGACCTTGTTGACCTCTGTCAAGGGTCGTGCGGGTAGGTTTAATTCAATCAGGAAATGACGGGTTGAACTTGACTAGCAGCATATGGTTTGTTGACCTCTGTCAAGGTCATAGGAGGCTTGGGGAAAAATATTATCGGGAATTTCAAGTGTTGAAATTTGCAATGAGATTGCATACCTTCTATGAGATAGTTGGATCCCGATATCCACCACGAGTAAGAGTTACTCCTGGGAGAGTTTTACACATTACAATTAGCCGATCAAGTAGGTGTCTAGAACGGTGTTAACGGGGTTACGCCCCTGGGAAAACGAGGATTATTTTAATTAGGTCCGTGCGAAAACACAGGGAACCTCCCTCAAATTACATACACTGGCCTGGCCGAAAGATTGACGAACTTGTATTGTGTAATTAATCCCGGCTAAGCTTACCTTTTAGGGTTTGAAGGTAGATTTGACTAAAACAGTGGGAGCCATCTTAATTAGATAAAATAATAACCAATCTAATCCTGCAAGAGCGCAAGCAGAGTGTTTTCTTCTCTCTCTCTCCTGGTAGCGACCATGTCACGCCTTAATCAAGATAATAATATGGATGCATTGACCGAACCTTCTTATTATACCATGCTAAAGAACGTTGGTTCCGCTTTATCTTATAACTGTTATAAGTCCGAGCAGGAAATAGGGGAATATCCGGATTCCTATGCCACCCAATCGAAGAAAGTGCATGTTGATGCATCTTCTTCGAATGTGTTCATTACCGAGAACTGTTTCTCAGTATCCTCTACGTCCTAGGTATGAGACACCGCATAAGGATCCCACATATGTAAGAGTTACATGGGCTACAGAAAAATAGAGAACTGAGAATATGTGATATATCTCTAAGAGTTAGAGAATGGTGCAATTGTTGCAGCCAAGTCAGTTGGCAGATATCACTTTATATTAATATATTGATTCTGAACGAATGTTATTACATACCGAACCTTATATACAACATTACATCGGTTTCTTTAATGAGTTAAAGAAGGATATAATTATGTATTGGAGGATAATGTTGTGAACATTTTCCTGAATCAAGAGTTGATTTGATCAGACACGTTCTATTATAGCATATACGTTCTAAATCAAACCACAGTTCAAAGTATGTAGAACACACACAAGAGGAGTAGTTCAGAAATGAATGAATCATTCTTGTGGCATCATATCAATGCGACATGACCATCTAAGTTACATAAGGATGAATATGAGAATTTGTTTGAATTTTCATCTTATGATACTTTTCAGTCTTGTCTCAAGGGTAAAATGACCAATACTCCATTTAATGGAAATAGAGAAAGAGTTAGTGAACACTTGGGACAAATGCATGATGATGTATACGGTCCAATGTCTACAAATGCCAGGGTTGGTTCTTCTGTTAGTGATATGTATGCCCTAAAGGCCATTGTTGTACATTGATGCATATTATAATGGATGCTTGGACATATATATATAGGAATTTCTTGCTCGATATGATAGTATGCTATCTGGTTAATCTTTATCTTAACATGTAGACTTGTATTATGATACTGTCTTGCTCACACGTGTTGATAAAGCCCTTAGGATATGTACTTGACTACCAGGACTATGACGGAGATCATACTATTGGGGCCAGGGTAGTTCACAAGTACATCCTTTAATACTTCCTAGTCGATGGAATATCGAGACAGGGCATCGATGTTCCAGAGTAGACTAGCGTATACGCTTCTTGACCCATATGATGGGCGATGGATGATCGCACATCCATTGGTGTTTGACATCAGAGATGGTATACGGGTGCTCACTGGAGACTGGGTACACTGAACAGGACTCGCCGAGGACTCCTATGTGGTAGTATACCTATCGTCAGATAGCAGTCCTCTAGTGACACTAGTACAGGTTAGTCTGTTGACCCGAGATCGTCATAGAGTCTTGTGCGGCTCCCACTGTACTTTGATTTCCTCCCCACCACGCTCAAAGGAGATGTGCAAACAGGTCGATTTTGGGTACAGTCCCGAGTCGCATGGAGGCAATGAGCGATAGGAGGGGTTTCATCTCTCCCGGTATTGGGGATTGATGTTGCGCTATCCTTGATTGGCTATAACTGGAAGTCCCTGGCCAGGGCTGCTGCCGAGATTTACTGATAAGTGTTATCAGTAGTTTATCGAACCGTTATAGGCCAGACATTGGCATGACTTATCACGTTACTGGGGTTTGATGATTTCCACCCTTAGACATGATATGCGACAAATCAGACGTAGAGACCAGACTGTACGATAGTGTTACTGATAGGCTTCATGGAGACTATGGACAGGCTTGCTTGTTGATCTTCATATCGTTCAATACTCGGGTAGCCGTTATGTCCAGCTAGTACCGCTGACGGCTTGTAGGTGACTGATATGATCGTCACCTGCTGCTGGCGTATTGACGAGTCTTTAGAGTCCCACACAGAAGTTCTCTGGTTCAAGCGAAACGAAGTAGGAAACATATGTGATATGTTTGTGGGCCTGATTAAATATGTGTATGTTATACCGTATTGTAATCTGGCAGTCATCTATTATCGGTTCGGTTATATGTGATATAACTAGTTTGTCGAATCAAGTGTTGATTCGATAATGTGATATACAGATAAATGATATTAGCTGGTCGTATATGATATAACCGGAATATTAGATCAAGTGTTGATTTAATAATGTGATATAAATTATATGTGATATAATTATATATTAACTAATATCATTAGCTCACAAATTATTCTTCATTAAATATATATTAATATATATGATATATATATATAATAATAATAATGAAGCATGGCATTTAAATTTCTATTTTGTGAAAATAGAAATGAGGTGGAAAGTGGAAGCATGGTTGCAAGCATGGGATTAATTCTTGTTTATTCTTCTTGACTCACTATTCAAGCATGGTTGCAATTTTATATTGCATAATTCCATGCTTAAATGAGTGAGGGGTCAAGAGTTGCCATTCATTCTTGCTCATTCTCAACACTTAGCCATTTGGTGATAAGTTTCTCCCATGGTTGCTCTCTATCTCCTTCCTCCTCCTCATGTCATGGTTCAAGCTTCAACCCTCACATGTGATGTGAATCATGAAACTTGAACACAAACTTGTGAGCTCTTTACATCCCCTACTTCACCATCCTACACTTGACTAGCGATCAAGTGTAGCGTGTTTCTTGCGCTAAAGTGTTTAGTGTAATAGCTAGCTTGAGTTGGAGGGATTTCAAGTAGATCATCTTCGGCATGAAGTTCAGCCAAGGAAGCTCGTTCAAAGTCTCAAGAGAAGCCTAGTGGAGTTGCGGGACTACTACACGGAGCAAGGGAAGAGAAGGACCGTCTACAAAGGTTGTATTCTTGTTCTCTTTAGATGTAAAGTAGTTTACATTAGCTATTGTCTAAATCTCTAGTTTTAGATTCTAAGTTTAGGGTTGCTTAGCATGACAAATTTTTGAAAACGGCATGGACGTTGCCTCCCGAAACCTTGTTGTCGTGCTAGGGAACCTTACAGTGGTATCAGAGCCAGGCTAAAGATTTAGACAATGTTTATTAGATTACGAAACCGAAACTACTCTGAAACTTGAAACCCTAGAATATAGTTTCTGTCAATTTTAAAACGTGCTCTAAAATTTTTTTAAACAACTGCAGAATGTTGTATGAGCTGCCACATGAACACAGTACAAAATTTATCCCAGGACCTCGGATTTTGGCCAGACACATTCTTGTTAAAACCGGCCTTTTCAGTTTTTTGGAGGGGTTTAGGGTTGAAATTTATACTGTTTTCTAGTCTCTGGGTTTTGGTGTTTCAGGTGTTGTTTGTTTTTGCTAAATTTTCATGTGATGATAACTTTCTGCAAAGGTAACTCGGAGAGTTTCTTAGTCGTAATTCTAACAGTTTTTCGGGTTACTTTAGACGGTGTTAAAAAGTTTGAACGGATATCAAATACCCATTTTAACCCTCCCCGGAAATTTTCCAAGTGTTGGATTTTTCCTTAGTTTAAAACTTTCATAAAATCATGCAAGCGATACAGTAGACCCTCTAGAAAAACGAGCCAGGGGTTTTATGTGAGATGAGAGTTTTATTTTTCATTAATGTAAAGTTTATTGTATGTAATATTCTTTTATTGGAGCACTTCCGGGTTGAGGATGATGTCACCATTGTTGTATATTATTTACTTTCCCGCATTAGGATAGACCCAAGGAGGGGAGCACAAGTAACCTGGTTCTAGAGTCCAGTGGGAGACCATCTCGAGGAGTCGAGCCCGGGTCTCTCCTAATTTTAGAATTGGTAGAATTTCTTGCCACTCTCGTAGGGGCTAGGGATATGGGTTTGGCTATTCATCAGGACCGTGGAATCCGTGTTTTATACTGGCTTAATTTAAAACACGGAATTCCTTGTATGTCCAATATTTCATATGTTATCTTCTGCTGATGATATTCTGTGATGTGATCACTATATATGCGTGAGACGAATGCTTTATTATTGTATATATGATATATAATAAAAGTTGTTTATGTTTTGCACCCGCGCTGGTCCCGTCCTGCTATGTCGTTAGTTAAGTAACCTAACGGTGCATAACGGGACACTGTGGCGAATGCGGATGGCATAAGCGTACGTTGTATTTTCGTTTCTTCTGTGATGCTTAGGAAGCTTAATTGATGGGACTTCATTAACGAGATTAATGAAAGAAAAGAAACAAAAATGATGTTGTAGAATCAAATTTTCTAAAAGGGTAGCTCTAGTTTTTGCTTTGCATAGAGGTATTCCTTGTAGAATATCCAGCACCTTACTCGTTAAGGAAAGAGCCGAGATCCCTTCACCGGGAGTAACCCCTTTAGCGGAACTAGTAAAAGCCTCAAAAACACTCCTTTTCAAAATCACTCGATTCTTCAACGATATCAAGTTCAATACGCAAAAGGTTTTCTTAAAAACCTAACGTAGCCCTCTGTCATTTCAGATAAATGCTATTTTAGTATTCGTGCTATGGTAGTTTGTCCTCCGTCAAGGCGTAGTGTACGGTAGCTAATTAGTACTTATCTATACAATAAGATGCGATTGGATTAGGTATTCGTACGGCGTTGTTTGGCCTCCGTCATGGGTCGTGCGGGTGGGTCTGATTCAATCAGGAAATGACGGGTTGAACTTGACTAGCGCCCTATGGGTAGTTTGGCCTCCGTCAAGGTCATAGGACACTTGGGGCAAAAGTATTATCGGGAATTTCAAGTGTTGAAATTTGCAATAAGATTGCATACCTTCTATGAGATAGTTAGATCCCGATACCCACTGCGAGTAAGAGTTACTACTGGGAGTGTGTTACACATCACAATTAACCAATCAAGTAGGTGTCAAGAAAGGTGTTAACGGGGTCACGCCCCTGGGAAAACGAGGTTTATTTTAATTAGGTCCTTGCGAAAGCACGGGGAACCTCCCTCAAAGTACCGGCACTGGCCTGGCTGAAAGATTGGAGGACTTGTAAAGTGTAATTAATCCCGGCTAGTCTTACCTTTTAGGGTTTGAAGGAAGATTTGATAAAAACAGTGGGAGTCGTCCTGATTAGATAAGATAATAACCAATCTAATCTTGCAAAGAGCGCACGCTAATGTGTTTCCTTCTCTCTCTCTCCAGGCAGCAGCCAATGTCACTCCTTAATCAAGAAAATAATATGGATGTATTGACCGAACCCGCTTGTTATACTGAGCAGAGGAAACTTGGTTCCGCTCCAACTTATAAGTGTTATAAGTCCGAGCAGGAAATATGAGCATATCCGGATTCCCACGCTACCCAAACGAAGAATAAGCATGTTGATGCATTTTCTTCGGGTGTGTTAGTTACGAGAACTGTTTCTCAGTATACTCTACGTCCTGGGTTTTAGATACCGGATCGGGATCCCACATATGAAATTTTTGCATGGGCTAAGGAAATGTAAGGAACTGGGAAAAGGTGATCATTCTCTAAAAGTAGGGAATGGTGCAAGTGTTGCAGCCAAAGCAGTTGGTGAATATCACTTTGTATTGCCAACTGGGAATACATTGATCCTGAACGACTGTTATTACGTACCCTCTATGATATACAATTTAATATCAATTTTTTATTAGATAAAGATGGATATAACTTTGTAGTAGAGAATAATGTTATGAACATTTACCTAAATCAAGTGTTGATTGGGTTTGGCGCGTCATGTAACGGATTATACGTTCTGAATCAAAACATAGTTTTTAACGTACAGAATACACACAAGTGGAAAAGTTCAGAAATGAACGAATATTTCTTGTGGCTTTGTAGACTAGGTCATATCAATGCAACACGACTAGCTAAGTTACATAAGGATGGATATTTGAATACGTTCGAATTTTCATCTTATGACACTTTCCAGTCATGTCTCAAAGGCAAGATGACCAAAACTCCGTTTACAGGACACGGAGAAAGAGTTGCGGAACTCTTGGGACTGATACATAGTGATGTATGTGGTCCTATGTCTACACATGTCAGGAATGGTTCCTCGTACTTCATTACATTTACTGATGATCTCTCAAGATTCGGTCATGTGTTCCTGTTGAAATACAAGTCTGAAGCTTTTGAGAAATTCAAAGAATATAAGCATGAAGTTGAGAACCAGACGGGAACAAGTATTACAATCCTTCGATCTGATCGGGGAGGAGAGTACTTGAGCACGGAATTCCGTGACTATCTAAAAGAGAATGGGATTCTCTCTCAGCTTACTCCTCCATATACACCATAGCACAACGGTGTATCGGAGCAGAGGAATCGCACCTTATTGGATATGGTGCGCTCTATGTTGAGCACCGCTGAGTTACCTATTTCTTTTTGGGGTTATGCGCTTGAGACAGCAGCATACCTATTGAATAGTGTTCCAACCAAATCAGTGCCTACCACTCCATATAAGATATGGAATGGGAATAGTCCATAACTTAATTTTATCTAGATATGGGGTTGTCCGGCCTATGTGAAAACACAAAATCCGGACAAGCTCGAGGCAAGATCAATTCTGTGCAAGTTTATTGGATATCCTAAACATTCGCGAGGGTATATCTTCTACCATTCCGAGGAACAAAAAGTGTTTGTTTCTCGACATGTCACCTTTTTATAAAAGTGTTCTCTTATGAATGAAATTAGTGGCAAGGAGGTTGAACTGGAAGAAGTTCCAGCTACACAAACTGCAACAGAAGATTTGGTGGAACCAGAGGATTCAGTAATTCCCCACGAAGCTCAGCCTCACCGCCGATCTAGTAGGGTTCCTCATCCACCTGATAGATACTACGGTTTTCTCATTGATGGTGGGAGCGAGGATTGCATCATGGAAGATGCTGACCCAACTAGCTTCGAGCAGGCCATCACAAGTGTGGACTCTTTGAAATGGATGGATGCAATGCGATCTGAGATGGAATCCATGTACACCAACAAAGTATGGACTTTGGAAGTTGCTCCTTAAGGGGTAAAACCCATTGGGAGCAAATGGATATTTAAAAAGAAACTTGGTGTAGATGGAATAGTTGAGACTTTCAAAGCTAGACTTGTTGCAAAAGGTTTTCGTCAACGACCAGGTGTGGATTATGATGAAACCTTTTCTCCAGTGGCTGTGCTTAAGTCTATCTGGATTCTACTTGCCATCGCTGCATACCATGACTACGAAATCTGGCAAATGGATATTAAGACCGCCTTTCTAAATGGTGATTTAGAAAGAGAGCATGTACATGACTCAGCCAGAGGGCTTCGTAGACTATGGGAGCAGCGGAAAGGTATGAAAGCTGCTTAAATCAATCTACGGGTTGAAGCAGGTATCACGGAGTTGGAACATCTGTTTTGATTAGGTAATCAAAGAGTTTGACTTCATCAAAAACGTAGATGAACCTTGTATATACAAGAAGGGTGCAGAGAGTAAGGTCGTCTTCCTCGTATTGTACATGGATGACATACTCTTGATAGGAAATGATGTTCCTATGCTGCACTCGGTCAAGCTCTTCTTATCACAAAGATTCTCAATGAAAGATCTAGGTGATGCCTCCTACATCTTGGGGATTAAGATTTATAGAGATAGATCTAAACGGATACTGGGATTGTCCCAATCCAGGTACATTGACACCGTACTAAAGAGGTTTAGTATGGAATATTCCAAGCGTAGGAATATACCCACGATATCAGGACTCACTCTCTCCAAAGAGATGTCTCCCAAGACTGATTTGGAGAGAGCTCGCATGCAAGGGATACCCTAAGCTTCGGCAGTAGGCTCTATCATGTACGCGATGTTATGTACCAGACCCGATGTAGCGTACTGACTAAGTGTAGTGAGTAGGTATCAAGCAGATCCAGGAGAGAATCATTGGACAGCTGTGAAGAACAATCTCAAGTACTTAAGAAAGACTAAACAGATGTTCTTGGTGTACGGTAACGGTGTACTCCAGGTGGAGTCATTTACCGACTCAAGCTTCCAATGTGATAAGGACGACAGTAAGTCGGTCTCGGGTTTTGTCTTTACCCTCAATGGAGGGGTGGTGTGTTGGAAGAGTTCCAAGCAAGACACTGTTGCAGACTCGACGATGGAAACTGAATACATAGCTGCCAACGATGCTTCCAAAGAGGCTGTCTTGATGAAGAAGTTCATTGCTGAGCTTAGTGTGGTTCCATCCATTAAGCATCCAATACCTGTGTATTGTGATAACAAAGGAGCGGTGGCTTTGGCTAAGGAACCCAGATCCCATCAGAGATCCAAACATATTCTGAGGCGGTATCACTTGATCCGGGAGATAGTTGATCGCCGGGAGATCGAGATCAGAAGAGTTGACACGAAGGACAACGTAGCGGATCTACTCACAAAGGCCCTCCCCCAGACGCAATTTGAGATACTCTTTGGGATGTTGGGTATGAGATACTGCAACACATGGCCTTAGTGCAAGTGGGAGATTGTTAGTGATATGTATGCCCTAGAGGCCATTCTTGTACATTGATGTATATTATAATGGATGTTCTTATATATATATATAGAGGACTTTCTTGCTCGATATGATAGTATGCTATCTGGTTACTCTTTATCGTAACGTGTAGACTTGTATTGTGATACTGTCTTTCTCTCACGTGTTGATAAAGCCCTTAGGATATGTACTTGACTACCAGGACTATGATGGAGATCATACTAGTCGGACCAAGGTAGTTCATAAGTACATCCTTTAATAGTTCCTAGTCGAGGGAATATCGAGACAGGGCATCGATGTTCTAGAGTAGACTAGCGTATACGTTTCTTGACCCATATGATGGGCGATGGATGATCCCACATCCATTGGTGTTTGACATTAGAGATGGTATACAGGTGCTCAGTAGAGATTGGTACACTGAACATGACTCGCCGGGGACTCCTATATGGTAGTATACCTATCGTCAGATAGCAGTCCTCTGGTGACACTGGTACATGTTACTCTGTAGACCCGAGAACGTCATAGAGTCTTGTACGGCTCCCACTGTGCTTTGATTTCCTCCCTACCACGCTCAAAGGAGACGTGAAAACAGGTGGATTTTTGGTACAGTCCCGAGTCGAATGGAGGCAATGAGCGATAGGAGGGGTTTCGCCTCTCCCGATATTGGGGGTTAATGTTGCGCTATGCTCGATTGGCGATAACTGGAACTCCCTGGCCAGGGCTGCTGCCGAGATTTACTGATAAGTGTTATCAATAGTTTCTCGAACCGTTATAGGCCAAACATCGGCATGACTTATCACGTTACTGCGGTCTGACGATTTCCACCCCTAGACATGATATGCGACATATCAGACGAAAAGACCAGACTGTACGATAGTGTTACTGATAGGTTTCATGAAGACTATGGACATGCTTGCTTGTTGATCTTCATATCGCTCAATACCCGAGTAGCCGTTACGTCCAGCTAGTACCGCTGACGGCTTGTAGGTGACTGATGTGATCATCACATGCTGCTGGCGTAATGATGAGTCTTTAGAGTCCCACATAGCAGTTCCCTAGTTCAAGCGAAACGAAGAAGGACACATATGTGATATGTGTGTGGGCCTAATTAAATACGTGTATGTGATACCGTATTGTAATCTGGCAGCCATCTGTTATCGGTTCGGATATATGTGATATAACCAGTTTTTCGAATCAAGTGTTGATTCGATAATGTGATATACAGATAAATGATATTAGTCAGTCATATATGATATAACCGGATTATTAGATCTAGTGTTGATTTAATAATGTGATATAAATTATATGTGATATAATTATATATTAACTAATATCATTAGCTCACTAATTATTTTTCATTAAATATATATGATATATATATATTTGTATATGATATATATATATATATATAATGAAGCATGGCATTTAAGTTTCTATTTTGTGAAAATAGAAATGAGATGGAAAGTGGAAGTATGGTTGCAAGCATGGGATTAATTCTTGTTTATTCTTCTTGACTCACTATTCAAGTATGGTTGCAATTTTATATTGCATAATTCCATGCCTTAATGAGTGAGGAGTCAAGAGTTGCCATTCATTCTTGCTCATTCTCAATACTTAGCCATTTTGTGTTAAGTTTCTCCCATGGTTGCTCTCTAGCTCCTTCCTCCTCCTCATGTCATGGTTCAAGCTTCAACCCTCACATGTGATGTGAATCATGAAACTTGAACACAAACTTGTGAGCTCTTTACATCCCCTACTTCACCATCCTACACTTGACTAGCGATCAAGTGTAGCGTGTTTCTTGCGCTAAAGTGTTTAGTGTAATAGCTAGCTTGAGTTGGAGGGATTTCAAGTGGATCATCTTCGGCACGAAGTTCATCGGAGGAAGCTCGTTCAAAATCTCAAGAGAAACCTAATGGAGTCGTGGGACTACTACACGGAGCAAGTGAAGAGAAGGACCGTCTACAAAGGTTGTATTCTTGTTCTCTTTAGATGTAAAGTAGTTTACTGTCACGACCCGCAAAGTACGGAACGCGACCGGCACTTAAGTTACGAAACGTCTCAAGGCGTCCGTAAAATTAGTAAGCCGAAGCCCAGAATACAAAACCCAATTAAGAATTAAAGTGAAGGAAAATCCAATTATTTACAGCATTTTACTTCTTTAAACTACATCAAGTTTCCTCTAAAACAACTTACCTTTTCCCAAAAATTCCAGCAGTGTTCCTTTGTACAACAAGCCCCAAATGGGTGCAACAGGAATATAATGAATAACATGAAAATGGCATCCCCAAGCGGGAGCTAGCTCTTCGCCTCAAGGCGGTCACAAATCCCACGCAATGTAAAATAACAACGTGCATGAATAAGCATGAAGCATAAGAAATAACATGTCGACTCAAGTGAGCTCGACCCCAGATAGCATAAAATAAATCCCTAAGTCTAACAACCTCGTCTCTAAGTCAATATACAGTAATCCAAATAAGACAGGTATATCTGAAATAATAGTAGCAGATGGAGTACTCTAGATACAATGGAGATAAATAAGGTGGAACAAAATGATAACAACCCACCTATGAGCAAAAATCTCGAGTCCAGGCAAAAAGGACAAGATGAGCAAAAGTGTCCGCCGCTACAGTCCTGACGGAACGGACATGCAGAAAATCTGTGGCACAACAGGGGTGAGTTGCCAGCTCGTGAGTAATAAATAACATCTACAAAGGCTATCGCATGAATGTATACAAGTATCCTAGCATCCCTAAAACAGGTATGGCTATATGTACTAGCAGGTATGTATGCATCATCAGTGTATTATCAAGTATGTATGTCACATGGATGTAATAATAGGTATGTATGCCACATGAATATATTATCATATATGTATGCTATATGAGTCAACTAAAGATCTCATCATGTAGGTATAAGAATTATTCTTCCATTGTTTTTGAAACTCCTTTCAAGTATCAGCATAAAATCCAGGAAAATCAACAAAATCCTTGTCTAGCAACGACACCTCAAAACCGTCTCAAGTCTCATATATCCATGTCAAGTATCTCTGGCCTCAGCCGTCCAGCTGATCCATATCAAATATCAATATCCCAATCCAGCGGCCACGGTCGGTATCCTCTGGATATCCTCCGTGCCAAATGAAGTCACCGGTAGGTAATCCGTCCCCTGCCAGGCTCAACGCCATCTCCTGCGATCTTCTTGCCCCGGGGTACCGTACCGGGCCCACTATGTACCCGAGACAGTTCATCCACCTCTTCGAAACGGGTCTCGAAAACCACATCAAACTCATGGTGGACGGCACTTTACACCACTAGAAAACCGCAATTTTTATATTTTAAAAGATTATAAGTTTGAAATCTTGCGGCTTTCCCCTGAAATCCAGAAATATCATAAATCTCATGAAATCATCATGTATGCATATGTCAATGATAATGAGTGCCTATGGTATCAATTTGCAATGTATGATTTATACTAGGCATGAAAAAATGATATAATAATACATATGCACAAGAATATCAATTCTTATGATTTCATTTTAGATATTTGTTGCAATAACATAGGTCTAAGCAATTAACATGTTTCAAATTTATAGTTATCTAGTGTCGTGACATGGCAATTACCAGGGTGTGTGTACACATGAATAGTGCTCGTGCTGCATATAAGAATCTGGTAATAGTGCATGTGTCCTACAAATGAGTTTGCGTATATGGAACATCATATAGATCCTAACTGCAGCAAATATCATGCAAGTATTCTTATTCTAATGTCACAAGTAAATGTCAAGTTTACTATTTTCAAGTTTACTAAATCTATCGGGCGACTTGCGCCATCCAAATGATCGTCCCCCGTAGATGTTAAATCTACTCACCCGTGATCCCGCGCTAGCTGTGTCCGACCACCTGCTTTCCTTTCTCCGCTGCGCTTGAAGTCCCCGCTGGCGAACCTAGCATTTACAAAAGTCAACATATAAGGAAAAATCCTGCAAAACACGATATATCTATAAAAAGGGATACGCGTGCGTGAAACTAGACGCGCGTGCACACGACACGTCGCGATGCGCACAAACCCACCAGAACCTACACCGACGCGCTGTGTCGCGCAACACGCCACAGAACCACGCGTATCACCCGCGTGTCGCACGAGACATAAAACATCGAAAAGACGATACAAGCTCCATATTTTTTCCTCTGGACCCAATTTAAAAAGGTGCAGGTACCAACACTCTAGACTACCCAGCAGGACCCCATACCCAAAATCCCCACACCCTACCCCCTACTCTGGCCGCAATTTGCAGCCAGAATGATTAAACCGACGGACGAGAGGGGGAGGTGGGTCCCCGTGCTCTGTGTGTGTGTCTCTACAAGTCTCACCATGCTACAGTCTTCACAATTTTATTTTTAAGGTCAGAGGTCAACAGCAGAATCTACAGAGGCTAAAAAGTCGCTACAACTGCTAAATTAAGCCAAGTCGGATAAATCGGGTATATTTAAGAAATCTGGGGCAAATCTCAGGTTAACTGGTCTCAACAGCATCTACTAGGGCTACTCTAACCATCACAACCATTACTTAGCCAAAATTCTCTTAATTCTCCCAAAATTACCACTAAAGCATGCAATAAATACCAACTAAGCTAGATAACCATAATTTTAGCAATTTAGAGTCGGGTTAAGGGGGTTATACCTCAAAAGACCCTAGATGAAGGAGAAGAGAAGGAGTAGGAGGGTATGTGCTGCTGCTAAAGCTCCTGGTGCTGCAAATTTGGCTGGAACAGAGCTGGTCTGCAACTTGCTGAAATTTACAGAGCTGTTGCTGCTGCTGTTGTTCTGGTGGTGTAGTGTATATTGTGTTGCTGTTTGAAGTAGTTGTCACGACCCGAAAGTACGGAACATGGCCGGCACTTAAACTACGAAACGTCTCGAGGCGTACGTAATCTAAGTAAGCCGAAAACCCAGAAATCCAAACCAAGAAAAGTAGTAGAATGTAGGAAAACCATTTTAAATTAAACAGTTTGCAATATACGCCGAAATGGGCATTTTAAAATCACAAGTCCTTTCTAAAAATTTCGGCAGAGTTTCCTTAGTAAAAACTGACCCCAAACGGGTACAAAAATTGATAAATCATATATAATGGAAAAAATCCATCCCCAAGCGGGAGCTAGCTCTTCGTCAATCGACGGTCACAACCACGCAAGCAATATAATATACAACGCCGAAAGGCGAGGATCACAATAGAAAGGAAACTCAAAACAGCATGAAATCCGTATAAATACAAGTGCGACTCTAAGGTCCATAGAATAAACATCACTGGTCTCTATCTCAAAAATACATACATGTTTGGTTGATGGAATTTACTATATACAACTGAATAAGATAATACAAGGTAATATGATAGGTACGATACAAGTAAACACACCTACTAGCAAATCACCCGAACGAAACTATGCCCGCGAAGCCGTAATGAAACCTGTACAGCAAACCTGCAAGAAACTGGGGCACAACGGGGGTGAGTTGCCAACTCATGAATAGAAAAACATCTACGCACAGAAATCGCATAAATAATGCAACCTGGGTCAATGATCTTAATATATCCTCAAATATATGTATAACATGCAGCTTATAACAATGGCTAGGGTAATATCTAACCCGAGTGTAATCTCATGTGCCTGTGTCAGTGCCTCAGTTAGCAATATATCATATGAATGAGGTATGAATGCACGGAACAGAATGCATGTACTAACGAAAACTGCTTTCATAAATCCGTGAGGTTTCTGTATTTTTTAAGTGAGGTACCATAAATGAAATCAGCATAAAACAGTGCCCAGCATCGACACAAAACAAGTGTCCAAATATCTCGATATCTCTGTATCACAATCTCTGTACCTCAATATCTCAAAATCAATATCTAGGGTGCCGTCAATCCAGACCGGCCCCTACCATCCATCTCAAGACCACGACGGTATCCTCCAGATATCCGACGCGTCGGGTAATATCACCGGTCGGTTGTGCTCCCCTGCCGGACTCAACGTCAACAACGCATTCCTTTTGCCCCGGGGTACCGCACCGGGCCCACCATGTACCCGAAACGGTTCCTCCACTCCTCGAATCGGGTCTCGAAATCCATCAGCAAACTCATGGTGGACGACTCATACATCATGGGAAAACCGCACTTTTTATTTTAAAAGAGAAAATGTTTATTTATGTTTTTGCGGTTTTCCTCCAAATCTAGAAAATCTCATGGAAATCCGATCCAAAACCTCAATAACACGTAAAATAGTGAATATATGCATGAGAATCCATGAATGCGGCATAACAATGAATAACAGTATGCATGAAGTAGCAGGTAATAACTACAATGTCTAAACTATTAGCTAACAGGCTATGTCAAGCAATAATATTTTCTAAGGTGTACGTGACATGGCAATTACCGATGAAGATGTGTGTGAGCCGGCAAGTAAGTGTACGTGGTACATACGCATTATCGGTAATGGTGCTGGTGTCCTAACAGCTTGATATCAATAATGGAGTATGAAACATAATATAAGCATGCGATGCGAAGCGAACCACAATAATGAGTGGGAGCTGAATACTAGACGCAACTATAACTAATCTGCATTAATCTAATATAAGACCTACAAATGGTGCCTTTTGAAATAACACGAATCATGGGTTTTGAAAATAGGGGTTACGGTGTTTTTATGAAAAGATACGTCTTTTGAAATATCCGTAGATCTCTTGACCTGTCTTTTAAAATACCCACGACCCGCTAGTTTTGAAATAGATAGGAGTCTAATCTAATCTAACAACTACACTAAACTATACGGCTGAACTAACAAGCTGAGCTACAGGTAAGGAAACCGCCTAATATCTGAGTCGATACAAATACATACCTGTATATATATTAGTCGGTGATCCCACCTCAATAATATCATATCCGATACCATATCTATAATCAGACATCCCAAGTCAAGAGTGCGGATCAATTATCAAAATATAGCTCGTACGTAAATCCGTCGTACGGCATCCCAAATCTGGGTACGGGTCAATATCACATTCATCATACTATTCATCTGGTATCCTCTTTATCAAATATCATGATCGGGGTACTTATCTACGTCTAGTACAATACTGATACCGCCTAAGTATGCATGTAGGTGTAAGAATCACTACGTCAAAAGACCCACTAAAACATCATGTCGTATCTCAATACGAACAAAATCACATCACCGATCTCCTGGCCTCAAGCCCAATCTCATCGACTCATCTCAAATTCCAAATACTATTCTCAAATCCAGTATATAAACACATAGTCCCATACCCATGTGTAAATATACACATCAATATAATCCCATGTACACACATATGAAAGAAGAATGTATGCAAGTATGGGTGTGTGTATGTGTGGTGCAACCACTACTCTAGGGTTTCGCAACACTGAACCAATCCAATCACACCTTGGATCCATCTCTATCATCAATAATCTCAAACAATATATAATCAATATCTGTGTGTATACGTATTCGTATACATCACCACGAACTGCGGGGGTGCTATACGCCATCCACCCGACTTCTTCCCGTAGATATAAATCAACTCACCTGTATCCTGCGTGTCGGTGTCGATAACGCCATGCTCCGTAGCCTCGGAATCTATGTGAAGGTACCTACAATGATCAACCATAGCAATGCGTATGAAAATGAAGGCGGAAAACCGATACGGCGCACAGTGTGCTCATAGGTTGGAACCTATGGCCCAAACATGCAAATCCAACAAAAAACCCCTGTTGTCGATGTACGAACACCCGACAACCAAATACAAATCCAAATATCAAGAAAGTGCATTTAAAAATACGGAAAATATCGCCTAAAACACACCAAAATGCTCCCAGATTTTCCCCAGGTGACAATTAGCCAAAACTGCATACAGGATGGGTCTATTTTAGTGCAAAAGGAGCCCTGGAACAAAACTGGAACAATTCTACCCTACTCTGGCCGCAAATCTGGCCGCAAATTGCGGCCAGAATGATGAAATCTGCGGCCATGGGTTGGAATTAGGGGCTCGGGTCTTAGTGGTAGCGTCCTAGGTGCCTGCACGACTCACTGTCAGCTCAATTTTATTTTTGATGCCCCCGGGTTGCTCCAGATTCCAGAACACCTTCACAGATCAAACAAAACGACATGAAAAGTTCTGTAATTCCGTATTTTTGGGTTTCAGGTTGTTCTAGGCCAGTGTT
Source organism: Agapanthus africanus (assembly GCA_030015575.1). Lineage (NCBI taxonomy): Eukaryota > Viridiplantae > Streptophyta > Magnoliopsida > Asparagales > Amaryllidaceae > Agapanthus > Agapanthus africanus. Next base: position 571,561,642 of record JASDDO010000022.1, read on the forward strand.
TTGGTCAATATAGGGTCTAAGGTCACCATTTAAGTCCAATTGCAAAGCAACATCTCAACTTTACCCTAACCCTCTCTAAGTTGGTCCAAAACACACCAAATTACACGATATCGATATGAAACTTGAATTGAAGCTTAAGCACAAGCAATAACACTCTAATTGTGAAGAAATTACCTCATAATACCCTCATGAATCCTCAACAGCGCCAAAATGACTACTTTCTTGGTCCAAAGGCATGCTTGTGAGCTTGTGTACAATTTTTGTGAAATGGAAGTGGGGTTTTGGGGTGAATTTCATGGAGAAATGAGGGTTTGAAGGTGGAGGAAGAGGAGGGCAGCAGGAGCAGCAGGAGCTCAAGGAAGAGGGGGGGGGGGGGAGAAATGAGAGGAGAAAACAAGAGAGAATGGCCAAGTCAAACACCCTCACCTACCCTCTCTCTCTCACCATACCTATTTCTTTAATCCCTTTTTCTTTTCTTTTCTTTTTACTTTTTCCCAATTCCCTTCTCACTCAAATAGTAACCCAAAAAGTAACATGATAGAAAATGCACAAGTGTAGAAAAACAAGATATGTGCATGTTTTGCACAAACTTGCAAAAAAACCCGATTAGCGATTTTTAATCGCGATTAGTACTAAATTAGCATATAAATGCTCATAAAAACTTTAAAATGGCATAATCCCATAAAATACCCTATTTTAGAATTTTCCATAATTTTTCCAAAATTTTTCTCATTTATTATAAATTTAATATTAAAATAATCAATAAAATAATATTAAATTATAAAAATTCCCAAAAATAATATTTTATTATTTTGAAATGTTACAATCTTCCCCCTTTAAAGAAATTCGGTCCCCGAATTTATATTTAAACCCCCAATTTCTAAAACATTTCAATAAGAAGTCCAAGTCGTCGGGGCTCCGAAATCATCAATACATAAAACGCATCATAGCGCAATGCATGCGCATGAGGAATGAGTAGATAACTCCAAAAACAAAACTCCGTCAAGCATCCCGCAATCATCGGAGTTATGGTAAAGACGCAATGCCAAATCCAATACGAAACCAATATGATATATATCAAAACTATACATGTAATTAGCTGAAGTAAATGCATGCCAAATCTTTTAAGTTGCTGTGCGATGCGCATAACACTGCACAGTGGTGGACGTCTCTTATAAGAAAATAGCCATATACGTATATATCCTTTGATTTAATATGTACGTTCCGCCGTTTTGGAAACAATTTAGAAGGGTTTCCTTGTTTTAAAACGTTTCGTGTCATATCAGACACGTAGGTAAATACTGAGACTATAGCTCGCTTTTGGAAATCCCTTCAAAATCTATCAATGCATGCAAAATATACTCTGGTACTGTCATCTGACTAGTCCTGCTCAGTATGAAAACACATAGCAAATATCATAAAAACATACTTCTGTATATGAAATCAATCCCAAAATAAGCATATGAATACTACATGCGTCTGGTGCGCACGGAAATCAAAATCCATATATGTGCCATACATGCGCACAGAAACAACATCTAAGTGCATCGGGTGTGCACGAAACATCTGTCATGGGCAACGTGGGTGCCTGACAGCAAAATCAGGTGTATCTGACATGCACGAAGAATCTCGATTTAGTGCATCTGTGTGCACCGAAATCGCTTCTCAAACATGCGCTCAACATGCACGAAAATCAAACCCAGGTGCATTCATTATGCACGAAATCATGAAATCCAATATCAAGCGCCGAACATGCGCAAAATCCAATCAGGTGCACAAGGTGCACAAAACAAATATAGAGTATCCCAATCGAAATCGACGTCAAGTGCAACTAAGTGCACAAAATGCGAATCACTGCACTGCAAGCATATATGAACTATACCGAGTGCAAAAACCAAATCGTGTGCGTGCATAAACGCAAAATCAACTCAACTGTATGAAACCCATGAAATCATAAATATGGGAAACTAAGGTTCAAAAACGATATCAAGTGCAACAACTCTGCAAAAATCGTAAATACTCAGCAAGTGCCACCATGGTGCATGAAAACAAATATCATGAAACTCAATCATCAAAATCACTCATGCGAATAGATCGCCCATAATACCGAAATTAAGTATGGCGGAATAGTCCCACTCAAGCACATCCTCTAAGAATCTCTGGCCCACTGTCGTGGTCACTCATAGCATATCTCGTCGACGATCCTGAACTCTGGCCTGCTGGTGTGCGTAGCAAGACCACTCCTGGGTCCAAGTCTTCTCTGTGGATTACCAATCTCACGATCCATCGGGTCATCGGCCCTATCAAATGTGCTAACGGGGACGATTCCGTTCTGGCACTTCTCTAGTCATCTCTCGGTCAATCATCGTGACCACTCGTAAAGCAGCATGTCACTGGCGTTAGCCTCTGACTCTCTGAATGCACGTGACACATCTGATCTGGGTGCAAATATCATTGCAGCAGTGTCCTGGAAGGCATCCTGCTCAAGGTCTCTTCCATGTCTCATCTCTGCCAACTGTCTGGAAGTCATCGTCCTTTACTATATCTGCTTCTTGCTCCGGAACGGCTGCATACTCATCGTGACTCCTTCTGGAAGGTATATCCAAGTACAATGCCTCGGCATGCGTATCACATCTCTGATGTCGGCGGAGTGGAACGTCATCTTATCAAGATCTCGTACGAACCGCTTACTCCACCTTTCTCTAATCTCGTCTGCTTCGGACTCATCTCGTCGTGGCTGCATGGACTAAGCTCCAACGGCTATCCTCATATCTGGAGTCTCCCAAGAAATGCATCTCACCACCTAGCGTCCAAATTAAGTCGAGCCATCCGATCGATTCGCCGAATCCTCATAGTCCCCCAAGAGCTCAACATCTTGGGTACAGTATAATAGTATCGAGTACATACCACAGCATCAGTGGTCCAGCCGTAGAAGGGCAAACCCAAGCCTCACTAATGGAGCCGCAGAACTGCCACAAACCCTAAGGTTCAAAGGCTTTCATACGGTCATTAAGTCGAGTTAGGGTTTCATTCTTCTTGAGAGACCATAGAATTGCCTGCATGTCTTTCCGAATACTTTAAACTTGGAATAATAGGTTTCTGACATTCGATCGTCTCTGTCGACTCTCAACGTCTCTGCGTGAAGTCGACTCAGCTGGAATCAAACTATCTGATGACCTCGCATCGGGGTAGCGAACGATCTACATGTCCTAGTCATTCACCCTCGGTGACTAGCGACCTTCTAACATCTCTTATTACAATCTCGTACTGCCATAGCTCCAATCATCTGGGGCGATATCTCGTCGTTCGCAGCAACAACTGGCTCACTCGTCTGCTCACTGAACCATGCCTCAATCATCATGAACAAGCAATACACCAACGGTCATCAAAATCTGGCTGGCCTCTGTCAGCGGCTCAATCCTCTGGTGCTGATTTGCACGTCCGAGTAATCTCATACAGCGATCCATCCAACGCTCGTGGCGCAAAACACAATCAAAAGACACATTTCTACAATCATGTGTCGCCGGGATCACGCCTTGGTCAGTCCTCGTTCATGACGAGCTCGTGCTGACCGCAACTCTAGCCGTAGCTCTCCTGCCCGTAATCGTGGCAGCAAAACCAAATTGGTACCGGTGAAGCTAGATCAAAGGAAGGAATATGATACTGGACAAAGAAATGTACATCCTAAGGCTTCTTAAGTAGAGTGGCGTATCGTAAATATGTCGCGGAACATACCCACGGTACGTCACTCTACCTTAGTCACCTATTCCATCAACCAAGGGTCATCCTACGCTCCGAAGGTAAAACCTAACGCTTTGATACCGACTTTGTCACGACCCGAAAGTACGGAACATGACCGGCACTTAAACTACGAAACGTCTCGAGGCGTACGTAATCTAAGTAAGCCGAAAACCCAGAAATCCAAACCAAGAAAAGTAGTAGAATGTAGGAAAACCATTTTAAATTAAACAGTTTGCAATATACGCCGAAATGGGCATTTTAAAATCACAAGTCCTTTCTAAAAATTTCGGCAGAGTTTCCTTTGTAAAAACTGACCCCAAACGGGTACAAAACCTGATAAATCATATATAATGGAAAAAATGCATCCCCAAGCGGGAGCTAGCTCTTCGTCAATCGACGGTCACAACCACGCAAGCAATATAATATACAACGCCGAAAGGCGAGGATCACAATAGAAAGGAAACTCAAAACAGCATGAAATCCGTATAAATACAAGCGCGACTCTAAGGTCCATAGAATAAACATCATTGGTCTCTATCTCAAAAATACATACATGTTTGGTTGATGGAATTTACTAGATACAACTGAATAAGATAATACAAGGTAATATGATGGGTACGAACAAGTAAACACACCTACTAGCAAATCACCCGAACGAAACTATGCCCGCGAAGCCGTAATGAAACCTGTACAGCAAACCTGCAAGAAATTGTGGCACAACGGGGGTAAGTTGCCAACTCGTGAATAGAAAAATATCTACGCACAGAAATCGCATAAATAACGCAACCTGGGTCAATGATCTTAATATATCCTCAAATATATGTATAACATGCAGCCTATAACAATGTCTAGGGTAATATCTAACCCGAGTGTAATCTCATGTGCCCGTGTCAGTGCCTCAGGTAGCAATATATCATATGAATGAGGTATGAATGCATGGAACAGAATGCATGTACTGACGAAAACTGCTTTCATAAATCCGTGAGGTTTCTGTATTTTTTTAAGTGAGGTACCATAAATGAAATCAGCATAAAACAGTGCCCAGCATCGACACAAAACAAGTGTCCAAATATCTCGATATCTCTATATCACAATCTCTGTACCTCAATATCTCAAAATCAATATCTAGGGTGCCGTCAATCCAGACCGGCCCCTACCATCCATCTCAAGACCACGACGGTATCCTCCGGATATCCGACGCGTCGGGTAATATCACCGGTCGGTAGTGCTCCCCTGCCGGGCTCAACGTCAACAACATATTCCTCTTGCCCCGGGGTACCGCACCGGGCCCACCATGTACCCGAAACGGTTCCTCCACTCCTCGAATCGGGTCTCGAAATCCATCAGCAAACTCATGGTGGACGACTCATACATCATGGGAAAACCGCACTTTTTATTTTAAAAGAGAAAATGTTTATTTATGTTTTTGCGGTTTTCCTCCAAATCCAGAAAATCTCATGGAAATCCGAATCCAAAACCTCAATAACACGTAAAATAGTGAATATATGCATGAGAATCCATGAATGCGGCATAACAATGAATAACAGTATGCATGAATTAGCAGGTAATAACTACAATGTCTAAACTATTAGCTAACAGGCTATGTCAAGCAATAATATTTTCTAAGGTGTACGTGACATGGCAATTACCGATGAAGATGCGTGTGAGCCGGCAAGTAAGTGTACGTGGTACATACGCATTATCGGTAATGGTGCTGGTGTCCTAACAGCATGATATCAATAATGGAGTATGAAACATAATATAAGCATGCGATGCGAAGCGAATCACAATAATGAGTGGGAGCTGAATACTAGACACAACTATAACTAATCTGCATTAATCTAATATAAGTCCTACAAATGGTGCCTTTTGAAATAACACTAATCATGGGTTTTGAAAATAGGGGCTACGGTGTTTTTATGAAAAGATACGTCCTTTGAAATATCCGTAGATCTCTTGACCTGTCTTTTAAAATACCCACGACCCACTAGTTTTGAAATAGGTAGGAGTCTAATCTAATCTAACAACTACACTAAACTATACGGCTGAACTAACAAGCTGAGCTACAGGTAAGGAAACCGCCTAATATCTGAGTCGATACATATACATACCTGTATATATATTAGTCGGTGATCCCGCCTCAATAATATCATATCCGATACCATATCTATAATCAGACATCCCAAGTCAAGAGTGCGGATCAATCATCAGAATATAGCTTGTACGTAAATCCGTCGTACGGCATCCCAAATTTGGGTACGGGTCAATATCACATTCATCATACTATTCATTTGGTATCCTCTTTATCAAATATCATGATCGGGGTACTGATCTACGTCTAGTACAATACTGATACCGCCTAAGTATGCATGCAGGTGTAAGAATCACTACGTCAAAAAGACCCGCTAAAACATCATGTCGTATTTCAATACGAACCAAATCACATCACCGATCTCCTGGCCTCAAGCCCAATCTCATCGACTCATCTCAAATTCCAAATACTATTCTCAAATCCAGTATATAAACACATAGTCCCATACCCATGTGTAAATATACACATCAATATAATCCCATGTACGCACATATGAAAGAAGAATGTATGCAAGTATGGGTGTGTGTATGTGTGGTGCAACCACTACTCTAGGGTTTCGCAACACTAAACCAATCCAATCACACCTAGGATCCATCTCTATCATTAATAATCTCAAACAATATATAATCAATATCTGTGTGTATACGTATTCGTATACATCACCACGAACTGCGGGGGTGCTATATGCCATCCACCCGACTTCTCCCCGTAGATATAAATCTACTCACCTGTATCCTGCGTGTCGGTGTCGATAACGCCATGCTCCGTAGCCTCGGAATCCATGTGAAGGTACCTACAATGATCAACCATAGCAATGCGTATGAAAATGAAGGCGGAAAACCGATACGGCGCACAGTGTGCTCATAGGTTGGAACCTATGGCCCAAACATGCAAATCCAACAAACAACCCCTGTTGTCGATGTACGAACACCCGACAACCAAATACAAATCCAAATATCAAGAAAGTGCATTTAAAAATACGGAAAATATCGCCTAAAACACACCAAAATGCTCCCAGATTTTCCCCAGGTGACAATTAGCCAAAACTGCATACAGGAGGGGTCTATTTTAGTGCAAAAGGAGCCCTGGAACAAAACTGGAACAATTCTACCCTACTCTTGCCGCAAATTGTGGCCAGAATGATGAAATATGCGGCCATGGGTTGGAATTAGGGGCTCGGGTCTTGGTGGTAGCTTCCTAGGTGCCTGCACGACTCACTGTCTGCTCAAATTTTTTTTTTGCCCCCGGGTTGCTCCAGATTCCAGAACACCTTCACAGATCACACAAACCGACATGAAAAGTTCCGTAATTCCATATTTTTGGGTTTCAGGTTGTTCTAGGCCAGTGTTTTGGTCAATATAGGGTCTAAGGTCGCCATTTAAGTCCAATTGCAAAGCAACATCTCAACTTTACCCTAACCCTCTCTAAGTTGGTCCAAAACACATCAAATTACACGATATCGATATGAAACTTGAATTGAAGCTTAAGCACAAGTAATAACACTCTAATTGTGAAGAAATTACCTCATAATACCCTCATGAATCCTCAACAGCGCCAAAATGACTACTTTCTTGGTCCAAAGGCATGCTTGTGAGCTTGTGTACAATTTTTGTGAAATGGAAGTGGGGTTTTGGGGTGAATTTCATGGAGAAATTGGGGTTTGAAGGTAGAGGAAGAGGAGGGCAGCAGGAGCAGCAGGAGCTCAAGGAAGAGGGGGGGGGGAGAAATGAGAGGAGAAAACAAGAGAGAATGTCCAAGTCAAACACCCTCACCTACCCTCTCTCTCTCACCATACCTATTTCTTTAATCCCTTTTTCTTTTCTTTTCTTTTTTCTTTTTCCCAATTTCCTTCTCACTCAAATAGTAACCCAAAAAGTAACATGATAGAAAATGCACAAGTGTAGAAAAACAAGATATGTGCATGTTTTGCACAAACTTGCAAAAAAACCCGATTAGCGATTTTTAATCACGATTAGTACTAAATTAGCATATAATTGCTCATAAAAACTTAAAAATGGCATAATTCCATAAAATACCCTATTTTAGAATTTTCCATAATTTTTCCAAATTTTTTCTCATTTATTATAAATTTAATATTAAAATAATCAATAAAATAATATTAAATTATAAAAATTCCCCAAAATAATATTTTATTATTTTGAAATGTTACAGTAGTAGAAGCAGGTGGAGAAGATTGTTGAATTATTTGTGGTGGGGTGTGGGGTGTAGTGATGTTGTGAGAATGTGGTTTTGGAGCTTTGGTTGTTTGCAGCAGCTGAAGTTGCTATTGCAAAAGTTTTGTTGATTTATTTGGTGTAGAATTGTTGCAGTAGCAAGGGTTGGGGTATGTTTAAGGGAAGGGTTGTGTGTGGTGGGGGGAAAAGATGTTATGTAAAGAGTTGGGGCTGATGTGGCAGCTGCTACTGCTGATGTCCTGATGAAACATGCAGATGCTGATTGTAACAGCTGAAGCTGGTGCTATGATGTTGGTTTGGAGGCTGATGATGTGTTGATTTGGTGGCTAAATGCTGATGTTCTGAGGGTTGATGCTGTTGTTGCTCAGCAGGTGTTGGTTTGGTGGCTGATTTGAGGTGAAAGTAGGCTGATGTGAGAGCTAGAATTAGGCTGCTTATGTTGGTTTGGCTGTTAGCAGCAACTACTGTTGCATTAGGGGATAATGTTGGTGATGCTGCTGTTGCTAGTGCAGCCACTGCTGAGCTAGGGGTTTATGTAGATGTTGATGCTGATGTTGTGGCTGATGTGGGGGTGATATGGGCTGATGTGTTGCTGCTGAACTTGTTTTGGTGGCTAAGTGCTGATCATGGTGTGTGAGTGAGAGGAAGAGAAGAGAGTGAAATGAGAGTGTGAAAGGGAGTGTGAGTGGGACATGCAAAAAGTATTGAAATGAAATGGGGTGTGACATAACCATAGCCACCATTCCCTCACTCTCATTAAATGCTACATGACACCCATCAAAATCTCCCTTTCTCATCACAAGACAACCATAACCCTAAACCATCTTTAAAACTAAAACTCCTTAATTAACACCAATTAACTTAACAAAGGTTTTAGACCACCATGGTTAACTTAAACATGGCAAACCCACAAGCTCAAATACTTGGCAAACCCTAGTCTTAACCCTAGTTAACGTGCACAAGTGTGTGCGGTCGAGATAAAATTCTACAAAAATAACCATAAAACCAGATAAATTATTAGAAACCCGTTTTGGTAAACTTTTTACCAAAACCCCCACATTAACACACAATTACCATTAACCCTAATCTCAGGTGTTACAGTCTTCCCCCTTAAGAAAATTCGTCCCTGAATTTTTAAAATATGCAGCTACACGTACCTTCAAAAAGATGAGGGAATTTCTTCCGCATCTCTCCCTCGGCCTCCCAAGTGATCCCCTCGCTAGTCGGGCTGCGCCAAAGAACCTTCACCGACGGCAGGACCTTTGATCGAAGTTTCTTCAGCTGCCGATCCAATATCTGCACTGGCTGTACGGTGATCAAAAGGTCGGGCTCAAGCTGAACTGTCTGATGCTGAATCGTGTGGGAAGGGTCATGAAGATATCGGCGTAGCATCGACACGTGGAAGACGGGATGAACATCTGAAAAGCTGGGTGGAAGAGCCAAACGATATGCAACAGTGCCGACACGCTCGAGGATCTCGAAGGGACCTACGAATCTAGGGCTAAGATTTTCCTTTCGCCCAAAACGCATCACGCCCTTCATCGGAGAGACCCTCAGAAAAACATGGCCGCCAACTGCGAACTCTAACCTGCGACGGTGCCTATCTGTATACGATTTCTGTCTGCTCTGAGCTGCTCTCATCCGGTCTCGAATCAACTGCACTTTCTCGGTCGTCTCCTGCACGATCTGTGGCCCAAAAATACTGCTCTCGCTCAGCTCAGTCCAACAGACGGGCGATCTATATCTCCTCCCATACAACGCCTCGAAAGGTGCCATTTGAATAGTATCCTGGAAGCTGTTGTTATAGGAGAGAACTCCACTAGAGGTAAATGACGATCCCAGCTACCGCCGAAGTCCAAAACGCACGCTCTGAGCATGTCCTCGAGAGTCTGAATGGTCCGCGCTGACTGTCCGTCGGTCTGCGGATGAAACGCTGTGCTGAAGCTCAAATGAGTGCCCAAAGGCTCCTGAAGTCTCTGCCATAGTCGGCTGGTAAATTGGGTGCCTCGATCTGACACGATACAAGTCGGTACGCCATGCAACCGCACGATCTCGTCGATGTAAATCCGGGCATACTGAGAAAAACTGAAAGTGGTCTTCACTAGCAGGAAGTGAGCCGCTTTCGTCAATCTATCCACGATCACCCAGATGGAGTCGTACCCTCGACTGGTCCTGGGTAGACCCACAACGAAGTCCATCGAAATCTGCTCCCATTTCCACTCCGGAATGGGTAACGGCTGTAGCTCTCCTACGGGCCTCTGGTGCTCGGCCTTGACTTGCTGACAAGTCAGTCATCTCGATACGAACTCCGCGATGTCCCTCTTCAATCTGTCCCACCAGTAGGTCTCTCTCATATCATGGTACATCTTGGTGGAACCAGGGTGGACACTATACACCGATCGATGTACCTCCTCAAGAATATCGCGCCACAATCAATCAGCATCTGGTACGTACAGTCTAGATCCAAATCGTAATATCCCCTGATCATCAATCACGAACTCGGAAAATCTGCCATGTCCCATCTGTGCCATGATCTCTGAGCAGCGGTCATCCCTGCGCTGTGCCTCATATATACGGTCAAGCAAATGTGGGCGTGCACGAACATGCGCAAGCTGTCCCCCTGTCGGAGTTAACTCGAACTCAACTCGGCTGTCGCATAAAATCTGCCAATCTGCTGACAACTGCCTCTGCACTGCGCGCAAACAGGATAGACTACCCCCGGGCCTCCTGCTCAAAGCATCCGCCACTACATTCGCCTTGCCCGGGTGGTACAAGATCTCACAGTCATAGTCTTTCACCAGCTCCATCCAACGACGTTGTCTGAGGTTCAGGTCTCACTGCTGAAATATATATTTTAAGCTCTTGTGGTCAGTGAATATCTGGCACGACTCGCCGTATAGGTAATGTCGCCATATCTTCAGTGCAAAGACCACTGTAGCCATCTCCAAATCATGATTAGGGTAGTTCTTTTCGTGTTTCTTCAATTGCCGCGAAGTATACGCGATCACCCTGTCATGCTGCATCAATACGCATTCTAACCCCACCCGTGAAGCGTCACAATAGACCACGAATCCGCCTGATCCTGAAGGCAATGATAATACCGGCGCCGTAGTCAAACAAGTCCGTAGCTGCTGAAAACTATGCTTGCACTCCTCCGTCCAAATGAAGGGAACTCCCTTCCGGGTCAAACCGGTCAAAGGTGCAGCAATACGGGAGAAATCCTGAACGAATCGCCTGTAGTAGCCCGCCAGGCCTAGAAAACTATGGATCTCCGTAACCGATGTCGGTCTGGGCCACTACTGAACGGCCTCGATCTTCTTCGGGTCCACACATATGCCATCTCTCGAAATCACATGACCCAAGAAACCAACGCTGTCCAACCAGAACGTACACTTGGAAAATTTTGCAAAAAGCTGGTGCTCCCTCAAGGTCTGCAAGGTAATCCGCAAATGCTGCTCGTGCTCCTCTCAGCTCCGGGAATACACCAAAATATCGTCGATAAACACGATGATGAATAAGTCAAGGTACGACCTGAATGTACGGTTCATCAGATCCATGAATGCTGCGGGGGCGTTGGTGAGTCCGAACGACATCACCAGAAAGTCATAGTGTCCATATCGTGTACGAAAAGCTGTCTTCGGTATATCCTCTTGTCGGACTCGCAGCTGGTGGTATCCTGATCGTAAGTCGATCCTCAAAAAATAACCCGCACCCTGGAGCTGATCGAACAAATCATCAATGCGCGGCAACGGGTATCTGTTCCGCACGGTAACCTTGTTCAACTGGCGGTTGTCGATACATAAGCGTAAACTTCCGTCCTTCTTCTTGACAAACAGGACCGGAGCACCCCATGGAGAAACGCTGGGTCGAATAAGTCCCTTATCTAGCAAATCTTGCAGATGAACCTTCAACTCTCTAAGTTCTGCCGGGGCCATCCGATAAGGCGGTATAGAGATAGGCCCCGAGCCGGGAATCAAATCAATACAGAACTCGACATCGCGTTCAGGTGGCAGTCCTGGCAGCTCGTCAGGGAAAACATCGGGGAACTCACATACAATCGGAACCTGGACCAATGGAACATCAGTAGCACTAGTATCGCAAACATAGGCTAGAAATCCCCGACATCCCTTCCTCAACAGCTGATCAGCGCGAAGAGAAGAAATCAATATGTGAGGGGTGGCACCACGGTCCCCCTGCACAACAAAAGCCGACTCGCCGGGAGAACAAAATCTAACTGTCTTCTCGCGGCAGTCCACAGACGCATAGCACGTGGCTAACCAATCCATGCCCAAAAGAACGTCGAAGTCCAACATCCCTAGAAGGATCAAGTCGACAGGCAGCTCTCGCTCGCCAATACGGACGGTACAGGATCGGAACACGTGCCTAGCAACAAATGACTCTCCCACAGGAGTGGTCACAACAAGCGGCTGATCAAGCAAACCGGATTCTCTACCCAAACTCGGCACGAAGTGTGTGGAAACGTATGAGTGCGTGGATTCAGGATCAAACAACACGTGTGCATCAACAGAGCATACTGATAGGGTACCTGTAACGACGGCATTGGATGCCTGCGCATCCTGGGGTGTCAACGCAAAAACTCGGGCCTGACCTCCTCCAATAGCGGGCTGACCTTGGCCTCGGCCTCTGCCTCCTCGTCCTCTCTGGATTGGTGTGCCGCGTCCACGGCCTCTGGGTGCACCTAACTGGCATGGAGCATCGCCTGTGGCAGGAAGTAGAGCTCTCTGAGGAGGGGGCAGTGATGGAGGTAGAGTCACATGCGGAACTGTCGCCACTCCCTGTCGCCTCGCTGGACAATCTCTAACACGATGGTGCAGACTCCCGCACCCAAAGCATCCTGGCGACGACTGCTGCCCTTGTGTATATGATCCATACAGCTGACCTCGTCCAAACCCTCTGCCGGCCCTATCTCTCGGAAGGAATCTGGCATGCTGCCTCTGATCTGGCGTGCCGGTACGAATCCTTTTCGGCCCGAGAATGGCCGAAGTCGCTGAAATACGTGCCTCCATCCGCAACGCCGTATCCAAAGCCGCTGAATAGGTATCGAAGTGCTGGGCACCAATGGCAAGAAATAGTTGGGCATCCAATCCCTGTATGAACCTCTTCACCCTCTTCGCTTCGGTATCCACCAGATAAGGAGCATATCGAGACAACTATGTAAACTGGACGTCATACTCAGACACCATCATCCCTGGTGTCTTGATCAAAGCCTTAAAGCTACGAGCTCTGGCGTCACGAACGCTCTCTGGAAGGAAACGGGATAAAAAGACTGCGGTGAACTCGGTCCAGGTCATGGGCGGTAGACCTGCAGCTCGACCTCTCAAAACCGACTCCCACCATATCTGTGCAAGACCCTCTAGTCGAAAACTCGCTAGCTCTATCCAGCGATCTTCAGAACATCTCAGCGAACGGCAGATCCTGGCCAAACTATCAAAGAAAGTCTGCGGGTCCTCTGCTGCCTCGGTGCCGGTGAATACGGGAGGTCTCAGCCTCATGAAGTACTGTAGCGAAACCGGGATGGTCATGGCGGTAGTAGTAGGAGCAGGTATCATAGTGGTCTGGGATGTAGTAGGTTCGTCCTCCGGCCTCGGTGCACGACTGGACGCAACTAAGGATCCTACCATCTGACGTAGCTCCTGCATACTCCCCACCATCTGTCGCAGCTCCTCCATACCGGACTCAAGCCTATCCATACGGCCTGGGGAAGGCGGATCAATCTGTCCCTGCGGCATAGGCATACCACCCTGCTCAGTCCTAGTCTCGGACGAGCCAGCTCGAATCTCGTCTTGGGTGGCAGCCCTCTGCGCTCTGGAAGCCCTCTGCGGCATAGTGACTGGTACAGGAAACAAGACAATAAGAACGGTGCAATAGAATCGTAGGATACACGGAATTGAAGATGGAATTTCTAGCAAGTATATCCTAAAGTCACTTTGGCGGAGTACCGTATCGCATGTATGCCGCGGACATACGTACGCTACGCTACCTTGCTGAAGTCACTTACTCCATCTACTAACTGTCATCCTACACTCGGAAAGGTGAAACCTATCGCTCTGATACCAACTTTGTCACGACCCGCAAAGTACGGAACGCGACCGGCACTTAAGTTACGAAACGTCTCAAGGCATCCATAAAATAAGTAAGCCGAAGCCCAGAATACAAAACCCAATTAAGAATTAAAGTGAAGGAAAAACCAATTATTTACAGCATTTTACTTCTTTAAACCACATCAAGTTTCCTCTAAAACAACTTCCCTTTTCCCAAAAATTCCAGCAGAGTTCCTTTGTAAAAGAAGCCCCAAACGGGTGCAACAGGAATATATTGAATAACATGAAAATGGCATCCCCAAGCGGGAGCTAGCTCTTCGCCTCAAGGCGGTCACAAATCCCACGCAATGTAAAATAACAACGTGCATGAATAAGCATGAAGCATAAGAAATAACATGTCGACTCAAGTGAGCTCGACCCCAGATAGCATAAAATAAATCCCCAAGTCTCACAACCTCGTCACTAAGTCAATATACAGTAATCCAAATAAGGCAGGTACAGCTGAAATAATAGTAGCAGATAGAGTACTCTAGATACAATGGACATAAATAAGGTGGAACAAAATGATAACAACCCACCTATGAGCAAAAACCTCGAGTCCAGGCAAAAAGGACAAGATGAGCCAAAGTGTTCGCCGCTACAGTCCTGACGGAACGGACCTGCAGAAAAGCTGTGGCACAATGGGGGTGAGTTGCCAGCTCGTGAGTAATAAATAACATCTACAAAGGCTATCGCATGAATGTACACAAGTATCCTAGCATCCCTAGAACATGTATGGCTATATGTACTAGCAGGTATGTATGCATCATCAGTGTATTATCAAGTATGTATGTCACATGGATGTAATAATAGGTATGTATGCCACATGAATATACTATCATATATGTATGCTATATGAGTCAACTCAAGATCTCATCATGTAGGTATAAGAATTATTCTTACATTGTTTTTGAAACTCCTTTCAAGTATCAGCATAAAATCCAGGAAAATCAACAAAATCCGTGTCTAGCAACGACACCTCAAAACTGTCTCAAGTCTCATATATCCATGTCAAGTATCTCTGGCCTCAGCCGTCCAGCCGATCCATATCAAATATCAATATCCCAATCCAGCGGCCACGGTCGGTATCCTCTGGATATCCGCCGTGCCAAATGAAGTCACCGGTTGGTAATCCGTCCCCTGCCAGGCTCAACGCCATCTCCTGCGATCTTCTTGCCCCAGGGTACCGTACCGGGCCCACCATGTACCCGAGACGGTTCATCCACCTCCTCGAAACGGGTCTCAAAAACCACATCAAACTCATGGTGGACGACACTTTACATCACTAGAAAACCGCAATTTTTATATTTTAAAAGATTATAAGTTTGAAATCTTGCGGCTTTCCCCCGAAATCCAGAAATATCATAAATCTCATGAAATCATCATGTATGCATATGTCAATGATAATGAGTGCCTATGGTATCAATTTGCAATGTATAATTTATACTAGGAATGAACAAATGATATAATAATACATATGCACGAGAATAGCAATTCTTATGATTTCATTTTAGATATTTGTTGCAATAACACAGGTCTAAGCAATTAACATGTTTCAGATTTATAGTTATCTAGTGTCGTGACATGGCAATTACCACGGTGTGTGTACACATGAATAGTGCTCGTGCTGCATATAAGAACCTGGTAATGGTGCATGTTTCCTACAAATGAGTTTGCGTATATGGAACATCATATAGATCCTAACTGCAGCGAATATCATGCAAGTATTCTTATTCTAATGTCACAAGTAAATGTCAAGTTTACTATTTTCAAGTTTACTAAATTTATCGGGCGACTTGCGCCATCCAAACGATCGTCCCCCGTAGATTTTAAATCTACTCACCCGTGATCCCGCGCTAGGTGTGTCCGACCACCTGCTTTCCTTTCTCCGCTGCGCTTGAAGACCCCGCAGGCGAACCTAGAATTTACAAAAGTCACCATATAAGGAAAAATCCTGCAAAACACGATATATCTATAAAAAGGGATACGCGTGCGTGAAACTAGACGCGCGTGCACACGACACGTCGCGATGCGCACAAACCCACCAGAACCTACACCGACGCGCTGTGTCGCGCAGCGCGCCACAGAACCACGCGTATCACGCGCGTGTCGCACGAGACTTAAAACATCGAAAACACGATACAAGCTCCATATTTTTGCCTCTGGACCCAACCTAAAAAGTTGCAGGTACCAACACTCTAGACTACCCAGCAGGATCCCATACCCAAAATCCCTACACCCTACCCACTACTCTGGCCGCAATTTGCGGCCAGAATGATTAAACCGGCGGCCGAGAGGGGGAGGAGGGTCCCCGTGCTCTGTGTGTGTCTCTACTAGTCTCACCATGCTACAGTCTTCATAATTTTATTTTTAAGGTCACAGGTCAACAGCAGAATCTACAGAGGCTAAAAAGTCGCTAAAACTGCTAAATTACACCAAGTTGGATAAATCGGGTATATTTAAGAAATCTTGGTCAAATCTCAGGTTAACTGGTCTCAACAGCATCTACTAGGGCTACTCTAATCATCACAACCATTACTTAGCCAAAATTCTCTTAATTCTCCCAAAATTACCACTAAAGCATGCAATAAATACCAACTAAGCTAGATAACCATAATTTTAGCAATTTAGAGTCGGGTTAAGGGGGTTATACCTCAAAAGACCCTAGATGAAGGAGAAGAGAAGGAGTAGGAGAGTATGTGCTGCTGCTAAAGCTCCTGGTGCTGCAAATTTGGCTGGAACAGAGCTGGTCTGCAACTTGCTGAAATTTACAGAGCTGTTGCTGCTGCTGTTGTTCTGGTGGTGTAGTGTATATTGTGTTGCTGTCTGAAGCTGTAGCACCAGGTGGAGAAGATTGTTGAAGTATTTGTGGTGGGGTGTGGGGTGTAGTGATATAGTGAGAATGTGGTTTTGGAGCTTTGGCTGTTTGCAGCAGCTGAAGTTGCTATTGCAAAAGTTTTGTTGATTTATTTGGTGTAGAAGTGTTGCAGTAGCAAGGGTTGGGGTATGTTTAAGGGAAGGGTTGTGTGTGGTGGGGGGAAAAGATGTTATGTAAAGAGTTGGGGCTGATGTGGCAGCTGCTGCTGCTGATGTCTTGATGAAACATGCAGATGCTGATTGTAACAGCTGAAGCTGGTGCTATGATGTTGGTTTGGAGGCTGATGATGTGTTGATTTGGTGGCTAAATGCTGATGTTCTGAGGGTTGATGTTGTTGTTGCTCAGCAGGTGTTGGTTTGGTGGCTGATTTGAGCTGAAAGTAGGCTAATGTGAGAGCTGGAATTAGGCTGCTGATGTTGGTTTGGCTGTTAGCAGCAGCTACTCTTGCATTAGGGGTTAATGTTGGTGATGCTGCTGCTTCTGGTGCAGCCACTGCTGAGCTAGGGGTTTATGTAGATGTTGATGCTGATGTTCTAGCTGAAGTGGGGCTGATATGGGCTGATGTGTTGCTGCTGAACTTGGTTTGGTGGCTAAGTGCTGATCTTGGCGTGTGAGGGAGAGGAAAAGAAGAGAGTGAAATGAGAGTGTGAAAGGGAGTGTGAGAGGGACATGCAAAAAGTATTGAAATGAAATGGGGTGTGACATAACCATAGCCACCATTCCCTCACTCTCATTAAATGCTACATGACACCCATCAAAATCTCCCTTTCTCATCACAAGACAACCATAACCCTAAACCATCTTTAAAACTAAAACTCCTTAATTAACACCAATTAACTTAACAAAGGGTTTAGACCACCATGGTTAACTTAAACATGGCTAACCCACAAGCTCAAATACTTGGCAAACCCTAGTCTTAACCCTAGTTAACGTGCACAAGTGTGTGCGGTCGAGATAAAATTCTACAAAAATAACCATAAAACCAGATAAATTATTAGAAACCCGTTTTGGTAAACTTTTTACCAAAAACCCTACATTAACACACAATTACCACAAACCCTAAACTCAGGTGTTACATTTACATTAGCTATTGTCTAAATCTCTAGTTTAAGATTCTTAGTTTAGGATTTCTTAGCATGATAAATTTTTGAAAACGGCAAGGAAGATGCCACCCGAAACCTTGTTGTCGTGCTAGGGAACCTTACATCTTCATACTTCATTATATTCACTGATTACCTCTTAAGATTCGAACATATGTTCCTATTGAAACATAAGTCTGAAACTTTTGAGAAAATTCAACGAATATAAGATTGAAGTTAAAGAACCAGACGGGTAGAAGTATTAAGTCCTACGATGTGATCGAGGAGGAGAATACTTGGGCATGGAGTTCCTGGATTATTTAAAGGAGAATGTGATTCAATCTCTGCTTACTCCTTCGAATACACCACAGCACAACGGTGTATCGTGGCGGAGGTATCGCACCCTATGAGATATGGTGCGCTCTATGATGAGTACTGCTGAGTTACCTGTTTCCTTTTAGTGTTATGCACTTGAGAAGCTGTATACCTATTGAATGTGGTTCATTCCAAATCAGGGCCTACCACTACATATGAGATATGGTGTAGGAAAAGACCATGTTTTAAATGAGTTAAGATGAGGGGTTGTCCGGCCTATGTTGAAAGGTAGAATCCGGACAAGCTCGAGGCAAGGTCAGTTCGGTATAAGTTTGTTAGGATATCCCATACATTTGTGAGGGAATATATTCTACCACTCTGAGGAGGAAAAGGTGTTTTGTTTCTCGGCATGTCGCCTTTTTATAAAAGGAATTTCTTGTGAAGAAATTTGTGGTCATGAGGTAGAACTGGAAGGAGTTCCTGCTAGACAAACTAACAGCTAATGATTTGGTGAAACCAAAGGATTCAATAGTCTCCAACGAACCTCAGCCTCTCCGTGAATCTGGTAGGGTCCTCATCCACTTGAGAGATACTACGGTCTTCTCGGTGACAGAGAGAGCGAGATTGAATCATGGTAAGATGATGGCCCAACCAGGTTCAGGCAGGCCATTACGAGTGGGGACTTTGTGAAAAGGCTGGATATTATGCGATCAAAGATGGAATCCATATACACCAACAAAGTATGACTTTGCATGTTGCACCTGAAGGGGTAAAACCCATTGGGAGCAAATGGATCTTGAGAAGATTATTGGTGTAAATGGAAAAGTTGAGACTTTCAAAACTATACTTAAGTCCATCAGGATCAATGCACGCATCGCGGAGTTGGAATATCTGTTTTGATGTGGCAGTCAACGAGTTTGACTTCATCAAAATAGTAGATGGACCTTGTATATAAAAGAAGGTGGTAGAGAGTAAGGTTGTCTACCACGTATTGTACGTAGATGACATACTCTTGATAGGAAATAGTTTTCTATGCTACACTCGGTCGAGCTCCTCTTATCACAATGATTCTCAATAGAAGATCTGGATGATACCTACTACATCGTATGGATTATAATCTATGGTGATAGATTTAAGTGGATGTTGGGAGTGTCCCAAATCCAGGTACATTAACACCATACTAAAGGGGTTTAGTATAGAAGATTCTTAGCGTGGTGGTTCGCCCACTTACTCATGGATCGCTCTCTCCAAAAAGATGTCTCCCGAGACTGATTTGAAGAGAGCTCGCGTGCAAGGGATACCCTATGCTTCGGCAGTAGGCTCTATCAGAGTATGCGATGTTATGTACCAGACCAGATGTAGATGACTCACTAGGTGTAGTGATCAGGAATCAATCAGATCTTAGGAGAATCACTAGAAAGCTGTGGAGGACATTCTTAAGTACTTGAGAAGCACTAAAAGAATGTTCTTGGTTCGAACTTCCAGAGTGATAAGGTCGACTAAGAGTCAGTCACAGGCATTGTCTTTACCCTCAGTGCAGGGACGGTATGTTGGAAGAGTTCCAAGCTAGATACCGTGACATACTAGACAATAAAGGCTGAATACATTGCTACCAATGATGCTACCAAAGTAGCTGTCTGGGCATTTCTTGTTCATGAGATGAACAAGGTTCCTACCATTGAGCGTCCAATAACTGTTATTGTGACAACAATGGAGTTGTAGCTTTGCCCTAGGAACGAAGGTCCCATCAGCGTTCCAGATATATTCTGAGGCAAGTATCACCTGATCAGGGAGATAGTTGATCTCCAAGGGATCGCGGTCAGGAGAGTAGACACGAAGGATAACACAGTGGATCCACTCACAAAGGCCTTACCACTAGAGAGACTTCTATGGGATGATTGAGTATGTGATACTACAACCACTGCTATATTGTTGGGTATTGGATACTCCAACAGATGGCCTTAGTGCAAGTAGGAGATTGTTAGTTATATGTATGCCCTAGAGGCCATTACTGTACATGTGATGTATATTGTAGTGGATGCTTGGACATATATAGAGAGGACTTTCTTGCTTGACATGATAGTATTCTATCTGGTTGCTCTTTATCTTAACATGTACACTTATTGTCTCTCTATTACATGTTGATAAAGCCCTTAGGATGAGTACTTGACTACCAGGACTATGATGCAGATCATACTAGTGGGGACATGGGTAGTCGGCAAGTACATCCATCAAATGTTCCTAGTCATGGGAGTATCAAGACAGGGCATCGATAATCCAGAGTAAACTAGCGTATACGCTTCTCGTCCCATGTGATGGGCGATGGATGATCCTATATCCATTGGTGTTTGACATCAGAGATGGTATACGCGTGATCAGTGGAGACTGGGTACACCGAACGGACTCGCCGGGAACTCCTTGATGGTAGAAAACCTATCGTCGGATAGTAGTTCTCTGGTGACACTGATATAGGTTAGTCTGTAGACCCGAGATCATCATAGAGTCTTGTGTGATTCCCACCGTGGTTTGATTTCCACCATACCACGGTCAAGAGGTCATGCAAAAAGATGGTTTTTGGATACAGTCCCGAGTCATATGGAGGCAATGAGTGATAGGAGGGGTTTCGTATCTCCCGGTATTGAGAGTTGATGTTGCGCTATGCTCGATTGGCCATAACAGAAAATCTTGGGCCTGGTTTGCTGAGATTTACTGGTAAGAGTTATCAGTAGTTTCTCGAACCGTTATGGACCTTGCATCGGCCTGACTTATCTGGCTATTGGGGTCTGACGTTATACCACCCATAGGCTGTGATATGCGACATATTAGACGAAGAGACCGAACTGTTCGGTAGTGTTACCGATTGCATTCGCAGGAGTACGAGTAGGCTTGCTTGTTGATCTTTTGATCTCTCAATGCCCGGACGGCCGTTACGTTTAGCAGACCGCTTGCGGCTTGTGGGTGTTTGATATGATCATCACATACTGCCGGCGTATTGACGAGTTTTTAGAGTCCTACACAGAGATTTCCTGGCTCAAGCGAAACGGAATAGGAGCATATATGTGATATGTGCGGGACCGAGATTAAAGCGAGTATGATATGCCGCATTCTATTCTTACAACTTATGACATCGGTCGGTTATATGTGATATAGCCGGGTTATCGAATCAAGTGTTGATTCGATAAGTTATTGCATTTAATATTAGTCGGTTATAAAGGATATAGCTGGATTATTAAATCAAGTGTTTATTTAATAATTTAATTTATAATTATATATTTGATATATTACATTATATTAACTAATATTAGCTCACTTAAGTATTACTTTTTCTCACTTGATGATACATTGATATATATGTGATATATGTTAATTATATTATTTTCTTTTTGTACACAAAATTTATATGTGATATATATTGTTGTGTCATGCTAGGTTACACTTGCAACATGCTTGTATGAGACTCACACCATGAAAGTGTTAAGTTAGGGTTTATATTTATTTCAAGCAAATTCAAAATTGTGGAGATATTTGTCATGGTTCAAAACTTATAGAAGCTTGTGGTCTTCATTGACTTAGTCCACTCCTTTGTCCTGCTTAAGATATTTGTTAACCCAACCCATAACCTTAGACTATGGTTTATTCTCTACATGAGTTAGGCATGACACTAACTCACCAGGGTTGCAATTCTAACCTCACTCTCTCATTCATTTTCTTCATCACTTCTTCTTTTTCCTCAAGAGAAAAAGCTTGCTAGCTTTTTCTAAGTGATGATTTATTGTGAGAAAAATAAAACAAAAGTGAGCCCACTTCCTACTTCACCATCCTCAAATATTAGCCATTTAGTTTAGGGTGTTTGCTTCACTAATCACCCCATTAGTGAAGAGATAGCTTGGGTTAGTGTCTCCTCGACGTAGATCATCTTCGGCCTCAAAGATATCGATGCAAGCTTGTTCGTTTCTTCATGGGAGCCTCTCTAGAGTCCGGGAGTTCGTGATCGCAGCGAAGGGACTACTACACGGAGCTATTGAAGTGAAGGACCGGTCTACAAAGGTTGTATTCCTTGTTCACTTTAGATGTAAAGTGTTTACATAACGATTCGTCGGATTTTCTAGTTTCGATTCTAGGGTTAGGGTTAGCTAGAACTGCAATTTTTTAAATATGGCATGGATGATGCCTCCCGAAAACTTGTTACCACGCTAGGCATCCCAACCCTTGTTAATTATTTCATAACCTTCTAGTTTAGTTTAGAACTCGTTTTAGTGTAGTTTGTGATCTTGGAATTTTCTAGGTTGATGTTTAGTGGAAGAAGGGACTTGTTAAGTGGCTATTGAGGATTAGTTAGTGTTTACAACACCTTAGTGATGATTTTCTAGCCAAGACCAGAGACTAGAAACCAAAATACGAACTTAGAATTTTCCGACATCGGGTTTTTTGACAGTTTGTGGTGATATAATGGAATCTGGGATGACCCGAGACCGCCATAAATTAAGTTCCTATCATTGTGAGACGTGCAGGCTACATAGAGTTTCCTCTAGACCTAAGATCCTAACTCATCAACCATGCCGCAGATTTATCCAAGGAGGCAGCAAATTGCGACCAGGACTGTAGGTTAGGGTTTGATCTTTTGTGATTGGTTTTTTTGTGAGATATTTAGAATAACCCTATATGCAAAATGTCCTAGTTTGACCTAGGGTAAAATATGGGAGAGATTTCTTATGTTGCTGATTTTGTGTTTTCCGATTTCTGAAACTTAGTTTTTAGTATTTGATTTTGGACTTGGTCGTTGAACATTTGTAAGTCAACGACGAGGGTGATTTGGTTGTTTTTGCATGCGTGGGCTATAGGTTCTAACCGATGATCACATCGTGTGCCATATCGGTTTTCCGGACTTGATTTTAATTGCGTTTCGATGTGTTTTTGATTGTAGGTACCTTCGCGTGGACTTCCGAGACGACGAAGCACATCGACTTCGACTAAGCGAGGATATTGCAAGTGACTAGATTTATATCTACGAAGGAAGTCGGGTGGATGGCGTATAGCACCCCCGCAACCTTTGATATGGAAAATCGGTATTTAAGTTATAGTTTTGAGAAACCTATGTATGAACTCACGAATATGATCAATGTTTTAGTGTGAGATGGTATGATGGCTAAGGAGGAATCAGTTTGATATATAAGAATATGAAAGGTGGATATGAATTGTGATATATATGTAATTGGCAGAGGACAAGTATGAGATATATAATGGCCTGATATGAGATTGATATTGAAGTGATTTGAAATTGATATCGATATGATATGAGATCGATGTAAATATGATGTAAGATTTAGATAGAGATGTGGTGAGATCGATAAGATAGGATGTACAAGACCATAGATCCGTACCCTTATCGATGTATAGAACGATAGATCCTTAATCTAGATTACTGCCACCGTACGATAGATTACCGTACGCGATGAGATATACAGGATGATTGATCCGCCCTCGTGATTTGAGGAAGATATTCGAGGGTATTGTCATATCGGATACAATGAGGCTGGATTGCCGACGTAAAGATTGCTGGGTTTGCTTAGCATTCCCGCTACGTTTCGGCAAGCATCAAGTATGCTATTTCAAAAAATTTAGGGTGCCGAGCGAGCCCGACCAAAGATCTAACTAGAGAATTAGGGTTTTTATAGCATGTAAACAAACTTTACACTAAGTGAAATAGGAATACAACCTTTGTAGACCGATCCTTCACTTCTAAAGCTCCGTGTAGTTGTCCCTTAGCTCCAAGTAGTGGTGTCCCAGACTCTCGTTAGGCTCCACTAGGCGAAAGGAATAAGCTTGCTAAAAGATCTTCGAGGCCGAAGATGATCTACGTCGAAGAATCACTAACTCAAGCTACCTCTTCACTAATTAATGAATTAGTGAAGTAAACAACCTATACTAAATGGCTAGTTTGGTATAGATTGATGAAGTAGGAATTTTCTCACTTTAGAATTATTTCTCCCTTTATCTTTTTCACCTCACTAGAAAACTAGAAAGCAAAGAAGGAGATGAAGAAGATGAACATGTGATCTTGTTTTTGAACCATGGGTGAGAAAATATCTCATATAATCTCTTGTAGAGACTTAACCATGGCTAAAGATAATGGTTAGGTTAATAAATTTTTAGAGTAAAACAAAATTAGTGGACTAAGTCAAGCTTTCTACATGCTTCCACAAGAATCTCAAACCATGCCAATTTCCACATAATTTTTTTATCCCTTAATAATTAATTAGCCAAATTATCTTTAGTTAGGTAGGATTCTCATACATCCAAGTTCAATGTATCATCTAGCATGACACATAAATAAAAGCATTAATATATATCACATATATATTTTTATGTATTTAGAGAAAAAAGAATTTTAAGTGAGCTAATATTAGTTAATATATATTAATATATTTAATATATAATTATATATTAAATTATTAAATCAACACTTGATTTAATAATCCGGTTATATCACATACAACCGTCTAATATCATATACATGTATATCAAATATACATATAACAAATTATTGAATCAACACTTGATTCAATAATCCGGTTATATCATATATAACCTATATCACGAGATTAGAATACTGTATCACATACACGTATCAATCTCGTATATGCCCTACATCGTTTCTCTTGAGCTAAGAAACCTCTGTGTAGGACTCTAAAGACTCGTCAATACACCAGCAGTAGGTGATGATCATATCAGTCACCCACAATCTGTCAGTGGTACTAGCTGGACGTAACTGCTACCCAGGTATTGAGCGATCAGAAGATCAAAAAGCAAGCTTGTTCATATTCCAATGAATCCAGTTAGTAACACTACCGTACTGTCCGGTCTCTTCATTTGATATGTCGCATATCGAGTCAGTGGGTGGTAAACGTCAGACCCCAATAACTTGATAAGTCATGCCGATATGAGTCTCATAACGGGTCGAGAAACTACTGATAACACTTATCAGTAGATCTTAGTATCAACACTGGCCAGGGACTTCCTGTTATGGCCAATCGAGCATAGCGCAACATCAACCCCCAATACCGGGAGAGACGAAACCCTTCCTATCGCTCATTGCCTCCATGTGACTCGGGACTGTACCCAAAAACCACCTGTTTGCACGCTCTCTTGAACGTGGCAGGGTGGAAATCAAAGCACAGTGGGAATCACATAAGTCTCTATGACGATCTCTGATCTACAGACTAACCTGTACCAGTGTCACTAGAGAACTGCTATCTGACGTTAGGTATAATACTATCTAGGAGTTCTCGGCGAGTCCTGTTCAGTGTACCCAATCTCCATTCAGCACCTGTATACAATCTTTAATGCCAAACACCAAAGGATATGGGATCATCCATCGCCTATCAAATGGGTCAAGAAACGTATATGCTAGTCTACTCTGAAAAATCGATGCCCCATCTCGATACACCCAAGACTAGGAACAATTGAAGGATGAACTTATGGACTACCCTGGCCTCACTAGTATCATCTGTATCATAATCCTGGTAGTCAAGTACACATCCTAAGGGCTTTACCGACAAGTGAGAGCAAGTCAGTATCACAATACAAGTCTACATGTTAAGATAAAGAGTAACCAGATAGCATACTATCATGTCGAGCAAGAAAGTCCTCCCTATATATGTCCAAGCATCCATTATAATATAAAATCATGTACAATAATGGCCTCTAAGGCATACATACAACTAACAATCTCTCACTTGCACTAAGGCCGGTTGTTGTAGTATCTCATACCCAACATCCCGAAGAGTCTCTAAAATTGTATCTGGGGTATGGCCTTTGTGAGTGGATCCGCCGTGTTATTCTACCTATCAACTCTTGTGATCTCGATCTCCCGGAGATCAACCATCTCCCTGATCAGGTGATACTGCCTAAGAATATGTCTGGATCACTGATGGGACCAGGGATCCTAGGCCAAAGCCACAGCTCCATTGTCATCACAATGGTCGGAACCTCACTAAATTCATCTCATGAAAATCTTCATCCAGACAGCCTCTTTGGCAGCATCGTTGGTAGCGATGCATTCAGCCTTTATCGTCGAGTCTGCTACGGTATCTAGCTTGGAACTCTTCTAACATACTGTCCCTCCACTGAGGGTAAAGACAAAACCCGAGAATGTCTTACAGTCGTCCTTATCACTATGTAAGCTCGAATCGGTAAAGGACTCGACATGGAGTTCACCGTTACCATACTCCAAGAACATTTCTTTAGTACTTCTCAAGTACTTAAGAATGTTCTTCACAGCTATCGAGTGATTCTCCCCAGGACGTAAGAGGCATCACCCAAATCCTTCATGGAGAACCTTTATGATAAGAAGAGCATGACCGAGTGTAGCATAGGAACATCGTTTCCTATCAAGAGTATGTCATCCACGTACAATACGAGGAAGACAACCTTACTCTCTACAACCTTCTTGTATATACAAGGTTCATCTACGTTTTTAATGAAGTCAAACTCTTTGACTGCCACATCAAAACAGATGTTCCAACTCCGCAATGCCTTCTTTAATCCATAAATTGATTTAAGCAACTTGCACACCTTTCCGCTGCTCCTACTGTCTACGAAGTCCTCTTGCAGTGTCATGCACACGCTTTCTTCTAAATCACCATTTAGAAAAGCGGTCTTCACATCCAACGACCAGATTTTGTAGTCATGGTATGCAGCAATGGCAAGTAGGATTCAGATGGTTTTAAGTATAGCCACTGGTGAAAAGGTTTCATCATTGTCCACAACTGGTCGTTGACTAAAACCTTTTGCTATAAGTCTAGCTTTGAAAGTCTCAGCTTTTCCATCTACACCAAGTTATCTTCTCAAGATCCACTTGCTCCATTGGTTTTACCCCTTCAGGTGCAACTTCCAAAGTCCATATTTTGTTGGTGTACATGGATTCCATCTCAGATCGTATTGCATCCATCCATTTCACAGAATCGCCACTCGTGATCGCCTGCTCGAAACTAGTTGGGTCATCATCTTCCATGATCAAATCCTCGCTCCCACCATCTTTGAGAAAACCGTAGTATCTCTCAGGTGGATGAGGAACCCTACTAGATCTGCGGAGAGGCTGAGCTTCGTCAGGAACTACTGAATCCTCTGGTTCTACGAAATCATCAGCCATAGTTTTTATAGCTGGAACTTCTTCATATCACATGACCACTAATTTCTTTTACAACAAATTCCTTTTCTAGAAAGGTGGCATTTCGAGAAACAAAACACCTTTTGTTCCTCAGTGTGGTAGAGGATATACCCTTGCGAATGCTTGGGATATCCTATAAACTTGCACAGAACTGACCTTGCTTCTAGCTTGTCCGGATTTTGCTTTTTAACATAGGCCGGACAACCCCATATCTTAACTCGTTTAAGAGATGGTCTCTTCCCATTCCATATCTCATATAGAGTGGTAGGCATTGATTCGGATGGAACTCTATTCAGTAGGTATGCGGCTTCTTAAGCGCATATCCCCAAAAAGAAATAGGCAACTCAGCAGCACTCATCATAGAGCGCGCCATATCTAATAGGGTGCGATTCCTCCGCTCCGATACAACGTTGTTCTGTGGTGTATACGGAGGAGTAAGCTGAAAGAGAATCTCATTCTCTTTTAAATAGTCACGGAACTCCGTACTTAAGTATTCTCCTCCATGATCAGATCGAAGGATTTTAATAGTTTTACCCATTTGGTTCTCTACTTCGTACTTATATTCCTTGAATTTATCAAAAGATTCAGACTTATGTTTCAACAGGAACACATGTCCGAATCTTAAGAGATCATCGGTGATTATAATGAAGTAAAAGCAACCATTCCTGGCATGTGTAGACATGTGACTGCATACATCACTATGTATCAGTCCTAAGAGTTCAGTAGCTCTTTCTCTGTGTCCAGTAAACGGATTTTTGATCATTTTTCCATTGAGACATGACTGGCAAGTTTCATAAGATGTAAATTCAAATGGATTCAAATATCCATCCATATGTAACTTAGCTAGTCGTGTCGCATTGATATGATCTAGTCTACAATGCCACAAGAAGGATTCGTTCATTTCTGAACTTTTTCTCTTTTGTGTGTTCTGTACGTTAAGAACCGTGTTTTGATTCATAATGTATAAACCGTTACATAACCTACCATACCCAATAAACACTTGATTTAGGAAAATGTTCATAACATTATTCTCTATACTACAAAGTTATATCCTTCTTTATCTAATAAAGAAATTGATATTAAATTGCATATCATAGAGGGTACATAAAAACAGTCGTTCAAGCTCAATGTATTCCTTTTTGGTAATACAAGGTGATATTCACCAACTGCTTTGGCTGCAACACTTTCACAATTCCCTACTTTAAGAGAATGATCACCTTTTCCCAGTTCTCTACCTTTTTTTAGCCCATATAACATATTACATATATGTGATCCCAATACGGTATCTAATAGCCAGGACGTAGAGTGTACTGAGAAACAGTTCTCGATAACAAACACACACGAAGAAGATGCATCAACATGCTCATTTCTCGTTTGGGTGGCGTGGGAATCCGGATATTCGCAAATTTCCTACTCGGACTTATAACGATTATAAGATAAAGCGGAACCAACGTTCCCCGGCTCAGTATGACAAGCTGATTCGGTCAATACATCCATATTATTATCTTGATTAAGGCATGGCATGGTCTCTACCAGGAGAGAGAGAGAGAGAGAGAGAGAGAAGAAAACACTACGTGCGCTCTTTCAAGATTAGATTGGTTATTATTTTATCTAATCAGGATGGCTCCTACTGTTTTTATCAAATCTTCCTTCAAATCCTAAAAGGTAAGACTAGCCGGGATTAGTTGCACCCTACAAGTTCGCCAATCGTTCGGCCAGGCCCGTGTCGGTACTTTGAGGGAGGTTCCCCGTGCTTTTGCACGGACCTAATTAAAATAAACCTCATTTTCCCAGGGGTATAACCCCGTTAACACCTTTCTTGATCAGCTAATTGTAAAGTGCAAAAATTTTCCAAGGAGTAACTCTTACCTGCAGTGGGTATCGGGATCCAACTATCTCATAAAAGGTATGCAATCTCATTACAAATTTCAACACTTGAAATTCCCAATTATATTTTCCCCCTAGCGTCCTATGACCTTGACGCAGGCCAACAAACCATAGTCCACTAGTGAAGTTCAACCCGTACATTTCGTGATTGAATTAAACCCACCCGCCGACCCTTGACGCAGGCTAACAAAGTCACACGACTACCCTAATCCAATCGCATCATATACAGCAGATAAGCACTAAATAACTACCGCAAACTACGCCTTGACGCAGGCTGATTGATCGGGTAGAACTATGCGTTCTGCTTTGTCCTATTTGTTCTACATACCACAATCAAGACGGCGTCGCTTTGCAGCTATCCGGTTGAGCACGGGTCATCCGCAGGTAGATAATAGTATGTTCGTTCTTGTCTTAGACGTGTCAATGAAAGAATGTATATATGTGTTCAAGTCTATCCTAAGTGTTCATATTTATGTTCATGTAAGCTTGTTAAGGTTATGGTTGGTTAGTAGAGTTACGATTAGTCTAGTACTTGTCTTTTTCCATTCTTAAAATGATGTTGGGATAATCGAACGTAGCGGGGATTAGGAGGATATAGGAATGATATTTGCGAGTTTAAGCAAGCTTTCCAACGCTAAATCCATTTCTAGTGCCCCTTGTCCTTCCGCTACATGCGCTTATTTCAAACCCTCGGCCAAACACGCGCAACCATGTATCCAATTAAGTAACAACTACATGTCACGTTGTAGTGTGCCCAAAGAACTTCTCGACTTAGGTCGCGACTATATGTATAGCGCGCCTAAGTGAGGGGGTTGTGTTTGTTTGGAAGAGGTTCGTTTCAAGGTGTTTGGCGAAGAGAAGCACGAGGGATTTTTCCGTCTCTCATACTAACTTTCCTTTGCCCCTAACAAAAGTGGAAATTATTCACACATTTAAAAAGGAAAAGAAAACAAGAAAAGAAGAAATGAAAGAAAAGGAAATTTCGGTTTTACAAATTGTAGCAAGCTAACTACTTGGGTCCTCACCTAAGCAAGAAACTCCATCGAGTATCATGGCTTGAAAATACGGTTAAAGAGAAAAGAAAAAGGAAACAAAAAATAACAACTACTTTACAACAACAAATAAATTTACAGTAGGAATTAAAATTACAAGACAAGGAAATAAAATTACAATACAAGAAAATTAAAGATACAAGTTAAATAAGAATAACCCTCATCTTCATTGATTTTCCACTCAAGAGCTCTCACTACATTTTCATGTAGATTAGATGATGAAGAAGAAGAAATACAAACTAATCTATACTAATTCCAAACAAAGTGTAAGCATCCCTACAATGGCTCTAAACTGAAGTATTTATAGGCAGAGAGCTGAAATCCTAGGGCCAAATTCTGAGCCCATACAAAGTTACAAAACTTCCCCCAAAATATCTCCTTTTTCCGAGTCAACTCGGCCGCGGAACCGCCGCATAATGGCCACATTGGTCGTGGTTCCGCGGCTCTTTGGGGGAGTCTTGGGGTGAGTTTTCTAGGGATTCTCCACGTAGCGATATTATTCTGTTGTACAAGTCCTAAATTGCAAAATTCTTCCAATATTTCTTCAGATTTTCAACAATCCAAATGGGCTTCACTTTTAATTCATATGATCATTATCTCCCTCGAGCTCCACGCATCCATTGAATCTTGTGATGCCCCTCTCGTGCTCTGTGCTTGTCCGAGACACAAATGACCACTTTTATTTGTCTTGTCTCTTGAACAGTTAAGCGGCACTGGACGGATGTGGATGACCGGAACCCGGCGTTTATCTGTCTGTGGCAGATGTTTTGGATTTTGGCGAAACTGTGGAGATTTTGTATGATTTGAGTTATTTTGGACTGAGAACCTGTAACCTGCAAATATTTAGCAAATAAGGATCAAAAGCACCTGCGTACAAACAAATGAGCAGAAGAATGGGCGGTATTAAATGCAATATTCTGGTATGAACAAATACCCCCAAACTTAACTTTTTGTAACATTTCAGAAAATTAAGATATTATTTTTAGGAAGTTAAATAATTAGAATAATAAATATTAAGAATATTTTAATATGTGGAGATTAGTTTTAATGATATGGTATAATTATATGCCGATAATTGGGAAATATTTGGAAAATTATACTAAATATTGTTTTTTAAAAGATTGTATGAAGATTGGGGATTTTACTGTTTAGTATACAATTAATTGTATATGGGTTAGCACTAAACTCGATTAGTGTTTACTAATTATTCATTAAGTATGATATGTGCATGACATGCAACATGATATGATGCATAATACTTGCTACATTTTATTAATTGTTTGTAAACCATTCTTCATTCTTTTAATTCTTGGTTTTTATTGTTTTGATTTGAAAGGAAAAGATAAATAAAAGAAAAAGAAATGAATAAAGAATTATGGCATGGCATGGAGGTATGGGCATGGGAGGGAGAGAGAGGGGGGGTGAGGGGTCTTTGACCATGGCTCACATTGTTTCATCACTTGAGTTCGTTCATCATTTCCCTCTTCTTCCTCTCACCATGGCTGCCCTCTTTCCCCCACCCCTCTAGCTCCTCACAACACCACCAAAACCACCTTAAAACACCTAGTTTTGTAGGATTACTAGGCACTCTAATGATGTTCAACAAGGCATCAACCATGCCGGATTAAAATTTTAGCCGTGCCGAATAACTCTAAACAAGATCTTTGCTAGATAATTAGGCAAACATATGCAAGTTAAACTCTTTAACCCTAAATGAATACGAAATACAACCTTTGTAGATCGGTACTTCACTTCATATGCTCCTTGATGTAGTCCTTTCGCTGTGATCATCCAACTCCCGGACTCTCGGACGGCTCCATGAGAAGAGGCAACGGTATTGCTTGAAGTCTTCGAGGCCGAAGATGATCTACGTCGAGGGAATACGGACTCAAGCTTCTACTTCACTAACCAAAGAATTATTGAAGCAAACACCCTAAACTAAAGTGCTAGTCTAGTAGAGGATGGTGAGATAGGAAATGGGTACACTTTAGAATTTCTTTTCTCACTTTGATTCTCTCTCTATTTCAAACCCTAGAAAGAAATTTTGAGGAGGAAGAAGATGAGCTCAAAATGAATATGAAAAATAATCAAGAGAGAGAAATGAGCTAACCATGGTGAGTGAGTATCATATACTAACTCATGTAGAGACATTACCATGGCTAATTATAGTGGTTAGGTTAGTTAATATCTTAAGTAAAACAAAACAAGTGGACTAAGTCAATGCAACATAAGCTTCATGAAGCTTCATGCATATGAACTCATTATCCACTAATTTTAGAATTACTTTAAATATAAAAACCTAATACTATAATGAGTATTGTATAAGTCTTATACATCCATGTAATGTGTATTAACAACCATGATACAATATGTACACTAATAAATATATATCACATATATATATTAACTTGTGCACAAGTGAGAAAATCAAATACTTAAGTGAACCAATGTTAGTTAATGTAAATTAGTATATCACATATACAATTATACACTAAATTATTAAATCAACACTTAACTTAATAATCCGGTTATATCATATATAACTGACTAACATCCAATGTATCGACTTATCGAATCAACCCTTGATTCGATAACTTGGTTATATCGCATATAACCGATCGACACAAACTCGCGAGAATAGAATATGGTATCGCATACACGCATTATTCTCGGTCCCGCACATATCACATATGCGCTCCTATTTCGTTTTGCCTGAGCCAGTACAACCTCTATGTAGGACTCTAAAGACTCGTCAATACGCCGGCAGTAGGTGATGATCATATCAAGCACCCACAAGCCGTCAGCGGTACTAGCTGGACGTAACGGCTACCCGGGTATTGAGCGATCAGAAGATTATCAAGCAAGCCCGCTTAACTCCTGCAAAAAGCCTGACAGTGACACTACCGTACAGTCCGGTCTCCTCGTCTGATATGTCGCATATCAAGTCTAGGGGTGGTAAACGTCAGACCCCAATAACCGATAAGTCATGCCGATATGAGGCTCATAACGGGTCGAGAAACTACTGGTAAGACTTACCAGTAAATCTCTAAACCAGCCCTGGCCAGGGACTTCCGTGTTATGGCCAATCGAGCATAGCGCAACATCAACCCCCAATACAGGGAGAGACGGAACCCCTCCTATCGCTCATTGCCTCCATGTGACTCGGGACTGTACCCAAAAACCACCGTTTTGCACACCCTCTTGGACGTGGTAAGGTGGAAATCAAAGCACAGTGGGAATCACACAAGACTCTATGACGATCTCGGGTCTACAGACTAACCTGTACCAGTGTCACCAGAGAACAGCTATCTGACGTAAGGTATAATACCACCTGGGAGTTCTCGGCGAGTCCGTCCAGTGTACCCAGTCTCCACTGAGCACCCGTATATCATCTCTGATGTCAAACACCAATGTATATGGGATAATCCATCGCCCATCTGTATGGGTCGAGAAAGTTTACACTTGTCTACTCTGGTATATCGATGCCCCGTCTCGATACACCCACGACTAGTAACCTTTAAGGATGTACTTATGGACTACCATGTCCGTACTAGTATGATCCGCATCATAGTCCAGGTAGTCAAGTACACATCGTAAGGGCTTTACCAACATGTAACAGAGAGACAATCTGTATACACGTTAAGGTAAAGAGTAACCATATAGCATACTATCATGTCGAGCAAGAAAGTCCTTCCTAAATATGTCCAAGCATCCACTACAATATACATCTCATGTATTGTAATGGCCTCTAGGCCATACATATAACTAACAATCTCCCACTTGCACTAGGTCCATCTCATAACAGTGGTTGTAGTATCTCATACTCAACCATCCCATAAAAGTCTCTCTCTGGGAAAAGGCCTTCGTGAGTGGATCCGCCGTGTTGTCCTCTGAGTCTACTTTCCTAACCTCGATCCCCTGGAGATCAACCATCTCCATGATCAGGTGACACTGCCTTAGAATATGTCTGGATCACTGATGGGACGGGCGTTTCTAGGCATAAGCCACAACTCCATTGTCACACAATAGTAGGAACGAAGTTCATCTCATGAACTAATATACACCCAGACTGCCTCTTTGGTAGTATCTTTGGTAATGATGTGTCTTGCCTTTAATCGTCTAGTATGCCACGGTATATAGCTTGGAACTCTTCCAACATACCGTCCCTTTACTGAGGGTAAAGACAATGCCTGTGACTGACTTTCAGTCGTCCTTATCACTCTGGAACTTTTCCAGTGATTCTCCCTAGGATCAATTGAAACCATCTCACTACAGCTAGTGAGTATCCTAACATCCAATTAGATCTATCTCATAGATCCAAAACCCAGGATTTAGTAGGTATCACTTTGATCCTATATGAAGAATCATTGTGATAAGCGGAGACTGATCGAGCGTAGCATAGGAAACTCCTTCCCTATCTAGAGTATGTCATCCACGTACTCTACGAGGATCACCACCATACTCCCTACTACCTTTTTATATATACAAGGTTCATCTACCATTTTGATGAAGTCAAACCCTTTGAATACCACATCAAAACAGACGTTCCAACTCCGCGATGCCTGCTTTATCACATAAAACATCTTGGACGCATTTCCGCTGCTCCCACTGTCTACGAAGCCTTCTGACTGTGTACTTATAGACTCTCTCTTCTAAAACATCTTTTAGAAAAGCAGTGATGACACCCAACCGCCAGATATCGTAGTCATGGTATGTAGCCGTGGCAAGGAGGATCTGGATGGACTTAAGCTTAGGCCCCAGAAAAGGTTTCATCATTAGCCACAACTGGTCTATGATGCAAACCTTTAACAAGTCTAGCTTTGAAAGTCTCAACTTTTCCATCTACACCAAGTAATCTTCTCAAGATATACTTGCTCCTGATGGGGATTTAACCCTTCAGAAAAAGCAACCAAAGTCCATACTTTGTTGGTGTATAAGGATTCCATCTCAGACCGCTAAGCATCTAGCCATTCTTATAGAGTCCCACTCCTGATGGCCAGCTCGAAACTAGTTGGGTCATCATCTCATGATGCAATCCTCGCTCCCATTGTCATAGAGAAACTGAAGTATCTCTCAGTTGGATGAGGAACCCTACTAGATCGGCGGAGAGGCTGAGGTTCGTTGGAAACTATTGAATCCTTAGGTTCTACCAAATCATCAGCTACAGTTTGTATAGCTGGAACATTTACAGTTCTACATAACAGACCTTGCCTCGAGCTTGTCTAGATTTTTCTTTTCAGACATAGGCCGAACAACCCCAAATCTTAACATACTTAAGATATGGGCTCTTCCCATTCCATATCACATATGAAGTGGTAGGCAACTGATTTGATTTGAACCCTATTCAATAGGTATGCAGCTTCTCAAGTACATAACTCCCAAAAGGAAATAGGAAACTCAGTAGTACTCATCATAGAGCACACCTTATCACATAGGGTGTAATTGCTCCGCCCCGATACACCGACATGCTGTGGTGTATACGGAGGAGTAATGCTGAGAGAGAATCTCATTCTCCTTTTGAATAGTCCAGGAATCCCATGCTCAAGTATTCTCCTCCCTGATCATATCAAAGGACATAATACTTGTACCCGTTTTGGTTCTCTACTTCTAACTTATATTCTGTGAATATCTCAAAAGCTTCGGACTTGTGTTTCAACAGGAACATATGTCTCAATCTTGAGAGATCATCAGAGAATGTAATGAAGTATAAAGAACCGGTCTTGGCATGTGTAGAAAGCGGACCTTCATACATCAACATATATCATCCCAAGAGTTCACTAACTCTTTCTCTGTTTCCATTAAACGGAGTTGTGGTCATCTTATCTCTGTGACATGACCGGCAAGTTTCACAAGATGTAAATTTAAACTAATTTAAATATTCATCTTTATGTAACTTCAGCTAGTCGGGTCGCATTGATATGACCTAGTCTATAATACCTCAAGAAGGATTCGTTCATTTCTGAACTCTTCTTCTTGTGTGTGTGTTCTGTATACTAAGAACTGTAGTTTTATTTAGAACGTCTATGTTTTTAGATAACGTGCCTAATCCGATCAACACTTGATATAGGAAATGTTCAAAACATTATCCAACAATGCAAAATTATATCCTTTCTTTACTAATAAAGAGATTGATATGATGTTGTATATCAGGTTCGGTATCTAATAACATTCGTTTAGAATCAATGTATTCTGGTAATACAGGGTGATAGTGACCAACAGACTTGGCTGCAACACTTGCACCGTTTTCTATCTCATGAAACTTATCATCCGTTCTCAGTTCTCTACCTATCTGTAGCCCATATAACAGATTACATATATGGGATCCTGATCCGGTATCTCATACCCAGGACGTAAAGGATACTGAGAAACAGTTCTCTGTAATGAACACACCCGAAGATGATGCATCAGCATGCACTTTCTTCGTTTGGGCGGCACGGGAATTCTGGTAATCCCCAATTTCCTGCTCTGTCTTATAACAATTATAAGTTGGAGCGGGACCAACGTTCCCCTACCACAGTATAACAAGCGGGTTCGGTCAATACATCCGTATTATTATCTTGATTAAGGCGTGACATGGTCGCTACCTGGAGAGAGAGATAAGAAAACAATCAGCGTGCGCTCTTGCAAAATCAGATTGGTTATTATTTTATCTAATCAGGATGGCTCCCACTGTTTTTATCAAATCTTCCTTCAAACCCTAAAAGGAAAGACTAGCCGGGATTAATTACACCCTACAACTTCGCCAATCTTTCAGCCAGGCCAGTGTTGGTACTTTGAGGGAGGTTCCCCGTGCTTTCGCACGGACCTAATTAAAGTAAACCTCGTTTTCCCAGAGGCATAACCCCGTTGACACCTTTCCAGACACCTACTTGATCGGCTAATTGTAATGTGTAAAACTCTCCCAAGAGTAACAATTACTCGCAGTGGGTATCGGGATCCAACTATCTCATAGAAGGTATGCAATCTCATTGCATATTTCAACACTTGAAATTCCCGATAATTTTGCCTCTAACGTGCTATGACCTTGACAAAAGCCAACAAACCATAGCCCGCTAGTCAAGTTCAACCCGTACATTTCTTGACTGAATTAAACCCACCCGCACGACCCTTGACGAAAGCCAACAAAGTCCTACGACTACCCTAATCCAATTGCATCGTATGCAGCAGATAAGTAGCATATAGCTACCGCACACTACACCTTGACGAAAGCCAACAAATGTAGCACGAATACTATATACAACTTATCTAAAATGACGGAGCGCTACGACAGGTTTTTCTGAAAACCTATTGCGTAATGAACTTGATATCATTGTAGAATCAAATGATTTTAAAAATGGAGTGTTTTTTAGGCCTTTACTAGTTTCGCTAAAGAGGTCACTCCCAGTGAAGGGATCTCGGCTCTTTCCTCGTCGAATAAGGTGCAGGACATATCATATATATCACTAGGCAAAGCAAGAACAAGAAAAGATATCAAAAGACAAAACCGAGGGGTGTAGCATCTGCCAGTCATTGCTAAAGGGGTCACTCCCGGTGAAGGGATCTCGGCCCTTTCCTTATCGAATAAGGTGCAGGATGTTCTACAAGGAACACCGCGATGCAAAGCAAGAACTGTAGCTACCTGTTTTTGAAAATTCGATTCCACAACATCTTTTAGGTTTCTTTTCTTTCATTAATCATATTAATGAAGTCCCATCATTTAAATACCTAAACATCACAGATAAATACGACATACACTTATACCATCCGCATTCGCCTCGATGTCCCCTCGTGCACCGTTAGGTTAGGTAACTAACGGCAGAGCGGGGCAGGGCTAGTGCGGGTGTAAAACATAAGTAACGTCTATATAATATATAATATATACTATATACAGTATCTATCACATGATCACATCACAGATATCGCAGCAGAAGAAACATATGAAACATTGGATATACTAGGACGTCCGTGTTTTATTTTGAGCCTCTATAAAACAAGGATTCCACGGTCGCGATGAATAGCCAAACCCACACCCCTAGACCCCTACGATAGCGGCAAGCAACCCTACCAATTCTAGAGTTAGGAGACCCGGACTCGACTCCTCGAGTTGGTCTCCCACTAGACTCCAGAACCCGGTTACTTGTTCTCTCCTCCTTGGGTCTATCCTAGTGCGGAAAAGTAAATAATATACAAAAGGTGACATCAACCTCATCCCGGAAGTGCCCCAATAAAAGAATATTACATACATTAAATTTTACATGAATGAAAATAAAAACCCTCATCTCACATAAAAAAAACCCCGGCTATTCAAAACGCGACGATCCAATATAACATATCCAGCAACACATAACATCACATATCATCAACGTA
This sequence comes from Agapanthus africanus, assembly GCA_030015575.1. Lineage (NCBI taxonomy): Eukaryota > Viridiplantae > Streptophyta > Magnoliopsida > Asparagales > Amaryllidaceae > Agapanthus > Agapanthus africanus. Next base: position 571,600,497 of record JASDDO010000022.1, read on the forward strand.
AGTAAATATGCGCATCCCAATTGTCGTTGACATATAGCAACGAAACTGGCGATAACACATATTACACTTACGGTCACAGAAAAGAAAGCGTAAAACTACAACAGTTGGAATCCGCAACCATCTTAGACATCACATGTCTAACAATTATAAACCCCGCAATTTAGTCTCTATATCGAAAACACTTTTCAATATTAAGTCGGGCAATTCAACAAGATTCCCGATATTTTGATCGAATGCTCGTCGCAAACTTTAGTAGACGGCCGCACCCCTTGATGCCGTCGACGAAGTGCACTAAGGCGGAACACCGCTGCAGCGAGCACACGAACGGATGCTTTTGGCGATGGGGTTCTCCTACAGTCACTTGGTCGGGGCTATGGGGCATGGCTGTCTATTAAGTTTACCCGGCGAGTATCCTCGTACGCTGGGTGATTGCGACGGACTTTTGATCGCATCAAAATTCCGTGGCAACCGATCATATGAGACTAAAGTGCTATGTTTATAACATCCAAATTAGTTATCACATAACTACTTATGGATTCTAAATATTGTATCACATTCCAGATAAATAGACAATGTTAAACTTTCCGATCGAATAATCAAATACCCAAGTTTTCCCAAATAGTTCTCAACACTTGAGGGGAGTTTATAAAAACATCCATCACATGCCACAGTACCAATGGTCCAGCCGTAGATGGGTCAAGCCAACGCCTTACATGTGGCACGCCGTACTGCCCCAAACCCTAAGGTTCAAAAGGCAGTTCAAGAAGGTCACATAATCGAGTTAATGTTTGTTGTCTTCTAGAGGGTCCATCACGTAACTTGCACGATTTAGACGTTCTTAAACAAACGGAAAAATCCAACACTTGGAAATTTTCCGGGTCGGGAAAAAGTGAGTTATTTATATCCGTTCGAACTTTTTAATACTTTCTAAATATCCGGAAAACAAAATGAAATTAAATATTCCGATCGAATCAACGAATACAAAATAATCCCCAGAACACTCAACTCATGAGCCAGGTTAAAAATGCCCAGAAAACTATACATGCATCTACGGTCATTACTGCATAAAGAACCGTCCCTAATACCCTATTTCTGCCGCTGAACCGCCGCAGAAAGTGGCTTATTTCCGCGGTTCCGCGGCCATGTGGAGGGCTTAGGGGCTCGTTTTTCAAGGTAATTCTTAGAAACCCCTGCTGAATTTTTTAGGCATTTTTAATATAGAAAAATCCCAGTTTTGAAAAAATTTCCAGAGAGGGCTTTACTTTGTAGTTTCCGAGTTCGATCGTGGTTTTAACATCGTATATACGTTGCCTAATGCTCTAGCTAGGCTCTAATACCACTGTAGGGTTACTAGGCACTCTAATGAGGTTCAACAAGGCATCAACCATGCCGGATTAAAATTTTAGCCGTGCCGAATAACTCTAAACAATATCTTTGCTAGATAATTAGGCAAACACATGCAAGTTAAACTCTTTAACCCTAAGTGAATACGAAATACAACCTTTGTAGATCGGTCCTTCACTTCATATTCCCCTTGATATAGTCCCATCGCTGCGATCATCCAACTCCCGGACTCTCGGACGGCTCCATGAGAAGAGGCAACGGTATTGCTTGAAGTCTTCGAGGCCGAAGATGATCTACGTCGAGGGAATACGGACTCAAGGTTCTACTTCACTAACCAAAGAATTAATGAAGAAAACACCCTAAACTAAAGTTCTAGTCTAGTAGAGGATGGTGAGATAGGAAATGGGTACACTTTAGAATTTCTTTTCTCACTTTGATTCTCTCTCTATTTCAAACCCTAGAAAGAAATTTTGAGGAGGAAGAAGATGAGCTCAAAATGAATATGAAAAATAATCAAGAGAGAGAAATGAGCTAACCATGGTGAGTGAGTATCATATACTAACTCATGTAGAGACATTACCATGGCTAATTATAGCGGTTAGGTTAGTAAATATCTTAAGTAAAACAAAACAAGTGGACTAAGTCAATGCAACATAAGCTTCATGAAGCTTCATGCATATGAACTCATTATCCACTAATTTTAGAATTACTTTAAATATAAAAACCTAATACTACAATAAGTATGGTATAAGTCTTATACATCCATGTAATGTGTATCAAGAACCATGATACAATATGTACACTAATAAATATATATCACATATATATTAACTTGTGCACAAGTGAGAAAATCAAATGCTTAAGTGAACCAATGTTAGTTAATGTAAATTAGGATATCACATATATAATTATACACTAAATTATTAAATCAACATGATTGATTCGAAAGAGTGTGTTTGTAGTTAACCGCAATCAGAACGGTGTCGCGTGTAGCTAGACCGAGGTGAGTACGGGTCGTCATCTGGGAAACGTGGAACTTTTTACTCTTACTTTAGATGTGTTGAAAAAGAGAGGAGGAATAAAGAATTTTGAAGAATGGTTTCTAGATCTACGTTAAGCAAGAATGCAAAAATATAGATCTAGATTGTTTTAGATATGTAGATAATATAATAAGAGGGCTTGTAGGGTTCGTTAGGATTTAGTAGTTATGGACGATTAATTAAAAGTTACCATTTTTATCCATTAATAGATATAAACTAGAACGACGGTGATGCGTTTAGATTAGGGTTTCTGGAGGGAAAAGGAATCCCACTCTTAACCCTTATCTCGACACGGAACTCCGTTCAAATCCGGCCTTTACCAAAACAATCATTAATCTAATCTCTAATCGCGGTCGGAACTCGCAAAGAATTGCTAGCGCGCACGATTAGGATTTTAATAATTCTTTTGATAAAGTTCATAAACTTTATAGGACTTAAAAAGGGTTTAGGGATGTTCATCGTCCATTAGCCTACCCTAATCCTACGAACCCTAACAAGCGGAGAATTACTCGTGCATGTTGGGAGAAGAAGATGAAAAGAAATTGAGGGAAAACATAATGTAAAATGCAAAAGAATTAAATAAAATAACTACCTTTATTAATCAACTTGAACAATCTACACTTTATTCCGTAGAAAATGATTACAAAACTAGTTGCTTCACGATCTTTCCTAAGGAGGTAGACGAACAGTTGATGATCATCCTGGATGTGTGAGCGTCTGGGGCTTCGTGATCTCGTCGGCTTGATAGCTTTTCCAAGAGGCTCTCGGTGCCTTTTTATAGTGCAAAGCCAGAATCTTTTGCTTCAAAAGTTGGTAAAATATAGTAGAGAATCATGCCCCAAAATCTTTCCTTCCAACTCCATAATATTGCGGCGGATCCGCGGCCCAAGGGTGGGTTTGGCCGCGGATCCACGCTCAAAGGTGGGGATCTCTCGATCAAATTTCTTGGGCTTTCTTCTCGTGACATGTGGCAATCCTAGGCACCTTTAGAATTCAGAAATCTTCTCTCGGTTGCTTCCAGACTTAGTCACCAAGTTTTGCTTCTTAATTTGGCAAGATTTCTTCAACAACTTGATTTCTTTGATATATTCTGCATAACAACCTGGAAAATTCTGCACAATAATCTTAAATAATATTTAGTAGACTTAGTTCTACTAGGATTTGGTCAATGAATTTATTTGCATACATTTTTCTACCAAATGATAATAAAAATATATTAACACATGGAAAATAATGTTTTTACACATAAACCCTCATATGTATAATATATCATATTAAAGTCCTTTTTTAATATGAAAATGGTAGGAAAAATGTAATACAAATGTGCAGTTTTATCAACTGAACAAATACCCCCAAACTTATCTTTGATCGTCCCGAGCAAACTAGTTTATTTAAGAGGAGAAAAAGAATGGAGAAAACTAAGCACACTTTCGTAGGCATACACGATTGCACTGAGCACGTGCAACAAGCCGTTAAACATCTAGGTGTCCCTAGTAGGAGGAGTGTTGTCTCCTGAGGGTTTTCAGCGGATTACACTCACAAAATCCAAGAACAAGAGAAAGTTGGTGAAATTTACATATAAAGATAAGAACCATAAAAGAAAGGCTTTGAAAATAAGAGTTTCCAACTATACTAGCTTTTCAGTTGTCATGAGCCCTATCTTAATAGTCATGAAAAGATGTTAGAAATCACATCATCCCTCAATAAAACATCGTCTTTATTTTTCGTTCCTACCTTTCATCCAAACATCGATCATATACCCCTACGTGTATGAAATGGACATTCCTACACTCGGAGAATTCAATTCAAGCTATCATACTCTTGTCCGTCTACCTTAGTACTTTTTAATTTGATGAATACTTAGGGTTGCTCACACCTTTTCATGCGACCGTTAATACTTCTTGAGGTACTAACCGACCGATTACTTATGTGCTTGCTGATTAGGTGATAATATTTTCCTCGTCATGCACCACCTAAGGCTTAGCAGTGACTCCCAGACCAGTTGGCCTTAGGGCACTAGGTGAAGAGGCACCCTCGCTATATGTTTTTATTGCTGCCTTGGCGATAACAAAACCAGTGTTCATTTTTTTTTCTTTTCACCATTTTTATATTTTCTTCATTTTTTTCATTTCCTTCATACTTTGGCTTTTAGACAAGAGCATTTCAAGGTATCCTTTACTATCCCGAGTTTCAAGACGTGTGTAAGTGCATATAGTAGGGTATCAACATTCAAATGTTTGGCTTCCAGAATAAAAACTATTTTTCAGACTTATTTTTATCCTCAGATTAGTGACTTCCTTCATCTTACTAACCCTTGGGACAACAGCTCATAACTACTTATTACAAGTTCGTTTAAGAAAACTTCTAATTTTTTTGGTTTTCTTAAACTATATCTATCTTTTGGATGTAATTTCTCACTTTCTATTCTTCTGTTATAAAAAAAAATTTTAACGCCCGGTGTCAAAGTTAATTCAGTGAATACAAACCTCCCCCCCAAACCTGTTTTCAGCAGTGTCCTCACTTATGTAGCCTTTTGAGAATATGGACCTGTATACTAAGGGAGAGATACAAGGGGTAAAATAATAGTTAAATGAAAAATTCCCCCAAACTTATTCTTTGACACGCACAGATATTCAATCAAATCATTTTTTTTTACTCACCCCTATTCTTAAAATGTGAAAAAGTTACCAAAACATGAAGGTGAGGCGGAGGAAATTTAGTTTTGATAAAGCGGCTCCTGTAAAAACAGGAGCTCCTCTGCGGGGTTAGCAGAAAAATACGGTTTTAATCTATGCCCATTTACTTTAAAAATCGAACCGTTTTTCAAATTTTCGACTTCAACTGCCCCGTGCGGGTGTACATACCGCACCACAAAAGGTCATTTCCAACGAGATTTAAGCTTACCCAGATGAAGATGGAGACGGGAATCGTAAAGAAGGACTTGTTGCCCCGATGTGAAGGTTTTTCTAGAAAGAATTTTATCGTGGAACACTTTAGTCCTGTTCTTTACTATCACCGCATTATCGTAAGCTTCATCTCGGAGTTCGCTTAGCTCATTCAATTGCAGCTTCCGATAGCTGCCTGCATGATCAAGATCAAAATTAAGCTCTTTAATAGCCCACCTTGCCTTATGTTCAATCTCGACAGGGAGGTGACATGCCTTCCCAAACACAAGGCGGTATGGAGACATACCAAGATCGGTCTTATAAGCGGTGCGGAATGCCCAAAGAGCAACCGTCAATTTGGTTGACCAATCTTTACGGTTCTTAGAAACCGTCTTCTCCAATATCTGTTTGATCTGCCTATTTGATATCTCAGCCTGCCCGCTTGTTTGGGGATGATAGGGCGTAGAAAGCTTGTGAGTGATTGAATATTTCCGCATCAAGGCCTCGAAAGACCTATTGCAGAAATGTGTCCCGTTGTCGCTAATGATAGCGCGAGGGTGTCCGAATCGCGAAAAGATATTTTCTTTAAGGAACTTAATGACAACTTTGTTGTCATTAGTGCGACACGGTATAGCTTCCACCCACTTCGAGACATAATCAACCGCTAACAAGATATATAGATTCTCAAAGGAGTTGGGAAAAGGGCCCATAAAATCAATACCCCAAACATCAAATATTTCCACAACCAATACAGGTTGGAGCGGCATCTCGTTCCTTCGTGAAATCCGACCCAAATGCTGACATCGCGGAAAAGTTTTGCAATGTTGAAATGCATCTTTAAATAATGTTGGCCAATAAAAGTCACATTGCAAAACTTTCTCCGCCGTTTTTCGAGGTCCAAAGTGACTGCCGCATGCCTGATCGTAACAAAATGATAACACGCTCTTGAATTCATCGTTAGGGACACACCTGCGAATGATTTGATCGGAACAATACTTGAATAGATATGGTTCATCCCAGTAAAAATATTTTACTTGGGATAAAAATCGAAGTTTGTCTTGTTTCGACCAATCGCTAGGTATAAGTCCCGTCGCAAGATAGTTCACGATATCCACGAACCAAGGTTCGTAGGATACATTCAAGAGCTGTTCGTCGGGAAATGAGTCATTTATCGGCACGGTCACAGTTGGCGAAGAAGTGATGCGTGAAAGATGGTCGACTACAACGTTTTCACATCCACTCTTGTCTTTGATAACAAGATCAAATTCTTGTAACAATAGGATCCAACGTATTAGCCTGGCCTTTGCATCCTTCTTCGTTAAAAGATGTCGTAGGGCGGTGTGATCTGTGTAAACCACAATAGGCGAGCCAATCAAGTAGGGCCTGAATTTCTCTAATGCAAATACAACTGCCAAGAGTTCTTTCTCGGTAGTTGTGTAATTTATTTGTGCATCATTCAAGGTACTACTTGCATAGTAAATTACATGTGGCATCTTATCAATATGCTGTCCCAAGACAGCACCAATAGCAAAATCTGATGCGTCACACATAAGCTCGAACGGGTGGTTCCAATCCGGAGATGATAGAACGGGGGCTGTAGTGAGTGATTCTTTAAGTGATTCAAAAGAAGCCTCACAATCCGAATCGAAGTGAAAAGTAGTGTCCTTGGCCAATAGAAGGGTTAAGATTCTAGCAATTTTGCTAAAGTCCTTAATGAATCTCCTATAAAATCCTGCATGGCCAAGGAAGGATCGTATATCTTTGACGCAGTTGGGACGAGGGAGGTTATGAATGACATCTATTTTAGCTCTGTCAACCTCAATGCCTTTTCGTGAAATTATATGTCTAAGTACAATACCTTCTTGGACCATAAAATGGCATTTTTCCCAATTCAAAGTCAAGTTCTTATCCTTACAGCGGGTAAGAACAGCGTTAAGATTACGAAGGCAGTCCTCAAAGGAGTCCCCAAAAATGGAGAAATCGTCCATAAAAATTTCTAGAAAATTTTCCACCATATCTGAAAATATCCCCATCATGCACCGCTGAAATGTAGCGGGAGCGTTGCATAACCCAAAGGGTATCCGTCTATAAGCAAAAGTTCCGAAAGGGCAAGTAAAAGTGGTTTTATCCTGATCCTTTTCGGCGATGGGGACGTGGTTGTAACCAGAGTATCCGTCCAAGAAACAGTAGTATTCGTGTCCCGCTAATCGTTCCAACATCTGGTCAATGAAAGGTAGAGGGAAGTGATCTTTCCTCGTCGCGGCATTGAGTTTCCTGTAATCAATACATACGCGCCACCCAGTTTGGGTGCGTATTTGGATTAACTCATTTGCCTCATTAGTGATGACCGTGATGACAGACTTTTTAGGGACCACATGAATTGGACTTACCCATTGACTATCAGATATGGGGTAAATTATTCCACTATCAAGACACTTGACGATTTCTTTCTTTACCGCCTCCTTCATAACGGGATTTAACCGTCTTTGTGGGTCACGGGTTGGTTTGGCTTCATCCATCAGATGTATGTAATGTTCAACAATTAATGGACTAATCCCTTTGATGTCAGCCATTGTCCAACCAAATGCTTCCCGATTCGATCTCAACACTGCCAAAAGTGCATTCTCTTGCTCTAAGGCTAGAGAAGCGGAAATAATCACTGGCAAAGTCTCATTCTCTCCTAAATATGCATATTTAAGATGAGAAGGTAGCGGTTTGAGATCAAGAATTGGTGGAGAGACAATACAAGGTGGGGTAAGCGAATGATATTCGGACTCCCGAAGAGGTTCAAAACTTGCATAAGATATTGACTCGGAAAGTGCTGCTGATTTTTGCAACAAGTCAACGGGTTCAATCTCAAGGTCGGACTCATTGAACATATCCTCACTGTGAAGTGGTGCAAGATCAAACGATGTCTCATTAGTGTTGTCGAGAACATCAAAGCAAAGCTCCTCATCCATGCAGCTTTCGGAAGCTATCTCGTGGATGGAACAAACATCCAGCAATTGAGCAGAAGGTTCTGATGGCTGACTTCCTAGCTTGTAAATATTAACCTCAATTGTCATTTTCCTGAAGGATAAGTTCATAGAACCGGTACGACAATTAATCACAGCGTTAGAACTTGCTAGGAAGGGTCGACCAAGTATCACCGGGATTTGATTACTTATCCAAAACAATAAAGTCCACGGGAAATATGAATTCCCCGACTTTAATTAACACATCCTCAAGTTCGCCCCGAGGTTTGGTGATAGATCGGTCTGCCATTTGGAGAGTACAATGGGCGGGTTTTAACTCTCCAATTCCTAACTGCTCGTATACTGAATAAGGAAGCAAGTTGATGCTAGCGCCTAGATCGAGTAAAGCATGATTTATATTTTTAACCCTAATAGAAATAGAGATTGTAGGACAGCCGGGGTCTTTACGTTTCTTTGGTATTTGTTGGGTAAAAGCTGTGCTAACATTACTCGTCATGAAAACCTTTTTAGGCACTTGAGTTTTTCTCTTCCTAGTGCAAAAGTCTTTAAGGATTCTTGCATAAGATGGGACTTGTTGAATAGCATCTAGGAGAGGAATATTCACGCTAACTTGCTTAAACATTTCCACAATCTTTTCCATTTGCGGGTTAGGTCGGTTGGCCCTTAATCGGTTTGGAAATGGAGCACGATCAATAAGTTTTGGGTCCAACGTTTGTGGAGAAGACTGTGGCGACGGATTCGATCCCAAAATTGGAGTGGGCATCGACTTAGAAAGATTTGGCGAAATGTTTGAGCCTTGGGGAAAACGGAGAATAGGCTCGGACGAAGGTGGGAGACTAGACGAATTAGGGGAAGAAGAAGAAGAAGGGGTATCAAATGTGTCACTATCATCAAATTGCTCACCCACTCGGTTATTCAGCACTCTCCCCGATCTCAACGTAGTAATGGCATTCACATTATGACTTTGTGAATGACCTGGATTCGGTAGGGGTTGAGATGGGAGTTTCCCTTTCTCTCTCGCACTCATTGCGGCGTTTAACTGTGCGATTTGGTTTTCTATTGATTTAATACTCTCACCATGGGAGGAGGAGTTTTTCGTTAGGGTATCAATAGAAGACCTCATATCATTCGAAATTTGCATGGATTGTTTCATGAACATATCCAAAGTTTGTGCAAGTGAGTTGTTAGTACCGGCCACTTGTGGTGTAGAAATGTTGGCCGGATTTTGGAAATTTTGTGACTGAAAGGGAGGCTGATTCTGTGGTTGTGGTTGCTGTGGAGGAGGTCTTTGATAATTACTTTGTTGGTTTTGATTCCAAGCAAAGTTAGGATGATTCCTCCATCCTTGATTATATGTGGAAGAATAAGGATCATTTTTAGGTCGCTGCTGAAAAGCAGCATTAGCTTGAAACGATGCATTCATAGGACATTCTTCCGTTAAGTGTGAAGGATCCAAACAGCAACCACAGACGGTCTTAGAAAGCGTGACCTGATTTAGGGAGAATGTTGAGAACTTGTTTTCAGTAGTATCGAGTTTCTTCTGAATCGCTGCCATTTCGGCTTTTACTGCGATAGAAACATCGAGCTGGTGAATACCTCCCTTAGTTGAAGGTGGTCTTACGCTTTCCCACTGCAACGTGTGTTCAACAAGGACTTCCAGATATTTCCAAGCTTCTCCGTCATCTTTAGACATGAAATTGCATTGACACATTGTTTCAAGCATCTGCTTTGTCGCTTGATTAATGTCCTCATATATAATTCGACATAAATCCCATCTTTGTATTCCGTGATGGGGGCATTGGACAAGCAGATCTTTGAAACGTTCAAAGAACTTCCAAAATGGTTCATTGGGAAGCTGGGTGAACTGGTTAATCTCGCTCCTGATATGTGCAGTCTTATGATTTGGGTAAAAGTTCTTAAGAAATGCTATGACGAATTCATCCCAATTAGTGATAGAGTGTGCGGCGGTATTATAAAGCCATTTTTCTGCCAAGTCGCACAGTGTGAATGGGAGAAGACGTAAGCGCATAGCATCTAAAGTCAATTGTGAAGTACCCATCATTGCGCATACGTTTTTGAATTTGGTGATGAAAACGTACGCGTCTTCCGACTCAAGCCCGTGAAATTTGGGTAGCAGATTGATGTAGTGGGGTTTAATTTCGAAATTATCCCCGTTAGGTGGTGGAAGAGATAGGCAAGTGGGAAGAGGACCACGGATAGGATAGCATCTCTCTTGGAGAGAGATGCGCGGTGGATTCTGCGCACCTCCGGGCGGTGGCAGCGTGGTGTTATACTCTGATGGAGTGCCGTCCATCTCGGTGGATGTGGTGTGTGGTGGGGGAATAGAAGATGAAGAAGTACCGACTTCGGCGTTGATAGCAGGAACGCGGACAAGACGGGCACAAGGATCCCGTGTCCAGCCGAGCATGCACTAAGCGGGTTTAGTGCAAGTGGCAGCGTGTGTGTGATTTAAAATTGGATTGTTTTGAAAAAGTGGGACTCAAGACAAATCTCCCTAAGATGCACAAGCAACCCTAGAACTAAGGTCACTTAGGTCCAGTCTCTAGACCGCTCCTAGACTTCCAAAGGACAAGCCGCAGGATCAATCCTCTACCGCCTCCGTACTTTCCTTGTAGCCAGATAAGTGCCACGTAAGTGGGAAGGAACCACGTCCTGGGCCTAATTAAAAACCACTAGCCTTTGTCACACTTGCCTAGGCATTACAAAAGTAATGCGGATAAACGATAGATTACCCACGACCTTCCTCTGTCCTTATTGAGCGCGACAGTCCTTAGAGTCTGGTCTAGATATTTTTTAAATTAATGAAGGGTTGATCTATATGCTCGGTTTATGATTTGTGGGGCTTAGGAAGGGTGATTAAATCCCCACCTATTCTTGATTTGGTCTTTGCCCCTTAAAAATCCGTATTAAATATGCAAAACAAAACCAATCACAAAACTTTTGCAAAAAGATTTTTGAGCGGCGCAATTTTGCAAAGAATCCTGCAGAAAATAGATTTTATTGGATTTGCGGAGAGAGAGAAGGAGTTAAGAAATATACCAGAGAATATTGAAGCCCTAATTCCTCCAACCTGCCGCGATTCCGCCGCAGAAGGGGTACTTTTGCCGCGGTTCCGCCGCGTGGCAGAGGGATCACTTGATAAAAAATTTTGTATAGCCTTCTGTGCTCCTCTGGATCTCTAAAAATGTCTCTGTTCCCTGTTCTCCTTAATTCTGTGACTCCAGATCTCCTTGCAAAATTCACGCACAAATCGTTAAATATGCAATTTGCAATTTTGTGTTAATAATGATATGACTCGTCTAAGAATTCAACACAAATAGTAAAAATAAAAAAATACGCACGTATCCCCAGCAACGGCGCTATTTGATTGTTACGAAAGAGTGTGTTTGTAGTTAACCGCAATCAGAACGGTGTCGCGTGTAGCTAGACCGAGGTGAGTACGGGTCGTCCTCAGGGAAACGTAGAACTTTTTACTCTTACTTTAGATGTGTTGAAAAAGAGAGGAGGAATAAAGAATTTTGAATAATGGTTTCTAGATCTACGTTAAGCAAGAATGCAAAAATATAGATCTAGATTATTTTAGATATGTAGATAATATAATAAGAGGGCTTGTAGGGTTCGTTAGGATTTAGTAGTTATGGACGATTAATTAAAAGTTACTCTTTTTATCCATGAATAGATTTAATACTAGAACGACGGTTGTAAGTCCATGCTACCTCTCCCGGTACTTTCGGACATGCGGAATTTGATAAAAAACGATTTTCTTAGAGGTGGTAACATGGACTTAAAACCCGGATCTTTGTTAAACATCTAACTAACAACCTAACTACGAGTTGCTAACTACTCGGTTAGGGGGTTATACCTTTCTTTTTCTCGAACTCCTTCGTCTTCAAGCTTCGATGGTCGTCCGAATCGGCTTCTCCCCGTCGTCTCCTTGCGCCGAAGATAGATCCACCTGAAAGCTTCAACCTTTGGCTTCTTCTTCGGTCTTTGAGGAAACTTGTTCACTTGGTTTGCTAAACCATGTGAACTAGAGTGAGTAGAGAAGAGTTTGTATGGGATTTTATCTATGGTTCTTAGTTCTCAACTCATGAGACAAGTGAACCATAGAGTCAAGAGAGGGAGAGCAAGAGGAGGAAGATGAGAGCTCAAGAACAAGAGAGAGAATGAACATGAAAGAATGAGAGAAGACTTTTCTCATTTGGCTCTCATAATCCAAAACAATCAGAACACCTCATATCAATCAAGTATTATGTGATGGTTTAAGCAACCATAACCATATCATTTCATGCACTCATTTTGCACAAAAGGCAAGCAAGCAAAAGTCTTTGCCATGAAATGATAGCTATAGTTATCATGATGGTCAACTAGTCAAGCCTAGTCAACCGGTCCACAAAGTCAACAAGTCAACAAAAGTCAACAAGTCAACAAAGTCAACAACTCAACAACCATATCACCATAATACCTAATTAATATAATTGTTAATCACATATCATATTCTCATTAGGGTTGAGCAAAAAGTCAATAGTCAACTGTCAACGGTCAACAACCCTAATGAGAATCCTCCGCCTCTGTCTCTCCGTCAACTGTGCATACACACCCGCATCCGCGTTCCGAGGAACACGAATACAAACTGGATAAATCCAATCCCAATACAGACACTAGGATCTGGCTTAAACCAAAGCCCGCTAGTGTCTACTGTCCGGACACTGTACGTGCACAAGTGCACGGATGTGACCGAACCCTGTCGCAAAACCATGCGACCTGCCGCAAAACCATGCGACCTCTACTCTTTTGCCTAAAGGCAAATAGCTTTCTGTGTGGGACTCTAAAGACTCGACACTACGCTGGCAGTGGGTTTAACCACAGACCGCAAGCGGCGCTAGCTGTGCGTAACGGTCCCCAGGTAGATGCCGCCAAGAAGACTGACGAGGCGAAACCCATCTGAACTCCTACTGAGCCTGAATGTGACATTCTCCGTACAGTCCGGTCTGTTCGTCTGATACATCGCATGGCGGGCCTAGGGGGGCGGTAAACGTCAGTCCCCTAATAGCGGTACAAGTCGTGTCGGAGTGAAGCCGAAAACACCCTGAGATAACACTGGAAGCCTACCAGTATATCTCGATTGCCCTGGCCAGGGACTACTCGTGTAATGGCTCTCCTAGACACAGCGCGATGTCAACCCCCAATACCGGGAGAGACGAATCCTGTCTAACCGTCACTGGCTCCAAGTGCTTCGGGACTGCACCCAACTACCACCTGTTTGCACGACTCCTATGAGCCGTGGTAGGGTAGTAATCAAAGTACAGTGGGAACACACTCGAGGCGAAGTGACAGTGTCAAGTCAGCGGACTAAGCTGTACCCATATCACCTGGGAACTGATAACTGACGATACGCATAATACCAACTAGTCAGTTCCCGACGAGTCCTGTCCAGTGTACTCGTAAGCCAACAAGCACCCGCATACTATCTCAAGTACGACGTACCGACGGTTGTGGGACAGACCGTCTCCCACACTGGGATGAGAAGCGCATGCGCTAGTCTACTCCAGAGTATCGATGCCCTGTCTCAATAGTCCTGCGACCAGGGACCTGCATAAGGATGTGCTTATAGATTACCCAGCCCCACTAGTGTGACTGCCATCACAATGCTGGTAATCAAGCAAAGATCCTAAGGGCTCCACTAATGTGTATAGGCGATATACTAAAATAAACACATGTACACATTGAAGTAGAAACAAACCAAGTAGCATACTACTATTTTGAGCAAGATTGTATATACAAGGTGAATATCCCAAGCTTCCATTAAGTAATATACAAACTAGTATGATACAGTAATGGCCTCTAGGGCATATACACTAACAATCTCCCACTTGCACTAAGGCCATGTACTGGCGTATCGAAGACCTATTATCTCGATCAGCCGCTCGAACTAAGTCTGGGGTAGGGCCTTCGTGAGTGGATCTGCAGTGTTATTCTCTGAATTTACTCTCTTTACCTCGATCTCCCGGCGATCAATGATCTCCCTGATCAGGTGGAACCGCCTCAAAATGTTCCTGGACTTCTGATGGGTCCTGGGTTCCTTTGCTAAAGCTATAGCGCCGTTGTTGTCACAATACAGCGGTATTGGATCAACACTGGTAGGAACCACCTGAAGTTCCGTGAGGAACTTCTTCATCCAGACAGCTTCCTTTGCGGCATCGCAAGCAGCTATGTACTCCGCTTCCATGGTTGAGTCAGCAACGGTTTCCTGCTTGGAACTCTTCCAGCAAACCGCCCCTCCATTGAGGGTAAAGACATAACCCGACATGGACTTGGAGTCATCCTTGTCACTCTGGAAGTTGGAGTCAGCAAAGGCCTCAATCTGGAGGTCTTTTCCGCCATACACCAAGAATATCTCCTTAGTCCTTCTCAGGTACTTGAGAATGTTCTTTACTGCTATGCAGTGTTTCTCCCCTGGGTTCGACTGATACCGACTTACAACGCTCAATGCGTATGCTACATCTGGTCTGGTACATAACATCGCATACATAATAGAGCCTACCACAGATGCGTAGGGTATTGATGACATGCGAGCCCTTTCCAAATCAGTCTTGGGAGACATCTCTTTGGAGAGGGTGATTCCGTGACAAGCCGGTAGATTACCGCGCTTGGAATCTTCCATACTGAATCGTTTCAGTATGGTGTCGATGTACCTTGACTGTGAAAGTCCCAATATCCTCTTAGATCTATCACGATAGATCTGGATCCCCAGAATATAGTTGGCATCGCCCAGGTCCTTCATGGAGAACCTCTGCGACAAGAATCCTTTGACTGACTGTAGCATAGGAATATCATTTCCTATAAGGAGAATGTCATCGACGTACAAGACGAGGAATACCACATTTCTCCCTACAATCTTACTGTAAATGCATGGTTCATCTGGGTTTTTGACAAAGTCGAATTCTTTGACAGTATCATCAAAGCAGATGTTCCAACTTCGCGATGCCTGCTTAAGTCCATAGATGGACTTGAGCAACTTGCACACTTTACCGCTGCTCCCACTCTGAATGAATCCCTCTGGCTGATCCATATAGACGCACTCTTCCAAATTTCCATTTAGGAAAGCCGTCTTTACGTCCATCTGCCAGATTTCATAATCGTGGAAGGCAGCAATGGCAAGAAGGATCCGAATGGATTTAAGCATGGCTACCGGAGAAAAGGTCTCGTCATAGTCCAAACCAGGTCTTTGACGAAAACCCTTTGCAACGAGCCTAGCTTTATATGTTTCAACCTGCCCATCTACACCAATCTTCTTTCTGAAGATCCATTTGCAGCCTACGGGTTTTACCCCTTCTGGAGCAAAGTTCAAAGTCCAAACTTTGTTGGTGTACATGGACTCCATCTCGGTCCGCATTGCATCAAGCCATTTTACCGAGTCACCGCTCTGAATGGCTTGCTGGAAGCTAGTAGGCTCATCATAATTAACTGTGCAATCCTCTCTATCCACGTCTATGAGAAAACCGAAGTATCTCTCGGGCGGATGAGACTGCCTACTACTTCTGCGGAGCAGCGTAGGAATGTCCGGTTCCCCTGAACCTTCTGGTTCTACTAAGGTTTCAGTAATAGCTTGTGGTTCTGGAATTTCTTCCAGTTCTATTGCGCTCCAACTTATCTGATTTTCTAAAAACTCAGTTTCCAAGAAGCGGGCATGACGAGAAACAAGGACTTTTTGCTCCTCTGCGTAATAGAAAAGATACCCCTTGGAGTTCTTTGGGTATCCCACAAACTTGCACGGTACTGAGCGTGCCTCGAGCTTGTCCGCATGCTGCTTTTTTACAAAAGCCGGACATCCCCATGTCTTAAAGGATTTAAGACAGGGTTTCTTCCCACTCCACATCTGATATGGTATGGTAGGCACTGTCTTAGTAGGAACTTGGTTCAAGAGATGTGCAGCTGTTTCTAGTGCATAACCCCAGAAAGATCGTGGTAACTCAGCCTTACTCATCATGGAACAAACCATATCTAATCGGGTTCGATTCCTCCTTTCTGATACACCGTTGTGTTGTGGTGTGTATGGAGGAGTACGCTGAGAGAATTTCATTCTCTTTTAAGTAGTCCAGAAACTCGGCACTCAAGTATTCACCACCTCGATCCGATCTTAGGATCTTGATACTTTTGCCTGTTTGTTTTTCTACTTCATTCTTATATTCCCGAAATTTCTCAAAGGCCTCGGATTTGTGCTTCATTAAGAAGACATGTTCATACCTAGAGAAATCATCTGTGAAAGTAATGAAGTATGAATAACCGCTTCGCGCATGTGTAGACATTGGACCACACACGTCACTGTGTATAAGTCCCAAGAGCTCGCTCGCTCTTACTCCGTTTCCAGTGAACGGAGTCTTTGTCATCTTTCCCATGAGACAAGATTCACAAGTGGTATAAGACTGGTACTCGAACGGATCCAAGTATCCTTCTTTATGTAACTTACTCAACCGTGTCTCATTGATGTGACCCAGTCTACAATGCCATAAGAAAGCCTGATTTAATTCTGGAGACTTTCTTTTAAGTGTGTTCTGGACACTGAATATCTGAGCTTGATTCAATACGTATATACCGTTATTTAATGTAGCTGACCCAATCAGTGCTTGATTTTGGTGGATGTTTACTACATCGCTTACAAAAGCAAAATCATATCCTTCCTTAGAAAGAGAGGATACAGATATGATATTACAAGTCGCACCTGGTACATACAAACAGTCACGCAGAATCAATATCTGCCCAGTTGTCAGTCCTAGGTGATATTCCCCTACGGATACAGCATCCATGCTCATTCCGTTAGCAACCCTGAGAGTCATATCACCTTTCCTGATAACCCTACGGTTTCTCAGACCCTGCAACGAATTACAGATATGAGATCCTGATCCGGTATCCAATACCCAGGAAGTAGGGTTAACTGACAGACAGTTCTCAATTACAAACACACTCGAAGCCGAAGCCACAACATGCTTCGAATTCTGGCTACTGGCTTTACAAGCCCTGTAATCTCTCTACCATAGTTCATTCCCGTTACAATAGGAACGTCCCTCTTTTACTATATCCAGTCCTGAAACTTTTGCCCTTGCTTTTCCTTTTTCTTCCCTGGTTTCTTTCAGGGTATAAGCAGATGGCAGGGACTGTAGAATTAGGTCAGTACTTGACCCATTCTCCAACGTGGTCTCCAGGTCCGTGAGCTCAAAATAGATGGTCTCTGTAAGGACGTTGCCCCCTACAGATGACCCGACAGCCAACCTCGCTTGAAGCAATTCGTTCGAGGTCTCATATCTTGCGATACGAGATTGCTCTCCATATAAAACTTTGTTATGGAGGAAGAAAGAAACTGAGTCCATCTTCTCATGCTGCCTCTGGTTTGCACCATCAACTGAGGCTAACACGAGGCACTTGGCTTTCGCACAATCCTTTTTCGATGTCCTGCGGATGTAAACATCCATAACAGGGGAAACTGGACCTGAGACAGCAGGGATTTGATTAGTTAAGAGGTGTCCCAGCTTGTCATGGGCAATGGACATCTGGACAGACCTTTGTTAGTCATAACAGTAAGGTTCAGTCATCTTTTTATCTAGATGTAACCTAGGTGTGGTCACAGGGTCGCTGCAATTAAGAGAGAGAGAAGAAGACACTCAGCATGATGCTCTTGCAAGTTTAGAGTGGTTTTTAGTTTGTCTAAACAGGATGGCTCTCACTGTTTCTCGAATCCCTCCTTAAAACCAAAAAGGAAGAATTAGTCAGGATCAATCTCACCGTACGATACTTGCTTAACCGTTCGGCCAGGCTGGTGTCGGTACTTCGAGGGAGGTTTTCCAACGCTTTCGCGAAGTTCCTTAATTTAAGAACCTCTTTTCCCTTGGGGCATAGCCCCGCTAACACCTTTCTAGATACCTACTAGGTTTATAGAATTGATCGTTAAGTGAGAAATTTCCCGAGGAGTAGCATATACTCACAGTAGGATCGGGATCCAAATATCATTGCGTGACAAAACTGAAGGAATACTACCAGAATCATCACACTCCAAATGGTATGCAACGCTAGCAAGTTTCAGTTCTTTTGAAACTCCCGAGGTGGATTTTTGCCCCATGCTCTTATGACCTTGACTAAGGCCAACAAATCATAAGTCACATGTCAAGTTCTACCCGTCGTTGTCCAGGGTAATTTGAATCCATCCGTATATACCCTTGACTATGGCCAACAAAGTAATACGACTGTCCCAAACCAACGCATCTATCTATGCAACATATGAATATCCACCAGCTACCAATCACTGTGCCTTGACTAAGGCCAATAAACACAGCTTGAATACTGTTGAATATTCATATGAAACGACGGAGGGCTACGAATGGTTTTGGCGAAACCTTGAACGTAGTGAACTTGATATAATCGAAGGAACGAAATAGCTTTTAAAAGGAGTGGCTCAAGCTCCGCATTTAAAAGTTAGTTTTGAAAAGAACCGAGTGGTTTTTCGAAAGTGTTCCAACGATTTATACTTGGTTTATTTTCTTGCATTAGTTCTTTTAATGCGTGTTTTACTTGCATTAGTTCTTTTAATGCGTGTTATACTTGCATTAGTTCTTTTAATGCGTCCTATCATTTAAACCTACCATTGCAGAAAACAACCAAAATATGACATACGCTTATGCCATTCGCATTCGCCACGGGGCCCCGTCATTACCCGTTAGGTTACTTAACTAACGACAGAGCGGGGGCTGGGCTGGCGCGGCTGTAAAACATAAGCAACGCCTAAATAATATCATATATAGATATATTGCAATGATAGACATTTCAGATCACAGATGAACACATTGGATATA
The DNA here is from genome assembly GCA_030015575.1 of Agapanthus africanus. NCBI lineage: Eukaryota > Viridiplantae > Streptophyta > Magnoliopsida > Asparagales > Amaryllidaceae > Agapanthus > Agapanthus africanus. The sequence goes on from JASDDO010000022.1 coordinate 571,619,606, forward strand.
CTAGGAAGCTGCAATTCGTACGAGCCTGTAACGAAAAGCAGATTACACGGTCACGGTGAATAGCCAAAACCCCACCCAAGACCCCTACGGGTGCGGCAAACTACCCGCCAAGTACCCGAAGCGAAGCAACCTCCCTCATCCCCGTGAGTAGGCCACTCGGCACTTCGGCATACCCGGTAGTTTGTGCACCCCCTCCATGGGTCTATCCTAGGAGCAAAAACAGTAAAAAGAAATTATACAATGACGGCTACAACCCTGACCCGGTTGTGCGGCCATACAAATAATTATTAAATCAATTTACAAATTTACATGGATTGAAAGAAAAGAAAACTCTCGTCTCACAACCCCCGGCTATTCACCCGCGACAATCCAATGAATTCATATACACATTCCAGCAACATTACAGATCACAGATTTGTATAACCCCCACTAATCGACATATAGCTATTAGTAGACGTTCAATACAAATATCACATTACAGAAAAAACCCGTCAGCTAAAGTCTTTTAGAAGTTCGATCAAAAATACGGATTTTCAGGCCCCAAACACAAAATTTTCGTTCTGGAAAATCGGGGCAGAAAACACATATTCCAAAAATCCCAAAATACCCCTATGAGCAAACTGCAAAAAAGAAAACCCATGACCGAGTCAACTCGGCCGCGGCTCCGCGGCGGGAGCAAGCTCCTGCCGCGGAACCGCGGCGCTTTGATCGAGTTAGGGTGTCAAATTTTTGCAGTTTCTTCAGAAAACCCTGAGTCGATTTTTGGTGTATTTCAAAAAAGTTTACCAGCACTTTTAAAATCGACAGAAAGTTTAAAAACGGGGTTCGTTTTGCGACTTTTTCTTTGATCGATCTTCTAGCTACTTTGCTAACATGTTAGATAGAGTTTTACTAGGCTCTGATACCACTGTAAGTCCATGCTACCTCTCCCGGTACTTTCGAGCATGCGGAATTTGATAAAAAACGATTTTCTTAGAGGTGGTAACATGGACTTAAAACCCGGATCTTTGTTAAACATCTAACTAACAACCTAACTACGAGTTGCTAACTACTCGGTTAGGGGGTTATACCTTTCTTTTTCTCGAACTCCTTCGTCTTCAAGCTTCGATGGTCGTCCGAATCGCCTTCTCCCCGTCGTCTCCTTGCGCCGAAGATAGATCCACCTGAAAGCTTCAACCTTTGGCTTCTTCTTCGGTCTTTGAAGAAACTAGTTCACTTGGTTTGCCAAACCTTGTGAACTAGAGTGAGTAGAGAAGAGTTTGTATGGGATTTTATTTATGGTTCTTGGTTCTCAACTCATGAGACAAGTGAACCATAGAGTCAAGAGAGGGAGAGCAAGAGGAGGAAGATGAGAGCTCAAGAACAAGAGAGAGAATGAGCATGAAAGAATGAGAGAAGACTTTTCTCATTTGGCTCTCATAATCCAAAACAATCATAACACCTCATATCAATCAAGTATTATGTGATGGTTTAAGCAACCATAGCCATATCATTTCATGCACTCATTTTGCACAAAAGAGCAAGCAAGCAAAAGTCTTTGCCATGAAATGATAGCTATAGTTATCATGATGGTCAACTAGTCAAGCCTAGTCAACCGGTCAACAAAGTCAACAAGTCAACAAAAGTCAACAACTCAACAACCATATCACCATAATACCTAATTAATATAATTGTTAATCACATATCATATTCTCATTAGGGTTGAGCAAAAAGTCAATAGTCAACTGTCAACTGTCAATAACCCTAATGAGAATCCTCCACCTCTGTCTCTCCGTCAACTGTGCATACACACCCGCATCCGCGTTCCGAGGAACACGAATACAAACTGGATAAATCCAATCCCAATACAGACACTAGGATCTGGCTTAAACCAAAGCCCGCTAGTGTCTACTGTCCGGACACTGTACGTGCATAAGTGCACGGATGTGACTGAACCCTGTCGCAAAACCATGCGACCTGCCGCAAAACCATGCGACCTCTACTCTTTTGCCTAAAGGCGAATAGCTTTCTGTGTGGGACTCTGAAGACTCGACACTACGCTGGCAGTGGGTTTAACCACAGACCGCAAGCGGCACTAGCTGTGCGTAACGGTCCCCAGGTAGATGCCGACAAGAAGACTGACGAGGCGAAACCCATCTGAACTCCTACTGAGCCTGAATGTGACATTCTCCGTACAGTCCGGTCTGTTCGTCTGATACATCGCATGGCGGGCCTAGGGGGGCGGTAAACGTCAGTCCCCTAATAGCGGTACAAGTCGTGTCGGAGTGAAGCCCAAAACATCCTGAGATAACACTGGAAGCCTACCAGTATATCTCGATTGCCCTGGCCAGGGACTACTCGTGTAATGGCTCTCCTAGACACAGCGCGATGTCAACCCCCAATACCGGGAGAGACGAATCCTGTCTAACCGTCACTGCCTCCAAGTGCTTCGGGACTGCACCCAACTACCACCTGTTTGCACGACTCCTTTGAGCCGTGGTAGGGTAGTAATCAAAGTACAGTGGGAACACACTCGAGGCGAAGTGACAGTGTCAAGTCAGCGGATTAAGCTGTACTCATGTCACCTGGGAACTGATAACTGACGATAGGTATAATACCAACTAGTCAATTCCCGACGAGTCCTGTCCAGTGTACTCGTAACCCAACGAGCACCCGCATACTATCTCAAGTACGACGTACCGACAGCTGTGGGACAGATCGTCTCCCACACTGGGATGAGAAGCGCATGCGCTAGTCTACTCCGGAGTATCGATGCCCTGTCTCGATAGTCCTGCGACCAGGGACCTGCATAAGGATGTGCTTATAGATTACCCCGCCCCACTAGTGTGACTGCCATCACAACGCTGGTAATCAAGCAAAGATCCTAAGGGCTCCACTAATGTGTATAGGCGATATACTAAAATAAACACATGTACACATTGAAGTAGAAACAAACCAAGTAGCATACTACTATTTTGAGCAAGATTGTATATACAAGGTGAATATCCCAAGCTTCCATTAAGTAATATACAAACTAGTATGATACAGTAATGGCCTCTAGGGCATATACACTAACAACGGTGATGCGTGTAGATTAGTGTTTCTAGAGGGAAAAGGAATCCCACGCTTAACCCTTATCTCGACACGGAACTCCGTTCAAATCTAGCCTTTACCAAAACAATCATTAATCTAATCTCTAATCGCGGTCGGAACTGGCAAAGAATTGCTAGCGCGCCCGATTAGGATGTTAATAATTCTTTTGATAAAGTTTATAAAATTTATTGGACTTAAAAAGGGTTTAGGGATGTTCATCGTCCATTAACCTACCCTAATCCTACGAACCCTAACAAGCGGAGAATTACTCGCGCATGTTGGGAGAAGAAGATGAAAAGAAATTGAGGGAAAACATAATGTGAAATGCAAAAGAATTAAACAAAATAACTACCTTTATTAATCAACTTGAACAATCTACACTTTATTCCGTAGAAAATGATTACAAAACTAGTTGCTTCTCGATCTTTCCTAAAGAGGTAGACGAACAGTTGATGATCAGCCTTGATGCGTGAGCGTCTGGGGCTTCGTGATCTCGTCGGCTTGATAGCTTTTCCAAGAGGCTCTCGGTGCCATTTTATAGTGCAAAGCCAGAATCTTTTGCTTCAAAAGTTGGTAAAATATAGTAGAGAATCATGCCCCAAAATCTTTCCTTCCAACTCCATAATATTGCGGCAGATCCGCGGCCCAAGGGTAGGTTTGGCCGCGGATCCGCGCTCAAAGGTGGGGATCTCTCGATCAAATTTCTTGGGATTTCTTCTCGTGACATGTGGCAATCCTAGGCACCTTTAGAATTCAGAAATCTTCTCTCGGTTGCTTCCAGACTTAGTCTCCAAGTTTTGCTTCTTAATTTGGCAAGATTTCTTCAACAGCTTGATTTCTTTGATATATTCTGCATAACAACTTGGAAAATTCTGCACAATAATCTTAAATAATATTTAGAAGACTTAGTTGTACTAGGATTTGGTCAATGAATTTATTTGCATACATTTTTCTACCAAATGATAATAAAAATATATTAACACATGGAAAATAATGTTTTTACACATAAACCCTCATATGTATAATATATCATATTAAAGTCCTTTTTTAATATGAAAATGGTAGGAAAAATGAAACACAAATGTGCAGTTTTATCAACTGAGCACAACACTTGACTTAATAATCCGGTTATATCACATATAACCGACTAACATCCAATGTATCGACTTATCGAATCAACCCTTGATTCGATAACTTGGTTATATCGCAAATAACCGATCAACACAAACTCGTGAGAATAGAATACGGTATCGCATACACGCATTATTCTCGGTCCCGCACATATCATATATGCGCTCCTATTTCGTTTTTCCTGAGCCAGTACAACCTCTATGTAGGACTCTAAAGACTCGTCAATACGCCGACAGTAGGTGATGATCATATCAAGCACCCACAAGCCGTCAGTGGTACTAGCTGGACGAAACGGCTACCCGGGTATTGAGCGATCAGAAGATCATCAAGCAAGCCCGCTCCAACTCCTGCAAAAAGCCTGACAGTGACACTACCGTACAGTCCGGTCTCCTCGTCTGATATGTCGCATATCAAGTCTAGGGGTGGTAAACGTCAGACCCCAATAACCGATAAGTCATGCCGATATGAGGCTCATAACGGCTCGAGAAACTACTGGTAACACTTAACAGTAAATCTCTAAACCAGCCCTGGCCAGGGACTTCCCTCAAGAAACTACTGGTAACACTTACCAGTAAATCTCTAAACCAGCCCTGACCAGGGACTTCCCTGTTATGGCCAATCGAGCATAGCGTAACATCAACCCCCAATACCGGGAGAGACGAAATCCCTCCTATCACTCATTGCCTCCATGTGACTTGGGACTGTACCCAAAACCCACCGTTTTGCACGCCCTCTTAGACGTGGTAAGGTGGAAATCAAAGCACAGTGGGAATCACACAAGTCTCTATGACGTTCTCGGGTCTACAGACTAACCTGTAGCAGTGTCACCAGAGAACTGGCATCTGACGTAAGGTATAATACCATCTGGGAATTCTCGGCGAGTCCGTCCAGTGTACCCAGTCTCCACTGAGCACCCGTATATCATCTCTGATGTCAAACACCAATGGATATGGGATCATCCATCGCCCATCTGTATGGGTCGAGAAAGTATACGCTAGTCTACTCTGGTATATCGATGCCCCGTCTCGATACACCCACGACTAGAGACCTTGAAGGATGTACTTATGGACTACCATATCCCCACTAGTATGATCTGCATCATAGTCCAGGTAGTCAAGTACACATCCTAAGGTCTTTACCAACATGTAACAGAGAGACAATTAGTATACACGTTAAGGTAAAGAGTAACCAGATAGCATACTATCATGTCGAGCAAGAAAGTCCTTCTTATATATGTCCAAGCATCCACTACAATATACATCTCATGTATAATAATGGCCTCTAGGGCATATATATAACTAACAAGTTGCCTTCACAAAATTCATGCTCAAGCTCACTACAAGCAAGGTGGACCAAAAAAGTTGGGATTTTGAGCACTTGGGGCAACTCAAGAAAATTGTTGAGCTGCTGAGTGAGGTATCTCTTTTACCCTTAGTGTAGTATTTGATTTCCTTTAGCTTCTATTGTAGTTTAGAATTGATTGTGTGAGGATTAGTGATCTTGGAAAATTCCAAGATCAAGTTTTGGGGATTCTTGAGTTGTGATGGTGCAAGTGAGTGTAATTGGTGACTACAAACCCCTTTTAGTGCTAAAAATTTAGATTAAACCAGAGCCTAGACTGAAACTTGAGTTAGATATCGAAATGTCGGTTTTATGAACTTTTGTGCCTACAGGGAATCTGGAGTGACCTGGAATCTTTACTAGAAAAACTAGCAACCCCAAAGACCTAGGTGGACCACTAGGAGATCACCCAGAAAATACGAGCCCAATCCTCTACACCAAAACCGAGGAGGCCGGATTCCTGGGGTATGTCGGCGGGTCATTAGTGGGCAAGGGTGTTAAGGTTGCTTATGTAGCTCACATACCCTATATACTACCCCACTGTACTGCTAGTTTAGCCTAATTTCACCTGACCAAAAATCTGGAGCAAGTTTTCAAAGTTGTTGTTTCGGTTTCATTGTTGTTAATGGCTTGAAGATTGGATATTTCGTTTTGTCTCGGTCACTTGACGTTTGTACGTCGATATCGAATCTTGTTAAGATGTTCTTGCATGCGTAGTGTTGGATATATATGCCCTAGAGGCCTTCATTGTATAGGATGCTAGGGATATGTATGTACATGACAATCTTGCTTGATATAATAGTACGCTATTTGGTTTTTCTTTATCTTAACGTGTGATATATTTTACTTTGTGTTTATAAACATGTTGATAAAGCCCATAGGGTGTTTGCCTGACTACCGGCGTTGTGATGGCAGTTATACTTGTAGGAGCTGGATAGTCAATAGGCACATCCTTAAATGTCCCTGGTCGTAAGAGTATCGAGACAGGGCATCGATGCTCCAGAGTAGACTAGTGTATACATATCTAGACCCTGACGAGGGGCGATGGATTGGTCCCGCAGCCATTAGTGATGTGCACCTAAGATTGTATACAGATGCTCACTGGGTGTGAGTACACCGGACAGGACTCGCCGAGAACTGACTGGATGGTATTTATACCTAACGTCAGATAGCAGTTCTCAGGTGACATGTGTGCAGATAGTCCGTTGATTTGAGGTCATCATTTATCTCGTGTGAGTTCCCACTGTGCTTTGATTACTACCCTACCACAGTTCAAAGGAGTCGTGCAAACAGGTTTTAGTTGGGCACAGTCCCGAGCCACGTCGAGGCAGTGAGCGACTGTTAGGGATTCGTCTCTCCCGGTATAGGGAGTTGATATCGCACAATGATCAGTTGGTCATTACCATAAGTCCCTGGCCAGGGCTGATTGAGAATTACTGATGGACTGATCAGTAGATTCTCGGATGGTCTTGAGGCATGCCGGCATGACTTGTACTTGTTAGTGTATATGCCCTAGAGTCCATTACTGTATCATACTAGTTTGTATATTACTTAATGGAAGCTTGGGATATTCACAGTTGTATAGACAATCTTGCTCAATATAGTAGTATGCTACTTGGTTTGTTTCTACTTCAATGTGTACATGTGTTTATTTTAGTATATCACTTATACACATTAGTGGAGCCCTTAGGATCTTTGCTTGATTACCAGTGTTGTGATGGCAGCCACACTAGTGGGGGCTGGGTAATCTATAAGCACATCCTTGTGCAGGTCCCTAGTCGCAGGACTATCAAGAGAGGGCATCGATACTCCGGAGTAGACTAGCGTATGCGCTTGTCATCCCAGTGTTGGAGATGGTCTGTCCCACAGCCCTCAGTACGTCGTACTGGAGATAGTATTGTCACGACCCAAAATTGGCCCGTGACGGCCCTAATACTACGCAACGCCTAAAGACGCAACGTAGTAAAAGAAAGCCAAACCCAGAAATCTAAACCATGAAAAATACGGAAAAGATAATATAAGTTTTGAAACAATTGAAATCACAACCCAAATTCTTTAAAAGTCTTACTTTCTTTCTTTAAATTTTTAGCACCACCCCCTTTTTGTAAAGACAAGTCAAGATGAATGCAATACAAAAAATAATGACAGTAGAGAAAAAAAGCTGTATATTAAAGTCATCAAATCCACAATAATACACATAACGTCCTCACCAAGTCTCTATGTCCACAAATACAATAGTAGATGGAGAGTACAAATACAACGAATATACAATATGAAATACAGATAACCATCTAACCCACCTAAGCAAAATGGTACTGTGAGCTGATGCGGTATCTGTAGCAAAAGATGGTAGCTGGATAGCTGAATAGAGGAATAGCCTGCCTCGACTACTTTGGGGAAAAACCTGAAACACCTGTGGCACAACGGGGGTGAGTTGCCAACTCGTGAATAGTATAAAACATATGTAGGTAATCGCGGGAATGCACGTACAACATGAATCTAAGATATGCGATTACAGTAGTAATATGTCATGTAATGCTGAAATAAGGAGAGTACACTAGCATGTACAATCAATATGTAAAGCAATAGTAACATGACAATAGTATGCAATAACCATGCAAAAGGATATGAGAATATAGATATGCAACTATCATAAGGGTACACTAACAGGTACTGCCACTATATGAATCTGTGCATAAAAATAAGTAAGGGTGAGGTATAGGGTGGAATATGTCATTTCCACGGAAACCTGACATCGTGGCAGGATCACAATCCATCAAGACACTCAAATCCCAAATCCTCAAATCCGCCCCCACATTGGGCTTTCACAATATATAAGTCTCACATCACCTCAATGTACAATATCGAATAGCTCTCCTATATCTCGAATGTACAATTCATCAATCTCATTCATATCTAATATCTAATCTCAGTGAATCACCTATATCCCAAGTCGAATCCCAAGTAAATTTCTAACATCCTAAAGATAAATATATACAGAAATGAGTATGATGGGGGCAATACACATATATTAGCGTCCCATTCCACTAATATTGGTGTAAGGGTATATATAACAACGGCCACTCCCCTGTTATATATAAAAAAAGGGTTAAAGAAATATCATGAAAACAGTGTGCCAAGCATCGACCCAGAAATCCTCGTATATCGGGCTCCGTCAGTCCGGATCGGCCCACGGGGTCCGTCTGCGGTATCGGCCCTCGGCCCCGACAGTACAGATCCTCCCGCATCCATCTCTCGACTCTGGTCAGTAGCCTCCGGACAACTGCAAGGTCCAACCAATCACCGGTAGGTACTCGCCCGCCTCCAGGCTCAATCGACAAACCAATCGATCTTCTTGCCGAGGGGAACCATACCGGGCCCCATCATGTACTCTCATACGGCAACCACACCTCGTATGGAGTATATAATTAGCACCGATAAAACTCATGGGGGACGCTCAAATATCATATCAAGAAAACCGGGTTGTTCAATGTATGCATAATTTCATGAACTCCCGCGGTTCCCAAATCCCCAAAACATCATATAAACCCAGATAAACAATGCGCAATCCAAGAATAAATGTATGCGATATATCTGAATGCGAGCAGGTAAACAAAAGTATATAGGTGAACCAGATGTATGTGAAATAAAGATAAGGTACAGCTAAGTAACATCAGTAAATGTAAATATGCGACAACAACTGAATATGTGTCTAACATACAGGTGTAGCAAAGTATAGGTATCTACCTATAGGAACTGATGTCGTATACCCTCCTGGGTATAAGTAAAATATGTAGGAGGTATACCTGTAGCTGTATCGCAAGGTGAAAATATACCTATCACTAAAGGTATGATACACTATAGGTATACCGATAAGCTAGATGTCATGTGTGGCAAGCAATAGTAGCTATAAGGGGTAGTGTGTGACATAGCAATTATTGACGGTGTGTATGTAGCATACAATCCGTGCTCTTGCAACATGAACCGTCAATAATGTGTTCAGTGTCCTACGGCTGCTAGTCACAGTATATAACTATATCAAAGAAATGCAGTAAGGCGCAATTCTACAATGACGTAGAATGTGCGACAGGTAATTGAATCCTAGCCCAGACGCATAACGCCATGCGGGCGATTCCCCTGTAGATGTTAAATCTACTCACCTACACTCCACGCTGGGTGAATCCTACAATCTGCTCCCCCTGTAGTCGTGTCCGTAGCCCCTGTCTGCAAACCTGAAAATACGACATGGAAATCACATATAAGCCAAATATCCCGCGAAACGCGATATCGAATCGAAACGAGAAACACGCGTCGCGAACTAAACGCGCGTGTGCACGATACGCTGAATCGTGTGTGCACGCGTCTAAAACCATCGCGACACGCCGCGATACGCTGGATCACGGAACCCACCCACGTATCGCGCGTATCGCGCAAACACAACGGACACCAAAAACGATATATAGTCCCAGATTTTCCTACAGGCCAAAACTTACAAAACTAGACATGCCAAAACACTACACTACACATCAGAGAACACTACCCAAAATCCCAAGTCCCCAGACCCCTTCCTGGTCGCAATTTGCGGCCAGAATCCTAAAATTGGCGGCCGAGAATGAGAGTGGGGGTCTCGTTTTCTGGTGGTGTTATCTATACCTAGTGTACATGCTCCAGTTTCCTCAATTTTGTTCTGTAGGGTCCGGGTCAATAGCAGATTCCAGATGTCACAATTCTCACTTTAAAATCACCAATTTGCACAAAAAGGAAAACCTAGGCTATTTTAGTGTAATCTGGCTAATATCTCAGTTGAAGTGACCCTAACAACACTTAAATAAGTAGGGTTTACCAACACAATCATCACTTAGTCACAACATCACACAATTCACTAAAATTATCACTAAATTAGCCCATTAACACTAACCGACACCAATTAACACATATGCTAGCAACTAGGGAAAAGGGTTTCAGAATTATACCCTATGGAGCCCTAGAAAGCTGGTGAAGAGGTGTATGGAGGAGGTGAGAGCTTCTGCAAGTGCTGGGGCCCCTCCTGCTGCTGTTTATGCTTGCTGTTGCTACTGCTGCTGCTTGCTGATGTTGCTATTGCTGCTGCTGCCTCTGGTGCTGCTTCTGCCCTGCTGCTGCTGCTGCTACTGCATCATCTCCTGTGGTTGGGGCTTCTCTCTGCAGCTGAGTGGTTGTGTGTGTGTGTTGATGAAGCTGGAGATGCTATTTCTGTTGTTGTTGCTGCTGCCAGTGCTCTTGCTGCTACTTTGCTGCTGATGATGATAAGAGTGAGTGTGTGTGTGAGAGTGAGGGAATGAGAGCAATGAGGGAAATGAGAGTAATGAGGGAAAATAATTCAAACCCCCCCTTCTCACTCTCTCTTACCTCATTAAATGAGGCATGGCTTGAGCCATAATGCCCATGCCCCCTCTCTCTCTCTCAAAGTCAACACATCAAACCAAAAAATTAAACCTCTTGCAAATTCATTTTCCATTTTTAAATGAACAACCATAACCCTTAAACAAAACTTAAAACTAACTTAAGACAATGGTTAGCTAACCATGATTGCTAATCATGGTTAAACCCCCAAAACAACCCTAGTTATCATGCACAAGTGTGTGTGTGCCTAACAAAATTCTAATAAAATACTCAATAATTAGGATAAAATATTTAAAAACCAATTTGGTAAACTTTTTATTAAAATCCACACATTAAAATATAATTAGCTACAGAACACATTCTAAGGTGTTACAATCTCCCCCCTTAAAAGAAATTCGTCCCCGAATTTAAAAATATACTGATACGCGTACCTTCAAGGGAAGATTAAAAATCCTCAAATCTCGTTCGCAGCCTCCCAAGTGACTAACTCACTATACGGCTACGTCCAAGGAAACCCTTCACAGATGGCAAGACCCTTGACCGATGTTCCTCCACCTGCCGAGCCATTAACACACATGGCTGCTGGTGAATGAAAGATCGCGTCCAGCTCAATGGTCTGATGCCAAATCATGTGAGAAGGTCATGAAGGTAATTGTAAAGTATCATCATAAGGAATACGGGGTGAAAATCCAATAATCTGGGCGGAAGTGCCAAATTGAAGGCAACAAAACTAACTCACTTATAGGATCTCAAAAGGACCTAAATCTTGGGACAAACTTCCCAAAATCCAACACGTCATTCATCGGAAAATCCGTAGGAATACATGCTCTGCCACTGCGCACTCAAGCCTGCGACCAGCACAGTCGCATAAGACATCTGTTTGCAATGGACAGTTCTCATCCTGACCTGAACACAACTGGACTATCTCCGAATTTTCTAGACATAGCTGGGGTCCAAAATCCTACTTACGCAGAGTCAGAAAACAACAGGCTGGCGATCGACACGACCTAACCCCTAAGCCTAAGGGTGGCCAATTAGAGTGTCTCCTGATAATAGCTATCAAGAGAGAACCCTAACGATGGCGAGTGACGATCCCAAGCTGCTGTCGACCAAACAAAACAAACACACAACTTTAACAAAACAACTGAGCAAACTGAGTATAACCGGATGACAAGAATCCGAATGGAGTCACACCCTACCCAAACTTGGGTAGAAACCATAACGAAATTCCTGGAGATCTGCTCCCATCCCTACTTCGGAACGGTAAAAGGTTGCAACTCTCCAGCCGGCCTCAGATGCTCGACTCAAGCACACAACAAGACTGACACCTTGAAACGAAACCTGAAACTTCTCTTTACATCCCTGTCCACTCGTAACTATCTCACAAGTCACGCCAGAGCTGGTGGAACTTGAATGTATAAAGATAGTTGACAGATGTGCATGCTTTAGGATTACACGTCTCTACCCGATGAAACCAGGTACACAAACGCGTCCCAAACTTAGCACATCATTGTCACAAATCAAGGTCTCCGAATCATTACCCAGCCGAGCATGCTCAAGTATCTCTGACGACGAGCATCGGCGGGCAGTGCCTCGTGAAAACGATTTAAGGAAGGTGGTCGGGCGCGGACATGAGCAAGCTGTCCCCTCCATAGAGACGAACTGAGCTATACTCGACGATCACACAAGAACTGTAAATCTGCAGAAGACTAACACAACAATCCAAATCTGCTGCAGGAAGATGTACATTAAGCTCTAGTGGTCCGTGGAAAATCTGACACGACTCTCAAACAAGAAGTGTCTCCAAATTTCCAACGCAAAACCACCACGGCCATCTTCAGATCATGAGTGGAATATCCTTCTCGTACTTCCCCCAAATGTAGGGAAGCAAAAGCGATGACTCCGTAGGGTCACATCAGTACACCCTCGAGCCCACTCAAGAAACATTACAGTTAGACAACAAAGTCGCCCGAATCAAAAGCAAGAAAGACTGATGCAGTTGTTAACAGAATCTTCAACCGCCGAAAACTCCGTACACATGCCTCAGTCCACAGAAAAGAACCTCCCTTCTGGTCAATTCAGTCGGCGGTGCAGCACTACTCTAGCAATCCTGCATGAAACGGCGGCAAAAACCCTGCTAAGCCCAACAATCCGCGGATCTCCATCCTGCACACAAGTCTGGGCCTAAGCTGTACGGCCACGATCTCCCTCGGAACCATACGGAACCGCCTCCTGTGACTACAAGACCTAGGAGTCAACACAAACAAGCCTGAAGAAACACTCTGAGAATTAGCAACTGCTGGTACTCTCCCAGTGTCTGCATAACAAATCCTCAGTGCTACTCCTGTCCCTCAAGACACATTAAGTAGACCAGAGTGTCGTAAATAACACAACAAAAACTGGTCGAAGAACGGCCCGCAGAAATCTGGTTCATCATATCTACGAATGCTGCTAGGGCATCAGTGAATCCAACGACTCACTGATACACACAAAGCCCGCAGCACGCATAAGGCAATCTTCGGAATGCCGTCACTCCGAATCCGCAATAATGATGACCTGATCCCAAACACACTTAGAAAATGTCTCGCACTCTGGAGCTGATCGAAGAAATCGTCACGGCGAGGTGAAGGATACCCATCCGCACCATAAGCCGGTTCAATTAACGATCCGTCGATACGCAACCCTAAGCTGCCGTCTTTCTCCTCGACGAACAGAAATAGGAGTTTCCAAAAGCGAAACACTCAGACGCACAAAACTCCCTAAACCAAAACTCTGCAGCCGATCCCTTAGCTCCCAAGCTTCGCTGGCCCATCTGGAACAACGTCGGAAAGACTCTCGCACGAAAGGAACCCGGTCCAACAATCCCACTGTGGCTCCGGCATCACGAATGAACGCCAAGAATCCACGACATCTCCTCAGTAGCCGATTAGCGAAAAAGACTGAATTCAAGCTGTAAGAGGCGGCACAACTATCCACCTGTACAACAAGAACTGACTTGCCGGGAAAAACAAAACCTAACTTGTTTCCTCACGGTAGTCCACAGACGCCTAACACGTAGCTGACCAGTCCGTGCCCAGGAGAACGTCAAATCCAACATCTCTAGAAGGATCAAAACGACGGACGAAATCTCTATCTCCTATCTGCTTGGCACACAACTGAATACGTGTCGCGCAACCAAAGGATCGCTGACAGAAGTTAACACCACTACAACTAATCTACCCAACCACGGTACCAGCAAGAAAACAAACGAATACATCAAAAGAACATATAACTCGAGGGTACCTGAAAACTCCACATTGGACGTCTGCGTGTCCCAATGAGTAGAAGCAAACTCCTGTGTCTGCCCTCTACTCGCAGCTGGGTGAACTCCTCTGGTAGACTGAGCCCTCTGAGCGAATCTTCGACGTCCACGGCCTCTCTGAAAACGATCCTGACGGGGTGCCAAGGAACAATCCTTGACGAAGTGCTGAACGCTCTCGCATCAAAAACATCCACATGCTGACTACTGACCATCCTGGGGCTGAGAGCTGAACGATTGTCCTCGTCCTAAGCCTCTGCTACTCCCGCGACGGCCACGAAATCTGTCTCGACGACCAAACCTCTGTCTCTGGGCTGGTACACTGGTACGAGTCCTCCACTGTCCTGGAACCCTCTGAGCCTCTGGAATATGCGCCTCGTCAACTGGAGCTGCAACCACTGGTGCTATGTAGGTGACGGACTGCTGCAAACTGATCGTAAGGGATAGCTGAGTAACGGGGGTGACAACCTCCTGTCGTAGCTCCCGAACGACGTCAACTAAAGAACTCATCGTCTGGCGGAACTCCTGCATCTCTACCAAAAGTCTATCCATAGTATAGGTCGTAGGCTGATCCGTCTGCACCTGTGCAACTAGAGTGCCATCCTGGTCAGTACTCGTCTCTCCAGAGCTAACTCTGACCTCGGCCCTCGCTGCATCACTCTGAGTCCCCATAGTCATCGGCGGCAAGGCTATAAATGGATATAAGATGAGATTCGATAGGAACAAGGAAATTGAATCTCAAGGATATGAATCATCAAGGAAGGAATGTCAAGCAAATTGTACTTAGGTCACTTAATGCAAAGTACCGCGCTGTGCGTATGCTGTAGACATACACACACTACGTTACTCTGCTTAAGCTACCTACTCCATCATACTAAGGTCATCCTACACTCCGAAAGGTAAAACCTAACGCTCTGATACCAACTTTGTCACGACCCAAAATTGGCCCGTGACGGCCCTAATACTACGCAACGCCTAAAGACGCAACGTAGTAAAAGAAAGCCAAACCCAGAAATCTAAACCATGAAAAATACGGAAAAGATAATATAAGTTTTGAAACAATTGAAATCGCAACCCAAATTCTTTAAAAGTCTTACTTTCTTTCTTTAAAATTTTAGCAACACCCCCTTTTTGTAAAGACAAGTCAAGATGAATGCAATACAAAAAATAATGACAGTAGAGAAAAAAAAGCTGTATATTAAAGACATCAAATCCACAATAATACACATAACGTCCTCACCAAGTCTCTATGTCCACAAATACAATAGTAGATGGAGAGTACAAATACAACGAATATACAATATGAAATACAGATAACCATCTAACCCACCTAAGCAAAATGGTACTGTGAGCTGATGCGGTATCTGTAGCAAAAGATGGTAGATGGATAGCTGAATAGAGGAATAGCCTGCCTCGACTACTCTGGGGAAAAACATGAAACACCTGTGGCACAACGGGGGTGAGTTGCCATCTCGTGAATAGAATAAAACATATGCAGGTAATCACGGGAATGCACGTACAGCATGAATCTAAGATATGCGATTACAGTAGTAATATGTCATGCAATGCTGAAATAAGGAGAGTACACTAGCAGGTACAATCAATATGTAAAGCAATAGTAACATGACAATAGTATGCAATAACCATGCAAAAGGATATGAGAATATAGATATGCAACTATCATAAGGGTACACTAACAGGTACTGCCACTATATGAATCTGTGCATAAAAATAAGTAAGGGTGAGGTATAGGGTGGAATATGTCATTTCCACGGAAACCTGACATCGTGGCAGGATCACAATCCATCAAGACACTCAAATCCCAAATCCTCAAATCAGCCCCCACATTGGGCTTTCACAATATATAAGTCTCACATCACCTCAATGTACAATATCGAATAGCTCTCCTATATCTCGAATGTACAATTCATCAATCTCATTCATATCCAATATCTAATCTCAATGAATCACCTATATCCCAAGTCGAATCCTAAGTAAATTTCTAACATCCTAAAGATAAATATATACAGAAATGAGTATGATGGGGGCAATACACATATATTAGCGTCCCATTCCACTAATATTGGTGTAAGGGTATATATAACAACGGCTACTCCCCAGTTATATATACAAAAAGGGTTAAAGAAATATCATGAAAACAGTGTGACAAGCATCGACACAGAAATCCTCGTATATCGGGCTCCGTCAGTCCAGATCGGCCCACGAGGTCCGTCTGCGGTATCGGCCCTCGGCCCCGACAGTAGAGATCCTCCCGCATCCATCTCTCGACTCTGGTCAGTAGCCTCCGGACAACTGCCAGGTCCAACCAATCACCGGTAGGTACTCGCCCGCCTCCAGGCTCAATCGGCAAACCCATCGATCTTCTTACCGAGGGGAACCATACCGGGCCCCACCATGTACTCTCATACGGCAACCACACCTCGTATGGAGTATATAATCAGCACCGATAAAACTCATGGGGGACGCTCAAATATCATATCAAGGAAACCGGGTTGTTCCATGTATGCATAATTTCATGAACTCCCGCGGTTCCCAAATGCCCAAAACATCATATAAACCCAGAGAAACAATGCTCAATCCAAGAATAAATGTATGCGATATATCTGAATGCGAGCAGGTAAACAAAAGTATATAGCTGAACCAGATGTATGTGAAATAAAGATAAGGTACAGCTAAGTAACATCAGTAAATGTAAATATGCGACAACAACTGAATATGTGTCTAACATACAGGTGTAGCAAAGTATAGGTATCTACCTATAGGAACTGATGTCGTATACCCTCCTGGGTATAAGTAAAATATATAGGAGGTATACCTGTAGCTGTATCGCAAGGTGAAAATATACCTATCACTAAAGGTATGATACACTATAGGTATACCGATAAGCTAGATGTCATGTGTGGCAAGCAATAGTAGCTATAAGGGGTAGTGTGTGACATAGCAATTATTGACGGTGTGTGTGTAGCATACAATCCGTGCTCGTGCAACATGAACCGTCAATAATGTGTTCAGTGTCCTACGGCTGCTAGTCACAGTATATAACAATATCAAAGAAATGCAGTAAGGCGCAATTCTACAATGACGTAGAATGTGCGACAGGTAATTGAATCCTAGCCCAGACGCATAACGCCATGCGGGCGATTCCCCTGTAGATGTTAAATCTACTCACCTACACTCCACGCTGGGTGAATCCTACAATCTGCTCCCCCTGTAGCCTTGTCCGTAGCCCCTGTCTGCAAACGTGAAAATACGACATGGAAATCACATATAAACCAAATATTCCGCGAAACGCGATATCGAATCGAAACGAGAAACACGCGTCGCGAACTAAACGCGCGTGTGCACGATACGCTGAATCGTGTGTGCACGCGTCTAAAACCATCGCGACACCCCGCGATACGCTGGATCACGGAACTCACTCACGTATCGCGCGTATCGCGCAAACACAACGGACACCAAAAACGATATATAGTCCCAGATTTTCCTACAGGCCAAAACTTACAAAACTAGACATGCCAAAACACTACACTACACATCAGAGAACACTACCCAAAATCCCAAGTCCCCAGACCCCTTCCTGGCCGCAATTTGCGGCCAGAATCCTAAAATTGGCGGCCGAGAATGAGAGTGGGGGTCTCGTTTTCTGGTGGTGTTATCTATACCTAGTGTACATGCTCCAGTTTCCTCAATTTTGTTCTGTAGGGTCCGGGTCAATAGCAGATTCCAGATGTCACAATTCTCACTTTAAAATCACCAATTTGCACAAAAAGGAAAACCTAGGGTATTTTATTGTAATCTGGCTAATATCTCAATTGAAGTGACCCTAACAACACTTAAATAAGTAAGGTTTACCAACACAATCATCACTTAGTCACAACATCTCACAATTCACTAAAATTAGCACTAAATTAGCCTATTAACACTAACCGACACCAATTAACACATAAGCTAGCAACTAGGGAAAAGGGTTTCAGAATTATACCCTATGGAGCCCTAGATAGCTGGTGAAGAGGTGTATGGAGGAGGTGAGAGCTTCTGCAAGTGCTGGGGCTCCTCCTGCTGCTGTTTATGCTTGCTGTTGCTACTGCTGCTGCTTGCTGATGTTGCTATTGCTGCTGCTGCCTCTGGTGCTGCTTCTGCCCTGCTGCTGCTGCTGCTACTGCATCATCTCCTGTGGTTGGGGCTTCTCTCTGCAGCTGAGTGGTTGTGTGTGTGTGTTGATGAAGTTGGAGATGCTATTTCTGTTGTTGTTGCTGCTGCCACTGCTCTTGCTGCTACTTTGCTGCTGCTGATGATGAGAGTGAGTGTGTGTGTGTGAGAGTGAGGGAATGGGAGCAATGAGGGAAATGAGAGTAATGAGGGAAAATAATTCAAACCCCCCCCCTTCTCACTCTCTCTTACCTCATTAAATGAGGCATGGCTTGAGCCATAATGCCCATGCCCCCTCTCACTCTCTCAAAGTCAACACATCAAACCAAAAAATTAAACCTCTTGCAAATTCATTTTCCGTTTTTAAATGAACAACCATAACCCTTAAACAAAACTTAAAACTAACTTAAGACAATGGTTAGCTAACCATGGTTGCTAATCATGGTTAAACCCCCAAAACAACCCTAGTTATCATGCACAAGTGTGTGTGTGCCTAACAAAATTCTAATAAAATACTCAATAATTAGGATAAAATATTTAAAAACCAATTTGGTAAACTTTTTATTAAAAACCACACATTAAAATATAATTAGCTACAGAACACATTCTAAGGTGTTACAAGTATGCGGGTACTCGTTGGGTTACGAGTACACTGGAAAGGACTCGTCGGGAACTGTTGGTTGGTACTATACCTATCGTCTGTTATCAGTTCCCAGGTGACATGAGTACAGCTTAGTCCGCTGACTTGACACTGTCACTTCGCCTCGAGTGTGTTCTCACTGTACTTAGATTACTACCCTACCACGGCTCAAAGGAGTCGTACAAACAGGTAGTAGTTGGGTGCAGTCCCGAAGCACTTGGAGGCAGTGACGGTTAGACAGGATTCGTCTCTCCCGGTATTGGGGGTTGACATCGCGCTGTGTCTAGGAGAGCCATTACACGAGTAGTCCCTGGCCAGGGCAAGCGAGATTTACTGGTAGGGTTCCAGTGTTATCTCAGGGTGTTCTGGGCTTCACTCCGACAAGACTTGTACCGCTATTAGGGGACTGGCGTTTACCGCCACCTAGGCCCGCCATGCGATGTATCAGACAAACAGACCGGACTGTATGGAGATTGTCACATTCAGACTCAGTAGGAGTTCAGATGGGTTTCACCTCGTCCGTCTTCTTATCGGCATCTACCTGGGGACCGTTATGCACAGCTAGTGCCGCATGCGGTCTGTGGTTAAACTCACTACGAGCGTAGTGTCGAGTCTTTAGAGTCCCACACAGAGGGCTATTCGCCTTTGGGCAAAACAGAGTAGAGGTCGCATGGTTTTGCGACAGGGTTCGTTCTCATCTGCGCACTTGTGCACGTTTGGCATCCGGACGGATATTACTTGCGGGCTCTGGTTTGAGCCAGATCCTAGTATATGTTTTGGGGTTAGTTTTATCTCATAGGATTCATGTTCCTCGGAACACGAATGCGGGTGTGTATGCACAGTTGATTGAGGCGGAGGAAGAGGATTTTCATTAGGGTTTCGGAACGGGTGTGTATGCACAGTTGACAGTCGTCTTTTTCCAAACCCTAATGAATTTGTGATATATCAATTAGTAATATTAATTAAATAAAATTGTGTCATGGTTTGGTTTGTTGACTTGTTGACCATGGTTGAAACATTGACTATCATCATTACACATCAAAGATGCTCTTTGATTCTAGCAAAACCATTTAATGTGAAATGATAACAGTCTTATCAAACATTCCATCAACTTTTCATTTAGATTAATTTTATTAATTTGATAATTCACTACATATTGTTATGGTTGTAAAAAACCATTTCTTTCTATCATAACCATTCTCTCTCCTCTCTTCTTCTTCCTCCTCCTCTAGTTCAAGGAGATCCATTCTTTTGTGTTGAGAAACCTCTCCTTGAGATAAAATACTCTAAACCACTCTTTACTCACTCTAGGGTTGAAGGTCTAGCAAGCCAAAGACCTTAGTTCTCTCAAAGTTCGAGAAAGGAGCCCAAGGTTGAACCCTCAGGTGGATCCATCTTTGACGAAAGAAGGCGACGAGGAAAGCACCATCCAACCACTACAAAGTGTTCAAGAAGAAGGAGTTCAAGTGAGGTATAACCCCTAACCGCGTAGACAAATCTCTTGTTAGGTTGCTAGTGTGTAGTTTAGCCAAGATCCGTTTTTGTAGGCCATGTTACCCAAACCCTAAAAATCGTTTTTCACCATTTCCGCAAGCCCGAAAGAACCGAGAGAGGTAACGTGGACTTACAGTGGTATCAGAGCCTAACTAAACACACCCTAGCATGTTAGCAAAGTATTTAGAATATCGACCGAACGAAAAAACCACAAAACACCCCGGAAAACCCTAGTTGCTGCTGATTTTTTTTCTGCTCTAAAAATAAAAAATCATGTCTTAAAAATCGGCTCAGGCTTTTCTATAAACAGGCAAGAAAAACGATCGCACGAGCCGACCAAGTCGCCGCGGTTCCGCGCCAGAAGCTTGCTTCTGCCGCGGATCCGCGGCCGACTTGACTCGGCCATGGATCGTTTCTCCTGCAGTTTGTTTCTGGGGGTATTTTGGGATTTTTGGGATGGTTTGTTTCTGCCCAGATTTTCCAGAGAACAAGTTTGTTTTTGGGGTGGCTACAAATCCGTATTTTTGTCGATTTTCTGTAGACTTTGGCTAATGGTTATATCTGTAATGTTTAATATGTATTGAACGTCTACTAATCGCTATACGTCGATTAGTGGGGATTATACATATCTGTGATGTTGATGGTTTGTGTATATGAATTCGTTGGATTGTCGCGGATGAATAGCCGGGGGAATTGTGAGATGAGAGTTTTTGTTTATCTTTCAATTCTTGTAATATGTAAATTGATGTAATATTATTTTTGGCCGCAAAACCGGGTCGGGGTTGTAGCCGTCATTGTATAATTTCTTTTTACTGTTTTTGCTCCTAGGATAGACCCAAGGTGGGGTGCACAAACTACCGGGTATCTCGAAGTGCCGAGTAGCCTACTCACGTCGTTGAGGGAGGTTGCTCCACTTCGGATATTTGGCGGGTAGTTTACCGCACCCGTAAGGGTATAGGGTAGGGTATTGGCTATTCATCGCGACCGTGTAATCCGCTTTTCGTTACAGGCTCGTACAAATTGCGGATTCCTAGTATATCCAATGTATTCATCTGTGATCTGAAATGGCTATCATTGCAATATATCTATGTATGATATTATTTAGACGTTGCTTATGTTTTGCAGCCGCGCTAGCCCAGCCCCCGCTCTGTCGTTAGTTAAGTAACCTAACGGGTGATGACGGGGCCCCATGGCGAATGCGAATGGTATAAGCGTACATCATATTTTGGTTGTTTTCTGCAATGGTAGGATTAAATGATGGGACGCATTAAAAGAACTAATGCAAGAAAAATAAACCAAGTAAAAGTCGTTGGAACACTTTCAAAAACCACTCGGTTTCTTTTCAAAATAACTTTTAAACGCGGAGCTTAAACCACTCCTTTTAAAAGCTATCTCGTTCCATCGATTATATCAAGTTCACTACGTTCACGGTTTCGCCAAAACCATTCGTAACCCTCCGTCGTTTCACATGGATGGTCAATAGTATTCAAGCTATGTTTGTTGGCCAAAGTCAAGGCATAGTGATTGGTAGCTATTGGGCATTCATGTGCAGCATAGATAGATGTGTTGGTTTGGGACAGTTGTACTGCCTTGTTGGCCAAAGTCAAGGGTAGGTGCGGGTGGGTTCAAATTAACCTAGAGAATGACGGGTAGAACTTGACATGTGACTTATGATTTGTTGGCCAAAGTCAAGGTCATAAGAGCATGGGGCAAAAATCCACATCATGAGTTTCAAAAGAACTGAAATTTGCTAGCGCTGCATACCATTTGGAGTGTGATGATTCTGGTAGGATTCCTTCAGTTTTGTCACACGATGATATTTGGATCCCGATCCTACTGTGAGTATATGCTACTCCTCGGGAAATTTCTCACTAAACGATCAATGCTATAAACCAAGTAGGTGTCTAGAAAGGTGTTAGCGGGGCTACGCCCCTGGGGAAAAGAGGTTATTTAATTAAGGAACTTCGCGAAAGCGTTGGAAACCCTCCCTCGAAGTACCGACACCAGCCTGGCCGAACGGTTAAGCAAGTATTGTGCGGTGAAATTGATCCTGACTAATTCTTCCTTTTTGGTTTGAGGAGGGATTCGAGAGACAGTGGGAGCCATCCTGTTTAGACAAATTAAAAACCACTCTAAACTTGCAAGAGCATCATGCTAAAGTGTTTCTTCTCTCTCTCCTAATTGCAGCGACCATTCATCATGACTGGACTTAAGTTACTACTAGATAAAAACATACTGACAGGGCCAAACTACAAAGATTGGCTCAGGAATATCAAGATGGCAATCACTTACGACAAGTTGGGGTATCTCCTTACCACCAAAGCTCCCCCCGTCCCAGGTCCCACCTCCAGCGTCGCGGATAAGGAAATCCGTAAGACTTGGGAGATAGATAGAGAGAAGGCCAAATGCCTTGTGCTTGCCTCTATGGACAACGAACATCAGAGGAGGCATGAGAATATGGACCTCGAATCCATATTTCTCCATACAAAAGAACTGTATGGAGAGCAATCTCGTATCGCAAGATACGAAGTGTCGAAGAAGTTGTTTTCGCCAAGATTGCTCGTCGGATCATTGGTAGCGGAACACGTGCTTAAGATGATTGGCTTCATTGAGGAGCTCGCGGACCTTGGGACCACGTTGGAGAATGAGCTCTATACGGACTTGATTCTTCAGTCCCTTCCTTCCACTTACGCCCAGTTCATCCTGAATTTCAACTTACAAGAAAAGGAAGTTGAACTTTCAGAACTCCTTAACATGCTGAGGAGTGCAGAGGGCACCCTACAGAAAGGTAGGAAAACATCCAGTTTGTTTGTAGGAGGATCTTCCTCTTCTAAGTCCAGGGCGTAATCCAAGGGAAAGAAGAAGAAAGCCCCCGCCAAACCAAGGGGCGGTGTTAGTAAAGTGGATACGAAGGGAAAGGCGAAAGCAACAAAGGTAGCGGGGAAACTTTTGGATAAAGAAGAATGCTTTTACTGTCACAAGAGTGGACACTGGAAGAAAGATTGCAGGGCTTGGAAAGCCAGAACACAGGAACTGAAGCATGTTGCGGCTTCAGCTTCAGGTGTGTATGTAATTGAAAACTGTCTATCTATAAACTCTACTTCCTGGGTATTGGATACCGGATCAGGATCCCATATCTGTAATTCTTTGCAGGCGTTGTGAAACCGTAGGGTTTTGAAGGCAGGTGACATGACCCTCAAAGTTGAAAACGGAGCTAGCATGGATGCTAAGGCCGTGGGGGACTATCACCTGGGGTTGTCAGATGGACACGTTTTGGTTTTGCGTAATTGCTATTTTGAACCCAACGCAACTTGTAATATCATTTCTGTATCTTTGACTTCTAAAAAAGGTTATGAATTTGCGTTTGTAAGTAATGTTGTAAACATTCACCTTAATCAAGTTCTGATTGGGTCAGGTACATTAAGCAATGGAATATACGTATTAAACCAACCACAGATTTTCAATGTCCAGAATACATACAAAAGAAAGTCTCCGGAAATAAATCAGACTTTCTTATGGCATTGTAGACTAGGTCACATCAATGAGAGAAGGTTGACGAAGTTACATACAGAAGGATATTTGAATCCGTTCGAATATCAATCATATGCCACTTGTCAATCCTGTCTCAAAGGAAAGATGACAAAGACTCCGTTCAATGGACACGGAGTAAGAGCGAGCGAGCTCTTGGGACTCGTACACAGCGACGTGTGCGGTCCAATGTCTACACATGCGCGAAGCGGTTATTCTTACTTCATTACTTTTACGGATGACTTTTCAAGGCACGGTTATGTCTTCTTAATGAAACATAAGTCCGAAGCCTTTGGAAAATTCCAGGAATATAAGAATGAAGTAGAAAAACAAACCGGCAAAAGTATCAAGATTCTAAGATCGGATTGAGGCGGTGAATACTTCAGTGCCGAGTTCCTGGACTATTTAAAAGAGAATGGAATTCTCTTTCAGCTTACTCCTCCATACACTCCGCAACATAACGGTGTATCGGAGAGACGGAACCGGACCCTATTGGATATGGTACGTTCCATGATGAGTAACGCTGAGTTACCGCGATCATTCTGGGGATATGCACTAGAATCAGCTGCATACCTTTTGAACCGAGTTCCAACTAAGACTGTGCCTACTACACCATATCAGATGTGGTGTGGGAAGAGACCCTATCTTAATCACATTAGGACATGGGGATGTCCAGCTTTTGTCAAAAAGCAGCATGCGGACAAGCTCGAGGCACGCTCAGTACAGTGCAAGTTTGTGGGATATCCAAAGAACTCCAAGGGATATTTTTTCTATTGCGAAGAGGAACAAAAGATCTATGTTTCTCGTCATGCCCACTTCTTGGAAACTGAATTTTTGGAAAATCAGATAAGTGGGAGCGCAATAGAACTGGAAGAAATTCCAGAACCACAGACTATTACTGAAAGCTTAGTGGAACCAGAGGGTTCAAAAGAAAATGACATTCCTACGCCGCTCCACAGGAGTAGTAGGCAGTCTCATCCGTCCGAGAGATATTACGGTTTTCTCATAGACGGGGATAGAGAGGATTGCATCATTGATTATGATGAGCCGACTAGCTTCCAGCAAGACATTCAGAGCGTTGACTCGGTAAAATGGCTGGATGCAATGCGGACCGAAATGGAGTCCATGTACACCAACAAAGTATGGACGTTGGACGTTGCTCCAGATGGGGTAAAACCCGTAGGATGCAAGTGGATCTTCAAAAGGAAGATTGGTGTAGATGGACAGGTTGAGACCTATAAAGCTAGACTGGTTGCAAAGGGTTTTCGTCAAAGACCTTGTTTGGACTATGACGAGACCTTTTCTCCAGTAGCTATGCTGAAATCCATTCGGATCCTTCTTGCCATTGCTGCCTTCCACGATTATGAGATTTGGCAGATGGACGTAAACACCGCTTTTCTAAATGGAAATTTAGAGGAATGTGTTTATATGGACCAGCCAGAGGGTTTCATTCAGAGTGGGAGCAGCGGACAGGTGTGCAAGTTACTTAAGTGCATCTATGGACTAAAGCAGGCATCGCGGAGTTGGAACATCTGTTTTGATGAGACGGTCAAAGAATTTGGCTTTATCAAAAATCCAGATGAACCATGCATCTATAGTAGATTTGTAGCGAGAACTGTAGTATTCCTCGTTTTATACGTGGATGACATTCTCTTAATAGGAAATGACATTCCTATGCTACAATCTGTCAAGGGGTTCTTGTCACACAGGTTCTCCATGAAAGACCTGGGTGATGCCTCATACATTCTGGGGATCCGGATCTATCGTGACAGATCTAAGAGGATACTGGGACTTTCACAGTCCAGGTACATCGACACCATACTGAAAAGATTCAGTATGGAAGATTCCAAGCGCGGTAATCTACCGGCTTGTCACGGGATCACCCTCTCCAAAGAGATGTCTCCCAAGACTGATTTGGAAAGGGATCGCATGTCTATTATACCCAACGCTTCTACGGTAGGCTCTATAATGTATGCGATGTTGTGTACCAGACCAGATGTAGCTTATGCACTGAGTGTGGTAAGCCGGTATCAGTCAAACCCAGGGGAGAAACATTGGATAGCAGTAAAGAACATTCTCAAGTACCTGAGCAGGACTAAAGAGGTGTTCTTGGTGTATGGCGGAAAAGACCTCCAGATTGAGGTCTTTGCTGACTCCAGCTACCAGAGTGACAAGGATGATTCCAAGTCCATGTCGGGTTTTGTCTTTACCCTCAACGGAGGGGCGGTGTGTTGGAAGAGTTCCAAACAGGAAACCGTTGCTGACTCGACTATGGAAGCGGAATATATCGCTGCATCTGATGCCGCAAAAGAAGCCGTATGGATAAGGAAGTTCTTGAAAGAACTTCAGGTGGTTCCGTCCATTGTTGACCCAATACCTCTGTATTGCGACAACAACGGGGCTATAGCTTTAGCAAAGGAACCCAGGTCCCATCAGAAATCCAGACATATCTTGAGGCGGTATCACCAGATCAGGGAGATCGTGGATCGCAAGGAGATCGAGGTTCGGAGGGTTGCTTCAGAAGATAACACTGCAGATCTATTCACAAAGGCCTTACCCCAGACTTAGTTCGAGCGGCTGATCGAGATGATAGGTCTTCGATACGCCAGTACATGGCCTTAGTGCAAGTGGGAGATTGTTAGTGTATATGCCCTAGAGGCCATTACTGTATCATACTAGTTTGTATATTACTTAATGGAAGCTTGGGATATTCACAGTTGTATAGACAATCTTGCTCAATATAGTAGTATGCAACTTGGTTTGTTTCTACTTTAATGTGTACATGTGTTTATTTTAGTATATCACTTATACACATTAGTGGAGCCCTTAGGATCTTTGCTTGATTACCAGCGTTATGATGGCAGTCACACTAGTAGGGGCTGGGTAATCTATAAGCACATCCTTGTGCAGGTCCCTAGTCGCAGGACTATCGAGAGAGGACATCGATACTCCAGAGTAGACTAGCGTATGCGCTTCTCATCCCAGTGTGGGAGATGGTCTGTCCCACAACCATCAGTACGTCGTACTGGAGATAGTATGCGGGTGCTCCTTGGGTTACGAGTATACTGGACAGGACTCGTCGGGAACTGTTGGTTGGTACTATACCTATCGTCAGTTATCAGTTCCCAGGTGACATGAGTACAGCTTAGTCCGCTGACTTGACACTGTCACTTCGCCTCGAGTGTGTTCCCACTGTACTTAGATTACTACCCTACCACAGCTCAAAGGAGTCGTGCAAACAGGTAGTAGTTGGGTGCAGTCCCGAAGCACTTGGAGGCAGTGACGGTTAGACAGGATTCGTCTCTCCCGGTATTGGGGGTTGACATCGCGCTGTATCTAGGAGAGCCATTACACGAGTAGTCCCTGGCTAGGGCAAGCGAGATATACTGGTAGGGTTCCAGTGTTATCTCAGGGTATTCTGGGCTTCACTCCGACAAGACTTGTACCGCTATTAGGTGACTGGCGTTTACCGCCCCTTAGGCCCGCCATGCGATGTATCAGACGAACAGACCGGACTGTATGGAGATTGTCACATTCAGACTCAGTAGGAGTTCAGATGGGTTTCACCTCGTCCGTCTTCTTATCGGCATCTACCTGGGGACCGTTACGCACAGCTAGTGCCGCTTACGGTCTGTGGTTAAACCCACTGCCAGCGTAGTGTCGAGTCTTTAGAGTCCCACACAGAGGGCTATTCGCTTTTGGGCAAAACAGAGTAGAGGTCGCATGGTTTTGCGACAGGGTTCGTTCTCATCCGCGCACTTATGCACGTTTGGCGTCCGGACGGATATTACTAGCGGGCTCTGGTTTGAGCCAGATCCTAGTATATGTTTTGGGGTTAGTTTTATCTCATAGTATTCATGTTCCTCGGAACACGAATGCGGGTGTGTATGTACAGTTGATTGAGGCGGAGGAAGAGGATTTTCATTAGGGTTTCGGAACGGGTTTGTTTGCACAGTTGACAGTCGTCTTTTTCCAAACCCTAATGAATTTGTGATATATCAATTAATAATATTAATTAAATGAAATTGTGTCATGGTTGGGTTTGTTGACTTGTTGACCAAGGTTGACTTGTTGACCATGGTTGAAACATTGACTATCATCATTACACATCAAAGATGCTTTTTGATTCTAGCAAAACCATTTAATGTGAAATGATAATAGTCTTATCAAACCTTCCATCAACTTTTCATTTAGATTAATTTTATTAATTTGATAATTCACTAGATATTGTTTTGGTTGTAAAAAACCATTTCATTCTATCATAACCATTCTCTCTCCTCTCTTCTTCTTCCTCCTCCTCTAGTTCAAGGAGATCCATTCTCATGTGTTGAGAAACCTCTCCTTGAGATAAAATACTCTAAACCACTCTCTACTCACTCTAGGGTTGAAGGTCTAGCAAGCCAAAGACCTTAGTTCTCTCAAAGTTCGAGAAAGGAGCCCAAGGTTGAACCCTCAGGTGGATCCATCTTTGACGAAAGAAGGCGACGAGGAAAGCACCATCCAACCACTACAAAGAGTTCAAGAAGGAGTTCAAGTGAGGTATAACCCCTAACCGAGTAGATAAATCTCTTGTTAGGTTGCTAGTGTGTAGTTTAGCCAAGATCCGTTTTTGTAGTCCATGTTACCCAAACCCTAAAAGTCGTTTTTCACCATTTCCGCAAGCCCGAAAGAACCGGGAGAGGTAACGTGGACTTACAGTACTGTTATTAGGGGTCTGACGTTCACCACCCCCCTACACCATACATTCGATACTCTTAGACGAACAGACCGGACAGCACGGATATTATCACGGACAGGCTCAGTAAAAGTTCGGATGGGTTACCTCATCGGCCTTCTTATCGACATCTACCTGGGGACCATTACGTACAGCTAGTGTCGCTTGCGGTATGTGGTTAAACCCACTGCCAGCGTAGTAGTCGGGTCTTTAGAGTCCCACACAGAGATTTCCCAACTCCAGGCGAAACGATATAGAGGTCGTATGGTTTTACGACAAAGGGTTCGGACGAATACGTGTTTAAACGCACGTACGACATTCAGACAGTTTTTACTAGACGGCTTTGGTTTAAGCCAGATTCTAGTATCAGGTTATTGGATTTATACAGTCTAAAGTTTTTTCGTGTTTTCACGGATAGGAGGGGCGTTCTCGTAATTTTACGGGAAGCTTCTAGAAGCATGGTGACTTGAGGGTTTAGGTGGCATTATCATTAAATGATATTGTTACTCATTTTGTGTGATTCATCATGTCATTAATGCATTATTAAATGCTTAATGACTCACATAGTGAATCACTCATATTGAATTAATGTAGCATGATGAATAATAACATTTAATCATTTATTTGTTTATTCATTATGCTTCATATATTCAAGTGAGAAACAATATCATTATCATTATCTTCTTCACCTTCTCTCTCCTCATGCTGACTCTCTCTTCAAACTCTAATCCTACCACTCATGAGTTGAGATCAAGGATTAGAATAGACTAAACACTCCATAACCTAACTCTATATGATCTAAGTTCCTTTGATTAGCAACTAGAGAAACATAGTTACCTCAAGTTTGGAGATGAAGCTTGGATCAGGGTTCTCGGGTGGATCATCTATCACTTAGAGGAGGCCGAGGAGGACGTAGAGATCGAAAAGATGAAGGACACGATTCACTAGGTATAATCTCTTTACATAGTAACTAAGAACTTCTATGGTTGTTGTTAATTATCGTTTAGCAAAGATCTTCGGTTAGTCGATGTATGCTTATAGAACAAGATCGTTTTTCATATTTCCGCCCCCCCGCAACTAGTGGGGTGTTGCATATTGTCACGACCCGAGTATTTCGACTCGTGACCGGTACTTAACCACGCTGCGTCTACAGGGGTAACGCGACTAAGTAAGCCGAACCCAGAAATCAAAACCATTAAAAAAAATAGTGAGTGTTGAAAACATTTAGTTAAAGCATTTAGAAAACCTTAAATAATTCAATAAGTTCCTTTAAAGTTACTTAATCATTTAAATAATTTTGGCAGCATTTCCTTTGTAAAAGTAACCCCGAGACCGGGTACAAAACAGGATATGAGTGAAAAATAAAATATAATGAAATGAAACATCCCCAAACGGGAGCAATCACGCCCAACGGCGGAAACCAACATCACAAGAGTAATATACGACGCCGTAGCGAAGAATAAGCAATAAGTAGACATCACAGAATATAAACTGCATATAAAAACGGTCGGCTCCTACGAGCTCGACACCAGAATACAAAATATACATCATCGTCCTCACACAATATCTAAGTCCAGTACATAAATGGTAGATGGAGAGTACTAGATACAAAAAGGGATACAATAAAAGTAATCAGATACCATAACCCACCTAAATGCAAAACAGCTCTCGCCGCAACTGTAGTGGTATCTGTAGCCAAAAGATGCAAAAGACAGCCTGCCGCGACTATGCTGAGGGCAACCTGCAAATACTGTGGCACAACGGGGGTGAGTTGCCAACTCGTGAATAGAGATAACATATAAAGGTAATCGCGAGCATGCACGTACTGCGCTACTCTAACAAATGCCAGCAGATGATATCAATGCGTAATAAGCAGTATGTGCAATAATCATGCAGATGCTCTGTCAGGTAAAATAACTACAGGATGAGACATATGGTAATCAATGCTGAGCATGGGATAAACAACATCTACACGGAATATCAACGTGGAAAACAATCGGTGCCCACAACTGCACCCAAATCCCAAATAACTCAGGCGCCGGCACTCCCATCGGCCCTCAAATCCTGTAAATCTCTGAGAAATCACGAGTGCCCAACATCGGCACCCAAAATATCATAAAATACTCGTGTCCAGCATCGACACGCAAATCCTCATATATCGGGCTCCGTCAGTCCGGATCAGCCCACGGGCTCCGTCTGCGGTATCGGCCCTCGGCCCCGGCAGTACGGATCATCCCACATCCATTTCTCGACTCTGGTCGGTATCCTCCGGATAACCGCCAGGTCCAACCAATCACCGGTAGGTACTCACCACCCTGCCAGGCTCATCGTCTACTCCACGAAAAACATTTCTCGCCCCGGGGAACCATACCGGGTCCACCACGAACCCGCAAACGGATCATCCAACTCCTCGAATCGGGTTTCAAGCACACGTCTCAGCACCGAGAAAACGCGTGGTGGACGCACCAAAATATCATATCACGAGGAACCGGGTTTTCAAATAGTGCATCTTTTCTTTAATTAATTCCACGGTCCTCAAAACCAGAAATCACATGGAAATCCAACACCAATGAGTAAATCAAATGCGATATGCTATGCGCCTCAAGTCATAATGTAAGTACAAGGGAGAACCGCTTTTTAAAATAGTTTCAGTTTTTAAAGACATCTGGCGAATCCCAATTTCCATGAAAGTCATATCGAATCACATGTGAGATGAACTACAGCAATATAATCACGACAGTTCTACAGTGAGTGTGTCATGGCAATTACTAACGCTGTGTGTGTAACATGCAGATTAGTGCTCGTGCAACATGAACCGTTAGTAATAGTGCGGTGTTTCTATCAATTCTAAGTATACATACATATAGCAGGGAATGCAGTATGCAACAGTAGTATACATGACAGTCAATGTAGGAAAAATGCAATATATAACTATAAGGTCCTATCAGCCCTGACGCATAACGCCATGTGGGCGATATCCCCGTAGATGTTAAATCTACTCACCGAAGTCTCGCGCTAAGTGTAGCCGACGACTTGCTTGCCCTTCTTCGCAGCGTCCGTCTCACTCGCCTGCGAACCTAGAATCACATAACATATATCACACATAAGCTCAATTTCACAAATCGTGATATTACGGTATAACTAGAAACCGGTGTCGTAAACCAATCGCGCGTGTGCGCGATGCGCTAAAACGTGTGATCACGTGCCTGAAACTATCCTGACGCGTCGCGATACGCAGAAACCCCAAACCCACACACGTATCACGCGTGTCGCGAAGGTTTGAAATACGGAAAAACAGGTATTTAGTCCCTGATTTTTCTGCAGTAAGAACCAAACAAAATTTCACATGCCATGAGTCTAAGGGTTGCAAC
Organism: Agapanthus africanus; assembly: GCA_030015575.1. NCBI lineage: Eukaryota > Viridiplantae > Streptophyta > Magnoliopsida > Asparagales > Amaryllidaceae > Agapanthus > Agapanthus africanus. Next base: position 571,651,747 of record JASDDO010000022.1, read on the forward strand.
AGACACCAATAGGACCAAACCCTACCCATCTGGCCGCAAATTGCGGCCAGATCGAATATTTCGGCGGCCAGAACAAAGGATATGGGGGTCGGGTTCTACCTGGTGTATCAGTACCTAACCACTATACTGCAGTCTTCTCAAAATTAATATGAACTTATCGGGTCGATAGCAGTTTCCAGAAACTCAAATTTTGCTTAAAAACGATGAATTTGCATCAAATAGGGATCTGGTGGTATTTTAGTGCAATTGGGGGCTATGGTGGGTTAAAATGGCCTTAACAACACTCTATCAACCTACTGAAACCAATTCATACATCACTTGCTCAAGGTTCCCGCTAAACACCTCATATCGCACCAAATCGCATTAATAACCACTAACCGAAGCAAAACTACACTAAACAAGTAAACCAGAGAGTATGTTTAGGAAATATACCCCACACTCGACCCTAGGGAGATGGAGGAAGAAGAAGAAGTGAAGGGAAGGGGCTACAGTCGAAGCTGTTGTTGCTGCTGCTCACTGCTGCTGCTGATTGCACTGTTGCTGCTGCTGATTTCTGCTGCTTGCTTCTGCTGCTGCTGTGCTGCTTGCTTCTGCTGCTGCTGTGTGAAGAGGTAAGTGTGCGTGTGTGTGAGAGTGAGGTTGAGAGAAAGGAAACAAAACAAATGAGAGGAAATCACAACCCAATGTCAACCCCTCCTCTCTCTCTCTTCATTAATTGCAAGCATGGCTTTTGCCATGATGCCTTCTCTCTCTCTCACCCCCACCAAGTCAACACCCAAAGGAATTCAAATTAAAGCAACTATTAATTAACTAATTAAACTTAATTAAAACCAAAAAGACTTAATCCCCATGATTAAACCCACCATGGTTGCTAATCCTAGTATTAACTCATTTTAAAACCCTAGTTTACATGCACATGTGTATGCAAGCCTAGGGAAATTTTAGAAAAATATCTATTAAATTAGAAAAAATATTTAAAACCCTATTTGGTAAACTTTTTATTAAAAACCCATTATTTAAATATAATTAGTCACTAAACACATCCTAAGGTGTTACAATCTCTCCCCCTTAAAGAAATTCGTCCCCGAATTTCAAAATCTAACTACACGTACCTTTGAAAAGATAGGGATACGTCTTCATCATCTCGCTTTCGGTCTCCCAAGTGACCTCCTCATGGTTCTGACTACGCCAAAGTACCTTAACTGATGGGATGTCCTTCGATCTCAATTTCTTCACTTATCGATCCAAGATCATCACCGGCTGCTCTGCATAGGAAAGGTCGCGCTCAAGCTGGATTGTCGGGTGCTGAATCGCATGCGAAGGATCATGAAGATATCTACGGAGCATCGAAACGTGAAATACGGGGTGCACATCTGGAAAACTGGGCGGACGGGCTAATCGGTATGCTACTGCACCAACACGCTCGAGGATCCCGAAGGGGCCCACATATCTGGGACTGAGCTTCCCCTCTTCCCAAACCTCATCACACCTTTTATAGGGGAGACAATCAAGAAAACATGATCACCAACAGAAAACTCAAGTCTGCGCCGCCGACGGTCCGCATAAGATCTCTGCCTACTCTGCGCTGCTCTCATCCTATCGCGAATCAACTGGATCTTCGCGGTCGTCTTCTCAACAATCTGTGGCCCTAAGATACTGCTCTCACTGAGCTCTGTCCAACAGGCGGGCGATCTGCATCACCTCCCATAGAGAGCCTCAAACGGTGCCATCTGAATGGTCTCCTGGTAGCTGTTATTGTAGGAGAACTCTACCAAGGGTAATTGATGATCCCAGCTACCCCCGAAATCTAATACACACGCTCTGAGCATGTCCTTGAGAGTCTGAATAGTCCGCTCTGACTGTCCGTCGGTCTGCGGATGAAATGCTGTGCTGAAACTCAAGCGAGTGCCCAAAGCCTCCTGAAGCCTCTTCCATAGTCGGCTGGTAAACTGGGTGCCTCTGTCGGACACGATACATGTCGGGACTCCGTGCAGTCGTACTATCTCGTCGATGTAGATCTGGGCATACTGAGTAAATCCGAAAGTCGTCTTCACTGGTAGGAAGTGAGCCGCCTTTGTCAAACGATCCACGATCACCCAGATGGAGTCATACCCTCGACTAGTCCTGGGTAGACCCACAACGAAATCCATCGAAATCCATCGAAATCTGCTCCCATTTCCACTCCGGAATGGGTAACGGTTGTAGCTCTCCCGCGGGCCTCTGGTGCTCAGCCTTGACCTGCTGACAAGTCAGGCATCTCGACACGAAATATGCGATGTCCCTCTTCATTCCTTCCCACCAATAAACATCTCTCATATCATGATACATCTTGGTGGAACCGGGATGGACGCTGTACACCGATCGATGTGCCTCCTCAAGAATCTCGTGCCGCAGTCCCTCAGTATCTGGTACGCACAGTCTAACTCCAAATCGTAGTACCCCCTGATCATCGATCACGAACTCGGAAAATCTGCCCTGTCCAATCTGTGCCATGATCTCCGAACATCGGTCATCACTGCGCTGTGCCTCATATATGCGGTCAAGTAACTGTGGGAGTGCACGAACATGCGCGATCTGTCCTCCAATCGGCGTGAACTCGAACTGTATCCGGCTGTCGCATAATATCTGCCAATCTGCCGACGACTGCCCCCGTACCGCGCACAAATAAGATAGACTACTCCCGGGCCTCCTGCTCAACGCATCCGCCACTACATTCGCCTTGCCCGGGTGGTACAAGATCTCGCAGTCGTAATCCTTCACTAACTCCATCCATCAGCGCTGCCTAAGGTTCAGGTCTCGCTGCTGAAATATATACTTTAAACTCTTGTGATCAGTGAATATCTGGCATGACTCGCCGTATAGGTAATGTCGCCAGATCTTAAGTGCAAAGACCACTGCAGCCATCTCCAAATCATGAGTGGGGTAGTTCTGTTCATGTTTCTTCAATTGTCACGAAGCATACGCGATCACCCTGTCATGCTGCATCAACACGCACACTAGTCCCACTCGAGAGGCATCACAATAGACCACAAACCCGCCTGAGCCTGAAGGTAATGATAATACCGGTGCCGTCGTCAGCCGATTCCGTAACTGCTGAAAACTGTGCTCGCACTCCTCCGTCCAATCGAAAGGGACTCCCTTTCGGGTCAACCCGGTCAAAGGGGTAGCAATACTGGAGAAGTCCTGCACAAATCGCCTGTAGTAACCGGCCAACCCCAAAACGCTGCGAATCTCCGTAACCGATGTGGGTCTGGGCCAACGCTGAACGGCCTCAATCTTCTTCGGGTTCACACATATACCGTCTCGTGCAATCACATGCCCCAAAAAGTCTACGCTGTCCAGCCAGAAAGCACACTTGGAGAATTTCGCATAAAGCCGGTGCTCCCTCAAAGTCTGCGGGGTAATCCACAGGTGCTGCTCGTGCTCCTCACTACTCCGGGAATACACCAAGATATCGTCAATGAAGACTATGATGAACAGATCCAAATATGGCCGGAAAATACGGTTCATCAAGTCCATGAATGCTGCTGGCGCATTGGTGAGTCCGAACGACATCACCAAAAACTCATAATGGCCGTAGCGCATACGGAAAGCTGTCCTGGGAATGTCCTCCTGTCGAACCCGCAGCTGATGATAGCCCGATCGTAAATTGATCCTCGAAAAGTACCCTGCCCCCTGAAGCTGGTCGAACAAATCGTCGATGCGCAGAAAAGGATACTTGTTCCGCACTGTCACCCTGTTCAGCTGGCGGTAGTCAATACACAGACGGAAACTGCCGTCCTTCTTCTTGACGAACAGGACTGGAGCAACCTAAGGAGAAACACTGGGTCGAATAAGTCCCTTATCCAGCAAATCTTGCAACTAACCCTTCAACTCTCGAAGTTCCGCCGGGGCCATCCGATAAGGCGGTATGGAAATAGGCCCCGTGCCCGGAACCAAATCAATACAGAAAGAAATATCGCGCTCGGGCGGTAACCCAGGAAGCTCATCAGGGAACACATCAGGGAACTCGCTAACAACCGGAACCTGATCCAATGGAACCTGTGTAGCACTAGCATCGCAAACATAAGCGAGAAATCCCTGACATCCCTTCTTCAAAAGCTGTCCAGCGCGAAAAGACGAAATCACACTGTGAGGGGCGGCACCACGGTCCCCCAACACAACAAAAACCGACTCGCCGGGAAAGCAGAATCTAACTGTCTTCTCACGGCAGTCCACAGAAGCATAGCACGTGGCTAACCAATCCATGCCCAAAAGAACGTCGAAGTCCAACATCTCAAGAAGGATCAAGTCGACAGGCAACTCCCTCTCGCCAATACAGACGGTACAGGATCGGAACACGTGCCTAGCAACAAACGACTCTCCCACAGGAGTGGTCACAACAAGCGGCTGATCAAGCAAACCGGACTTTCTACCCAAACTCGGCACGAAGTGTGTGGATACGTACGAGTGCGTGGATCCGGGATCGAAAAACACGTGTGCATCAACTGTACATACAGGAAGGATACCTGAAACCACCGCATTAGACACTTTCGCGTCCTGATGCGTCAAAGCAAAAACCCGCGCCTGTCCACCACCTGCGACTGACTGCCCTCTGCCTCGGTCATCCCGTCCTCTCTGAGCAACTCCTCCACGCCCACGACCTCTCTGTGTATGAGTCTGGCGCGGAGCAACGGTAGGTACAAAAGGCAACGCCTTCTGGGGTGGTGAAGGTGGTTAGGTAACATGCGGTGCTGCCGCCTCCCTCCGGTGTATCTCAGGACAATCTCTAACGAGGTGAAGTAAACTGCCGCATCTAAAGCAACCCCGCGGCGACTGCTGACTCTCCTGGGGATACGAACTAAACATCTGGCCTCGTCCCGAATCTCTGCTACTCCTCGTACCAGAACGATACCTGTCGCGGCGTATGAATGACTGCCTCCGTGCGGATATACTGGTACGAACTCTCTTCGGCTCTGGAACTACCGAAGTCTCAGCAAGGCGCTCCTCGACTAATAGGGCTGCGTCTACAGCTGCTGCATAGGTCTTGTAGTGCTGCGCGCTGATCGCAAGGAACAGTTGTGTAAGCAAGCCTCGAACTAATCTCTTGACTCGCAACTCCTCGGTAGCCACTAAATATGGGGCATAGACTGCTAGCTCTGTAAACAGCACGTCATACTCTGCCACTGTCATCCCTGGCGTCTGGCGTAAGGACTCAAATCTGCGTGCTCGGGCATCCCTAACACTCTAGGGAAGGAAACGGGCTAGAAATACTGTCACGAACTCCGTCCAGGTCATAGGAGGAAGACCTGCTGCTCTGCCCTTCTCAACTGAATCACACCACTTCTGCGCAAGACCTTCCAGGCGAAAGTTCGCGAACTCAACCCATCTCGTATCTGCGCATCTGAGGGAACGACATATCCGGGCCATCCTGTCGATGAAAGACTGTGGGTCCTCGGCTGTATCGGTGCCTGTGAAGACCGGAGGCTTCAACCTCATGAACTCTGATAGCAATACTGTAATCACCTCCGTGGCTGCATGGGAAACTGGCTGTGCGGTAGGTACCATCGCGGTCTCTGGAATGGGTGGAGCTACCTCTGGTCGCTGTGCTCGAAGCGTCTCAACTAGCGATCCTATCATCTGGCGCATCTCCTGTATGCTGGATCCCACCGTCTGGCGCATCTCCTGCAGACCAGCCCCTAGCGTGGCGATCTGATCTGTCACGGGAGGAACAGTCTGCTCGGGTACAACGGGTGCACTGCCCGGCTCATTCCTCATCTCGGACGAGTCAACTCGAATCTCGGCCCTCGCGGCCGCTCTCTGCGCCCTCGTAGTCTTTGGCGGCATAATAGCCGAAAGGGAAATTAGGATCCGATAAGAATACGAAAATCGAATCACAAGAATATATATACTCAAGAAGGAATTTAAATCAATAAGTCCTAAGGTCACGTAGGCGGAGTACCGTGTCGTGAGTATGCCGCGGAACATACACACGCTACGCTACCCTGCCGCAGCTACCTACTCCATCATACCAGGGTCATCCTACACTCCGAAGGTAAAACCTACGTGTCACGACCCGTAAGTACGGAACATGACCGGCACTTAAACTCCGAACGTCTCGAGGCGTACGTAATCTAAGTAAACCGAAAACCCAGAAATCCAAACCAAGAAAAGTAGTAGAGTGCAGGAAAAACCAATTTAAAGCAAGTAGTCTCAATAGCATAAGCCGAATTATGCGGTTTTTGAAAGCATTAAAAATTTACTGAAAATTTCGGCAGAGTCTCCTTTGTAAATACTGGCCCCCAAACGGGATACAACATGAATAGTATACGAAATCAAGAAAAAGGCATCCCCAAGCGGGAGCTAGCTCTTCGTCAATCGACGGTCACAACCACACAAGCAATATAATATACAACGCCAACGGCGAGGATCAAAACTCAAAACCACCAGAAATCCACAGAAAATAAAACACGCGACTCTAAGGTCGAAAGAATAAACAACACTGGTCTCTATCTCAAAATACATGTTTGGTTGATGGAACTTCTAGATACAACAGAATAATGATATACAAGATATATAATGGGGGTATGATACAAGTAAACCCACCTACTAGCAAATCACCCGAATGAAACTGAGCCCGCAAGCCGTAATGAAACCTGTACGGCAAATCTGCAAGAAACTGGGGCACAACGGGGATGAGTTGCCAACTCGTGAATAGAAAGACATCTACGCACAGAAATCGCATAAATAACGCAACCTAGGTCAATGATCATAATATATCCTCAAATATAAGTATAACAGGCAGCCTATAACAACGACTAGGGTAATATCTAACCCGAGTATAATTTCATGTGCCCGTGTCAGTGCCTCAGGTAGCAATATATCATATGAATGAGGTATGAATGCATGAAACAGAATACATGTAAATGAAGAAACTGTTTTCATAAATTAGTGAGATTTCCTTCGTATTTTTAGACTGAGGTATCATAATGAAATCAGTATCAACAGTGTCTAGCATCGACACAAAACATAAATCTCACTGTCTCGAAATATCAATGTCCCAATCTCAATATCTAGGGCGCCGTCAGTCCAGACCGGCCCCTACCATCCATCTCAAGACCACGACGGTATCCTCCGGATATCCGACGCGTCGGGTAATATCACCGGTAGGTAGTGCTCCCCAGCCTGGCTCAACGTCAACACCACATTCCTCTTGCCCCGGGGTACCATACCGGGCCCACCATGTACCCGTGACGGTTCATCCACTCCTCGACACGGATCTCCAAAACCACAGCAAACTCATGGTGGACGACACTTTACATCACTAGAAAACCGCAACATTTTATATTTTAAAAGATCATAAGTTCTAAATTTTGCGGCTTTCCCCGAAATCCAGAAATATCATAAATCTCAAGAAATCATCACAAGTGCATATGTCAATGATAATGAACTAGGCATGAACAACTGAATAACAGTATGCATGAAGTGGTAGGTAATAACTACAATGTCTAATATGGCATATAAGGGAAGTACACTAATATCATGTCAAAACTACCAGCTAACAATCTAAGTCAAGCAATTATATTCTCTAAAGTGTACGTGACATGGCAATTACCGATGAAGATGTGTGTGAGCTGGCAAGTAGGTGTACGTGGTACATACGCATCATCGGTAATGGTGCTGGTGTCCTAACAGCATGATATCAATAATGGAATATGCAGCACAATAAGTATGCGAGGCAGAGCGAACGACAATAATGTGCGGGAGCTGAATACTAGACACAACGATAACTAATCTACAATAATCTAATATAAGTCCTACGAATGGTGCCTTTTGAAATAACACGAATCATGGGGTTTTGAAAATAGGGGCTACGGTGTTTTTATGAAAAGATACGTCGTTTTTGAAATATCCGTAGATTCCCTTGAGCTGTCTTTAAAAAGCCCACGATTCGTTAGTTTTTGAAATAGGTAAGAAGTCTAATCTAATCTAACAACTACACTAAACTATACGGCTGAACTAACAAGCTGAACTACAGGTAAGGAAACCGCCTATCATCTGAGTCGATACATATACATACCTGTATATGTATAGTCGGTGATCCCGCCTCAAAAATATCATATCCGATACCATATCTATAATCAGGCATCCCAAGTCAAGAGTGCGGATCAATCATCAATATAGCTCGTACGTAAATCCGTCGTACGGCATCCCAATCTGGGTACGGGTCAATATCACATTCATCATACTATTCACCTGGTATCCTCTTTATCAAATATCATGATCTGGGTACTGATCTACGTCTAGTACCATACTGATACCGCCTACGTATGCATGGACGTGTGTGAAACACTACATCAAGGACCCGCTACAACGTCATGTCGTATCTAAGATACGAACCCTGCTATATCACCGATCTCACGGCCTCAAATCAAATCTCATCGACTCAGCTCAATCCCAAGTATCATCCTCAGTCCGTATGTGAACACATAGTCCCATACCCATGTGAATACATAACTATAAAGAATCCCATGAGCACATATCAATAGGAATGTATGCAAGTATGTATGTGTGTATGTGTGTGTAACACTACCCTACGGTTCGCAACACGAAAGTAATCCAACACACCAATATCCATCCTAAGCATCGTTATTAATCCTAAATAATATATAATAATAGTTGGTGTGTATACGCATCCGTATACACCACCACGGACTGCGGGGGTGCTATACGCCATCACCCGACTTCTCCCCGTAGATATAAATCTACTCACCTGGTCCTCGCTAGCCGGTGCCGACGTCGCCACGCGCTTGCTTGTCGTCTCGAAGTCCACATGGGGGTACCTACATATCATAACGTACCATATCGCATTAAAACTAAATTCGAAATCGAAACGGCATACGAAAATCAAATCGGCACGCGTATCACGCATAGGTCCAAACCTATCGCCCACGCATGCAGGAATAGTCAAACCAACTCTCGATGTCGATGTACGAACGTCAAACCATCGAGAAAATCCAATCACACTCATTTGCACATTCACGAACACTAATTTTAATATAAAATAGCTTAAAATTCCCAAAAACCCCAATTTCACTTAAAAAGTCGTTTTTCCGAAAATCTAGCAAGCACAATTCGCCGTTTGTACAAAACAAGATGTTTAAATGAATGTAGCGGCCAAAATACTTATTAAATATCTTAAATAAGTCATAGAAACAATTTCCGGAATTTAATCTCATTAAATTCCAAAAACCCTAATATACTAGTTTGCAATTTTAACCAATTTCGACCATTTTATAGCAAAATGCACATGCAACAATCTAGTTTGGATTTCCATGAACTAAAGTGTTAAACTACACTTAATAAAGTTAATAATATGATAAAAACCCTAACCATATTTTAATTCTCAATTTAGCACAATATTTACAAAAACTAGTTTGCAATTTTAACCAATTTCGACCATTTTATAGCAAAATGCACATGCAACAATCTAGTTTGTATTTTCATGATCTAAAGCATTAAACTACATTTTATAATGTTAATAAAGTCATAAAATTCTTAGTTAGATTTTAAATCACCCATTTGCAACTAAAAACTAAAACCTAGTTTGCTTAAATAACTAAATTTGGACTTTTAGATGCAACAATTTACAAATTATCTTCTAGATTAGGTTTAACATGTCTTAATATGCTAACTACACCATGCAACCTTAAACAAGTGACAACAACCCTATTGAATTTAAAACCCTAACTTTTCAATTCTAAAACCCTAACTTTTCAATTCAACTCCTTCTCTTTAGATTTCCAAACTTGCAATTAAACCATATTTAAGCACCTAATAAGATACATTAAGGAATTTAACCCAACAATTGAACAATAGGTTAGGATTTATACCTTAAAACCATCTTGAGATCAACATGAAACTAGACCTCCAAATTGAAATCTTTGCACCAAGATCCTTGCTTAAAGAGATAAGAGAAAATGGGTAAGGCTTTGATTTGCATTTTAGCTTTGATTTTTGATGGAAATGGGTGAATTTTTTGATGGAAAATGAGAGGAGAAGAGGGAGGGAGGGGCTGCTGTTGGGGCTCAGAATTTCCGGCCAGAAATGGGAGTGAGGAGAGAGAGGGAGGTATAGAAAATGGGGGGGGGGAAAGTCAAGGTCAAAGCAAGTCAAAAGTCTAACTACTTTATCCATTTTCTATTCTTTTCTTTCATTTCCTTTCATTTGAAAATCAAGTGGGGAAAAAATAGGGGGCTGCTTAATTCAGCCATGGGGAGGAGTAAGTGGGTGTGTGTGGGTGTGGGTACGGGTGTGGGGTGATGAAAAATGATAAATACAGTACCCCAAACATCCATTTACGCTAAAAAAAACCCTTTTTTCTTCAATAATTTCTAAACCCTTTTGGCAAATGTTTTCATTCCAAAAACCACATGATAAAATTTTATTTAATATTTTATGATGCACAAAATTTGTTTCAACTCATTCCAATTTGTAATTTTCCCTAATTAAATGTATTAGTGACGGCTTAAATAATAATAAAATAATATTTTTTTCTTAAAATTTGAAATTTCACCAGCGGCTTAATAAACACCAAATAATAGCAATTACATAGCTAGAATATGTATATTTAATTTTTATAATAAGATATTTGTGTTTTGAGTTTTTACAGAAAACCCCCTTATTTTACCGATTTTTCGAAATTTCACCGAAATGATTTTCAAAACGTTACAATCTTCCCCCCTTAAAGAAATTCGGTTCCCGAATTTAAATTCAAACTCCCCCAAATACTAAAACATCTAAGAAAAACCATCAAGTCGTCGGGGCTCCGAAATTGTAACTACATAAAACAAATCGTAGCGCAGCGCACGCGCATGAAAAATGAGCATATAACTCAAATCAAAACTCCGTCAAGCATCCCGCAATCATCGGAGTCATGGAGAAGACATCAATGCCAAATCCAAATCAAAACCAATATGATATAACTCTAAACTATACATGTAAATACCGATCTATATATGTAAGTATCTGAAGGAAATGCATGCCAAATCTCTTTAAGTCGCTGTGCAACGCGTATAACACTGCACAGTGGCGGACGTCTATCATAAGAAAATAACTATATACATATATACCTTTGTTTGAAACGTACGTTCCGCCGTCTTGGAAACAATTTAAAAGGGTCTCCTTGTTTTAAACATTTCGTGTCATATCAGACACGTAGGTAAATACTGAGGCTATAGCTCGCTTTTTGGAAATCCCTTCAATAACTATCAATGCATGCAAAATATATTCAGGTACTGTCCTCTGACTAGTCCTGCTCAGTACGAAAACACATAGCAATATCATAAAAACGTACTACTCTATAAGAAATCAATCCCAAAATATGCACATGAATACTACGTGCGTCTGGTGCGCACGGAAATCAAAATCCATGAATGTGCCATACATGCGCACAGAAACAACATCTAAGTGCATCGGGTGTGCACGAAATATCTGTCGTAGGCAACAGGTGTGCCTGACAGCAAAATCAGGTGCATCTGACATGCACACAAAAAAAAATCTCGATTTAGTGCATCTGGTGTGCACCAAATCGCATCTCGTAACAGGCGCCCAACAGGCGCTAAAAATCCAATCCGGTGCATAAAATGCACAAAATAAATGTCGAGCATCACCCTCGAAATCGAAATCCGGTGTATCCAAGTGCACAAAATATATGTCACTGCACTGCCAGCATATATAAACTATACAGAGTGTAGGAACCAAATCGCGTGCGTGCATACGCACAAAATCAACTCAACTGTTTAAAACCGTAAAATCACAAACATGTGAAACTAAAGCACGAAAACGATATCAAGTGCAACACTGTGCAAAGATCGTAAATCCTCAATCTTCAAAATCAAATCATACGAATAAATCACCCAAAACATCGAAATCAATAATGGCGGAATAGTATCGCTCAAGTGCATCCTCTAAGAATCTCGGGCCAACTGTCGCGGTCACTAATGGGACGTCTCGTCGATGATCATGAACTCTGGCCTGCTGGTGTGCGTAACCATGACCACTCCTGGGTCAAGGTCTTCACTGTGAATTACCAATCTTTCGGTCCATCGGCTCATCGGCCCTGTCGGGTGTGCTAACGGGGACGATTCCGTTCTGGCACTTCTCTGGTCATCTCTTGGTCAATCATCGCGACCACTCGTAAGACAGCATATCACTGGTGTCGGCCTCTGGCTCTCTGAATGTACGTGACACATCTGACCCTGGGTGCAAGTATCATTGCAGCAGTGTCCTGGAAGAAATCCTGCTCACGGTCTCTTCCATGTCTCGTCTCTGCCAACTGTCCGGAAGTCATCGTCCTTTCCTATATCTGCATCTTGCTCCGGAATGGCTGTATACCCATCGCGACCTCTTCTGGAAGGTATATCCAGTACTCTGCCTCGGCATGCGTATCGCATCTCTGATGTCGACGGAGTGGAACGTCATCTCATCTAGATCTGGTGCGAACCTCTTACTCCACTTTTCTCTAATGTCGTCTGCTTTGGACTCGTCTCGTCGCGGCTGCATGGACTGAGCTCCAACGACTATCCTCGTATCTGGAGTCTCCCAAGAATGCGTCTCACCACCTAGCATCCGATTGAAGTCGAACCATTCGATCGATTCGTCAAAACCTCATAATCCCCCAAGAGCTCAACCTCTTGGGCACAGTTTAATAGTATCGAATACATACCACAGCATCGGTGGTCCAGCCGTAGAAGGGCAAACCCAAGCCTCACTAATGGCGCCGTAGAACTGCCGCAAACACGAAGGTTCAAAGACTTTCACACGGTCATTAAGTCGAGTTAGGGTTTCATTCTTCTAGATGGACCATAGAATTGCCTGCATGTCTTTCCGAATACTTTAAACTTGGAATAATAGGTTTCTGACATTCGATCGTCTCTGTCGACTCCTAACGTCTCCGCATGAAGTCGTCTCTAGCTGGAATCAATCTATCTGATGACCTCGCATCGGGGTAAGCGAACGAACCACCTGTCCTAGTCATTCATCATCGGGTGACTAGCGACCTTCTATCATCTATTCGTACAACTCGCCCCGCCATAGTTCCAACATATGGGGCGATATCTTGTCGCTCGCAGCAACAACTGGCTCGCTCGTCTGCACGCTGAACAGTGCCTCAATCATCAGGAGTAAGCAACACACCAACGGTCATCAAAATCTGGCTGGCCTCTGTCAGTGGCTCAATCCTCTAGTGTCGATCAGCACATCCGAGTAACCTCATAAAGGCGATCCGCCAAACGCTCGCGCCGCGGAAACACAGTAAAAAGACACATCTCTGCAATCATGTGTCGCCGGAATTTCGTCCTGGTCAGTCCTCGTTCGTGACGAGCTTGTGCTGACCGCAACTCTAGCCGTAGCTCTCCCTGCCGGTAACCGTAGCAGTAAAACCAAACTGGTACCGATGAGGCTAGATCAGGAAGGAATATAATACTGAACAAGGAAATGTACATCCTAAGGCTTCATAAGTGGAGTGGCGTGTCGTAAATATGCCGCGGAACATACCAACGGTACGTCACTCTACTTTAGTCACCTATTCCATCAACCAAGGGTCATCCTACGCTCCGAAGGTTAAAACCTAACGCTCTGATACCAACTTTGTCACGACCCGAAAGTACGGAACATGACCGGCACTTAAACTACGAACGTCTCGAGGCGTACGTAATCTAAGTAAACCGAAAACCCAGAAATCCAAACCATGAAAAGTAGTAGAGTGCAGGAAAAACCAATTTAAAGCAAGTAGTCTCAATAGCATAAGCCGAATTATGCGGTTTTTAAAAGCATTAAAAATTTACTGAAAATTTCGGCAGAGTCTCCTTTGTAAATACTGGCCCCCAAACGGGATACAACATGAATAGTATACGAAATCAAGAAAAAGGCATCCCCAAGCGGGAGCTAGCTCTTCGTCAATCGACGGTCACAACCACACAAGCAATATAATATACAACGCCAACGGCGAGGATCAAAACTCAAAACCACCAGAAATCCACAGAAAATAAAACGCGCGACTCTAAGGTCGAAAGAATAAACAACACTGGTCTCTATCTCAAAATACATGTTTGGTTGATGGAACTTCTAGATACAATAGAATAATGATATACAAGATATATAATGGGGGTATGATACAAGTAAACCCACCTACTACCAAATCACCCGAATGAAACTGAGCCCGCAAGCCGTAATGAAACCTGTACGGCAAATCTGCAAGAAACTGGGGCACAACGGGGGTGAGTTGCCAACTCGTGAATAGAAAAACATTTACGCACAGAAATCGCATAAATAACGCAACCTAGGTCAATGATCATAATATATCCTCAAATATAAGTATAACAGGCAGCCTATAACAACGACTAGGGTAATATCTAACCCGAGTATAATTTCATGTGCCCGTGTCAGTGCCTCAGGTAGCAATATATCATATGAATGAGGTATGAATGCATGAAACAGAATACATTTAAATGAAGAAACTGTTTTCATAAATTAGTGAGATTTCCTTCGTATTTTTAGACTGAGGTATCATAATGAAATCAGTATCAACAGTGTCTAGCATCGACACAAAACATAAATCTCACTGTCTCGAAATATCGATGTCTCAATCTCAATATCTAGGGCGCCGTCAGTCCAGACCGGCCCCTACCATCCATCTCAAGACCACGACGGTATCCTCCGGATATCCGACGCGTCGGGTAATATCACCGGTAGGTAGTGCTCCCCAGCCAGGCTCAACGTCAACACCACATTCCTCTTGCCCCGGGGTACCATACCGGGCCCACAATGTACCCGTGACGGTTCCTCCACTCCTCGACACGGATCTCCAAAACCACAGTAAACTCATGGTGGACGACACTTTACATCACTAGAAAACCGCAACATTTTATATTTTAAAAGATCATAAGTTCTAAATTTTGCGGCTTTCCCCGAAATCCAGAAATATCATAAATCTCAAGAAATCATCACAAGTGCATATGTCAATGATAATGAACTAGGCATGAACAACTGAATAACAGTATGCATGAAGTGGTAGGTAATAACTACAATGTCTAATATGGCATATAAGGGAAGTACACTAATATCATGTCAAAACTACAAGCTAACAATCTAAGTCAAGCAATTATATTCTCTAAAGTGTACGTGACATGGCAATTACCGATGAAGATGTGTGTGAGCCGGCAAGTAGGTGTACGTGGTACATACGCATCATCGGTAATGGTGCTGGTGTCCTAACAGCATGATATCAATAATGGAATATGCAGCACAATAAGTATGCGAGGCAGAGCGAACGGCAATAATGTGCTTGAGCTGAATACTAGACACAACGATAACTAATCTACAATAATCTAATATAAGTCCTACGAATGGTGCCTTTTGAAATAACACGAATCATGGGGTTTTGAAAATAGGGGCTACGGTGTTTTTATGAAAAGATACGTCGTTTTTGAAATATCCGTAGATTCCCTTGAGCTGTCTATAAAAAGCCCACGATTCGTTAGTTTTTGAAATAGGTAAGAAGTCTAATCTAATCTAACAACTACACTAAACTATACGGCTGAACTAACAAGCTGAACTACAGGTAAGGAAACCGCCTATCATCTGAGTCGATACATATACATACCTGTATATGTATAGTCGGTGATCCCGCCTCAATAATATCATATCCGATACCATATCTATAATCAGGCATCCCAAGTCAAGAGTGCGGATCAATCATCAATATAGCTCGTACGTAAATCCGTCGTACGGCATCCCAATCTGGGTACGGGTCAATATCACATTCATCATACTATTCACCTGGTATCCTCTTTATCAAATATCATGATCGGGGTACTGATCTACGTCTAGTACCATACTGATACCGCCTACGTATGCATGGACGTGTGTGAAACACTAAGTCAAGGACCTGCTACAACGTCATGTCGTATCTAAGATACGAACCCTGCTATATCACCGATCTCACGGCCTCAAATCAAATCTCATCGACTCAGCTCAATCCCAAGTATCATCCTCAGTCCGTATGTGAACACATAGTCCCATACCCATGTGAACACATAACTATAAAGAATCCCATGAGCACATATCAATAGGAATATATGCAAGTATGTATGTGTGTATGTGTGTGTAACACTACCCTAGGGTTCGCAACACGAAAGTAATCCAACACACCAATATCCATCCTAAGTATCGTTATTAATCCTAAATAACATATAATAATAGTTGGTGTGTATACGCATCCGTATACACCACCACGGACTGCGGGGGTGCTATACGCCATCCACCCGACTTCTCCCCGTAGATATAAATCTACTCACCAGGTCCTCGCTAGCCGGTGCCGACGTCGCCACGCGCTTCCTTGTCGTCTCGAAGTCCACATGGGGGTACCTACATATCATAACGTACCATATCGCATTAAAACTAAATTCGAAATCGAAACGGCATACGAAAATCAAATCGGCACGCGAATCACGCATCGGTCCAAACCTATCGCCCACGCATGCAGGAATAGTCAAACCAACTCTCGATGTCGATGTACGAACGTCAAACCATCGAGAAAATCCAATCACACTCATTTGCACATTCACGAACACTAATTTTAATATAAAATAGCTTAAAATTCCCAAAAACCCCAATTTCACTTAAAAAGTCGTTTTTCCGAAAATCTAGCAAGCACAATTCGCCGTTTGTACAAAACATGATGTTTAAATGAATGTAGCGGCCAAAATACTTATTAAATATCTTAAATAAGTCATAGAAACAATTTCCGGAATTTAATCTCATTAAATTGCAAAAACCCTAATATACTAGTTTGCAATTTTAACCAATTTCGACCATTTTATAGCAAAATGCACATGCAACAATCTAGTTTTGATTTCCATGAACTAAAGTGTTAAACTACACTTAATAAAGTTAATAATATGATAAAAACCCTAACCATATTTTAATTCTCAATTTAGCACAATATTTACAAAAACTAGTTTGCAATTTTAACCAATTTCGACCATTTTATAGCAAAATGCACATGCAACAATCTAGTTTGGATTTGCATGATCTAAAGCATTAAACTACATTTTATAATGTTAATAAAGTCATAAAATTCTTAGTTAGATTTTAAATCACCCATTTGCAACTAAAAACTAAAACCTAGTTTGCTTAAATAACTAAATTTGGACTTTTAGATGCAACAATTTACAAATTATCTTCTAGATTAGGTTTAACATGTCTTAACATGCTTACTACACCATGTAACCTTAAACAAGTGACAAAAACCCTATTGAATTTAAAACCCTAAATTTTCAATTCAACTCCTTCTCTTTAGATTTCCAAACTTGCAATTAAACCATATTTAAGCACCTAATAAGATACATTAAGGAATTTAACCCAACAATTGAACAATAGGTTAGGATTTATACCTTAAAACCATCTTGAGATCAACATGAAACTAGACCTCCAAATTGAAATCTTTGCACCAAGATCCATGCTTAAAGAGATAAGAGAAAATGGGTAAGGCTTTGATTTGCATTTTAGCTTTGATTTTTGATGGAAATGGATGAATTTTTTGATGGAAAATGAAAGGAGAAGAGGGAGGGAGGGGCTGCTGTTGGGGGCTCAGAATTTTTGGCCAGAAATGGGAGTGAGGAGAGAGAGGGAGGTAGAGAAAATGGGGGGGGGGGGACAAAGTCAAGGTCAAAGCAAGTCAAAAGTCTAACTACTTTATCCATTTTCTATTCTTTTCTTTCATTTCCTTTCATTTGAAAATCAAGTGGGGAAAAAATAGGGGGCTGCTGAATTCAGCCATGGGGAGGAGTAAGTGGGTGTGTGTGGGTGTGGGTACGGGTGTGGGGTGATGAAAAATGATAAATACAGTACCCCAAACATCCATTTACGCTAAAAAAAAGCCTTTTTTCTTCAATAATTTCTAAACCGTTTTGGAAAATGTTTTCGTTCCAAAAACCACATGATAAAATTTTATTTAATATTTTATGATGCACAAAATTTGTTTCAACTCATTCCAATTTGTAATTTTCCCTAATTAAATGTATTAGTGACGGCTTAAATAATAATAAAATAATATTTTTTTCAGAAAATTTGAAATTTCACCAGCGGCTCAATAAACACCAAATAATAGCAATTACATAGCTAGAATATGTATATTTAAGTTTTATAATAAGATATTTGTATTTTGAGTTTTTACAGAAGACCCCCTTATTTTACCGATTTTTCGAAATTTCACCGAAACGATTTTCAAAACGTTACACTACGCTTTGATACCAACTTTGTCACGACCCGAGTATTTCGACTCGTGACCGGCACTTAACCACGCTGCGTCTACAGGCGTAACGCGACTAAGTAAGCCGAACCCAGAAATCAAAACCATTAAAAAAAATAGTGAGTGTTGAAAACATTTAGTTAAAGAATTTAGAAAACCTTAAATAATTCAATAAGTTCCTTTAAAGTTACTTAATTATTTAAATAATTTTGGCAGCATTTCCTTTGTAAAAGTAGCCCCGAGACCGGGTACAAAACAGGATATGAGTGAAAAATGAAATATAATGAAATGAAACATCCCCAAACGGGAGCAATCACGCCCTACGGCGGAAACCAACATCACAAGAGTAATATACGACGCCGTAGCGAAGAATAAGCAATAAGTAGACATCACAGAATATAAACTGCATATAAAAACGGTCGGCTCCTACGAGCTCGACACCAGAATACAAAATATACATTATCGTCCTCACACAATATCTAAGTCCAGTACATAAATGGTAGATGGAGAGTACTATATACAAAAAGGGATACAATAAAAGTAATCAGATACCACAACCCACCTAAATGCAAAACAGCTCTCGCCGCAACTGTAGTGGTATCTGTAGCCAAAAGATGCAAAAGACAGTCTGCCGCGACTATGCTGAGGGCAACCTGCAAATACCGTGGCACAACGGGGGTGAGTTGCCAACTCGTGAATAGAGATAACATATAAAGGTAATCACGAGCATGCACGTACTGCGCTACTCTTACAAATGCCTGCAGATGATATCAATGCGTGATAAGCAGTATGTGCAATAATCATGCAGATGCTCTGTCAGGTAAAATAACTACAGGATGAGACATATGGTAATCAATGCTGAGCACGGGATAAACAACATCTACACGGAATATCAACGTGGAAAACAATCGGTGCCCACAACTGCACCCAAATCCCAAATAACTCAGGCGCCGGCACTCCCATCGGCCCTCAAATCCTATAAATCTGTGAGAAATCATGAGTGCCCAACATCGGCACCCAAAATATCATAAAATACTCGTGTCCAGCATCGACACGCAAATCCTCATATATCGGGCTCCGTCAGTCCGGATCAGCCCACGGGCTCCGTCTGCGGTATCGGCCCTCGGCCGCGGCAGTACGGATCATCCCGCATCCATTTCTCGACTCTGGTCGGTATCCTCCGGATAACCGCCAGGTCCAACCAATCACCGGTAGGTACTCGCCACCCTGCCAGGCTTATCGTCTACTCCACGAAAAACATTTCTCGCCCCGGGGAACCATACCTGGTCCACCACGAACCCGCAAACGGATCATCCAACTCCTCGAATCGGGTTTTAAGCACACGTCTCAGCACCGAGAAAACGCGTGGTGGACGCACCAAAATATCATATCACGAGGAACCGGGTTTTCAAATAGTGAATCTTTTCTTTAATTAATTCCACGGTCCTCAAAACCAGAAATCACATGGAAATCCAACACCTATGAGTAAATCAAATGCGATATGCTATGCGCCTCAAGTCATAATGTAAGTACAAGGGAGAACCGCTTTTTAAAATAGTTTCAGTTTTTAAAGACATCTGGCGGCTCCCAATTTCCATGAAAGACATATCGAATCACATGTGAGATGAACTACAGCAATATAATCATGACAGTTCTACAGCGAGTGTGTCATGGCAATTACTAACGGTGTGTGTGTAACATGCAGATTAGTGCTCGTGCAACATGAACCGTTAGTAATAGTGCGGTGTTTCTATCAATTCTAAGTTTACATACATATAGCAGGGAATGCAGTATGCAACAGTAGTATACATGACAGTCAATGTAGGAAGAATGCAATATATAACTATAAGGTCCTATCAGCCCTGACGCATAACGCCATGCGGGCGATATCCCCGTAGATGTTAAATCTACTCACCGAAGTCTCGCGCTAAGTGTAGCCGACGACTTGCTTGCCCTTCTTCGTAGCGTCCGTCTCACTCGCCTGCGAACCTAGAATCACATAACATATATCACACATAAGCTCAATTTCACAAATCGTGATATTACGGTACAACTAGAAACCCGTGTCGTAAACCAATCGCGCGTGTGCGCGATGCGCTAAAACGCGTGATCACGCGCCTGAAACTATCCTGACGTGTCGCGATACGCAGAAACCCCAAACCCACGCACGTATCATGCGTGTCGCGAAGGTTTGAAATACGGAAAAACAGGTATTTAGTCCCAGATTTTTCTGCAGTAAGAACCAAACAAAATTGCACATGCCATGAGTCTAAGGGTTGCAACAGACACCAATAGGACCAAACCCTACCCATCTGGCCGCAAGTTGCGGCCAGATCGAATATTTCGGTGGCCAGAACAAAGGATATGGGGGTCGGGTTCTACCTGGTGTATCAGTACCTAACCACTATACTGCAGTCTTCTCAAAATTAATCTGAACTCATCGGGTCGATAGCAGTTTCCAGAAACTCAAATTTTGCTTAAAAACGATGAATTTGCATCAAATAGGGATCTGGTGGTATTTTAGTGCAATTGGGGGCTAAGCTGGGTTAAAATGTCCATAACAACATTCTATCAACCTACTGAAACCAATTCACACATCACTTGCTCAAGGTTCCCGCTAAACACGTCATATCGCACCAAATCGCATTAATAACCACTAACCGAAGCAAAATTACACTAAACAAGTAAACTTGAGAGTATGTTTTGGAAATATACCCCACACTCGACCCTAGGGAGCTGGAGGAAGAAGAAAGAGTGAAGGGAAGGGGCTGCAGTCGAAGCTGTTGCTGGTGCTGCTCACTGCTGCTGCTGATTGCACTGTTGCAGCTGCTGATTTCTGCTGCTTGCTGCTGCTGTGTTGCTGGCTGCTGCTGTGCTGCTTGCTTCTGCTGCTGCTGTGTGAAGAGGTAAGTGTGTGTGCGTGTGTGAGTGAGGTTGAGAGAAAGGAAACAAAACAAATGAGAGGAAATCATAACCCAATGTCAACCCCTCCTCTCTCTCTCTTCATTAATTGCAAGCATGGCTTTTGCCATGATGCCTTCCCTCTCTCTCACCCCCACCAAGTCAACACCTAAAGGAATTCAAATTAAATCAACTATTAATTAACTAATTAAACTTAATTAAAACCCAAAAGACTTAATCTCGAAGATTAAACCCACCATGGTTGCTAATCCTAGAATTAACTCATTTTAAAACCCTAGTTTACATACACATGTGTGTGCAAGCCTAGGAAAATTTTAGAAAAATATCTATTAAATTAGAAAAAATATTTAAAACCCAATTTGGTAAACTTTTTATTAAAAACACATTATTTAAATATAATTAGTCACTAAACACATCCTAAGGTGTTACACATATCGACTTACAGTAGTATCAGAGCCTCACTAAACAATAATTAACTCATTTGCAAAGTCGTATGAATTTCGAACGCAAAACGAACCGGAAAATAGACGGATATCACATAGTTTCTGTCGATTTTAAAATGAGGCCTAAAATTTTTTCAGGGACCTCCATAATAACCTACATGAAATTATAAGAACACTGGAAAAAAATGGGCTCCTGAATCGGCCACAGAGCCGCGGAAACGCGGCTGATCCTACTTATCCGCCCTAGATCCGCGGCCGAGTTGGAGCCGATTCAGCCCGGTTTTTCCCTGTGAATCTTCTGTGATGTTTTGTCTTTTCTGGAATGATTTATTTTCTGCTCAAGTTTCAGGTTTACAAAGAAGTTTTGGAGTAGAATCTAATGTGTTTGATCGATCGAAATTATACGATGTTTGCTAATTTGATTATCTGTGAACTGTTTTATGTGTTCGTAAACCACCCCTAACTGCTAGTATGTCGGTTGGCAGGGGGTTGCACATATCTGTAATGTTTTAACTGTTTGTGATTATGAACTGTATTGGTTTGTTGTGATGATTAGCCGGGGTTTTGTGATGGGTTATTGTATTAATTCATTCGATGTAATTGTAATAAGTTGTAATATTATTTTGCGGGGCACATCCAGGTTGCGGTTGTATCCACCGTTGTATTATTTCTTTTTTCGGTTTTTGCTCCTAGGATAGACCCAAGCTGGGGTGCACAAACTACCGGGTATTTTGAAGTGTTTAGTGGCCTACTCACGTTGTTGAGGAAGACCGCTTCACTTTGGGTACTTGGCGGGTAGTTTGCCGTACCCGTAGGGGTCTCGGGTGGGGTAATGGCTATTCATCACAACTGTGTAATCCGTCTTTCCTTACAGGCTCAAAAGAAACACGGATTGCTTGTATATCCAATAAAGTTCATCTGTGATCTGGAATGCCTATTATTGCGTCTGACGAATGTACAATATCTATATATGATAGCTATTTGGACGTCGCTTATGTTTTACACCCGCGCTAGCCCAGCCCCCGCTCTGCCATTAGTTAAGTAACCTAACGTGTGATGACGGGACCCCGTGGCGAATACAGATGGCATAAGAGAACGTTTTATTTTCATTGTTATATGTAATGATAGGTTAATGATGGGACGCATTATTATTAATGCAAAGAAAAATAAAACCTTAACTGAATCGTTGGAACAATTTCAAAACCACTCGGTTTTCTTCAAAAAGCAAATTTTAAATGCGGAGCTTAAACCACTCCTTTTAATAAAGGATATCTTGGTTCCTTCGATTATATCAAGTTCACTACGTTAATGTTTTTTTGCCAAAAACCAGCCGTAACCCTCCGTCGTTTCAAATAGACAGCACATCGTATTCATGCTATGCTTGTTCGCCTACGTCAAGGCATAGTGTATGGTAGCAGTGTGTTTGCTTATTTGCTGCATAGATAGATGCATTAGTATAGTACAGACGTATAGCCTTGTTGGCCTACGTCAAGGGCATGTACGATGTACCTAAATTAATCAGGACAACGACGGGTAGAACTTGACTTGCGTCTTATGATTTGTTGGCCTACGTCAAGATCATAAGAGCTTGGGGTAAAAATCATATCGGGAGTTTCAAACATAAAGGAAACTTGCAGATTTAGCATACCTTCTGGAGTGTAGTGACTAGAGTGGCTTCCATCTAGTGCATCATGCAATGATAGTTGGATCCCGATCCCACTGATGAGTAGTATTACTCTCAGGAAATTTTCTCACTTAACAATCAATGCTATAAACCAAGTAGGTGTCCAGAAAGGTGTTAGAGGGGCTACGCCTCCAGGGAAAAGAGGTTATTTAATTAAGGAACTTCGCAAAAGCATTGGAAAACCTCCCTCGAAGTACCAACACTGGCCTGAGTGAAAGGTTAAGCAAGTATTGTGACGTGTGATTAAATCCTGACTAGTTCTTCTTTTAGGTTTTGAAGAAGGATTTGAGGAAACAGTGGGAGCCATCCTGTTTAGATAAATTGATAACCAATCTAAACTTGCAAGAGCATATGCTGAGTGTTTTCTTTTCTCTCTCTCTAGCAGCTACCATGACAGGACTAAAACTATTACTTGAAAAAAATATACTGACCGGGCAGAACTATAAAGATTGGCTAAGGAACCTCAATATTGCACTGACTTATGACAAAGTAGCATATGTTGCCACCGATGTTCCTCCCCTTATCCCAGGACCAGATTCCTCAGTTGTGGACAAGGAAGTTCGCAAAACCTGGGATCTAGACTGTGAGAGAGCTAAGTGTATCGTGCTGGCGTCCATGAACAATGAACTCCAGAAACAGCACGAGAGTATGGATATTATATCCATCTTTCTCCATTGCAAGGAATTGTATGGGGAGCACTGTTGGGGTAAAAATTTACACCCCGGTTGACCAAGTCAAAATCAAAGTCAACCCCAAGCCAAGTGGGCCCATGCCCGGGTCTAGCCAGAACATGAAGCGGCCGGCCTCCCCCCATGCCAAGATAAAAATTTTGTAATAAATAATTTTGTTGCATTTCCTTTATTTTATTTTATGGATAAATGTAAGAAAAATAGGCATAAAGCCAAATTTTTGTAAAGCCCATGGCTTATGTGCAAAAAGAAATGGCACATGAGCCATGGGATAGGCAAAATGCCATTTTGTGAAGCCCAAGGGGCTATGTGTAAAGTGTATAGCCTATAAAGGCAAGGATAATGAAATATCCCAACAACTTTTTTCTCTCTCCAAAAAAAAAAGTCTCAGAGCTGAGCTCTTTCTTCCATCTTCAAGGTTCCAAAACCTTCTTATTTCTCTTGAATTAAATCAAGAGTTTTACTCTTCCTTTTTCAAAACTAAATAGTTTTCCACCACAAAACCCATTAAGGGGAACTCGGATCTTCCATTAGATCTCAAAAAGAAGAGATTTTTAGATCTCACATCTCTTGAGCCAGCCAACAGAGGAGGAAGAAGAACCCATTTCCCTAACCAAAACATTCTTCTTTTTTTTCGGGAGTTTAACTCCACTAATTTCTCTTCCGAGAGTTTTTGGGGCTAAAAGCCCTCTTTTCCTCTCCAGCGCACTGCGCCCGAGCGCAAAGCGCCCACGTGCCGACACGTGGCGCGCGCGCTTGCGCTCCAGCGCACAGCACTCATGCGCAAAGCGCCCACGTACCGACACGTGGCGCGCGTGCTTGGCTCCGGTGTGCTTGCGCTCCAGCACGCAGCGTTCATGCGCAAAGCGACCACGTGGCGACACGTGGCGCGTGCGCTTGCGCTCCAGCGCGCATCGTTCATGCGCAAAGCGCCCACGTGCCGACACGTGGCGCGCGCGCTTGCGCTCCTGCGCGCAGTGCTCATGCGCAAAGCGCCCACGTGCCGACACGTGGCACGCTTGCGCCTGAGCGCACAGCACCTAAGCGCACAGCGCCCAAGGTGCTGCCCCACGCATCCTTTGGATGCCTTTTCCCCTTTATTTATATATATATGTATATATATACATATGTATACAAATGTACACATACACATACTCCACGACACTGTCCCTGTTAGAAAAACTCTGCGTGGCTCCCTACATATTTAAACCCCCTCCAAAACACAACTCACGTACACTGCACATCGAGTTCGCATGACCATTTTAACCCGTTAATCGGAGGTTCCCTCGCCCCAAAGGCGAGGGGTAATTAACGGCAGCTTAGTCCACGGCTGCCGGAGATTCGGATCCCCACAATCGTTAAACCCCGGCCTACCCTAGGCAGGGGGAATCTGTAGTACGCCTGACAAGCGTGCGCGTATTCCCATCTCAATGGGGTGACGAAAAACACCCTACAGATTCTGGCACGCCCGGTGGGACCAATCTCTCCTCCCATATTTCGGGTTAAACGTTCATGCGAACTCAATCAATATACATATCGATTGCCTATACTGAAATGATGTTTTCTTTTCGTGCAGCAATCAACTTTCAACGACAATGTCTCCCAAGATGGATTCAACTTCCAAAGCGACCCCGATTCCGTACATGGTCAAGATCAACGCTCGTGTGGTTCTCCCCTCAAGCCTCAGTCGACAATGGGAGGAACCGCCCAGCCAGTTTGGCTCTGTCATCATCTACCCTGCCGGAAGCGCTCATCTGGCAGAATCCCGGCGGAACAGGTGGCCAAGCCGGTCTCAAGGGGTAAGAGGCCGAATGTCGTGATCGCCAAGGCACCACAACCGAAACTTAAGATGGTGTCTGAACGAGCCCCTGGCGCTCTAGCTGGGGGCAAGACTTCCGATGCGAAGGGCAACATTAAATGTTGCGTACGAGCTTAGGCGATGACTCCAACAAATGCACAATCGGGCGTATCTCCAAAGCCCTCCATCAACCGGTCTGCGGCGTCTTCCCAAAGAGCCGAAGTCCGCCAGGTGCTTAGAACAGAAAAGTTAAGGCAGAAGCGGCTCAGGTATCGAGCCAACAAAAGGGCCAAGGCTTCGGCCAAATGGAATCATGTGAAGTTCCAAGTGCAGGGTTACCCCGCGACGATGGCTGAGTCGGACGTAAGAATCAGCAATTCCTTCGAGCCTCTAAAGTGGGTTTAGAAAAATGCCATGACCGCAAGAATCAAGAAGACAGCGGTCCGAACAGTGCCACAAAGAGGCGTGTCCCAGCCCCAACAGAAAAGGTACGACACTATCTCTTCAAGGGTCTATCAGGCGCTCTGTGCCGCACGAAAGCAGCGGGGCAAACCCAGGAAAGAAGCGCCAGCACCATTTAAGAACCTGGTTAGGCCAGCCGCCTTCAATCGACTACCAGGTACCGAAACAAGGGGGTCAAGACAGCGATCCGTGAAATCAGCTGCCAATGATAGAAAGACGTCCGGATATACCATCCATACGGTCTATATGGCGGGCGGGCGCCCTAGCGACAACCTTCGCAGCAAAAGCAAGGACGGGGCCACCACATCCCAAGCCGAATCTAGCCTGAATGTGGTTGCCGCCGCCCAAGAACAGCCGCCCCCGCTGGATGAAGAAAACCCTCTCGATGAGGATGATAGGCAGATAGACCCCTCGGTCCATGTAGAGTCAAGCTCGGACAGCGAGGAAGAGACGACTTTCCGACCCAGGACAGCGGAGCAGGAGCTACTTCAAGAGCTTCGGAAACAGCTCAGGAGCAAAGATAAAGAGATGGCCAAGCTCTATTCGAAGATTGATGACTTAACAAACGTGGTGATGCAGCTTACGGCTCAAATTGCTCGAGCGCCTCCCAATCAGACACAAACCGCTACTAATCAGCCGGGTGATGACAATCCGAGGCAGCAAATGCCTGTTCCTTTGGGACCAAGACTGGTCGAGCCGCATGAAAGCCGGCCGCATTCCGCTTCTGGGGACGCCTTGTCCCCAGATAGCACTATCCCGCTAACACAAGATCGGATAATGGATTTGGTCACCAGCAAAGTTAAAACATTGGTGGCCGAAGCTGAAGCTCAGAAAGAAATCGGTAGTAGTGGGCGGCCATATCCCGCGCAGTACGATCTGATTGAGTTCCCAAGCGGCTACGTCATCCCTAAGTTTGGAAGATTTGATGGAACGGGGAATGCAAATCAACATGTCGCCCACTTCAAAGCATCGTGCGGAAATACAGGGGGCAATGACGCGCTCCTTCTTCGTCAGTTTGTCAACAGCCTGACCGGCGTCGCCTTCGACTGGTATGCGAGTATACCGGACGGGTCCGTCATTACCTTTGCCCAAATGGAGTCTCTGTTCCGGCAAAGGTTCATGAGCGTCAGTGATAAAATCTCCATTGCCGACCTTGTGAGGACCAAGCCGGGGAAGAATGAAAGCAACACCGACTTTATCGCCCGATGGCGCAATCTCACAGTCAAGTGCGAACCGCCGCTGGAGCAGGACCAGTCCGTCAGCCTTCTCATTGGGAACCTCAGCAATTGGATGGTCCCATTCTTATGTATGGCGGGCCTCAAGACATTTCAGGAGCTAACCAAGAAAGTCCAAATGCTGGAACGCTCGAAGCAAGAGTCCCCTTCGGATTCTCAGAGAGACAAAACTTGGAAGAGCAAGCGGGACGACAACCGTAGAAGCGGGAGTTCCAGCAGTACCAATGTCTTCAATGCCTCCGACGATGAAGAAAAGCGAAGGGCGGGTGAATCCAAAACCAACCGGTCTCGAAAGCCATTGCTGGGAGGAGACGGGCCTTCCCAAGAGGAGAAGAAGAACAAGGTTTACACTTTCAAAAGGGACAATGTCCGTAAGATATTTAAAGATGCCTTGAACAACGGCCTACAATTGCCGGAGTCGAAAAGACCCCAAGAAGCAAAGATGACCAACAATCCCCTGTATTGCCCGTACCACCGAGTAGTGAGCCATGCAATCGAGGATTGCTATATCTTCAAGGACTGGCTCGAGAACCGGTACAAGGCCAGAGAGATCGAGCTGTCCAAAAGCGTGTTGGTGAACAATCAAGTTGCAACCGCCAACTTTATACAGACGGAAGCCGAAGCCTTCTGGGACCAGACAGCCGAACCCGCTGCCCTGACAAACGAAACTGACTCATCGTGGCCTCCGTGGAGTACGCACATATCTAATAAGACGAAGAAGATAATAAAGCTACTTCGGAAAGAACCCAGGATGGAATGGGAAGGACAGAAGAAGCCTACCAGTCCAGCTGCCAATGCGGCTCCATCAGGCTCAAAATCTAAGAAGCTCAAGAAGAAGAAAAGTGCAGCTCGGCGCGAAAAAGAGTCTGCAGGGAGATCGACCATTCAAAAATATATCGATTCCCTCGAAGAATATGAACAAAAGGAAAGAACATTGATTCAATTGAAGGAGTTCTTCCCTGTACAAGCGGCTGAAATTCTGGAGGAGTTAGAAGAAGACTCCAATGAAGAAATCCCAGTAGTGACCTGCTACGCCATCCATCTTGGCAGCGACTCCGAGGATGATCTCTGTTTTCCGGAAGAGGACGAGGAGCTCACCACAAAGGCCAATCAAATCCAGCTCAGAAGCGGCAGGGCTCTACCGCAAAATCAGGGCAACGCCCCAAAAGGGAAGGAAAAACAAGTCGCTAATGAAGAAGATGGCAGAGAACCAACTGATGAAAATATAAGTCCTTCCTCGGTGGACTATAATGTCTTGGCGCATCTCCGGAAGTTTCCGTCTCTCCTGAGCATCTACGACGCCTTGGTCCTATCTAAGGAGCTTAGAGATGTTCTCATCCACGCTCTACAAAACCCCGAGCGGTATCAGGCTCACTTTGCGGAAATTAACATGAAAGAAGCCCAGCACGCTTTGCATGCCGCCGCAGTCACATTTAAAGATGAATACTTGCTACTGGGAACGGCTGAGCATAATCGGCCGCTTTACGTGACCGGGTACAGCGACGGAGATCGAATTAATTGCATATTGATTGATCCGGGGTCCTCAGTGAACATCATGAACTTGCGAACTCTGAAGAGTTTGTCAATGGACGTCCGACACCTGTCAAGGGAAAGGATTGTCATTCAAGGCTTCAACCAAAATTGCCAGCAAGTTCTGGGGTCTATAGCTTTGCCAATCAAATTTGGGGATCTGCAAACTGAAGCTAAGATATACGTGATCGACGCCGACACGTCTTATAAGATTCTCTTGGGGCGGCCGTGGCTCCACGATTACGGCATTATTCCGTCAACTCTCCATCAATGCATGAAGTATACTAAAAATGGCGAAGAAAGACGCAATGACGGAGACATCCAGCCGTTCGGTGTGCATGAAGTCCGATATGAAAATTCTCGGTACTTTATGAACTACCAAAATGCTAAGCCACAACTGACTGAGGATAGACCGGCCCCAAGACTCAAAAGCAAATCTACGCCGGCTATCACTTTCAAAAGCAAAAATACCCAAGTGCGCCCGCATTTCGGCAGCGGCACTGATGAGTCCGACGCTGGAAGCCCGTCCTTCCGCAAAACTCGCCCTCATTTCGGCAGCGATACGGACGAATCTTTTACTGAAGGCCCATCTAGCAGGAAAGTCCGCCCTCATCTTGGCAGTGACACTGAAGAGTCAGAAGAAGAGGACCTGCCGTGCAACAGCTGTGCAGATTGGTCCCCCATGCAGCAAGCGAAACTACGAGAGACCTTCGAAGTCGCTGAAGGGTATCTGGCCATCACAAGGGTGCCAGAACGGATGTGCAAAGAGCTCGACACATTGTCAGTCTCTACCGTGGACCAGCTGAAAACTTTCTACGTGCCCGGGAGGAAAAATGGACAGAAGGGCATCCTGTTTTACAGGTCAAACCCCGTTGTGCACCCGGACGACCTTTCTGTCGTGTGCCTTCCCTATGAGAGAGGCATAAGAGCCGTCCTCAATCCCAGATACTATGCGCCCGAGATGCGGGAATACTTTAAGAAGTGCGGATGCCGGTTATATCAAACGGAGTCCGAAGCAAAGTTTTACGAAGGGCTATGGTATCCGCCCCAGGTCCGAGCACTCATCGATGGACGAATTCCAGATAGACGGGGCATAGGCTACATTCAACCTGATTCCAAAGCGTGCTACATGATCTATGTTGGTGAGGCCAGCGAAAGATCAAATGATGATGACGAGATAGCCGAGCCAGAAGAAGCTCCTCAAGAGCTCGAAGATGGCGGACAAGCAACCTTTGATGAGCTAACCGAGATTGACTTAGGAACGCCCGATAATCCAAGGCCGACCTACATCAGCTCACACTTGTCGGAGGAAATGAAAGAGCAGATAATTGCCCTGCTGCATGAGTTCGTCGACTGCTTCGCGTGGACATACAAAGAAATTCCTGGCCTTTCCCCTGAAGTGGTCGTACATAGGTTGGCTATATCTCCCGATGCTAAGCCAGTCAAACAAGCTCCTCGAAGAATGAGAAGGGAACTAGAAGAAAAGGTCATCGAGGAAACTAAGAAGCTCATCGATGCCAGCTTCATCAGAGAAGAGAAATATGCGGACTGGATCGCATGCGTAGTCCCGGTGAAGAAGAAAAATGGGCAGATCCGAGTTTGTGTCGATTTTAGGGACCTCAACAAGGCATGTCCTAAAGACGACTTCCCGCTACCGGTCATGGAAATGATGGTCGATGACACCTCAAATTACGAACTGTTCACCTTTATGGATGGCTCGTCCGGATACAATCAGATCAAGATGTCGCCTGAGGATGAGAAGCACACAGCATTTCGAACCCCGATCGGAATATATTGCTACAAGGTGATGCCGTTTGGACTGAAGAACGCAGGTGCTACATATCGAAGAGCAATGACCAATATTTTCGATGACCTAATTCATAAAGTCGTCGAATGTTATGTTGATGATCTGGTCGTCAAGACTAAAGCCAAGGCCGATCATATCCAAGATCTCAGGACCGTTCTCACCAGACTGAGGGAATACGATCTGAAGATGAATCCTCTGAAGTGCGCTTTTGGCGTGTCATCAGGAAAATTCCTGGGCTTCATAGTCCGACATCGAGGGATCGAAGTTGACCCATCAAAGATAAAGGCCATCATGGAGATGCCCCCTTCGAAGAGTCTGACGCAGCGAAGATCTTTTCAAGGCAAGCTTGCTTATATACGGAGGTTTATCTCAAATTTATCGGGGAGATGTAGGCCCTTCTCAAAGCCCATGAAGAAAGGAGCTCCTTTTATCTGGGATGCCGAATGTCAAGCAGCGTTCGAAAGCATCAAACAATACTTGTTGCACCCTCCAGTGCTGGCCGCTCCCATTCCAAATAAACCGCTGATTCTCTACACTGCCGCGCTGGATGAGTCACTCGGTGCGCTCCTTGCCCAGAATAACGAGGAAGGAAAAGAAAATGCCCTCTACTACCTCAGTCGAACTCTAGTCGGGGCGGAACACAACTACTCCCCAATCGAAAAGCAATGCCTGGCTCTAATATTTGCTGTGAAGAAGCTGAGGCACTATTTGCTCGCTCATCGGGTTATGCTGATCTCCAAGGTCGACCCGCTTAAACACTTGATAACCAAAGAAGCCTAGCTGGCAGAATGGCAAGATGGGCTGTCATGCTACTTGAGTTTGACATAGTTTATATCCCTCAGAAAGCAGTAAAAGGGCAAGCCCTTGCAGACTTTCTCGCTGCTCATCCCATACCAGAAGGGTCGCCGCTAAATTGTGAGTTACCCGATGAACAAGTGCTGCACCTCGAGGAAGATGAGCCATGTTGGGAGCTCTACTTCGATAGAGCCTCGTCAATAAGGACCTCCAGTAAATCAAGAGTCCCGGAGATAAAAGCAGGGATAGGATTGGTGTTCATCACACCATCAATGGGAACACTACGGCATTCTTTTGCTCTCACCGAGCCTCGGACAAACAATGAAGCTGAGTATGAAGCTCTGATAGCTGGTTTGGAGCTTGCCGTAGAAATGGAAATCCGTCGGCTACGAGTCTACGGTGACTCCCAGCTTGTCGTCAACCAAGTAAGCGGTGACTATAAGATATACAAACCCAAGTTAGCTCGGTACAGAGGTCGAGTGGTGGAACTCATGAAACGGTTCACTAATATTGAACAAACGAGAGTCCCTAGAGCGTTGAACGAAAAGGCTGATGTACTCGCTCGCTTGGCCAAGGAGCTGGCTGACCCTGACATGGACGAAATTCTGATCACAGTCAGGAGCCGGCAAATTCTACCCCCCAGTCTCTCTACGAGAAGTGGAAAGCGCGGAACAGAAGAGCAGTCCTGCGGAAGAAGCTTCGATCATCCAAGACGAGCCCGATTGGAGAGAACCCTTCATAGAGTACCTCCGGTACGACAAGCTGCCCGAAGAAAAATCTGCGAGGATTCAGCTGAAGAAAAGAGCTCTCCGATACGTGTTTGTAAATGACACGTTATACCGCAGGTCATATGACCAACTCCGGCTCAGGTGTCTGTCATTGGCCGAAGCCCAAAAGATCATGAAAGATGTCCACTCGAGCATTTGCGGTGCTCACCAATCTGGCCCCAAGATGCGACTTCAAATCAAACGGCTTGGGTATTACTGGCCCACCATGATACGGGATTGCGGAGAGCATGCAAAGAAGTGTTATATTTGCCAAATTTACGGTGATTTTATTCACAAGCATCCCAATCCATTGCATCCTACGGTGGCGTCGTGGCCCTTCGAAGTCTGGGGCACCGACATTGTTGGCCCAATTGATCCTCCGTCATCTAAAGGCCACCGGTTCATACTGGCCGTGACAGACTACTTCTCCAAGTGGGCTGAAGCTGTCCCGCTAAAAGAAGTCAAGACAAAGGATATTCTGACATTCTTCCAGCATAATATTCTTTACCGCTTCGGTACACCAAGAAGAATCATTTCTGACAATGGGCCTTCTTTCAAGAGCTTCAATGTCTCAAGGTTTGCTACTCAGCACAAGATAGACTGGAGATATTCCTCCATCTATAATCCAAGAGCCAATGGGCTAGCCGAAGCCTTCAATAAGACTCTATGCAAGCTCCTGAGGAAAAATGCTTCAGCCAACAAGAGAGACTGGAATCTCAAGCTTCACGAGGCATTGTGGGCATATCGTACCACGCACCGTACTCCAACTCAGTCCACTCCATACTCATTGCTCTTCGGAGTGGAGGCGGTCCTCCCCCTCGAAGTCGAAGTTCCAAGCTTAAGAATGGTCGTTCAGCATGAGTTGATGGAGGAGGAAAACGTGCTCCTTCGACTTGAAGAACTCGATGCCCTCGAAGAAAAGAGACTCACGGTGCAGCAAAGTCTGGAGCTATACCGAGCCCAAATGTCACGGGCCTATGACAAGATAACCCGTCTCCGCGCTTTTAAGAAAGGTGAATTGGTGTTGGTCCTCAAAAGGCCGATCATCCCCAATCGACATGCCAAGGGAAAATTCGAGCCAAACTGGGAAGGACCATACGTCATCGAGAAAGTGTTCGACGGAGGATCCTACCAACTAATAAGTGCAGAGGGAGAAAGGCCCTTGCCACCCATCAATGGACGATATCTCAAGAAATACTACACATGAATGCTCCAAGTCACAGGCGAATTGAGCACATCAGCCCTACGGTCTGGATCAGACATCCTGCAAAACCGTATACAATCCACGGGCATAAATGACCCCTATCTCTCCCAAATCCTGCCGGTGAGACTACTTTTAAAGTCCCACCAGCGGCAAAAAAAAAAGAAAAAGAAAAAGAAAAAGAAAAAAATGAAAAGAAGAAGAAATAAACGGTATGTCCACAAGCAAAATGGGCACGGATGAAAACCCGAAAGGGATCCGTGAGTAAAAATAGCAGGACTACCGGTGAGTCTGTGAAAACCCGAAAGGGCGCAAACTCGTGAAAAGAGATGAAATACACTCGCAAAGTCCTCTCGACCTTGTGAGGAGAAACCCCCTGCATGAGATCCTTACGACTCAGAAAGGAGCAACACACTTAGGAATCCTCACGATTCTTAAGGAGAAAATACACCTGCGGGATCCTCACGACTCGTAGGGAGAAAATGCTTTTATGGGACCCTCACGGCCTATAAAATTGAAAAGCCTTAGGTGATAGGGACCCAAACCTGTCTCCTAAGCCATCGTTCGCCAACGGGCAACGGCAAATGATGAGTCGCTCCTAGCATTTCGCTTCAGTGTTAGCGGTGCTGATGCCGACCAAAAACCCAAATCCCAAGTCCTCCCAAAGCAAATGATGAGTTGCTCCTGGCATTATTCCAGTGCAGCAATGCTGATGCCAAACAAGATTCAAATTCCAAGTCCCCAAACGGCGAATGATGAGTCGCTCCTGGTACCACATTCCAGTGCAGCGATGCAGACGCCAACCAAAATCCAATTTCTCAAAATTCTCCCAGCCCTACGGTTAGTCCCCAAATTGACTACCGCATACAATCCACGGGCTCAAATAATACTCGTCATACCCATGCCCCACCACAATTACCAGTTACGTGGCTGGTCTCCGCCTTTGGAACTATGCTCCATTGAGAAGACCCACACATGTGTCCTCACGATACATGAGAAGAACAAACCTCTGTGGAATCCTTACGACTCATAAAGGAAAAACACACTTAGGAGTCCTCACGACTCTTAAGGAGAAAATACACCTGCGGGATCCTTACGACTCGTAGGGAGAAAATGCTTTTATGGGACCCTCACGGCCCATAAAATTGAAAAGCCTTAGGCGATAGGGATCTAAACCTGTCTCCTAAGCCATCGCTCCCCAATCCCCAAATGGCGATTGATGAGTCGCTCCTGGTACCATATTCCAGTGCAGCGATGCAGACGCCAACCAAATTGCAAATCCCATACCCCAACGGCGAATGATGAGTCGCTCCTGGTACCATGTTCCAGTGCAGCGATGCAGACGCCGACAAAGTCCCGAAATTTTTCCGGCCCTACGGTCTGGATCATACATCCTACAAAACCGTATACAATCCACGGGCGTAAAACAATCCCAATCTCTCCCAAATCCTCTCGGGGCAAATGATGAGTTGCTCCTGGCATTATTCCAGTGCAGCAATGCAGATGCCAAACAAAAAAAAACAACCAATCCCCAAATCCTCTCGGGGCAAATGATGAGTTTCTCCTGGCATTATTCCAGTGCAGCAATGCAGATGCCAAACAAAAACCAAAATCCCAAAATCTTCTCCATGACAGATGATGATTCGCTCCTGGTACCATATTCCAGTATAGCGATGCTGATGTCAACCCAAATCAAAATCAACAAGTCAACTTCCACTCCGACGCCACAGAAAGCGGAGCAAGTCAGAATCCAATCTCGACACCGCAAGAAACGGAGCAAGTCAAGTCTACCCCTGACACTACAAGAAGCAGAGCAAGTCAAATCAAGCACCGACCGTCCAAGTCGCAAAAATGGCAGCATCGACCGTCCACGCCGCTAAAATGGCAGAACCGACCGTCCAAGTCGCAAAAAAGGCAACATCGACCGTCCAAGTCGCAAAAAGGGCAGCATCGACCGTCCACGTCGCTAAAATGGCAGCATCGACCGTCCACGTCGCTAAAATGGCAGCATCGACCGTCCACGTCACTAAAATGGCAGAACGGACCGTCCACGTCGCTAAAAGGGCAGCATCGACCGTCCAAGTCGCAAAAAGGGCAGAACCGACCGTCCACGTCGCTAAAAGGGCAGTACCGACCGTCCAAGTCGCTAAAATGGCAGCATCGACCGTCCAAGTCGTAAAAAGGGCAGCATCGACCGTCCACTTCGAAAAAAGGGCAGCATCGACCGTCCACGTCGAAAAAAGGGCAGCATCGACCGCCCAAGTCGCAAAAAGGGCAGTACCGACCGTCCAAGTCGCTAAAATGGCAGCACCGACCGTCCACGTCGCAAAAAGGGCAGCGCAGGATTCCTACAAAGCGGGAACCAGATCACTCCGGGCCAGGGGAAACGTCTATCACGGACACTCCATTTCGGAGTCATGTCAAGCGACGACCGTCCATGTCGTAAAAAGGGCAGTGCCAGCTTCCCAAAAAGCGGGAACCAAATCAGGTCGCCTCCAAGTAAAAGAAGACCATCAATTTCATGCACACGACCCATATTTGTGATGTGCATTTATTGATGGGGGGCAATTTGTTGGGGTAAAAATTTACACCCCGGTTGACCAAGTCAAAATCAAAGTCAACCCCAAGCCAAGTGGGCCCATGCCCGGGTCGAGCCAGAACATGAAGCGGCCGGCCTCCCCCCATGCCAAGATAAAAATTTTGTAATAAATAATTTTGTTGCATTTCCTTTATTTTATTTCATGGATAAATGTAAGAAAAATAGGCATAAAGCCAAATTTTTGTAAAGCCCACGGCTTATGTGCAAAAAGAAATGGCACATGAGCCATGGGATAGGCAAAATGCCATTTTGTGAAGCCCAAGGGGCTATGTGTAAAGTGTATAGCCTATAAAGGCAAGGATAATGAAATATCCCAACTTTTTTCTCTCTCCAAAAAAAAAAGTCTCAGAGCTGAGCTCTTTCTTCCATCTTCAAGGTTCCAAAACCTTCTTCTTTCTCTTGAATTAAATCAAGAGTTTTACTCCTCCTTTTTCAAAACTAAATAGTTTTCCACCACAAAACCCATTAAGGGGAACTCAGATCTTCCATTAGATCTCAAAAAGAAGAGATTTTTAGATCTCACATCTCTTGAGCCAGCCAACAGAGGAGGAAGAAGAAGAACCCATTTCCCCAACCAAAACATTCTTCTTTTTTTTCGGGAGTTTAACTCCACTAATTTCTCTTCCGAGAGTTTTTGGGGCTAAAAGCCCTCTTTTCCTCTCCAACGCACTGTGCCCGAGCGCAAAGCGTCCACGTGCCGACACGTGGCGCGCGCTCTTGCGCTCCAGCGCGCAGCACTCATGCGCAAAGCGCCCACGTGCCGACACGTGGCGCGCGCGCTTGAGCTCCGGTGCGCTTGCGCTCCAGCGCGCAGCGTTCATGCGCAAAGCGACCACGTGCCGACACGTGGTGCGCGCGCTTGCGCTCCAGTGCGCTTGCGCTCCAGCGCGCAGCGTTCACGCGCAAAGCGCCCACGTGCCGACACGTGGCACGCGCGCTTGCACTCCTGCGCGCAGCGCTCATGCGCAAAGCGCCCACGTGGCGCGCTTGCGCCTGAGCGCACAGCACCTAAGCGCACAGCGCCCAAGGTGCTGCCCCACATCCTTTGGATGCCTTTTCCCCTTTATTTATATATATATGTATATATATACCTATGTATACAAATGTACACATACACATACTCCACGACACTGTCCCTGTTAGAAAAATATTTCTAACGGGGCGCTGTCCCGCACCCCGCAAGGGGGCTGCTAGCCCCCTTGACCCCCAGCCCGCTATCCGGGTAGCGGGACCCCCATAAAAACTCCACGTGGCTCCCTATATATTTAATCCCCCCCTCCAAAACACAACTCACGTACACTGCACATCGAGTTCGCATGACCATTTTAACCCGTTAATCGGAGGTTCCCTCGCCCTAAAGGCGAGGGGTAATTAACGGCAGCTTAGTCCGCGGCTGCCGGAGATTCGGATCCCCACAATCATTAACCCCGGCCTACCCTAGGCAGGGGGAATCTGTAGTACGCCTGACAAGCGTGCGCGTATTCCCATCTCAATGGGGTGACGAAAAACACCCTACAGATTCTGGCACGCCCAGTGGGACCAATCTCTCCTCCTATATTTCGGGTTACGTTCATGCGAACTCAATCAATATACATATCGATTGCCTATACTGAAATGATGTTTTCTTTTCGTGCAGCAATCAACTTTCAACGACAATGTCTCCCAAGACGGATTCAACTTCCAAAGCGACCCCGATTCCGTACGTGGTCAAGATCAACGCTCGTGTGGTTCTCCCAGCAAGCCTCAGTCGACAATGGGAGGAACCGCCCCGCCAGTTTGGCTCTGTCATCATCTACCCTGCCGGAAGCGCTCATCTGGCAGAGATCCCGGCGGAACAGGTGGCCAAGCTGGTCTCAAGGGGTAAGAGGCCGAATGTCATGATCGCCAAGGCACCACAACCGAAACTTAAGATGGTGTCTGAACGAGCCCCCGGCGCTCTAGCTGGGGGCAAGACTTCTGATGCGAAGGGCAACATTAAATGTTGCGTACGAGCTCAGGCGATGACTCCAACAAATGCACAATCGGGCGTATCTTCAAAGCCCTCCATCAACCGGTCTGCGGCGTCTTCCCAAAGAGCCGAAGTCCGCCAGGTGCTTAGAACAGAAAAGTTAAGGCAGAAGCGGCTCAGGTATCGAGCCAACAAAAGGGCCAAGGCTTCGGCCAAATGGAATCATGTGAAGTTCCAAGTGCAGGGTTGCCCCGCGACGATGGTTGAGCGGGACCCCCGTAAAAACTCTGCGTGGCTCCCTATATATTTAAACCCCCCCTCCAAAACAAAACACACGTACACTGTACATCGAGTTCGCATGACCATTTTAACCCGTTAATCGGAGGTTCCCTCGCCCTAAAGGCGAGGTGTAATTAATGGCAGCTTAGTCCGCGGCTGCCGGAGATTCGGATCCCCACAATCATTAAACCCCGGCCTACCCTAGGCAGGGGGAATCTGTAGTACGCCTGACAAGCGTGCGCATATTCCCATCTCAATGGGGTGACGAAAAACACCCTACAAGCACTCCCGTATCGCGAGGTACGAGACCTCAAGGAAACTCTTCAAGATGAGGTTAGCTCTAGGATCACTTGTAGGAGAGCATGTCCTGAAAATGATCAGCCTCATAGAGGAACTCGCAAACCTGGGATGCGTGCTAGAGAATGATTTGTAAATCGACTTGATTTTGCAGTCCCTTCCCCACACCTTCTCTCAGTTCGTGCTGAGCTTCAACTTGCAAGAAATGGAAGCTGATCTTCCAAAGCTCCTCAACATGTTGAGGGTAGCAGAGACCTCCTTGAAACAGGAGAAGACCCCCATTCTGTATGTTGGACAATCATCATCTTCTAAATATAAAGCGAAAGCTAAAGGGAAGAAGAAGATGAAAGCCACCAAACCGAAGGGTGGGGTCAAGAAGGTGCAGGGAACGAACAAGGCAGGAAGGGTGAAGACAAAAAAGAACGAATGCTTTTATTGTCACAAGCAAGGGCACTGGAAGAAGGATTGTTTGGCCTTCAAAGCCAAGGACAAGAAGCAAGCCGTTGCTTCTGCTTCAGGTGTGTTCGTAATCGAAAATTGTCTTTCAGTAAACTCTACATCATGGGTACTTGATACCGGTTCTGGTTCTTACATCTTTAATTCATTGCAGGATCTGAGAAATAATAGAGTACTGGGGACAGGTGATATGACTCTCCGAATGGGCAATGGAATGCATGTAGATGCTTTGCAATAGGGGAATATCACCTAGGGTTGACTAGTGGGAACATTTTGGTGTTGTACAGTTGTTTTTGTATTCCCGGTATGTTGTGTAATATTATATCAGTATCTTTGTTATCTAATGAAGAATATAATTTTGTGCTTGAAAGAAATGTCATGAACATTCTCCTAAATCAAGAACTGATTGGGTATGGCATACTGGAAAACGGCATATACATACTTAATCAACCTCGAATTTTCAATATTCAAAACACGCTTAAAAGAAAGGCTCCAGATTCAATCAAGCTTTCCTATGGAATTGTAGACTTGGTCATATAAACGAAACAAGGTTGACTAAGTTACATAAAGATGGATATCTAGATCCGTTTGAATATTCATCATATGCATCTTGTCAATCATGTATCAAAGGAAAAATGACCAAATCTCCGTTCACCGGACACGGAGAAAGAGCCACAGAACTCTTGGGACTTGTACATAGTGATGTATGTGGTCCAATGTCTACGCATGCACGAAGCGGTCACTCCTACTTCATCACTTTTACTGATGACTTCTCTAGGTATGGACATGTGTTCTGAATGAAACATAAATACGAGGCCTTTGAGAAGTTTAAAGAGTATAAAAATGAAGTAGAGAAACAAACTGGTAAAAGCATCAAGACACTTCGATCTGATCGAGGTGGAGAATACTTAAGTACCAATTTCCTTGAATGCTTAAAAAAGAATGGAATTCTCTCTCAGCTTACTCCGCTTTATACACCTCAGCATAATGGTGTATCAGAAAGGAGAAATCGCACGCTATTAGATATGGTGCGTTCAATGATGAGTAGTGCTGAGTTGCCACTTTCCTTCTGGGGTTTTGCTCTAGATTCAGCAGCATACTTATTGAATAGAGTTCCAACTAAGTCTGTGCCTAGCACTCCAAATGAAATGTGGAGCGGGAAGAGACCATATCTCAAGTATATCAAGATATGGGGGTGTCCGGCATATGTTAAAAAGCATAATCCGGACAAGCTCGAGGCACGATCGTTTTTATGCAAGTTTGTAGGATACAACAAGAATTCAAGGGGGTATATGGTCTACCACACTGAAGAACAAAAGGTATTTGTCGCTCGCCACATTGTCTTCTTAGAAAGCGAATTTCTTGCAAAACAAATTAGTGGGAGCGCGGTAGAACTAGAAGAAATTCCAGAACCTCAAACTGCTGCTGAGGAATTAGTAGAACCTCAAGTTTCAATAGAACATGACAAACCAACGCCACTCCGCAGATCTAGTAGGTTTTCTCATCCTCCTGAAAGATACTATGGTTTTCTTCTAGATAGGGATCGAGAGGATTGCATCATCGATGATGATGAGCCTACTAGTTTTCAGCAGGCTATCACGAGTATTGACTCGGTGAAGTGGCTGGATGCTATGAGATCCGAAATGGAATCCATGTACACCAATAAAGTATGGACTTTAGAAGTTTCTCCTCCTGGGGTGAAACCAGTTGGATGCAAATGGATCTTCAAAAAGAAGATTGGTGCACTTGGACAAGTGGAAACCTACAAAGCTAGACTCGTTGCAAAAGGTTTTCGTCAAAGACCAGGATTGGACTATGATGAAACCTTTTCACCTGTAACTATGCTTAAATCCATTCAGATCCTGCTTGCCATTGCTGCCTTCCATGACTATGAAATCTGGCAGATGGACGTAAAAATAACTTTTCTAAATGGACACTTAAAAGAGAGTGTTTACATGGATCAACCAGAAGGTTTCTTAGACAGTAGGAGCAGCGGAAGAGTGTGCAAGTTGCTTAAATCCATCTATAGATTAAAGCAAGCATCGCGGAGTTGGAACATCTGCTTTGATGAGACAGTCAAATAATTTGACTTTATCAAAAATATAGATAAACCATGTATTTATAGGAAGATTGTAGAAGGAGCAGTAGTCTTCCTCATTTTGTACGTCGACGACATACTACTGATAAGGAATGATGTCCCTATGCTACAATCAGTACAGCCCTTCTTGTCACAGAAATTCTCCATGAAAGACTTGGGAGATACAACCTACATTCCGGGCATTAAGATCTATCGTGATAGATCTAATAGAATGTTCGGACTTTCACAGTCCAGGTATATTGACACTATACTAAAGAGATTTAGTATGGAAGATTCCAAGTGCGGTAATATACCCGCTTGTCACGGGATCACCCTCTCCAAAGATATGTCTCCAAAGACTGATGAAGAGAGGGCTCGCATGGGCATTATACCCTACGCTTCGGCAGTAGGATCGATAATGTATGTGATGTTATGCACCAGACCAGATGTAGCTTACGCACTTAGTGTGGTAAGCAGGTATCAATCTGACCCAGGTGAGAAACATTGGATAGCGGTTAAGAACATTCTCAGGTACCTGAGAAGGACTAAGGAGATGTTCTTAGTTTACAGTAATGGGGTCCTCCTGGTAGAGGCTTTTACCGACTCCGGCTTCCAAAGTGACAAAGATGATTCTAAATCCATTTCGGGTTTTGTGTTTACCCTCAATGGAGGGGCGGTATGTTGGAGGAGTTCCAAACAGGATACTGTCGCAGACTCAAGTATGGAGGCTGAGTATATAGCTGCTAGTGAAGCCGCAAAAAAGGCTGTCTGGATGAGGAAGTTTATCTCTGAACTTCAGGTGGTTCCATCCATTTCCAATCCAATACCTTTGTATTGTGATAATAATGGGGCTGTAGCATTAGCGAAGGAACCAAGGTCCCATCAGAAATCCAGGCATATCTTAAGGCGGTTTCACCTGATCAGGGAGATCGTGGATCGTCAGGAGATCGAGGTACGGAGAGTGGACACAAAAGACAACACGGCAGATCCATTCACCAAGTCCATCCCTCAAGTCCAGTTCGAGAGGCTGTTTGAGATGTTGGGCATGCGGTATGCCAGCAACTGGATCTAGTGTAAATAGTGGGTACTCATTGCGCCAATTATAGGCCTTAGTGCAAGTGGGAGATTGTTGGATATATATGCCCTAGAGGCCTTCATTGTATAGGATTCTAGGGATATGTATGTACATGACAATCTTGCTTGATATGATAGTACGCTATTTGGTTTGTCTTTATCTTAACGTGTGATATATTTTACTTTGTATTTATAAACATGTTGATAAAGCCCATTGGGTGTTTGCCTGACCACCGGCGTTGTGATGGCAGTCATACTTGTAGGAGCTGGATAGTCAATAGGCACATCCTTAAATGTCTCTGGTCGCAGGAGTATCGAGACAGGGCATCGATGCTCCAGAGTAGACTAGTGTATACACATCTAGACCCTGACGAGGGGCGATGGATTGGTCCCGCAGCCATTGGTGATGTGCACCTAAGATTGTATACAGATGCTCACTAGGTGTGAGTACACCGGACAGGACTCGCCGAGAACTGACTAGATGGTATTTATACCTAACGTCAGATAGCAGTTCTTAGGTGACATGTGTGCAGATAGTTCGTTGACTTAAGGTCGTCATTTGTCTCGTGTGAGTTCCCACTATGCTTTGATTACTACCCTACCACGGTTCAAAGGAGTCGTGCAAACATGTTTTAGTTGGGCACAGTCCCGAGCCACGTGGAGGCAGTGAGCGACTGTTAGGGATTCGTCTCTCCCGGTATATGAAGTTGATATCGCACAATGATCGGTTGGTCATTACCATAAGTCCCTGGCCAGGGCTGATTGAGAATTACTGATGGACTGATCAGTAGATTCTCGGATGGTCTTGAGCCATGCCGGCACGACTTGTACGGTTATTAGGGGTCTGACTTTCACCACCCTCCTAGACCATACATGCGATACTTTTAGACGAACAGACCGGACTGCACGGATATTGTCACGGACATGCTCAGTAGGAGTTCGGATGGGTTTCCTCATCGGCCTTCTTATCGACATCTATGTAAGTGCACGGCGGCGCCCTGGCCTCCATCCCGAGGCCAAGTGCGGAAGCGATGGCTAACTTTAAATTTTCTTGAACCGGCACCACCGCGCACTAAAACCCGGATCGTACTATTAATGTAACGATTTAGAAATCGTTATGCGAATTTGTCCGTTTTAAGATAGGATTGTCGGTATTTTCCGTTTTTACCCGACTGTGAACAAACGACCATATAGACTTGCCGGCACCTAGATTAGCTAAAATAAAGCTAGTGCGCAAGCTTTGGGAGTATATGGGACGTTTTGGTTCAATTTGAATTTTTCCCAATTTTTAATATTATTTTAATGCAGTATTCAAATTTTGGGAAAATTTCTATAGGTGATCTTTTCTTTAAAATTTAATTGAGTTAATCTAAATCCTTCTCACTTCACCTAGGGATTTATGTGTGGACTAGAATTAATCTAGGATTTAAAAGAAAAAGAGAAGAAAAAGAAATTGTGTAGGTGCATGCATGTGTGTGTAGTGTGTGTATGCAGTAACTATGCATTAATTGAGGGGAATTGCTAGGAAACCCTCTTCAATCCTCCACCTCACCCCTTGGCCGAAATTCCTCTATTATCTACTGCCCACGCTCAATTCTTTCTCATTTTATATCAATTTAAACTTAAAAATTCTCCAAAATCCTAAAACCTATCACAAAATACCATAAGCTTTGGATTTCTTGGTTCTTTGATCACTTGGAGCTAGGGAAAGCTTAGAGTTGTGAGCAAAGTTGTTAGGTATATTCCCTCTACTGTTAAATTAGAGTTTTTATATGGTTTTGATCATTGGTTGTTGCGTAGAATGCAGTTTTTATCGATAGAGGCGATATCGGGTTTTTAAGTCTTTTTAGAGCTTTTAATACCTGCTGTGACCTGGGAGTTTTAGTGTTTAAACAAACAACTTCAGAGAGATGTGCTAGTTGACCTGAGACACCACCTGAAAGACGGAGGCCATCCCACCGGTCGGGGCCGGCGACCCATAAGGCGAGGGCCGGCGATGCCGGCTGAGAAGTTGGGGTTTGGGGTGGGTCTTCTGTGGGTTGTTGTCTGCTGTTGTTTTGGGGTGTTTGGTACTGTTTATTTATTTAGTAAATTCAGTATTCAAAATCTGGGATCGGTTTCCTTTAATCTAGTGTTTTGTTTTCGCGTGATAC
The DNA here is from genome assembly GCA_030015575.1 of Agapanthus africanus. Classification (NCBI taxonomy): domain Eukaryota; kingdom Viridiplantae; phylum Streptophyta; class Magnoliopsida; order Asparagales; family Amaryllidaceae; genus Agapanthus; species Agapanthus africanus. The sequence continues at coordinate 571,696,255 of JASDDO010000022.1, forward strand.
GTGTTGCGACACCCGTCGTGTGTCGTGCTGTGATGCACTCAGTTAGGTATTGAGGTATCGTTGCGCGTGTTAGCCTAGACGTGCACTAGTGAGTGGTTTAGTGTGTTTGTGCGTTTTAATTATATAGTTTGCGTTATTTTGATCGATTCTAAGATGTTCGCTTTATTTCTTGTGTTCGTGATATTATAGCGTCGCAAGCGGGGACTTCAGACGCTGCGAACAAAGGGAAGCAGGTGGTCGGATTTTCATAGCTAGAGACCACATGTGAGTAGATTTAACATCTACGGGGAATCGCCCGTATGGCGCTAAGCGTCGTGGCTAAACATGATATAATATTAGCCGTATGTTTATTTACTCATATAGAGATATTGCATGATTCACATTGTATATAGTTACTTGTTGTGCATAATACTGTACCTGTTGTACACTGCACTATTATCGACAGTCCATGTTGCACGAGCACCAATGATATGCTACACACAAACTGTTGGTAATTGCCATGATACGCACAACACACATGCTCATTTATATACCTTGCTATTGGTTAGCAACATTGAAACAGTTATACTTGTGCGATAGTGCATATGACGTATAGCATACCTGTATACCTACATGCTCATATATATGCCATACTATACCTACTCGTTCGCACATATACTTTACTATTGTCACAGGATCAGTTTTTATAGCATATATATCGGTGGTATGGGACGCTGTATATATATGTATTCTGGATTGGGATTTTTGGAAACCGTATGATACATTTAATGATTTGATGCATTGATTAGTGAACTTTTTCCGTGATATGCTCATATTGATGTTTTATGTTGCATATGCTATTTTATATGGATTTACGCATTTGAGATATGTTTTCATGCGATATGGGAATCTCAAGTGTCGATGTTGGGCACTTACATTCCGAGAGATATATGGAGTTTGACAGACCGATACGTGGAACACAAGTGTCGAGATGGGATACTTGGGTTTCGAGGAACGTATGGATATCAGGAAGACCGATGCGTGGAATGCAAGTGTCGAAGAGGGATACTTGGGTTTCGAGGAACGTATGGATACGGGTATTTACGTGTCGATGATAGGCACTGGTTTTCATGATGTTTTCGAGTGTCGATGTTTGACACTCGGGTTCCATGATACGTACAGGATTTGAGGGCCGATCTGAGGGCCGATCTGAGTATTTTGGGATTTGGGGTGTTGTTGAGTACACCGTGTTTTCCATGCTTATGATTTGTGCATGAGATTATTTACCATCCCGCACTCAGTATTCAGTTGATATGCATATGATTCATGCAGATATAGTACCCTGGCGGTATACCTTGATCATGATAGTTGCATATTCATATTGTCGTACTCATGCTACCAGTTCACATGTTATTGATCATTGCTGTTAGTGCATACTTGCGATTTTCAGTATGATGTTAATTACTATTCACGAGTTGGCAACTCACCCCCGTTGTGCCACAGTGTTTTGCAGGACTTCCTCTGAGTTGTCGCGGCTGGGCAGCTTATCATCACTACTTTTGCGGATACCGCTACTATAGGCAGTGAGGCCGTTGCTTTTAGGTGGGTTTGCGGTTATCCGTTTTGTATATTGTATATCTTTTGTTGGATCTAGTATTCTCCATCTACCTCTGTTGTATATGACTTAGAGACGACTTGTGAGATTTCAGTGTTGTATTATATTGGATGATTTTGGGAGCCGTGCTCGTAGAAGCCGGTTATTTTGGAAATGTTTACTTCCTTTATAATCATTTCTTTGATATCTCTTCGCTTTGGCGTCGTGTACTTGTTGTGGTGATTGTCTCCGCCGGTGGGCGTGATTTTTCTCCCACTTGGGATGTTTTAGATTATCCGTGTTGTGCCCGTTTTCGGGGCTAGTATTTACAAAGGAGGTGCTGCCGAATTTTTTTAAGAAAGAAAACTAGAGTTAGAGATTTTAAATTGTGATTTCTAAATGTTTTAAACTATGTTTTTCTCCGTTGATCCAGTTTTGGGTGGTTTAGATTTCTGGGTTTTCGGCCTACTTAAGTTGCGTACGCCTGTAGACGTTACGTAGTTTAAGTGCCGGTTACGGGCCGATTTGCGGGTCGTGACAAGTTGGTATCAGAGCGTTAGGTTTTACCTTTCGGAGTCTAGGATGACCTTGGTATGATGGAGTAGGTAACTTAAGCAGAGTGACGTAGCGTGTGTATGTTCCGCGGCATACTTACGATACGGTACTCCGCCTAAGTGACCTTAGGACTTATTGATTTTTGTTCCTTCCATGATTGATATACATCTTGTGATTCGACCTCTGTTTCCTTATCGAATCTTGTATCAATTTCCAGCCCATATGCCGCCGAAGACTACGAGGGCTCAGAGAGCGGCCGCGAGGGCCGAGGTCAGAGTTGACTCGTCTGAGGCGAGGACTGACCAGGGCAGTACGCCTGTTGTACCGGAGCACATCGCTATGATTGGAGCTGGTATGCAGGATCTGCGCCAGATTGTGGGGACTTTGGTAGAGACCATCCGAGCGCAGAGGCAGGCAGTTGTTCCACCCGCTGCGGAGGCCACGATGGTACCTACGGTTCCGGTAGTCGCAGTTGCAGCTCCGGAGGTTATTGCTGTGTCGTTGACAGATTTCATGAGGTTGAGACCTCCGGTGTTTACGGGCACAGATGTTACTGAGGATCCGCGGTCGTTTATCGACCGGATGGCCAGGATTTGTCGCTCACTCCGATGTTCCGACGAGAGATGGGTAGAGTTTGCCAGTTTTCGTCTGGAGGGTATGGCCCAGAAGTGGTGTGAGTCGTTGGAGAGGGGCAGAGCCGCTGGTCTTGCTCCTATGACCTGGGCTGAGTTTGTGACATCGTTTCTTGTTCGTTTTCTTCCACCGAGCGTCAGGGATGCGCGAGCACGCAGATTTGAGTCTTTACGTCAGACGCCGGGGATGATGGTGTCGGAGTATGATGTATTGTTTACTGAGCTGTCGGTGTATGCTCCATACCTAGTGGCGACTGAGGAGATGAGGGTGAAGAGGTTTGTTTGAGGCCTGCTTACCCAGTTGTTCTTAGCCATCAGCATTCAGCATTGTGACACATATGCGGCAGCGGTGGATGCAGCTCTTTTGGTAGAGGAGCGTCTAGCTGAGTCATCAGTTGCTCCGGAACCGAAGAAGGTTCGTATTGGTGATCCGGCAGCGAGGCAGGCGTTTAGACGTCGAGACAGTTCCCGTTCTGATAGTGGCGGTTCGGGACGAGGTCGGCTTTTTAGTTCTTACCCTCAAGATGATCGGCAATTTGTTTCTGGATGTTACCGGTGCGGTAGTTTGGGTCATAGGGTTCGAAATTGTGCGGAGCCGTATGTGAACGAGCCAGCTGTACCGCAGGTTACTTTACCACCTTCTCCGCCTCAGAGAGCGTTGCCTCTTATTCCTGTTGTTACGCCGCATCAGACTCCTGTTCAGCGAGGTCGTGGTCGTGGGGGTTTTGTACCGAGAGGTCTTGGTGGCAGAGGGAGAGGACAGTCAGTAGCCGGTAGAGGACAGGCTAGGGTGTTTGCCTTGACTCACCAGGACGCTCAGGCGTCCAATGCCGTGGTTTCAGGTACTCTTTTTGTATGTTCTTTTGATGCGCATGTTCTTTTGATCCGGGATCCACGCATTCGTATGTTTCTACGCACTTCGTGCCGAGGTTAGGCCGAGAGTCGTGTTTGCTGGATCAGCCGCTGGTCGTGACTACTCCTGTGGGAGAGTCGTTTGTTGCGAGTTTTGTGTTCCGATCTTGTGTTGTCCATATTGGTGACAGAGATCTGTCCGTCGACTTGATCCTTCTTGAGATGTTGGACTTCGACGTTCTGTTGGGCATGGATTGGCTAGCTACTTGCTATGCGTCCGTAGACTGCCGCGAGAAGACAGTTAGATTTTGTTTTCCCGGCGAGTCAGTGTTTGTTGTGCAGGGGGACCGTAGTGCCGCCCCTCACAGTTTGATTTCTCTTCTGTGCGCTAGTCGACTTTTGAGGAGGGGATGTCGGGAATTCTTGGCGTTCATTCATGATACTGGAGCCACAGTGGAGTTGTTGGACCAGGTTTCTACCGTGCGAGAGTTTCCCGATGTTTTTCCCGATGAGTTACCTGGGTTGCCGCCAGAGCGCGATATTGAGTTTTGCATTGATCTGATCCCTGGCACGGAGCCTATTTCTATACCGCCTTATCGGATGGCTCCGGCAGAGCTTAGAGAGCTTAAAGATCAATTGCAAGAGTTGCTTGATATGGGACTTGTGCGTCCGAGTGTTTCACCGTGGGGAGCTCCTGTTCTGTTCGTCAAGAAGAAGGACGGCAGTTTGAGGCTATGTGTGGATTATCGTCAGTTGAACCGTGTTACGGTGCGGAACAGGTATCCTTTACCCCGCATTGACGATTTATTTGATCAGCTCCAGGGTGCGAAACATTTTTCGAAGATTGATTTGCGTTCGGGTTATCATCGGCTGCGGGTTCGGGATGATGACATTCCGAAGACTGCTTTTCGTACGCGCTATGGGCATTATGAGTTTTTGGTGATGTCGTTCGGACTCACCAATGCACCAGCAGCGTTCATGGATCTGATGAACCGGATTTTCAGGCCGTTCCTCGACCAGTTCATTATAGTGTTTATTGATGACATACTGGTTTACTCTAGGAGTCGAGAGGAGCATGAGCTGTTAGTTATATGTATGCCCTAGAGGCCATTACTGTACATACATTGTATATTGTAGTGGATGCTTGGTCATATATAGGGAGGACTTTCTTGCTCGACATGATAGTACGCTATCTGGTTGTACTTTATCTAAACATGTACTCCGATTGTCTCTTTTGTTACATGTTGATAAAGCCCTTAGGATTTGTACTCGACTACTGGGACTATGATGAGATCATGCTAGTGGGGCCATAGTAGTCTATGAGTACATCCTATAACTGTTCCTAGTCGAGGGTGTGTCGAGACAGGGCATCGATACACCAGAGTAGACTAGCGTATACGCATCTTGACCCATATGATGGGCGATGGATGATCCCATATCCATCGGTGTTTGACATCAAGGATGGTGTACGGGTGCTCAGTGGAGACTGGGTACACAGAACGGACTCGCCGAGAACTCCTAGATGGTATATATACCTATTGTCAGATAGCAGTTCTCTGGTGACACTTGTACAGGTTAGTCTGTAGACCCGAGATCGTCATAGAGTCTTGTGTGGTTCCCACTGTACTTTGATTTCCTCCCTACCACGGCTCTACTGAGTTGAGCAAACAGGTGGATTTTGGGTACAGTCCCGAATCATATGGAGACAGTGAGCGATAGGAGGGGTTTCGACTCTCCCGGTATAGGGGGTTGATGTCGCGCTATTTTTGATCGGCTATAACACCTAAATCCCTGGCCAGGGTTCTCGAGGTTTACTGATAAGTGTTATCAGTAGTTCCTCGACCTGTTATGAGCCATAAATCAACATGATTTATAAAGTTACTGGGGTCTGACATTCACCACCCCTAGACTGCATATGCGACGTATCAGACGAAGAGACCGGACTGTACGGTAAGTGTTGCTAGTTGGCTCGACGGGAGTTTTTACAGCTTCGCTGGTTTTCTTCTGATCGCTTCAATACCCGGGTGGCCGTTATGTTTAGCTGACCTCTTGCGGCTTGTAGATGTTTGATATGATCATCATCTACTGCTGGTGTATTGACGAGTCTTAGAGTCCCACAATGAAGTTTTCTCGCTCAGGCAAAAAGATGTGGTGTGCATATGAGATATGCGCGGGACCCGCTTAAATACGGTTATATGATAACGTATATTAATCGGGCATTTTCTATTTGACGGATCGTATGTGATATGACCGGTTTGGTAAATCAAGTGTTGATTTAACAAATTACATTTAGATAAATTCTTTAAGTAAATCCTTTTGTATGCATGCATGCATGCACATGATGATGTGCATGAACACATACATGCATACATAGTATCATGGTTGTTGATACAAGAATGATGGCAATATAAGACTTATATTGAAGCTTTTAATTTGTATTTATCATTTTAAGTTAATATAAAGAATACCTTCACATGCTTCTTTATATCTTTTCATTTTAAGTTAATGAAAAGAAAACATACACATGCTCCTTTATTCTTTAGTGGGTATCCTTTACTTAACTTAATGAAAAGAATTTCCACCCATTCTTAATTGTTTAGGAAAAGAATTTCCACTCATAATTATGGTGGTAATGGAATAATGGTGATTATTCCTTTCTTATCACTATAAATAGCTTCATATGTGATATGAAGCAAGTAGTACAAAACTTGTGCAAAATTGAGTGCAAGGGTGTGAAGAATACAAGTTATCATATGTGATATGATAGAAAGCTCAAGCCACCATTATCTTCTTCTTCCTCTCTTAATTTCTTTTTGAGTGAAGTTGATAAAAGAAAGGATTTGAATTGTTGAATACAAACCACATCATCATACTACACACCTCTAGCCGATTTGTGTAGGGTGTTTACTCTACTTCGTTTGCGAAACAAGTATGGTAAGGAGCTTTGGGCAAAGGGACTTCGGGTGGATCATCGTGGACAAGGAAGGCTTCCATCGATCCGTTTCAAATTCTCATAGTGCCAAGGAGTCACCGAGGAAGATCTACAAAGGTCGTATTTTTCCTCTTAGTGATAGTTTTACAATTGCATGTGATGCTTATTTGTATGAATCCCTAAAACTTCTAGTTTCGATTCTCGCCGGGCTAGCTTAGCGCCTCCAAAATTTTGATTATGGCATGTGTTATGCCACCGAACCCTTGACGAGATGCTAGGCCATCCCTACAGTGGTATCAGAGCCAGGCTAGAGCTTTAGGCGATGCGTAGGCGAAATTAAAAGTCCGATCGAACCACGAAACACCAATTTTGACAGCTTTCTGGAAATTTTTTGAAAATTGGATTTTTCCAAATTTAAAGGTCCTAAAAAATCAGCAGGCAAATCTAAGAATTACCATGTAAAAATTTTCGAACGATCTCTCTAAAGCGCCGCGGAAGGGCGGCTAAAACATGGTTTTTGCGGCGCTTTAGCGGCCGTACTGTAGCATCAGGGAAAAATTTTTTGTGCACAGTACCTGATAAATTCTTACTATACCTCTGAAATATTTAAAAATTACTCAAGTGTTGAGTATTCTGGAGAAATATTGGTTTTGGTGATTCGATTGGAAAAGTTTAATTTCCTTCAGTTTTTCAGATTTTTAGAACGTGTTAAAATGTTTGAACGAATATTAGAAACACAGTTTTTTCCCGTATTGGAAAAATTCCAAGTGTTGGATTTTTCCCTAGTTCGAAACTTTCGAAAAACATGCAAGCGTATTTGTGGACACTCTAGAAGAACATAACCATAACTCGATTATGTGACCGTCAAAACTGTCACTGAACCTTAGGGTTTGTGGTAGTTTAACGTTGCCACATGTGAGGCGTTGGTTTGGCCCTTCTACGGTTGGTCCATAAGGGGCTGTGGCATGTTCTAGAAATTTTTGAACTCGGCTCAAGTGTTGTGCAGTTTGGGAAATCTTGGGTGTTTGTTTATTCGATCGAAGAGTTTAACATTGTCTATTTATCTGAAATATGATACAATATATGGAATTCATATAGTTAGGCATGAAATACGAAGTATGTGATATTTCGAATTTATGATGTCTAAGGTAATTGTGGATTCCAAATGTTGTAGTTTTTCATTTTATTTTCTGTGACCATAAGTGTAGTATGTGGTGTATCGCCGTTTTCGTTGCTATACATCAACGACAATCGGGATACGCATACTTACTTACGTTTATGATATGAGATATTATGTGTTGCTGAGATATGATGAGTAGGATTGTCGCGAATGAATAGCCGGGGGTTTTTATGTGAGATGAGAGTTTTTATTTTCATTCATGTATAAATCAATTGTATATTATTTACTTTTCCGCATTAGGATAGACCCAAGGAGGGGAGCACAAGTGACCGGGTTCTAGAGTTCAGTGGGAGGCCATCTCGAGGAGTCGAGACCGGGTCTCCTAAACTCTAGAATTGGCGGGATCACTTGCCGCTCTCGTAGGGGTCTAGGGGTATGGGCTTGGCTATTCATCACGACCGTGGAATCCGTATTTTCTATTGTTGGCTCGATACAAAATACGGACATCCTAGATATCCTTTTATATGCTTCTGCTGTTGATATTCTGTAATATGATTACATAGTATCTGAGACGAATGTTTTATTATTATATATATGATATATAATAAACGTTGCTTATATTTTTCACCCGCGTTAGTCCCGCCCCGCTATGCCGTTAGTTAAGTAACCTAACGGTGCATAACGGGACACTGTGGCGAATGCGGATGGTATAAGTACACGTTCTATTTTGTGATGTTTAGGAAACGTAAATGATGGGACCACATTAATATGATTAATGTTAAAAGAAAAGAAACCTAAAGATGTTGTAGAATCAAACTTTTTGAAAAAGGGTAACTCTGGTTTTTGTTTTGCATAATGGTATTCTTGAATATCCTGCACCTCATTCGATGAGGAAAGGGCCGAGATCCCTTCACCGGGAGTGACCCCTTTAGCGAAACTGGAAAATGTTACAAAGAACTCGATTTGGTTTTATAGTTGATCTATTGTTGCTTTGCATCGTGGTATTTACTTATCCAGCACCTTATTCGATAAGGAAAGAGCCGAGATCCCTTCACCGGGAGTGACCTCTTTAGCAAAATTAGAAAGATACTACAAAACCATTCGATTTTTAAACTGGAGCTTAAACCACTCCTTCCCACTTGATTCTACAACGACATCAAGTTCAAAACGTTAAAGGTTTTCATAAAAACCATCCGTTGCCCTCCGTCATTTTAGGAAGCAGAGTACTTAGTATTCGTGCTACGTATGTCGACCATAGCCAAGGAGTAGTGTTCGGTAGCTAAGTGATGTATTCCTACAAAGCATATGATGCGATTAGTCAGGACATTCATGTGATTATGTTGATCATAGTCAAGGGTCATGTGGGTGGGTCTGGCTAATCACGAAATGACGGGTAGAACTTGACTAGTACTTATGATATGTTGATCATAGTCAAGGTCATAAGTGACTAGGGGTAGAAACCATATCGGGAATTTCAAGAGTTGAAATTTGCAATGAGATTGCATACCTCCTATATGATAGTTGGATCCCGATCTCACTGCGAGTAAGAATTACTCCTGGGAAAGTTTTACACAAGACAATTTGATGAAATTATAGGGTGTAATTATTCCCGGCTAATCTTACTTTTTAGGGTTTGAAGGATGATCTGATAAAAACAGTGGGAGACATCTGGATTAGATAAATAACCAATCTAATCTTGCAAGAGCATACGCTAAAATGTTTTCTTCTCTCTCTCTCCAGATAGTGACCATATCATGCCTTAATCAAGATAATAAATACGGATATATTGACTGAACCCGCTTGTTATATTGAGCTGGGGAATGTTGGTCCCGCTCCAACTTATAATTGTTATAAGACAGAGCAGGAAATAGGGAAATACCAGAATTCTATGCCGCCCAAACGAAGATGGTACATGTTGATGCATGATCTTCGGGTGTGTCTATTACAAAGAACTGTTTCTCAGTATCTTTTACGTCCTGGGTATAATGATACCGGATCAGGATCCCACAAATGTAATCTGTTACATGGGCTATAGAAAGGTAAATGACTGAGAACGGGTGATAATTTTCAAGAGTAAGAAATGGTGCAATTGTTGCAAGCCAAGAAGTTGGCAGTTATCACTCTGTATTAAGAATACATTGATTCTGAACAAATGCTATTAGATACCGAACCTGATATACAAAATCATATCAATCTCTTTATTAGTAAAGAAATGATAAAATTTTGTATTGATGGATAATGTTTTGAACATTTCCTATATCAAGTATTGATCGGTTCAGGCACGTTATCTAAAAGCATAGACGTTCTAAATCAAACTACAGTTCTCAGTATACAGAACACACATAAGAGGAAGAGTTCAGAAATGAACGGATCCTTCTTGAGGCATTGTAGACTAGGTCAGATCAATGCGACCCGGCTGGCTGAAGTTACATTTTAGATGCATATTTAAACCAGTTTGAATTTACATCTTGTGAAACTTGCCAGTCATGTCACATAGATAAGATGACCAAAGCTCTGTTTATTGGAAACAGAGAGAGTTAGTGAACTCTTGGGATTGATACATGATGATGTATGAAAGGCCCCCTGTCTACATATGCCATGACCGGTTCTTTATACTTGATTATTTTCTCTGATAATCTCTCAAGATTCAGACATATGTTCCTGTTGAAACATAGGTCCAAAGCTTTTGAGATATTCACAGAATATAAATTGGAAGTAGAGAACCAAAAACGGGTATAAGTATTATGTCCTTTGATGAGATCAAGGAGGAGAATACTTGAGCATGGAAATCCTGGACTGTTCTAAAGGAGAATGAGATTCTCTCTCAGCATTACTCCTCCGTATACACCATAGCACGATGGTATAACGGGGCGGAGCAATTGCACCCTATGTGATATGGTGTGCTCTATGATGAGTATTACTGAGTTTCCTATTTTCCTTTTGGGAGTTATGCACTTGTGAAGCTGCATACCTATTGAATAGGGTTCTAATCAAATCAGGTGCCTACTACTCCATATGTGATATGGTATGGGAAGAGCCCATATCTTAAAGATGTTAAGATTTGGGGTTGTCCGGCCTATGTTTAAAAACCTAAATCCGGACAAGCTCGAGGCAAAGTCAAAACTGTGGAAGTTTGTTGGATATCACAAGCATTAGCAAGGGAATATCTTCTACCTAACCGAGGAACAAAAGTTGTTTTGTTTCTCAGCATGCCACCTTTGTGAAAGGGAATTTCTTATGAAGAAATTAGTGGTCATGAGGTAGAACTGGAAGGAGTTCCAGCTACAGCAGATGATTTGGTAGAACCAAAGGATTCAATAGACACTAACGAACCTCAGCCACTCCGCCGATCTAGTAGGGTTCCTCACCCACCTAAGAGATACTTTGGTTTCTCTATGACAGTGGGAGCGAGGATTTCATTTTACCCCAGCGTTTCCCGAGACCGGAAGGTGTTCCGACGGGTTGTAGTCCTCGCAATGGGGACTGCATAGAAAGTAGCTGCTGAGGGACTTTTTGTTGCCACGGCGACCCTATGGGATGGGGTTGTTGCCTGACCAAAATGGTATGACCTAACTAGTTTCGAGCAGGCCATCAGGAGTGGGGACTCTGTAAGAATGGCTGGATGATTAGTGATCTGAGATGGAATCCTTATACACCAACAAAGTATGGACTTTGGTTGCTTTATCTGAAGGGTTAAATCCCCATCAGAAGCAAGTATATCTTGAGAAGATTACTTGGTGTACATGGAAAAGTTGAGACTTTCAAAGCTATGCTTAAGTCCATCCAGATCCTACTTGCCACTGCTACATACCTTGACTGCGATATCTGGTGGTTGGGTGTCATGACTGCTTTTCTAAAATGAAGTTTTAGAAAAGAGAACGTCTGTAAGTACACAGCCAGAGGGCTTCGTAGACAGTGGGAGCAGCGGAAAAGTGTGCAAGATGTTTTATGTGATAAAACAGGCATCGCGGAGTTGGAACATCTGTTTTGATGTGGTAGTCAAAGAGTTTGACTTCATCAAAATAATAGATGAACCTTGTATATACATAAAAGGTAGTAGGGAGTATGGTGGTGATCCTCGTAGAGTACGTGGATGACATACTCTTGATGGGGAAGGAGTTTCCTATGCTACGCTCAGTCAATCTCCTCTTATTATAAATATTCTCCATATAGGATCAAAGGTGATACCTCCTAAATCCGGAGTTTTGGATCTATGAGATAGATCTAAATGGATATTAGGATACTCACTAAATTGTAGTAGTATAAATTGACCCTGGGGAAAATCACAGCGGAGTTGGAACATTTTGATGTGGTAGTCAAAGAGTTTGACTTCATCAAAATGGTTGAACCTCGTGGTATGGAGTATGGTGGTGATCCTCGTAGAGTACGTGGATGACATACTCTTGATAGGGAAGTAGTTTCCTATGATACACTCGGTCAATCTCTGCTTATCACAAGGATTCTCCATATAAGATAAAGGTGATACCTTCTAAATCCTAGGTTTTGGATCTATGAGATAGATCTAAATGGATGTTAGGATACTCACTAGTTGTAGTGAGATAGTATCAATCGATCCTGGGGAGAATCACTGGAAAGGTTCCAGGGTGATTAAAGACGACTGAATGTCAGTCGCAGGCATTGTCTTTACCCTTAGTAGAGGGACGGTATGTTGGAAGAGTTCCAAGCTAGATACCGTGACATACAAGAAAGGCAAGATACGTCATTACTAAGGATACTACCAAAGATAAAATCTGGATATATATATATAAAGTTCATAAGATGAACTTCGTTACTACCATTGTGTGACAATGGGGTTGTGGCTTTAGCCAAGGAACAACCGTCCCATCAGAAATCCAGATATAATTCTTAGGCAGCATCACCTGATCATAGAGATGGTTGATCTCCAGGGAGATCGAGGTAAGGAGAGTAGATACAGAGGACAACAGAGCGGATCCACTCACTAAGGCTTTTTCCCAGTAGAGACTTTTATGGGATGGTTGAGTATGAGATACTTAAACCACAGCTGATTGTTTGGTATGTGATACCACAACAGATGGCCCTAGTGCAAGTGGGAGATTGTTAGTTATATGTATACCCTAGAGGCCATTACTGTACATACATTGTATATTGTAGTGGATGCTTGGACATATATAGGGAGGACTTTCTTGCTCGACATGATAGTACGCTATCTGGTTGTACTTTATCTAAACATGTACTCCGATTGTCTCTTTTGTTACATGTTGATAAAGCCCTTAGGATTTGTACTCGACTACTGGGACTATGATGAGATCATGCTAGTGGGGCCATAGTAGTCTATGAGTACATCCTATAACTGTTCCTAGTCGAGGGTGTGTCGAGACAGGGCATCGATACACCAGAGTAGACTAGCGTATACGCATCTTGACCCATATGATGGGCGATGGATGATCCCATATCCATCGGTGTTTGACATCAAGGATGGTGTACGGGTGCTCAGTGGAGACTGGGTACACTGAACGGACTCGCCGAGAACTCCTAGATGGTATATATACCTATTGTCAGATAGCAGTTCTCTGGTGACACTTGTACAGGTTAGTCTGTAGACCCGAGATCGTCATAGAGTCTTGTGTGGTTCCCACTGTACTTTGATTTCCTCCCTACCATGGCTCTACTGAGTTGTGCAAACAGGTGGATTTTGGGTACAGTCCCGAATCATATGGAGACAGTGAGCGATAGGAGGGGTTTCGTCTCTCCCGGTATAGGGGGTTGATGTCGCGCTATTTTTGATCGGCTATAACACCTAAATCCCTGGCCAGGGTTCTCGAGGTTTACTGATAAGTGTTATCAGTAGTTCCTCGACCTGTTATGAGCCATAAATCAACATGATTTATAAAGTTACTGGGGTCTGACATTCACCACCCCTAGACTGCATATGCGACGTATCAGACGAAGAGACCGGACTGTACGATAAGTGTTGCTAGTTGGCTCGACGGGAGTTTTTACAGCTTCGCTGGTTTTCTTCTGATCGCTTCAATACCCGGGTGGCCGTTATGTTTAGCTGACCTCTTGCGGCTTGTAGATGTTTGATATGATCATCATCTACTGCTGGCGTATTGACGAGTCTTAGAGTCCCACAATGAAGTTTTCTCGCTCAGGCAAAAAGATGTGGTGTGCATATGAGATATGCACGGGACCCGCTTAAATACGGTTATATGATAACGTATATTAATCGGGCATTTTCTATTTGACGGATCGTATGTGATATGACCGGTTTGGTAAATCAAGTGTTGATTTAACAAATTACATTTAGATAAATTCTTTAAGTAAATCCTTTTGTATGCATGCATGCATGCACATGATGATGTGCATGAACACATACATGCATACATAGTATCATGGTTGTTGATACAAGAATGATGGCAATATAAGACTTATATTGAAGCTTTTAATTTGTATTTATCATTTTAAGTTAATGTAAAGAATACCGTCACATGCTTCTTTATATGTTTTCATTTTAAGTTAATGAAAAGAAAACATACACATGCTCCTTTATTCTTTAGTGGGTATCCTTTACTTAACTTAATGAAAAGAATTTCCACCCATGCTTAATTGTTTAGGAAAAGAATTTTCTCTCATAATTATGGTGGTAATGGAATAATGGTGATTATTCCTTTCTTATCACTATAAATAGCTTCATATGTGATATGAAGCAAGTAGTACAAAACTTGTGCAAAATTGAGTGCAAGGGTGTGAAGAATACAAGTTATCATATGTGATATGATAGAAAGCTCAAGCCACCATTATCTTCTTCTTCCTCTCTTAATTTCTTTTTGAGTGAAGTTGATAAAAGAAAGGATTTGAATTGTTGAATACAAACCACATCATCATACTACACACCTCTAGCAGATTTGTGTAGGGTGTTTACTCTACTTCGTTTGCGAAACAAGTATGGTAAGGAGCTTTGGGCAAAGGGACTTCGGGTGGATCATCGTGGACAAGGAAGGCTTCCATCGATCCGTTTCAAACTCTCATAGTGCCAAGGAGTCACCGAGGAAGATCTACAAAGGTCGTATTTTTCCTCTTAGTGATAGTTTTACAATTGCATGTGATGCTTATTTGTATGAATCCCTAAAACTTCTAGTTTCGATTCTCGCCGGGCTAGCTTAGCGCCTCCAAAATTTTGATTATGGCATGTGTGATGCCACCGAACCCTTGACAAGGTGCTAGGCCATCCCTACATGAGCAGCACTTGGGGATTACTTTGTAGATATTGAGAGAGCACCAACTGTATGCTAAATTCTCAAAGTGCGCATTTTGGCTTGATAGAGTTGACTTCCTGGGTCATGTGGTGACTAGTGATGGTATTCTTGTGGACCCGAGGAAGATCGAGGCTGTACAGCTTTGGCCCAGACCTGTATCGGTGACTGAGGTCCGCAGCTTTTTGGGATTAGCTGGTTATTATCGCCGTTTTGTGCAGGATTTTTCGAGTATCGCTGCACCGCTGACTGGACTGACCCGGAAGGGGGTTCCTTTTCTCTGGACTGATGCGTGCGAGCAGAGTTTTCAGCAGTTGAAGACTCGGTTGATGACAGCACCAGTTCTTTCTTTACCTTCTGGATCGGGAGGCTACGTTGTGTATTGTGATGCTTCTCGAGTGGGGCTCGGCTGTGTTTTGATGCAGCATGATAGGGTGATTGCATATGCTTCTAGGCAGCTGAAGAAGCACGAGCGGAATTACCCCACTCACGATCTTGAGATGGCAGCGGTAGTCTTTGCGTTGAAGATCTGGAGGCACTACTTGTATGGAGAGTCATGTCAGATCTTCAAGGATCACAAGAGTTTGAAGTATATCTTCCAGCAGCGAGATCTGAACCTGAGACAGCGCCGATGGATGGAGCTAGTAAAGGATTATGATTGTGAGATCCTTTATCACCCGGGCAGGGCGAATGTGGTAGCTGATGCTTTGAGTCGTAGGCCCGTGGGTAGCTTGTCCCAGCTGAGCGCCGTTCAGTGTCAGTCTTCTGCAGATTGGCAGCTCTTGTGCGATAGTAGAGTGCAGTTCGAGTTGACCTCCACTGGGGGACAGTTTGCTCATGTCCGCGCCCGTCCACTACTTGTTGATCGTATCCGTGAGGCGCAACCCAGTGATGCTCGTTTGTCTGAGATTCTTGAGCATGTTCGACAGGGTACAGTTTCGGAGTTCATGATTGATGACCAGGTGTGCTACGATGCGGGACTCGCTTGTGTGTACCAGATGTTGGTGGGTTGAGACGCGAGATCCTAGAGCAGGCACATCAGTCGGCCTTTAGCGTTCATCCAGGTTCTACCAAGATGTACCGTGACTTGAGAGACTTCTACTGGTGGGAAGGGATGAAACGCGATATTTCGGACTTCGTTTCGAGGTGCCTGACTTGTCATCAAGTCAAGGCTGAGCATCAGAGACCGGCTGGAGAGTTGCAGCCTTTACCCATTCCGGAGTGGAAATGGGAGCAGATTTCTATGGACTTCATTGTGGGTCTACCCAGGACTAGTAGAGGGTATGACTCCATTTGGGTTATTGTAGACCTGTTGACGAAAGCGGCTCACTTCCTTCCAGTGAAGACCACTTTCGGCTATGCTCAGTACGCTCAGCTTTATATAGATGAGATTGTGCGTTTGCACGGTGTTCCCACTTGCATAGTTTCCGACAGAGGCACCCAGTTTACTAGCCGTCTATGGCAGAAGCTTCAGGGAGCTTTGGGTACCAGATTGAGTTTTAGCACCGCTTTTCATCCGCAGACCGATGGTCAGACGGAGCGGACTATTCAGACTCTGGAGGATATGCTCCGTGCATGTGTACTTGATTTTGGGGGCAGTTGGGATCGTCACTTGCCGTTGATTGAGTTCTCCTACAATAACAGCTTTCAGGAGACTATTCAGATGGCACCTTTTGAGGCTTTATATGGTAGGAAGTGTCGATCGCCAGTCTGTTGGACCGAGCTTAGTGAGAGTTTGGTTTTGGGACCCCAGCTCGTTCAGGAGACTACGGAGAAGATCCAGCTGATTCAGGACAGGATGAGAGCAGCCCAGTGCAGGCAGAAGTCTTATGCCGACCGTCGTCGTCGCAGACTTGAGTTCGCAGTGGGAGACCATGTATTCCTAAAGATTTCTCCGATGAAGGGCGTTATGCGATTTGGGAAGAGAGGGAAGCTCAGTCCTAGATTTGTAGGTCCTTTCGAGATCCTTGAGCGAGTGGGTTCTGTTGCTTATCGTTTAGCACTCCCGCCTAGTTTTCCAGATGTTCACCCCGTTTTTCATGTGTCGATGCTTCGTAGATACCTTCATGATCCTTCTCATATGATTCATCACGAGACCGTTCAGCTTGAGCGTGATCTTTCGTTCATCGAGCAGCCGATAGTTATTTTGGATCGGCAGGTGAAGAAACTTCGGTCTAGGGACTTGCCTTCTGTGAAGATTCTATGGCGTAGTCTTACTGGTGAGGAGATCACTTGGGAGATCGAGAGTGAGATGCGGAAGAAATTCCCTCATCTTTTTGAAGGTACGCTTAGTATGAAATTTTAATTCGGGGACCGAATTTCTATAAGGGGGGAGATTGTAACGTTTTAGAAATCGTTATGCGAATTTGTCCGTTTTAGGGTATGTTTGTCGGTATTTTCCGTTTTTACCCGACTGTGAACAAACGACCATATAGACTTGCCAGCACCTAGATTAGCTAAAATAAAGCTAGTGCGCAAGCTTTGGGAGTATATGGGACGTTTTGGTTCAATTTGAATTTTTCCCAATTTTTAATATTATTTTAATGCAGTATTCAAATTTTGGGAAAATTTCTATAGGTGATCTTTTCTTTAAAATTTAATTGAGTTAATCTAAATCCTTCTCACTTCACCTAGGGATTTATGTGTGGACTAGAATTAATCTAGGATTTAAAAGAAAAAGAGAAGAAAAAGAAATTGTGTAGGTGCATGCATGTGTGTGTAGTGTGTGTATGCATTAACTATGCATTAATTGAGGGGAGTTGCTAGGAAACCCTCTTCAATCCTCCACCTCACCCCTTGGCCGAAATTCCTCTATTATCTACTGCCCATGCTCAATTCTTTCTCATTTTATATCAATTTAAACTTAAAAATTCTCCAAAATCCTAAAACCTATCACAAAATACCATAAGCTTTGGATTTCTTGGTTCTTTGATCACTTGGAGCTAGGGAAAGCTTGGAGTTGTGAGCAAAGTTGTTAGGTATATTCCCTCTACTGTTAAATTAGAGTTTTTATGTGGTTTTGATCGTTGGTTGTTGCGTAGAACGCAGTTTTTATCGATAGAGGCGATATCGGGTTTTTAAGTCTTTTTAGAGCTTTTAATACCTGCTGTGACCTGGGACTTTTAGTGTTTAAACAAACAACTTCAGAGAGATGTGCTAGTTGACCTGAGACACCACTTGAGAGACGGAGGCCATCCCACCGGTCGGGGCCGGCGACCCATAAGGCGAGGGCCGGCGACGCCGGCTGAGAAGTTGGGGTTTGGGGTGGGTCTTCTGTAGGTTGTTGTCTGCTGTTGTTTTGGGGTGTTTGGTACTGTTTATTTATTTAGTAAATTCAGTATTCAAAATCTGGGATCGGTTTCCTTTAATCTAGGGTTTTGTTTTCGCGTGATACGTGTTGAGACACGCGTCGTGTGTCGTGCTGTGATGCACTCAGTTAGGTATTGAGGTATCGTTGCGCGTGTTAGCCTAGACGTGCACTAGTGAGTGGTTTAGTGTGTTTGTGCGTTTTAATTATATAGTTTGCGTTATTTTGATCGATTCTAAGATGTTCGCTTTATTTCTTGTGTTTGTGATATTATAGCGTCGCAAGCGGGGACTTCAGACGCTGCGAACAAAGGGAAGCAGGTGGTCGGATTTTCATAGCTAGAGACCACATGTGAGTAGATTTAACATCTACGGGGAATCGCCCGTATGGCGCTCAGCGTCGGGGCTAGACATGATATAATATTAGCCGTATGTTTATTTACTCATATAGAGATATTGCATGATTCATATTGTATATAGTTACTTGTTGTGCATAATACTGTACCTGTTGTACACTGCACTATTATCGACAGTCCATGTTGCACGAGCACCAATGATATGCTACACACACACTGTTGGTAATTGCCATGATACGCACAACACACATGCTCATTTATATACCTTGTTATTGGTTAGCAACATTGAAACAGTTATACTTGTGCGATAGTGCATATGACGTATAGCATACCTGTATACCTACATGCTCATATATATGCCATACTATACCTACTCGTTCGCACATATACTTTACTATTGTCACAGGATCAGTTTTTATAGCATATATATCGGTGGTATGGGACGCTGTATATATATGTATTCTGGATTGGGATTTTTGGAAACCGTATGATACATTTAATGATTTGATGCATTGATTAGTGAACTTTTTCCGTGATATGCTCATATTGATGTTTTATGTTGCATATGCTATTTTATATGGATTTACGCATCTGAGATATGTTTTCATGCGATATGGGAATCTCAAGTGTCGATGTTGGGCACTTACATTCCGAGAGATATATGGAGTTTGACAGACCGATACGTGGAACACAAGTGTCGAGATGGGATACTTGGGTTTCGAGGAATGTATGGATATCAGGATGACCGATGCGTGGAATGCAAGTGTCGAAGAGGGATACTTGGGTTTCGAGGAACGTATGGATACGGGTATTTACGTGTCGATGATAGGCACCGGTTTTCATGATGTTTTCGAGTGTCGATGTTTGACACTCGGGTTCCATGAGACGTACAGGATTTGAGGGCCGATCTGAGTATTTTGGGATTTGGGGTGTTGTTGAGTACACCGTGTTTTCCATGCTTATGATTTGTGCATGAGATTATTTACCATCCCGCACTCAGTATTCAGTTGATATGCATATGATTCATGTAGATATAGTACCCTGGCGGTATACCTTGATCATGATAGTTGCATATTCATATTGTCGTACTCATGCTACCAGTTCACATGTTATTGATCATTGCTGTTAGTGCATACTTGCGATTTTCAGTATGATGTTAAATTCTATTCACGAGTTGGCAACTCACCCCCGTTGTGCCACAGTGTTTTGCAGGACTTCCTCTGAGTTGTCGCGGCAGGGCAGCTTATCATCACTACTTTTGCGGATACCGCTACTATAGGCAGTGAGGCCGTTGCTTTTAGGTGGGTTTGCGGTTATCCGTTTTGTATATTGTATATCTTTTGTTGGATCTAGTATTCTCCATCTACCTCTGTTGTATATGACTTAGAGACGACTTGTGAGATTTCAGTGTTGTATTATATTGGATGATTTTGGGAGCCGTGCTCGTAGAAGCCGGTTATTTTGGAAATGTTTACTTCCTTTATAATTGTTTCTTTGATATTTCTTCGCTTTGGCGTCGTATACTTGTTGTGGAGATTGTCTCCGCCGGTGGGCGTGATTTTTCTCCCACTTGGGATGTTTTATATTATCCGTGTTGTACCCGTTTTCGGGGCTAATATTTACAAAGGAGGTGCTGCCGAATTTTTTTAAGAAAGAAAACTAGAGTTAGAGATTTTAAATTGTGATTTCTAAATGTTTTAAACTATGTTTTTCTCCGTTGATCCAGTTTTGGGTGGTTTAGATTTCTGGGTTTTCGGCCTACTTAAGTTGCGTACGCCTGTAGACGTTACGTAGTTTAAGTGCCGGTTACGGGCCGATTTGCGGGTCGTGACAATTAACTAGTCCTAGCTAACGACAAGACGGGGAAGAGAGATATACCGAGTGATCCGAGTCCTCCGGTCTTCTCGTCGTCGTCCCGAACCCCGCGGAATCTCCGGTCTCCACCAAGTCGCCGGAAGAGCACAACGTCGCCTGCTTCTTTTACGGGCTCTCGCCTCTATACCGAGGCAACTCGGGCACGAAGTTGGCGAGCCGACGTGCCCAAGGTTTGCTGTAGAACGTGTAGTGCTCATGTCTCATTTTGGGGTTGTAGGAATTGCCATATGGTGGAGGGATGAACTATGGAGTTTGGAGATGGAACTTGTGGGAATTTTACAAAGACAAATGAACAAAAACCCACACCCAAAAATATTGGGCAGCCCCCAAAAGAGCCAAGGCCAACCATGGTCATGGGAGAGGAGTGAATGAGAGAGGGTGTGAGTGAGAGGAATGGTATGTGATCATGCACGAAAGAGAAAAAAACTCATCATGATGAATAATCATCACACAAAACCAACACTCCAAACCAACTATCATCAACAACCATGATCACACAAAAGTCAAAACATGATGACTAAAGAAAGTCAAGCAATGATGGTGCAAGTATCATGATACAAATATATGCAAAGACCCCCTCCACAATTGCTTATTTGCACAAATGCAAATAAGCCCTCCTGCACCAATCTTCGGCCAATGAACGATACAAAGGAATATGGCCGAAACGGAAAGCAAATTGGCAACTCCAGAAAACTGGTCCCGTAATAAATTACAGGAAAACCCCGATACTGTGTATACACACCCGCATTTGTATTCCGACCGAAATACAAGTGCAATGAGATAAATCCTACACTGTACTATACTAAGATCCGGTTTAAAACAAAGCCGGCTAGTATTATCCGTCCGATCCTGATCCGTGCAATACCGCACGTATCTGATCGAACCCTGCCATATATCCATACGGCCTCAAGTACTAACCGTCCGATCCTGATCCATGCAATACCGCACGTATCTGATCGAACCCTGCCATATCTCCATACGGCCTCTACAGCTTTTCGCCCGAAAGCTTGAGTAACTGAATGTGTGGTGGACACTAAAGACTCGTCAATACTATGGCTGTGGATTTATCCACTAGCACGTCAGAGGTATTAGCCATACGTGACGGGCCACCAGCTATTGACCAAAAGGGACGTCGATGAGTGAACTCATCCTGACACCCTACTGAGCCTGTCAGTGACAATATCCGTACATTCCGGTCCGTTCGTCTATGAGCATCGAATGGCGGGCCTAGGGGGTTGGTAAAAGTCAGACCCCCAAAAGCGGTACAAGTCGTGTCGGAGTGTAGCCCAGAACACCCTGAGATACTACTGGAATACCTATCAGTAAATCTCCTGCCTCGGCCGCTTCGTGTAATGGCTCTCCTAGACACAGCGCGACCTCACCCCCAATACCGGGAGAGACGAACCCCCGAAGATCCGCTCACTGCCTCCATGTGGCTCGGGACTGTACCCAACTAAAACCTGTTTGCACGTCTCCTTTGAGCGTGGTAGGGTAGTAATCAAAGTACAGTGGGAACTCACACTAGACAAATGATGATCCCCAGGTCGATGAACTAACCTGTACACATGTCACCAGGGAACTGCTATCTGACGTCAGGTATAAGACCAACTAGCATGTTCCCGGCGAGTCCTGTCCGGTGTACTCATAACCCAATGAGCACCTGTATACATCTTAGGTGAACCAACTGACACCAGTGGCTTGTGAGACCGGCCACCGCTCCTCGTCGGGGTCTCTACTGTATACACTAGTCTACTCTGGAGTATCGATGCCCTGTCTCGAAACTCCCACAACTAGGGACCTTTTAAGGATGTGCTTATAGACTACCAGCTCCCACGTATATGATCGCCCTCATACTGCCGGTAGTCAAGCAAGTTCCTAGGGGCTCTATCAACATGCATTAGTGACCTGTAAGGTCACCTGAAGCAGTACACGATGGTAAAGATAAACCAGATAGCATACTATCATCTTGAGTAAGACTGTCCTACCGGGATAGGTCCTCCCTCAATCATTGCAATCACGTGCCTGTGATCCAATAATTGACTCTGAGGGCACTATCTCAAACAATCTCCCACTTGCACTCAAGGCTAATTATTGCGATGTCGCATACTCAATGCCCGTGTGATACCGAACACCCAACTCCTCTACTAGTCAGTCTCACAAATCCCGTTTGCGAAACTATTGTGTTCGAGGAATGGCCTCAGTGAGTGGATCCGCTATGATGTTTCTTTCTATGTCTCTCTATATCTCAAGTCCGCGGAGAAAGCCATCTCCCGAAATGTGCAATACCTGTCTTAGAATGTGTCTGGATGTCTGATGGGACCTAGCTCATAAATGAACTCCAAATCCAAACTTCTTAGACTGTATCGTCAACTGAACTTAATCAGTATCCTGCGCCATGCCTCCCTCAGTATCCTCCTGGACCACCTGTCCATAATACCGCCCCTCGTCAGAGGGAAAAACTATAACTCTGACAACCTCCTTGTCGTCCAGGTCACCTTGGAAGCCTGGAATGATAACTGTCTCCCGAATGAGGCTGTCGTTATCATATCCCTAGAACATTTACTTATGTTCTAAAACTGCTTCCGACTGTTTCTCTAGGATAGGATCAATGTCAACTTATTGCATGTAATACAAGAACAACATCTGGTGTGGTACTTGACATCTCATGATTGACTCAATTGCCTGAGCATGTGATTTGCCAATCATGCACATCCCTCTCCTCTTTAGTCTGTAAGACACCTTTAGAGAGGGTGACTCCATCACCTTCAGGTACACTACCGTGCCAGGATTCGTCCATTCTAAATACTCTTAGAATGCTGTCTAAGTACCCTGATTGGGAAACCACCCAAATCTAGATCTAAAACCATAGATCCAGTAACCAGAATGTTTGATATGAAATCCATTTCTTTTGTGGAGAAACCACTGTGTGACGACCAAAGTATAACCGATCGTAGTATAGGAATATCACTTCCTACTCTGTGTATGTCATCCAAATACCATGACATCACATCCTACTACCTTCTCAACAGATCCATCCCCTATTCTGACGAAGTCAAACCTATGACTGTCACGTCAGAAATAGATGATCTTTCTCCGCTACATCTGCTTTAGTCTATAAATAGACATAAGCCACCTGTCCACCAATGCTTCCGCTGCTCCCACTGACTACGACAACCCTCTGGCAGAGTCAAATAAACGTACACTTCTAAACAAGTTTAGAACGACGCTATACTCATCCTCCTGCCGGGTCTCACAGTCTGGAACAACAGCAATGGCAAGTGTGGGTAAACAAGAACCTCCCTGTCACCGTCCTTGAGGCTACCGGAGTACCTCTCGGGTGCCTGAGGTTACCCACTTTATCTGCGGAGTGGCTAATGGAATGTCAAACCAGATTGAATCTTTAGGTTCCTTTCAAATCTTCAGTAATCGTTTGTGGTTCGGGAATCACTTCCAGTTCTACCATACTCCCACTTCTGTTTTCTGAAAAACTCCATTTTTATTAAAACTGTGGTGAGTCAAGAACAATATCACTATTGATCTTCCAGATGGTACAAAGTCAACCCTCGTCATAGCCTGTGTCAACCCACAAACAGCCATTACAGAAACGTGCCTTGAGTTATCCAGAGTCTGGTTTTAAGCATAAGCCAGACAACTCCCCGTACCTTAACATCGTTAAGATATGAACTGTTATATATCCAATATAGAACCAGAGGCACTGATTTAATTGAACCAAATTCAAATCATGCAGCTGTCTCCAGTGCATGTCAACTAAATGGAAGGAGGCCGATCAACGTTACTCAACTTAGGAATGCTTCCAATTATGAGTAACCTGAAAAAGAAGCAAGTTCTCTTAATCATTACTATCAACTGAACACCATACACAAGTATCTACATCTTCGATCACTTTGAAGAATCCCGATACTTGCAATACCTGGTTCTCTACTTTATTCAAATACCTATAACTTCTCAAAATTCGGACCCTGTGTTTCCACAAAACACCTGTCTAAAAACTAGAGAAGTCATAAGTAAACCGAATATAGTACGAGAACCAACCCCTCTGTCCTGATAGACCCTGGACAACATACAATACTCTGTATAAGTCCCTTTAGTCTGATAACTCATTCACTGTGTGTCGTAGGTTGAAAACTGTACTTATGGTTAAGAAGAATTACACCGCTGTTTAATACTCCTTACCTAACCATCCACTGATATAGGTAAATGTCACAGACATAATTTCAAAAAGGTATATCTCACTCTATGAAAATAGACGTACAGATATATCAATTTGAAATTGGTGCATAACAGCGGATATTCAAAACCAAATATTTGCCGTCCGGCAAACAACCCAGGTGACTTCCTCGAATATCACCGATTACAACGAATCCCGATATAATGAGGATGATCACCCAATTCCCAATAACTGACTCCCACTCATCATCTGTAAAACCATACAGATGTGAGAATCATACCTGGTAAATACATACCCTGGAGCAAGTGTCTAACTGGGAAATCAGTTTTCCTTTAACAGTACACAGTGAAGCTGAAACATTGAAATGTTTCGATGGGGTATCCTGGTATTCCTAGTAATGCCTCTTCCAGATTCACGACTGTAACCATATAATTCTTTGCCACCTCTCCAAATCCCTTTATATGTCTTTAGTCATTACCTTCTGTACACCCCTTTAGGCCAAATGGTTTTCTTCCTTCCCTACCGTTCGGCACCAGCCTATGGTTTGGAAGAAGACTATCCAAGAAGCATAATGGGTGTACTGTCCTAATCCGAGGAGCACTCGCAATGCGAGAGAAGGTGAAGATAAAAGACACCTGAATAAATCTTATTCCTATTTCTCCTGAACCAGAATCCATCCCCGAACTGGAACAAGTTCCTTTCGAGTTCGTATATAACCATACGATGGAGTATCCAATAAACTGTGGATCTTCGTAGTGATACGGAGTGTCCTGGAGAAATACAAAGGTGATTTAGGATTGGCGATGAAATACTTGGTATGGTCGTGAATAGCAGTCCCAATTTTAATTTGCCCTCTTACTAATCCCTTGCTTTGTCTTAACTTAATACCTTCTGCACACCATCGTTATGCTAATTGGTTTTCTTTATTCCGTACCGGTCGGCACCTGCCTATGGTTTGGAAGAAGACTATCCAATTTGCGTAATAGGTGTACTGTCTCCTAAACCAAGGAGCACTCGCAACCTGAGAGAAGGTAAAAGCGAAAAACAACTGAATAGTCCTATCCGTTTTCTCCAGAACCGGAAACCATCCTCGAATTCCTTCGAGTTCGTATCTAACCATACGATGGTTTTGTCCAATGGAAGTGAACGTTCATAGTAATACGGGGTGTCCTGGAGAAAAGGGTAAAAGTAGGAGTGGCAATGAGGTTTGCAACTCTGACAATCCAAAAGCCAGTGTTTAAGAAGGTTCGGTCAACTTGGTCACTGAGTAATAGTCTTAGGGTCGGGTCAATGGTCGCTGCCAAAGAGAGAGAGAGGAGAAACACTCAGCGTGCACTCTAACCTAGATCAGAATGGTTACCAATTTATCTAATCTGGAAACCTCCCACTGTACTGTCAAATTCTCCTCCAAACCTGAAAGAAGAATTTGTCGGGATCACCCGAGGAGTAAACCAACTCATCAGTGGGAATCGGGATCCAACTATAATCGCATGATAACGTGATGGTATCCGCTCACGTCATCACACTCCAGAAGGTATGCGCATATCTGGCAAGTTTCAGTTTCTTTAGAAACTCCCGATGTGGATTTTTACCCCATACTCTTATGACCTTGACTTTGGCCAACAAATCATAAGTCACATGTCAAGTTCTACCCGTTATTCTCCAGGTTGATTTGAATCCACCCGTACCTACCTTTGACTTTGGCCAACAAGGTAGTACGACTGTCCCAAACCAACGCATCTATCTATGCTGCATATGAATACCCAACAGCTACCAAACACCGTGCCTTGACTTTAGCCAACAAGCACAGCTTGAATACTATTGACCACCCATATGAAACAACGGAGGGCTACGAATGGTTTCTGGCGAAAACCTTTAACGTAAAGAACTTGATATCGTTGAAGGAACGAATAGCTTTTAAAATATAGTGACGAAAACTATTGCTAAAGAGGTCACTCCCGGTGAAGGGATCTCGGCTCTTTTCCCGTAGAATGAGGTGCAGGATATTCCAACTGAATACCACGGTGCAAAGCAAATGTAATCGGCTATAATGAAGTTATTGCCCCGACGCAAACTTTTTGTCCAAGGGGTCACTCCCGGTGAAGGGATCTCGGCCCTTGCCTCATCGACTGAGGAGCAGGATATTCCAACTGAATACCACGATGCTAAACAAAAGTGAACGTCCTTGCAATAACAGCTTTTTGAAAAGTGTTCCAACAACATCAGATTAGGTTTGTTTTTAACTTGCATTGATCCGAATCAACGCAGTCCCATCAATTGATCACACCACAAAGAACGAAAATAATATGACGTACGTATATGCCATCCGCATTCGCCACTGGGTCCCGTCATTACCCGTTAGGTTAGCTAACTAACGACAGAGCGGGGACTGGACTAGCGCGGATGCAAAACATATACAACATCTACTAATATATATACCAATATATTATATTTCGCTCAAGGCGTGATAAAAATGCAACATCAAAGAAATGTACAGCATCACAGAACAATACAGATATCTGGAATCCCCGAGTTTCTCAGAGCCACTACTGCAACCCGACGTTCCCCTGGTCGTGTGGATAGCCTGTGCAACGAAATCCTAGACCCCTACGGGCGCGGCAAGTTACCCGCCAAAACCTGAAGTGAGGCAGCCCCCTTCAGCAACGTGAATGGACCACCCAGCACTTTACGGAATCCGGTAACTTGGGCACCCCTCCTGGGTCAACCTGTACCCCCTACGAGTGCGGCGAATAGCCCGCCAATTCTAGAGTGAAGCCCCCTCCGTCTCAATGCCATGAGATGCGGGCTTGTTGCCCTCTAGAACCCCGCTATCCGTGCACCCCTCCGCGGGGTAATCCTAGTACAAAAAGTAAAATATACATACAACGGGTACATCGACCGCAACCTGGTCGTGCTCTAAAATAATAATACAAACAGGCAGTGACGGCAGTCCACATGTCGGACGCTCGCCCCGCAATATCAAATGTACATAATACAACCAAATCTGTACTACCATTGCATCCAGGCTATCCCCCACGACCAATCCGCAACATCACAGCATAACACAGAACATCAACGTGAAAATCACGTTCGCAAATCCGTCTAACCGGGCTATAGCAGTTGGACTGGATTTACCGATCAAGTGACTTTCACGGTCGCAGATATAATATAAATACTGTGAAATAATGTGTTTAAAATATCCGATCGATCAAATCTTATCAAGTGGGCCCCCAAGTACTACTGTAGCACATCAAGAAATTCTGGGCCCAAAAATAATATTCCAAAACCCCTATTTTCAGCCCACAAGCCCACTGCAAAAAATTGGTGACGTGAATCCAAATTCCTGCGGCGGAACCGCGGCCAAAGAAGGGTTATGGCCGCGGTTCCGCGGTCGTACGGAAGGATCAGGTGACCAAAATTCTACAGAGTTCTTAGGATTCCCTGCACATCATTCTGCAACAACCTGAAAAAAAATTTGACACCAAAAAATTTCGACAGAAACTGATGTGAAGAAAAATACAGTTTTTGGAAAATTGTTCGATCGGAAATGTAAAACACATTAGACAAAGCTAGACTATGTTAATGGCGAGGCTCTGATACCACTGTAAGTGCACGGCGGCGCCCTGGCCTCCATCCCGAGGCCAAGTGCGGAAGCGATGGCTAACTTTAAATTTTCTTGAACCGGCACCACCGCGCACTAAAACCCAGATCGTACCATTAACTAGTCCTAGCTAACGACAAGACGGGGAAGAGAGATATACCGAGTGATCCGAGTCCTCCGGTCTTCTCGTCGTCGTCCCGATCCCCACGGAATCTCCGGTCTCCACCAAGTCGCCGGAAGGGCACCACGTCGCCTGCTTCTTTTACGGGCTCCCGCCTCTATACCGAGGCAACTCGGGCACGAAGTTGGCGAGCCGACGTGCCCAAGGTTTGCTGTAGAATGTGTAGTGCCCATGTCTCATTTTAGGGTTGTAGGAATTGCCATATGGTGGAGGGATGAACTATGGAGTTTGGAGATGGAACTTGTGGGAATTTTGCAAAGCCAAATGAACAAAAACCCACACCAAAAAATATTGGGCAGCCCCCAAAAGAACCAAGGCCGGCCATGGTCATAGGAGAGGAGAGAATGAGAGAGGGTGTGAGTGAGAGGAATGGTATGTGATCATGCAAGAAAGAGAAAAAACTCATCATGATGAATAATCATCACACAAAACCAACACTCCAAACCAACTATCATCAACAACCATGATCACACAAAAGTCAAAACATGATGACTAAAGAAAGTCAAGCAATGATGGTGCAAGTATCATGATACAATGATATGCAAAGACCCCCTCCATAATTGCTTATTTGCATAAATGCAAATAAGCCCTCCTCCACCAATCTTCGGCCAATGAACGATACAAAGGAATATGGCCGAAACGGAAAGCAAACTGGCAACTCCAGAAAACTGGTCCCGTAAAAAATTACAGGAAAACCCCAATATTGTGTATACACACCCGCATTTGTATTCCGACCGAAATACAAGTGCAATGAGACAAATTCTACACTGTACTATACTAAGATCCGGCTTAAAACAAAGCCGGCTAGTATTATCCGTCCGATCCTGATCCGTGCAATACCGCACGTAACTGATCGAACCCTGCCATATATCCATACGGCCTCAAGTAATAACCGTCCGATCCTGATCCGTGCAATACCGCACGTATCTGATCGAACCCTGCCATATCTCCATACGGCCTCTACAGCTTTTCGCCCGAAAGCTTGAGTAACTGAATGTGTGGTGGACTCTAAAGAATCGTCAATACTATGGCTGTGGATTTATCCACTAGCACGTCAGAGGTATTAGCCATAGGTGACGGGCCACCAGCTATTGACCAAAAGGGACGTCGATAAGCGAACTCATCCTGACACCCTACTGAGCCTGTCAGTGACAATATCCGTACAGTCCGGTCCGTTCGTCTATGAGCATCGCATGGCGGGCCTA
The DNA here is from genome assembly GCA_030015575.1 of Agapanthus africanus. Lineage (NCBI taxonomy): Eukaryota > Viridiplantae > Streptophyta > Magnoliopsida > Asparagales > Amaryllidaceae > Agapanthus > Agapanthus africanus. The sequence goes on from JASDDO010000022.1 coordinate 571,725,867, forward strand.
GGGGGTTGGTAAAAGTCAGACCCCCAAAAGCGGTAAAAGTCGTGTCGGAGTGTAGCCCAGAACACCCTGAGATACTACTGGAATACCTACCAGTTAATCTCCTGTCTCGGCCGAGGGCTTCGTGTAATGGCTCTCCTAGACACAGCGCGACCTCACCCCCAATACCGGGAGAGACGAACCCCCGAAAATCCGCTCACTGCCTCCATGTGGCTCGGGACTGTACCCAACTAAAACCTGTTTGCATGTCTCCTTTGAGCGTGGTAGGGTAGTAATCAAAGTACAATGGGAACTCACACGAGACAAATGACGATCCCCAGGTCGATGAACTAACCTGTACACATGTCACCAGGGAACTGCTATCTGACGTCAGGTATAAGACCAACTAGCATGTTCCCAGCGAGTCCTGTCCGGTGTACTCATAACCCAATGAGCACCTGTATACATCTTAGGTGAACCAACTGACACCAGTGGCTTGTGAGACCGGCCACCGCCCCTCGTCGGGGTCTCGACTGTATACACTAGTCTACTCTGGAGTATCGATGCCCTGTCTCGAAACTCCCACGACTAGGGACCTTTTAAGGATGTGCTTATAGACTACCAGCTCCCACGTATACGATCGCCCTCATACTGCCGGTAGTCAAGCAAGAATCCTAGGGGCTCTATCAACGTGCAATAGTGACCTGTAAGGTCACCTAAAGCAGTACACGATGATAAAGATAAACCAGATAGCATACTATCATCTTGAGTAAGACTGTCCTACCGGGATAGGTCCTCCCTCAATCATTGCAATCACGTGCCTGTGATCCAATAATTGACTCTGAGGGCACTATCTCCAACAATCTACCTGGGGACCGTTACGTACAGCTAGTGCCGCTTGCGGTCTGTGGTTAAACCCACTGCCAGCGTAGTAGTCGAGTCTTTAGAGTCCCACACAGAGATTTTCCAACTCTAGGCGAAACGATATAGAGGTCATATGGTTTTACGACAAAGGGTTCGGACAAATACGTGTTTAAACGCACGTACGACATTCAGACAGTTTTTACTAGACGGCTTTGGTTTAAGCCAGATTCTAGTATCGGGTTATTGGATTTATACAGTCTAAAGTTTTTCCGTGTTTTCACGGATAGGAGGGGCGTTCTCATAATTTTATGGGAAGCTCTAGAAGCATGGTGACTTGAGGGTTTAGGTGGCATTATCATTAGATGATATTGTGACTCATTTTGTGTGATTCATCATGTCATTAATGCATTATTAAATGCTTAATGACTCACATAGTGAATCACTCATATTGAATTAATGTAGCATGATGAGTAATCACATTTATTCGTTTATTTGTTTATTCATTATGCTTCATATATTCAAGTGAGAAACAATATCATTATTATTATCTTCTTCACCTTCTCTCTCCTCAAGCTCACTCTCTCTTCAAACTCTAATCCTACCACTCATGAGTTGAGATCAAGGATTAGAATAGACTAAACACTCCATAACCTAACTCTATATGATCTAAGTTCCTTTGATTAGCAACTAGAGAAACTTAGTTACCTCTAATTTGGAGGTGAAGCTTGGATTAGGGTTCTCGGGTGGATCATCTGTCACTTAGAGGAGGACGTAGAGATCGAAAAGACGAAGGACACGATTCACTAGGTATAATCTCTTTACATAGTAGCTAAGAACTTCTATGGTTGTTGTTAATTATCGTTTAGCAAAGATCTTCGGTTAGTCGATGTATGCTTATAGAACAAGATCGTTTTTCATATTTCCACCTCCCCACAACTCATGGGGTGTTGCACATCGACTTACACGTCGACCATAGGTTTTAACCTATGTATGATTCGTGTGCCATTTTGGTTTTCGTACGTGATTTTGTTTACGATACTATGTGTTATATGTGTAGGCACCCTTCACGTGGACTACGGATAACAAAGTGGAGCATGGTGACATCGCCTTCGGCAAGCAAGGATCAAGATGAGTAGATTTATATCTATGGGGGAAGTCGGGTGGATGGCGTATAACAACCCCGCAGTTTCGTAGAGTAGCATGTGAATATATTATATATTATATATTATATAAATATGTGTATTGTGAGACGTGGATAATTAGTAAGAAGGCTTTATGAGATCATGGATTAGCCTTTGCATAATTGGATGAAAGCGTTTTAGTTTAGTTTCTTAGTCGCGAACCCTAGAGTAAGGTTGACACACACATATGCACACACGTGATATGGTATTGGGTGTATATGTTTATATGTATATATATGTGGATGCGTTGGTGCACACACACACACACACACACACACACACATATATATATACATATACGTATACATGGGTGATGAGGATAGTATATGATACTTGGAGGAAGTCAATATGATCGGGCACGATGCCGTGAGATTGTGATATGTGTTTGGATCATGTTATGATATATGGCATGATATTATAGTGGATCGATGGGCGATGTGTTTTTATTCACACGCGGATATATTTTTGATGGTATCAGAATGTACTATATTTTAGATCGGTACTCCTAATTCAGGATATTATGATAATGATACCATATGAAATATGAGATATATGTGATATTTGACCCATAGCCCTGTTGGGATGCCGTACGATGGATTTTACCGTACGAGGTATAGATTTTATGATTGATCCACACTCTTGATCAGAGGATGTCGTATTATATATTTTACCGTACGTGACGTTATTGAGGCGGGATCGCCGACTACTAGATATATCGACTCCGACTTTAGGTGGTTTTCTTTACCCTTTCGATTAGTCTCTTAGTTTAGTCCGGTAGTTTACTAGGTAGATGTTACACTGGGCTCGAGTCATACCTATTTTCAAAACTAACGAATAGTGAGTATTTTTAAGTCAGGCCGAAGGATACTACAGAATTTTCAAATAATGTATCTTTCTTAAAGACCTCGTAGTCCCTATTTTTCCAAAACCACGATTCGTGCAATTTCAGACACCAAAAACTGTATGACTCATATATAAAAATGTATATTCTTTTATGTTGCGGATACTACATATTTTTCCGTATATTCAAGTTGTTCGCATCGCATTGCATGCTTATACCTGCGTTTTCTTTAGTTATTATGAACCCTATTATGAGGACACCAGCACCATTACCGATGATGCGTATGCTCCATGTACACTTGCTTGCCAGCTCACACACATCATCATCGGTAACTTCCATGACACGTACACCTTAAAAAAACATTACTTCATTGATATAACTGCTAGCTGATAGTTCCAATATATCATTACTATGCTAGTTTAGATATTGCATTCTTTACGTAGATACCCATGCATATGTATATTCATTTGTCATGAAATATTATGGGGCTTTATGCCGGTAATTCACTGTTTATTTACTCTCGAGTTTGGGATTTTGGATATTGCATGAGATTTATGGATTTGGAGAAACAACAAGGATTTTATAAACTCATTTTCATTTCAAAAGATAGAAATTTGCGGTTTTCTCGTGATATGATGTGAGAGTTGTCCACCATGAGTTTTCTCGGTTCTTGAGCGGTAACATACACCCGATTCGAGGTAGGGGGAAGGACCGTCTGCGGGTGCTTGGTGAACCCGGTGCGCTACCTCAGGGCAAGAAAATCGTATAGAAAGGCGTTGAGCCCGGCAGGGGAGCACTACCGACCGGTGATTGTATGGAAACTCGACGGATATCCGGAGGAACCGTTCGGAGTTATGAGAGAGATGGTTATATGGGCCAGTACGGATTGTCGGAGCCCGAGATATTGAGATTTGATGATATGGGCCAGTCCGGATTGCCGGAGCCAGAGATATTGAGATATTGGGATATATATTTTGTGTCGATACTTGACACTGATTCTCTTTTGATTTCATTGGTCATATTTCGGTTTTTATACAAAATCTCATTGAGATAAGAAAACGGTTTTCTCGTACAAGATGCATTCTGCTTTCATTCTTGATGCATTCGTACATCATATGTGATATGTTGCTACATAAGGCACAGACACGAGCACTTGGTATTATACTGATGTTATATGATTACCATTGCTATTATTAGATGTTTCAGGTTATATTATTATGAGGATATTATTGTATGACCTAGGAGAGAGTCATACATGCAATTTCTTCTCGGTGATGTTTTCTACTCACGAGTTGGCAACTCACCCCCGTTGTGCCACGGTTTCTTGCAGGTTTTGCCGTACAGGTTTTCTTGGAGGCTTTGCGGGCGCACCACTTCATTCCAGGTGATTCCTTGGATAGGTGGGTTCAATTGTATCGTGACCACCATTGTACTTTTATTTATATTCAGTTGTATCTCGTAAACTCCATCAAACAGACTTGTATTATTTGATAGACTTAGAAGACCAGTTGTATATTCATTCGACCTTAGAGTCACGTGCGCTTGTATTATTATGGGTCTTCTTTGGTTTTTTTCTTGAGGATGTTGGATTCCTTTCTAAGTTTTGATCCTCGCCCTTCGGCGTTGTATATTATATTGCTTGTGTGGTTGTTTCCGCCAATTGGCGACGAGCTAGCTCCCGCTTGGGTATACCTTTTATTCAATATGTATATTATTCATGTTTGTACCTGTCTGGGGATAGTATTTACAAAGGAAATTCTGCTGAAATTTTTGGAAAAGACATAATGTTTTAAAAAGGCCTACTACGACTTTCAAATGAATTTATATGTTAACTTTTAAATTAGTATTCCTTCACTCTATTTTTAATTGGTTTAGATTTCTGGGCTTTTGGCTTACTTGAATTAGGTGGGGTCCTATAGACTTCACATGATTCAAGTGCCAATGACGTGCCATTTCGGGTCGTGACAAAGTTGGTATCAGAGCGCTAAGTTTAACCTTGGTTCGAGTCTAGGTTTGACTATGCGGAGTCTAGGGTGTATATTTATATTCGGAACCTAGGCTTGACCTTACGGTACTTAGACTTGGTCGAGGGGGTATTAGACCCGAACTTTCGTCGCATAGGTCAAACCTTGGTAGATGGAGTAGATGACTTAAGTAGAGTGACGTATCGTGTGTATGTTCCGCGGCATACTTACGATACACTACTCCGTTTAAGAAGCCTTAGGATGTACATTTATTTGCACCGTATTCTATTCATTCGATCTATCCTCATCGATATTGGTTTGTGGTTTTTGTTACCACTGTTGCACGGGCAGAGAGAGCTGCGGCTAGAGTTGCGGTCAGCACGAGCTTTTCATGGAAGAGAACAGACCAGGATGTTTTTCAGTGACATGAGAGTTTTGATATGTCGTTTACTATGTTTTCTCATGGACGCGAGCGTTTGATATCTACACCAGATGATCAGGCTACCGCTAGAGGCCAGCCAGAATGTGATAACCGTCAATGCACCGTTTATTCTTGAAGATTGAGGCATTGTTTAGCGTGTGGACCAATGAGCCAGTTGTTGCTGCGACTGACAAGATATCGCCCCAGATGTTTGAATCTATTGCTACACGAGTTATACTTAGAGATTTTATAGAAGATCGCTAGTCACCCTTGGATGAATGACTAGGACACGTGGTTCGTTTGCATACCCCGATGAGAAGTCATCAAATTGATTGAATTCAACTAGAGAAGACTTCATATAGGCACGTTGAGAGTCGATAGAAAACGGACGAATGAAGAGTATTCCTCCGACGAATTGGAAGAGTTTCCGAGGGCGTAGTTGGCCAGATACCTACCATAAGATATTGAGCTGTCGATGTTCATAGTTTCAGAAGGAAGACTCTAGATATGAGTATAGCCGTTTGTAGCGCAGTCCATACAACTACGAAGAGACGAGTCCGAATCAGTCGACATTAGAGAAAAATGGACTAAGAGGTTCGTACGAGATTTTGACGAGATGGCGTTCCACTCCGTTGACATCAAAGATGTGATACGCATGCAGAGGCGTTGAATATGGGTATACCTTTTAGAAGAAGCCATGATGAGTATGCAGCTGTTCCGTAACAAGAAATGGATTTACTAAAGGGTGATAACTTCCGGGCAGTTCGGCAGAAGCGAGATTTGGGAGATACCCCGACAGAATCTTTCAGGAATACTACACGAGAAGACTCGGACCAAGGATCGGTCGTATTACGCGCACCCAGTAGGCCAGAGTTCGGCATCATCGACGAGACATGTTATGAGTGACCATGATAGTTGGCCAGAGATCTTTAGAGGATGTTCCAGAGCGGAACTGTTTCCTTCATCATTTCCATATTGGGCCGTTGAACCGAGGTGTTATGTAACTGGCAATCAGCGGTAAGAGACGAGAGCCTAAAGGCATAAGGAGCCAGACCATGAACAGGACGCAGGTAGATATCTTGCTCTGCTAGCTTTGGATGCACCGACACCTTCTCGACTTTGAAGGAAGGACGTATCGACGACAGTTTTTACGATATGCCATTTGGTGATTCGAATATCACGTGTCCGTCATTTTGGATTTCGGTATTTTGGGCGATTCATCTGCATGATTGAGATTTTGTGCACCACAGTTGCACTCATCTTCGATTTGATGTTATTAGAGATGTTTGATTTTGATTTCATGCCTATGGTATGTATGTAATTTGACTTGTGCCTTCGGTGTAGTTTTCATGCACTTTTAGTACTTAGATTCGATTTTTTGCATGCTAATGAACGTGGTTGTGAGATTTTTATACCACGGTATACCTGATTTGGATTGAGGTATGTTCTATACCGTCGATTTCGATTGTGATGTTCGATATTTGTTTTTGTGCACTTTTTCCACTTGATTTGGATTCTTGCGTATACTTGGCGCGCTTGATGCGATTTTGGTGCACACGAGATGCATTCAATCGGGATTCTTCGTGCATATCTAATGCGCCTGATATTTCTGTCCGGCATACCCGTTGCCTTTGACAGGTGTTTTCGTGCACACCCGTTGCACTTAGATTTTGATTCTGTGCACATGTATGACACATTCATTGATTTCGATTTCTGTGCGCACTAGACGCACGTGGCACTATGACGTATACTATTGAGTATGATTTCTTTGGAGCAGTACATTTTTATGATCTTTACTATTTGGTTTAGTAACCGAGTAGGACTGTTATGAGAATAGTACCTATGTGTTTTTGCATGCATCGATAGTTACCGAAGGGATTTCCAAAGAGGAGCTACAGTCTACATATTTTCCTATGTGTCCTAGATGACACGAAACATTTTACAAAGGAAACCCTTATAAATTATTTTCAAAACGGCGGGACACGTATGTTAAACAAAGGATATATATATATATATATATATATAGTTATTTTCTTACAATAAATGTCCGCTACTTGTGCCGTGATACGCGCATTTAACAGTGATTTGAAATTGGTTTGGCATGCATTTCTTTTCAGATGATTTGACGAGTTTACAACGACGCATACTATGTACATGTTATAGTTTTTATGTATATCCTGTTTGTTTTCGTACTGGACTTGCCATTGGTATTTTCACCACAACTCCGATGATTGCGTGATTCTTGACGGAGTTTTGATTTAGAGTTATATACTCGTTTTCATGCGCATGCATTGCGCGAAGATGTGTTTTATGTATTGATGATTTCGGAGCCCGGACGACTTGATTGTTTTGCTGAAATGTTTTAGTTATTGGGGGAGTTCTAATTTAAATTCGGGGACCGAATTTATTTAAGTGGGAAGACTGTAACATTTCAGAAAATTAAGATATTATTTTTGGGAAGTTAAATAATTAAAATAATAAATATTATGAATATTTTAATGTGTGGAGATTAGTTTTAATTATATGGTATAATTATATGCCGATAATTGGGAAATATTTGGAAAATTATACTATATATCGATTTTTAAAAGATTGTATGAAGATTGGGGATTTTACAGTTTAGTATACAATTAATTGTGTATGGGTTAGCACTAAACTCGATTAGTGTTTACTAATTATTCTTTAAGTATGATATGTGCATGACATGCAAAAGGATATGTTGCATAATACTTGCAACATTTTATTAATTGTTTGAAAACCATACTTCATTCTTTTAATTCTTGGTTTTTATTGTTTTGATTTGAAAAGAAATGATAAATAAAAGAATAAAGAATTGTGGCATAGCATGGAGGTATGGGCTTGGGAGAGGGAGAGGGAGAGAGAGGGTGATTGGTCTTTTGACCATGGCTCGCATTGTTTCATCACTTGAGTTCCTTCATCATTTCCCTCTTCTTCCTCTCACCATGGCTGCCCTCTTTCCCCCACCTCCTCTACCTCCTCACAACACCACCAAAACCATCTTAAAAAACCTTGTTGCCTTCACAAAATTCATGCACAAGCTCACTACAAGCAAGGTGGACCAAGAAAGTTGGGATTTTGAGCAATTGGGGCAACTCAAGAAAAATTTTGAGTTGCCAAATGAGGTATCTTTTTCACCCTTAGTGTAGTATTTGATTTCCTTTAGCTTTTATTGTAGTTTAGAATTGATTGTGTGAGGTTTAGTGATCTTGGAAAATTCCAAGATCAAGTTTAGGGGATTCTTGAGTTGTGATGGTGCAAGTGAGTGTAATTGGTGAATACAAACCACCTTTAGTGCTAAAAATCTAGATTAAACCAGAGCCTAGATTGAAACTTGTGTTAGATATCGAAATGTCAGTTTTGTAAACCTTTGGGCCTACAGGGAATCTGGAGTGACCTGGAACCTTTACTAGAAAAACTAGCAACCCTAGAGACCTAGGTGGACCACCCAGAAAATAAGAGCCCAATCCTCTACACCAAAACTGAGCAGGCCAGATTCCTGGGGTATTCGCCGGGTCATTTATGGGCAATGGTGTCAAGGTTGTTTCTGTAGCTCACATACCCTATATACTACCCTACTGTACTTCTAGTTTAGCCTAATTTCACCTGACCAAAAATCTGGAGCAAATTTTCAAAGTTGTTGTTTCGGTTTCATTGTTGTTAATGGCTTGAAGTTTGGATATTTCATTTTTTCTCGGTCACTTGACGTTTGTACGTCGATATCGGGTGTTGTTTGGATGTTCTTGCAGTCGTAGACCATATGTTTTAACCTATGTATGATTCGTGTGCCATTTTGGTTTTCGTACGTGATTCTGTTTACGATACTATGTGTTATATGTGTAGGCACCCTCACGTGGACTTTGGATAACAAGGAGGATCATGGTGACATCGACTTCGGCAAGCAAGGAACAAGGTGAGTAGATGTATATCTACGGGGAAAGTCGGGTGGATGGCGTAAAGAACCCCCGCAGTTTCGTAGGTTAGCATGCGAATATATTATATATTATATAAATATGTGTATTGTGAGACGTGGATAATTAGTAAGAAGGCTTTAGGAGATCATGGATTAGTCTTTGCGTAATTGGATGAAAGCGTTTTTAGTTTAGTTTCTTAGTCGCGAACCCTAGAGTAAGGTTGACACATATACACACATGCACACACACGATATGGTATTAGGTGTATATGTTTATATATATATATATATGTGTGTGTGTGTGTGTGTGCGGATGCGTTGGTACATATATCCACACACACACACACACACACATATACGTATACAAGGGTGATGAGGATAGTATATGATACTTGGAAGTGAGTCGATATGATTGGGAATGATGCCGTGAGATTGTGATATGTGTTTGGGTCGTGTTATGATATACGACATGATATTATAGTGGATCGATGGGCGATGTGTTTTTATTCACACGCGGATATATGTTTGATGGTATCGGAATGCACTAGATTTTAGAACGGTACTCCTAATTCAGGATATTAAGATAATTATACCATATGAAATATGAGATATATGTGATATTTGACCCGTACCCCGGTTGGGATGTCGTACGATGGATTTTACCGTACGAGGTATAGATATGATGATTGATCCGCACTCTTGATCAGAGGATGTCGTATTATATATTTTACCGTACGTGACGTTATTGAGGCGGGATCGCCGATTACTAGATATATCGACTCGGACTTTAGGTGGTTTTCCTTACCCTTTCGATTAGTCTCTTAGTTTACTCCTGTAGTTTACTAGGTAGATGTTAGACTGGGCTCAAGTCAAACCTATTTTCAAAACTAAAGAATCGTGAGTATTTTTAATTCAGGAAGAAGGATACTACAGATTTTTCAAAGAATGTATCTTTTCTCAAAGACCCCGTAGTCCCTATTTTTCCAAAACCACGATTCGTGCGATTTCAGACACCAAAAACCGTATGACTCGTATATAGAAATGTATATTCTTATATGTTGCGGGTACTACATCTTTTACCATATATTCAAATTGTTCTCATCGCATTGCATGCTTATACCTTCGCTTTCTTTAGTTATTATGAACCCTATTGTCAGGAAACCAGCAACATTACCGATGATGCGTATGCTCCACGTAAATTTTCTTGCCGACTCACACACATCATCATTGGTAACTTCCATGATACGTACACGTTAGAAAAACATTACTTCATTGATATAACTGCTAGCTGATAGTTCCAATATATCATTACTATGCTAGTTTAGATATTACATTCTTTACGTAGATACCCTTGCATATGTATATTCATTTGTCATGCAATATTATAGGGCTTTATGCTGGTAATTCTCTGTTTATTTACTCTTGAGTTTGGTATTTCAGATTTTCCATGAGACTTATGGATTTGGAGCAACCGCAAGGATTTTATAAACTCATTTTCGTTTCAAAAGATAGAAATTTGCGGTTTTCTCGTGATTTGATGTGAGAAGTGTCCACCATGAGTTTTCTCAGTTCTTGAGCGGTATCATACACCCGATTCGAGGTAGGGGGAGGGACCGTCTGTGGGTGCATGGTGGATCCGGTGCGGTACCCCGGGACAAGAAGAAAGTATAGAAAGGCGTTGAGCCCGGCAGATGAGCACTACCGACCGATGATTGTATAGAAACTCGACAGATATCCGGAGGAACCGTTCGGAGTTATGAGTGAGATGGTTATATGGGCCAGTCCGGATTGCCGAAGCCCGAGATATTGAGATTTGATGATATGGGCCAGTCCGGATTGCCAGATCCCGAGATATTGAGATATTGGGATATATATTTTGTGTCGATACTTGACACGGATTCTCTGTTGATTTCATTGGTGATATTTCAGTTTTTATACAAAATCTCACTGAGGTAATAAAACGGTTTTCTCGTACAAGATGCATTCTGCTTTCATTCTTAATGCATTCACACATCATATATGTGATATGTTGCTACCTGAGGCACTCACACGAGCACTTGGTATTATACAGATGTTATAGATGATTACCTTTGTCGTTATTAGATGTTTCAGGTTATATTATTATGAGGATATTATTTTATGACCTAGGTGAGAGTCATACATGCGATTTCTTCTCGGTGATTTTTCTACTCACGATCTGGCAAGTCACCCCCGTTGTGCCACAGTTTCTTGCAGGTTTTGCTGTACAGGTTTCCTTGGCGGCTTTTCTGGCACACCACTCCATTCCGGGTGATTGCTTAGGTAGGTGGGTTCACTTGTATCATGACCACCATTGTACTTTTATTTATATTCAGTTGTATCTAGTAAACTCCATCAACCAGACTTGTATTATTTGATAAACTTAGAAGACCAGTTGTATATTCTTTCGACCTTAGAGTCGCGCACGCTTGTATTATTATGGGTCTTCTTTGTTTTTTTTTCTTGAGGATGTTGGATTCCTTTCTGAGTTTTGATCCTCGCCCTTCGGCGTTGTATATTATATTGCTTGCGTGGTTGTTTCCGCCAATTGGCGAAAAGCTAGCTCCCGCTTGGGGATGCCTTTATTCATTATGTATATTATGCATGTTTGCACCCGTTTGGGGCCAGTATTTATAAAGGATACTCTGCCGAAATTTTTGGAAAAGACTTGATGTTTTAAAAAGGCTTACTACGACTTCAAATGAATTTATATGTTAACGTTTAAATAAGTATTCATTCACACTCTTTTTAAATGGTTTAGGCTTTTGGCTTACTTGAATTAGGTGGGGTCCTATAGACTTCACATAATTCAAATGCCAATCACGTGCTATTTCGTGTCGTGACACTTTTGCTCGTTCCGAGCAAAACCTATTATTCACAAAAAGTCCTAACCTCACTTTCGTCGGGAATGCGATTGCACTGAGCTCGTGCAACAAGCCGTTAAACCTCTAGGTGTCCCTAGTAGGTGGAGTGTTGTCTCCTGAGGGTTTTCAGCAGATACTACCCACAAAATCCCGTCAAGCTAGTTTCATAAGTTAACGTCGACTCTATTCCTACGGTTTAGCATCTAAGTTAGAAACTCTACCATCCTAAGTTAGAAATATCCAACCCTTATGTTTCACACCTCAAATTTATCAACCTAAGATCCTATACGTTTTACAGTTTTGAAAGATCTCGGTTTCTCTTTTGTTTTCCTTCTAAAGCGCAGTCTCCAATCCGAAATTTTTATCAACTTTACGTAAAACATAAGTCTTATTCTTTATTCCTATCTTTCTTCTAAATATCGATTATACATCCCTACGTGTGTGTAAATTTTCACCCCTACACTCAAGAATTCAATTCAAGCTATAGGAACTTTGCCTTAATACCTAATACTACTTCTTTTCGTTAATGACGGACGGTTTTGCTCACAAATCTTTCATGCGATTATTAATGTTTCTTGAGGCACTAACAGCCGATTACTGAATGTGTGGGCATAAAGCGTAAATAGCAGTTTCCAGGTCTTGCACTTTATTCTTTTTTTTTCTTTTTCTTTTTTTTTCTTTTCAAGACCGGATATATTTTTCAATGATTCTCTTTTGGTAGTTTTCTTTAAATACCGTTTTTCATTCATATTAGGCTTTCAGGCAAGAGTATTTCTAGGCATCCTTTACTATCCTAAGTTTCAAGGTGCGTGTTTATGCAGTTTATAGGGTATATACTTTCTTAATTTGGACTCAAGAATAAGAACCATTTTTCAGACTTATCCTTAAATAAATCTTTGAATACTTTCCTTTCATCTCGACTTAACTCAAGAACTGAACTCAAGATTACCTATTTCTAAAAAAAACCGTAAGGACGTATAATTACCAAGGTTCTACAGAAGGAGGGTTATTTTTAGGGTTCTAAATTCATAAACCTAAGATTTAGTTATTTCTAACGTATCAACTAAATTTTAGGAATAAAAAACTAAGTTCCCCTATTAGCTAACTTGACGACAAAGTTTTTATATTTTTGGAAAAAATTTCGATTTTTGTGCGTTTTTAATAAGTATGCAAATACAAAATATACACATGAATGCGAAAGTAGAAAGCTTACCGAGCAGACCCCTAAACTTTAACTTGACAATGCCCTCACTGTCAGGCAACACAGAGAGGGTCAAAATTGTCGGTGATCCCCTGTTTTTTTTTACAAAAGAAAAAGAAAACAAAAAATATGTATACAAAAAGGTACCCCCAAACTTCAGTAAAACAATGTTTCCACTGTTTAGGCATTAAAGTTTAGAGTTAGGGGGGTAGAGAACAGTATTAATCTATACAAGGCCTTACACGGGCCAAAACTTAATAACAACCATTCAAAAAATTTATCGCTATACTGATGTGGTTGGTGAAAGAACTTGCAGACAAAAGAAAGGAAGAATACGCGAGACCCTGTGTGGATGGAAGTGGCGTACGGTCTCGATGGAGGAGAAGAATGGCGAAAGGGAAAATGAAATGGAATACGAACTTGAGGGTGGAAATGGAGTGAATAAATTAGTACAATTTGTAATGACCGATGTGTAAAAAGCGATTGTACTAATTTATCAACCCGTTGAGAAATGAGGTCAAACCGCTCAAGATTCGTAAGGAAACATGTGTAGACTGAACTTGGTGAACCAGACATAAGAAATGAAGGTGATACGGTGGCTCGCGAAGTGGGAACGATGGAAAGGATGGAGGGAAGTGATTGAGGAAGGGTATCGGTTAAACGTTCAGGAGGGAGTACATAGTCATTGAAAGGGACACGATGAATTGGAAAATCCGACTCATCAAGTAAACCTGCTTCATCCTCAATATTATCCTCAAAATTCTCCTAAAAAATAAGCTCATCCATGCACTCATCATCAATTTCCAGGTGCATATGGGGTTCAGGAAAAACAGTTAATGACTCGGAATGATGTCCACACAGAAGTTAAAGGACATGATGAATTGGTGAGAAAAAATCATCCAAAATTGTGGGTTCATCATCCAAAATATTCCCAGCGTCGATATCCTCAATCGAGTGAAAATCAAATTTCTTAGAAACTTCATCAAAAGCATGGATTTCAATCAAATCTGGTTCTAGAGTGGAGGTGTAAAGATCAAAAGGATTGGTATTGGTTTCACTTGAAATGGTCCCTTCACAATTGGGTAAATCAAACACTACAAAGTCGCACAACTCATCAAACATTCTATCTTCAACTGGTGATTCATGTGGGACACTCGATAGACTTTCGAAACCGGAGTTGTGGAATTCAATTTGCAATAGGTACGTTTGATTAGGAAGGGTGTACTGCTCACTCTCACTACTCAAATTCTCAATCTGTCCTATCACCTCATCAAACATTGGAAAAGTCGGAGCTAGTTGAAAACTAGCTGCCGGGTTGTCAGGTTGTATGAGGGTAGCTATGGACGCATTCAAATCCTCTATCTGTTGGCACGACGCTTACCAAAATTCTTCAAATGACTGTTCTAGACTAGACATCGGTTGTGAAGGGATTTCAGTAAAAGATTCAAAGTTGTTTGGATACGAGAAACTCCCAAAAGGCTGTTCAGAAGAAATATCTAGAGGTGTAAAAGTCGGGTAGGATGGATAGGAATCGAATAGTTGGACAGGAGTAGGATCAACATTCTGATAAGAAGGTGATTGGAATCGTTGATCAAAAGAATTTGAAGTGGTGAAGGAGTGAAATATCGGCTACGAGATTGTTCGATTCTGTCGGCAATGGACATGGGTTTCGGAGTCGCAACATGACTCGCAAAAGGGGTATCAACGTAAGAAGGTGGGGGAGGTTGAAACGATTGATACGAAGTGGATTGCAGAGTCCAATTGTTTGTCCTAGACGCGTCTATCTGATCTTTCAAAGAAATTTTGGGCATGGATGGATCGTTCGAAGTTCGGCCAAAGCAAGAACCGTAGGAAGAAATGTCTGGTTATGGGTACCAAAGTTCAGCAAGAGTCAGTCGTTTTTGGGTACCCATGTTATGAAAAGGTAGGAGGGAAATTTTTAATTTATTTATTTTATTTTTTTTGTTGAAGTTTTTTAAATTGTTTTTTTGGTTTTAGAAAGAATACAGAATTATGGGACTAAACTATACATAAGCACAAGCACAATCACAACATGCACAAACAATCACCTAGAGATAGAGTCCTTAAAGTCCAACTAGACCGCTCCTAGACTTCCAAGCGACAAGTTGCAAGATAACCCTCGAAACGTCTCATCACTACCAATTGTGGCCAGGTAAGCACATGTGAGGTAAGAAGGGTTCCACTCACGAATCACCATGAGACGGGCCTTTTAAAATTACCTCCTCACTTGTCTAACCTAGGCACCACAAAGTCAAGTTTAGATAAACGACCGATTCCCCGCAACCTTCACTTGTCCTAAATGAGCGCGACAAGTCCTTATAGGTTTGGTCTAGATATTTTTTATTAACTCAAGGTAATGCGTATGCTTTTTGTGATTTGTGGGGTCTTAGGAAGGTTGATGAAATCCCCACCCAATCTTAATTGGTGTTCAAGCCCCATAATGTTTGTATTATTATATGCAAATAGTATAGAAAAATAAAATCTAAAACAAAAAAAAATTATTGACGGCGGCGCAATCTGTGCAAAGTAACCTACATAAAATACAGTTCAATAGGGTTCACAGAGGAGATAAAAGCGAAGAGAAAGGGTGGAAAAAATTGAGGCTAAGAAGCCCCAATACAACCGCGGAACCGCCGCTAAACCTTTGCTTTGACCGCGGTTCCGCGGTCAAACTATGGAGTTGGCGCTTCGTATTTAGTTCCTGCGCTTCGTATTTAGTTTCTTCACTACCCTTGTTCTCTAATCCAAAATAAAATGCTCTGTTTTCTTAAATGATTACTGTACTTGCTCAAGATACTCTGCACACTCGTACATAAAAAATATCAAAAATAACAAAAAGGGTTTTTGTTATATTTATATATATATATATATATTATATATATGCAGAAAAAGAATATTAACCCGAATGACAAGAAAGAAAATTTGTTACCGTCTCCCCGGCAATGATGCCATTTGATTGATCGGGCAGAACTATGTGTTCCGCCTTGTCCTATTTGTTCTACTTACCGCAATCAAGACGGTGTTGCTTTGCAGCTAGCCGGTTGAGC
The DNA here is from genome assembly GCA_030015575.1 of Agapanthus africanus. NCBI lineage: Eukaryota > Viridiplantae > Streptophyta > Magnoliopsida > Asparagales > Amaryllidaceae > Agapanthus > Agapanthus africanus. Next base: position 571,742,196 of record JASDDO010000022.1, read on the forward strand.
ACGGGTCATCGGCAGGGAGATTGTAGTATGTTCGTTCATGTCTTAGACGAGTCAATGAATGAATGTATATATGTGTTCAAGTCTATCTTAAGTGTTCGTATTTATGTTCAAGTAAGCATGTTAGGGTTAAGGTTGGTTAGTAGAGTTAGGATTAGTCTTGTACTTGTCTTTTGACATTCATAAAACGATGTTGGGATAATCGAACGTAGCGGGGATTAGGAGGACATAGGAATGAGATTTGCGAGTTTAAGCAAGCTTTCCAATGCTAAATCCATTCATAGTGTCCCTTGTCCTTCCGCTACGTGCGCTTATTTCCAACCCTCGGCCAAACACCCGCAACCATGTATCCAATTAAGTCACAACTACATGTCACGTTGTAGTGCGCCCAAAAGACTTCTCGACTTAGGTCGCGGCTATATGTCACGTATAGCGCGCCTAAGTGTGGGGGTTGTCTTTGTTTGGTCGAGGTTCGTTTCAAGATGTTTGGCGAAGAGAAGCACAAGAGATTTTTCCGTTCAGCACAAGAGATTTTTCCGTTCTTCATACTAAGCTTCATTTGCCCCTAACAAGAGTGGAAATTATTCACACATTTAAAAAGGAAAAGAAAACAAGAAAAGATGAAAAGAAAGAAAAGGAAAATACGGTTTTACAATTGGTAGCAAGCTAACTACTTGGGTCCTCACCTAAGCAAGAAACTCTATCGAGTATCATGGCTTGAAAATACGGTTAAAGAGAAAAGAAAAAGACAACAAGAAATAACAACTACTTAACAACAATAAATAAAATTAGAGTAGGAATTAAAATTACATGAAAAGGGAATAAAATTACAATACAAGAAAATTAAAGATACAAGTTAAATAAAAATAACCCTCATCTTCAGTGATTTTCCACTCAAGAGCTCTCACTACACTTTTATGGAGAATAGATGATGAAGAAGAAGAAATACAAACTAATCAATAGTAATTCCTAAAAAAGAATAAGCATCCCTACAATGGCTCAAATCTAGAGTATTTATAGACAGAGAGCAGAAACCCAAGGGCCAAATTCTGACCCATACAAAGTTACAAAACTACCCCCAAAATATCTCCTTTTACCGAGTCAACTCGGCCGCGGAACCGCCGCATAATGGCCACATTGGCCGTGGTTCCACGGCTCTTTAGGGGAATCTTGGGGTGAGTATTCTAGGTATTCTCCATGTTGCTATATTCTTCTGTTGTACAGGTCCTAAATTGCAAAATTCTTCCAATATTTCTTCAGATTTTCAACAGTCCAAATGGGCTTCACTTTTAATTCATATGACATTTATCTCCCTCGAGCTCCGCGTATCCATTGAATCTTTTGCTGCCCCTCTCGTGCTCTGTGCTTGTCCGAGACATGAATGGCCACTGTTATTTGTCTTGTCTCTTGAACTGGTAAACGACACTGGATGGATGCGGATGACCGGAACCTGGCTTTTATCTGTCTGTGGCAGATGTTCTGGATTTTTGCGTAACTGTGGAGATTTTATATGATTTGTGTTATTTTGGACTGAGAACCTATAACATCTAAATATATAGCAAACATGGATCAAAAGCACCTTCCTATAAACAAACGAGCAGAAGAATGGGCGGTATTAAATGCAATATTCTGGTATGAACACAGGACAACAAACGTAGCATGAATACTAAGTAGTACTTATCTGAAATGATGGAGGGCTACGACAGGTTTTTAAGAAAACCTTTTGCGTAATGAACTTGATATCGTTGTAAAATCGAATGATCTTGAAAAGGAGTGGTTTAAGCTCCGCTTTTTAAAATTGAGTTTTTCAAAATAAACCGAGTGGGTGTAGCATCTGCTTAAGAGGTCACCCCCGGTGAAGGGATCTAGGCTTTTTTCTCATCGAATGAGGTGCAGGATATTCATCAAGGAATACCACTATGCAAAGAAAGAACTAGATCTACCAGTTTTGAAAATTTAATTCCACAACATCATGGGTTTCTTTCCTTTTCATTAATCTAAATAATGAAGTCCCATCATTTATGCTTCCTAAGCATCATAGATAAAGAAACAAAAATACAACGTAAGCTTATGCCATTCGTATTCATCACGGGGGCCCGTCATGCACCGTTAGGTTAGTTAACTAACAGCAGAGCGGGGGAAGGACTAGCGCGGATGCAAAACATAAGTAACGTTTATTATATATCATATATATAATATAAATCATTCGTCTCACGCAGTTATGTGATCTCATCTCAGAACATTGCAGCAAAAGACAACATATGAAATATTGGATATATTAGGAGGTCCGTGTTTTGAATTAAGCCAGTAAAACCACGGATTCTACGGTCATGATGAATAGCTAAACCCACATCCCTAGACCACTACGAGAGCCACAAGCAACCCTACGAATTCTAAAGTTAGGAGACACAGTCTCGACTCCTCGAGATGGTCTCCCACTGGACTCTAGAACCCGGTTAATTGTGCTCCCCATCTTGGGTCTATCCTAATACGGAAAAGGAAATAATATACATCAATGGTGACATCATCCTCAACCCGGAAGTGTCCCAATAAAAGAATATTACATACAAGTTTTTACATGAATGAAAATGAAAAACTCTAATCTTAAGCAAAAACCCGTGGCTATTCAAACACGACGATCCAATATAACATATCACAGTAACACATAACATCACATGCCATCAACGTAAGTAAATATGCGTATGCCAATTGTCGTTGACGTATAGTAATGAAACCAGCGATACACCACATATTACACTTACGGTCGCAGAAAAGAATGTCCGGTCTATGTCAAAAGCAAATGGCGTGACCAGGAGTGACCCCTTTAGCAAAACTAGAAAAGCCTTAAAAACATTCCATTTAAAAACCATTTGATTCCTCAACGAGATCAAGTTCAAAGCGTTAATGGTTTTCATAAAAACCATCCGCAACCCTCCGTCATTTTAGGAAGTAGAGTACTTAGTATTCGTGCTGTGTTTGTTGACCTTAGTTAAGGCACAGTGTACGGTAGCTAAGTGTTGTCTTCCTACACCGCATATGATGCTATTAGTTAGGACAGTCGTGTGACTTTGTTGACCTTAGTTAAGGGTCATGTGGGTGGGTCTAATTAATCACGAAATGACGGGTAGAACTTGACTAGTGCTTATGATTTGTTGACCATAGTTAAGGTCATAAGCGCTAGGGGTAAAAATCTTTATCGGGAGTTTCAAGTGTTGAAATTTGCAATGAGATTGCATACCTTCTATGTGATAGTTGGATCCTGATACCCACTGCAAGTAATTGTTACTCCTGGGAGAGTTTTGCACTTTGCAATTAGCCGATCAAGTAGGTGTTTAGAAAGGTGTCAACGGGGTTAAGACTCTGGGAAAACGAGGTTTACTGTAATTAGGTCCGTGCGAAAGCAAGGGGAACCTCCCTCAAAGTACCAACACTGGCCTGGCTGAAAGATTGGCTCACTTGTAGAGTGTAATTAATCCCGGCTAGTCTTTCCTTTTAGGGTTTGAAGGAAGATTTGATAAAAACAGTGGGAGCCATCCTGATTAGATAAAATAAATAACCAATCTAATCTTGTAAGAGCGTACGCAGAGTGTTTTCTTCTCTCTCTCTCCAGGTAGCGACCATATTACGCCTTAATCAAGATAATAATATGGATGTATTGACCAAACCCGCTTGTTATACAGTGCTGGGGAACGTTGGTCCCGCTCCAACTTATAATTGTTATAAGACAGAGTAGGAAATAGGGGAATACCAGAATTCCCATGCCGCCCAAACGAAGAAAGTGCATATGATACATCTCCTTCGGGTGTGTTCATTACAAAGAACTGTTTCTCAGTATCCTCTGCATCCTGGGTATTTGATACCGGATCAGGATCCCAGATACGTAATCTGTTACATAGGGCTATAGAAAGGTAGAAAAACTGAGAACGGGTGATAAGTTTGATGAGACAGAAAACGGGGCAAGTGTTGCAGCCAAGTCTGTTGGTCACTGTCACCCTGTATTACCAATACATTGATTCTGAACAAATGCTATTAGATACCGAACCTGATATACAAAATCATATCAGTCTCTTTATTAGTAAAGAAGGATATAATTTTGTATTGTTGGATATTGTTTTGAACATTTCCTATATCAAAAGATGATCGGTTCAGGCACGTTATCTAAAAGCATTGATGTTCTAAATCAAACTACAGTTCCTAGTATACATAACGCACACAAGAGAAAGAGTTCAGAAATGAACGAATCCTACTTGAGGCATTGTAGATTAGGTCATATCAATGCGACCCGACTGGCTGAAGTTACATTTTAGATACATATTTAAATTAGTTTGAATTTACATCTTGTGAAACTTGCCAGTCATGTCACAAAGATAAGATGACCATAGCTGTGTTTATTGGAAACAGAGAAAGAGTTTGTAAACCCTTGGGATTGATACATGATGATGTATGTAAGATCCCCTGTCTACACATACTAAGACCGGTTCTTTGTATTTCATTACATTCTCTGATAATCTCTCAAGATTCAGTCTTATGTTCCTGTTAAAACATAAGTCCGAACCATTTGAGATATTCACAGAATATAAGTTAGAAGTAGAGAACCAAAAACCGGGTATAAGTATTATGTCCTATGATAAGATCTGGGAGGAGAACACTTGTGCATAGAATTCCTGGACTATTCTAAAGGAGAATGAGATTCTATCTCGGCATTACTCCTCCGTATATACCACAGCACAACGGTGTTGTAGGGTTCCTAGGCATACCCTTGAGGTTCTACAAGTGATCAAACATGGCCAATTAAAAAATTTTCTATGTGCCAAAGAACCCTAAACTAGATCGTAACTAGAGGTATAGGCGATGCAAGCAAGTAAACAACTTTATTGCTAAAGGAAAGTGACTACAACCTTTGTAGATCCGGTTCTCCACCTCCATAGCTCCGTGTAGACGTCCCTCCGCTGCGATCATCGGATCCCGGACTCTAGTGATGGTATCGTCGAAGAAATGATCGGGCTAGGTCGTCGACTTCGATTCCGAAGATGATCTACATCGGGGCAACACAAGATCAAGCTCCAACTTCACCAAGTCATGAAACTTGTGAAGAAAACACCCTATACTACATGGCAAGTGGTAGAGGATGAAGAAATAGGAAGTGTGTTCACTTTAGAATTGGATTTCTCACTCTTTTTCACAAGGCACCATGGAAGCTAGCAAGCTTCTTCCTTCTTGAAGAAGAAGAAGAAGAAGAAAAGAATATGATAATAATGAATTAAATAAAATAGAAAAACAAGTGACCCTTATCATATAGCAACCATGGTTAAGTGTAGAGAATAAACTATGGTTAGGTTTAATGGTTAGGTTAAGGCTAAGAAACAAAATGGTCAAAGCTTCAAAGCTTCATGAAGTTTCAACAAAAGACAAAAGAAGCAACCATTTCATTTCTTTCCAGAAAAAGAATTAAAGAAAATAAATAAATGAATAAGTAAATAAATCAAACCCTAACCATTAACCTAATCATAGTTAAAAGCATACACACACCCAAGTTTGCATGTATCATCAAACATGATACAAACAAGTGCACAAAAATATATCACATATACAATGTGCACATCAAGTGAGAAAATCCATTTTAAGTGAACAAATACTAGTTAATGTAAAGTAATATATCTAATATATAATTATACATTAAATCATTAAATCAACACTTGATTTAACGATCCGGTCAAATCGCATATGACCGACTAATATCCAATGTATCGACTTATCGAATCAATCCTCGATTCGATAACTAGGTTATATCGCATACAACCAATCGATACATTCATCGTGAGAATAGAATACGGTATCACATACACGCATTATTCTCGGTCCCGCACATATCTCATATGCGCTTCTATTTCGTTTCGCTTGAGCCAGGAAACCTCTGTGTAGGACTCTAAAGACTCGTCAATACGCCGGCAGCAGATGATGATCATATCAAACACCCACAAGCCGCAAGCGGTCTGCTAAACGTAACGGCCACCCGGGTATTGAGCAAATCAGAAGATCGACGAGCAAGCCCGCTCACACTCCTGTGAATCCAACCAGTAACACTTACCGTACAGTCCGGTCTATTCGTTTGATATATCGCATATCTCGCCTAGTAGCTCGATAAGTCATGCCGATATAAGGTCCATAACATGTGTGAAACTACTGATAACACTTACCAGTAGATCACTGCAACCCAGGCCAGGGATTTCAAGTTATGGCCGGTCGTGCATAGCGCAACATCAACCCCCAATACCGGGAGAGACGAATCCCCTCCTATCTCTCATTGCCTCCATGTGAATCGGGATTGTACCCAAAAACCACCTGTTTTCATGACTCAGTAGAGCCGTGGTAGGGTGGAAATCAAAGCACAGTAGGAGACAAACAAGACTCTTTGACGATCTCGGGTCAACAGACTAAGCTGTACCAGTGTCACCAGAGAACTGCCATCTGACGTGAGGTATAATACCATCTGGGAGTTCTCGGCGAGTCCGTCCAGTGTACCCAGTCTCCACTGAGCACCCGCATACCATCTCTGATGTCATACACCAATGGATATGGGATCATCCATCGCCCATCACATGGGTCGAGAAGATATACGCTAGTCTACTCTGGAATATCGATGCCCCGTCTCGATATTCCCACGACTAGGAACATTGAAGGATGTACTCATGGACTATCCAGGCCCCACTAGTATGATCTGCATTATAGTCCTGGAAGTCGAGTACACATCCTATGGGCTTTATCAACATGTAACAGAGAGACTGAAAGTATACATGTTAAGATAAAGAGCAACCAGATAGCGTACTATCATGTCGAGCAAGAAAGTCCTACCTATATATGTCCCAGCATCCACTACAATATACATCCAATGTACAGTAATGGCCTCTAGGGCATACATATAACTAACAATCTCCCACTTGCATTAGGGCCATCTATAGCAGTGGTTGTAGTATCTAATACTCAACCATCCCATATAAGTCTCTCTCTGGGAAAAAGCCTTTGTGAGTGGATCCGCCGTGTTGTCTTCTGAGTCTATCTCCTAACCTCGATCACCCTGGATATCAACTATCTCCATGATCAGGTGATGCTGCCTCAGATTATGTCTGGGTCACTGATGGGACTGGGGTTCCTGGGCCAAAGCCACACTTCCATTGTCATACAATGGTAGAAACCTAGTTCATCTTATGAACTAATATACACCCAAACTGCCTCTTTGGTAGTATCTTTAATAGCGATGTTACCAGCCTTTATCGTCTAGTTTGCCACGGTATCTAGCTTGGAACTCTTCCAACATACCGTCCCTCCACTGAGGATAAAGACAATGCCTGCGACTGACATTCAGTCGTCCTTATCACCCTGGAACCTTTCCAATGATTCTCCCCAGGATCGATTGATACTATCTTACTACAGCTAGTGAGAATCCTAACATCCATTTAGATCTATCTCATAGACCCGAATCCCAGGATTTAGGAGGTATCAACTTTATCCTATATGGAGAATCCATGTGATAAGAGGAGATTGACCGTGCGTAGCATAGGAAACTCTTTTCTTATCAAGAGTATGTCATCCACGTACTCTACGAGGATTATTACCATACTCCATACTACCCTTTTGTACATACAAGGTTCATCTACCATTTTGATGATGTCAAACTCTTTGACTACCACATCAAAATAGATGTTCCAACTCCGCGATGCCTGCTTTATCCTGTAAAGCAACTTGTACACGTTTCCGCTGCTCCCACTGTTTACGAAGCCCTCTGGCTGTGTTCTTATAGACGTTCTCTTCTAAATCAGTATTTAGAAAAGCAGTCATGGCACCTAACCAGTAGATATCGTAGTCATGGTATGTAGCAATGTTAAGTAGGATCCGGATGGACTTAAGCATAGTCACTTGGAAAAGGTTTCATCATTATCCACGCCTGGTCGATGACGAAAAACCTTCAACAAGTTTAGCTTTGAAAGTCTCAACTTTTCCATATACACCAAGTAATCTTCTCAAGATATACTTGCTCCTGATGGGGATTTAACCCTTCAGATATAGCATCCAAAGTCCATACTTTGTTGGTGTATATGGATTCCATCTCAGATCGCTAAGCATCCAGCCATTCTTATAGAGTCCCTACTCTCGATGACTTGCTCGAATCTAGTTGGATCATCATCTCATGATGCAATCCTCGATCCCACTATCATCGAGAAACCGAACTATCTCTCAGGCAGGTGAGGAACCCTACCAGATCGGCGGAGAGGCTGAGGTTCGTCGGGGAATATTGAATCCTTTGGTTCTGTCAAATCATCAGCTGCAGTTTTGTATAGCTGGAACCTTTCCAGTTCTACAGAACTGACCTTGCCTCGATCTTGTCCGGATTTTTCTTTTGACATAGGCCGGACAATTCCAAATCTTAACTTACTTAAGAGATAGGTTCTTCCCATACCATATCTTATATGGAGTGATAGGCACTGATTTGATTCGAACCCTATTCAATAGGTATGCAACTTCATAAGTGCATAACTCCCTAAAAGAAATAGGTAACTCAGTAGTACTCATCATAGAGCATACCATATCTAATATGGTGTTATTGCTCCGCCCTGATACACCGTTGTGCTGTGGTGTATTCAGAGGAGTAATACGGAGAGAGAATCTCATTCTCCTTTAGAATAATCCAGGAATTCTATGCACAAGTATTCTCCTCCCTGATCATATCATAGGACATAATACTTATACCCGGTTTTTGGTTCTCTACTTCTAACTTATATTCTGTGAATATCTCAAATGCTTCGGACTTATGTTTCAACAGGAACATATGGCTGAATCTTGAGAGAATGTAATGAAGTACAAAGAACCGGTCTTGGCATGTGTAGACAGGGGATCTTACATACATCATCATGTATCAATCCCAAGGGTTTACTAACTCTTTCTCTGTTTCCAATAAACAGAGCTATGGTCATCTAATCTTTGTGACATGACTGGCAAGTTTCACAAGATGTAAATTCAAACTGATTTAAATATGCATCTAAATGTAATTTCAGCGAGTCGGGTCGCATTGATATGACCTAGTCTACAATGCCTCAAAAAGGATTCGTTCATTTCTGAACTCTTTCTCTTGTGTGTGTTCTATATACTAGGAACTGTAGTTTGATTTAGAACGTCGATGCTTTTAGATAACGTGCTTGAACTAATCAACTTTTGATATAGGAAATGTTCAAAACAATATCCAACAATACAAAATTATATCCTTCTTTAATAAATAAAGAGATTGATATGATTTTGTATATCAGGTTCGGTATCTAATAGCATTTGTTCAGAATCAATGTATTGGTAATACAGGGTGACAGTGACCAACAGACTTGGCTGCAACACTTGCCCCATTTTCTGTCTCATGAAACTTATCACCCGTTCTCAGTTTTTCTACCTTTCGGTAGCCCTATGTAACAGATTACATATCTGGGATCCTGATCCGGTATCAAATACCCAGGATTCAGAGGATACTGAGAAAGAGTTCTTTATAATGAACACACCCGAAGGAGATGCATCTCATGCACTTTCTTCGTTTGGGCGGCATGGGAATCCTGATATTCGTCTATTTCCTACTCTGTCTTATAACAATTATAAGTTGGAGCGGGACCAACGTTCCCCAGCTCAGTATAACAAGCGGGTTCGGTCAATAATCCGTATTATTATCTTGATTAAGGCGTGATATGGTCGCTACCTGGAGAGAGAGAAAAGAAAACACTCTGAGTGCGCTCTTGCAAGATTTGATTGGTTATTTATTTTATCTAATCAGGATGGCTTCCACTGTTTTTATCAAATCTTCCTTTAAACCCTAAAAGGAAAGACCAGCCGGGATTAATTACACTTTACAAGTTCGCTAATCTTTCATCCAGGCCAGTGTCGGTACTTTGAGGGAGGTTCCCCGTGCTCTCGCACGGACCTAATTACAGTAAACCTCATTTTCCCAGAGGCGTAACCCCGTTGACACCTTTCTAGACACCTACTTGATCGGCTAATTGTAAAGTGCAAAACTCTCCCAGGAGTAACAATTACTTGCAGTGGGTATCGGGATCCAACTATCACATAGAAGGTATGCAATCTCATTGCAAATTTCAACACTTGAAACTCCCGATAATGATTTTTACCCCTAGCACCTATGACCTTAACTATGGTCAACAAATCATAAGCACTAGTCAAGTTCTACCCATCATTTCGTGATTAATTAGACCCACCCACATGTCCCTTAACTAAGGTCAACAAAGTCACGCGACTGTCCTAACTAATCGCATCATATGCGGTGTAGGAAGACATCACTTAGCTACCGTACACTGTGCCTTGACTATGGTCAACAAACACAGCACGAATACTAAGTACTCTACTTCCTAAAATGACGGAGGGTTGTGGCTGGTTTTTAAGAAAACCTTTAACGCTTTGAACTTGATCTCGTTGCGTTATCAAATGGTTTTTAAATGGAGTGTTTTTGAGGCTTTTTCTAGTTTTGCTAAAGGGGTCACTCCCGGTGAAGGGATCGTCGGCCCTTTCCTCATCGAATAAGGTGCGGGATATATCATATATATCACTGTGCAAAGCAGAAACTATAGAAGCAATCAAAAGACAAACCGAGGGTTGTAGCGTCTGCCAGTTATTGCTAAAGGAGTCACTCCCGGTGAAGGGATCTCGGTCCTTTCCTTATCGAATAAGGTGCAGGATGTTCTACAAAGAACACCGCGATGCAAAGCAAGAACTGTAGCTACCTGTTTTTATTTTAAAATTCGATTCCACAACATCTTTTAGGTTTATTTTCTTTCATTAATCTCATTAATGAATATCCCATCATTTAAGTCCACCTAAACATCACAGATAAATATAACGTACGCTTATACCATCCGCATTCGCCTCGATGTCCCGTCTGCACCGTTAGGTTAGGTAACTAACGGCAGAGCGGGGCAGGGCTAGCGCGGGTGTAAAACATAAGCAACGTCTATATAATATATCATATATACTTACTATATCTATCTGAACAAATCACATGATCACATCACAGATAACGCAGCAGAAAATATCATATGAAATATTGGATATACTAGGACGTTTGTGTTTTTAATACGAGCCAGTATAAAACATGGATTCCACGGTCGTGATGAATAGCCAATCCCACACCCCTAGACCCCTACGAGAGCGGCAAGCAACCCTACCAATTCTAGTGTTAGGAGACCCGGACTCGACTCCTCGAGATGGTCTCCCACTGGACCCTAGAACCCGGTTACTTGTGCTCCCCTCCTTGGGTCTATCCTAATGCGGAAAAGTAAATAATATACAAAAGGTGACATCTTCCGCAACCTGGAAGTGCCCCAATAAAAGAATATTACATACAAGTTTTTACATGAATGAAAATGAAAAACACTCGTCTCACATAAAAAACCCCGGCTATTCAAACACGACGATCCAATATAACATATCCAGCAACTCATAACATCACATGTCATCAACGTAACTAAACATGCGTATCCCAATTGTCGTTGACAAATAGCAACGAAACCGGCGATATCACATATTACACTTACGGCCACAGAAAAGAAAGTATAAAACTACAACAGTTGGAATCCGCAACCTCCTTAGACATCGCATGCCTAACCATCTGAATTCCTTAGACATCACATTCCTAACAATTATAAACCCCGCATTTTAGTCTCATTATCGAAAACACTTTTCAATATATGGTCGGGCAATTCAACAGGATTCCCGGCATTTTGATCGAATGCTCGTCGCAAACTTTAGTAGGCAGCCGCACCCCCGATGCCGTCGACGAAGTGCACCAAGACGGAACACCGCTGCCGCGAGCACCCGAACGGATGCTTTTTGGCGATGGGGTTCTCCTACAGTCACTTGGTCGGGGCTATAGGGTGAGGCTGTCTATTAAGTTTACCCGGCGAGTATCCGCGTACGCTACGTGATTACGACGGACTTTTGATCACATCAAAATTCCGTGGCAACCGATCAAGTGAGACTAAAGTGCTATGTTTATAACATTCAAATCAGTTATCTCATAACTACTTGTGGATTCCAAATATTGTATCACATTCCAGATAAATAGAAAATGTTAAACTTTCCGATCGAACAATCAAACACATAAGTTTTCCCGAAACAGCTCAACACATGAAATAGGCTTAATGACATTCACTTCATGCCTCAGTACCAACGGTCCAGCCGTAGAAGGGTCAAGCCAACGCCTCACATGTGGCACGCCGTACTGCCCCAAACCCTAAGGTTCAAAGGGCAGTTCAAGACGGTCACATAATCGAGTTAAGGTTTGTTGTCTTCTAGAGGGTCCATCGCGTTACTTGCACTACATAGAACGTCTTTAAACCACGGAAAAATCCAACACTTAGAAATTTCCCGGCAGGGGAAAAAGTGGGTATTTATATCCGGTCGAACTTTTTAACATATTCTAAAATTACCCGGAAAAACACATAGACAAAGTTTGATAATCCGATCGAATCTTCGAGTCCCAATACAACCCCAGAACACTCAACTCTTAAGTCATAATAAAAATACCCAGAAAATATAGCATTCAAATATAGGAATTACTGTGCAAAATTCAATGAAAGAGGAGACCGTACGGCCGCGGAACCGCCGCACATGCCAGGCTCGTGCCGCGGTTCCGCGGCGGTTTAATCGAATTAGGCCCTCGTTTTCACAGTAATTCAAATAAGACCCTGCTTATTTTTCTGCATATTTTTAATTCACAAAATTCCACAATTTTCAAAAATGTACAGAGAGGGGTCATGGATTAGGGTTTCGGGTTCGATAGGGTTTCTAACTCCGTCTACGCATCGCCTAAGGCTGTAGCTAGGCTCTGATACCACTGTAGGGATCCTAGGCACACCCATGAGGTTCTACAAGTGATCAAACATGGCCAATTCAAATTTTTTTCTATGTGCCAAAGAACCCTAAACTAGATCGTAACTAGAGGTATAGGCGATGCAAGCAAGTAAACAACTTTATTGCTAAAGGAAAGTGACTACAACCGTTGTAGATCCAGTTCTCCACCTCCATAGCTCCGCGTTGATGTCCCTCCGCTGCGATCATCTGATCCCGGACTCTAGTGATGGTATCGTCGAAGAAATGATCGGGCTAAGTCGTCGACTTCGATGCCGAAGATGATCTACGTCGAGACAACACAAGATCAAGCTCCAACTTCACCAAGTCATGAAACTTGTAAAGAAAACACCCTATACTACATGGCAAGTGGTAGAGGATGAAGAAATAGGAAGTGGGTTCACTTTAGAATTTGATTTCTCACTCTTTTTCACAAGGCACCATGGAAGCTAGCAAGCTTCTTCCTTCTTGAAGAAGAAGAAGAAGAAGAAAAGAATATGATAAGAATGAATTAATTAAAATAGAAAAACAAGTGACGCTTATCATATAGCAACCATGGTTAAGTGTAGAGAATAAACTAGGGTTAGGTTTAATGGTTAGGTTAAGGCTAAGAATCAAAGTGGTCAAAGCTTCAAAGCTTCATGAAGTTTCAACAAAAGACAAAAGAAGCAACCATTTCATTTCTTTCCAAAAAAAGAATTAAAGAAAATAAATAAATGAATAAGTAAATAAATCAAACCCTAACCATTAACCTAATCATAGTTAAAAGCATACACACACCCAAGTTTGCATGTATCATCAAACATGATACAAACAAGTGCACAAAAATATATCACATATACAATGTGCACATCAAGTGAGAAAATCCATTTTAAGTGAACAAATACTAGTTAATGTAAAGTAATATATCTAATATATAATTATACATTAAATCATTAAATCAACACTTGATTTAACGATCCGGTCATATCGCATATGACCGACTAATATCCAATGTATCGACTTATCGAATCAATCTTCGATTCGATAACTAGGTTATATCGCATACAACCAATCGATACATTCATCGCGAGAATAGAATACGGTATCACATACACGCATTATTCTCGGTCCCGCACATATCTCATATGCGCTCCTATTTCGTTTCGCTTGAGCCAGGAAACCTCTGTGTAGGACTCTAAAGACTCGTCAATACGCCGGCAGCAGATGATGATCATATCAAACACGCACAAGCCGCAAGAGGTATGCTAAAAGTAAGGGCCACCCGGGTATTGAGCGATCAGAAGATCGACGAGCAAGCCCGCTCACACTCTTGTGAATCCAACTAGTAACACTTACCGTACAGTCCGGTCTGTTCGTCTTATATGTCGCATATCTCGCCTAGGGGTGGTAAATGTCAGACCCCAGTAGCTCGATAAGTCATGCCGATATAAGGTCCATGACATGTATGAAACTACTGATAACACTTACCAGTAGATCACTGCAACCCTGGCCAGGGATTTCCAGTTATGGCCGGTCGTGCATAGCGCAACATCAACCCCCAATACCGGGAGAGACGAATCCCCTCCTATCGCTCATTGCCTCCATGTGAATTAGGACTGTACCCAAAAACCACCTGTTTGCATGACTCAGTAGAGCTGTGATAGGGTGGAAATCAAAGCACAGTGGGAGACACACAAGACTCTATGTCGATCTCGGGTCAACAGACTAAGCTGTACCAGTGTCACCAGAGAACTGCCATCTGACGTGAGGTATAATACCATCTGGGAGTTCTCGGCGAGTCCGTTCATTGTACCCAGTCTCCACTGAGCACCCGCATACCATCTCTGATGTCAAACACCAATGGATATGGGATCATCCATCGGCCATCACATGGGTCGAGAAGATATGCGCTAGTCTACTCTGGAATATCGATGCCCCGTCTCGTTATTCCCACGACTAGGAACATTGAAGGATGTACTCATGGACTATCCAGGACCCACTAGTATGATCTGCATCATAGTCCTGGAAGTCACATATAAGATATGGTGTGCTCTATGATGAGTATTACTGAGTTACCTGTTTCTTTTAAGGGGTTGTGCACTTGAGAAGTCGCATACCTATTGAATAGGGCTCGATTCAAATCAGTGCCTACCACTCCATATAAGATATGGTATGGAAAGAACCCATCTCTTAAGAAAGTTAAGATTTGGGATTGTCCGGCCTATGTCAAAAGCAAAATCCGGACAAGATCGAGGCAAGGTCAGTTCTGTAGAACTGGAAAGGTTCCAGCTATACAAAACTGCAGCTGATGATTTGACAGAACCTAAGGATTCAATAGTCCCCGACGAACCTCAGCCTCTCCGCCGATCTGGTAGGGTTCCTCACCTGCCTGAGAGATACTTCGGTTTCTCGATGACAGTGGGAGCGAGGATTGCATCATGAGATGATGACCCAACTAGATTCGAGCAGGTCATCGAGAGTAGGGATTCTATAAGAATGGCTAGATACTTAGTGATCTAAGATGGAATCTATATACACCAACAAAGTATGGACTTTAGTTGCGATATCTGAAGGATTAAATCCCCATCAGGAGCAAGTATATCTTGAGAAGATTACTTGGTGTAGGTGGAAACGTTGAAACTTTCAAAGCTAGACTTGTTAAAGATTTTCGTCATCAACCAAGCGTGGATAATGATGAAACCTTTTCCAATGACTATGCTTAAGTCCATCCAGATCCTACTTACCATTGCTACATACCATGACAACGATATTTGGTGGTTGGGTGCCATGACTACTTTTCTAAATAATGATTTAGAAGAGAACGTCTATAAGAACACAGCCAGAGGGCTTCGTAAACAGTGGGAGTAGCGGAAACGTGTGCAAGTTTCTTTATAGGATAAAGCAGGCATCGTGGAGTTGGAACATCTGTTTTGATGTGGTAGTCAAAGAGTTTGACTTCATCAAAATGGTAGATGAACCTTGTATGTACAAAAGGGTAGTATGGAGTATGGTAATGATCCTCGTAGAGTACGTGGATGGCATACTCTTGATAGGAAAGGAGTTTCCTATGCTACGATCGGTCGATCTCCTCTTATCACATGGATTCTCCTTATAGGATAAAGTGATACCTCCTAAATCCTGGGATTTGGATCTATGAGATAGATCTAAATGGATATTAGGCTTTTCACTAAGTTTAGTGAGATGTTATCAATTGATCCAGGGGAGAATCACTGGAAAGGTTCCAGGGTGATAAGGACGACTGAATGTCAGTCGCAGGAATTGTCTTTACCCTCAGTAGAGGGACGGTATGCTGGAAGAGTTCCAAGATAAATACCGTGGCAAACTAGACGATAAAGGCTGGTAACATCGCTATTAAACATGCTACCAAAGAGGCAGTTTGGGTGTATAGTGGTTCATGAAATGAACTAGGTTCCTACCATTGTGTAACAATGGAAGAGAGGCTTTGGCCCAGGAACCCTGGTCCCATCAGTGACCCAGACATATTCTGAGGCAGCATCACCTGATCATAGAGATAGTTGATCTCCAGTGTGATCGAGGTAAGGAGAGTAGACTCAGAGGACAACACGGCGGATCCACTCACAAAGGCCTTTTCCCAAAGAGAGACTTTTATGGGATGGTTGAGTATGTGATACTGCAACCACTGCTACAGATGGCCCTAGTGCAAGTGGGAGATTGTTAGTTATATGTATGCCCTAGAGGTCATTACTGTACATTGGATGTATATTGTAGTGGATGATGGGACATATATAGGTAGGACTTTCTTGCTCGACATGATAGTACGCTATCTGGTTGCTCTTTATCTTAACATGTATACTTTCAGTCTCTCTGTTACAAGTTGATAAAGCCCTTAGGATGTGTACTCGACTTCCAGGACTATGATGCAGATCATACTAGTGGGGCCTGGGTAGTCCATGAGTACATCCTTCAATGTTCCTAGTCGTGGGAATATCGAGACGGGGCATCGATATTCCAGAGTAGACTAGCACATATCTTCTCGACCCATGTGATGGGCGATGGATGATCCCATATCCATTGGTGTTTGACATCAGAGATGGTATGCGGGTGCTCAGTGGAGACTGGGTACACTGAACGGACTCGCCAAGAACTCCCAGATGGTATTATACCTCACGTCAGATGGCAGTTCTCTGGTGACACTCGTACAGCTTAGTCTGTTGACCCGAGATCGCCATAGAGTCTTGTGTGTCTCCCACTGTGCTTTGATTTCCACCCTACCACGGCTCTACTGAGTCGTGCAAACAGGTGGTTTTTGGGTACAATCCCGATTCACATGGAGGCAATGAGCGATAGGAGGGGATTCGTCTCTCCCGGTATTGGGGGTTGATGTTGCGCTATGCACGACTGGCCATAACTGGAAACCCTGGCCAGGGTTGCAGTGATCTACTGGTAAGTGTTATTAGTAGTTTCACACATGTTATGGACCTCACGTCGGCATGACTTATCGAGCTATTTGGGTCTGACGTTTACCACCCCTAGGCGAGATATGCGACATATCAGACGGACAGAATGGACTGTACGGTAAGTGTTTCTGGTTGGATTCACAGGAGTGTAAGCGGGCTTACTCGTCGATCTTCTGATCGCTCAATACCCGGGTGGCCGTTACGTTTAGCAGACCGCTTGCGGCTTGTGGGTGTTTGATATGATCATCACCTGCTGCCGGCGTATTGACGAGTCATTAGAGTCCTACACAGAGGTTTCCTGGCTCTAGCGAAACGAAATAGGAGCACATATGAGATATGTGCGGGACCGAGTATAATGCATGTATGTGATACCGTATTCTATTCTCGCGATGAATGTATCGATTGGTTGTATGCGATATAACCAAGTTATCGATTCGAGGATTGATTCGATAAGTCGATACATCGGATATTAGTCGGTCATATGCGATATGACCGGATCGTTAAATCAAGTGTTGATTTAATGATTTAATGTATAATTATATATTTGATATATATTACTTTGCATTAACTAGTATTTTTTCACTTTAGATGGATTTTCTCACTTGATGTGCACAAGTTGTATATGTGATATATTTTTTATGCACTTGTTTGTATCATGTTTGATGATACATGCAAACATGGGTGTGTGTAAGACTTAAACTATGTTTAGTTGATGGTTTAGGGTTTTTACTTATTCTTTTATTCATTTATTATGGCAAGAATAAAATGGTGGCTAATTTTGTTTCTTTCTTGAAACTTCATGAAGCTTTGAAGCTTTGACCATTTTGTTTCTTAGCCTTAACCTAACCATTAAACCTAACCCTAGTTTATTCTCTACACTTAACCATGGTTGCTATATGATAAGAATCACTTTATTTTCTATTTTCAATATTTCTTATCATATTCTTCTTCTTCTTCTTCTTCTTCAAGAAGAAAGAAGCTTGCTAGCTTCAATGGTGAAATGAGAAAAAGAGTGAGAAATCCAATTCTAAAGTGAACCCACTTCCTATTTCTTCATCCTCTACCACTTGCCATGTAGTATAGGGTGTTTTCTTCATACGTTTCATGACTTGGTGAAGTTGGAGCTTGATCTTGAGTTGCCTCGACGTAGATCATCTTCGGCATCGAAGTCGACGACCTAAACCGATCTTTTCTCTGATGAAACCACCGCGAGAGTCTAGGATTTCGATGGGTACAGGGGAGGGACGTCATCACGGAGCCAAGGAAGTAGAGGACCGAATCTACAAAGGTTGTAGTCACTTTCCTTTAGCATTAAAGTTGTTTACTTGCTTGCATCGCCTTACTTCTAGTTAACGATCTAGCGTTGGGGTTTTTTTGGCACATGAAAATGTAGAATTGGCCATGTTTGATCACTTGTAGAACCTCATGGGTGTGATTAGGAACCCTACACCGAGCGAGCCCGACCAAGGATCTAACTAGAGAATTAGCATGTAAACAAACTTTACACTAAGTGAAATAGGAATGCAACCTTTGTAGACCGGTCCTTCACTTCTAAAGCTCCGTGCAGTAGTCCCTTAGCTCCAAGTAGTGGTGTCACGGACTCTCCTTAGGCTCCACTAGGCAAAAGGAACGAGCTTGCTAAAAGATCATCGAGGCCGAAGATGATCTACGTCGAAGAATCGCTAACTAAAGTTACCTCTTCACTAATTGATGAATTAGTGAATTAAACAACCTATACTAAATGGCTAGTTAGGTATAAATTGATGAAGTAGGAATTTGCTCACTTTAGAATTATTTTTCTCTTTTTCTTTTTCACCTCGGTAGAAAGCTAGAAAGCAAAAAAGGAGATGAAGAAGATGAACAAGTGATCAAGTTTTTGAACCATGGGTGAGAAAATATCTCATATAATCTCTTGTAGAGACTTAACCATGGCTAAAGATAATGATTAGCTTAATAAATATCTAGAGTAAAGCAAAATTAGTGGATTAAGTCAAGGTTTCTACATGCTTCCACAAGCATCTCAAACCATGCCAATTTCCACCTAATTTTGTTTTATTATTTAATAATTAATTACCCAAATTATCTTTAGTTAGTTATAAGTCCCATACACCCAAGTCCAATGTATCTTCTAGCATGACACATAAATAAATACATTAATATATATCACATATATATTTGTATGTATTTAGAGAAAAGAGATTCTTGAGTGAGCTAATATTAGTTAATATATCAAATATATAATTATATATTAAATTATTAAATCAACACTTTATTTAATAATCCAGCTATATCATATACAACCGTCTAATATCATATACATGTATATCAAATATACATATAACAAATTATTGAATCAACACTTGATTTAATAATCCGGTTATATCAAATATAACCTATATCGCAAGGTTAGAATACTGTGTCACAAACATTTATCAATCTCGGTCCCACACATATCGCATATGTGCCCTACTTCGTTTCGCTTGAGATAAGAAACCTCTGTGTAGAACTCTAAAGACTCGTCAATACGCCGGCAGTAGGTGATGATCACATCAGTCGCCCACAAGCCGTCAGCGGTACTACCTGGACGTAATGGCTACCCAGGTATTGAGCGATCAGAATATGAACAGGAAAGCTTGTTCATATTCCCATGAATCCAATAAGTAACACTACCGTACAGTCCGGTCTCTTCATATGATATGTCGCAAATCAAGTCTTGGGGTGGTAAACGTCAGACCCCAATAACTTGATAAGTCATGCAGATATGATGCTCAAAACGGGCCGAGAAACTACTGATAACACTTACCAGTAAATCTTAGTATCAGCCATTGCCAGGGACTTCCTGTTATGGCCAATCGAGTATAGCGCAACATCAACCCCCAATACCCGGAGAGATGAAACCCCTCCTATCGCTCATTGCCTCCATGTGACTCGGGATTGTACCCAAAAACAACCTGTTTGGACGCTCTCTTGAACATGGTAGCTTGGAAATCAAACCACAGTGTGAATCACACAAGACTCTATGACGATCTCGGGTCTACAGACTAACATGTACCAGTGTCACCAGAGAACTGCTATCTGACGTTAGGTATAATACCAACTAGGAGTTCTCGGCGAGTCCTGTTCAGTGTACCCAGTCTCCACTGAGCACCCGTATACAATCTTTGATGTCAAACAACAATGGATATGGGATCATCCATCGCCCATCAAATGGGTCAAATAACGTATACGATAGTCTACTCTGGAATATCGATACCCCGTCTCGATACACCCACGACTAGGAACAATTAAATGATGAACTTGTGGACTACCCTGGCCCCACTAGTATGATCTGCATCATAATCCTGGTAGTCAAGTCCACATCCTAAGTGCTTTACCTACATGTGAGAGCAAGACAGTATCACAATACAAGTCTACATGTCAAGACAAAGAGTAACCTGATAGCATACTATCATGTCGAGCAAGAAATTCCTCCCTATATATGTCCAAGCATCCATTATAATATACAATCATGCACAATAATGACCTCTATGGCATACATACAACTAACAAAAATATCACCTGAACCATACTTATTTCCAAAACAGACGAATCGTATGCACTTTTAAATGGAAACCTCAATGGAAGCTATGGATTTTCAAATGATGTCATTTCCTCAAAAACATCGCAGCCCCCACTTTCAAAACTACGATTCGTATCTTTTAAACTGGTCATATGGTTCATGTGTAGATGTATACCTTTTATAGTTCATGTTTTTGTCGGATTAAGCCTCATGAAATACCTGTTATGTTTTCAGTATTTATCGCTTTATGATTTCGTTTGCTAGTACACCAGCATAATTATCGATGATGCGCATGTTACACTTACATAGATTTGCCGGCTCACACATTTATCATCGGTAATTGCTATGTCACTTGCACAGTAGAACTGCCTATCAAGATATTATTCTTAACTGTAAATTACATTCATTGTTCAGTACTATCATAGGACATGCTTGCATGGTATACTTGATATGCTCACATTACTGTTCTATATTTGCATAAATCGTACTTTATGGTCATATGCATTGAGATGTTGTTTTCATGAGATCTCTGTATTTGAGAACCGTGGCTATATTTCAAAGGAAATTATAAATTGTTTAAAAAACGGGGTTTCTCATGATGTTATTTCGAGGCGCCCACCATAAGTTTTCTTAGTTCTGAGATTTTTTTCGAGACCCGATTCGAGGAGTTGGATGAGCCGTCTGCGGGTACATGGTAGACCTGGTATGGTACCCCGGGGAACGAAGCTCGAAATGTAGACGATGAGCCTGGCAGAAGCGAGCACTACCTACTGGTGATAGTTTGAACCCGGCTGTTATCCGGAGGATACTGACCGGAGTCGTGAGATGGATATGAGGGCCGATCAGAGAATGCGGCGGCTGAGGGTCCATCTGAGCATGCGGCGCCTGTGATATGAGGATTTACGTGTCGGTGATGGACACGGGTTTTCATGATGTTTCGAGTGTCGGTGTTGGACAATTAGGCTCTATGATATTAATATGTCGTTGATGGACACACGTTGGTTGATATCTTATTAGTTATATGTATGCCCTAAAGGCCATTACTGTACATAGGATGTATATTGTAGTGGATGCTGGGACATATATAGGGAGGACTTTCTTGCTCGACATGATAGTATGCTATCTGGTTACTCTTTACCTTAACGTGTGCACTGATTGTCTCTCTGTTACATGTTGGTAAAGCCCTTAGGATGTGTACTTGACTATCTGGACTATGATGCGGATCATACTAGTAGGGACATGGTAGTCCATAAGTACATCCTTCAAAGTCCCTAGTCGTGGGTGTATCGAGACGGGGCATTGATATACTAGAGTAGACTAGCGTATACCTTCTCGACCCATACAGATGGGCGATGGATGATCCCATATCCATTGGTGTTTGACATCGGAGATGATATACGGGTGCTCAGTAGAGACTGGGTACACTGGACGGACTCGCCGAGAACTCCCAGATGGTATTATACCTCACGTCTGATGGCAGTTCTCTGGTGACACTGGTACAGAGTAGTCTGTTGACCCGAGATCGTCATAGAGTCTTGTGTGGTTCCCACTGTGCTTTGATTTCCATCTTACCACGTCCAAGAGGGCGTGCAAAACGGTGGTTTTTGGGTACAGTCCCGAGTCACATGGAGGCAATGAGCGATAGGAGGGGATTCGTCTCTCCCGGTAAAGGGGGTTGATGTTGCGCTGTGTTCGATTGGCTATAACAGGAAATCCCTCGCCAGGGTTGCTGAGATTTACTGGTAAGTGTTACCAGTAGTTTCTCGAATTGTTATAGACCTCATATCGACACGACTTATCGAGCTATTGGGGTCTGACGTTTACCACCCCTAGGCGAGATATGGGACATATCAGACGATCAGACCGGACTGTACGGTAGTGTAACTGGTTGGATTCACTGGAGTGTGAGCGGGCTTGCTCGTCGATCTTCTGATCGCTCAATACCCGGGTGGCCGTTACGTTTAGCAGACCGCTTGCGGCTTGTGGGTGTTTGATATGATCATCACCTGCTGCCGGCGTATTGACGAGTCTTTAGAGTCCTACACAGAGGTTTCCTGGCTCAAGCGAAACGAAATAGGAGCGCATATGAGATATGTGCAGGACCGAGAATGATACCAGTATGTGATACTGTATTTGATTCTCGCGATTTGTGACATTGATCGGTTATATGCGATATAGCCGGGTTATCGGATCAAGTGTTGATTCGATAAGTTGTTACTAATGATACTAGTCGGTTATATGCGATATGACCGGATCGTTAAATAAAGTGTTGATTTAATGATTTAATGCATAATTATATATTTGATATATTACTTTGCATTAACTAGTATCGGTTCACTTTAAATGGATTTTCTCGCTCGGGTGTGCGCATTGCATATGCGATATGATTTTGTGCACATGCTTGTATCATGTTTGATGATACTTGCCTTTTTAATTAAGTGTATAGAATTAAACCTTAGTTAATGGAATGGTTAGGGTTTACTATTTGCTTATTCATTTTATTCATTTATTTATTAATCTTTTTCTTATTGGAAAAAGGAAATGAAATGATAAAATGGTGGCATTTCTTTTGTTCATTCATGAAGCTTCATGAATGCTTTGACTTGATGACCATTTTGTTTTTAGCTTAACCCTAACCATTGCATTAAACCATGATTAGTTCTCTACACTTAACTATGGTCATGTTATGATAAGGATTGATTATTCTTTTCTTTTTTAATTAACTTATCATAACATAATTCTTCTTCTTCTTCCTTTCTTCACTTGAAGAAAGCAAGCTCCATCAATGGTGATTGATAGAAATGAGTGAGAAATCCAATTCTAAAGTCTACCCACTTCCTATTTTTTCATCCTCTACCTCTTGCCAAGTAGTAGAGTGTGTTTCCTTCACAAGTTTTCTTGACTTGGTGAAGTTGGAGCTTGATCTAGTGATGCCTCGACGTAGATCATCTTCGGCACGTCGTCGATGACCTAGCCCGCTTCTTCTCCGATGAAGCCGACGCTAGAGCCCGGGATTGCATGAGGACAGCGGAGAGGACTTCATCACGGAGCTATGGAGGTGGAGAAACGGATCTACAAAAGTTGTATGTTCGTTTACTTTTAGTTAAGTTGTTAACTAGTTGCTTTATCGCCTAGAAATCTAGCCAACGATCCGCAGTCGGGTTCCTCGGCACCATAAAATTTGAAATTGGCATGGTTGATGCCTTGTGAGACCTCTTGAGAGTGCCTAGGAACCCTACAGTGGTATCAGAGCCTAGCTAGAGCCTTAGGCGAAGTCCAGATGGAGTTTGAAGTCCGAACGAACCCGAAACCCTATCACAAACTTGCTCTCTGTACTTTTTCTAAAATCGTGGATTTTTCCAAATTAAAAAATATGCAGAAAACTCAGCAGGGAATTCTAAGAATTACGGCGGAAATTTTTTTTCATGAAAAGTGATTTTGGCGGCGGAACCGCGACATAAGCCTAGCTTATGCGGCGGTTCCGCGGCGGATGTATGACGTCAGCCCTAACTGTTTACACAGTAATTCTTTGTTTCAGGTGCTGAGTTCTCTGGGTATTTTAAAAATTTATTCAAGAGTTGAATTTTCTGGAGTTGTTTTGGGGATTCGGTATTTCGATCGGATTATCAAATTTCGTCTTTTGTGTATTTCCGGATAAATTTTAGAATATGTTAAAAAGTTCGACCGGATATAAATACCCAATTTTTCCCCTGTCGAGAAATTTCCAAGAGTTGGATTTTTCCGTAGTTTAACGACGTTCTAAGTAGTGCAAGTAACTCGATGGACCCTCTAGAAGACAACAAACCTTAACTCGATTATGTGACCGTCTTGAACTGCCCTTTGAACCTTCGGGTTTTGGGCAGTACGGCGTGCCACATGTGAGGCGTTGGCTTGACCCTTCTACGGCTGGACCGTTGATACTGAGGCACGAACTGAATGTTGTTAGACTTATTTCATGTGTTGAGCTGTATCGGGAAAACTTGGGTGTTCGATTGTTCGATCGGAAAGTTTGACATTTTCTATTTATCCGGAATGGGATACAATAATTGGAATTCACAAACAGTTATGAGATAACTGAATGAATGTTATAAACATAGCACTTTAGTCTCACTTGATCGGTAGCCACGGAATTTTCATGTGATCAAAAGTCCGTCGCAACCACGTAGCGTACGCGGATACTCGCCGGGTAAACTTAATAGACAGCCTCACTCCATAGCCCCGACCAAGTGACTGTAGGAGAACCCCGTCGCCGAAAGCATCCGTTCGGGTGCTCGCAGCAGCGGTGTTCCGCCTTGGTGCACTTCGTCGACGGCGTCGGGGGTGCGGCCGCCTACTGAAGTTTGCGACGAGCATTCGATCAGGATGTCGGGAATCTTGTTGAATTGCCCGACTTGATATTGAAAAGTGTTTTCGATAATGAGACTAAAATGCGGGATTTATAATTGTTCGGCATGCGATGTCTAAGTAATTCATTTGGTCAGGCATGTGATGTCTGAGGTGGTTGCGGATTCCAACTGTTGTAGTTTTACACTTTCTTTTCTGTGACCGTAAGTGTAATATGTGATATCGCCGGTTTCGTTGCTATATGTCAACGACAATTGGGATGGACAAATTTACTTACGTTGATGACATGTGATGTTATGTGTTGCTGGATATGTTATATTGGATCGTCGTGTTTGAATAGCCGGGGGTTTTTATGTGAGATGAGTGTTTTTCATTTTCATTCATGTAAAAACTTGTATGTAATATTCTTTTATTGGGGCGCTTCCAGGTTGCGGAAGTAGTCACCTTTTGTATATTATTTACTTTTCTGCACGAGGATAGACCCAAGGAGGAGGGCATAAGTAACCGGGTTCTGGGTCCAGTGGGAGACCAACGCGAGGAGTCGAGTTCGGGTCTCCTAACTCTAGAATTGGTAGGGTTGCTCGCCGCTCTCGTAGGGGTCTAGGGGTGTGGGTTTGGCTATTCATCACGACCGTGGAATCCGTGTTTTATACTGGCTCGTATTAAAAACACGGACGTCCTAGTATATCCAATATTTCATATGTTTCTTCTGCTGCGATATCTGTGATGTGATCATATGATGTTCTGTGATAGATACAGTATATAGTATATATGATATATTATATAGCCGTTACTTATGTTTTACACCCGCGCTAGCCCTGCCCCGCTCTGCCGTTAGTTACCTAACCTAACGGTGCACGAGGGGACATCGAGGCGAATGCGGATGGCATAAGTGTACGTCGTATTTATCTGTGATGTTTAGGTACTTAAATGATGGGACTTCATTAATATGATTAATGAAATAAAAGAAACCTAAGATGTTGTAGAATCGAATTTCAAAATAAAACAAGCAGCTACAGTTCTTGCTTTGCACAGCGGTATATATGATATATCCTGCACCTTATTCGATAAGGAAAGCACCGAGATCCCTTCACCGGGAGTGACTCCTTTAGCAATAACTGGCAGATGCTACAAACACGGTTTGCCTTTTGATTGCTTTTAAGTGTTTTTGCTTTGCACAGTGATATATGTGATATATCCCGCACCTCATTCGACGAGGAAAGGACCGACGATCCCTTCACCGGGAGTGACTCCTTTAGCAAAACTAGAAAAGCCTCAAAAGCACTCCATTTTAAAATCATTTGATTCTACAACGATATCAAGTTCATTACGCAATAGGTTTTCAGAAAAACCTGTCGTAGCCCTCCGTCATTTCAGATAAGTTGTATATAGTATTCGTGCTGCATTTGTTGGCTTTCGTCAAGGTGCAGTGTGCGGTAGCTATATGCTGCTTATCTGCTAGCATACGATGCGATTGGATTAGGGTAGTCGTGCGGCTTTGTTGGCTTTCGTCAAGGGTCGTGCGGGTGGGTTTAATTCGATCAAGAAATATACGGGTTGAACTTGACTAGCGGGCTATGGTTTGTTGGCTTTCGTCAAGGTCATAGCACGTTAGGGGCAAAATATTATCGGGAATTTCAAGTGTTGAAATTTGCAATGAGATTGCATACCTTCTATGAGATAGTTGGATCCCGATATCCGCTGCGAGTAATTGTTACTCCTGGGAGAGTTTTATACATTACAAATTAGCCGATCAAGTAGGTGTCTAGAAAGGTGTTAACGAGGTTACGCCTCTGGGAAAACGAGGTTTACATTAATTAGGTCCGTGCAAAAGCACGGGGCACCTCCCTCAAAGTACCGACACTGGCCTGGCTGAATGATTGGCGAACTTGTAGTGTGTAATTAATCCCGGCTAGTCTTTCCTTTTAGGGTTTGAAGGAAGATTTGATAAAAAGCAGTGGGAGCCATCCTAATTAGATAAAATAATAACCAATCTATTCTTGCAAGAGCGCACGCTGAGTGTTTTCTTCTCTCTCTCTCCAGGTAGCGACCATATCACGCCTTAATCAAGATAATAATACGGATTATTGACTGAACCCGCTTGTTATACTGAGCTGGGGAACGTTGGTCCCGCTCCAACTTATAATTGTTATAAGACAGAGCAGGAAATTGGAGAATACCAGATTTCCCGTGCCGCCCAAACGAAAAGAGTGCATGATAATGCATCGTCTTCGGGTGTGTTCATTACAAAGAACTGTTTCTCAGTATCCTCCGTATCCTGGGTATTTGATACCGGATCAGGATCCCAGATATGTAAGATGTTACATAGGGCTACAAAAGGGTAGAAAAACTGAGAACGGGTGATAAGTTTCATGAGGCAGAAAACGGGGCAAGTGTTGCAGCCAAGTCTGTTGGTCACTGTCACCCTGTATTGTAATACATTGATTCTGAACGTATGTTATTAGATACCGAACCTGATATACAAAATCATATCTGTCTCTTTATTAGTAAAGAAACGATAATATTTTGTATTGTTGGATAATGTTTTGAACATTTCCTATATCAAAAGTTGATCGGTTCAGGCACGTTATCTAAAAGCATTGATGTTCTAAATCAAACTACAGTTCTTAGTATATGGAACACACACAAGAGGAAGAGTTCAGAAATGAACGAATCCTTCTTGAGGCATTGTAGACTAGGTCATATCAATGCGACCCGACTAGCTTGAGTTACATAAAGATGCATATTTAAATCAGTTTGAATTTACATCTTGTGAAACTCGCCAGTCATGTCACAAAGATAAGATGACCATAGCTCCGTTTACTGGAAACAGAGAAAGAGTTAGTGAACTCTTGGGACTGATACATGATGATGTATGTAAGGTCTCCTGTCTACACATGCCAGGACTGATTCTTTATACTTCATTATATTCTCTGATAATCTCTCAAGATTCATTCATATGTTCCTGTTGAAACATGAGTCCAAACCTTTTGAGATATTCACAGAATATAAGCGAGAAGTAGAGAACCAAAATACGGGTAAAAGTATTATGTCCTTTGATGAGATCAAGGAGGAGAATACTTGAGCACGGAAATCCTGGACTATTTTAAAGGAGAATGAGATTCTCTCTCAGAATTACTCCTCTGTATACACCATAGCACGATGGTATATCGGGGCGGAGCAGATACACCCTATTTGATATGGTGTGCTCTATGATGAGTACTACTGAGTTACCTATTTCCTTTTGGGAGTTATGCACTTGAGAAGCTGCATACCTATTGAATAGGGTTCCAATCAAATCAGTTGCCTACCATCTCATATGTGATATGGAAAGGGAAGAACCCATCTCTTAAGATAGTTAAGATTTGGGGTTGTCCGGCCTATGTCTAAAAGCAAAATCAGGACAAGCTCGAGGCAACATCAGTTATGTAGAACTGGAAAGGTTCCAGCTATATAAACTACAGAAGATGATTTGGTAGAACCAAAGGATTCAGTAGATTCCAACGAACCACAGCCTCTCCGCCGATCTAGTAGGGTTCCTCACCCACCTGAGAGATACTTCAGTTTCTCTATGACAGTGGGAGCGAGGATTGCATCATGAGATGATGACCCAACTAGTTTCGAGCTGGCCATCAAGAGTAGGGACTCTGTAAGAATGGCTGGATGTTTAGCGATCTGAGATGGAATCCTTATACACCAACAAAGTATGGACTTTGGTTGCTATATCTGAAGGGTTAAATCCCCATCAGGAGCAAGTATATCTTGAGAAGATTACTTGGTGTATATGGAAAAGTTGAGACTTTCAAAGCTAGACATGTTAAAGGTTTTCGTCATCGACCAGGCGTGGATAATGATGAAACCTTTTCCAGTATCTATGCTTAAGTCCATCCAGATCCTACTTGCCACGGCTACATACCATGACTACGGTATCTGGCGGTTGGGTGCCATGACATCTTTTCTAAATGATGTTTTAGAAGAGAACGTCTGTAAGTACACAGCCAGAGGGCTTCGTAAACAGTGGGAGCAGCGGAAACGTGTGCAAGATGTTTTATCTGATAAAGCAGGCATCGCGGAGTTGGAACGTCTGTTTTGATGTGTTAGTCAAAGAGTTTGACATCATCAAAATGGTAGATGAACCTTGTATAAACAAAAAGGTAGTAGGGAGTATGGTGGTGATCCTCGTAGAGTACGTGGATGACATACTCTTGATAAGAAAGGAGTTTCCTATGCTACGCTCGATCAATCTCCGCTTATCACAATGATTCTCCATATAGGATCACTGGAAGTGTTCCAGAGTGATAAAGACGACTGAATGTCAGTCGCAAGCATTGTCTTTACCCTCAATAAAGGGACGGTATGTTGGAAGAGTTCCAAGCTAGATACCGTGACATACTAGACGATAAAGGCAGGATACATCGCTACTTAAGATGCTACCAAAGAGGCAGTTTGGATGTATAATGGTTCATGAGATGAACTACGTTCCTACCATTGTGAGACAATGGAGTTGTGTCTTATGCCAAGGAACGCTGGTCCCATCAGTGATCCAGACTTATTCTAAGGCAGTATCACCTGATCATGGAGATGGTTGATCTCCAGGATGATCGAGGCAAGGAGAGCAGACTAAGAGGATAACGCAGCGGATCCACTCACGAAGCCCTATTCCCAGAGAGAGACTTTTATGGGATGGTTGAGTATGAGATACTTCGACCACTGCTACAGATGGCCCTAGTGCAAGTGGGAGATTGTTAGTTATATGTATGCCCTAGAGGCCATTACTGTACATAGGATGTATATTGTAGTGGATGCTGGGACATATATAGGGAGGACTTTCTTGCTCGACATGATAGTATGCTATCTGGTTACTCTTTACCTTAACGTGTGCACTGATTGTCTCTCTGTTACATGTTTGTAAAGCCCTTAGGATGTGTACTTGACTATCTGGACTATGATGCGGATCATACTAGTAGGGACATGGTAGTCCATAAGTACATCCTTCAAAGTCCCTAGTCGTGGGTGTATCGAGACGGGGCATCGATATACCAGAGTAGACTAGCGTATACCTTCTCGACCCATACAGATGAGCGATGGATGATCCCATATCCATTGGTGTTTGACATCGGAGATGATATACGGGTGCTCAGTAGAGACTGGGTACACTGGACGGACTCGCCGAGAACTCCCAGATGGTATTATACCTCACGTCAGATGGCAGTTCTCTGGTGACACTGGTACAGAGTAGTCTGTTGACCCGAGATCGTCATAGAGTCTTGTGTGGTTCCCACTGTGCTTTGATTTTCATCTTACCATGTCCAAGAGGGCATGCAAAACGGTGGTTTTTGGGTACAGTCCTGAGTCACATGGAGGCAATGAGCGATAGGAGGGGATTCGTCTCTCCCGGTATAGGGGGTTGATGTTGCGCTGTGTTCGATTGGCTATAACAGGAAATCCCTGGCCAGGGTTGCTGAGATTTACCGGTAAGTGTTACCAGTAGTTTCTCGAATTGTTATAGACCTCATATCGACACGAATTATCGAGCTATTGGGGTGTGACGTTTACCACCCCTAGGCGAGATATGCGACATATCAGACGATCAGACCGGACTGTACGGTAGTGTTACTGGTTGGATTCACTGGAGTGTGAGCGGGCTTGCTCGTCGATCTTCTGATCGCTCAATACCCGGGTGGCCGTTACGTTTAGCAGACCGCTTACGGCTTGTGGGTGTTTGATATGATCATCACCTGCTGCCGGCGTATTGACGAGTCTTTAGAGTCCTACAGAGAGGTTTCCTGGCTCAAGCGAAACGAAATAGGAGCGCATATGAGATATGTGCAGGACCGAGAATGATACCAGTATGTGATACTGTATTTGATTCTCGCGATTTGTGACATTGATCGGTTATATGCGATATAGCCGGGTTATCGGATCAAGTGTTGATTCGATAAGTTGTTACTAATGATACTAGTCGGTTATATGCGATATGACCGGATCGTTAAATCAAGTGTTGATTTAATGATTTAATGCATAATTATATATTTGATATATTACTTTGCATTAACTAGTATCGGTTCACTTTAAATGGATTTTCTCGCTCGGGTGTGCGCATTGCATATGCGATATGATTTTGTGCACATGCTTGTATCATGTTTGATGATACATGCCTTTTCAATTAAGTGTATAGAATTAAACCTTGGTTAATGGAATGGTTAGGGTTTACTATTTTCTTATTCATTTTATTCATTTATTTATTAATCTTTTTCTTATTGGAAAAAGGAAATGAAATGATAAAATGGTGGCATTTCTTTTGTTCATTCATGAAGCTTCATGAATGCTTTGACTTGATGACCATTTTGTTTTTAGCTTAACCCTAACCATTGCATTAAACCGTGATTAGTTCTCTACACTTAACTATGGTCATGTTATGATAAGGATTGATTATTCTTTTCTTTTTTAATTAACTTATCATAACATAATTCTTCTTCTTCTTCCTTTCTTCACTTGAAGAAAGCAAGCTCCATCAATGGTGATTGATAGAAACGAGTGAGAAATCCAATTCTAAAGTCTACCCACTTCCTATTTCTTCATCCTCTACCTCTTGCCAAGTTGTAGAGTGTGTTTTCTTCACAAGTTTTCTTGACTTGGTGAAGTTGGAGCTTGATCTAGTGATGCCTCGACGTAGATCATCTTCGGCACGTCGTCGATGACCTAGCCCGCTTCTTCTCCGATGAAGCCGACGCTAGAGCCCGGGATTGCATGAGGACAGCGGAGAGGACTTCATCACGGAGCTATGGAGGTGGAGAAATGGATCTACAAAGGTTGTATGTTCGTTTACTTTTAGTTAAGTTGTTAACTAGTTGCTTTATCGCCTAGAAATCTAGCCAACGATCCGCAGTCGGGTTTCTCGGCACCGTAAAATTTGAAATTGGCATGGTTGATGCCTTGTGAGACCACTTGAGAGTACCTAGGAACCATACAATATCCTCTTACATGTAGGCATACATTTTTATGATGATCCGAGTGTCGATGTTGGACACTCAGGTTCCATGATATTGATTGTGTCGTTGATGGACACACTTGGATGATATCCACATGCATACAGGCATATGATTTCAGATGTTTATTTGTATATGTCATTTACATTGACTCTATTGTTGACATATATGCATACATGGTCACCTTAGATATCATAGTATTACCTTCATGTTACGGTATGACCTATGAATCGCTTTTTTTTCGATTTCTACCTGCTGATGTTTTCTACTCACGAGTTGGCAACTCACCCCCGTTGTGCCACAGTTTTCTTGCAGGTTTGACCACTTGGATCAGTAGCGGTATCGCTGGCACATAGCTTGCATTCAGGGTGTTTTTCTATGGTAGGTGGGACACACATTAGATCGTGCTCACTCTTGTACTTATTATTCCTATTATGTCTAGATAAAATCCATCAATAAGAAATTAGACTTTTTATATTGGTAGACCTAGATAGGCTTGTGTTGCGAGACTTAAAGCGATGGGTGTATGTTCACTTCTTTTGTGTTGTTGATGTCTTGATTTATTCATTTATTCTTTCTATGTTGATCTTCGCCGTTGGGCATCGTATATATATTTATTTCGTGGTTGTGATTCCGCCAATTGGCGATGAGGTAGCTCCTGCTTAGGGAAGCCTATATATATTGCTTGTATGTGGTTTTGGATCAAAATATACCAAGTAGGTGCTGCCCAAATTTTTAAAGACGAAAAATGTTTTCAACTATAGTATAATCCACTTGCAATTTCATATATTATTACCTATGCATTTTAAAGAAAACTTAATTTCTTTATACCTTTATTTCAAAACTGCACCCCCACTATTTTCCGCAAAAAGGTTTAGATTTCTTGGTTTCGGCTTACTTGAATAACGTTACACCTTTAGACGTTACTTGATTCTCGTGCGAATTTCCGGGTCGTCACAATACAGTCTAAGAAGTTTGTTGCGTTTGGAGTTCATTTGTGAACTGGGTCCCATTAGATATCCAGAAAAATTCTAAGACAGGTATTGCTCATTTCGAGAGATAGTCTTTCTCTATGAAGTTGAGATATAGAGAGATAAAGATAGAAACATTGGAGCGGGTCCCGATCAGTCGAAAATACTGCATTTTTAACACGGCAATTTCCCCATCATTTGCACTTATTTAGAAGTGTGCGGTATTCATATTTTACATATTAGCAAATCAGTCCTTAAATATCAGATTGCATATGTTAGACTCTAAAACCGGCACTATAAAGGAAATTGACTGCATTTCATGGCATCGCATCATCCCTATATTGCGCAACACTTGTCTTGAGAATTTGCAGGAACAAAAGCCAGAATTATGAAAACGGTGCTGAAAAATACGCCAACTCAAAGGATAAAGATCTGGTAGCAATACAGAAGGCCTAAGAAAATTCAACATATCAGAAGCAGGCCAAAACATTATCCCAAAACAGCAGAAGAGAGCTCAATCCCTGAAGCCAACACATGGCCGCGGAACCGCGGCGGAGCCGGCTTGCGCCGCGGTTCCGCGGTGGCTCTGCCACGTCAGCCTTTCATTTTCAGCGTAAAATTCCTCTCTCAGGGCCCACATACATTTAACATGCTTCAAGTTCCAGAAGACTCCAGAGGTTTCTGCCAGTTCAGCAAACTAGGGTTTCTAAGCTTAAACAACCCTAGCTTAAAGTCTAAGCTAAACTCCTAACAAACTATTTCTAGAAGCTCCTCAACAAACTTTTGGAGGGAATTGTAATTTCAAAACCTAGACCTAGGGTTTGGGAAGTCTATAAATAGAAGCCTAGACCTAGGGTTAATTATACTTAGATACTTAGAAATCTAGAATCTAGATCCATTCAATCTCTTTACCTCTTTCTTCATCTTCTTCCACAAGTCTAGTGACAAGACTTGTGTGAAACCCTAACCCTAATTCCAATCAAAAGACAAGATCCCGAGTACCAAATCAAGCAAGAAGCACTTCAACCTTTTAGGAGCGGAGCCGATCTTCAACAGAGCAAGTGGTCCAAGCCGATCCACGACTCACGGAGACAAGTGAAGCCAAATCGACAATCGAGTTCTTCCTCTTGTAGTTCTTGAGCGACTGTAATGAAATTATTGATATAAATAAAAGGTGAAATTCTTTATTCTTGTTTTCTTTAAATTCTTGCATCATGATTCGATCTCAATTTGTAATTGTAGTTCATGTTGTGATGTTTGAGTAAAACTCCGCTCGTCGAGGAGTCGAGACGATCAATAGAATGATGATGTACAAATCTTAAAATGATTCTTGAGTCCTAGGAGTGTTGTAAACCCTAGCAAGTTCAAGAATCGACGACCTAGTTTCGTTGCGATGCTTTCTTGATTGTTATCGCTCGAAATTAGGGATATACGATCGTTTCTTGAATTTACTAGAGGCTAGAATGTGAATGATATCGACGAAAGAACAAGGGATAAAGGATGAAACCCTAGTTTCATTAGAAATCCCTAACTCTCGTCGATCATCATCAATCTAGTATCAACTCTTCGAAGGACAAGAATACGACATCTTGAGATTACATCACATCTATAGATCCGATCGATTCCTACGAGCCTCATTTAGATTCTTGATATTTGGTTGGAAAAATCATCGAAACTCGATTCTCGATTGTTTATCATTTTCTTGATTCTTGATTAGAATAGTGACACTTGAATCCATCGATAAAATCTTGAATCATGTTTTCTTTTCTTTTCTATTAACTTTTCAATTCAAACAAATCAAACATACAAACGAATCGCACAATCCCTGTGGACGATCCGCACTCGCTTACGATCTACAACTGACACCGTAGTTGATTGCGGTCAAATATAATTCTTTGATTGTGAATTTTATTCATTTTCTACATACCGACACACAAAGAAACTTATTCGAGTTACACGACACAGTCTTGAATTTCTAATCAATCAAATGGCGCCGTTGCCGGGGATCGAACCCGGGTCACCCGCGTGACAGGCGGGAATACTCACCACTATACTACAAGACAGTTCGTATTTTGAAATTCGCGCAATCCCTGTGAATTTCTTGAACAATCAAATGGCGTCGTTGCCGGGGATAGATCGTATTTTGAAATTTGAGTTGAAAGATTTATTCCATTATAATTTTTAGATCAAAATTCGCGCAAACACTAATACGAGTTGTTGTGATTTGTTGCGAGGAAATCTGGGATCATTGGAGCTGGAGAATTTTTTTTATGAAATTTCCAGAGAGCTAAAGAGTTCAAGTGAAACATTGTCAAGAAATCGTGTGCAGAGATCCCAAGATCCCACCGCGTTTCCGCGGCAATAAGAGACTCCCACCGCGATTCCGCGGCTTGATAGCTGATTCACTGTACCATTTTCCCTTAGGTACTCTCTAACTTTCTTATCTCCTCCTATATCTACTCCAAATAACAATTTACTGCAGGTTTCTTTGGAAAAATTCGCAGTGCCGCAAAAGCAAAATAAATTGTGCGTGTTTTAATTTTTGGTTGTTTGCATTTTAATACAGATATTAAGGGGCATGACCAAATCCAGATTAGGTGGGGAGTTCATTACCCTTCCTAAGCCCCGAAAATCGCAAAATTTGCATCCGCATTTACCCTAATTAACTAAAAAATATCTAGAGATGACTTTAAGGACCGTCGCGCTCACTTAGGACAGAAGAAGGCCGTGGGTAATTCATTGCTTATCCGCGTTTATTTTGTGGTGTCTAAGGCAAGTGTGTCGAAGGCTAGTGGTTACTTAATTAGGTCCACTACTTACGTAGTGGAGAACATCCCACTTATCTGGCACTTACCTGGCTACAGGAGAGACAAAGAGGTAGTCGAGGATTATATCCTGGGACTTGTCTTTTGGCAGTTAGGAGCGGTCTAGAGTTTTGACCTAGGTGACCACTAGATTTTAGGGTTGCTTGTTGCATTTGTTGTGTTGCATCATATTTTCAAAAATCCGTATCTTTTCAAAACAAACACCGCATTCTTTCATCATTCTCCAAATTATAAAATCACGCTGCCACTTGAACTAACCCTTTTTAGTACAAGATAGGCTGGACACGAGATTCTAGTGCCCGTTTAGTCCGCGTACCCTTTATCGACTCCGAAGTCGATATTTCTCCATTTACTTCTTCTTTAACCACTACCACACCCACATCGATGGATCCACCTCCATCGAACTTCTTTTCCACTACTCTGCCGCAGTCCGTTGGTGCGCAGAATCCACCTCGCATCTCTCTCCAAGAGAGGTGCTATCCTACACGAGGTCCTCTTTCCACCTGTCTTTCCATTCCACCAGCCAACGGGGAAAATTTTCAAATAAAACCCCAATACATCAACCTTCTACCACAATTTCACGGTCTCGAGTCTGAGATGCATACGTGTTTATCACGAAATTTGAAAATGTATGCGCAATGATGGGTACCTCACAGCTTTATATGGATGCTATGCGTCTACGTCTTCTCCCATTTACCTTGTGCGATATAGCCGAGAAGTGGCAGTATAACACTACCGCACATTCCATTTCAAATTGGGAAGAATTCGTCAAAGCATTCCTTAAGAAATTCTACCCATACCAAAAGACAGCTTGAGTCCGTAGCGAAATCAATCAATTCACCCAGCTTCCAAATGAAACATTTTCACAATATCTTGAACGCTTTAAGGATCTGTTAGTCCAATGTCCTCATCACGGCATCCCGAGATGGGAACTGTGCCGAATCATTTATGAGGGCATTAATCCTAACACAAGACAGACCCTTGAATCTATGTGTCAAGGCAACTTCATGACCAAAGATGATGGGGAAGCCTGGAAATTTTTAGAAGATTTCGCTGAAAAATCTTTACAGTGGGAGGGTGTGAGTCAATCGTTTAGGGCTGGCAATAACCAATCGGAAGTTTCCATAGGAGTTAGAGTTGAAATTTCAGCTATCAATAAGAAACTCGAGACTATGGAAAACAAATTTTTAGCCGCCGCCCTAAGTCAAATATCACTCTCCAAAACTGTATGTGGATGCTGTTCTGATCCTTCTCACTTGACGGAAGAATGTCCGTTTCAAGGTCATGAGCATACCAATGCCTCATTTCAAAGACCTAGAAACGATCCATTTTCTTCCACATATAATCAGGATTGGAGGAATCACCCTAACTTTGCTTGGAACCAATCACAATCTCAAAACACGGTTCGAAACCAACACAATTTCCAAAGGGTCCCTCCACCACAACAGCAACCACAACTTCAATTGAGTCAGCACCCCTTCCAATCACAAAACTTTCAAAATCCGGCCAACACTTTTGCACCACATGAAAACTCTTTGCAATTGACCGATACAGATAATACCTCTGCACTAGCACAAACCTTGGATACTTTCATGAAACAATCCATCCAAGGGACGACAAGTTTACAATCTTCCGTCGAGAATGTGATGAAGATCATTATCTCTCAAAATGAGAACATCAAATCGATGGAAGAAAAAAGTGCACAACTAAAAGCCGAAATGCGTGCAAGAGAGAAAGAGAATCTTCCAGCTCAACCTTTACCCAATCCTGGATATTCACATCATGTGGATGCAATCACGTAGAGATCTGGAAGAGTGCTTGACAATCATGTTGGGGAAGAGTTTGATGATATTGATAAATCAATCAATGATACCCCGGCTGAGACCTTTCCTTCCACCTCTACTTCTAATTCTAACCCCAGTTCTTCTACCCCACCACCTTCTTGCGAGCCTATTCTTCGTTTCCCAAAAGGCTCGCCACTTCAGCCCACCTCTTCTACTCCTCCACCGACGATCCCCACTTCTATTTTGGAATCGGGTCCATACACACTTCTTTCTCCTATGATGGACCCAGCGCTTATTGCTAAAGCACTTTATCCTAATCGGTTAAGGGCTAATACATCGAGTCCACATATGGAGAAGATTATGGACATTTTTAAGCAAGTTAACGTCAACATCCCTCTCCTAGATTATATCCGACAAGTTTCTTCCTATGCAAAAACTCTTAAGAACTTGTGTACTGGGAAGAGGAAGACTCAAGTGCCCAAGAAGATTTTCATGTCAAAGACTGTAGACACGGCCTTCCCCCAACAATTACCGAGGAAACGTAAGGATCCTGGATATCCTACTATTTCCATTTCTATTATGGAAAAACACATTAACCGTGCTCTACTAGACCTTGACGCTAGTGTTAACTTGCTTCCATAATCAGTCTATGAGCAACTAGGAATCGGAGAGTTGAAACCAGCCCATTGCACTCTCCAGATGGCTGACCGATCTATCACCAAACCTAGGGGTGAACAAGAGGATGTGTTAATAAAAATTGGGGAATTTATTTTCCCTGTGGACTTTATTGTAATTGATACACAGCCTGTAGCGAACCCACGGAATCAAATTCCGGTGATTTTAGGTCGGCCCTTTTTGGCCACTTCCAATGCTATAATCAACTGTCGTAATGGCTCTATGACCCTATCCTTCGGGAATAGGTCAATAGAGCTGAACATTTACAAGTTCGGAAGTGTACCCTCCGAACCTACTGCTCATGTCTATTCTGTCGACTTAATGGATGTCGACAGCAGCGAATTTGATGATCCTCCTGATATCGATCTTGAATCTTTTCATACGTTATTGTTTGACCCAACTATGTATCATACACATACGGACTCTTCCACCGAGATTTCCGGGTCAACAACTAACACTGATTATGAACTGCTTTTAGAGTCTGAAGATCATCCCGCACTTTGTGATGACATTATTCATCGGGGTATGGATGGAACTTTTGAGGAAATCTTCGCTGATGAACTCGCATTTTTGAATGACACGGGTGTTGAGATGAATCATCTCCCAATCAATGAAATTGAACCTCCACCCCTTCTTCTGAATTGTAAAAACAATGCGAGTAATCCATCATATACACTGCATCGTCTCTCCAAAATAAGACGCACACACATTCTATTCCACCACTTAACCTTTACCCACTTCTTCTTCCACCAACCAGAGTACTGCATTGATCAAAATTTTGAATGGTTAGTGTTAACCATCGGTCTTTGCAAAGCTTGGCATCGACCAATGATTTTTTGACCCCCTCATGTGATTTTCAAAGGTTAATATTGCATAAGTTTGGGGCGGGGAAATTTTTCTGGCTCTTGAAAAGAAAATTTTTACAAAATGATGAGCCAAAAATAAGTTTGGGGGAGGATCTTCACTTAAATATTTTTCCCCCACTAATAAATTCCTCCCAAGCTTACAGGTTCTTCGAGATTTAGCATATGGCAACAGTGAGGACACTGTTGAAAACAAGTTTGGGGGAGGTTTGTGCTTATTTTCGCATCATTTGCATCATACTTTGCAAAAGCAAAAAACATTTTTGAAAACCATAAAAATTTAAAAATTTCGAAAAATAAAAATATTTTTGTACAGAAATAAGATAATAAAAGATTAGATTGTGAAAAATTACATCCATGAGAATAGAAAAATTTAAGAAAACCAAGACAGTTAGAAGTTTTCTTATACGAACTAGTAATAAGTTGTTATGAGCCGTTGTCCCAAGGGTTAGTAAGAAGAAGGACGACACTAATCTGAGGATAAAAATAAGTCTGAAAAATATTTTCTATTCTGGAAGCCAAACATTTTGAATGTTGATACCCTGCTATTCGCACTTACACACGTCTTAAAGCCTGCGATAGTAGAGGATACCTTGAAATGCTCTTGTCTTAAAGCCAAAAGTATGAAGGAAATAAAAAAATGAAGAAAATATAAAATGGTGAGAAAAATGGACACTGGTTTTGTTATCGCCGAGGGCAATAAAAAAAAATATATAGCGAGGGTGCCTCTTCACCTAGTGCCCTAAGGCCAACTGGTCTGGGAGTCACTGCTATGCCTGAGGTGGTGCAAGACAAGGAAAATACACCAAGTAAGCAAGCACATGAGTAATCGGTCGGTTGGTACCTCAAGAAGTATTAACGGTCGGATGAAAGTGTGTGAGCAATCTAATCTAAATATTCAACAATTAAAAAGTACTGAGGCTGATGGGCAAGAGTATGATAGTTTGAATTGAATTCTCCGGGTGTAGGGATGTCCTTTACACACACGTAGGGTGATATGATCGATGTTTGGAAGAAAGATAGGAATGAAGAATAAGGCGATGTTTTATTGAGGGAGGACGTGATTTCTGACATCTTTTCATGACCATTAAGATAGGGCTCATGACAACCGAAAAGCTAGCTTAGTTGGAAACCCTAATTTTTGAGGTCTTTCTTTTACAATTCTTTTCTTTAAATGTAATATTCATGATCTTCTTTTTATTATTGGATTTTGTGGGTGCAATCCGCTGAAAACCCTCACGAGACAACACTCCTCCTACTAGGGACACCTAGAGGTTTAAAGGCTTGTTGCACATGCTCAGTGCAATCGTGCTGCCTACGAAAGTGTGCAAGTTAGTTTTTCTCTTTCTTTATTTTCTCCTTCTTTTTAATAAAACAGTTCGCTCGAGACGATCGAAAATAAGTTTGGGGGAATTTGATCAGTCGAAAATACAGCATTTTTAACACGGAAATTTCCCTATCATTTGCACTCATCTAAAGGTATCCGGTATTCATATCGCACATATTAGCAAAACACATGTAAAATACTGGATTACTTGTACTGTATACTAAAACTGGCATTTTAGGGAATTTGACTGTATTTTATGGCATCGCATCATCCCTGTATTGCGCAACACTTGTGTCGAGATTTGTGCAGGAAATTGCAGGATCAAAGCCAAAAGAATCTGATCAAAAATACACCAACTCCAAGTTTTGAGATCTGGTAGAAATATAGAGAACAAAATAAAATTCAATATATCAGATAAAGGCCCATATGTCAGCCCAAATTCAACACAGAAGACTCAAGCCATGAAGCTCCAAAACCGCCGCGGTTCCGCGGCGGGAGCTGGCTTAAGCCACGGAACCGCGGCGGCGTGACGTCATCAGAAGCTCAAATTTCCTCACGTGGCTAATTCTAACGGCCCAAGCTTCCAGAACATTGTAGAAATGCCACGTGGCGCATCTAGATGGCCCGGCTTAACAAACTTTATCTAGAAGCTTCTCCTCAACAAACTTTTGGAGGAAAATTCAAATCTCCTCAACAAACTTTTAGAGGGAAATTCAAATTTGAAATCCTAGATTTAGGGTTTTGATGGTCTATAAATAGGAGCCTAGATCTAGGGTTAAAGGGTTGTTCATTCTTCAACATCTATCTTCATCTTTTTCCATAAGTCTAGTGACAAGACTTGTGCGAAACCCTAACCCTAATTCCAATCCAAATTCAAGATCCCGAGTACCAATCAAGCGAGAAGCCCTTCAACCTTTTAGGAGCGGAGCCGATCTCCAATCGAGCAAGTGATCCAAGCCGATCCGCGACTCACGGAGCCGAGCGAAGCCAAATCGACGATCGAGTTCTTCTTCTTGTAGTTCTTGAGCGATTGTAATGAAATTGTTGATATAAATAAAAGGTGAAATTCTTTAATCTTGCTTTCTTTAAATTCGTGCATCATGATTCGATCTCAATTTGTAATTGTAGTTCTTGTTGTGATGTTTGAGTAAAACTCCGCTCGTAAAGAAGTCGAGAAGATCAATAGAATGATGATGTAACAAATCTTAAAACGATTCTTAAGTCCTACGAGTTTTGTAAACCCTAGAAAGTTCAAGAATCGATGACCTAGTTTCGTTGCGATGCTTTCTTGATTGTTATTGCTCGAAATTAGGGATCTACGATCATTTCTTGAATTTACTAGAGGCTAGAATGTGAATGATATCGACGAAGAAACAAGGGATAAATGATGAAACCCTAGTTTCACTAGAAATCCCTAATTCTCGTCGATCATCATCGATCTAGTATCAATTCATCGAAGGATAAGAATACGTCATCTTGAGATTGCATCACATCTATAGATCCGATCGATTCCTACGAGCCTCATTTAGATTCTTGATATTTGGTTGGAAAAATCATCAAACTCTCAATTCTTGATTCTATTGTTTTCTTGTTATTAGATCTATATTTTCTAATTCTTGAACTTCAACTATAAATCATGAATTTTTTGTTTTCTTTTCTTTAAAGTTTCAACTCATCTAATTCGAAAGACGAACTATTACACTTTCCCTGTGGACGATCCGCACTCGCTAACGATCTACATCGGACACCATAGTTGATTGCGGTCAAAATATTTTTTGGTTGTGATTTCTCTATACAATTTTCAAATACTACACATCCGAAATCGTATTCAATCAGGTCCACTCACTGAGGCTATTTCTCTAACACAATAGTTTCACAAATGGGCTTTGCGAGACTGATTAGTACAGAAGTTGGGTGTTCGGTATCACATGGGCTGTGAGTATGGGACGCCGCAATAATTAGCTTTAAGTGCAAGTGGGAGATTGTTAGCTATAGTGCCCTCAAGTCAATTATTGTAATCGCAGGCACGCGATTGTGATGATTAAGGGAGGACCTATATGGATAGAACAGTCTTACTCGAGATGATAGTATGCTATCAGATTTGTATTTATCATCAAGTACATGCATTATGTGGTATTACAGATCATTATTATATGTTGATAGAGCCCATAGGATTCTTGCTTGACTACCAGCATTATGGTGGCGATCATATACGTGGGAGATGGGTGGTCTATAAGAACATCCTTAAATGTCCCTAGTCGAGGGAGTATCGAGACTGGCCATCGAAACTCTGGAGTACACTAGTGTATACTTTTCGAGACCCCCACGAGGGGCGGTGGCCAGTCTCACAAGCCATTGGTGTCAGCTAGTCACCTAAGATAGTATACAGGTGCTCATTAGATTATGAGTACACTGGAAGGACTCGCCGGGAACATGCTAGTGCTAGTTGGTATTATACATATTGCCAGATAGCAGTTCCCAAGTGACTTGAGTACAAGTTAGTCTGTCGACCTGAGATCATCATTTGTCTTGTGTGAGTTCCTACTGTGCTTTGATTACTACCATACCACGGCTCAAAGGAGTCATGCAAATAGGTTTTAGTTGGGTACAGTCCCAAGCAACATGGAGGCAGTGAGCGTATCGTCGGGGATTCGTCCGGTATTGTGGGTTGATATCGCGTTGTGCACGGGTGGCCATCACCAGAAATCTTTGGCCATGGTAGACAAGAATTA
This sequence comes from Agapanthus africanus, assembly GCA_030015575.1. Classification (NCBI taxonomy): domain Eukaryota; kingdom Viridiplantae; phylum Streptophyta; class Magnoliopsida; order Asparagales; family Amaryllidaceae; genus Agapanthus; species Agapanthus africanus. Next base: position 571,785,574 of record JASDDO010000022.1, read on the forward strand.
CTGATTTTGATCAGTAGTTTCTTAGTAGGTGATGGGCTTCATACCGACACGAAATATAGCGTTATTAGGGGTCTGACTTTATCCTCCCCTAGACCCGATATTCGATACTCTTAGATGAACAGGCCGGACTGTATGGAAATTGTCACGGACTGGCTCAGTAGGGGTTCGGATGAGTTTGCTCGTTCGCCTTCCTTTCGCTCAATACCTGGGTAGCCGCTATGTACAACTTGTGCCGCTGACGTGCTTGTGGCTAAACCTACTGCCATCGTATTGACGAGTCTTTAGAGTTCCACACAGAGGGTTTCCCTGGTTCAGGATAAACGATGTAGTAGCTGTATTGCATACATGCAGGGTTCTGTTCGATTGATTGTACTATGTACCCGGACTTTCGATCAGACAGTTGATAATACTAGCCGGCTAGTGATTGAGCCGGATTATTAAATCAGGTATTGATTTAATAATTTACGTATATGTCTTTCAATATGTATATTCTAGTATTATGTTCATTGTTTTATTCTATCTCTTCGGGTATTCGTATTTCGGTACGAATACAGGTATGTATATACAGTAGAGTGTAATCCGTATTTTTTACAGATAACATTGTAGAAGGTGGACACCTCATTTAGATTTTATCCATTTATTTTAATTAGGATATGAGGTGGAAAAAAGAAGAGAGGGGAGTATGGTGAGAACCATGCTTCTATAGTTGCACAAATGAATTGTTTATTCATTTGTGCAAAATAATTCAAGCATTGTGGGAATTTTTGAATTGAAAAATGAGTTTGTTAAAAGCATGCTTCATGATATCTTCTCTCTTGATGAAAACTTCATGAAACAAAATAGATGTTGGATGGTTCATTTTTGTGAGCATGGCTTTTTCTTCTCACCATTAGCTTCACTCCCCACTCAAGTTTTCTTGATCTTCCTCCACCTTCATCTTCAACCTCATCTCTACCCTCTAATGTGTTGAGAATTAAGAGAGAAGGTGAGGTAGAGATACATTTAGAACAGTCCACTACATCCTAGGCATTCTAGACTAGCCATCTAGAATCCCTAGTTGCTTTAATTAATCTTTTATATGGAGCTAGAGCCTTGAGCTACATCACTCGGGTGGATCATCTTCGACGGAGGAAGACCGGCAGCCAAGCTCGATCCAAAGGACCTCAAGGATGTTAGGTCCATGTTACCTCTCCCGGTACTTTCGGGGTTGCGGAAACGGTAAATCAAAATTTTTTCTAAACTTTGTAACATGGACCGTAAAAGCCGGATCTTTGCTAAACTAAACTAGCATACTTGCAAAGAAGAGTTAACTACTCGGCAAAGTGGTTATACCTCAACTTGAACTCCTTCACTTGTTGTTGTTGTTCTTCTTTGATGTTCTTCTCTTCTTGTTGTTCTTCTCATTGCTTGCTCAAAGGTTGATCCGGACTTCGGTCACCTCCGCGGCCTCCTTGAGTCGATGACGATCCACCCGAGAGATGTGCGCCGAGCTCCACCTCAAGCCGAGGTAACTAGGGCAAGGAGATTGCTAATCTAGAAGCCCTAGGTTGTGTAGAGAGGATGTATGGATGTGTTTGTCAAGTAGAATCCTTTTTCTCACAACACATGAGATCAAAGGAGAAATCAAGAGGAGGAAGAAGAAGGAGATTTTCTAGCAACCATGGAGCTTCTCATCTCAAGAGAGAGAATGAGAATGAGCAAATGAAAAGCTTAACCAAAGAAAATCTAACCATGGTTGCAATAATGCACACAACATTATCATTACAAATCCAATCAAGATAAAGGTGATGGCTACAATGACATGACCATTATCATAACTAAATAAAAAGAAAACCAAAGAATACTTTAGAACTTCTAAGAAGGTCCAAGTCAACTTTGGTCAAATGGTCAACAAAGTCAAGATGGTCAAATGGTCAATGTAATTAGCCATAACAAAATTATCAAGGAAAGGATTAGTAAATAATGTCCCCGGCTCATAATGGTTTTGACCAAACGAACTGTCGAAACCCTAATGAGTCGGCCTCAAAATGGTTTTGACCGAATCAACTGTCAAAACCCTAATGAGCCTGCCACATAGCGGTTTTGGCCGAACCATCTGCCAAAACCCTAATGAGGCACCTCCTCCTTCATCGCTCCAGAAAACTGTGCATACACACCTGCATCCGTATTCCGCAGAATGCGGATGCGCAGAAGACAAAACAAATCCATCCGTGCAATACTAGGATCTGGCTTAAACCAAAGCCCACTAGTATTGCCTGCCCGAACACCATACGCACACAAGTGTACGTAAGTGATCGCAGCCCTGCCGTAAAACCATACGGCCTCTACACGTTTCGCTCAGTGCAGGGAAACTCTCTGTGTGGGACTCTAAAGACTCGACACTACGCTGGCAGTGGGTTTAACCACAGACCGCAAGCGGCACTAGCTGTACGTAACAGTCCCCAGGTAGATGTCGATGAGAAGGCCGATGAGGTAAACCCATCCGAACTCCTACTGAGTCTGTATGTGACAATCTCCGTACAGTCCGGTCTGTTCGTCTGATACATCGCATGGCGGGCCTAGGGGGGCGGTAAACGTCAGACCTCTAATAGCGGTACAAGTCGTGTCGGAGTGAAGCCCAGAACACCCTGAGATAACACTGGAACCTACCAGTATATCTCGCTTGCCCTGGCCAGGGACTACTCGTGTAATGGCTCTCCTAGACACAGCGCGATGTCAACCCCCAATACCGGGAGAGACGAATCCTGTCTAACCGTCACTGCCTCCAAGTGCTTCGGGACTGCTCCCAACTACTACCTGCTTGCACGACTCAGTAGAGCCGTGGTAGGGCAGTAATCAAAGAACAGTGGGAACACACTCGAGGCGAAGTGACAGTGTCAAGTCAGCGGACTAAGCTGCACTCATGTCACCTGGGAACTGATAACTGACGATAGGTATAATACCAACCATCAGTTCCCGACGAGTCCTGTCCAGTGTACTCGTAACCTAACGAGCACCCGCATACTATCTCAAGTACGACGTACCGACGGCTGTGGGACAGACCGTCTCCCCTGCAGGGATGAGAAGCGCATACGCTAGTCTACTCCGGAGTATCGATGCCCTATCTCGGTACTCCCACGACTAGGGACGTGTATAAGGATGTGCTTGTAGATTACCCAGCCCCCACGAGTGTGATCGCCATCACAACGCCGGTAATCAAGCAAAGATCCTAAGGGCTCTACTAATGCGTATAGGTGATATAATAAATAAACACACATGTACACATTAAAGCAGAGACAAACCAAGTAGCATACTACTATATTGAGCAAGATTGTCTGTACAACTGTGAATATCCCAAGCTTCCATCAAGTAATATACATACTAGTATGATACAGTAATGGCCTCTAGGGCATATACACTAACAATCTCCCACTTGCACTAAGGCCATGTACTGGCGTATCGAAGACCTATCATCTCGATCAGCCGCTCGAACTGAGTCTGGGGTAAAGCCTTTGTGAATGGGTCCGCGGTGTTGTCCTTTGTGTCCACTCTCCGCACCTCGATCTCCTGTCGATCAATGATCTCCCTGATCAGGTGATACCGCCTTAAGATGTGCCTGGATTTCTGATGGGACCTTGGTTCCTTCGCTAAAGCTATAGCCCCATTGTTATCGCAATACAGAGGTATTGGGTCAACAATGGACGGAACCACCTGAAGTTCACTAATGAACTTCTTTATCCAGACCGCCTCTTTTGCGGCATCGCTTGCAGCAATGTATTCAGCCTCCATCGTCGAGTCTGCGACGGTATCCTGCTTGGAACTCCTCCAACATACCGCCCCTCCGTTGAGGGTAAACACAAAACCCGAGACAGACTTGCTGTCATCTTTGTCACTCTGGAAGCTTGAATCGGTAAAGGACTCGACCCGGAGGTCTCCATTACCGTAAACCAGGAACATCTCCTTAGTCCTTCTTAGGTACTTGAGAATGTTCTTCACTGCTGTCCAGTGGTCTTCCCCTGGGTCTGACTGATACCGGCTTACCGCGCTCAACGCGTAAGCTACATCTGGTCTTGTACATAGCATCGCATACATTATAGATCCTACCGCCGAAGCGTAGGGTATAGTGCTCATGCGAACCCTCTCCTCGTCAGTCTTAGGAGACATCTTCTTGGAGAGGGTAATTTCGTGCAATGCGGGTATGTTACCGCGCTTGGAACCCTCCATACTAAATCTCTTTAGTACGGTCTCTATGTACCTGGACTGCGAAAGTCCCAACAGTTTCTTGGATCTATCTCTATAGATCTTGATCCCCAGAATGTACGAGGCATCACCCAGGTCCTTCATGGAGAACCTTTGTGACAAAAACAGCTTGACCGACTGTAGCATAGGAATATCATTTCCTATCAAAAGAATGTCGTCCACGTACAAGACTAGGAATACGACAGTTCGTCCTACAATCTTCTTATATACACAGGGTTCATCTTCGTTCTTGATGAAATCAAATTCCTTGATTGCCTCATCAAAACAGATGTTCCAGCTCCGCGATGCCTGCTTTAATCCATAAATGGATTTAAGCAACTTGCACACCCTTCCGCTGCTCCCACTGTCTACGAAACCTTCTGGTTGATCCATGTAAACGCACTCTTCCAAACAACCGTTTAGGAAAGCCGTCTTAACATCCATCTGCCAGATTTCATAGTCATGGAAGGCAGCAATGGCAAGTAGGATCCGAATGGATTTGAGCATAGCCACCGGAGAAAAAGTCTCGTCATAGTCCAAACCAGGTCTTTGACGAAAACCTTTTGCAACGAGTCTAGCTTTATAGGTTTCCACCTGCCCATCTACACCAAGTTTCCTTTTGTAGATCCATTTGCATCCAACGGGTTTTACCCCAGGTGGAGCAATATCCAAGGTCCACACTTTATTGGCGTAGATGGACTCCATTTCGGATTGCATTGCTTCCTGCCACTTATCAGAGTCCCTACTGATAATGGCCTGCCTAAAACTGGTAGGGTCATCTTCTTCCAAGATGTAATCCTCTCGATCCCCGTCTATGAGAAAACCGTAGTATCTCTCGGGCGGATGAGAAATCCTACCAGATCTGCGGAGTGGCTGAGGTTCGTTTGGGGTCACTGAACTTTCTGGTTCTGCTAAATCCTCAGTTTGATTTTGTGGATCAGATATTTCATCCAGTTCTACCGTGCTCCCACTTATTTCTTTTGCAAGAAATTGCCACTCTAAAAAGGTGGCGCGGCGAGCAACGAACACCTTCTGTTCCTCAGTGTGGTAGAACAGATATCCCAGAGAATTTCTAGGATATCCCACAAATTTACATAAAACTGACCGTGCCTTAAGCTTGTCTGGTTTTTGTACTTTTACATAGGCCGGACAACCCTATATCTTAATTCTTTCTAGATATGGTTTCTTACCACTCCATATTTCATATGGAGTCGTAGGCACGGATTTAGACGGAACCTGATTCAGCAAGTATGCCGCTGTCTCTAGCGCAAGTCCCTAGAATGAAAGAGGTAACTCAGCATCACTCATCATGGATCGAACCATATCCAATAGGGTACGATTCCTTCTCTCCGACACACCGTTGTGCTGTGGTGTATAAGGAGGAGTGAGCTGAGAGAGAATACCATTCTCTTTTAAGTAATCTCGGAATTCCGTGCTTAAGTACTCCCCTCCTCTATCAGACCGGAGGATCTTAATACTTTTGCCTGTCTGGTTCTCTACTTCGTTTCTGAATTCCTTGAATTTCTCAAAAGTTTCAGATTTGTGTTTCATCAGATACACGTATCCGAACCTAGAGAGATCGTCAGTGAATGTGATGAAGTACGAGAACCCACCCCTTGCAAGTATAGACATCGGACCACACACATCACTGTGTATGAGTCCCAAGAGCTCTCTTGCTCTTTCTCCATGTCCGGTGAACGGAGATTTGGTCATCTTCCCTTTGAGACAAGACTGACAAATTTTATAAGATGAAAACTCGAACGTATTCAAGAGTCCATCTTTATGCAACTTACTCAGTCTTTTCTCTCCGATATGACCAAGTCTACAATGCCACAAGTAGGATTCATTCGTATCTGAATTCTTCCTCTTGCATGTGTTTTGTATATTGAGAACTGTATTCTGATTTAGAACGTAGATACCATTACACAGTGTACCCTCTGCAACCAGTACCTTATCAAGGTAAATGTTCATGATATTCTTTTCAAGAACAAAGTTATATCCATCTTTATCGAGTAAAGAAACTGATATGATGTTGCAAACCATGGAGGGTACATAGTAGCAATTGTTCAAAATCATAGTCTTGCCATTTGGCAATACTAGGTGATATTCACCGACGGCTGCCGCATTAACTTGTGCTCCGTTCGCTACTCTGAGCGACATATCACCCGGTGCAACTTTCGTACCTTTTCTCAGTCCCTGCAATAAATTACAGATATGAGATCCTGATCCGGTATCAAGTACCCAGGAGGTAGGGCTGACCGTAAAACAGTTCTCAATAACAAGAACACCTGAAGTAGATGCAAAACCATGCTTCTTCTTCAACTGGGTATCCTGGAAATCCATACTTTCCTCTTTCCCATTCTCATACTCATGACTGTTGTCACAAGTTAGAGCTGAACCAACTTTCCCCAGTCCCGAATAAGAATTCGGTTCGGTCAAGCGATACATTTTATTATCTTGATTAGGGCGTGAAAAGGTTGCTGCCTGGAGAGAGAGAAAAGAAACACTCAGCGTATGCTCTTGCAAGATTAGATTGGTTTATTAATTTATCTAACCAGGATGTCTCCCACTGTTTCCTCAAATTCTTCTTAAAACCTTTTTAAAAGAAGAACTAGCCGGGTTTTAATTCACGTCACAATACTTGCTTAACCTTTCAGCCAGGCTAGTGTCGGTACTTCGAGGGAGGTTTTCCAACGCTTTCGCGAAGTTCCTTAATTAGAGAACCTCTTTTCCCTGGGGGCATAACCCCGCTAACACCTTTCTAGACACCTACTAGGTTTATAGCATTGATCGTTAAGTGAAATAATCTCCCGAGAGTAAACCAACTCATCAGTGGGATCGGGATCCAACTGTCATTGTGTGATAACCTAGATGGAATCCACTCTAGTCACCACACTCTAGAAGGTATGCTAAATCTGCAAGTTTCAGTTCTTTTGAAACTCCCGATGTGATTTTTGCCCCTAACGATTCATGACCTTGACAATGCCAACATATCATGAACTATTAGTCAAGTTCGGCCCGTCATTATCTTGATTAACTTAGACCTACCCGCATAACTCTTGACAATGCCAACATAGCTATGCGACTGTCCTAAATAATCTGAAAAAATAAGGCTGCAAACAAGCAATACTTAGCTACCGATCACTACGCCTTGACAATGCCAAAATACGTAGCTCGAATACTGAGTAGTACTTGTAGGAAATGACGGAGGGCTACGGCTGGGTTTTTGGCGAAAAACCCGTTAACGTAATGAACTTGATGTCGTTGAAGGAACGTGATAATCCTTTTTGAAAATATAGTGGCGAAAACTTTTTGCTAAAGAGGTCACTCCCTGTGAAGGGATCTCGGCTCTTTCCTCGTCGATTGAGGTGCAGGATATTCCAAATTGAATACCTCGATGCATAGCAAGAATAATCGACTATAGTGAAGTTATTACCCTGACGCAAACTTTTGTCCAAGGGGTCACTCCCGGTGAAGGGATCTCGGCCCTTACCTCGTCGACTGAGGTGCTGTGCATTCATAACAGAATACCGCGATGCAAAACAAAAATGAACGTCCTTGCAATAACAGCTTTTTGAAAAATTGTTCCAACAACGTCTTTAAGGTTTATTTTCTTGCATTAGTTCTTTTAATGCGTCCCATCATTTAATCCTACCATTGCAGAAAACAACCAAAATATGACGTACGCTTATGCCATTCGCATTCGCCACGGGGCCCCGTCATCACCCGTTAGGTTACTTAACTAACGACAGAGCGGGGGCTGGGCTAGCGCGGCTGAAAAACATAAGCAACGCCTAAATAGAAAGCAATGATAGACATTACAGATCACAGATGAATACATTGGATATACTAGCAATCCGCAATTCTTTCGAGCCTGGAACGAAAAGCGGATAACACGGTCGCGGTGAATAGCCAAATACCCCACCCAAGACCCCTACGGGTGCGGCAAACTACCCGCCAAGTACCCGAAGCGAAGCAACCTCCCTCAATGCCATGAGTAGGCCACTCGGCACTTCGAGCTACCCGGTAGTTTGTGCACCCCCTCCATGGGTCTATCCTAGGAGCAAAAACAGTAAAAAGAATTATACAATGACGGCTACAACCCCGACCCGGTTGTGTGGCCAAACAAATAATAATTACTACATCAATTTACATTTACAATGAATGAAAGAAAAACAAAAGCTCATCTCACATCCACCCCGGCTATTCACCCGCGACAGTCCAACACATTCATATACACATTCCAATATCAAACACAGATCATGTATAACCCCGACTAATCGACTTATAGCGATTAGCCGACGTTCAATACATGCAAACATCACAGATATAACCAACATAGCCAAAGTGCAATGAAGTCCGGAAAAATACGGAATTATAGGACCCCAAAAGAAAATTTCTTTTCTGGAAAATCTGGGCACATATAATATATCTGAAAAATCACAAAATCCCACCAGAAGAACACTGCACGAAAAACGATGCAGAGAGGAAAACAAACCGCGGCGCTTCCGCGGCACATGCCCACCTTGTGCTTGGAAGGGCGGCGCTTTGGATGAATTGGGGTATCGTTTTTCTTGGGTGTTCACAAAAAACCCTGAGACGAATTTACAAGTATAAAGTTTTACATTTTGAGCCAAAAAAATTTCAACAGAAACTCAGGTTTTGTAAAAGTTTGGTTTTTGGATTTTTCCGGTTCCGAACTTCGTTACACTTCACTACCAAGCTAGTTTAAGTTTAACCTGGCTCTGATACCACTGTTAGGTCCACGTTACCTCTCCCGGTACTTTCGGGGTTGCGGAAACGGTAAATCAAAATTTTTTCTAAACTTTGTAACATGGACCGTAAAAGCCGGATCTTTGCTAAACTAAACTAGCATACTTGCAAAGAAGAGTTAACTACTCGGCAAAGTGGTTATACCTCAACTTGAACTCCTTCACTTGTTGTTGTTGTTCTTCTTTGATGTTCTTCTCTTCTTGTTGTTCTTCTCATTGCTTGCTCAAAGGTTGATCCGGACTTCGGTCACCTCCGCGGCCTCCTTGAGTCGATGACGATCCACCCGAGAGATGCGCGCCGAGCTCCACCTCAAGCCGAGGTAACTAGGCCAAAGAGATTGCTAATCTAGAAGCCCTAGGTTGTGTAGAGAGGATGTATGGATGTGTTTGTCAAGTAGAATCCTTTTTCTCTCAACACATGAGATCAAAGGAGAAATCAAGAGGAGGAAGAAGAAGGAGATTTTCTAGCAACCATGGAGCTTCTCATCTCAAGAGAGAGAATGAGAATGAGCAAATGAAAAGCTTAACCAAAGAAAATCTAACCATGGTTGCAATAATGCACACAACATTATCATTACAAATCCAATCAAGATAAAGGTGATGGCTACAATGACATGACCATTATCATAACTAAATAAAAAGAAAACCAAAGAATACTTTAGAACTTCTAAGAAGGTCCAAGTCAACTTCGGTCAAATGGTCAACAAAGTCAAGATGGTCAAATGGTCAATGTAATTAGCCATAACAAAATTATCAAGGAAAGGATTAGTAAATAATGTCCCCGGCTCATAATGGTTTTGACCAAACGAACTGTCGAAACCCTAATGAGTCGGCCTCAAAATGGTTTTGACCGAATCAACTGTCAAAACCCTAATGAGCCTGCCACATAGCGGTTTTGGCCGAACCATCTGCCAAAACCCTAATGAGGCACCTCCTCCTTCATCGCTCCAGAAAACTGTGCATACACACCTGCATCCGTATTCCGCAGAATGCGGATGCGCAGAAGGCAAAACAAATCCATCCGTGCAATACTAGGATCTGGCTTAAACCAAAGCCCACTAGTATTGCCTGCCCGAACACCATACGCACACAAGTGTACGTAAGTGATCGCAGCCCTGCCGTAAAACCATACGGCCTCTACACGTTTCGCTCAGTGCAGGGAAACTCTCTGTGTGGGACTCTAAAGACTCGACACTACGCTGGCAGTGGGTTTAACCACAGACCGCAAGCGGCACTAGCTGTACGTAACGGTCCCCAGGTAGATGTCGATGAGAAGGCCGATGAGGTAAACCCATCCGAACTCCTACTGAGTCTGTATGTGACAATCTCCGTACAGTCCGGTCTGTTCGTCTGATACATCGCATGGCGGGCCTAGGGGGGCGGTAAATGTCAGACCCCTAATAGCGGTACAAGTCGTGTCGGAGTGAAGCCCAGAACACCCTGAGATAACACTGGAACCTACCAGTATATCTCGCTTGCCCTGGCCAGGGACTACTTGTGTAATGGCTCTCCTAGACACAGCGCGATGTCAACCCCCAATCCGGGAGAGACGAATCCTGTCTAACCGTCACTGCCTCCAAGTGCTTCGGGACTGCTCCCAACTACTACCTGCTTGCACGACTCAGTAGAGCCGTGGTAGGGTAGTAATCAAAGAACAGTGGGAACACACTCGAGGCGAAGTGACAGTGTCAAGTCAGCGGACTAAGCTGCATTCATGTCACCTGGGAACTGATAACTGACGATAGGTATAATACCAACCATCAGTTCCCGACGAGTCCTGTCCAGTGTACTCGTAACCTAACGAGCACCCGCATACTATCTCAAGTACGACGTACCGACGGCTGTGGGACAGACCGTCTCCCCTGCTGGGATGAGAAGCGCATACGCTAGTCTACTCCGGAGTATCGATGCCCTATCTCGGTACTCCCACGACTAGGGACGTGTATAAGGATGTGCTTGTAGATTACCCAGCCCCCACGAGTGTGATCGCCATCACAACACCGGTAATCAAGCAAAGATCCTAAGGGCTCTACTAATGCGTATAGGTGATATAATAAATAAACACACATGTACACATTAAAGCAGAGACAAACCAAGTAGCATACTACTATATTGAGCAAGATTGTCTGTACAACTGTGAATATCCCAAGCTTCCATCAAGTAATATACATACTAGTATGATACAGTAATGGCCTCTAGGGCATATACACTAACAAAGGAGCCAAGTGAGATGGTGGAAGACCGAAGTGTTAGTTATATGTATGCCCTAGAGGCCATTACTGTACATGTGATGTATATTGTAGTGGATGCTTGGACATATATAGGGAGGACTTTTTTGCTCGACATGATAGTATGCTATCTAGTTGCACTTTATCTTAACATGTACACTTATTTTCTCTCTATTACATGTTGATAAAGCCCTTAGGATGAGTACTTGACAACCAGGACTATGATGAAGATCATACTAGTGGGGACATAGGTAGTCAGCAAGTACAACCTTCAAATGTTCCAAGTCGTGGGAGTATCGAGATAGGGCATCGATACTCCAGAGTAGACTAGCATATACGCTTTTCGACCCATGTGATGGGAGATAGATGATCCCATATCCATTGGTGTTTGACATCAGAGAAGGTACATGGGTGCTAAGTGGAGACTGGGTACATTGGACGGACTCGCCGAGAACTCCTAGATGGTATTATACCTATCGTCGGATAGCAGTTCTCTGGTGACACAAGTACAGGTTATTCTGTAGACCCGGGATCGTCATAGAGTCTTGTGTGATTCCCACTGTGCATTGATTTCCACCATACCACGGTCAAGAGATCGTGAAAAAAGGTGGTTTTTGGGTACAGTCCCGAGTCACATGGAGGCAATGAGGGTTTGGAAGGGTTTCGTCTCTCCCGGTATTGGGAGTTGATGTTATGCAATGCTCGATTGACCATAACAGGAAATCCCGGGCCAGGGTTGCTGAGATTTACTGGTAAGTGTTATCAGTACTTTCTTGAACCGTTATGGACCTTGCATCGGCATGACTTATCAGGCTATTAGGGTCTGACGTTATACCCCCCCAAGGCTGTGATATGCGACATATCAGACGAAGAGACCGGATTGTACTGTAGTGTTACTGATTGGATTCGCTGGAGTACGAGTAGGCTTGCTTGTTGATCTTCTGATCGCTCAATACCCGGGTGGCCGTTACGTTTAGCAGCCCGCTTGCGGCTTGTGGGCGTTTGATATGATCATCACCTACTGTCGGCGTACTGAAGAGTTTTTAGAGTCTTACACAAAGGTTTCCTGGTTCATGCGAAACGGAGTAGGAGCACATATGTGATATGTGCGGGACCGATATTAATGCGCATATGAGATACTACATTTTATTCTCGCGACTTGTGACATTGGTCGGTTATATGTGATATAGCCGGGTTATCGGATCAAGTGTTGATTCGATAAGATGTTACATTTGATATTATTCTGTTGTATGTGATATAACTGGATTATTAAATCAAGCATTGATTTGATAAATTAATGTATAATTATATATTTGATATATTAATTTACACTAACTAATATTTGCTCACTAAGTATTTCTTTTCTCACAAGTGTGCATATAGTATATATGTGATATATATTAATGTACATTTTATTGTGTCATGCTTGATGATACAAGAAACATGGGTGTATGAGACTTACACTATAGTTAGCATAATCCTAGGGTTTTTATTTATCAAAGTAATTAAAAAATGGTGAATATTTGTCATGGCTACAAGCTTGAAGAAGCTTGTGGAAAACATTGACCAAGTCCACTCTTTTTGTTTCACTTGTGGATATTTAGTAACCCAACAATCATACTAACCATAGTCAAGTCTCTACATGAGTTAGTGTATAACACTAACTCACCCATGGTTCTCATTCTCACCTCATGAGTTCATTCTCTCTTGATTTTTTCTTCATTAAAAAAGCTTGCTAGCTTTTCTTCAAGTGAGAAAATAATGTGAGAAAAATAAAACTAAAGTGAGCCCGCTTCCTACTTCATCATCCTCTACTATTAGCCATTTAGTTTAGGGTATTTGCTTCACTAATCTCACCATTAGTGAAGAGATAGCATGAGCTAGTGTCTCCTCGACGTAGATCATCTTCGGCCTCAAAGACTTCGATGCAAACTTGTTCCGTACATCTTATGGAACCTCTCTAGAGTCCGGGAGTTCGTGATCGCAGCGAAGTGACTACTACATAGAGCTATTGAAGTGAATGACCGGTCTACAAAAGTTGTATTCCTTTTTCTCTTTAGTTTGTAAAGAGTTTACAATCTAGAAAACCTTAAGTCTCTAGTTCGATTCTCGTTCGGGTTCTTTAGCTTTCTAGAAAATTTTGAAATGGTATGTTCGATGCCCTAGTAAACACCGTGAGGGTGCTAAGGAACCCTATAGTGGTATAAGAGCCAGGATAGAGCATTAGGCGTTGCGTAGGCAAAATTAAAAGTCCGATCGAACTTCGGAAATCCTAATTTTCCCACTTTTTGGAAATTTTTCAAAAAGTTGAAATTTTTCATGTTAAAAATATTCAGAAAATCGTGCAGGTAATTCTATGGACCCTCTTGAAGAACGAAATCCTAACTCGACAACTTGACCGCGGAACCGCGGCCAAATAGTAGTATTTGCGGCGGTTCCGCGGCGCCAAGTGTGAGACTTGGGTTGGCAATTCCATGGCTGGTCCATAGGCACTGTGGCATGCTTCTGGGCATTTTTAATTCTACTTAAGTGTTGAGCTCTCTGGGAATTTTGGGAATTCGTTGATTCGATCGAAATATTTAACGTCGCCTAGCTTTATGTGATTGTGATACAATATTTGGAATCCACAAAAAGTTATGAGATAACTAGTTTGAATTTTATAAATCTAGTAGTTTAGTTTTAATTGATCGGTTGCCACAGAATTTTGATGTTGATCAAAAGTCCGTCGCAATTACGTAGTGTACGTGGATACTCGACGGGTAACCTTACTAGATAGCCACGCCCTATAGCCCCGACCAAGTGACTGCAGGAGAACCCCGTCGCCAAAAGCATCCGTTCAGGTGCTCACAGACGCGGTGTTCCGCCTTAGTGCACTTCGTCGACGGCATCGAGGGTTCGGCTGTCTAATAAAATTTCTGACGAGCATTCGATCATGTTGAATTACCCGACATATTATCGGAAAATGTTTTCAATATCGATACTAAAACGCGGGGTTTATAATTGTTAGGCATGTGATATCTAAGGAATTCATTTTGTTGGGCATGAAATCCAAAGTATGTGATACATTGGGTTTATGATATCTAAGGTAGTTGCGGATTCCAAACTGTTGTCGTTTTTCGCTTTCTTTTCTGCGACCGTAAGTGTAATATATGGTGTGTCGGCGATTTCGGTGCTATATGTCAATGACAACTGGGATACGTATATTTACTTACGTTGATAAGATGTGATGTTATGTGTTGCTGTGAAATGTTATATTGAATCGTCGTGTTTTGAATAGCCGGGGGTTTTATGTGATATGAGGGTTTTTATTTTCATTCATGTAAAATTCATTGTATGTAATATTCTTTTATTGGGGCACTTCCAGGTTGAGGATGCTGTCACCATTCGTGTATATTATTTACTTTTCCGCATTAGGATAGACCCAAGACGGGGAGCACAAGTAACCGGGTTCTAGGGTCGAGTGGGAGACCATCTCGAGGTGTCGTGACCGGGTCTCCTAACTCTAGAATTGGTAGGGTTGCTTGCCGCTCTCGTAGGGGTCTAGGGTTGTGGGTTTGGCTATTCATCACGACCGTGGAATCCGCGTTTTTACTGGCTTAAATAAAACACAGAATTCCTAGTATATCCAATATTTCATATGTGATTCTTCTGCTGCTGATATTATGTGATGTGATCATTTTATATGCGTGAGACGAATGCTTTATTATTGTATATATGATATATAATAAACGTTGCTTATGTTTTTCACCCGCGCTAGTCCCGCCCCGGTATGCTGTTAGTTAAAAAACCTAACGGTGCATAACGGGACACTGTGGCGAATACAGATAGCATAAGCGTAAGTTGTATTTTCTTTTCTTCTGTGATGCTTAGGAAGCCTAAATGATGGGACTTCATTAATGAGATTAATGAAAGAAAAGGAAACCTAAAATGTTGTAGAAACTTGTCTCAAAAACTGCTAGCTCTAGTTCTTGCTTTGCATAGTGGTATTTCTTGTAGAATATCCGAGATCCCTTCACCGGGAGTGACCTCTGTATGTGCACGGAGGCGCCCCGGCCGTCACTCCGACGGCCAAATGCGGAAACGGTGATAAACTTTAATTTTGCGGACTTAGCAAACCGGCACCACCGCGCACTAAACACCCGGATCGTAACCATTAACAAGTCTAAGCTAACTAGAAGATGGGTCAGAGATATACCGACTGATCCGAGTCCTCCGGTCTTCATCTCCACTCCGATCTCCTCGCGGGATCTCCGTCCGTCTCCTCCTCGTCGGAAAGGGCACCACATCGCCTGTAGCTTTTACGGGCTCCTACCTCAATACCGAGGCAACTCGGGCGCGAAGTAGGCTAGCCGACGCGTCCAAGATATGCTGTAAGAAGTGTAGTGTAGAATCATAGTCTCTTTTGGGGTGGTTGCCATTGAAGGAGGTGAAGGAAGAATGAGGTTGAGAAAAATGGTGCTTTCATTTTTCATGCAAGGAAAAATGAGATAAATAAAATTGCTACAAGCTCACAAAAGGAAACACTCTCATAATTCCTCTCCCCACCAATTGTGGCCGGCCTTGCATCATGAGAAATGGTGGTGGAGTGATAACAAAAACCAAGAGGGCGGTGATTGTAGGAGATGAGAAGAGGTGACCATAAACAAACATCAACCATACCCTTTTTCACATCAAACCCATATCCTTTCTAATCTCATTTAATGCAAGTGATGGAGAGAATCAAAGATGCTATCATAATCTCTACAATTGCAAGAAACCCCCTCCACAAATGTTATTTGCACAATTGCAAATAACCCCCTCCATCGGAAAAGTCCGGCCGGGAAAGAACAAAGGAAAACAGGCCGGAACGGAATGCAAACTGGCAACTCCAGAAAACTGGTCCCGTAATAAATTACAGGAAAACCTCGATACTGTGCATACACACCCGCATCTGTATTCCGTCCGGATACAAATGCAAAGAGACAAAATCTACACTGTACTATACTAGGATCCGGCTTAAACCAAAACCGGCTAGTAATATTCGTCCGATCCTGATCCGTGCAATACCGTACGTATCTGATCGAACGCTGCCATATAACCATACGGCCACTAGTACAAAACTGTCTGATCCTGATCCGTGCAATACCGCACGTATCTGATCGGACCCTGCCATATCTCCATACGGCCTCTACAGCGTTTCGCCCGAAAGCTTGAGTAACTGAAAGTGTGGTGGACTCTAAAGACTCGTCAATACTATGGCTGTGGATTTAACCACTAGCACGTCAGAGGTATAAGCCAATACGTAACGGGCCACCAGCTATTGATTAAAAGGGACGTCGATGAGAGAACTCATCCTGACACCCTACTGAGCCTGTCAGTGACAATATCCGTACAGTCCGGTCCGTTCGTCTATGAGCATCGCATGTCGGGCCTAGGGGGTTGGTAAAAGTCAGACCCCCAAAAGCGGTACAAGTCGTGTCGGAGTGTAGCTCAGAACACCCTGAGATACTACTGGAATACCTACCAGTAAATCTCCTGCCTTGGCCAAGGACTTCGTGTAATGGCTCTCCTAGACACAGCGCGACCTCACCCCCAATACCGGGAGAGACGAACCCCCGAAGATCCGCTCACGGCCTCCATGTGGCTCGGGACTGTACCCAACTAAAACCTGTTTGCACGACTCCTTTGAGCCGTGGTAGGGTAGTAATCAAAGCACAGTGGGAACTCACACGAGACAAATGACGATCCCCAGGTCGATGAACTAACCTGTACACATGTCACCTGGGAATTGCTATCTGACGTCAGGTATAAGACCAACTAGCATGTTCCCGGCGAGTCCTGTCCGGTGTACTCATAACCCAATGAGCACCTGTATACATCTTAGGTGAACCAACTGACACCAGTGGCTTGTGAGACCGGCCACCGCCCCTCGTCGGGGTCTCGACTGTATACACTAGTCTACTCTGGAGAATCGATGCCCTGTCTCGAAACTCCTACGACTAGGGACCTTTTAAGGATGCGCTTATAGACTCCAGCTCTCACTTATATGATCGTCCTCATACTGCTGGCAGTCAAGCAAGAATCCTAGGGGCTCTATCAACGTGCAATAGCGACATGTCATGTCACCTAAAGCAATACACGATGATAAAGGTAAACCAGATAGCAAACTATCATCTCGAGTAAGACTGTCCTACCGGGATAGGTCCTCCCTCAATCATTGCAATCACGTGCCTGTGATCCAATAATTGACTCTGAGGGCACTATCTCCAACAACCTCTTCAGAGAAACTAGCAGATGCTACACCCCACGCGGTTTTTCTTTTGATTGCTTCTATAGTTTTTGCTTTGCATAGTGGTATTTGTGAAATATCCTGCACCTTATTCGATAAGGAAAGAGCCGAGATCCCTTCACCTGAGTGACCTCTTTAGTAAAACTAGTAAAAGCCTTAAAAACATTCCTTTTCAAAATCACTCGATTCTACGATGATATGAAGTTCATTACGCAAAAGGTTTTCTTAAAAACCTGTCGTAGCCCTCCCTCTTTTCAGCTAATTACAACTTAGTATTCGTGCTACGTTTGTTGACCATGTTAAAGCGTAATGTGCGGTAGCTGATTAATACTTATCTGCATAAGCATATGATGCGACTGGATTAGGGTAGTCGTACGACTTTGTTGACTATGTTAAGGGTCGTGCGGGTGGGTTTAATTCAATCAGGAAATGACGGGTTGAACTTGGCTGGCGCTTATAATTTGTTGACCTTGTTAAGGTCATAAGTTGCCAGGGGAAAATATTATCGGGAATTTCAAGTGTTGAAATTTGCAATGAGATTGCATACCTTCTATGAGATAGTTGGATCCCGATACCCACTGCGAGTAAGAGTTACTCCTGGCAGAGTTTTACACAATACAATTAGCCGATCAAGTAGGTGTCTTGAAAGGTGTTAACGGGGTTACGCCCCTAGGAAAATGAGGTTTATTTTAATTAGGACCGTGCAAAAGCACGGGGAACCTCCCTCAAAGTACCGACACTGGCCTGGCCGAAAGATTGGCGAACTTGTAGGGTGTAATTAATCCCGGCTAGTCTTACCTTTTAGTGTTTGAAGGAAGATTTGACTAAAACAGTGGGAGCCATCCTGATTAGATAAAATAATAATCAATCTAATCTTGCAAGAGCACACGCAGAGTGTTTTCTTCTCTCTCTCTCTCTCTCTCCTGGTAGCGACCATGTCACGCCTTAATCAAGATAATAATATGGATGCTATGACCGAACCTGCTTATTATACTGAGCTAGGGAACGTTGGTTCCACTCTATCTTATAACTGTTATAAGTCCGAGCAGGAAATAGGGGAATATCCGGATTCCCATGCGACCCAATCGAGGAATAAGCATGCTGATGCATATTCTTCGGGTGTGTTCAATACCAAGAATTGTTTCTCTTTATTCTTTACGTCGTAGGTATGAGATACCGGATCAGGATCCCGCATATGTAATATATTACATGGGCTACAGAAAGGTAGAGAACTGAGAACAGGTGATATATATCTATGAGTTAGAGAATAGCGCAATTGTTGCAGCCAAGTCGGTTGGAAGATATAACCTTGTATTAGATACATTGATTCTGAACAAATGTTAATACATACCGAACCTTAGATACAACATTACATCGGTTTCTTCAATGAGTTAAAGAAAGATATAATTCTGTATTGGAGAATAATGTTGTGAACATTTTCCTGAATCAAGAGTTGATTCGATCATGCATGTTAGATAATAGCATATACGTTCTAAATCAAATCACAGTTCAAAGTACGTAAAACACACACTCAAAAGGAGTAGTTCAGAAATGAACGGATCCTTCTTGTGGCATTGTAGATTAGGTCATATCAATGCGACATGACCAGCTAAGTTAAATAAGGATGAATATGAGAATCTGTTCGAATTTTCATCTTATGCTACTTGCCAGTCTTATCTCAAA
This sequence comes from Agapanthus africanus, assembly GCA_030015575.1. Lineage (NCBI taxonomy): Eukaryota > Viridiplantae > Streptophyta > Magnoliopsida > Asparagales > Amaryllidaceae > Agapanthus > Agapanthus africanus. Next base: position 571,804,743 of record JASDDO010000022.1, read on the forward strand.
GGTAATATGACCAATACTCCGTTTGCTGGAAACAGAGAAAGAGTTAGTGAACTCTTGGGACATATGCATGATGATGTATACGGTCCTATGTCTGCAAATGCCAAGGATGGTTCTTAGAACTTCATTATATTCATCGACTATCTGTCAAGATTCGGACATATGTTCCTGTTGAAACACAAGTATGAAACTTTTTAGAAATTCAAGGAATATAAGTTTGAAGTTGAGAACCAGACGGGTAGAAGTATTACTGTACTTCGATGTGATCGAGGAGGAGAATACTTGGGCATGGAGTTTCTGAATTATTTAAAGAAGAATGTGATTCTCTCTTAGCTTACTCCTTCGAGTACACCACAGCTTAATGGTGTATCGGGGCGGAGGTATCGCACCCTATGAGATATGGCGCGCTCTATGATGAGTACTGCTGAGTTACCTGTTTTCTTTTGGAGATTTGCACTTGAGAAGCTGCATACCTATTGAATGGGGTTCCATCCAATTCAGGTCCTACCACTACATATGAGATATGGTGTGGGAAGAGTCCATGTCTTAAACGAGTTAAGATATGGGGTTAACCGGTCTATGTTGAAAAGCAAAATCCGGACAAGCTCGAGGGAAGATCGGGACTGTATATGTTTATTAGGATGTCCCAAACATTTGTGAGGGAATATCTTCTACCACTCTGAGGAGCTAAAGGTGTTTTGTTTCTCATCATGCCACCTTTTTAGAAAAGGAATTTCTTGTGAAGAAATTTGTGGTCATGAGGTAGAACTAGAAGGAGTTCCAGCTAGACAAACTAACAGCTGATGATTTGGTAGAACCAAAGGATTCAATAGTCTCTAACGAACCTCAGCCTCTCCATGAATCTGGTAGGGTTCCTCGTCCACTTGAGAGATTCTACGGTCTTCTCGGTGACAATGGGAGCGAGGAATGCGTCATGATAGATGATGGCCTAACCAGCTTCAGGCAGGCCATCACAAGTAGGTACTCTGTGAAATGGCTGGATGCTATGCGATCAAAGATGGAATCCATGTACACCGACAAAGTATGACTTTGCATGTTTCACCTGAAGGGGTAAAACCCATTGGCAGCAAATGGATCTTGAGAAGATTATTGGTGTAAATGGAAAAGTTGAGACTTTCAAAGCTATGCTTAAGTCCATCAGGATCAATGCAAGCATCGCGGAGTTGGAACATCTGTTTTGATATGACAGTCAAAGAGTTTTACTTCATAAAAATGGTAGATGAACCTTATATAAACTAGAAGGTTGTAGAGAGTAAGGTTGTCTTCGACGTATTTTATGTAGATAACATACTCTTGATAGAAAATGGTTTCCTATGCTACACTCGGTCAAGCTCCTCTTATCACGAGGATTCTCAATAGAAGATCTGGATGATACCTACTAAATTTTATGGATCATGATCTATGGTGATAGATCTAAGTGGATATTGGGAGTGTCCTAAATCCAGGTACATTAACACCATACTAAAGGGGTTTAGTAAGGATGATTCTACGAAATGTGGTTCGCCCACTTACTCATGAATCATTCTCTCCAAAAAAAAGTCTCCCAAGACCGATTTGGAGAGAGCTCGCGTGCAAGGGATATCCTATGCTTCGGCAGTAGGCTCTATCAGAGTATGCGATGTCATGTACCAGATCAGGTGTAGATGACTCACTCGGTGTACTAATCAGGAATCAATCAGATCTTGGGAGAATCACCGGACAGTTGTAAAGGACATGTTAGTTGTATATATGCCCTAGAGGCCATTATTAGACATATGGTGTATATTATAGTGGATGCTTAGATATATATAGAGAAGACTTTCTTGCTCGATATGATAGTAAGCTATCTGGTTTTACTTTGTCTTAACATGTTGACATGTATTGGTTTACTGTCTTGCTCTCAAACACATGTTGATAAATCCCTTAGGATATGTACTCGACTACTAGGACTATGATGCAGATCATACTAGTGGGGCCAGGGTAGTCCAAGTGTATATCATATAACTGTTCCTAGTCGAGGATGTATCGAGACAGGGCATCGATACTCCAGAGTAGACTAGCGTATACGCGTATTGACCCATACGATGGGCGATGGATGATCCCATATCCATTGGTGTTTGACATCAAGGATGGTGTATGCGTACTCAGTCGAGACTGGGTACACTGAACGGACTCACCGAGAACTCTTAGATGGTATTATACCTATCGTCAGATAGCAGTTCTCAGGTGACAGCGGTACATATTAGTTTGTAGACCCGAGATCGTCATAGAGTCTTATGTGATTCCCACTGTGCTTTGATTTCCACCTTACCACATTCATGAGAACGTGCAAAACGGTGGCTTTTGGGTACGGTCCAGAATCACATTGAGGCAATGAGCGATAGAAGGGGTTTCGTCTCTCCCGGTGTTGGGGGTTGTTGTTGCGTTGTGTTCGATTGGCTATAACTGGAAGTCCCTGGCCAGGGCTGATTTGGAGATCCACTAGTAAGTGTTATCAGTAGTTTCTCGACCCGTTATGAGCCTCGCATCGAAACGGCTTATCGGTTACTGGTGTCTGACGTTTACCACCCCTAGACTGGATATGCGACAAATCAGACGAAGAGACCAGACTGTACTGTAGTGTTACTGATTGGATTCACAGGAGTGTGTGCAGGATTGCTTGTTGATCTTCTGATCGCTCAATACTCGGGTGGCTGTTACGTTTAACTGACCACTTGCAGTTTGTGGGTGTTTGATATGATTATCACCTACTGCCGGCATATTGACGATTCTTTAGAGTCCTACACAAAGGTTTCCTGGCTCAGACAAAACGGAGTAGGAGCATATATGTGATATGTGCGGGACCGAGAATAATACGTGTATGTGATACTGTATTCGATTCTCACGATATGAGTTATCGGCCGGGTATATGTGATATAGCCGGGTCATCGGATCAAGTGTTGATTCGATAAAATGTTACATATTATATTAGTCGGTTATTTTCAAAATAGCCAGATTATCGGATCAAGTGTTGATTCGATAATTTAATGTATAATTATATATTTGATATATTACATTGCATTAACTAATATAAGCTCACTTAAATGATTCTTTTTCTCACTTGGTGATTCATTGATATATATGTGATATATGTTAATTGTATTATTTTCTTTTGTTACATAATATATAATATTGTAACATATTAGGGTTACACATGCAACTAGGGTTATGAGATTAAACCATGCCAGGGTTTAAATTAGGGTTAACATTTTCTTTTAGTTAATTCTTTTTGTATGGATATTGTTTGGATATTTATCCTTGTTGACTTTGTCAACCCTCCTTGATATTTTTCTAGATATTTGTTAACCTTACCTCTTAACCCTAGCCTATGGTTTATTCTCTATAATGGTTAAGCATGCCATGCTTAACCTTGGTTACATTTCTAATCTCAACAATAATGCATTCATAATAATTCATCTTCTTCTTCCTCTCTCTAAAAGCTTTTCTAGCTTTTTATTTGTGATAATATATTATGAGAAATAGAAAACAATAGAGAGTAAAAATTTTTCTTCATCATCCTCATATATTCTAACCACTTAGATTAGGGTGTTCGCATCACTAATCCTCATTAGAGAAGTGTGCGCTTGGGTTAGAGTTTCTTCAAGGTAGATCATTTTAGAAAGTGAAGACTTCAAGCAAGATGCCTCATTCACCTCATGGAGCCTCTTTAGAGTCGGGGTACTTGATGATCGCAGTGAAGGGACCTCAACTCGAAGCTTATGAAGTGAAGGAACGTACTACAAAGGTTGTAATCCCAAACTCTTAGAAGTAAAGATGTTTACTTGTTGGTTTTTGTTTGATTCTTTAGTTAAGATCCTAGGTTTAGGGTTATCTATAATGGCAAAATTTGAAATTGGCATGTGAGATGCCACCCAAAACCTTGCTGCCATTGTAGGTATCCCAACAGTGGTATCAGAGCCTAGCTAGAGAATTAGACGGATAAGTATAGGATTACGAAACCGAAACAACTCCGAAACATCCGAATCGAAACCCTAGTTTCTGTCGAAATTTTTCAGGCGTCACAAATTATTTTAAACAGTTGCAGAATGATGTATGAGATACATAATGAACACTGTACAAATTTCATCCCATTCCCTCGGAAAATGGCCGAGATCATCATGTCCAAAACCGGCCACATCGGACCGTACAGGCTTGAAATTTTTACAGTGTTTAAGGCTCGGGGTTTTGATACTTTTGTTGTTGTTTGTTTTTGCTTATTTTGCATGTGATGATATCTTTTAACAAAGGCAATTCGGTGTGTTTTGTATTCGTAATTCTAGGTTTTGTTTCAGTTATTTTAGACGGTGTTAAAAAGATCGATCGGATATCAAATACCCACTTTAACCCTTGCCGGAAAATTTTTCAAGAGTTGGATCTTTTCATAGTTAAAGAACATTCAAATATCGTGCAAGTGACGTGGTGGACCCTCTAGAAGAACGAAACCTTAACTCGATTATGTAACCGTCAGAACCTCCACTAAACCATCGGGTTTGTGGTAGTTCAACGGTGGCACATGTGAGGCGTTGGTTTGACCCTTCTACGACTGGTTCGTTGCTACTGTGGCATGTGATTGATACTTCTAAACTACGCTCAAGTGTAGAGCATTTTGGGAAATTTTGGGTGTTTGTTGATTCGATGAGAATGTTTAACACCGTCTAGCTTTTTCTGTAATGTGATACAATATGTGGAATTCATATAGTTAGGCATGAAATCCGTAATATGTGATATTTCGGGTTTACGATGTCTAAGGTGATTGTGGATTCCAAATGTTATAGTTTTTCACTTTCTTTTCTGCCACCGTAAGTGTAATATGTGGTTTATCACCGATTTCGTTGCTATACATCAACGACAATTGGGATACGCATATTTACTTACGTTTATGACATGTGATGTTATGTATTACTTTGATATGTTATATTGGATCGTCGTGTTATGAATAGCCGGGGGTTTTATGTGAGATGAAGGTTTTTATTTTCATTCATGTAAAATTCATTGTATGTAATATTCTTTTATTGGGGAACTTCTGGGTTGAGGATGATGTCACCCTTGTATATTGTTTACTTTTCCGCATTAGGATAGACCCAAGGAGGGGAGCACAAGTAGCCGGGTTCTAGGATCCAGTGGGAGACCATCTCGAGGAGTCGAGACCGGGTCTCCTAACCTTAGAATTGGTAGGGTTGCTTGCCACTCTCGTAGGGGTCTAGGGTTGTGGGTTTGGCTATTCATCGCGACCGTGGAATCCGTGTTTTATATAGGCTCAAAATAAAACACGGACCTCCTACTATATCCAATATTTCATATGCTATCTTCTGTTGCTGATATTATATGATGTGATCATATTATATGCGTGAGACGAATGCTTTATTATTGTATATATATGATATATAATAAACGTTGCTTATATTTTACACCCGCGCTAGTCCCGTCTCGGTATGCCGTTAGTTAAGTAACCTAACGGTGTATAACGGGACACTGTGGCGAATGTGGATGGCATAAGCGTACGTCGTATTTTCATTTCTTATGTGATGCTTAAGAAGCTTAAATGATGGGATTCATTAATGTGATTAATGAAAGAAAAGAAACCTAAAAGATGTTGTACAATCTAATTAATAAAAAGGGTAGCTCTAGTTTTTGCTTTGCATAGCGGTATTCCCTGTAGAATATCCAGCACCTTATTTGATAAGGAAAGAGCCGAGATCCCTTCACCGGGAGTGACCACTTTAGTGAAACAGGCAGATGCTACAACTCACTTGGTTTTGATTTTGATTGCTTCTATAGTTCTTGCTTTGCATAATGGTATTTTTGAAATATCATGTACCTTATTCGATAAGGAAAGAGCCGAGATCCCTTCACCGGGAGTGACCACTTTAGCGAAACTAGTAAAAGCCTAAAAAACACTCCTTTTCAAAATCACTTGTTTCTACAACGATATCAAGTTCATTACGCTCATGGTTTTCTGGAAAACCTGCGTAGCCCTCCAACATTTCAGATAAGTAATACTTAGTATTCGTGCTACATTTATTTGCTTTCGTCAAAGCGTAATGTGCGGTATCTAACTAGTGCTTATCTGCAACATAAGATGAGATTGGATTATGGTAGTCGTACGGCCTTGTTGGCTTTCGTCAAGGGTCATGCGGATGGGTTTAATTCAATCATGAAATATAAGAGTTGAACTTGACTAGCGGACTATGGTTTGTTGGCTTTCGTCAAGGTCATAGCACGTTAGAGGTAAAAGCATTATCGGGAATTTCAAGTGTTGAAATTTGCAATGAGATTTCATACCTTCTATGAGATGGTTGGATCTTGATATCCATTGCGAGTAAGAATTACTCCTGGGAGAGATTTACACAGGACAATTAGCCGATCAAGTAGGTGGCTAGAAAGGTATTAACGGGGTTATGCCTCTTGGAAAATGAGGTTTAATCTAATTAGGTCCGTGCGAAAGCACAGGGAACCTCCCTCAAAGTACCAACACTAGCCTGGCTGAAAGATTGGAGAACTTGTAAGGTGTAATTAATCCCGGCTAGTCTTACCTTTTAGGGTTTGAAGGAAGAGTTGATGAAAATAGTGGGCGCCATCCTGATTAGATAAGATAATAACCAATCTAATCTTGCAAGAACATACGCTAAAGTGTTTTCTTCTCTCTCTCTCCAGGTAGCGACCATGTCAGGCCTTAATCAAGATAATAATTTGGATGTATTGACAGAACCCGCTTATTATACTGAGCAGGGGAACGTTGGTCCCGTTCCTTCTGATGGGTTACCTACGACGGTAGCAAGGTTTTGGGAGGCATCGTCCATGCCAAATTAAAATTTTGCCATTTTAGCTAACCCTAACATGAATCGTAAACTAGAAATATACGGAAAGTAATATGCAAACACTTTGCAATAAGAAGTGAGCAAAGAATACAACCTTTGTAGACCGGTCCTTCATTTCAATAGCTCCGTGTAGAAGTCCCCTTCGCTGCGATCGCGAACTCCGGACTATAGAGAGGCTCCACGAAGAAACGAACATGCTTGCTTCGATGACTTCGAGGCCGAAGATGATCTACGTCGAGGAGACACTAACCCAAGCTATTTCTTCACTAGATCATGAACTTTGTGAAAATAACACCCTATACTACATGGAAAGTAGTAGAGGATGATGAAGTAGGAAGTGGGCTCACTTTAGAATTGATTTTCTCACAATTTTTCTCATAACTCCATTAGAGCTAAAAATCTTTTGAGGAGGAAGAAGATGAAGAAGTTGAACTCAAGTTAATAATTCATCCAAATGAATTATGTAACCATGGGTGAGTTAAGTCTTCACGCTTAACTCATTTAGAGAATTAACCAAGGTGTAAGGTTAAGGGTTGGGTTAAGAAATATCTAAAGAAATGACAAAAGAGAAGACTTTGTCAATGTTTCTACAAGCTTCATGTAAGCTTGACAACATTGACCAAGTCAATGCTCTTTTGTAATAACTTAAGAAAATAAAAATCCTAACTTAACCCTGGGTTGATATAAGTCTCATACACCCATCTATCATGTATCATCAACCATGACACAATACATGTACAAAATAATATATCACATATATTCAATGTGTACATCAAGTGAGAAAAGAATCATAAGTGAGCTAATACTAGTTAATGTAATGTAATATATCCAATATAAAATCATACATTAAACTATTCAATCAACTCTTGATTTAATAATCCGGCTATATCACATATAACTGACTAATATCAAGTGTAACAACTTATCGAATCAACATTTGATCTGATAACCCGGCTATATCGCATATACCCGACCATTGTCACAAATCATGAGAATAGAATACGATATCTCATATCGTATCAATCTTGGTCCCGCACATATCACATATGTGCTCCTAGTCCGTTTCGCTTGAGCCAGAAAACCCCTATGTAGGACTCTAAAGACTCGTCAATACACCGGCATTAGGTGATGATCATATCAAACACCCACAAGACGCAAGCGGTCAGCTAAATGTAACGGTCACCCGGGTATTGAGCAATCAGAAGATCAACAAGCAAGCCTGCTCACTCTCCTGCGAATCCAATCAGTAACACTACCGTACAGCCCGGTCACTTCGTCTGATATATCGCATATCTCGTCTATCGGTGGTAAACGTCAAACCCCAGTAACTCGATAAGTCGTGCCGATATGAGGCTCATAACGGGTCGAGAAACTACTGATAACACTTACCGGTATATCTCTGAAGCAGCCTTGGCCAAGGACTTCCTGTTATAGCCAATCGAGCACGGCGCAACATCAACCCCCAATACCGGGAGAGACGAAACCCCTCCTATCACTCATTCCCTCCATGTGACTCGGGACTGTACCCAAAAACCACCGTTTTGCATGTTCTCTTGAACGTGGTAAGGTGGAAATCAAAACACGGTGGGAATCACACAATACTCTATGACGATCTCGGGTCTACAGACTAACCTGTACCAGTGTCACCAGAGAACTGCCATCTGACATGAGGTATAATACCATCTGGGAGTTCTCGGCGAGTCCGTCCAGTGTACCCAGTCTCCACTGAGCACCCGTATACTTTCTCTGATGTCAAACACCAATTGATATGGGATCATCCATCACCGATCTGTATAGGTCGAGAAGCTATACGCTAGTCTACTCTGGTATCTCGATGCCCTGTCTGATACACCTACGACTAGGAACATTTGAAGGATGTACTTAGCGACTACACTGTCCCCACTAATATGATCTAAATCATAGTCCTGTTAGTCAAGTACTCATTCTAAGGGCTTTATCAACATGTAACATATAGACAATCAGAGTACATGTTAAGATAAAGTGCAACCAGATAGCATACTATCATGTCGAGCAAGAAAGTCCTCCCTATATATGTCCAAGCATCCACTATAATATACATCGTATGTACAGTAATGGCTTCTAGGGCATACATATAACTAACAATCTCCCACTTGCACTAGGGCTATCTGTTGTAGTATCTCATACCCAACAATCAACAGTGGTTGAAGTATCTCATACTCAACCATCCCATAAATGTATCTCCTGGGAATATGCCTTTGTGAGTGGATCCGCGTTGTTGTCCTCTTTGTCTACTCTCCTAATCTTGATCTCCCTGGAGATCAACCATCTCCATGATCAGGTGATACTGCCTAAGAATATGTCTGGATCACTGATGAGACGGGGGTTCCTAGGCCAAAGCCACAACTCCATTGTCACACAATGGTAGGAACGAAGTTCATCTCATGAACTAATATATATCCAGACTACCTCTTTGGTAGCATCCTTGGTAGCAATGTATCCTGCCTTTATTGTCTAGTATGCCACGGTATCTAGCTTGGAACTCTTCCAACTTACCGTCCCTCCACTGAGGGTAAAGACAATGCCTGTGACTGACATTCAGTCGTCCTTACCACCCTGGAAGCTATCCAGGGATTCTCCCAAGGATCGATTGATACCATCTCACTACACCTAGTGAGAATCCTAACATCCACTTAGATCTATCTTATAGATCCAAAACCCAAGATTTAGGAGGTATCATCTTGATCCTATATGGAGAATCCATGTGATACGAGGAGATTGACCGAGTGTAGTATAGGAAACTCCTTTCCTATCAAGAGTATGTCATCCACGTACAATACAAGGATCATCACCATACTCCCTACTACCTTTTTGTATATACAAGGTTCATCTACTATTTTGATGAAGTCAAACACTTTGACTACCACATCAAAACAAATGTTCAAACTCCGCGATATCTGCTTTAACTCATAAAGCAACTTGCACACGTTTCCGTTGCTCCCACTATCTACGAAGCCCTCTGGCTGTGTACTTATAGACGTTCTGTTATAAATCACTATTTAGAAAAGCAGTCATGATACCCAACCACCAGATATCGTAGTAATGGTATGTAGCAGTGGCAAGTAGGATCTGGATGGAATTAAGCATAGGCACTAGAAAAGGTTTCATCATTATCGACACCTGGTCGATGACGAGAACCTTTTACAACTAGTCTTAGCTTTGAAAGTCTCAACTTTTCCATGTACACCAAGTAATCTTCTCAATATATACTTGCTCCTGATTGGGATTTAACCCTTTAGATAAAGCAACTAAAGTCCATACTTTGTTGGTGTATATGGATTCCATCTTAGATCGCTTAGCATCCAGCCATTCTCACAGAGTCCCCACTCCTGATGGCCTTCTCGAAACTAGTTGGGTCATCATCTCATGATGCAAACCTCGCTCCCATTGTCATAGAGAAATCGAAGTATCTCTCAGGAAGATGAGGAACCCTACCAGATCGACGGAGAGGCTGAGTTTCGTTGGGAACTATTGAATCCTTTGGTTCTACCAAATCATCAGCTGTAGTTTGTATAGCTGGAACTCCTTCCAGTTCTACCTCATGACCACTAATTTCTTCACAAGAAATCCCCTTTCTCTAAAGGTGGCATGCTGAGAAAAAAAACATCTTTTGCTCCTCAGTGTGGTAGAAGATATTCCATTGCATATGCTTGGGATATCGAACAAAGTTCCACAGAACTGACCTTGCCTCGAGCTTGTCCGGATTTTGCTTTTAGACATAGGCCGGACAACCCCAAATCTTAACATCCTTAAGAGATAGGATCTTCCCATACCATATCTCGAATGGAGTGGTAGGAAACTGATTTGATTGGAACCCTATTCAATAGGTATGCATCTTCTCAAGTGCATAACCCCCCCAAAGGAAATAGGCTACTCAGTATTACTCATCATAGAGAACACCATATCAAATAGGGTGTGATTGCTCCACCCCGATACACCGACATGCTGTGGTATATACGGAGGAGTAATGCTGAGAGAGAATCTCATTCTCCTTTAGAATTGTCTAGGAATTCCGTGCTCAAGTATTCTCCTCCTTGATCACATCAAAGGACATAATACTTATACCCGTTTTGGTTCTCTATTTCTAACTTATATTCTTTGAATATCTCAAAAGGTTCAGACTTGTGTTTCAAATGGAACATATGCCCGAATCTTGAGAGATCATCAGTGAATGTAATGAAGTTTAAAGAACTGGTCGTGGCATGTGTAGACATGGGACTTTCATACATCATTATGTATTAATCCCAAGAGTTCACTAACTCTTTCTCTGTTTCCAATAAACGGAGCTATGGTCATCTTATCTTTGTGACATGACTGGAAAGTTTTCACATGATGTAAATTCAAACTGATTTAAATATGCATCTAACTGTAACTTGGCTAGTCGGGTCGCAGTTGATATAACCTAGTCTACAATGCCTCGAGAAGGATTCGTTCATTTCTAAACTCTTCCTCTTGTGTGTGTTCTGTACGTTAAGAACTGTAGTTAGATTTAGAACGTATATGCTTTTAGATAACGTGCCTGAACCGATCAACTCTTGATATAGGAAATGTTCAAAACATTATCCAACAATACAAAATTATATCCTTCTTTAATAAATAAAGAGACTGATATGATATTGTATATCAGGTTCGGTATCTAATAACATTCGTTAAGAATCAATGTATTTGGTAATACAGGGTGATAACTGCCAACATACTTGGTTGCAACACTTGCACCTTTTCCAACTCTTGAAACTTATCACCCATTCTCAGTTCTCTACCTTTCCGTTGCCCATGTAACATATTACATATGTGGGATCCTGATCCGGTATCTCATACCCAGGACGTAAAGGATACTGAGAAACAGTTCTCTATAATGAACACACCCGAAGATGATGTATCAACATAGACTTTCTTCGTTTGGGTGGCACGGATTCTGGTAATCCCTATTTCCTGCTCGGTCTTATAACAATTATAAGTTGGGGCGGGACCAACGTTCCCTAGCACAGTATAACAAGCGGGTTCGGTCAATACATCCGTATTATTATCTTGATTAAGGCGTGACATGGTCGCTACCTAGAGAGGGAGAGAGAAGAAAACACTCAGCATATGCTCTTGCAAGATTAGATTAGTTATTAATATATCTAATCAGGATGGCTCCTACTGTTTTGGTCAAATCTTCCTTCAAACCCTAAAAGGAAAGACTAGCCGTGATTAATTACACCCTACAAGTTCGCCAATCTTTCAGCCAGGCCAGTGCCGATACTTAGAGGGAGGTTCCCCGTGCTTTCGCACGGACCTAATTAAAATAAACCTCGTTTTCCTAGGGGCGTAACCCTGTTGACACCTGTTCATACCAGAATATTGCATTTTATATCGCCCATTTTTACGCTCGTTTGTTTATAGGCAGGTGCTTTTAATCAGTGTTTGCTACATAATTGCAGGATACTGGTCTCAGCTCTAAACAGTGAATATCATGGAAAAGTACAACAAATTCCGGATTACTACCAACAACAGATAAAACATGGGTCTCCGCTCTCTATCCGTATGTTGCCACACACCAGTTTAAGGGACAAAATGGCAAATCGATGTCATTTTCATGCACAAAGCTCAATGTCAACACAAGATCTAAGAAATCTACGCGGAGCTCGTGGAAATCATGGAAAAAGATCTACATCACATCACCTTTTGATTTACTGAAATTCTGGAAGAATTGTGAAGAGATTCTGAGAAAAGGACTATACCACACTGAAGAGGACCACAAACTAGGGGATACGACAAAATATGAAGGCACGAGCCTTCTAAAGGGCCGCGGAACGGCCATGTCGGCTCCTCAATTGATGAAATTTTAGGGGTATATTTGTAATTTTATATAGAGCCAGATTGTTGCCCTAGGTTTCCATTTCCCTGCCTATAAATATCCCAGAACTTGCCAAGCCAATGGTGATCTTTTTCATGCCTACTTTTTGTTAGTTATTAGTTTACTTCTTCTTCTTATTCATCTTTCCTCCATTAAATTGTTGTGAGAGCTTTTGAGTGGATGTTAATTGAAGATGAGGGTTTTTGTATCATTCTTTTGCTTAGCTTCCCCCTTGAGCTCTCTACCTTAACTTGATCTTGCAACCTCTTAAGTGAACTTGCAAGTTAAATTTTGGTCATTGATCTCCAGGGGTTGTATCATTTTGTTCTCTCTTTTGTGCTTCATTCTCCATGAGTTCTTTGCCTTTTCTTGATCTTGCAACCTCTTAAGTGAGCTTGCAAGTTTAAGATTTGGTTATTGAACCAATGTCTTGTTTTGGGTTCTATGGTTCCTAGTTTCATTTCTTGCTCATTTACTTTCATGCACTTAAATTCCATGCACTTTTAATTACTTGCTTGTAATCTTTTCTTTTCTTTATTTATCTTTCCTTTTGCTCTTTTTGGTTCGTTTTTGTGAATGGTTGTAATTATTGTTGTTAAGAATAAATACAATATTGTAAGTTAAGGTTTCATTCCTCATTTCCTTTTCCCGTTATTTTCCGTTGAACTCCGCCCAAACGTTACGCAAGCGCTCCGTTAGGCACCCTACCCTACCAAGGTAACGGTGATTCCTAACCGCGACCGGTTGCGTTCGGTTTGGTCGGAGGCGAAAGCAAGAGACAAGAACGGACGGACAAGGGTAAATAAGCCGTATTCCACGAATACCGCGCTTAAATCCCCTAATCCACGTTGTTGCCGATTGCTCTAGCTTCAAGTGGTCAAGACTCGGCTCAAAGGTTTTGAGTGCGGATTTCTTTAGCTTACACTTTCGTATCTTTTTCTTAACAGCTTTATACTTGTATATAAAACACATAGGTTAGATTTGAAGCTTATACACATTCTTTATTGACTCGTCTAAAACTCGAACGGACATACAACCATCTCCATGTGGATCGATCCGTGCTCAACCGGCTAGCTGCATAGCGACACCGTCTTGATTGCGGTTAAAACTTTAATTCTTTCAATCAAATGGCGCCGTTGCCGGGGAGACGGTAGCGTATTTTCTTTCTTGTTATTCGGGTTAATATTCTTTTTGTATATATTTATAAATAAATAAATAAAAATCTTTTTATTATTTTTTATAATTTTTGTGAGCAAGTGTGCAGTCTAATCTGGAGCAAGTACAATAATCCAAAAAGAAAACAGAGGTTTTTTGGAGAAGAGAAGATGTAGAGTTCGCTGACCAAAGACAAATCCGCAAGTCAACATTTTGACCGCGGAACCGCGGTCAAAAGGTGCCTTGAGCGGCGGTTCCGCGGTCCCATTGAGGCCCCTGTGCCCACCACCCCTTTTTCTTTTCTTTTATCTTCTCTGTGAATTCCACCATACTGTATTTTCTGCAGATTTTTGCGGATTTGCGAACTGCGATTGTGGGGAGCAAAGTGTACATTCAAGGCTAAGGTGATTATGAAGTACAGTGCCAAAGATCCGGATAGTTTGACCTGCACAAGCGAACTTTTCAAGCTTCCCGGAATTGATTCAACGGGGGTTTCCTAACCCAAAAACTTAACGTTACGTACTTTACTAACACCTTCTTCTCAAATCCGATGCATCCAATATACTATTCTTTGCAGGATTCTTTACAAGTTCGCTAGCAAACGCTAAAAATTGACTAACCCGTATTTGTTGCAGTGCCGTGCTTAATATAAAAAACGATTGTTTGATTCTTTATAGAATTTTTATTGAATTGCGCATTGCATACATTAATACGGACTTAAGGGCAAGCGAACCCCACAACATACGGTAAAGGATTTCATCACGTTTTCCGTGGCCCACAAATCACGAACTTGAGCATAACGTTACCCGCATAAATTTTAAAAGAAACTAGACTTTAAGCCTTAAGGACTTCGCGCTCACTAGGAGAAGTTAACTGTGTTTAGAACCTCGCTTAATGGTATATTTTTTATGGGGTGTCTAGGAAAGTGTTAACGGCGAAACCGCCAAAAGAGAATGGGTTATTTAATTAAGGACCTTCGCGAAAGCGTCGGAAAACCTCCCCTTATCTCTGCGCTTACCTGGCCTCGTGATCAGTGTATTTTGAGCCCGTTTCTCGACACAGTTTTCCTTCGACAATCAAGTTCTGGAGCAGGTCTAGTTGACCTAGGCGAACCCTAGACCAATTTGGTGGTGGTATTTTTGTCGTGATTATTTTTGTCCAGATTCTTTTTGTGTATATATTTCATTCTTTTGTTAATATCTAACTAAAAAAAATCACATTCTTTTTCCCTTCCTTTTCTCTGCCTTTCTTTCTTTCTCTCTTCATATCATGGGTACCCCACCTCGCAAAACTCTTGCCGAACTTTGGTACCCACAACCAGACATTACTTCTTACGGTTCTTGCTTTGGCCGAACGTCGAACGATCCCTCCATGTCCAAAATCTCTTTGAAAGATCGGATAGACGCGTCTTGGACAAACACTTGCCCTCCGCAATCCACTTTGTATCAACCTTTTCAACCTCCCCCACCCTCTTATGTTGATACCCCTTTTGAAAGTCGTCCTTTGTCCGTCGCTGAACATATTGAACAATCCTGTAGCCAATCTTTCACTCCTTTCACCACTACAGATTCTTGGGATCAACAATTCCATTCACCTTCTTAGCCAAATGTTGATCCTGCTCGTGTCCAGCCATTCAATTCCTACCAGTCCTACCCGACTTTTGCACCTTCCCTTGACATTGCTTCTGAACCGCCATTTGGGAGTTTTCAGTATCCAAACAACTTTGAATCTCTTACTGAAACCCCTTCACAACCCATGTCTAGTCTGGAAGAGTCTTTGGAAGACTTTATGGTAGCGTCGTACCAACAGATGATGAATTTGAATGCGTCCATGGCCGCCCTCATACAACCTAGTGACCAGGTAGCTAATTTTCAACTAGCTCCAAATTTTCCAATGTATGAAGAGGCGGTAGGGCAGGTTGAGAATTTGAGTGGAGAGAGTGAGATGTACCCCCTTCTGAATCAAGCCTACCCATTTCAACTAGAATCCCACAACTCCGGTTTTGAATGTCTATCTAGTATTCCAAACGATTCATTGATTAAAGATAGAACAGATAATGAGTTGTGTGACCTTGTAGTGTTTGATTTGCCCGATTGTGAAGGGTCCTTTTCGAGTGAAAACACACCCAATCCTTTTGACCTCTACACCTCCACTCTAGAACCTGAATTGATTAATATCCATGCTTTTGTTGAGGTGTCTGAGAATATTGATTTTCACTTGATTGAGGATATTGACACCGGGAATATTTTGGATGATGAACCTGTAGATTTGACAGAGTTTTTCTCTCCAATTCATCATCCCGAGTCATTAACTGTTTTTCCCGAACCCCATATGCATCTTGATTTTGATGAAATTTGCATGGATAAGCTGAATTTTGAGGAAACTTTTGAGGATATTTTTGAGGATGAACCAGTTTTAATTGATGAGTCAGATTTTCCAATTCATCATGTTCCTTTCATTGACTATGTACACCCTCCTGAACCTTTAACCGATAACCTTCCTAAATCACCTACCTCCATCCTTTCCATCGTTCTAACCTTGCAAGAAACCGTCTCACTTTCATTTCATATGTCTGGTTTACCAAGTTCGGCGTACCCATGGTTTCTCACGAATCTTGAAGGATTTGACCTAATTTCTCGCCATATTGATAGATTGGTACAATCCATCTTTTCACATCGATCATTACAGATTGTACTAATTTATTCAATCCATTTCCACCCTCAAGTTCGTTTTCCACTTCTTTCTCCCTTCCGCCATTCTTCTTCTTATATACCTAGACCGTATACCACTTCTATCTCCATACGGTCTCGCGTATTCTCCCTCTCTTTTCTCTACGCCTTCTTTCACCAACCTGTACATTATAGCGATAAAATCTTTGGATGGTTGGTGCTCACTTTTGGCCTGTGTAAGGCCTTATATAGCTTGATACTGTTCTCTTTTCCCCCTATTCCTGAACTTCAACCCTGTTTTACTTAAGTTGGGGAGGGACCTTTTTGTGTATATATTTTTGTTTTGTTTTTTTTGTTTTGTATATAAAAAAAAAATTATTAGGGAGCGCCGACAATTTTGACCCTCCTGGTGTAGCCTGACAGTGAGGGCACTGTCAAGTTTAAGTTTGGGGGTGTGCTCGGTAAGCTTTATTCCTTCGCATTCATTTGTATATTCTGCATTTGCATACCTTATTAAAAACCCACAAAAATCGAAAATTTTCCAAAAATATAAAAACTTTGTCGTCAAGTTAACTAATAGGGTAACTTAGATTTTTATTTTGAAAGTTTAGTTGATATGTTAGAAATAACTAAATTCTAGGCTTCGGAATTGAAAATCCTAAAAATAACCCTCATTCTGTCTAACTTTGGTATGTATACGTCCTTACAGTTTTTTTGAGAAATAGGTAATCTTGAGTTCTGTTCTTGAGTTAAGTCAAGATGAAGGGAAAGTATTGAAGCTTTACTGAAAGATAAGTCTGAAAAATAGTTTCTTTTCTTGAGTTCAAATTTAGAAAGTATATACCCTACAAACTGCAGTTACACGCACCTTGAAACTTGGGATAGTAGAGGATACCTAGAAATACACTTGCCTGAAAGCCTAGTATGAAAGAAAAAAACGGTATTTAAAGCTAAACACCAAAAGGGCATATTGAAAAATATATCCGGTCTTGAAAAAGAAAAATAAAAATAAAAATAAAAATAGAATAAAGTCAAGACCTGGAAACTGCTATTTACGCTTTAAAGTTCACACATTCAGTAATCGGCCGTTAGTGCCTCAAGAAGCATTAATAGTCGCATGAAGGGTGTGTGAGCAAATCCGTCCATCCTTAATGAAAAGAAGTAGTATTAGGTATTAGGGCAAGGGTATTATAGCTTGAATTGAATTCTTGAGTGTAGGGGTGCAAATATACACTCACGTAGGGGTATACAATCGATGTTTGGATAAGAGATAGAAATAAAGAATAAGACTTATGTTTTCTGTAAAGTTGATAAAAATCGATGATTTAAGACCACACTTGAAGAAGGAAAACTCAGGAGATACCAATATCTTTTTAAACTTTTTTGGAACGTATAGGATCTAAGGTTAAATAGATTGGAGGTGTGAAACATAAGGGTTGGATATTTCTAACTTAGGATGATAGAATTTCTAACGTAAATACTAAACTGTAGGAGTAGAATCGACGTTAACTTATGACACTAGCTTGACGGGATTTTGTGGGTTTAATCTGCTGAAAACCCTCAGGAGACAACACTCCTCCTACTAGGGACACCTAGAGGTTTAATGGCTTGTTGCACGTGCTCAGTGCAATCGCGTTCCCTACGAAAGTACGGTTAGGAATTTTTTGTGAATAATTGGTTTTGCTTGGGACGAGCAAAAGTTAAGTTTGGAGGTATTTGTTCAGACCAGAATATTGCATTTTATACAGCCCATTCTTACGCTCGTTTTTTTATAGGCAGGTGCTTTTAATCAGTGTTTGCTACATAATTGCTGGATACTGGTCTCAGCTCTAAACAGTGAATATCATGGAAAAGTACGACAAATTCCGGATTACTGCCAACAATAGATAAAACACGGGTCTCAGCTCTCTATCTGTATGTTGCCACACACCAGTTTAAGGGACAAAATGGCAAATCGATGTCATTTTCATGCACAAAGCTCAATGTCAACACAAGAACCAAGAAATCTACACGGAGCTCGAGGAAATCATGGCAAAAGATCCACATCACATCACCTTTTGATCTACTGAAATTTTGGAAGAATTGTGAAGAGATTCTGAGAAAAGTACTATACCACACTGAAGAGGACCACAAACTAGGGGATACGACAAAATATGAAGGCAGAAGCCTTCTAAAGGGTCGCGGAACCGCGGCATAAGCGCGCTTAGGCCGCGGATCCGCGGCTATGTCGGCTCCTCGATTGATGAAATTTTAGGGGTATATTTGTAATTTTATATAGAGGCAGATTGTTGCCCTAGGTTTCCATTTCCCTGCCTATAAATATCCCAAAACTTGCCAAGCCAATGGTGTTCTTTTTCATGCCCACTTTTTGTTAGTTTTTAGTTTACTTCTTCTTCTTCTTCATCTTTCCTCCATTGAATTGTTGTGAGAGCTTTTGAGTGGATGTTAAATGAAGATGAGGGTTTTTGTATCATTCTTTTGCTTAGCTTCCCCCTTGAGCTCTCTACCTTAACTTGATCTTGCAACCTTTTAAGTGAGCTTGCAAGTTTAAGCTTTGGTCATTGATCTCAAGGGGTTGTATCATTTTGTTCTCTCTTTTGTGCTTCATTCTCCATGAGTTCTTTGCCTTTTCTTGATCTTGCAACCTCTTAAGTGAGCTTGCAAGTTTAAGATTTGGTTATTGAACCCATGTCTTGTTTTGGGTTCTATGGTTCCTAGTTTCATTTCTTGCTCATTTACTTTCATGCACTTAAATTCCATGCACTCTTAATTACTTGCTTGTAATCTTTTCTTTTCTTTGTTTATCTTTTCTTTTGCTCTTTTTGTTTCTTTTTTGTAAATGGTTGTAATTATTGTTGTTAAGAATAAATACAATATTGTAAGTTAAGGTTTCATTCCTCATTTCCTTTTCCCGTTATTTTCCGTTGAACTCCGCCCAAACGTTACGCAAGCGCTCCGTTAGGCACCCTACCCTACCAAGGTAACGGTGATTCCTAACCGTGACCGGTTGCGTTCGGTTTGGCCGGAGGCGAAAGCAAGAGACAAGAACGGACGGACAAGGGTAAATAACCCGGATTCCACGAATACCGCACTTAAATCCCCTAATCCACGTTGTTTCCGATTGCTCTAGCTTCAAGTGGTCAAGACTCGGCTCAAAGGTTTTGAGTGCGGATTTCTTTAGCTTACACTTTCGTATCTTTTTCTTAACAACTTTATACTTGCATATAAAACACATAGGTTAGATTTGAACAAACATATACACATTTTTTATTGACTCGTCTAAAACTCGAACGGACATACAACCATCTCCCTGTGGATCGACCCGTGCTCAACCGGCTAGCTGCATAGCGACACCGTCTTGATTGCGGTTAAAACTTTAATTCTTTCAATCAACACCTACTTGATCGGCTAATTGTAATGTGTAAAACTCTCCCAGGAGTAACTCTTACTCGCAGTGGGTATCGGGATCCAACTATCTCATAGGAGGTATACAATCTCATTGAAAATTTCAACACTTGAAATTCCAGATAATATTTTCCCCCTAGCAACTTATGACCTTAGCTAAGGTCAACAAATCATAAGCGCTAGCCAAGTTCAAACCGTCATTTCCCGATTGAATTAAACCCACCCGCACGACCCTTGGCTAAGGTCAACAAAGTCGCACGACTACCCTAACTCAATCGCATCATATGCTTATACAAATAAGCACTAATCAGCTATCGCACACTACGCCTTGGCTAAGGTCAACAAACGCAACAAGAATACTAAGTAGTACTTATCTGAAATGACGGAGGGCTACGACAGGTTTTTAAAAAAAAACCTTTTGCTTAATGAACTTGATATCGTTGTAGAATCAAATGATTTAAATAGAGTGTGTTTTAGGCCTTTACTAGTTTTGCTAAAGAGGTCACTCCCGGTGAAGGGATCGTCGGCTCTTTCTTCATCGAATGAGGTGCAGGATATTTCATAAATACCACTATGCAAAGAAAGAACTAGAAAAGCAGTCAAAAGGAAAACCGAGGGATGTAGCATCTTCCAGTTATTGCTAAAGAGGTCTCTCACGGTGAAGGGATCTCGGCTCTTTCCTTATCGAATATGGTGCTGGATGTTCTACAAGGAACACCGCTATGCAAAGAAACAACTAGAGCTACCTGTTTTTGAAAATTCGATTCCACAACATCTTTAGGTTTCTTTTAGTTTCATTAATCTCATTATCAAGTCCCACTATTTTAAGTTACCTAAACATCACAGATAAATACAATGTACGCTTATGCCATCCGCATTCGCCTCAATGTCCCCTCGTGCACCGTTAGGTTAGGTAACTAACGACAGAGCGGGGCAGGGCAAGCACGGGTGTAAAACATAAGCAACGTCTATATAATATATCACATATACTATATCATGTATCCATCTCAACATATCAAATGATCATATCACAGATATCGCAGCAAAAGAAAAATATATGAAATATTGGATATACTAGGATGTCCGGGTTTTATTTTAAGCCTGTATAAAACACGGATTCCACGGTCGTCACGAATAGCCAATCCCACACCCCTAGACCCCTACGAGAGCGGCAAGCAACCCTACCAATTCTAGAGTTAGGAGACCCGGTCTCGACTCCTCGAGATGGTCTCCCACTGGACCCTAGAACCCGGTTACTTATGCTCCCCGCCTTGGGTCTATCCTAAATCGGAAAAGTAAATAATATACAATAGTGACATCATCTTTAACCTGGAAGTTCCCCAATAAAAGAATATTACATACAATGAATTTTACATGAATGAGAATGAAAAACTCTCATCTCACATAAAACCCCCGGCTATTCAAACACGACGATCGAATATAACATATCCAAGCAACACATAACATCATATGTCATCAACATAAGTCAATATGCGTATCCCAATTGTCGTTGGCATATAGCAGCGAAACCGACGATACACCACATATTACACTTACGGTCGAAGAAAAGAAAGTGAAAAACTTCAACAGTTGGAATCCGCAACCACCTTAGACATCGCATGCCTAACCAAATGAATTCCTTAGACATCGCATGCCTAACAATTATAAACCCCGCATTTTAGTCTCGATCTCGAAAACACTTTTCAATATCTAGTCGGGCAATTCAACAAGATTCCCAACATCCTGATCGAATGCACGTCGGAAACTTTAGTAGACGGCCGAACCCCCCGATACCGTCGACGAAGTACACTAAGGCGGAACACCGCTGCAGCGAGCACCCGAATGGATGCTTTTGGCGACGGTGTTCTCCTACAGTCACTTGGTCGGGGCTATAGGGCGTGGCTATCTAATAATGTTACCTGGCGAGTATCCGCGTACACTACGTGATTGCGATGGACTTTTGATCATATCAAAATTCTGTGGCAACCGATCAAATGAGACTAAACTGCTAGATTTTTAACATTCAACTTAGTTATCTCATAACTACTTGTGGATTCCAAATATTGTATCCCATCACATAATATCCGGACGACGATAAACTCTTCGATTGATTCATCAAAGTCCCACTGTTTCCCAACAGCTCAACACTTGAGCACAGTTTTAATAATATCCAGAAGTTGCCACGGTACCTATGAAGCAGCCGTAGAAGGGTCAAACTAACACCTCACATGTGAAACGCTAAAGTAACACAAACCCTAGGATTCAAGTGGCGGTTTTGACTGCCACATATTCGAGTTAAGGTTTACGTTCTTCTAGAGGGTCCAAAGAATCACTTGCATGTTTTTCTGAATACGTTAAACTTAGAAACATGGGTTTTTGACATTCGATCGAACCTTCTAACTTCGTCTGGACAATATGTGAACAACCCAAAACAATGTTAAAACTACGAATGCGGAACACTCCGAATTGTTTATAGTGTAAAATTACATCATATGTACAATTAGCAAATATAATTAACACCAAAACTCATAGACCAATGCATGAAAAAAAATTGGGACCCAAAAACCCCTACAGGGCTGACCTCCTCGGAATTTGTAGCCATGTGCTCGGCCAAAATCCGAGCACATGGTCCCAAATTGCTCCCATGTTCATCTCTCTGCCCAAATGTCATTCTGCACTTGTTTGAAAAAATTTTGGAGCTGATTTTAAAATCGACAGAACGCAGGTTTTAGGGTTTCAAGTTTCGGAATTTATTTCGGTTTCGTAACATAACATTATCCGTATTAATTTCTAGCATTGCTCTGATACCACTAAAGGGTTACCTACGACGGCAGCAAGGTTTCGGGAGGCATCGTCCATGCCAAATTAAAATTTTGCCGTTTTAGCTAATCCTAACATGAATCGTAAACTAGAAATATACGGAAAGTAATATGCATACACTTTGCAATAAGAAGTGAGCAAAGAATACAACCTTTGTAGACCGGTCCTTCACATCAATAGCTCCGTGTAGAAGTCCCCTTCGCTGCGATCACGAACTCCGGACTATAGAGAGGGTCCACGAAGAAACGAGCATGCTTGCTTCGATGACTTCGAGACCGATGATGATCTACGTCGAGGAGACACTAACCCAAGCTATTTCTTCACTAGATCATGAACTTTGTGAAGATAACACCCTATACTACATGGAAAGTAGTAGAGGATGATGAAGTAGAAAGTGGGCTCACTTTAGAATTGATTTTCTCACAATTTTTCTCATAACTCCATTAGAGCTAAAAATCGAGCTAAAAATCATTTGAGGAGGAAGAAGATGAAGAAGTTGAACTCAAGTTAATAATTCATCCAAATGAATTATGTAACCATGGGTGAGTTAAGTCTTCATGCTTAACTCATGTAGAGAATTAACCAAGGTGTAAAGTTAAGGGTTGGGTTAAGAAATATCTAAAGAAATGACAAAAGAGAAGACTTTGTCAATGTTTCTACAAGCTTCATGTAAGCTTGACAACATTGACCAAGTCAATGCTCTTTTGTAATAACTTAAGAAAATAAAAACCCTAACTTAACCCTAGGTTGATATAAGTCTCATACACCCATCTATCATATATCATCAACCGTGACACAATACATGTACAAAATAATATATCACATATATTCAATGTGTACATCAAGTGAGAAAAGAATCATAAGTGAGCTAATACTAGTTAATATAATTTAATATATCTAATATATAATTATATATTAAATTATTAAATCATTTCTTGATTTAATAATTCGGCCATATCACATATAACCGAAAAATATCAAGTGTAACAACTTATCGAATCAACCCTTGATCCGATAACCCGGCTATATCGCATATACCTGACCAATGTCACAAATCGCGAGAATAGAATACGGTATCTCATATCGTATCAATCTCGGTCCCGCACATATCTCATGTGTGCTCCTACCCCGTTTCGCTTGAGCTAGGAAACCCCTGTGTAGGACTCTAAAGACTCGTTAATACGCCGGCATTAGGTGATGATCATATTAAACACCCACAAGCCGCAAGCGGTCTGCTAAACGTAACGGCCACCCGGGTATTGAGCGATTAGAAGATCAACAAGAAAGCCTGCTCACTCTCCTGCGAATCCAATCAGTAACACTACCGTATAGTCTGGTCTATTCGTCACTGTAACATTTCAGAAAAATATAATATTATTTTTGGGAATTTTTATAATTTAATATAATTTTATTAAATATTATAATATTTCGGTATAATTAAATACCGATAAATGGGGAAAATTCTGAAGATAAATTATGGAAATTCTAAAATGTGTTTAATGTAGGGTTTTTGGTAAAATGTTTACCAAAATTGGTTTCTGATGATTTATTTGGTTTTATGAATATTTTATCGGATGTTTTATCTGGGCTACACACATATGCGCAAGGTAGCTAGGGTTGAGCCTAGGGTTGAACCATACCTAGATGACCATGTTGGCTTAAACCTTATGATTAAGTTAAATGTGTTATTTAAGGGTGATTCGGAAAGAGAGGTAGGTGGCTCCTAGGTAATGTCACAATCACCATTCACTACAAAACTTTTGCCTCTCACATCTCTCCCTCTCACTCTCACACACCACACTACATCAGCAGCTCAAACCCTACCTGATAACAGCCCTCAATATCTATAACACCTACACACTCACATCAGCTGTACAAAGCATCAGCAACTCAGCATCAGCAGCCACCCCAGCCCCTAATTTCAGCGGCAGCAGTACCATTAGCCACCATCACCCCACTAGCTACACTCTACCAGACAACAACACCAACCCCAACACTTCTACTGCGGCAAATCAGCCACAAGAAAAAGAGAGAGAGGGTTGCAAGAAACAACAACAGCAACATGCTTTCATGTGAAAAACAGCAGCATCGGCTTCAGCTCAACTGCAACTACAGGAGCTGTAGAAGCAGCTCAGCAGCAGCAACAGATCCTTCTCTTTCCCCTCTTCTCCTTCATCTTGAATCCCTTGAGGTATAATCACACAACCCAACCCTATCTTGCAAGTTATAGTTGTTTAACTGAAATTTTAGTGTTGTTAAGTAGATTAGTGCTAGTTTAGGAGAATTTGAGTGAGATTTGGTCAAGTGTTGGTTAAGATGGTTAGTATGACCTTATTAGGTGTGTTTGAGACCAGTTAACCCCAGAATACCCCAGATTTCCAGTAAGTTACCTGAAAGTTTCGACTCGGCGTATTTTAGCACTTTTGTCGACTTATTGACCTTTCTGAGATCTGCTTTCACCTCGGGGACCCTAAAATAAAATTGACTTGGCAGTAAGCTATGCATGCACCCTGGAACCATCCCACAAAACCCTAGCCCCCACCTCAATATTTTGGCGGCAGATATATTCCCTCTAGGCGCAATTTGCGGCCAGAGCAGTAGGGAACCCCCTCGTTTTGCGTGCACGACTCTTTTACCTGTAAACTTGACCCTGGGAATGTCTAGTTTTGACTGGTTCCAACCAGGGTAGAATCTGGGTTGATTTTCTTGACTTGGCGCATGATTTACGACTTGTTTTCGTATGGATTTGGTATTCGATGATTCGTTTCTGTCGGGTGGCGTTTGAACGCCAACGGCAGAGGGTTATGGACTGTGTTTGCACGTGAGGCCACAGGTTTTTACCTATAGGCGTAGCATGCACCATTTTGGCTTCCGACATGGTTTTTATGTTTTTTAGCGTGTGATATCCTTGTAGGTACCCCACGTGGCGTCGAAGCGTTGGAGATGCAAATGGCGACATCGACACCGGCACACATAAGAAGGTGAGTAGATTTATATCTACGGGGAGAAGTCGGGTGGATGGCGTATAGCACCCCCGCAGTCCGATGTCAAGTATACCATATATACTGTACTTATATATGATAGCTTATGTGTGACTTGATTGTTTAGGATGTGTTAGGTGTACTATGCATAGACTAGGGTTAGAACTAACTAGTGCGGTTCCTGGTCGCGAACCCTAGAATAGATTTACACCCACACGAACACACGTGCTTATTTGCTATGTTCATATTATGATAACGAGGATATTGGAGGACTTTGGATGTGAGTCGATGAGTTTGGGCATGGTGCCATGATATCGGTGATGTGATGTGATTCGTATTTGGGATACGATATATGATTTTTTTTAGCGGGCCTTTGGGCGTGCCTTTCGCACACGCATTCTTACTTATATAGATGGTATCGATTCGTACTAGACTTATATCAGTACCCCATATTTTGTGATATGATGATAAGGATACCAGATAATTGATGTGATGATTGTGATATTGACCCGCACCCAGCTATTGGGATGTCGTACGACGATTTACCGTACGAGCTTTATATTGATGATTGATCCGCACTCATGACTTGAGGGTGTCAGATGACTTACGGTATCGTATGTGATACTATTGATGCGGGATCACCGACTACTATCTTTATATTTATATATACCGACTCAGATTTAGGTGATATCCATACCCCTCCCGATTGACTTGATAGTTAGATCAGTAGTTAGTATAGTAGATGTTAGACTTGATCCGAGTCATACCTATTTCCAAACTAACGAATCGGGAGTATTTTAAAGACAGACAAAGGGGGATCCTACGGATAATTTCAAAGGGCGCATCTTTTCTTAAAAACACCATAGCCCTTACTTTTCTAAAAACACCGATTCGTCTTATTTCAAAAAGGCAAAACTGCATGACACTTACATATTGATGTAGATTCTTCACTATTGCGTTGATTATTTGATTCCGCATATTCTGATTATTTGCTTCGCATTACTTGTGTTTATTGAGATATTACCATCATGCTGTTAGGACACCAGCACCATTATCAATGATGCGTATGTTCCACGTACACTATTGCCGGCTCACACACTTCATCATCGATAATTGCCATGGCACTACACTGTAGTACTGTTGCATTCATGATATGATTCTTGCATGGAATATTGTACACTTATACCTGTACACATACATAGATGATTCCGGCTTGATTAGAGATTTGGGAACCGCAAGATATTCTTTAAAACCGATTTATTTAAAAGAGCTGTTTCCCTCAACATGCGCACATTACTATTCCATGTTGCATGACTTATTGATATGCTTACCTTTCTTTACATGTCGCATACATCATGTTTGATTATACGCATTGAGATATGTTGTTTCCATGATATTTCTCGATTTGGGGACCGTGGATAATTCAAAAGAACTTATGTAATTGTTTTAAAAATCCGGTAACCCTTGATATGATATTTTTAGTGCGTCCACCATGAGTTTTCTCGGTTCCAGAGAGCTTGTGTGGGTATACCCGATTCGAGGAGCGGTAGGCACCGATTGTGGGTACATGGTGGACCCGGTGAGGTACCCCGGGACAAGAAGACTCGTATATGCTAGACGGTGAGCCCGGCATGGGGAGTACTACCTACCGGTGATTGTATTTGGGACCCGTCGGTTATCTGGGGGATACCGACTGGAGTCATGAGATGGATATGAGGGCCGACCAGGGTGTGCGGCGCCTGAGATACATAAGGATTTAAGTTTCGATGCTAGGCACAGGTGTTCACGATGTTTTCGAGTGTCGATGCTAGGCGCTCAGGTTCCATGATTTGATTATATCCTCATATTTCGATGCATATGCTTTACGATATTTACATGCATGATGCTTGTTGTCATTGGGTGACACGTGGATGGGATCCACCGATTTACAGATATTGATTACCTAGTTGTAGGATATCCACATACTACTAGATTCATGTTATAGCTGGCATTGATTCATATTGATTATATCGATCATACCTCATTTGTATATATAACAGTGAGTGAGGACGCTGTTATATATACCCTTACACTAATATTAGTGGAATGGGACGCTAATATATGTGTATTGATATCTTTTTAGATACTTCATCATATTACTCTATGCAGACATACCTCATATTTATGACATGTTATTACCTGAGGTATTGGCACGAGTACTTGGCACTACATACCTGTATAGATGTTACATTGCCACCTCAGCATGCTTCAGACTTATTCATTTGAGGTTTATATTTGTTGATCATATGACCTAGGATTGCGTCATACATGCGATTTTATGTTCGTAGATGTTCTTCTATTCACGAGTTGGCAACTCACCCCCGTTGTGCCCCAGTTCTTGCAGGTGTTTGCCGTACAGGGTTCATTACGGCTTGCAGGACTACTTCTTTCGGGTGATTTGCTAGTAGGTGGGTTTATTTGTATTGTACCCATCATTATACATTGTATATTATATTCAGTTGTATCTAGAAGTTCCATCAACCAACCATGTACTTATTTGAGATAGAGACCAGTGTTGATTATTCTTTCGACCTTAGAGTCGTACGTTATATTTCTCTGGGATTCATGCTGTTGAGTTTCCTTTCTGTTGTGATCCTCGCTTTTATGCGTTGTATATTATATTGCAAACTGGTTGTTTACTTTTGGTTTTTCCTTCACTCCACTACTTTTCTTGGTTTGGATTTCTGGCTCGGCTTACTTAGAGTACGTACGCCTTGAGACGTTCGTAGCCTATGTGTCGGTCATGTTCCGAGCTTTCGGGTCGTGAAAAAGTTGGTATCAGAGCGTTAGGTTTTACCTTCAGAGCGTAGGATGACCCTTGGTTGATGGAATAGGTGACTAAAGTAAAGTGACGTACCGTGGGTATGTCCGCGGCATATTTACGACACGCCACTCCACTTAAGAAGCCTTAGGATTTACATTTCTTGGTTCAGTATCATATTCATTCCCTATCTAGCCTCATCGGTATCCGTTATGTTTTACTGCCACGATTACGGGCAGGGAGAGCTATGGCTAGAGTTGCGGCCAGCATGAGCTCGTTACGAACGACGACTGACCGGGGTGTAATTCCGGCGACACACGATGGTAGAGATGTGTCTTCTTGATTGGGTTTCCTGGTGTCATGGGAACGTTTCGAGCTAGTATTGTTGATTGTGCCCTCTTGTGGAGGAGAGCTCTTGGTTTTACACCGGATGATCGGGCCATTGTTAGAGCTGCCAGTTGAGAGGGGACTGTCGATGTACAGCATACCTCAGAGATTATGATGCCGCCTACCGTGCAGGCAGATGAACCAGCTATTGCTGAGATCGATACGATGTCGCTTCCGGAGCTTACGAGCTGAGATCGCCAGAGCTTCCAGGCAGATATGAGAAAGATGATAGTTAGTCTACCTGGATTGAGAGATGAAGGTGGTTCGTCCGTTTTTTGCGCCGGAGCAGGCCAGTTGAGTTGAAGATTTCCAGTGTGGGAAGTCTTACTCAGATCCAGAGCAGTCCGATTTGGAGATGACCGCCAATGTATTGCCTTTCCTGGCTGATTGAGGCGCTGATCAGCGTACAGACGAAGGAGCCAGTTGTTGCAGCGAACGACGAGATATTGCCCCAGATGTTGGAGCTATTGCAGTACGGGTTGTACTAAGAGATGATAGAAGGCCGCTAGTCACCGAGGATGAATGACTAGGCATGTGGATCGTTCGCTACCCCGATGCGAGGTCATCAGATAAACTGATTCCAGCTAGAGACGACTTCACGTGGAGACGTTGAGAGTCGACAGAGACGATCGAATGTGAGAATCCTACTATTCCAAGTTTAAAGTATTCGGCAGGAAGTGCAGGCAATTTTATGGACCCTCTAGAAGAATGAAACCCTAACTCGACTTAATGACCGTGTGAAAGCCTTTGAACCTTAGGGTTTACGGCAGTTCTGCGGCGCCATTAGTGAGGCTTGGGTTTGCCCTTCTACGACTGGACCACCGATGCTGTGGTGTGTACTCTATACTGTTAAACTGTACCCAAGATGTTGAGCTCTTGGGTGATTACGAGGTTCTGACGAGTCGATCGGTTGGTTCGACGTCATTCAGATATCATGAGATGGGACACACTGCTTGGGAGACTCCAGATACGAGCATAGCCATTGGAGCGCAGTCCAGCAGGCCAAAGTTCGGCATCGTCGACGAGATAGTTGACAAGGTTCAGATATAGGACCTCACCCAGATGTGTTGTGAGTTGATCGAGGACGGACGAGTATTGAGTATTCCTCCGATGGTTGGGACGCGTTCCAGAGAACCTGTTCGGCCATACGCCTTCTACAGAATGATGGAGCTACAGAGTACGCGATTTCGAGTCCGTGCGAGAGACTTCGGATTGACCGTGGCCGTGAACAGTGCAGTGCATTGATAGCATGACGTGACGTCAAAGTGGACGACGATAAATACAAGAGGGACAAGAGGTTCGTGTGAGACGCTGACGAGCTGTCATTACCTTCCGTCGAGAATAGGGACCTGATATGCTTACAGAGGCGTTAGGATATGGCCAGTTTCCGAGGAAATGTGTGCGGAACACGTAGATGTCCAGAAAACAAGAAAGGATTATGTCAGAGTACCAGCCTCCGTACAGTTCGGCATAGGCGAGATCGGAAGAGACCCTGAGCAGGAATCCTTCCAGGACACAGCTGCAATGATAGTTGCACCAAGATCAAATGTTTGATGTGCATTCAGAGAACCAGAGGCAGACGCCAGTGAGATGCTGCTTTACGAGTGGTCGTGATGATTGACCGAGAGATGACCAGAGGAGTGCCAGAACGGAATCATTTCCGTTAGCACACCTGACTGGGCCGATGAGCCGATGGATGGCGAGATTGGTAAATCTACAGAGAAGATAAGGACCCAGAGACAGAGGACACCAGACCGTGAGCAAGAGGCAAGTAGATATCTTGTGCTGCTAGCATTGGATGCACCGACACCTTCTCGACTTTGAAGGAGGGACTACCGACGACGGTATTTATGATTTATGATTTTGTGATTCGATTATCACGCATCCGTCATCTTGGATTTCGGTATTTTGGACGTTCGGTTTGCATGATTTAGTCTTGATGATTGAGTTTCATGACATTTGTTTTCATGCACCTATTGAGTATTTACGATTTTGCACAGTTGTTGCACTTGATATCGTTTTCGTGCTTTGGTTTCACATGTTTGTGATTTTATAGATTTTAGACCTTTGAGTTGATTTGGTGGGTATGCACGCACACAATTTGGTTTTGCACTCTGTATAGTTTACATATGCTTGTAGTGCAGTGATATGTATTTTGTGCACTTGGATGCACTGGACTTCGATTTCGATGGTGATGCTCGATATTTGTCTTGTGCACTTTACGCACCTAATTGGATTTGCGTGTGTTCGGCGCTTGATATTGGATTTCGTGATTTCGTGCATGATGGATGCACCGGATTTGGATTTTTAGCGCATGTTGGGGGCATGTTATGAGATGCGATTTGGTGCACACCAGATGCACTAAATTGAGATTTTTTCGTGCATGTCAGATACACCTGATTTTGCTATCAAGCACACACGTTGCCTATGACCGATGTGGTGTGCACAGCCGTTGCACCTTGATGTCATTTTATGCACCTGCTTGGCACATGTATGGATTTTGATTTCCGTGCGCACCAGACGCACGTAGTTTTCATGTGCACTTTTTGGGATTAATTTCTTTATGGAGCAGTACATTTTTATGATATTGCGATTTGTTTTCGCACAGAACAGGACTAGTCAGAGGAATGTGCCTGGATATATTTTTGCGAGTATAGATAGATTTCAAAGGGGTTTTCCAAAAGCGAGCTATAGTCTCATTATTTGCATACGTGTCCGATATGACACGAAACGTTTAAAAACAGGGAACCCTTCTAAATTGTTTTCAAACGGCGGATCGTGCATACTAAACAAAAGATATATACGTTAATGGCTATTTTCTTATAAAGATGTCCGCCACTGTGCAGTGTTAAGCGCATTGCACATCGATTTTAAGGAATTTCTGTCATGCATTTCCTTCAGATATTTACATATATAGTTCCGATTTATGGCATATCGGTTTTGCTTTGGATTTAGCCTTCGTGCTTTCGCCATGACTCCGATGATTGCAGGATGCTTGACGGAGTTTTGATTTTGAGTTATCTGCTCATTGCTCATACGCTTGTATTGCGCTACGATGTGCTTATGGATTGATGATTGTGGAGCCCCGTGGACTTGGACATTTTATTGAAATGTTTTAGAATTTGGGGATTTAAGTTTAAATTCGGGGACCGAATTTCTTTAAGGGGGGAAGACTGTAACATTTCAGAAAAATATAATATTATTTTTGGGAATTTTTATAATTTAATATTATTTTATTAAATATTATAATATTTCGGTATAATTAAATACCGATAAATTGGGAAAATTCTGATGAAAAATTATGGAAATTCTAAAATGTGTTTAATGTAGGGTTTTTGGTAAAAAGTTTACCAAAATTGGTTTCAGATGATTTATCTGATTTTATGAATATTTTATCGGATGTTTTATCTGGGCTGCACACATATGTGCATGGTAGCTAGGGTTGAGCCTAGGGTTGAACCATGCCTAGATGACCATGGTGGCTTAAACCTTATGATTAAGTTAAATGTGTTGTTTAAGGGTGATTAGGGATAAGTTGACTTGTGGCTAAAAAGAGAGGTAGGTGGCTCCTAGGTAATGTCTCAATCACCATTCACTTCAAAACTTTTGCCTCTCACATCTCTCCCTCTCACTCTCACACACCACACTACATCAGCAGCTCAAACCCTACCTGATAACAGCCCCCAATATCTATAACACCTACACACTCACATCAGCTGTGCAAAGCATCAGCAAATCAGCATCAGCAGCCACCCCAGCCCCTAATTTCGGCTACAGCAGTACCATCAGCCATCATCACCCCACTAGCTACACTCCACCATACAACAACACCAACCCCAACACTTCTACTACTGCAACTCAGCCACAAGAAAAAGAGAGAGAGGGTTGCAAGCAACAACAACAGCAACATGCTTTCATGTGAAAAACAACAGCATCAGCTTCAGCTCAACTGCAACTACAGGAGCTGTAGAAGCAGCTCAGCAGCAGCAACAGATCCTTCTCTTTCCCCTCTTGTCCTTCATCTTGAATCCCTTGAGGTATAATCGCACAACCCAACCCTATCTTGCAAGTTATAGTTGTTTAACTGAAATTTTAATGTTGTTAAGTAGATTAGTGCTAGTTTAGGAGAATTTGAGTAGGATTTGGTCAAGTGTTGGTTAAGATGGTTAGTATGACCTTTTTAGGTGTGTTTGAGACCAGTTCACCCCAGAATACCCCAGATTTCCAGTAAATTACCTGAAAGTTTTGACTTGGCATATTTTAGCAATTTTGCCGACTTATTGACCTTTCTGAGATCTGCTTTCACCCCGGGGACCCTAAAATAAAATTGACTTGGCAGTAAGCTATGCAGGCACCCTGGAACCATCCCACAAAACCCTAGCCCCCACCTCAATATTTTCGCCGCAGATATTTTCCCTCTGGCCGCAATTTGCAGCCAGAGCAGTAGGGAACCCCCTCGTTTTGCGTGCATGGCTCTTTTACCTGTAAACTTAACCCTGGGAATGTCTAGTTTTGACTGGTTCCAACCAGGGTAGAATCTGAGTTGAATTTCTAGACTTGGCGCATGATTTATGACTTGTTTTCGTTTGGATTAGGTATTCGATGATTCGTTTCTGTCGGGTGGCGTTTGAACGCCAACGGCAGAGGGTTATGGATTGTGTTTGCACGCGAGATCACAGGTTTTTACCTATAGGCGTAGCATGCACCATTTTGGCTTCCGACATGGTTTTTATGTGTTTTAGCGTGTGATATTCTTGTAGGTACCCCACGTTGCATCGAAGCGTTGGGGATGCAGATGGCGACATCGGCACCGGCACACATAAGAAGGTGAGTAGATTTATATCTACGGGGAGATGTCGGGTGGATGGCGTATAGCACCCCCGCAGTCCGATGTCTAGTATACGATATATACTGTACTTATATATGATAGCTTATATGTGACATGATTGTTTAGGATGTTTTAGGTGTACTATGCATAGACTAGGGTTAGAACTAACTAGTATGGTTCCTAGTCGCGAACCCTAGAATAGATTCACACCCACACGCACACACATGCTTATTTGCTATGTTCATATTGTGATGACGAGGATATTGGAGGACTTTGGATGTGAGTCGATGAGTTTGGGCATGGTGCCATGATATCGGTGATGTGATGTGATTCGTATTTGGGATACGATATATGATTTTTTTTAGCAGGCCTTTGGGCGAGCCTTTCGCACACGCATTCTTACTTATGTAGATGGTATCAATTCGTAATAGACTTAGATCAGTACCCCATATTTTGTGATATGATGATAAGGATACCAGATAATTGATGTGATGATTGTGATATTGACCCGCACCCAGCTATTGGGATGCCGTACGACGATTTACCGTACGAGCTTTATATTGATAATTAATCCGCACTCATGACTTGAGGGTGTCAGATGACTTACAGTATCGTATGTTATACTATTGATGTGGGATCACCGACTACTATCTTTATATTTATATATACCAACTCAGATTTAGGTGATTTCCATACCCCTCCCGATTGACTTGATAGTTAGATCAGTAGTTAGTATAGTAGATGTTAGACTTGACCCGAGTCATACCTATTTCCAAACTAACGAATCGGGAGTATTTTAAAGACAGGCAAAGGGGGATCCTATGGATAATTTCAAAGGGAGCATCTTTTCTTAAAAACACCGTAGACCTTATTTTACTAAAAAACCCGATTCGTCTTATTTCAAAAAGGCAAAACTGCATGACACTTATATATTGATGTAGATTCTTCACTATTGCGTTGATTATTTGATTCCGCATATTCTTATTATTTGCTTCGCATTACTTGTGTTTATTGAGATATTGCCATCATGCTGTTAGGACACCAGCACCATTATCAATGATGCATATGTTCCACGTACACTGTTGCCGGCTCACACACTTCATCATCGATAATTCCCATGCCACTACACTGTAGTACTGTTACATTCATGATGTGATTCTTGCATGGCATATTGTACACTTATACCTATACACATACATAGATGATTCCGGCTTGATTAGAGATTTGGGAACCGCAAAATATTCTTTAAAACTGATTCATTTAAAAGAGCGGTTTCCCTCAACGTGCGCACATTACTATTCCATGTTGCATGACTTACTGATATGCTTACCTTTCTTTACATGTCGCATACATCATGTTTGATTATACGCATTGAGATATGTTGTTTCCATGATATTTCTGGATTTGGGGACCGTGGATATTTCAAAAGAAAATATGTAATTGTTTTAAAAATCCGGTCACCCTTGATATGATATTTTCAGTGCGTCCACCATGAGTTTTCTCGGTTCCAGAGAGCTTGTGTGGGTATACACGATTCGAGGAGCGGTAGGCACCGATTGCGGGTACATGGTGGACCCGGTGAGGTACCCCGGGGCAAGAAGACTCGTATATGCTAGACGGTGAGCCCGGCAGGGGGAGTACTACCTACCGGTGATTGTATTTAGGACCCGTCGGTTATCTGGGGGATACCGACTGGAGTCATGAGATGGATATGAGGGCCGACCAGGGTGTGCGGCGCCTGAGATACATGAGGATTTACGTGTCGATGCTAGGCACAGGTGTTCATGATGTTTTCGAGTGTCGATGCTAGGCACTCAGGTTCCATGATTTGATTATATCCTCATATTTCCATGCATATGCTTTACGATATTTACATGCATGATGCTTGTTGTCATTGGGTGACTCGTGGATGGGATCCACCGATTTACAAATTTTGATTACCTAGTTGGAGGACATCCACATACTACTAGATTCATGTTATAGCTGGCATTGATTCATATTGATTATATCGATCATACCTCATTTGTATATATAACAGTTAGTGAGGACGCTGTTATATATACCATTACACCAATATTAGTGGAATGGGACGCTAATATATATGTATTGATATCATTTTAGATACTTCATCATATTAGTCTATGCAGACATACCTTATATTTATGACATGTTATTACCTGAGGCATTGGCACGAGTACTTGGCACTACATACCTGTATAGATGTTACATTGCCACCTCAGCATGCCTCAGACTTATTCATTTGAGATTTATATTTGTTGATCGTATGACCTAGGATTGCGTCATACATGCGATTTTCTGTTCGTAGATGTTCTTCTATTCACGAGTTGGCAACTCACCCCCGTTGTGCCCCAGTTCTTGCAGGTGTTTGCCGTACAGGGTTCATTACGGCTTGCGGCACTGCTTCTTTCGGGTGATTTGCTAGTAGGTGGGTTTATTTGTATCGTACCCATCATTATACATTGTATATTACATTCAGTTGTATCTAGAAGTTCCATCAACCAACCATGTACTTATTTGAGATAGAGACCAGTGTTGATTATTTTTTCGACCTTAGAGTCGCACGTTATATTTCTCTGGGATTCATGCTGTTGAGTTTACTTTCTGTTGTGATCCTCGCCTTTAGGCGTTGTATATTATATTGCAGACTGGTTGTTTACTTTTGGTTTTTCCTTCACTCCACTACTTTTCTTGGTTTGGATTTCTAGGCTCGGCTTACTTAGAGTACGTACGCCTTGAGACGTTCGTAGCCTAAGTGCCGGTCATGTTCCGTGCTTTCGGGTCGTGACAGTCTGATATGTCGCATATCTCGTCTAGGGATGGTAAACGTCAGACCCTAGTAACTCAATAAGTCATGCCGATATGAGGCTCATAACGGGTCGAGAAACTGCTGATAACACTTACCAGTATATCTCTGAAGCATCCTTGGTCAAGGACTTCCTGTTATAGCCAATCGAGCACAGCGCAACATCAACCCCCAATACTGGGAGAGACGAAACCCCTCCAATCGCTCATTTCCTTCACGTGACTCGAGACTGTACCCAAAATCCACCATTTGCACGTTCTCTTGAACGTGGTAAGGTGGAAATCAAAGCACAGTGGGAATCACACAAGAATCTATGACGATCTCGGGTCTACAGACTAACCTGTACCAGTGTCACCAGAGAACTGCCATCTGATATGCGGTATAATACCATCTGGGAGTTCTCGGCGAGTCCGTCCAGTGTACCCAGTCTCCACTGAGCACCCGTATACTGTCTCTGATGTCAAACACCAATGGATATGGGATCATCCATCGCCCATCTGTATGGGTCGAGAAGCTATACGCTAGTCTACTCTGGTATATCGATGCCCTGTCTCGATACACCTACGACTAGGAACATTTGAACGATGTACTTAGCGACTGCACTGTCCCTACTAGTATGGTCTACATCATAGTCATGGTATTCAAGTACTCATCTTAAGGGCTTTATCAACATGTAACATAGAGACAATCAGAGTACATGTTAAGATAAAGTGCAATAAGATAGCATACTATCATGTCGAGCAAGAAAGTCCTCCCTATATATGTCCAAGCATCCACTACAATATACATCGTATGTACAGTAATGGCCTCTAGGTCATACATATAACTAACACTTTCTTATAATTATTATAAGACAGAGCAGGGAATAGGAGAATATCCGGATTCTCACGCCGCCCAAACAAAGAATAAGCATGCAGATGCATCTTCTTCGGGTGTGTTAATTATCGAGAACTGTTTCTCGGTTCACTCTACATCCTGGGTATTAGATACCGGACCGGGATCCCATATATGTAATTTGTTACATGGGCTAAGGAAAGGTAGGGAACTGGGAATGAGTGATCATTCCGTAAGAGTAGGGAATGGTGCAAATGTTGCAGCCAAAGTAGTTGGCGAATATCACCTTGTATTACCAAATGGTAATACATTGATTCTGAACGAATGCTATTACATTCCGACCCTGATATGCTATCTTATATCATTTTCTTTTTTGAGTAATAAAGGATATAATTTTGTAGTACAGGATAATGTTATGAACATCTTCCTGAATCAAAAGTTGATTGGATCAGGCTCGTTAAATAATGGCATAGACGTTCTAAATCAAACTACAGTACTTAATGTACAAAACACACACAAGAGGAAGAGTTCAGAAATGAACGAATCCTTCTTGTGGCATTGTAGACTAGGTCATATCCATGCGACACGACTAGCTAAGTTACATAAGGATGGATATTTGAATCCGTTCGAATTTTCATCTTATGACACTTGCTAGTCATGTCTCAAAGGCAAAATGACCAAAACTCCGTTTAGTGGACACGGAGAAAAAGTTACAGAACTCTTGGGACTGATACATAGTGATGTATGTGGTCCCATGTCTATACATGCCAGGGATGCTTCCTCATACTTCATTACATTCACTGACGATCTTTCAAGATACGGACATGTGTTCCTGTTAAACACAAGTCTGAAGCTTTTGAGAAATTCGAAGAATATAAACACGAAGTCGAGAACCAAAACGGTAAAAGTATTAAAATCCTTCAATCTGATGGAGGAGGAGAATACTTGAGCAATGAGTTTCTAGACTATCGAAAAGAGTATGGGATTCTCTCTCAGCTTACTCCTCCTTATACACCACAACACAACGGTGTATCGGAGCGGAGGAATCACACCCTATTAGATATGGTGCGCTATATGATGAGCACTACTGAGTTGCCTATTTCCTTCTGGGGGTATGCGCTTGAGACAGCCATACACCTATTGAATATGGTTCTAACCAAATCAGTGCCTACCACACCATATGAGCTATGGAAGGGGAAAAGACCATCTCTTAATTATGTTAAGATATGGGGTTGTCCGGCCTATGTTAAAAGGCACAATCCAGACAAACTCGAGGCAAGGTCTGTCCTGTGCAAGTTTGTAGGATATCCCAAAAACTCACAAGGGTATATCTTCTACCATACCGAGGAACAAAAGGTGTTTGTTTCTCGACATGCCACCTTTTTAGAAAAGAAGTTTCTTGAGAAAGAAATTAGTGGCAATGAGGTAGAACTGGAAGAATTTCCAGCTACACAAACTACAACAGAAGATTTGGTGGAACCAGAGGATGCAATAGTTCCCAACGAACCCCAGGCTCTCCGCCGATCTAGTAGGGTTCCTCATCCACCTGTGAGATACTACGGTTTTCTCATTGATGGTGGGAGCGAGGATTACATCATGGAAGATGATGACCCGACTAACTTCGAACAGGCCATCACGAGTGGGGACTCTGTGAAATGGCTAGATGCAATGCGATCTGAGATAGAATCCATGTACACCAACAAAGTATGGACTTTCGAAGTTGCTCCTGAAGTGGTAAAACCCATTGGGAGCAGATGGATCTTTAAGAAGAAACTTGGTGTAGATGGAAAAGTTAAGACTTTCAAAGATAGACTTGTTGCAAAGGGTTTTCGTCAACGACCAGGTGTAGATTATGACGATACCTTTTCTACAGTGGCTATGCTTAAGTCCATCCGGATCTTACCTGCCATTGCTGCGTACCATGACTACGAAATCTGGCAAATGGATGTTAAGACCGCCTTTCTAAATGGTGATTTAGAGGAGTGCGTATACAAGACTCGGCCAGAGGGCTTCGTAGACAGTGGGAGTGTGCAAGCTGCTTAAATCCATCTACGGGTTAAAACATGCATCACGGAATTGGAACATCTGTTTTGATGTGGTAGTCAAAGAGTTTGACTTCATCAAGAACGTAGATGAACCTTGTATTTACAAGAAGGTTGCAGAGAGTAAGGTTGTCTGCCTCGTATTGTACGTGGATGACATACTCTTGATAGGAAATGATGTTCCTATGCTGCATTCGGTCAAGCTCTTCTTATCACATAGATTCTTAATGAAAGATCTAGGTGATGCCTCCTGCATTTTAGGAATTAAGATCTATAGAGATAAATCTAAGCGGATACTGGGATTGTCCCAATCCAGGTACATTGACACCATACTAAAGAGGTTTAGTATGGAAGAATCCAAGCGTGGGTATTTACCCACGATCTCTGGACTCACTCTCTCCAAAGAGATGTCTCCTAAGACTGATTTGGAGAGAGCTCGCATGCAAGGGATACCCTATGCTTCGGCAGTAGGCTCTATCATATACGCGATGCTATGTACCAGACCCGATGTAGCATACTCACTAAGTGTAGTGAGTTGGTATCAAGCAGATCCTGGAGTGAATTATTGGACAGCTGTGAAGAACATTCTCAAGTACTTGAGAAGGACTACGGAGATGTTCTTGGTGTATGGTAACGGAGAACTCCAGGTGGAGTGCTTTACCGATTCGAGCTTCTAAAGTGATAAGGACGACTCTAAGTCACACTCGGGATTTGTCTTCACCCTCAATAGAGGGGCGGTTTGTTGGACGAGTTCCAAATAGGAAACCGTGGCAGACTCGACGATGGAGGCTGAATACATCGCTGCCAACGATGTTGCCAAAGAGGCTGTCTGGATCAAGAAGTTCAAAACTGAACTTGGAGTGGTTCCGTCCATTGAGCATCCAATACCTTTGTATTGTAATAACAATGGAGCTGTCGCTTTGGCCATGGAACCCAGGTCCCATCAGAGATCCAGGCATATTCTGAGGCGGTATCACCTGATCCGGGAGATAGTTGATCGCCGCGAGATCGAGGTCAGGAGAGCTGACAAGAAGTACAACACTGCGGGTCCACTCACGAAGGCCATACCCCAGAAACAATTTGAGAGACTCTTCGAGATGTTGGGTATGAGATACTACAGCAGCTGGCCTTAGTGCAAGTGGGAGATTGTTAGTTGTATATATGCCCTAGAGGCCATTGTTGGACATATGATGTATATTATAGTGGCTGCTTGGATATATATAGAGAGGACTTTCTTGCTCGATATGATAGTTAGGTATATGGTTTTACTTTGTCTTAACATGTTGACTTATATTGGTTTACTGTCTTGCTTTCACATGTTGATAAAGCCCTTGGGATATATACTCGACTACTAAGGCTATGATGTAGATCATACTAGTGGGGCCAGGGTTGTCCAAGAGTACATCCTATAACTGTTCCTATTCGAGGGAGTATCGAGACAGGGCATCGATACTCCAGAGTAGACTAGCGTATACGCATCTTAACCCATACGATGGGCGATGGATGATCCCATATCCATTGGTGTTTGACATCAAAGATGGTGCACGGGTGCTCAGTAGAGACTGGGTATACTGAATAGACTCACCGAGGACTCCTGGATGGTATTATACCTATCGTCAGATAACAGTTCTCTGGTGAAATTGGTACAGATTAGTCTGTAGACCCGAGATCGTCATAGAGTCTTGTGTGATTCGCACTGTGCTTTGATTTCTACCTTACCACATTTATGAGAATGTGCAAAACGGTGGCTTTTGGGTACAGTCCCGAATCACATTGAGGCAATGAGCGATAGAAGGGGTTTCGTCTCTCTCGGTATTGGGGGTTGATGTTGCGCCGTGTTCGATTGGCTATAACTGGAAGTCCCTGGCCATGGATGATTTGGAGATCCACTGGTAAGTGTTATTAGTAGTTTCTCGACCCGTTATGAGCGTCACATCGAGACGACTTATCGGTTACTGGGGTCTGACGTTTACCACCCCTAGACTGGATATGCGACATATCAGACGAAGAGACCGGACTATTCGGTAGTATTACTGATTGGATTCACAGGAGTGTATGCAGGCTTGCTTGTTGATCTTCTGATCGCTGAATACCCGGGTGGTTGTTACGTTTAGCTGACCGTTTGCAGCTTGTGGGTGTTTGATATGATTATCATCTACTGCCGGCGTATTGACGATTCTTTAGAGTCCTACACAGAGATTTCCTGGCTCAGGCAAAACGGAGTAGGAGCACATATGCGATATGTGCGGGATCGAGAATAATACGTGTATGTAATACCGTATTCGATTATCGCGATATGATATTTCGGCCGGGTATATATGATTTAGCCGGGTCATCAAATCAAGTGTTGATTCGATGAAATGATACATATTATATTTGTCGGTTGTTTTCAAAATAGCCGGATTATCGGATCAAGTGTTGATTCGATAATTTAATGTATAATTATATATTTGATATATTACGTTGCATTAACTAATATAAGATCACTTAAATGATTCTTTTTCTCACTTGGTGATACATTGCTATATATGTGATATATTTTAATTGTATTATTTTCTTTTGTTACATAATATATAATATTGTAACATGTTAGGGTTACACATGCAACTAGGGTTATGAGATTAAACCATGCTAGGGTTTAAATTAGGGTTAACATTTTCTTTTAGTTAATTCTTTTTGTATGGATATTGTTTGGATATTTATCCTTGTTGACTTTGTCTACCCTCCTTGATATTTTGCTAGATATTTGTTAACCTTACCTCT
This sequence comes from Agapanthus africanus, assembly GCA_030015575.1. Classification (NCBI taxonomy): domain Eukaryota; kingdom Viridiplantae; phylum Streptophyta; class Magnoliopsida; order Asparagales; family Amaryllidaceae; genus Agapanthus; species Agapanthus africanus. The sequence continues at coordinate 571,846,983 of JASDDO010000022.1, forward strand.
TAACCCTAGCCTATGGTTTGTTCTCTACAAGGGTTAAGCATGCCATGCTTAACCTTGGTTGCATTTCTAATCTCAACAATAATTCATTCATCACAATTCATCTTCTTCTTCCTCTCTTCAAAATCTTTTCTAGCTTTTTATTTGTGATGATATATTGTGAGAAATAGAAAACAAAAGAGAGCAAAATTCGTACTTCATCATCCTCATATAGTCTAGCCACTTAGATTAGGGTGTTCACTTCACTAATACCTCATTAGATAAGTGTGAGCTTGGGTTAGAGTTTCTTCAAGTTAGATCATCTTAGAAAGTGAAGACTTCAAGCAAGATGCCTCATTCACCTCATGGAGCCTCTCTAGAGTCCGGGTACTTGATGATCGCAGCGAAGGGAGCTCAACTCGGAGCTTATGAAGCAAAGGAACGGACTACAAAGGTTGTAATCGGAAACTTTTAGAAGTAAAGATGTTTACTTGTTGGTTTTTGTTTGATTCTATAGTTAAGATCCTAGGTTTAGGGTTATCTATAATGGCAAAATTTGAAATTGGCATGTGAGATTGTAAGTCTACGGTAGCGCCCCGGCCGTCTTTCCGAGGCCAAAATGCGGAAATAAAAAGTTTTTCTTAACTTTAAACCGGCGCTATTGTATGCTTAAAACCCGGATCGAACCAGTAACCTACTACTAGCACTCTAGAGAGAGGGTTGGAAAGCTATACCGATCGATCCGTGTCATTCGGTCTTTGGCCACCATCCCAAACTCCTCGCGGCATCTCCGGTCTCGATCTCTTCGTCGGAAAGGGCACCACATAATCGATTCCTTTTACGGGCTCCCGCTTCAGCCGAAGCAACTTGGGCACGAAGTGTGCTAGCCGACGTGTCCAAGGTGTCGTAGATAATTTTTGTGATCACTTTGCCTCTTGCATCCATGAGTTTGGATGGAGGTTAGAGGTGTTGCCTTTGATGGGGATAATGAGCTAGAGGAAGAAAAAGAAGAAGAGAAGGCTTTTCTTTTTCTTTTCTTTTGTGTTGCTATCCTAATAGGAGTGAGAGAGTGTGAAGAATAATATGAGAGCTCACTCCCCATGGCAGCCCCTCTCTCTCTCCTCTTATCATATCAACATAAAACCATCATATAATGTGACATTTACACACTAAAAGAGACCATGAGTCACCATATATGTCCATGTCACATTAATGCATCTCATGATGAATTCTAGCTCATTATTTCCATAAGCAAACATTAATCCAAATGTTTGCCACAACAAAAAGATACAGCAACATCTAAAGTAAACTCGTGAAGGATCATAAGGATACCCCTCACCTGTATATACATACCTGCATCCGCATTCCGACTAAATGCGAATGCGATGAGACTAAAGTAATCCAACAAATCTAATACTAGAACCCGGCTTAAACCTAAGCCCACTAGTATGATCCGTCCGATCATGATCCGTGCAATACCGCACGTATATGATCGAACCCTGCCATATATCATACGGCCTCTACAACGTTTCGTCCGAAACTTGAGAAACAGTCTGTGGGGGACTCTAAAGACTCGTCAATACATTGGCTATGGATTTAACCACTAGCACGTCAGAGGTACTAGCCGTACGTAACGGGCTACCAGATATTGACCACATGGGAGGTCGATGAGCGAACTCATCCTGACACCCTACTGAGCATGTCAGTGACAATATCCGTACAGTCCGGTCCGTTCGTCTATGAGCAACGCATGTCGGGCCTAGGGGGTTGGTAAAAGTCAGACCCGGAAAAGTGGTACAAGTCGTGTCGGAGTGTTGCCCAAAACACCCTGAGATACTACTGGAATACCTACCAGTAAATCTCCTTCCTTGGCCAAGGACTTCGTGTAATGGCTCTCCCAGACACAGCGCGACCTCACCCCCAATACCGGGAGAGACGAATCCCTGCCGATCCGCTCACTGCCTCCATGTGGCTCGGGACTGTACCCAACTAAAACCTGTTTGCACGACTCCTTTGAGCCGTGGTAGGGTAGTAATCAAAACACAGTGGGAACTCACATGAGGCAAATGACAATCTCAGGTCGATGAACTAACCTGTACACATGTCACCTGGGAACTGCTATCTGAAGCTAGGTATAATACCAACTAGCAGGTTCCCAGCGAGTCATGTCCGGTGTACTCATAACCCAATGAGCACCTGTATAAATCTTAGGTGAACCAACTGACACCAATGGCTTGTGAGACCGGCCACCGCCCGTCGTTGGGGTCTCGACTGTATACACTAGTCTACTAACGGAGTATCGATGCCCAGTCTCGAAACTCCAACGACTAGGGACCACTTTAAGGATGTGCTTATAGACTACCCAACTCTCACGTATATGATCGCCATCATACTGCTGGTAGTCACGCAAGAATCCTAAGGGCTCTATCAACGTGTAATAGCGACCTGTAAGGTCACCTAAAGCAGTTCACGATGATAAAGATAAACCATAGTAGCATACTATTCTCCATCAACGTGTAATAGTGAACCACAATGTAACCTAAAGTATGTACACGATGATAAAGACAAACCAGATAGTATACAATCATCCTGAGTAAGATTGTCCTACCGGCATAGGTCCTCCCTCAATCATTGCAGTCACGTGCCTGGGATCCAATAATTGACTCTAGGGGCATTATATCCAACAATCTCCCACTTGCACTCAAGGCTAATTATTGAGATGTCGCATACTCACAGCCCGTGTGATACCGAACACCCAACTCCTCTACTGATCAGTCTCACAAAGCCCGTTTGCGAAACTATTGCGTTGGAGAAATCGCCTCAGCTAGTGGATCCGCACCGATGTTTATTTCTTTGTCTCTCCTTATCTCAAGTTCGCGGAAAAAGCCATCTTCCGAAATGAGCAATACCTGTCTTAGAATATGTTTGGATATCTGATGGGACCTAGTTCATAAATGAACTCCAAATCCAAATTTCTTAGACTGTATCGTCAACTGAACTTAATCAGTATCCTGCGCCATACCTCCCTCAGTATCCGCTTGGACTACCTGTCCAAAATACTGCCCCTCGTCAGAGAGAAAACTATAACTCTGACAGTCACTCTGTCATCCAGGTCACCTTGGAAGCCTGGAATGATAACCGTCCCCCGATAGAGGCTGACGTTATCATATCCCTAGAACATACACTTATGTTTTAAAACTGCTTCCGAATGTTTCTCCAGGATAGGATCAATATCAACTTATTGCATCTAGTGCAAAAACAATATCTGGTGTGGTACTTGACATTTCATGATTGAATCAATTGCCTAAACAAGTGATCTGCCAATCATGAGCATCCCTCTCCCCTTTAGTCTGTAAGACACCTTTAGAGAGGGTGACTCCATCAGCTGCAGGTACACTACCGTGCCAGGAGTCGTCCATTCTAAATACCTTTAGAATGCTGTCTAAGTACCCTTATTGGGAAACTACCCAAATCTAGATCTAAAACCATAGATCTAGTAACCAGAATGTCTGATATAATATCTATATCCTTTGTGGAGAAACCACTGTGTGACAACCAAAGTTTAACCGATCGTAGTATAGGAATTTCACTTCCTACTCTGTGTATGTCATCCAAAATACCAGGACATCACACCCTACTACCTTCTTAACAGATCCATCCCCTATTCTGATGAAATCAAACCTATGACTGTCATATCAGAAATAGAAGATCTATCTCCGCTATATCTGCTTTAATCTATAAATAGACATAAGCTACTTGTCTACTATGCTTCCGCTGCTCCCACTGACTACGACAACCCTCTGGCAGAGTCATATACACGTACACTTCTAAAGCTAGTTTAGAACGACGCTATACTCACCCTCCTGCCGGGTCTCACGGTCTGGAACAACAGCAATGGCAAGTCTGGGTAAACAAGAACCTCCATGTCACCGTCCTTGAGGCTACCGGAGTACCTCTCGGGTTCCTGAGGTTACCCACCATATTTGCGGAGTGGCCAATGGAATATCAAACCTGATTGAATCTTTATGTTCTTATCAAATTTTTAGTAATTGTTTGCGGTTCTGGAATCACTTCCAGTTCTACCATACTCCCACTACTGTTTTCTCAAAAAAAATCCATTTTACTAAAACTGTGGCGAGTCAAGAACAATATCACTATTGATATTCCAGATGGTAGAAAGTCAACCCTCGTCATAACCCGGTTCAACACACAAACATCCATTACAGAAACATGCCTTGAGTTATCTAGAGTCTGGTTTTAAGCATAAGCCGGATAACCCCCCGTACCTTAACAATTTTAAGATATGAGCTAATCTATATCCAATATAGAAATAGAGGCACTGATTTAATTGGAACCAGATTCAAATCATGCATCTGTTTCCAGTGTATGTCATATAAATGGAGAGAGGCCGATTAGCATTACTCAACTTATGAATACATCCAGATATGAGTGACCTGAAAGAGAAACAAGTTTCTCAAAAACCATTACTATTAACTGAATACCATACACAAGTATCTACATCTTCGATCACCTTGAAGAATCCCGATACTTGCTACACCTGGTTCTCTAATTTACTCTTATACCTACAACTTCTCAAAACTTGGACCATGTCTTTCTATGAAACACATGTCTAAGAACTAGAGAAGTCATAAGTAAACAGAATATAGTACGAGTACCAACCCCTCTGTCCTAATGGACACTGTACAACATACAATACTCTGTATAAGTCCCCTGAGTCTAATAACTCATTCCCTGTGTGTCGTAGGTTGGAAACTGTAATTATGGTTAAGAAGAATTACACTGCTGTTTAATGCTCCTTACCTAACTATCCACTGATATAGGTAAATGTCATAGACATAATTTTAAAAAGTTATATCTCACTTTATAAAAATAAACATACTGTTATATCAATTTGAATTTGGTGCATAACAACGGATATTCAAAACCAAATATTTGCCGTCCGGCAAACAACCCAGGTGATTTCCTCAAATATCACCAATTACAACGAATCCCGATATAATGAGGATGATCACCCAATTCCCAATAACTTACTCCGACTCATCATCTGTAAAACCATACAGATGTGAGAATCATACCTGGTAAATACATACCGTGGAGCAAGGACTAATTGGGAAATCAGTTTTCTTTTAACAATACACAGTGAAACTGAAACATGTAAATATCTCGAAGGGGTAGCCGGGTATTCTTAGTAATGTCTCTTCCATTATCAAATTCACAACTATAACCGTATGTTTCTTTGCCATCTCTCCAAATCCCTTGATATGTCTTTAGTAATTACCTTCTGTACACCCCTTTAGGCCAAATGGTTTTCTTGCTTTCCTACCGTTCGACACTAGCCTATGGTTTGGAAGAAGACTATCCAATAAGCATAATGGGTGTACTGTCCTAATCCTAGGAGCACTTGCAACCCGGGAGAAGGTAAAGATAAAAGACAACTGAATAAAACCTTATTCCTATTTCACCTGAACCAGAATCCATCCCTGAACTGGAACAAGTTCCTTCGAGTTCGTATATAACCGTACGATGGAGTATCCAAATAACTGTGGATCTTCATAGTGATACGGAGTGTTCTTGAGAAATACAAAGGTGATGTAGGATTGGCGAAGAAATAGTTGGTTTGGTCGTGAATAGCAGTCGCAATTTACTTTGCCTTCTTACTAATCCCTTTATTTGTCTTTACTTAATACCTTCTGCACACTTTCGTTAGGCTAATTGGTTTTCTTCATTCCCCACCGTTCGACACCTGCCTATGGTTTGGAAGAAGACTATCCAATTTGCGTAAAAGGTGTACCGTCCTAATCTAAGGAACACTCGCAACCTGAGAGAAGGTAAAAGGAAAAGACAACTGAATAGTCCTATTCGTTTTCTCTAGAACCGGAAACCATCCTCGAATAAGTTCCTTCGAGTTCTTATATAACCATACGATGGTTTTATCCAATGGAAGTGGATGTTCGTAGTAATACGGGGTGTTCTGGAGAAAAGGGTAAAAGTAGGAGTGGAAATGAGGTATGCAACTCTGACAATCCAAAAGCCAGTGTTTTAAGAAGGTTCGGTTAATCTTGGTCACTAAGTCATAGTCAAGGGTCGGGTCATGGTCACTGCCAAAGATAGAGAGAGAAAAGAAACACTCAGCGTGCACTCTAAGCTAGATCAGAATGGTTATCAATTTATCTAATCAGGAAACCTCCCACTGTAACCTCAAATTCTCCTCTAAACCTGAAAAAAGAATTAGTCGGGATCACCCGAGGAGTAAACCAACTCATCAGTGGGAATCGGGATCCATCTATCATCGCATGATAACGTGATGTAATCCACTGACGTTATCATACTCCAGAAGGTATGCGCATATCTGGCAAGTTTCAGTTTCTTTAGAAACTCCCGATGTGATTTTTACCCCATGCTCTTATGACCTTAACGAAGGTCAACATATCATAAGTCACATGTCAAGTTCTACCCGTCATTATCCAGGTTAATTTGAACCCACACGTACATACCCTTGACGAAGGCCTAAACAGTAGTACGACTGTCCCAAACCAACGCATCTATCTATACAGCAGAAAAGTAACAAGTAACTACCATACACTATGCCTTGACGAAGGCCTACATACATAGCATGAATACTAAGTGCTACCTTTCTGAAATGACGGAGGGCTACGAATGGTTTTTGGTGAAAAACCTTTAACGTAATGAACTTGATATCGTTGAAGGAACCGGATAGCTTTGTATAAAAATATAGTGGCGAAAACCTTTGCTAAAGAGGTCACTCCCGGTGAAGGGATCTGGGCTCTTTCCCCGTAGAATGAGGTGCAGGATATTCCAACTGAATACCATGATGCAAAGCAAAAAGTAATCGGCTATAGTGAAGTTATTACCCTGACGCAAACTTCTGTCCAAAAGGTCACTCTCGGTGAAGGGATCTCGGCCCTTGCCTCGTCGACTGAGGTGCTGGATATTCCAACTGAATACCACTGTGCAAAACAAAAGAGAACGTCCTTGCAATAACAGCTTTTTTTTTTAAAATGTTCCAACAACATCAGAATAGGTTTGTTTAGCTTGCATTGATCCGAATCAATGCAGTCCTATCAATTGATCACACCACAAAAGAACAAAAATATGATGTACGTATATGCCATCCATATTCGCCACTGGGTCCCGTCATCACCCGTTAGGTTACTTAACTAACGACAGAGCGGTGACTGGACTAGCGCGGATGCAAACCATATACAACATCTACTAGTATATATATCAATATATAATATTCGCTCAAGGCGTGATAAAATGCAACATCACAGAAATGTAATAAGCATCATAGAACAATACAGATAATTTGGGATCCCCGGGTTACATAGAGCCGCTACTGAAACCCGACGTTTCCCTGGTCGTGTGGATAGCCTGTGCAATGAAATCCTAAACCCCTACGGGTGCGGAAAGTTACCAGCCAAAACCTGAAGCGAGGCAGCCCCCTTCAACAATGTGAATGGACCACCCAGCACTTCACGGAATCCGGTAACTTGAGCACCCCTCCTTGGGTCAACCTGTACCCCCTACGAGTGCGGTGAATAGCCCGCCAATTCTAGAGTGAAGCCCCCTCCGTCTCAAAGCCATGAGATGCGAGCCCGTTGCCCTCTAGAACCCGGCTATCCGTGCACCCCACCGCGGGGTAATCCTAGTACAGAAAGTAAAATATACAACGGGTATATTGACCTCAGCCCGGTCGTGCCCCAAAAGAATAATATACAAACAGGCAGTGACGGCAGTCCACATATCGGATGCTCGCCTTGCAATATCAAATGTACAAATAATACCAAACTGTACTAACATTGCATCCAGGCTATCCACCACGACAAATCCGCAACATCACAGCTCAACACAGAACATCAACGTGAATGTCACGTTCGCAAATCCGTCTAAAAGAACTATAGCAATTAGACAGGATTTACCGATCAAATGACATTCACGGTCGCAGATATAATGCAAATACTGCGAACTAACATGTTTAAAATTTTCGATCAACAAAATTTCCCGAAGTGGGCCCCAAGCACAATACCCAGTACTCAAACAAATCTGGGCCCAAAATAAAATTACCAGAAACCCCATTTCCAAGTCAGAGAGCACTGTAGGAAAAATGGTGCAATGAAGCTACTGTTCAGCGGCGGAACCGCGGCCAAAACGGGGTTGAGTGGACGGTTCCACGGCGCTACAGTACGATCATGGTACCATTTTTCTGCAGTGTTCTCTGAAAACCCTGCACGTATTTCTGCAACACTCAAAATAATTTTTAGAGCACAAAACAAATTCGACAGAAACTGAACAATTTGAAACGCGGTTTTGGAAATTTCTTCCGATCGAAATTCTAAACACGCTAGAGAAAACTAGTAAAGGTTAATGGCATGGCTCTGATACCATGTAAGTCTACGGTAGCGCCCCGGCCGTCTTTCCGAGGCCAAAATGCGGAAAAAAAACTTTTTCCTAACTTTAAACCGGCGCTATCTTATGCTTAAAACCCGGATCGAACCATTAACCTACTACTAGCATTCTAGATAGAGGGTTGGAAAGCTATACCGATCGATTCGTGTCCTTCAGTCTTTGGCCACCATCCCAAACTCCTCGCGGCATCTCCGGTCTCGATCTCCTCGTCGGAAAGGGCACCACATCATCGATTCCTTTTACGGGCTCCCGCTTCATCCGAAGCAACTCGGGCACGAAGTGTGCTAGACGACGTGTCCAAGGTGTTGTAGAGAATGTTTGTGATCACTTTGCCTCTTGCATCCATGAGTTTGGATGGAGGTTAGAGGTGTTGCCATTGATGGGGATAATGAGCTAGAGGAAGAAGAAGAAGAAGACAAGGCTTTTCTTTTTCTTTTCTTTTGTGTTGCTATCCTAATAGGAGTGAGAGAGAGTGAAGAATAATATGAGAGCTCACTCACGATGGCAGCCCCCCTCTCTCTCCTCTTATCATATCAACATAAAACCATCATATAATGTGACATTTAGACACTAAAAGAGACCATGAGTCACCATATATATCCATGTCACATTAATGCATCTCATGATGAATTCTACCTCATTATTTCCATAAGCAAACATTAATCCAAATGTTTTCCACATCAAAAAGATACAGCAACATCTAAAGTAAACTCATGACGGATTACAAGGATACCCCTCACCTGTATATACATACCTGCATCCGCATTCCGACTGAATGCGAATGCGATTAGACTAAAGTAATCCAACAAATCTAATACTAGAATCTAGCTTAAACCAAAGCCCACTAGAATGACCCGTCCGATCATGATTCGTGCAATACCGCACGTATATGATCGAACCCTGCCATATATCAAATGGCCTTTACAACGTTTCGCCCGAAACTTGAGAAACAATCTGTGGGGGACTCTAAAGACTCGTCAATACATTGGCTGTGGATTTAACCACTAGCACGTCATAAGTACTAGACGTACGTAACTGGCTACCAGGTATTGACCACAAGGGAGGTCGATGAGCGAACTCATCCTGACACCCTACTGAGCCTGTCAGTGAAAATATCCATACAGTCCGGTCAGTTCGTCTATGAGCATCGCATGTCGGGCCTAGGCGGTTGGTAAAAGTCAGACCCCCAAAAGTGGTACAAGTCATTTCGGAGTGTAGCCCAGAACACCCTGAGATACTACTGGAATACCTACCAGTAAATCTCCTGCCTTGGCCAAGGACTTCGTGTAATGGCTCTCCTAGACATAGAGCGACCTCACCCCCAATACCGGGAGAGACGAACCCCTGCCGATCCGCTCACTGCCTCCATATGGCTCGGGACTGTACCCAACTAAAACCTGTTTGCACGACTCCTTTGAGCCGTGGTAGGTTAGTAATCAAAGCACAGTGGGAACTCACACGAGACAAATGACGATCTCAGGTCAATGAACTAACCTGTACACATGTCACCTGGGAACTGCTATCTGACGTTAGGTATAATACCAACTAACAGGTTCCCGGCGAGTGCTGTCCGGTGTACCCATAACCCAATGAGCACCTGTATATATCTTAGGTGAACCAATTGACACCAATGGCTTGTGAGACCGGCCACCGCCCCTCGTCGGGGTCTCGACTGTGTACACTAGTCTACTAACGGAGTATCGATGCCCAGTCTCGAAACTCCCACGACTTGGGACCACTTTAAGGATGTTCTTATAGACTACCCAACTCTCACGTATATGATCACCATCATACTACTGGTAGTCAAGCAAGAATCCTAAGGGCTCTATCAACGTGTAATAGTGACCTGTAAGGTCACCTAAAGCAGTACACGATGATAAAGATAAACCATGGTAGCATATTATTCTCCATCAACGTGTAATAGTGAACCACAATGTCACCTAAGCATGTACACGATGATAAAGACAAACCAGATAGTACACAATCATCCTGAGTAAGATTATCCTACCGGCACAGGTCCTCCCTCAATCATTGCAATCACGTGCCTGTGATCCAATAATTGACTCTGAGGGCACTATATCCAACAGAGATGCCAACCGAAACCTTGTTGCCGTTGTAGGTATCCCAACAGGACATTCTTAAGTACTTGAGAAGCACTAAAAGAAAGATCTTGGTTCGAGCTTCCAGAGTGATAAGTTTGACTGAAAGTCGGTCACAGGCATTATCTTTACAATCAGTGGAGGGACGGTATGTTGGAAGAGTTCCAAGCTAGATACCGTGACATACTAGACGATAAAGGCTGATTACATTGCTACCAATGATGCTTCCAAAGTGGTTGTCTAGGCATTTCTTGTTCATGAGATGAACAAGGTTCCTACCATTGAGCGTCCAATAACTGTTATTGTGACAACAATGGAGTTGTGGCTTTGGCCTAGGAACAATGGTCCCAACAGCGTTCCAGACATATTCTGAGGCAGATATCACCTGATCAGGGAGATGGATGATCTCCAAGGGATCGAGGAAAGGAGAGTAGACACGAAGGATTACACAGCGGATCCACTCACAAGGCCTTACCCCTAGAGAAACTTCTATGGGATGGTTAAGTATGGGATAGTACAACCACTGCTTTATTGTTGGGTATTGGATACTACAACAGATGGCCTTAGTGCAAGTGGGAGATTTTAGTTATATGTATGCCCTAGAGGCCATTACTGTACATGTGAAGTATATTGTAGTGAATGCTTGGACATATATAGGGAGGGCTTTCTTGCTCGACATGATAGTATGCTATCTGGTTGCACTTTATCTTAACATGTACACTTATTGTTTCTCTATTACATGTTGATAAAGCCCTTAGGATGAGTACTTGACTACCAGGACTATGATGCAGATCATACTAGTAGGGACATGGGTAGTCAACAAGTACATCCTTCAAATGATCCTAGTCGTGGGAGTATCGAGACAGGGCATCGATACTCCAGAGTAAACTACCGTATACGCTTCTCGACCTATGTGATGGGCGATGGATGATCCCATATCCATTGGTGTTTGACATCAGAGAAGGTACACGGGTGCTCAGTGGAGACTGGGTACACTGGACGGACTCGCCGAGAACTCCTAGATGGTATTATACCTATTGTTGGATAGCGGTTCTCTGGTGACACTGGCACAGGTTAGTCTGTAGACCCGAGATCCTCATAGAGTCTTGTGTGATTCCTAGTCAAGAGATCGTGCAAAAAGGTTCTTTTTGGGTACAGTCCCGAGTCATATGGAGGCAATGAGCGATAGGAGGGGTTTCGTCTTTCCCGGTATTGGGAGTTGATGTTGCTCTATGCTCGATTGGCCAAACAAGGAAATCCCTGGCCAGGGTTGCTGAGATTTACTGGTAAGTGTTATCAGCAGTTTCTCGAACCGTTATGGACCTTGCATCGGCATGACTTATCCGGCTATTGGGGTCTGACGTTATACCACCCCCAGGCTGTGATATGCGACATATCAGACGAAGAGACCGGATTGTACGGTAGTGTTACTGATTGGATTCGCAGGAGTACGAGCAGGCTTTCTTGTTGATCTTATGATCGCTCAATACCCGTATGGCCGTTACGTTTAGCAGACCGCCTGAGCTTTGTGGGTGTTTGATATGATCATCACCTACTGCCGGCGTATTGACGAGTCTTTAGAGTCCTACACAGAGGTTTCCTGGTTCATGCGAAATGGAGTAGGAGCACATATGTGATATGTGTGGGACCGAGATTAATGCATGTATGAGATACCGCATTCTATTCTCGCGAATTATGACATTGGTCGGTTATATGTGATATAGCCAGGTTATCGGATCAAGTGTTGATTCGATAAGATGTTACATTTGATATTAGTTGGTTGTATGTTGTATAGCCAGATTATTAAATCAAGTATTGATTTGATAATTTAATGTATAATTATATATTTGATATATTAATTTACATTAACTAATATTTGCTTACTAAGTATTTCTTTTCTCACAAGTGTGCATATAGTATATTTCTGATATATATTAATGTACATTTTATTGTGTCATGCTTGATGATACAAGAAACATGGGTGTATGAGACTTACACTATAGTTAGCAAAATCTTAGGGTTTTTATTTATCAAAGTAATTCAAAAATGGTGAATATTTGGCATGGCTACAAGCTTGTAGAAGCTTGTAGAAAATATTGACCAAGTCCACTTTTTTTGTTTCACTTGTGGATATTTAGTAACCCAACCATTATACTAAACAAAGTCAAGTCTCTACATGAGTTAGTGTATGACACTAAATCACCCATGGTTCACATTCTCACCTTATGGATTCATTCTCTCTTGATTTTTTCTTCATCTTCTTCTTCATTGAAAAAACTTGCTAGCTTTTCTTCAAGTGAGAAAATGATGTGAGAAAAATAAAACTAAAGTGAGCCCACTTCCTACTTCATCATTCTCAACTATTAACCATTTAGTTTAGGGTGTTTGCATCATTAATCTCACCATTAGTGAAGAGATAGCATGAGCTAGTGTCTCCTCGACGTAGATCATCTTCGGCCTCGAAGACTTCGATGCAAGCTTGTTCCGTACATCTTGTGGAGCCTTTCTAGAGTCCGGGAGTTCGTGATCGCAGCGAAGGGACTACTACACGGAGCTATCGAAGTGAAGGACAGGTATACAAAGATTGTATTCCTTCTTCTCTTTAGTTTTTAAAGAGATTACAATCTAGAAAACCCTAAGTCTCTAGTTCGATCCTCGTTCAGGTTCTTTAGCTCTCTAGAAAATTTTGAAATGGCATGTTCGATGCCCTAGTAAACACCATGAGGGTGCTAAGGAACCCTACACGAAGGACATGTTTCCTTCGGTATAACACTCGATCACAGTAGATAGATTCTTTTAGATTACTAGTTCCATGTTTGGATTCGATTCTAAGTAGTTGTTTCTAACGCCAAGTTCTTCAAACGCCAAAATTTTTTGTATCGCAATCAGCCACGGTAGATGGCCAGGGTGCTAGTAACCCTAACAAGACCCACTCGTACGAGTCCTTGACTGAGCCAAAATGATCGTACGACTGTCATAACCAATCACATCACCATGCAACAGAAAAGCACTACAGCTACCGAACACTACGCCTCGGCTGAGCACGACATACATAGCATGAATACTAAGTAATATTAATCTGAAATGATGGAGGGCTACGGCTGGTTTTTAACGAAAAACCTTTAACATAATGAACTTGATATTGTTAGTTATATGTATGCCCTAGAGGCCATTACTGTACATACGATGTATATTGTAATGGATGCTTGGACATATATAGGGAGGACTTTCTTGCTCGACATGATAGTATGCTATCTGATTGTACTTTATCTTAACATGTACTATGATTGTCTCTATATTACATGTTGATAAAGCCCATAGGATATCTACTCGACTACTGGGACTATGCTGAGATCATACTAGTAGGGCCACGGTAGTCGACGAGTACATCCTATAACTGTTCCTAGTCGAGGGTGTATCGAGACAGGGCATCGATACACCAGAGTAGACTAGCGTATACGCATCTTGACCCATATGATGGGCGATGGATGATCCCATATCCATCGGTGTTTGACATCAAGGATGGTGTACGGGTGCTCGGTGGAGACTGGGTATACTGGACGGACTCGCCGAGAACTCCCAGATGGTATTATACCTCACGTCAGATGGCAGTTCTCCGGTGACACTGGTACAGAGTAGTCTGTTGACCCGAGATCGTCATAGAGACTTGTGTGATTCCCACTGTGCTTTGATTTCCATCATACCACGTCCAAGAAGGCGTGCAAAAAGGTGGCTTTTGGGTACAGTCCCGAATCACATGGAGGCAATGAGCGATAGGAGGGGATTCGTCTCTCCCGGTATAGGGAGTTGATGTTGTGCTGTGTTCGATTGGCTATAACCGGAAATCCCTGGCCAGGGTTGCTGAGATTTACTGGTAAGTGTTATCAGTAGTTTCTCGAACTGTTATAGACCTCATATCGACACGACTTATCGAGCTACTGGGGTCTGATGTTTACCACCCCTAGGCGAGATATGCAACATATCAGACGACGAGACCGGACTGTACGGGAGTGTTACTGTTTGGATTCACAGGAGAATGTACAGGCTTGCTTGTTGATCTTCTGAGCGCTCAATACCTGGGTAGCTGTTACGTTTAGCTGACCGCTTGCAGCTTGTGGGTGTTTGATATGATCATCACCTACTGCCGGCGTATTGACGATTCTTTAGAGTCCTACACAGAGGTTTCTTGGCTCAGGCAAAACGGAGTAGGAGCACATATGTGATATGTGCGGGACCCAGGATAATGCGATATGTGATACCGTATTCTATTCTCGTGATATTTGATATCAGCCGGGTCATCGGATCAAGTGTTGATTCGATGAATCGGTACGGATCAATATTAGTCGGTTATATTCGATATAGCCGGATTGTCGGATCAAGTGTTGATTCGATAATTTAATGTATAATAATATATATGATATATTAAATCACATTAACTAATATTAGCTCACTAAAAGATTCTTTTTCTTACTCGGGTAATACATTGATATATATGCGATATATGTTAATTGTATTATTTTATTTGGTTCCAATAAATATTATATATGTGATATATAATATTGTAACATGATATGACAACTAATGCAACATGTTTTGTGGAGTTTAAACATGATTAGGGTTTGGATTAGGGTTAAGTCTTCTAGTTGATTCTAGAAGCTTTTCATTTTGTCATGATAAAGATATTTGTGTGTGACTCATCTTTAACCTAACCCAAACCCTAACCCTTGTTAATTCTCTACATGAGTTTGCTTGACCATGGTTGCATTATTCATCATATTAATTCTTTTTCTATTCATCACAAAAGGATTCTATGAGATTGTTCATCTTCTTCCTTCTTCTTCTTTGCTTAAAAAGCTTTATTGCTTTGATCAAAGTGATGAATAAATGTGAGAAAAAGATAAATAAAAAGAGCAAATATCCTACTTCATCATCCTCATCTTCCCTTGCCATTTAGATGAGGGTGTTCACATCATTTCATGAGTGTTAGCTTGTGTTAACGAAACTTCAAGGTAGATCATCTTAGTATCGAAGATCGGAAGCAAAGGTTGTATCTTTCTCTTCGTGGAACCTCTCGAGAGTCCGGAACCCGATGATCGCAGCGAAGGGACCACAACACGGAGCATATGAAGTGAAGGACCGGATCTACAAAGGTTGTAATCTCTCTCACTTAGTGTTAAAGTTGTTAACATGTTAGTTTTCGCCTAATCTCTAGTTTAAAGATCCGTATTCGGGTTGTTCGGCAGGGCTAAATTTTTAATCGGGCATGGTTGATGCCTCATAGACCCTTGTGCGCGTGCCTAGCAACCCTACAGTGGTATCAGAGCCAAGCTAGAGTTTTAGGTGAAGTCTAGACGAAGTTTAAAGTCCGATCGAACCCGGAAAACCCGATATACCCTAGTTTCTGGAAATTTTTCAAAACTGTGATTTTTTTCATATTAAAAATGCTCAAAAAAATCAGCAGGGAAATAAAAGAGTTACTGTGAAGCACGTGCTTCTGATTCCACCAAAGCGCGGCGGAACCGCGGCACAAGCATGGCATGTGCGGCGGTTCCGCGGCAAGTTAGTCACTTCACTGTTTCAAATTTGCACAGTAATTCTTATCTTTTAGTGCTGTATTTTCTGGGAATTTTTAATATTTATTCAACTGTTGAATTTTCTTGGTTGTATTGGGGATTCGATGATTCGATCGGGAACTTTAACTGCGTCTTTGTGTTTTGTCCAGATAATTTTAGAAACCGTTAAAAAGTTCGAACGGATATCAATAACTCACCTTTTTCCCTGTCGGAAATTTTTTCAAAAGTTGGATTTTTCCTCCTGTTTAAGAACGTTCTAAGTCGTGCAAGTAACGCGGTGGACCCTCTAGAAGACAACAAACCTTAACTCGATTATGTGACCATCTTGAACTGCCTTTTGAACCTTAGGGTTTGGGGCAGTACGGCGTGCCACATGTGAGGCGTTGGCTTGACCCTTCTACGGCTGGACCATTGGTACTGTGGCACGTGATGGATGTTTTTAAACTGATTTCAAGTGTTGAGATATATTGGGGAAATCTTGGGTGTTTGATGATTCGATCGGAAAGTTTAACTTTGTCTATTTATCTGGAATGTGATACAATATTTGGAATCCACAAGTAGTTATGAGATAACTAATTTGAATATTATAAACATAGCAGTTTAGTCTCAGATGATCGGTTGCCACGGAATTTTGATGTGATCAAAAGTCCGTCGCAATCACGTAGCGTACGCGGATACTCGCCGGGTAAACTTAATAGACAGCCACGCCCCATAGCCCTGACCAAGTGACTGTAGGAGAACCCCGTCGCCGAAAGCATCCGTTCGGGTGCTTGCGGCAGCGGTGTTCCGCCTTAGTGCACTTTGTCGACGGCATCCGGGGGTGCGGCCGTCTACTAAAGTTTGCGACGAGCATTCGATCATAATGTCGGGAATCTTGTTGAATTGCTCGAGTTGATATTGAAAAGAGTTTTCGATAATGAGACTAAAATGCGGGGTTTATAATTGTTAGGCATGTGATGTCTAAGGAATTCATTTGGTTAGGCATGCGATGTCTAAGGAGGTTACGGATTCCAACTGTTGTAGTTTTACACTTTCTTTTATGTGACGGTAAGCGTAGTATGTGGTGTATCGCCGGCTTCGTTGCTATACATCAACGACAATCGGGATACGCATACTTGCTTACGTTGATGATATGAGATATTATGTGTTGCTGTGATATGTTCTATTGGATCGTCGCGTTTTGAATAGCCGGGTGTTTTATGTGAGATGAGAGTTTTTTCTTTTTTATTCATGTAAAAATTTGTATGTAATATTCTTTTATTAGGGCACTTCCAGGTTGCGGAAGATGTCACCGTTGTATATTATTTACTTTTCCGCATTAAGTAGACCGAAGGCGGGGAGCACAAGTAACCGGGTTCTAGGGTCCGGTGGGAGACCATCTCGAGGAGTCGAAACCGGGTCTCCTAACCCTAGAATTGGCAGTGTTACTTGCCGCTCTCGTAGGGGTCTAGGGATGTGGGTTTGGCTATTCATTGCGACCGTGGAATCCGTGTTTTATACTGGCTCGTATTGAAAACACGGATGTCCTAGTATATCCAATATTTCATATATGTTCTTCTGTTGCAATGTTCTGTGATGAGATCATATTACTGCCTGTGACGAATGTTTATATTATATATATATGAGATATATGTTATATTGCAGATTTCGTTTCAACTGTGATGCTTGTGAAGCATAATAAAATGGGACTTCATTAATGAGATTAATGAAACTAAAAGAAACCTAAGATGTTGTAGAAACTTGTTTAAAAACTGGTAGCTCTAGTTCTTGCTTTGCATAGCGGTGTTCCTTGTAGAACATCCAGCACCTTATTCGATAAGGAAAGAGCCGAGATCCCTTCACCGGGAGTGACCTCTTTAGTGAAACTAGCATATGCTACAAACTCGGTTTGTCTTTTGATTGCTTCTATAGTTCTTGCTTTGCATAGTGATATTTTTGAAATATCTTGCACCTTATTCGATGAGGAAAGGGCCGACGATCCCTTCACCGGGAGTAACCCCTTTAGCAAAACTAGAAAGGCCTCAAAAACACTACATTTAAAATCACTCGATTCTACAACGATATCAAGTTCATTACGCAAAGGGTTTTCATAAAAACCTGTCGTAGCCCTCCGTCATTTCAGATAAGTCCTACTTAGTATTCGTGCTACGTTTGTTGGCATGCGTCAAGGCGTAGTGTGCGGTAGCTAACTAGTATTTATCTGTTTATGCATATAATGCAGATTGGATTAGGGTAGTCGTGCGACTTTGTTGGCCTGCGTCAAGGGTCGTGCGGGTGGGTTTAATTCAATCAAGAAATGACGGGTTGAACTTGACTAGCGCACTGTGGTTTGTTGGCCTGCGTCAAGGTCATGGCACGCTAGGGGTAAAATATTATTTGGAATTTTAAGTGTTGAAATTTGCAATGAGATTGCATACCTTCTATGAGATAGTTGGATCCCGATACCCGCTGCGAGTAAGAGTTACTCCTGGGAGAGTTTTACACATTACAATGAGCCGATCAAGTATGTGTCTAGAAAGGTGTTAACGGGGTTACGCCTCTGGGAAAACGAGGTTTACTTTAATTAGGTTCGTGCGAAAGCACGGAGGACATCCCTCAAAGTACCGACACTGGCCTGGCTGAAAGATTGGCGAACTTATAGCGTGTAATTAATCCCGGCTAGTCTTACATTTTAAGGTTTGAAGGAAGATTTGATTAAAACAGTGGGAAACATCCTGATTAGATATATTAGATAACCAATCTAATCTTGCAAGAGCATACAGTCTCCAGGTAGCGACCATATCACGCCTTAATCAAGATAATAATATGGATGTATTGACCGAACCCGCTTGTTATACTGAGCTGGGGAACGTTGGTCCCGCTCCAACTTATAATTGTTATAAGACAGAGCAGGAAATTAGGGAATACCAGATTTCCCATGCCGCCCAAACGAAGAAAGTGCATGCTGATACATCATCTTCGGGTGTGTTCATTACACAGAACTGTTTCTCAGTATCCTTTACGTCCTGGGTATGAGTTACCGGATCAGGATCCCGCATATGTAATCTGTTACATGGGCTATAGATAGGTAGAGAACTGAGAACGGGTGATAAGTTTCATGAGACAGAAAACGGTGCAAGTGTTGCAGCCAAGCCTGTTGGTCACTATCACCCTGTATTACCAGAATACATTGATTCTGAACGAATGTTATTAGATACCGAACCTGATATACAAAATCATATCAGTCTCTTTATTAGTAAAGAAGGATATAATTTTGTATTGTTGGATAATGTTTTGAACATTTCCTATATCAAGAGTTGATCGGTTCAGGCACGTTATCTAAAAGCATTGACGTTCTAAATCAAACTACAGTTCTTAGTATACGGAACACACACAAGAGGAAGAGTTCTGAAAGGAACGAATCCTTCTTGAGGCATTGTAGACTAGGTCATATCAATGTGATCCGACTAGCTGAAGTTACATAAAGATGCATATTTAAATTAGTTTGAATTTACATCTTGTGAAACTTGCCAGTCATGTCACAAAGATATGATGACCACAGCTCTGTTTATTGGAAACAGAGAAAGAGTTATTGAACTCTTGGGATTGATACATGCTGATGTATGAAGGTCCCCTGTCTACACATGCCAAGACCAGTTCTTTGTACTTCATTACATTCTCTGATGATCTCTCAAGATTCAGACATATGTTCCTGTTGAAACACAAGTCCGAAACTTTTGAGATATTCAAAGAATATAAGTTAGAAGTAGAGAACCAACAACGGGTATATGTATTATGTCCTTTGATGAGATCAAGGAGGAGAATACTTGAGCACGGAATTCCTGGACTATTCTAAAGGAGAATGAGATTCTCTCTCAGCATTACTCTTCCGTATACACCATAGCATGATGGTATATCGGGGCGGAGCAATAACACCCTATTTGATATGGTGTGCTCTATGATGAGTACTACTGAGTTTCCTATTTTCTTTTGGGAGTTATGCACTTGTGAAGCTGCATACCTATTGAATAAGGGTTCCAATCAAATCAGTTGCCTACCACTTCATATGTGATATGGAAAGGGAAGAGCCCATATCTTAAGTTAGTTAAGATTTGGGGTTGTCCGGCCTATGTTTAAAAGCAAAATCCGGACAAGCTCGAGGTAAGGTCTGTCATGTAGAACTGGAAATGTTCCAGCTATACAAACTGCAACTAATGATTTGGTAGAACCAAAGGATTCAATAGTTTCCAATGAACCTCAGCCTCTCTACCGATCTAGTAGGGTTCCTCACCCACCTGAGAGATACTTCGGTTTCTCTATGACAGTGGGAGCGAGGATTGCATCATGAGATGATAACCCAACTAGTTTTGAGCTGGCCATCAGGAGTGGGACTCTGTAAGAATGGATGGATGCTTATCGATCTGAGATGGAATCCTTATACACCAACAAAGTATGGACTTTGGTTGCTTTATCTGAAGGGTTAAATCCCTATCAGGAGCGAGTATATCTTGAGAAGATTACTTGGTGTACATGGAAAAGTTGAGACTTTCAAAGCTATGCTTAAGTCCATCCAGATCCTACTTGCCACGGCTACATTCCATGACTATGATATCTAGTGGTTGGGTGTCATGACTGCTTTTCTAAACGATGTTTTAGAAGAGAACGTCTATAAGTACACAACCAGAGGGCTTCGTAGACAGTGGGAGCAGCGGAAACGTGTACAAGATGTTTTATATGATAAAACAGGCATCGCGGAGATGGAACATCTGTTTTGATGTGGTAGTCAAAGAGTTTGACTTCATCAAAATGGTAGATGAACCTTGTATATACAAAAAGGTAGTAGAGAGTATGGTGGTGATCCTTGTAGAGTACGTGGATGACATACTCTTGATAGGAAAGGAGTTTCCTATGCTACGCTTGGTCAATCTCCGCTTATCACAATGATTCTCCATATAGGATCAAAGTGATACCTCCTAAATCCTGTGTTTTGGATCTATGAGATAGTTCTAATTGGATGTTAGGATACTCACTAGTTGTAGTGAGATGGTATCAATCGATCCTGGGGTGAATCACTGGAAAGGTTCCAGGGTGATAAGGACGACTGAATGTCAGTCGCAGGCATTGTCATTACCCTCAGTGGAGGGACGGTATGTTGGAAGAGTTCCAAGCTAGATACCATGACTTGCTAGACGATTAAAGGCAAGATACATCGTTACCAAGGATACTACCAAAGAGGCAGTCTGGATATAAATAAGTTCATAAGATGAACTTTGTTCCTACCATTGTGTGACAATAGAGTTGTGGCTTTAGCCAAGGAACCCTCGTCCCATCAGAAATCCAGATATAATTCTTAGGCAGTATCACCTGATCATTGAGATGGTTGATCTCCAGGGAGATCGAGGTTAGGAGAGTAGACGCAGAGGACAACAGCACGGATCCACTCACAAAGGCCTTTTTCCCAGTAGAGACACTTATGGGATGGTTGAGAATGAGATACTTCAACCGCAGCTAATTGTTGGGTATGTGATACCACAACAGATGGCCCTAGTGCAAGTGGGAGATTGTTAGTTATATGTATGCCCTAGAGGCCATTACTGTACATACGATGTATATTGTAATGGATGCTTGGACATATATAGGGAGGACTTTCTTGCTCGACATGATAGTATGCTATCTGGTTGTACTTTATCTTAACATGTACTATGATTGTCTCTATATTACATGTTGATAAAGCCCTTAGGATATCTACTCGACTACTGGGACTATGATGAGATCATACTAGTGGGGCCACGGTAGTCGACGAGTACATCATATAACTGTTCCTAGTCGAGGGTGTATCGAGACAGGGCATCGATACACCAGAGTAGACTAGCGTATACGCATCTTGACCCATATGATGGGCGATGGATGATCCCATATCCATCGGTGTTTGACATCAAGGATGGTGTACGGGTGCTCAGTGGAGACTGGGTACACTGGACGGATTCGCCGAGAACTCCCAGATGGTATTATACCTTACGTCAGATGGCAGTTCTCCGGTGACACTGGTACAGAGTAGTCTGTTGACCCGAGATCGTCATAGAGTCTTGTGTGATTCCCACTGTGCTTTGATTTCCATTATACCACGTCCAAGAGGGCGTGCAAAAAGGTGGTTTTTGGGTACAGTCCCGAATCAAATGGAGGCAATAAGCGATATGAGGGGATTCGTCTCTCCCGGTATAGGGAGTTGATGTTGTGCTGTGTTCGATTGGCTAT
Source organism: Agapanthus africanus (assembly GCA_030015575.1). Lineage (NCBI taxonomy): Eukaryota > Viridiplantae > Streptophyta > Magnoliopsida > Asparagales > Amaryllidaceae > Agapanthus > Agapanthus africanus. The sequence goes on from JASDDO010000022.1 coordinate 571,869,313, forward strand.
AACCGGAAATCCCTGGCCAGGGTTGCTGAGATTTACTGGTAAGTGTTATCAGTAGTTTCTTAAACTGTTATAGACCTCATATCGACACGACTTATCGAGCTACTGGGGTCTGACGTTTACCACCCCTAGGCGAGATATGCAACATATCAGACGACGAGACCGGACTGTACGGGAGCGTTACTGTTTGGATTCACAGGAGAATGTACAGGCTTGCTTGTTGATCTTCTGAGCGCTCAATACCTGGGTAGCTGTTACGTTTAGCTGACCGCTTGCAGCTTGTGGGTGTTTGATATGATCATCACCTACTGCCGGCGTATTGACGATTCTTTAGAGTCCTACACAGAGGTTTCTTGGCTCAGGCAAAACGGAGTAGGAGCACATATGTGATATCTGCGAGACCGAGGATAATGCGATATGTGATACCGTATTCTATTCTCGCGATATTTGATATCAGCCGGGTCATCGGATCAAGTGTTGATTCGATGAATCGGTACGGATAAATATTAGTCGGTTATATGCGATATAGCCGGATTGTCGGATCAAGTGTTGATTCGATAATTTAATGTATAATAATATATATGATATATTAAATTACATTAACTAATATTAGCTCACTAAAAGATTCTTTTTCTCACTCGGGTAATACATTGATATATATGCGATATATGTTAATTGTATTATTTTATTTGGTTACAATAAATATTATATATGTGATATATAATATTGTAACATGATATGATAACTAATGCAACATGTTTTGTGGAGTTTAAACATGATTAGGGTTTGGATTAGGGTTAAGTCTTCTAGTTGATTCTAGAAGATTTTCATTTTGTCATGATAAAGATATTTGTGTGTGACTCATCTTTAACCTAACCCAAACCCTAACCCTTGTTAATTCTCTACATGAGTTTGCTTGACCATGGTTGCATTATTCATCATATTAATTCTTTTTCTATTCATCACAAAAGGATTCTATGAGATTGTTCATCTTCTTCCTTCTTCTTCTTTTCTTAAAAAGCTTTCTTGCTTTGATCAAAGTGATGAATAAATGTGAGAAAAAGATAAAAAAAAAAGAGCAAATATCCTACTTCATCATCCTCATCTTCCCTTGCCATTTAGATGAGGGTGTTCACATCATTTCATGAATGTTAGCTTGTGTTAACGAATCTTCAAGGTAGATCATCTTAGTATCGAAGATCGGAAGCAAAGGTTGTATCTTTCTCTTCGTGGAACCTCTCGAGAGTCCGGAACCCGATGATCGCAGCGAAGGGACCACAACACGGAGCATATGAAGTGAAGGACCGGATCTACAAAGGTTGTAATCCCTCTCACTTAGTGTTAAAGTTGTTAACATGTTAGTTTTCGCCTAATCTCTAGTTTAAAGATCCGTATTCGGGTTGTTCGGCACGGCTAAATTTTTAATCGGGCATGGTTGATGCCTCGTAGACCCTTATGCGCGTGCTTAGCAACCCTACAGATATCGTTGAAGGAACCCGAGCAGTTTTACAAATATATAGTGGCATAAACTTTTGTTAAAGAGGTCACTCCTTGTGAAGGGATCTCGGCTCTTTCCTCATCGAATTAGGTGCAGGATATTCTTAACTAAATACCACGATGCAAAGCAAAAGAATCGACTATAATGAAGTTATTACAAAAATGAAAACTTTTGCCCAAGAGGTCACTCCTTATGAAGGGATCTCGGCTCTTGCCTCGTCGAATGAGGTGCTAGATATTCAAAACCGAATACCGCTGCACAAAGCAAAACGAAACGTCTGTAATAACAGTTTTCAAAACTTGGTTCCAACAACATCATTTAGGTTTTTTTTTCTGTGCATTAATCAAAGTTAACGTAGTCCCATCAATTAATCCATATCACACCTGAAAAAGGAACGAAAATACAATGTACGTATATGCCTTCCGCATTCTCCATGGGGCCCCGTCATGCACCGTTAGGTTACTTAACTAACGGCAGTGCGAGGGCTGGACTAGCGTGGATGCAAAATATATACAACATCTACTAGTATATATAAATATATATAACATTCGTCCCAGGCATGATATAAGCAACATCATAGAACATCAACAAACAACACATCATGGTGGATAATCTTGGAGCCTCGGGTTTCATTTGAGCTACAAATGAGACCCGACGTTCCCGGTCGTGTGGATTGCCTGTGCAATGAAAACCTGGACCCCTACGAGTGCGGAAAGTTACCCTCCAATCCCAGAAGTGAGGCAACCCCAATCAACAAAGTGAATGGGCCACCCAGCACTTCACTGCATCCGGTAACTTGAGCACCCCTCCATGGGTTATCCTATACCCCCTACGAGTGCGGCGAATAGCCCGCCAATTCTAGAATGAAACCCCCTCCGTCTCAACGCCATGAGATGCGAGCTTGTTGCCCTCTAGAGCCCGGCTATTCGAGCACTCCACCATGGGGTAATCCTAGTACAGAAAAAGAAAATATATGTACAAAGCTGACATCGACCTCAACCTGGTCGTGCCCCAATCAAATAATATACAACACGGTAGAAACGGCTGTCCACGTTTTGGAATCTCGCCCCATAATAACAAATATACAAATGAATCTTAACTGTACTACTACCATTACACCGCAAGCTATCCACCACGACAATCCAACCACTATATCAGCACAATCACAGAATATCAACGTGAATGTCATGTTCGCAAACCCGTCTAATAGACCATATAGCAGTTACACGGTTTATACCGCTCAATGACATTCACGGTCACAGATAGTAATGTAGCACTGAAACTTATAAATGGTGTTAAAATGACAACTTCGAAATACTCTGTATTGCCCCAAACCAAAGATGACTGAATATGTAATTTGGGAAAAATCAAACAATATCTGAAAACCAATATTCAAGAGTCCAGAACACCACTAAAATTTCAAGACCCAAACCCCTTGTAGGACCGGCCAGACCGGTAAAGTGAGGAATCTCGCCGGTCAAAACATAGTATATGGGGCTCGTTTTTCATTGGTGTTCTAGTTATCACATGAGTAGTCTTCTGCAATTATTTTAAATTTTTTTTGTAGACTTTAAAAATTCAACAGAAACTTGAATATTGTTTCGATTGTTTTGGAGTTGTTTCGGTTTTGTAATTTTAAACATCATTTAAACTGCTAGTTAAGGGTTTATAGGCTGGCTCTGATACCATGTTGGGTTACGATAGCGCCATGTCCATCTACCGTGGCCGATGCGGAACAAAAATAACGTTTAAAAACTTTGGTGGTAACGAACCCGTTCTAGAATCGAACCATAAACCTACACTGGCTATCTACAAGATGTTCCTACTGGGTTCCCTTAGCACCCCCGACGGTTTTCGGCATGCATCAAGTATGCTATTTTAAAAATTTAGGGTGTCGAGCGAGCCCGACCAAGGATCTAACTAAAGAATTAGGGTTTTTTAAACATGTAAACTACTTATACTAAGTGATATAGGAATGCAACCTTTGGAGACTGGTCCTTTGTTTCTAAAGCTCCGTGCAGTAGTCCTTTTGCTCCAAGTAGTGGTGTCCTGGACTCTCCTTAGGCTCCACTAGGCTAAAGGAACGAACTTGCTCAAAGATCTTCGATGCCGAAAATGATCTACGTCGAAGAATATCTAACTCAAGCTACATCTTCACTAATTGATGGATTAGTGAAGTAAACTGTTGGGTTTTGCCGGCGCCCCGGCCATCAAACCGTGGCCTAATGTGGAACAAAAAATTTCAAAACTCTAGCGCAAACAAAACCCGCACAAGATCGAACCAAAAACCCTATACTAGCAATATGTAAACTAGGAGTTAGATGGTTATACCGAACGGATCGTGTCCTTCGGTCTTCTACCATTTCCAAGCTCCTTGAGGTGTTGCGGATCGGATTTGGTTGCCGGTCTTCCTCCATCCATGATGATCCACCCAAGGGAAATGGTGCATGCTCCAGCCTCGCCTAGCGAGGTAACCGACGCTCCAAGGTTGCTAGCAATGGGGAATGGAGGAGTAGGATTATCTCACAATTGTATTTCTCTCATCACAAATTCTCAAAGAGCTACCCTAGAAGATGAAGGAGGTGAGGAAATATGTGGCATGAGCAACTAAAGAAATGGCTAAGTGTTTCTCCAAGTGCGAATATGAAGCAAGCAAAGAAGCAAGTCAAGAAAAGAAAAAATGAGCAAGGCATGTAAAGAATTGTAGCTGTCATTTCAATCATGCAATGAAGAAAATCTCTTTTCATTTTAGCAAAAAAATTAAACCATGCCATACCTCTCTACATGCTTAACAATGTTCATGCCACCTCACTCCTCCACCTCATTTGTAAAACAAATGAATTTCCAAAAAGGAAAATCATACAAATGAAGTGTCCACTTCTAGAAGCTATTCCGTATAAATACGGAATACAACCCGGTACACATATCGAAATATATATACGTGTGTTCGTACAAAAATACGAATAGCCAAGAGAGAAAATGAATAGTGAACAATAATACTAGAATACATATATATAAATACATATATATAAATTATTAAATCAAACCTGATTTAATAATCCGTCTTAATCCTAAACCGCTAGTATTATCAACCGTCTGATTAAAGTCTGTGTAGCATGTACACATATTTAATCGGACACCTGTATGTACCAACATACGTCGTCTACACCATATCGCCTGATCCGTGAAAACCCTCTGTGTGGGACTCTAAAGACTCGTCAATACGCTGGTAGTGGGTTTAAACACAAGCAAGTCAGCAACACTAGTTGTACGTAACGGCTACCCATGTATTGAGCGAAATGAAATCCGACGAGCAAACTCATCCGTACCCCAACTGAGCCTGACAGTGACAATCTCCGTACAGTCCAGTCTGTTCATCTATGAATATCGCATATCGAGTCTAGGGGGTTGGATAAAAACAGACCCCTAATAACGTGACATTTAGTGTCGGTATGAAGCCTATCACCACCTGAGAAATTACCTATCCTACATCAGTAATTCTCGACTACATTAGACAAGGATTTCTGTTGATGGCCACCCGTGCACTCCGCGACATCAACCCCCAATACCGAGAGAGACGAATCCCCTGACGATCCGCTCCCTGCCTCCATGTGGCTCGGGACTTTACCCAACTAAAACCTATTTGCACAACTCCTTTGAGCCGTGGTAGGGTAGTAATCAAAGCACGGTAAGAACACACACGAGACAAATGACGATCTCAGGTCGATAGACTAACCTGTACACATGTCACCAGAGAACTTCTATCTGACAATAGGTACAATACCAACAAGCATGTTCCCGGCGAGTCCGTCCGGTGTACTCATAACCCAATGAGCACCTGTATACATCTTATGTGAACCAACTAACATAATGGCTTGTGAGACCGTCCACCGCGCCTTTTCGGGGTCTCGATATGTATACACTAGTCTACTCTTGGAGTATCGATGCCCAGTCTCGAAACTCCCATGACCAGGGACACTTTAAGGATGTGCTTATAGACAACCCAGCTCCCACGTATATGATCGCCATCATACTGCTGGTAGTCAAGCATGAATCCTATGGTCTCTATCAACATTTAATAGTGATCTATAATATCACCTAAAGCATGTACACGATGATAAAGACAAACCAAATCGCATACTATCATCTCGAGTAAGACTGTTCTACCGGTATAGGTCCTCTTTCAATCATTGCAATCTCGTGCCTGCGATCCAATAATTGAATTGAGGGCACTATAGCCAACAATCTCCCACTTGCACTTAAGGATAATTATTGCGGTGTAGCATACTCACAGCCCGTGTGATACCGAACACCCTACTTCTCAACTAATCAGTTTCACAAAGCACGTTTGTAAAACTATTGCGTTTGAGAAATAGCCTCAGTGAGTGGATCCGCTCCAATGTTTCTTTTTATGTCTCTCTTTAACTCAAGTTCGCGGAGAAAGCCATCTCCCGAAACGAGCAATTCTTGTCTTAGAATATGTCTGGATATCTGATTGGACCTAGTTCACAAATGAACTCCAAATCCAGCAAACTTCTTAGACTGTATCGTCCACTGAATTTAATCAGTATCCTTTGCCACGGCTCCCTCAGTATCCGCTTGGACCACCTATCCAAACAACTTCCCCTCGTTAAAAGGGAAAACTTATAACTCTGACAGTCACTCTGTCATCCAGGTCACCTTGGAAGCATGGAATGATAACCATCTCCAGAAGGAGGATTCCGTTACCATATCCCTAGAACATCCACTTATGTTCATAAATTGCTTCCTAACGTTTCTCCAGGATTGGATTAATATATAAATTTATTGCAGCTAGTACAAAAACAACATTTGTTGTGGTACTTGACATATCATGATTGACTCAACTGCCTAAGCAAGTGATATTCCAATCATGCACATCCTTCTCCCCTTTAGTCTGTAAGACACCTTTAGAGAGGGTGACTCTATCACCTGTAGGTACACTACCATGCCAGGAGTCGTCCATTCTAAAACACCTTTAGAACAATGTCAAACTACCCAGATTGGGAAACTACCCAAATCTAGATCTAAAACCATAGATCTAGTAACCAGAATGCCTGATATAATATCCTGTCACGACCCAAAATGGCACGGGACTGGCACTTGAATCATATGAAGTCTATAGGACTCCATCTAATTCAATTAAGCCAAGAAATCCCAGAAATCTAAACCATTAAAAGAAAGAAGTGAAGAAAACATGTTTTAAAACAAGGGGTTTTTAAATAACATAAGACGAATATGCATTTTTAAAATCTCAAGTCTTTTCTGAAAATTTCGATAGAGTTTCCTTTATAAATACTGGCCCCAAACAGGGTACAACATGAATAGTATATGCAAAATGATAAAAGGCATCCCCAAGAGGGAGCTAGCTCTTCGTCAATCAATGGTCACAACCACGCAAGCAATATAATATACAACGCCGAAGGGTGAGGATCAAAACTTAAAAGGAAACACAAATCAACAAGAAAACCATAATAATACAACGCGCGACTCTAAGGTCGAAAGAATAATACACTGGTTTTCTAAGTCTGAAACAATACACAAGTCTAGTTGATGGAATTTTACTGGATACAACTGAAAATAAATAAGTACAATGGTGGTCACGATGAGAGTGAACCCACCTACCAAAGCAATCACACGGAATGAAGTAGTGTGCCAGAAGCCACAATGAAACATGTACGGCAAAACCTGTAAGAACTGTGGCACAACGGGGGTGAGTTGCCAACTCGTGAGTAGAAAACATCACAGAGCAGAAATCGTATGTATGACTCCATCCTAGGTCAATACGATCAGTAATATACATCCTCAATATGATAAAGTCTGAAGCATGATAAGGTGGCAAGGGTAAACATCTATACCAAGTGTAGTACCAAGTGCTCGTGTCAGTGCCCCAAGTAGCAACATATCATAAACATGAGGTGTGATCAATGTAATCATCATGAAATCAGTGTCAACTATATCATGAAGTCTATAAGTATGTGGATATCATCCAACTATGTAATCAATGCCTGTATTCATGTGGATCTCGTCCACGTGTCAACCAATGACACAAACATCATGCACGTAAATATCATAAAGCATATGCATGAAAGTATGAAGATATAAATCAGCGTTTGTCTCTCACGACACATCAAAATCATGGAACCTGAGTGTCCAGCATCGACACTCGAAAAGATCATGAAACTTGTGCCCAGCATCAGCACGTAAATCCTCATATATCGGGCTCCGTCTGTCCGGATCGGCCCACGGGCTCCGTCAGTCCGGATCGGCCTATATAATCTCTCGATTCCGGTCGGTATCCTCCGGATATCCGCCGAGCCTAAATACAATCAACGGTAGGTAGTAGTCCCTCTGCCAGGCTCACCGTCTATATACACAGCAGCCATTTCTTGCCCCGGGGTACCATACCGGGCCCTACCATGTACCCGCACACGGTCCACGACTCCTCCTCGCATGGGGTATATATATATCAGAACCGATAAAACTCATGTTGGACGTCCTGAAATATCATATCAAGAGAAACCGGGTTTTTAAAACAGTACATACTTTCTTTAGAAATACCCACGGTTCTCAAATCCAGAAATATCATGGAAACAACATATCTCAATGCGTATAATCATAAAGCATGATGTATGTGACATATAATGGAAATGTAATCATATCAGTATATCATGCAACATAAACAGTAATATGCACATATCGAGGGAAAACCGCTCTTTTAAATGAATCCAGTTTTAAAATATATCTTGCGGTTCCCAAATCTCCAAAATCTAGCCAAAATCATCTATGTATGTGCAAATACGTATGTATGCAAGTATGGATGTACAATATGTGTGTACGCAAGTATGTCATTGTTCATATCATAATATTGCAGTTTATATTCCCCAATGCTTATTCGTTTTATAAATAAAGATGTGCTTTTGACGCATGTCTGCTACATGTTACAGGTTACAGGTTCTTGGACAGAAAACAGTGCAAACGATGTAAAGAGGATGAAAATGTGGACTTTAACCAACAAACAGAGAATCTTGATCAAGCCTACATAAGGAACAATTCACAAAGCAAGATTCAAGTCATTGACTCAAAGCGAACGGTTAAAAATCCATTGCAAATTGTTCACTGAAGATCTGGAACCAACCTAGAAGCCCAAATGGAAAAAGATATATATAAATAAGAAGCCCAGGACAACAAGAAGCAACCCAGGAAATTTCACTGAGAGATCTCCCTAAAGGGCCGCGGAACCGCGGCCCAAGCCCACTAATGCCGCGGTTCCGCGGCCATTTAAAGCCCGTGTCGGTGGATTTTTCTCGTGTCGGTGCGGGAGTTGGGATTTTTCGTGGGCATATCTGTAATTGCACATGCGCGAGACTTTGTAACCCTAGTTTTCCTGTTTTCCTATAAATTGTAATCATAGATCTGTAAAACTCATGCCTCTTTTCAATAAACAAAATTCAGATCTATTCTGTATTATTGCTTGGAGGGAGCCATCAAATTAGTACGTAAATTTTATTTCTTCGCTTTTAATTCTCTTTTAATTAGTATGTCTTTTAATCCCCTAATGAGCGAGTAAACTCCTCGCTTGTTAGGGTTAGCCTTAGGGAAAGGTTTGAGAGATGAGATCTCTCACCCCTTTCATGCCATTTCATACCTAAGAATTAGAACTCCATGCATACATGCACAACCGCTCCCTACGGCACCCTACCCCTCGAGGTAACGGTGACACCATAGTATAAAGGCCCGGTTGCGCGTGTTTTCCATGGCGGTTAGGGTAATTATCGATAAAGGAAGGATACGAATCTAGAGGAAGAAACATCTTTCCGAAAGACTCTAATCCACTTTATTGATAATTACCGTAACATCTAATTGATCAAAAATAAGGCATTGAAAGCGGTGAGGAAACCTTTAATCTCCAAACTTCCCCTAAGCCTAACCCTAGCAAGACTTTAATTTAGATTAATTTAGTTTATTTTCAGATCTAGTCTTTTTAGATTTAATAAAATCAATCCAAACAACATTTGGAATCAACTCGTAAGAGCACATTAAGAAAATTACCCATCTCCGTGGATCGACCCGTACTCACCGGCTAGCTGCAAAGCGACGCTTTTCTTGATTGCGGTTACAAATATTTTTGATCTATCTTTTAGAAAGCGCAAGCACGCTAAATCATTCAATCAAATGACGCCGTTGCCGGGGATGGCGTAAAATTTCTTTCTGTGTAATTTCGGGTTGATATAAATTTAAAAAAAAAATTATAAAAAAATTTTGAAAAAAAAAAATTAAATAAAAAATTATCAATTTTGATCTGTTTGAAGGGTGTATCTTTTGAATCTTACAGGAATAGCGAGGATTCTCGGATCTGAAAATTTACAGAGGGCAAACCAGGAAAAATCACATCAGAACAGAGTGGAAATACCACAACAGAGGAGTAGAATTTTTCTCGAGAAGCGATCTCTCCACAAAACCGCGAAACCACGGCATTGAAGGCCCCACACCGTGGAACCGCGGCGGCCACGTGGCCTTCTTGTGCAAAATTGGCTCTGTTTGTTTTCTAATCCCTTCCTCTGCCAACCTCCATATATCTTTTACGAAATTTTCTGCAGGATTTCTTTGCGCTAAAAAATCTTCTCTCCCCTTCTAAATAACAGATTTTCTGCAGGTTTCTTTGCGCCGCGCTAAAAAAAATGATTGCAAGTGAATTTTATTGTTTTGCATAATTTAATTGGACTTTAAGGGGCTAATTGACCAAACTCAGATTGGGTGGGGATTTCATCACCCTTCCCAGGACCCCAGAAAACACTTAAAGCATTTGCATTGACCACAATTAATTAAAAAATACTAGACTCAGCCCTAAGGACGTCGAGCTCAATAGGAAAAAGGACTAGTATAGGCATCGACCGTTTATCCTAACTGACCTTGCGGTGTCTAGGCAAGTGTGCCTGGCTAGTGGTTTTAATTAGGCCCACTATTGTGGTTCCTTCCCACTTACCTGGCCGCAACTGTCGGTGAAGAGACGGTTTGAGGTCCTATTTCTAGCCCTAGTTAAGAGCTGTCTAGCAGACCTAGGTGACCCTAGATCTAGGCCTGATTCTGCATGTGTGGTTGATACATTTGTGTCACAAGTCCATTTTCAAAAAACCTATTTGCAAAACTCTCACATAAAAAAAAATATCTTTTCAAAACTTGCAACTTGTCGCTAAGAAAACTTGCAACTCACTTCCACCACTTCCCTCCATTGACGTTATCTTACCCCCACATTCTGTTTTTCTATTTTTCTGACTACACTACTCTTTTAGTGTATGTCACTTTGGACTAGGGATACTAACGCCCGATTAGTCCGTGTTTCGTTGGTACCGACCGACAAACCTTTCGACACCGAAGTCGAAAGTCCCTCCATTTCCTTACCTCCACCTTCAAATTCTTCTCTCGAAGGTATGTCAGGACATGACCCCAACGATACCTTACCGACGGGAATGATTCCACCTCCGTTAGGTGCGAATAACCCGAATCTTCCGCCTGTTGTACCGCCCGCACGAGTTGCGCTCCAGGATCTCTTTTACCCCGTCCGCACTTCTTGACCTACATGTCTTTCACCCCCACCGGCAAATGGGGACAATTTCGAAATAAAACCACATTTCATCAATATGCTGCCAAAATTTCATGGTTTGGAATCTGAAGATGCATATATCTTTATCAATAAATTCCAAAATGTGTGCGCTATGATGAAAAAGACCCAATTAAGTGATGACGCTATAAGGCTAAGGGTCATTCCTTTCACCTTATGTGACCTAGCCGAGAAGTGGCTATACAGCACCGCATCACATTCCATTAGAAATCGGGATGAGTTTGTGAGAGCTTTTCTGAAAAAGTTCTATCCTCATCACAAAACTGCTAGAATCCGTAACGAGATTATACAATTTTCACAGCTTCCTTCCGAACCATTTTGGAAGTGCTTCGAGAGATTTAAAGACCTACTCGTTCAATGCCCTCATCATGGTATCGAAAGTTAGCAACTTTGCCAAACATTATACGAGGGATTGAACTCGGCAACGAAGCAGTTGTTAGAAACCATATGTCAAGGTCATTTTCTCTCCAAGTCTAGCGACGAAGCGTGGCAGTTTCTTGAGGATCTTAGTGAGCAAACAATTCAGTGGGAGAGTACCAAGACCACATCATCTTCTTCTAGTGGTCAATCTAGGGCAGGCATACATCAAGTAGATATGTCGATTGCTATGAAGGCCGAGATGGCCGCACTTATGAAAAAGCTTGAAGCCATTGAGACCAAAATCTCATCGTCTTCTCCTGCCCCTGTTTTACCTCCACGAACTGTTTGTGCTTGTTGTGCGAATCCATCGCATCTAACCGAAGAGTGTCCTTATAATGCATCTACTCAAGGACATGATCAAGTCAATGCTGCATTTCAGCAACGACAACGAAACGATCCGTACTCTTCGACATACAATCCGGGGTGGAGGAGTCACCCAAATCAACAGTTCCAAGGGAATTACAATTTTCAAAGACCTCCTCCACAACAACAACAAGCACCTTCACAAACTCAAAACCAGCAACCTTTCCAACAACAACCTTATACAAATCAAACGAACAATTTGGTTCAACCAAATGATGATAAGGTTATCTCGCTCGAAAAAAGTCTAGATGCATTTCTCAAGCAATCTACAGAATCCGTAGCAAGATTTGAAAATTATGTTCAGTCTTTGATGCATAACAATGCCTTACACGATCAAAGTATCAAATCTATTGAGGCACAAATTGCACAATTAACTGCTGCGTTGAGCGAGAGAGAAAAGGGAAAGCTTCCATCTCAACCATTGCCAAATCCCGGTCACACACAAAACGCATATCCCAATCACAATGTAAATGCGGTGACCACGTTGAGATCCGGAAGAGTGTTGCAAAATAATGTGGGAACTAGAGATGACATCCCCGCCGGTGGTTCTTCTTCTTCTTTTTCTCCATCGTCATCTTCCCCTTCTTTTTCTTCTTCACCTTTTTCTTTAGAGCCTATTCTCCACCCTTCACACGGCTCTACTTCTTCTAGCTCGAACGGATCCATTTCTCACAACATGAACACATCTACACCGGGATCCGTTCCTACTCCACATTCTACTCCACAGACATTTGACTCAACGAATTTTCAAAATGCTCCATTCCCAAACAGGTTGAGTCCTAATAAACCAACAGCACAAGTGGAGAAGATTGTGGAGATATTTAAGCAGGTTAGCATAAATATACCTCTCTTGGATGCAATCCAACAAGTCCCTTTATACGCGAAAATCTTAAAGGGCTTATGCACCTCGAAGAGAAAGGTATCTCAAGTACCCAAGAAAGTGCTAGTGGCTAGTGCAGTGAGCAATGCTATTAACCACCATCAAACCTTACCCCAAAAATGAAAGGACCCCGGCTGTCCTACAATTTCAATCATAATTGGGGATAAGAAAATTAATCGAACACTTTTAGATCTTGGGTCTAGTGTTAACCTGATTCCCTACTCCATGTACGATCAATTAGGGGTTGGAGAGTTGAAACCCACTCGTTGTACTCTCCGAATGGCTAATCGATCAATCACCCATCCAAGGGGTCAGCTAGAGGATGTGTTGATCAAAGTTAGGGAGTTTATATTCCCCGTTGATTTTATTGTTATGGATACACAACCTGTTGCTAACCCATGAAACCAAATTCTGGTGATCCTCGGTCGACCATTTTTTGCCACTTCCAATGCTGTAATAAACTGTCGCAATGGCTCCATGACTCTATCCTTTGGGAAGATGTCTAGTGAGTTCAATATTTATAAGATGGGAAGTCTGCCCCCCATGCCTAAAACCAGTACACGAGAAGTTTGCTCTATTCACGAAATCACGCAGGAGGACTGCGAGCTTGAAAGATTTCTATTTGATGAAAACAGTTTTGACGCCACTAGTGCTCCCTCCTTGGGCCTACCACCGTTGAAACAACCGATATTGATTATGAATGTTTCACTTTTTCGGATCATGACAACTCACAGCCCGAATATGAGTCTTTTGAATTTTTTGATGAGTTAGTTGAACCATCCGAATCGGTTGTTTGCAGTGATTTCGAACCTGTGTTGGAGTCCTTTGAGTTCGAGGTAGATTCCGCAATGATTCTTTCGCCTCCGAAACTCGAACTCATGTCCTTGCCACCTCACCTTAAATATGCTTACATAGGTGAGAATGAGACTTTTCCCATTATAATATCAGCCTCTCTAGCCTTCGAGCAAGAGAACGCTATTTTAAAGGTCTTATAAGATAGGCGGCAAGTTTTCGGTTGGACTATGGCGGATATAGAGGAGATCAGTTCCCTTATAATTGAATATCATATGCAATTGATGGATGATGCCAAGTCAATAGAGGACCCACAGGAACATCTTGGGGGTATTGTAGTGAGTCAACTTCCTCCTTTAGAAGTTGAACTACCCCCATTTCTTTTAAGCTACGAGAATGCCAATATTCCACTGATTGCTGATCATTCACATTCTCGTTTAGATGCATCACCACCTCCTGTATATTCATCTCCACACCTTCCATACCACCACTTCTATCTTCCCCAATTCTTTGTGAATCGCTACAACTTATTCTTCCACCAACCAATACTCTTTACTGATAAATTTTTCAACTGGTTGGTGTTGACGTTTGGTCTATGCAAAGTTTGGCAGTAATGTCTAACATAGTTTAAATGAAGTTTGGGGGAGGGCCTTTTTGTATATATTTTTGTTTTTCTTAACAATAAAAAATTTATTTATAAATAAACAGGGGAGTGCCGGTATTTTGACCCTCTTGGTTTAGCATGACAGTGAGGACACTGTCAAGTTCAAGTTTGGGGGTATGCTCGGTACGTCTTCATCCTTCGCATTCATTTGTACATATTTTTGCATTTGCATATTTATTTGAAAAACCCATAAAAATTGAAAATTTTCAAAACGTTAAAAAAATCATTGTATTCAATTTTGGCTATAATTGACTTGAGTTTGACAAATAGATTAACTGGCTAGGAACAACTAGATCTTAGACTTAGTGAATTAAAAACCCTAAAGATAACATTCTTTAAAGTTTAACGGTAGAAAGTATATGCCTTGTAGTTTATTTAGAAATAGGCAAATTTTGGGTTCACTTCTTGGGCTAAGTCAAAATGAGGGAAGAGTATTGATGTTCTTATTAGAGTATAAGTTTGAAAAATAGTTCCTAGCTTAAGTCTAGATTCTGAAAATGTATACCCTACAATTTGCACAATCACGCACCTTGAAACTTGGAATAGTAGAAGAGACCTTGAAATGCTCTTATCTAAAGTCCTTAGTACGAAGAAAATAAAAGAAAAAAAGTGAATAAAGAATAAAAAATGGACACTGGTTTTTGTGATTACTTAAGACTGCAAAAATATAAAAATATTTAGCAAGGGTGCTTCATCACCTAGTGCCTTAGACCAACTGGTTTGGGAGTCACTGCTAAAGTCTTGGGTGTTGCAAGACTAGGAAGTACGCTTTAATGTGCAAACACATCTTGTAATCGGTTGTTGGTACCTCAAGAAGTATTAACGGTCGCATGAAGGATGTGTAAGCAAATTTCATTTAAAAATTCACTAATTAATAAGTGCTTTGGACAATGGACGAGAGTACGATTGCTTGATTTGAATTTCCAAGTGTAGGGGTGATATTTACACACACGTGAGGATATGTGATTAGAGTTTAGACGAGAGAAAGGGATGAAGAATAGAACTTGTATATTTAGTAGAGTTGATAGAAATTCCTAAGTGGAGATGAAACCCTAGAAGAAAGACTTAAGAGATGCCGAAAGCTAAGTAGGTCTACATAACATATATAATCTTAAGTTAAATAATAAGGAAGTGTGAAGAATGTGGGTGGATAATTTGCGAGTCAAAAGATAATAGAACTCCTTATTAGAAAACCTAATTGGAGAACAAAAGTCAATGGGCAAAGTTGATAGGATTTTGTGGGTGTAATCCGCTGAAAACCCTCAGGAGACAACACTCCTCCTACTAGGGACACCTAGAAGTTTAACGGCTTGTTGCACGTGCTCAGTGCAATCGCGTTTCCCTGCGAAAGTGTGGTTAGGATTTTAGTGAATAAAAATAAGTTTGCTCGAGGACGAGCAAAAGAAAAGTTTGGGGGTATTTGTTCATATCATAATATTGCAGTTTATATTCCCCAATTCTTATTCGTTTTATAAATAAACAAGTGCTTTTGACGCATGTCTGCTACATGTTACAGGTTACAGGTTCTTAGACAGAAAACTGTGCAAACGATGTAAAGACGATGAAAATGTGGACTTTAACCAACAAACAGAGAATCTTGATCAAGCCTACATAAGGAACAATTCACAAAGCAAGATTCAAGACATTGACTCAAAGCGAACGGTTAAAAATCCATTGCAAATTGTTCACTGAAGATCTAGAACCAACCTAGAAGCCCAAATGGAAAAAGATATATATAAATAAGAAGCCCAAGACAACAAGAAGCAACCCAGGAAATTTCACTGAGAGATCTCCCCAAAGGGCCGCGGAACCGCGGCCCAAGCCCACTAATGCCGCTGTTCCGCGGCCATTTAAAGCCCGTGTCGGTGGATTTTTCTCGTGTCGGTGCGTCAGTGCGGGTGTTGGGATTTTTCGTGGGCATATCTGTAATTGCACATGCGCGAGACTCTGTAACCCTAGTTTTCCTGTTTTCCTATAAATTGTAATCACAGATCTGTAAAACTCATGCCTCTTTTCAATAAACAAAATTCAGATCTGTTCTGTATTATTGCTTGGAGGGAGCCATCAAATTAGTACGTAAATTTTATTTCTTCGCTTTTAATTCTCTTTTAATTAGTATGTCTTTTAATCCCCTAATGAGCGAGTAAACTCCTCGTTTGTTAGGGTTAGCCTTAGGGAAAGGTTTGAGAGATGAGATCTCTCACCCCTTTCATGCCATTTCATACCTAAGAATTAGAACTCCATGCATACACGCACAACCGCTCCCTACGGCACCCTACCCCTCGAGGTAACGGTGACACCGTAGTATAAAGGCCCGGTTGCGCGTGTTTTCCATGGAGGTTAGGGTAATTATCGATAAAGGAAGGAAAAGAATCTAGAGGAAGAAATATCTTCTCGAAAGACTCTAATCCACTTTATTGATAATTACCGTAACATCTAATTGATCAAAAATAAGGCATTGAAAGCGGTGAGGAAACCTTTAATCTCCAAACTTCCCCTAAGCCTAACCGTAGCAAGACTTTAATTTAGATTAATTTAGTTTATTTTCAGATCTAGTCTTTTTAGATTTAATAAAATCAATCCAAACAACATTTGGAATCAACTCGTAAGAGCACATTAAGAAAATTACCCATCTCTGTGGATCGACCCGTATTCACCGGCTAGCCGCAAAGCGACGCCGTTTCTGATTACGGTAAACAAGTATTTTTGAGACTAATCAGTCATGCAAGGGGTCATATCCTGATGCAACAGTCCTACTGTATAGTTACATAGCAATTATCGATGATGAAGTGTGTGAGCCGGCAAGCAGGTGTACGTGGAACGTACGCATCATCGATAATGGTGCTGGTGTCTTGACAGCATGGGTTTAATATAACAATAACACATTTAAACATACAATGTGATGCAAATAGCAAGAATGTGCGGAAAATGAATAATTTACACAACAGTGAAGAATCTACATCAATATATATATATGTCATACAGTTTTGCCATTTGAAATAACACGAATCGTGGTGTTTAGAAAAATAAAGGCTACGGTGGTTTTAGGAAAAGTTGCGTCTTTTGAAAATATCAGTAGAATCCCTTGGCTTGTCTTTAAAATACTCATGATTCGTTAGTTTCGAAATCGGTATGACTTGAGTCTAGACTAACATCTACAAATAAACTACAGGACTAAACGAAGAGTCTAACCAAAAGGGTAAGGGAAAACCACCTAAATCTGAGTCCACATATATATATATAATAGTCGGTGATCCCGCCTCAATAGTATCACGTACGATACAATATACAATCAATATGACATCCTCGAGTCAAGAGTGCGGATCTATCATCAATATATAGCTCGTACGGTAAATCCATCGTACGACATCACAATCTGGGTACGGGTCGAATCTCACATTTATCTCATCAATTATCTGATATCCTTATCATCATATCTCTTGAACTGGGGGTACTGATCTAAGTCTAGTACAAACTGATACCATCTACATATATATGCGTGTATGAAAACACTCTCCTAATAGCCCGCTAAAATCTCATGTCGTATCTCACAATACAAAACAAAACATATCACCGATCTCAAAGCATCATGCCCAATCTCTTCGACTCATCTCCAAATACCATATAAAATCCTCATCATCCATGTGTGTATATATATATATATATATATATATATATAGTCCCATACCTATGTGTCCATATATATATATATATATACATATCCCCATAAACGCACAAGTAAAACAATGTAAACATGTGTGTGCGTGTGGGTGCAAACCTTATTCTAAGGTCCGCGACTAAACTAACTAACGACGCTATCATCCATTGATACAAAAATTATGCATGACTCCCAAAGTCTATCTAGAAAATCATAACCTCACAATAACGTATAAAAATATCCATATAATATATATATACCATACACTATACTACGAACTGCGGGGGTGCTATACGCCATCCACCCGACTTCCCCCGTAGATATAATCTACTGGCATTGCTCTTCGCTTGCCGTTGCCGACGTCGCCATGCGCTTGCTTGTCGTCTCAAAGTCCTCGTGGGGTACCTACACATCATAACATATCGTGTCGCATTAAAACCAAATTCAAAACCAAAACGACACGCTAAAAGCCTATAGGTTAGAACCTACGGACTACGCCCTTCAAACCACCAAACAACACTCGATATAGACGTACAAACATCAAGTAATCGAGGTAAAACACAAATACTACAATCCAGAATCTAAAATACGAAAAGTATAACCCCGAATCAAAACAACAACTCAAGAAAATGGTCCCATATTTTACCCTAAGTCAAATTAGCTAATTTAGCACATATGGAGGGTCTAATTTACAGATACTGGAGCCATGAAACAAATACGAGCCAAAACGCCCCAGGTCTGGCCGCAAATTGCACCAGAAGGATTATTTTTGCGGCTATGGTGAGGGCTTAGGGGCTAGGGTTTTAGTGGGGGGTCCTAGGTTGCCTGCACACTCCTCTGTGTTTGCTAAAATATTTTCAGGTCACCCGGCTGTTAGCAGATTTCATTATACTCTCACAGAATCCACAATTCTCCGATATCGGGTTTCTAAGTTCGTACTCCGGGGTTTAAGTCTCAGGTTTAGTCTACTATATCATCATAACAGGGGTTGTAGTCCTTAATTACACCTCAATTGCACCTTTGGAATCAATTCAAACCCTAATCCCTAACTTGGAATTTCTACACCTCACTAAACGACATTAAATCGGTTCTAATCAAACATGGATGCAAAGCAAATGGGAAAACTACACTAATGATGGATAAATTACCTCCTTTGGCAACTCAAGAAATTTCTTGAGTTTCCCCAAGTGTCCAAAATGCTTTCTTTCTTGGTCCAAAGTTGTGAACTTGTGCACATTTTTATTGAAAGTGAGATGAAGTTCTGAGGTGATTTTCATGAAGTTGTGAGGAGTTGACGTGGTGGAGGGAAGAGAGCAGCAGCCATGAGGGAAGGGGGGAGGAAAATGATGAAGGAATGAAGAAGGAATTGGAGCCTTGGTCCAAGGTTTTGTAAGTCCACGTTACCTCTCCCGGTTCTTTCGGGCTTGCGGAAATGATGAAAAACGATTTTTCTTTTGGTGGTAACATGGAATCAAAATACGGATCTTTGTTAAACAACTATCTAACAACATAACTATGAGTTTTACCTACTCGGTTAGGGGTTATACCTTAACTTGAACTCCTTCTCTTCGACTCCTTGTGGTGGTCGGATGGTTCTCTCCTCGTCGTCTCTTTGTGCCGAAGATGGATCCACCTAAAAGCTTCAACCTTTGGCTTCAACCTCATTCTTGAGGAAACTAGAACACTTGGTTTGCTAAACCTTGTATACTAGGATGAGTAGAGAAGTGTTTTGTGTTTTATCTTTATGGTTCTTGCTTCTCAACACATGAGACAATGGAACCATAAACTAGAGAGAGAGCAAGAGAAAGAGGGAGAGCTTAAGGATGAGAGAGAATGAGAATGATAGAATGAGCAAGACTTTTCTCACCCTTGCTCTCATAATCCAAAATAATTATAACTCATAATAATAATTGAGTATTATGTGATGGTTGTTATCATATCAAATGGCCATATCATTTCATGCATTAAATGCAATTTGTGAACAAACAAGCAAGCCAAGGTCAATGCCAAGAAATGATATCCATTGTCATGATGATGGTCAACAAGTCCAACCCAATCAACCGGTCAACTAAGTCAACAAGTCAACAAAGTCAACCATTCAACCCAACCATGGCACAATAATACTTAATTAATATTATCATTAATCATATTTCTTATTCTCATTAGGGTTTAGCAAAAGTCAACAGTCAACAACCCTAATGAGAATCCTCTGCCTCTGTCTCTGTCAACCGTGCATATACACCCGCATCCGCGTTCCGAAGAACACGAATACAAACGAGATAAAACCAATCCCAAAGCGTACACTAGTATCTGGCTTAAACCAAAGCCCGCTAGTGATAACAGCCCGGACACTAAACGTGCACAAGTGCACGGATGTGACCGAACCCTATCGCAAAACCATGTGACCTCTACTCTTTTGCCTAAAGGCGAATAACTCTCTGTGTGGGACTCTAAAGACTCGACACTACGCTGGCAGTGGGTTTAACCACAGAACACAAGCGGCACTAGCTGTGCGTAACGGCCCCCAGGTAGATGCCGATAAGAAGACGGACGAGGTGAAACCCATCTGAACTCCTATTGTGCCTGAATGTGACAATCTGCATACAGTCCGGTCTGTTCGTCTGAGAATATCGCATGGCGGGCCTAGGGGGGCGGTAAACGTCATTCCCCTAATAGCGATGCAAGTCGTGTCAGAGTGTAGCCCAGAACACCATGAGATAACACTGGAAACATACCAGTATATCTCGCTTGCCCTGGCCAGGGACTTTGTGTAATGGCTCTCCTAGACACGGCGCGATATCAACCCCCAATACCGGGAGAGACGAATCCTGTCTAACCGTCACTGCCTCCAAGTGCTTCGGGACTGCACCCAACTACTACCTATTTGCACGACTCCTTTGAGCCGTGGTAGGGTAGTAATCTAAGTACAGTGGGAACACACTCGAGGCGAAGTGACAGTGTCAAGTCAGCGGACTAAGATGTACTCATGTCACCTAGGAACTGATAACTGACGATAGGTATAGTACCAACCAACAGTTCCCGAAGAGTCATGTCTAGTGTACTCATAACCTAACGAGCACCCGCATACTATCTCAAGTACGACGTACTGACGGCTGTGGGACAGACCGTCTCTCACGCTGGGATGAGAAGCGCATACGCTAGTCTACTCCAGAGTATTGATGCCCTGTCTCGATAGTCCTACGACTAGGGACCTACATAAGGATGTGCTTGTGGATTACCCAGCTCCCACGAGTGTGACTGCCATCACAACGCTGGTAATCAAGCAAAGATCCTAAGGGCTCCATTAATGTGTATAGGTGATATACTAAAATAAACACATGTACACATTAAAGTAGAAACAAACCAAGTAGCATACTACTATTTTGAGCAAGATTGTCTATACAACTGTGAATATCCCAAGCTTCCATTAAGTAATATACAAACTAGTATGATACAGTAATGGTCTCTAGGGCATATACACTAACAATCTCTCACTTGCACTAAGGCCATGTACTGGCGTATCGAAGACCCATCATCTCGATCAGCCGCTCGAACTGAGTCTGGGGTAAGGCCTTGGTGAATGGATCAGCGGTGTTATCTTCCGTAGCAACTCTCCGAACCTCGATTTCCTGGCGACCCACAATCTTCCTGATCAGGTGATACCGCCTCAAAATGTGTCTGGACCTCTGATGGGACCTGGGTTCCTTCGCTAATGCTATAGCCCCGTTGTTGTCGCAATATAGAGGTATTGGATCAACAATGGACGGAACCGCCTGAAGTTCTGTCAAGAACTTCCTCATCCAGACGGCTTCTTTTGCGGCATCTGCAGCAGCGATGTATTCCGCTTCCATCGTCGAGTCAGCAACGGTTTCCTGTTTGGAACTCTTCCAACACACCGCCACTCCATCGAGGGTAAATACATAACCCGACATGGACTTGGAATCTTCCTTGTCACTCTGGAAGCTGGAGTCAGCAAAGGCGTTGATCTAGAGGTCTTTTCCGCCATACACCAAGAACATATCCTTAGTCCTTCTCAGGTACTTGAGAATGTTCTTTACCGCTATCCAGTGCTTCTTCCCAGGGTTTGACTGATATCGGCTTACCACACTCAGTGCATAAGCTACATCTGGTCTGGTACACAACATCGCATACATTAAAGAGCCTACCGCAGAAGCGTAGGGTATAATAGACATGCGATCCCTTTCCAAATCAGTCTTGGGAGACATCTCTTTGGAGAGGGTGATCCCGTGACAAGCCGGCAGATTACCGCGCTTGGAATCTTCCATACTGAATCTTTTCAGTATGGTGTCGATGTACATGGACTGTGAAAGTCCTAATATCCTCTTGGATCTGTCACGATAGATCCGGATCCCCAGAATGTAAGAGGCATCACCCAGGTCTTTCATGGAGAACCTGTGTGACAAGAACCCCTTGACAGATTGTAGCATATGAATGTCATTTCCTATCAAAAAAATGTCATCCACGTACAAAACGAGGAATACGACAGTTCTTGCTACAAATCTACTATAGATGCATGGTTCATCTGGATTTTTGATAAAACCAAATTCTTTGACCGTCTCATCAAAACAGATGTTCCAACTCCGCGATGCCTGCTTTAGTCCATAGATGGACTTAAGCAACTTGCACACCGTTCCGCTGCTCCTACTCTGAATGAAACCCTCTGGCTGGTCCATATAGACACACTCCTCTAAATTTCCATTTAGAAAAGCGGTCTTTACGTCCATCTGCCAAATCTCATAATCGTGGAAGGCAGCAATGGCAAGAAGGATCCGAAAGGATTTTAGTATAGCCACTGGAGAAAAGGTCTCGTCATAGTCCAAACCAGGTCTTTGATGAAAGCCCTTTGTAACAAGTCTAGCCTTATAGGTCTCAACCTTTCCATCTACACCAATCTTCCTTTTGAAGATCCACTTGCATCCTACGGGTTTTACCCCATCTGGAGCAACGTCCAACGTCCATACTTTGTTGGTGTACATGGACTCCATTTCGGTCCGCATTGCATCCAGCCATTTTACCGAGTCAACGCTCTGAATGGCCTGCTGGAAGCTAGTCGGCTCATCATAATCAATGATGCAATCCTCTCTGTCCCCGTCTATGAGAAAACCGTAGTATCTCTCGGGCGGATGAGACTGCCTACTACTTTTGCGGTGCGGCGCAGGAATGTCATGTTCTTTCGAACCTTCTGGTTCTACTAACCTTTCAGTAATAGCTTGTGGTTCTGGAATTTCCTCCAATTCTATTACGCTCCCACTTATTTCTTTTTCTAAGAACTGATGTTCCAGAAAGTGGGCATTACGAGAAACAAAGATCTTTTGTTCCTCTGCGTAATAGAAGAGATACCCCCTGGAGTTCTTTGGGTATCCCACAAACTTTCACAGTACTGAGCGTGCCTCGAGTTTGTCCGCATGCTTCTTTTTGACAAAAGCTAGACATCCCCAGATCTTCAGATATTGAAAATAGGGTTTCTTCCCACTCCATATCTCATATGGTGTGGTAGGCACAGTCTTAGTTGGAACTCGGTTCAAAAGATATGCAGCTGATTCTAGCGCATATCCCCAGAATGATCGCAGTAACTCAGTGTTACTCATCATGGACCATACCATATCCAATAGAGTTCGGTTTCGTCTCTCCGATACACCATTATGTTGCGGAGTGTACGGAGGAGTAAGCCGAGAAAAAATTCCATTCTCTTTTAAGTAATCCAGGAACTCGGTACTTAAGTATTCACCACCTCGATCAGATCTCAGTGTCTTGATACTTTTGCCTGTTTGTTTTTCTACTTCATTCTTATATTCCTGGAATTTTCCAAAGGCTTCGGATTTATATTTCATTAAGAAGACATATCCGTACCTCGAAAAGTCATCCGTAAAAGTAAAGAAGTAAGAATAACCGCTTCGCGCATGCGTAGACATTGGACCGCACACGTCGCTGTGTACGAGTCCCAAGAGCGAGCTCGCTCTTACCCCGTGTCCAGTGAACGGAGTCTTTGTCATCTTTCCTTTGAGACAGGATTGACAAGTTGTATATGATTGATATTCGAACGGATCCAAATATCCTTCTGTATGTAACTTCGTCAACCTTCTCTCATTGATGTGACCCAGTCTACAATGCCATAAGAAAGCCTGATTTGTTTCCGGAGACTTTCTTTTGTGTGTATTCTGGACATTGAAAATCTGTGGTTGGTTTAATACGTATATACCATTGCTTAATGTACCTGACCCAATCAAAACTTGATTAAGGTGAATGTATACAACATTGCTTACAAATGAAAATTCATAACCTTCTTTAGATAATAAAGATACAGATATGATATTACAGGTTGCATTGGGTACAAAATAAGAATCACGCAAAACCAAAACGTGTCCATTTGACAACCCCAGGTGATAGTCCTCCACGGACTCAGCATCCATGCCAGCTCCGTTTGCAACTCTGAGGGTCATATCACCTGCCTTCAAAACCCTACGCCTTCTCAATGCCTGTAAATAATTAAAGATATGAGATCCTGATCCGGTATCCAATACCCAGGATGTAGAGTTTATTGATAAACAATTTTCAATAACATACACACCTGAAGCTGAAGCCGCAACTTGCTTCAGATCCTGGTTTCTGTCCTTCCAAGCTCTGCTATCCTTTTTCCAGTGTCCACTCTTGTGACAGTAAAAGCATTTTTCCTTTCCCACAATCTTTCCCGCTACCTTTGTTGCCTTTGTCTTTCCCTTCGTATCCACTTTACTAACACCGCCCCTTGGTTTGGCGGGGGCTTTCTTCGTCTTTCCCTTGGCTTTCGTCTTGGACCTAGAAGAGGAAGATCCTCCTACAAACAAAGTGGATGTTTCCCTACCTTTCTGTAGGGTGCCCTATGCACTCCTCAGCATGTTGAGGAGTTCTGAAAGTTCAACTTCTTTTTCTTGCAAGTTGAAGTTCAGGATAAACTGGGCATAAGTGGAAGGAAGGGACTGGAGAATCAAGTCCGTGTAAAGCTCGTTCTCTAACGTAGTCCCAAGTTCCGCGAGCTCCTCAATGAAGCCAATCATCTTAAGCACGTGTTCCGCTACCGATGATCCGACGGCCAATCTCGCCGAAAACAGCTTTTTCGAGACTTCGTATCTGGCGATACGGGATTGCTCTCCATACAGTTCTTTTGTATGGAGAAATATGGATTCAAGGTCCATATTCTCGTGCCTCCTCTGATGTTCATTGTCCATAGAGGCAAGCACGAGGCACTTGGCCTTCGCGCAGTCAATTTCCCAGGTCTTACGGATTTCTCTATCCACGACGATGGTTTTGGGACCTGGGACAGGGGGAGATTTGGTGGTAAGGAGATACCCCAACTTGTCATAAGTGATTGCCATTTTAACATTCCTGAGCCAATCTTTGTAGTTTGGCCTCGTCGTATGTTTTTATCTAGTAGTAACTTAAGTCCAGTCATGATGTTTGGTCGCTGCAATTAGGAGAGAGAGAAGAAACACTTTAGCATGATGCTCTTGCATGTTTAGAATATTTTTTAATTTTTCTAAACATGATGGCTCCCACTGTCTCTCGAATCCTTCCTCAAACCAAAAAGGAAGAATTAGTCGGGAGCAATCTCACCGTACAATACTTGCTTAACCGTTCATCCAGGCCAGTGTTGGTACTTCGAGGGAGGTTTTCCAACGCTTTCGTGAAGTTCCTTAATTAAATAACCTCTTTTCCCTGTGGGCGTAGCCCCGCTAACACCTTTCTAGACACCTACTTGGTTTATAGCATTGATCGTTAAGTGAGAAAGTTCCGGAGGAGTAGCATATACTCACAGTAGGATCGGGATCCAAATATCATCGCGTGACAAAACTGAAGGAATCCTACCAGAATCATCACACTCGAAATGGTATGCAGCGCTAGCAAGTTTCAGTTTCTTTTGAAACTCCCGATGTGGATTTTTTCCCCATGCTCTTATGACCTTGGCGTGAGGTCAAAATGTCATAAGTCACTTGTCAAGTTCTTCCCATCATTATCCAGGTTAATTTGAACCCACCCATACCTACTCTTGACGTAGGCCAAAATGGCAGTACGACTGTCTCAAACCAACGCATTCTATCTATGCAACAGATAAATATCCGGCAGCTACCAATCACTATGCCTTGGCGTGAGGTCAAAATACATAGCTTGAATACTACCGAATATTTAACTGAAATGATGGAGGGCTACGAATGGTTTTGGCGAAACCGTGAACGTAGTGAACTTGATATAATCGATGGAACGAGATAGCTTTTAAAAGGAGTGGCTTAGGCTCCGCGTTTAAAAGTTGTTTTTGAAAAGAAACCGAGTGGTTTTGAAAGTGTTCCAACGACTCAACTTTGGTTTATTTTCTTGCATTAATTTAGTGTGTCCCATCATTTAATCCTACCATTGCAGAAAACAACGAAAATATGACGTACGCTTATGCCATCCGCATTCGCCACGGGGCCCCGTCATTACCCGTTAGGTTACTTAAGTAACGACAGAGCGGGGGCTGGACTAGCGCGGATGCAAAACATAAGCAACGCCTAAATAGATATCATATATAAATATACACATTCGTCACATGCAATGATAGCCATTCCAGATCATAGATGAACACATTGGATATACTAGGAATCCGCAATCCGTACGAGCCTGTAACCAAGAGCGGATTACATGGTCGCGATGAATAGCCAAGACCCCACCCTAGACCCCTACGGGTGCGGCAAACTACCCTCCAAGTACCCGAAGCGAAGCAACCTCCCTCAACACCGTGAGTAGGCCACTCGGCACTTCGAGATACCCGGTAGTTTGTGCACCCCACCATGGGTCTATCCTAGGAGCAAAAACAGTAAAAGAAATTATACAATGCGGCTACAACCCCATCCCGGTTGTACGGCCATATAAATAATATTACATCAATTACAAATTACATGAATTGAAAAGATAAAGAAAACTCTCATCTCACAACCCCCCGGCTATTCATCCGCGACAATCCAATGAATTCATATACACATACCATCAACATTACAGATCACAGATATGTATAACCCCCACTAATCGACGTATAGCGATTAGCAGACGTTCAATAAATATATCACATCACAGATATAACCCGTTAGCTTAAGTCTTTAGAAGTTCGATAAAAATACGGATTTTTAAACCCCAAAAACAAATTTTGCATTCTGGAAAATCTGGGCAGAAAAATCATATTCCAAAAATCCCAAAACACCCCCAGAAAAGCACTGCAGGAAAATTGTGCCACGACCGAGTCAACTCGGCCGCGGATCCGCGGCGGGAGCATGCTCCTGCCGCGGTTCCGCGGCGCCTTGACCGAGTTAGCGGACCATTTTTCTTGCACGTTCTTTAAAAACCCTGAGCCGATTTTTAGTACATGATTTATTAATTTTTGAGCAGGAAAAAAAATCGGCAGAAAATATACATTTCGGGTGTGTTTCGTGACTTTTTCTCCGATCGAACTTCTAGTTACTTTGGTAAC
Organism: Agapanthus africanus; assembly: GCA_030015575.1. NCBI lineage: Eukaryota > Viridiplantae > Streptophyta > Magnoliopsida > Asparagales > Amaryllidaceae > Agapanthus > Agapanthus africanus. Next base: position 571,896,721 of record JASDDO010000022.1, read on the forward strand.
ATGTTAGATAGTGTTTAACTAGGCTCTGATACCACTGTAAGTCCACGTTACCTCTCCTGGTTCTTTCGGGCTTGCGGAAATGATGAAAAACGATTTTTCTTTTGGTGGTAACATGGACTCAAAATACAGATCTTTGTTAAAGAACTATCTAACAACATAACTAGGAGTTTTACCTACTCGGTTAGGGGTTATACCTTAACTTGAACTCCTTCTCTTGGACTCCTTGTGGTGGTCTGAAGGTTCTCTCATCGTCGTCTCTTTGTGCCGAAGATGGATCCACGTGAAAGCTTCTACCTTTGGCTTCAACATCAATCTTGAAGAAACTAGAACACTTGGTTTGCTAAACCTTGTATACTAGGATGAGTAGAGAAGTGTTTTGGGTTTTTTCTCTATGGTTCTTGCTTCTCAACACATGGGACAATGGAACCATAAACTAGAGAGAGCAAGAGGAAGAGAGAGAGCTTGAGAATGAGAGAGAATGAAAATGATAGAATGAGCAAGACTTTTCTCACCCTTGCTCTCATAATCCAAAATAATCATAACACATAATAATAATTGAATATTATGTGATGGTTGTTATCATATCAAATGGCCATATCATTTCATGCATTAAATGCAATTTGTAAACAAACAAGCAAGCCAAGGTCAATGCCAAGAAATGATAGCCATTGTCATGATGATGGTCAACAAGTCCAACCTAGTCAACCGGTCAACTAAGTCTACAAGTCAACAAAGTCAACCTTTCAACCCAACCATGGTACAATAATACTTAATTAATATTATCATTAATCATATTTCTTATTCTCATTAGGGTTTAGCAAAAGTCAACGGTCAACAACCCTAATGAGAATCCTCTGCCTCTGTCTCTGTCAACCGTGCATACACACCCGCATCCGCGTTCCGAGGAACACGAATACAAACGAGATAAAACCAATCCCAAAGCGTACACTAGGATCTGGCTTAAACCAAAACCTGCTGGTGATAACAGCCCGGACACTAAACGTGCACAAGTGCATGGATGTGACCGAACCCTGTCGCAAAACCATGCGACCTCTACTCTTTTGCCTAAAGGCGAATAGCTCTCTGTGTGGGACTCTAAAGACTCGACACTACGCTGGCAGTGGGTTTAACCACAGACCGCAAGCGGCACTAGCTGTGCGTAACGGCCCCCAGGTAGATGCCGATAAGAAGACGGACGAGGTGAAACCCATCTGAACTCCTACTGAGCCTGAATGTGACAATCTGCGTACAGTCCGGTCTGTTCGTCTGAGAATATCGCATGGCGGGCCTAGGGAGGCGGTAAACGTTAGTCCCCTAATAGCGGTACAAGTCGTGTCGGAGTGTAGCCCAGAACACCCTGAGATAACACTGGAAACCTACCAGTATATCTCGCTTGCCCTGGCCAGGGACTTTGTGTAATGGCTCTCCTAGACACAGCGCGATATCAAACCCCAATACCGGGTGAGACGAATCCTGTCTTACCGTCACTGCCTCCAAGTGCTTCGGGACTGCACCCAACTACTACCTGTTTGCACGACTCCTTTGAGCCTTGGTGGGGTAGTAATCTAAGTACAGTGGGAACACACTCGAGGCGAAGTAACAGTGTCAAGTCAGCGGACTAAGCTGTACTCATCTCACCTGGGAACTGATAACTGACGATAGGTATAGTACCAACCAACAGTTCCCAACGAGTCCTGTCCAGTGTACTCGTAACCTAACGAGCACCCGCATACTATCTCAAGTACGACGTACTGACGGCTGTGGGACAGACCGTCTCCCGCGCTGGTATGAGAAGCGCATACGCTAGTCTACTCCGGAGTATCGATGCCCTGTCTCGATAGTCCTACGACTAGGGACCTGTATAAGGATGTGCTTGTGGATTACCTAGCTCCCACGAGTGTGACTGCCATCACAACGCTGGTAATCAAGCAAAGATCCTAAGGGCTCCACTAATGTGTATAGGTGATATACTAAAATAAACACATGTATACATTAAAGTAGAAACAAACCAAGTTGCATACTACTATTTTGAGCAAGATTGTCTATACAACTGTGAATATCCCAAGCTTCCATTAAGTAATATACAAACTAGTATGATACAGAATTGGCCTCTAGGGCATATACACTAACAGGTTTGACCCCTCACCCTCTCTCTCTCTTTCCCATGCTTCTATATTCTATTCTTTTCTTTTCTTTATCTTCTCATTTTATTTTTAAAACCAAACACATATATCCCAAATGCAACCATGGTTATAAAATGTAACACAAGTGTAAAATGATGTGGTGCATGTTTTGCACAAAACAAGCTTAATGCGCGATTAGCGATATTTAACCGCGATTAGCATTAAAATAGTGTATAATAACTCATAAAAACTTATAATTTGCATGAATCACATAAAGCACCGTCATTTCAGTAATTTCAGTAATTTTCCAAATTTTCCCAATTTATCGGTATTTAATTATACCGCCTTATTCAAATATTCAATATAATATTATTTAATTATAAAAATTCCCAAAATAATATTTTATTTTTCTGAAATGTTACAATCTTCCCCCATTAAAGAAATTCGGTCCCCGAATTTAAATTTAAACCCCTTAAATACTAAAACATTTCAATAAAGAGTCCTAGTCGCCGGGGCTCCGAAATCATCAATACATAAGACGCATCATAGTGCAATGCATGCGCATGAAGAATGAGCAGATAACTCCAAATCAAAACTTTGTCAAGCATCCCGCAATCATCAGAGTCATGGTGAAGACACAAATGTCAAATCCAATACGAAAACCAATATGATATACATCAAAACTATACATGTAAACATCTGAAGGAAATGCATGCCAAACCTTTCATGTTGCTGTGCGATGCGCGTATCGCGGCACAGTGGCGAATGCCTTTTGTAAGAAAATAACTTTATATATATACTTATCCTTTGTTTAATATGTACGTCCTACCGTTTTTGAAAATAATTTAGAAGGGGTTTCCTTGCTTTAAACGTTTCGTGTCATATGAGACACGTAGGTAAATACTAAAACTATAGCTCCCTGTTTGGAAATCACTTCGATAACAATCAATGCATGCAAAATATATCCAGGTACTTTCCTCTGACAAGTCCTGCTCAGTACGAAAACAATTAGCAAATATCATAAAACGTACTGCTCCATAAGAAATCAATCCCAAAATGTGCATATGAATGCTACGTGCATCTGGTGTGCACGGAAATCGAAATCTATGAATGTGCCATACATGTGCACAAAAACAAAATCTAAGTGGAACGGGTGTGCACGAAACACCTGTCAAGGCAACGGGTGTGCCTGGCAATAAATATCAGGTGCATCCATCATGCACGAATAAAATCTAAATCATGTGCATTCAACATGCACGAAATCACGAAATCTATTATCAAGCATCGAACATGCGCAAAAATCCAATCGAGTGCACAAGGTGCACAAAACAACTATCGAGTATCACAATCAAAGTCGACGGTATACAACACATTTCAATCCAAATCCAAATCAGGTATACCGTGGTATATAATCTCACAACCATGTGCATCAGCGTGCACAAATCAAATCAAAACACTAAAAGTGCTTGAAAACTATGCCAAAAGCATAAGTCAAATCACATGCATACCATAGGCATGAAATAAAAATCAATATCTCGAATGATATCAAATCGAATTCAGGTGCAACTGTGGTGCACAAAATCTCGATCATGCAAATAAATCGTCCAAAATATCAAATCAAAGATGGCGGAAATAGTCCCGCTCTGGCACATCCTCTAAAGATCTCTGGCCAACTATCTCGTCAACGATGCTGAACTATGGCCTACTATGTGTGCGTAAAATGACCGCTCCTACGTCCAAGTCTTCTCGTAGTATTCCAGAAAGGTTCTGTCGAAGTTTCTCCCAAATCTCGTTTCTGCCGAACTGTCCGGAAGCTATCGTCTTTCACTAAATCAATTCCTTGTTCCGGAACGGCTGCATACTCATCGCGAATCCTTCTTAAAGATATATCCATATACAACGCCTCTGTATGCGTATCACGTCTTTAATGTCAGCGGAGTGGAACGTCATCTCGTCAAGATCTCGTACGAACCACTTACTCTACTTTTCTCTGATGTCGACTGCTTCGGGCTCGTCTCTTCGTGGCTGCATGAACTGTGCTCCAATGGATATACTCGTATCTGGAGTCCCCTAAGCAATGCATCACATCACATGATATCCAAATGACGTCGAACCTTTCGATCGATTTGTCAAGGTTCCATAATCCCCCAAGAGCTCAACATCTTGGGTACAATTTAATAGTATTCCAGTACATACCACAGTACCTGTGGACCAACCGTAGAAGGGAAAACCCAAGCCTCACTAATGGCACTACAGAACTGCCGCAAACCCTAAGGTTTCAAAGCGTTCTCATGGTCATTATGTTGAGTTAGGGTTTCATTCTTCTAGAGGGTCTATATCATTACTTGCATTTGTCTCTCAATACTTTAAACATGGAAAATGGGCTTCTGACATTCGATCGTCTCCATCGACTCTCAACGTACCTGCGTGAAGTCGTATCTAGCTGGAATCAATCAATCTGATGACCTCGCATCGGGATAAGCAACGGATCACTTGTTCTAGTCCTTCCTCCATGGATGACTAGCGATCTTCTAACATATCTCTAAGTATACTCGTGCGGCAATAGCTCCAACCTCTGGGGCGATATCTCGTCATTCACAGCAGCAACTGGCTCATTGTCCGCACGCTGAACAGTGCTTCAATCATCAAAAATAATATGTGCATTGACGGTCATCAAAATCTGGATGGCCTCTATCAGTGGCTCAATCCTCTGGTGCTGATCTGCACGTCCGAGTAATCTTGTAAAAGCTGCCCATCAAACGCTCATGACGCGAAAACACAATAAAACGACGCCTCTATGAAAACGTATGTCCCTGGAATCACGCCCTGGTCAGTCCTCGTTCATGACGAGCTCGTGCTGATGCAACTCTAGCCGTAGCTCTCTCTGCCCATGCAATCGTGGCAGCAAAACCATAAACCAATATCAATGAGGATAGATCATAGGAATGAATATAATATTGTGCAAGGAAATGTACATCCTAAGACTCCTTTAGCGGAGTAGCGTATCGTAAGTATGCCGCGGAACATACACATGGTACGTCACTCTCCTTAAGTCACCTACTCCATCAACCAAGATCAACCTACGCGATGAAAGTTCGGGTCTAATACCCCTCGACTAAGTCTAAGTTCTGTAAGGTCAAGCCTAAGTTCCGAATATATACAAACGCTCTAGGCTCCGCATAGTCAAACATAGACTCGAACCAAGGTTAACCTAGCGCTCTGATACCAACTTTGTCACGACCCGAAATGGCACGCGACTAGCACTTGAATCATATGAAGTTTATAGGACCCCTTCTAATTCAAGTAAGCCAAGAATTCCAAGAAATCCCAGAAATCTAAACCACTAAAAGAAAGAAGTGAAGAAAACATGCTTTAAAACAAGGGGTTTTTAAATAACTTAAGCCGAATATGCATTTTAAAAATCTCTAGACTTTTCTGAAAATTTCGGCAGAGTTTCCTTTGTAAATACTGGCCCAAACGGGGTACAACATGAATAGTATATGCAAAATGATAAAAGGCATCTCCAAGCGGGAGCAAGCTCTTCGTCAATCGATTGCGTGGTTGTGACCATCGATTGACTTTTAGGTCGAAAGAATAATACTACAACGCGCGACCACCAAGGGCGAGGGTCAAAACTCAAAAGGAAACTCAAATCAATAAGAAAACCATAATAATACAACGCGCGACTCTAAGGTCGAAAGAATAATACACTGGTTTTCTAAGTCTGAAACAAGACACAAGTCTGGTTAATGGAATTTTACTGAATTCAACTGAAAATAAATAAGTACAATGGTGGTCACGATGAGAGTGAACCCACCTACCAAAAGCAATCACCCGGAATGAAGCAGTGTGCCAGAAGCCGCAATGAAACCTGTACTGGAAAACCTGCAAGAACTGTCGCACAACGGGGGTGAGTTGCCAACTCATGAGTAGAAAACATCACAGAGCAGAAATCGTATGTAGGACTCCATCCTAGGTCAATACGATCAGTAATATACATCCTCAATATGATAAAGTTTGAAGCATGATAAGGTGGCAAGGGTAAAAATCTATACCAAGTGTAATATTGAGTGCTCGTGTCAGTGCCCCAGGTAGCAACATATCATAAACATGATGTGTGATCAATATAATCATCATCAAATCAGGGTCAACTATATCATGAAGCCTATAAGTATCTGGATATCATCCAACTATGTAATCAATGCCTGTATGCATGTGGATCTCGTCCACGTGTCAACCAATGACACAAAACATCATGCACGTAAATATCATAAAGCATATGCATGAAAGTATGAGGATATAAATCAACGCGTGTCCCTCGCGACACATCAAAATCATAGAACCTGAGTTTCCAACATCGACACTCGAAAACATTATGAAACCTGTGCCTAGCATCAGCACGTAAATCCTCATATATCGGGTCCCGTCAGTCCGGATCGGCCCATATCATCTCTCGAGTCCGGTCGGTATCCTCCGGATATCCGCCGAGCCCAAATACAATCACCGGTAGGTAGTAGTCCCTCTGTTAGGCTCACCGTCTATATACACAGCATCCCTTTCTTGCCCCGGGGCACCATACCGGGCCCCACCATGTACCCGCACACGGCCCATGACTCCTCCTCGCACGGGGTATATATATATCAGAACCGATAAAACTCATGGTGGACGCACTGAAATATCATATCAAGAGAAACCGGGTTTTTAAAACAGTACATACTTTCTTTTGAAATACCTACGGTTCTCAAATCCAGAAATATCATGGAAACAATATATCTCAATGCGTATAATCATAAAAGCATGATATATGCGACATATAATGGTGTAACAATTCAGAAAAATAAATATTATTTTTGGAAAATTTTATAATTTAGTATTAATTTTTAATGAATATTTTAATATTTCGGTATAATTAAATACCGATAAAAGGGAAAAATTTTGGAAAAATTATGGAAATTTCTAAAATGGGGTATTTTATGGAGGAATGTCATTTTTAAGGTTTCTATGATTAGTTATATGCTAATTTGGTGCTAATCGCGATTAAAAATCGCTAATCGGTTTTTTAGCATTTTTGGTGCAAAACATGCACATATCATTTTTCCACATTTGTCACATTTTCTTACATGTTGTGGGTGTATGGTTGCCTAGGGTTACCATTAGGTGATAAGGAATAAAGGAAAAAGAAAAGAAATGAAAAGGTGATGGAATGATTATGAGAGAGAAAGAATAGGTCAACCCATTTTTTGAACCATGACCCCCATCATTTCTTCAACCCATTTCTCTCCCCTCTCCCATTAGTGCTGCTGCCTCCTCTCCCTTTTCATTCCCCCAAAAACACCATGGATCCAACCCCAAAACCCCATTCCCACTTCACAAAACTTGTTCACAAGCTCGAGAGGAACGTATTGGACTAAGAAAGAGAAGATTTTGAGGACTTTGAGCAACTCAAGAAAATTCTTGAGTTCCCAAAGGAGGTAATTTCTGCACCCTTAGAGTAGTATTACAATTCCTTTTTGCATCTATGCTTGTTTCATGTCGATATTGTGTGGTTTGATGGACTTTGGAAATTTCAAGTTAGGGTTTAGGGTTTGAATTGAAATCAAAGGTGAATTGAGGTGTAATTAGAGACTACAACCCCTATTGTGATGTTATATTGGACTAAACCTAAGATTAAAACCCAGAATACGGATTTATAGAAACGATATCGGGGAAAACAGTAATTCTGCGAATGTTTTTAGAAATCTGCTATCACCCGAGCCACCTGAAAATAATTTTGGTTTGACAGTAAGATGTGCAGGCACCTAGGAACCACCACCCAAAGCCCTACCCCCTACCACCATTTTTAGGCCACCAATTAATCCCTTCTGGCCGCAATTTACGGCCAGAGCATGGGTTCTGAGGTCCGTTCTTGTTCTGTAGCCTTATACCCTATAAAATAGACCCGTGGCATATGCAACTTTGACTGATTCCACATAGGGTAGAATCTGGGGTAATTTCCATGTGTTGGCGCATGGTTTACGACTTGTTTTAGCATGGATTTTGGTATTTGGGGATTCGTTTCTATCGGTTGGCGTTTGAACGTCAACGGTAAAGGGTTATTGATCGTGTTTGTATGCGAGACTATAGGTTTTTACCTATAGGCGTAGCGTATGCCGTTTTGGTTTCTGATGTGATTTTCATATGCTTTAGCATTTGTGATATCTTTGTAGGTACTCCACGTGACGTCGAGGCGTTGAAGATAAAGATGGCGACATCAACATCGGCACATAAGAAGCAAGGTGAGTAGATTTATATCTACGGAGAGAAGTCGGGTGGATGGCGTATAGCACCCCCGCAGTTCGTGGTGATGTATACGAATGCGTATACACACATATATTTATTATATATTGTTTGAGATTATTGATGATAAAGATGGACTTTTGATGTTCTTAGATTGGTTTAATGTAGTTGGAAAACCCTAGAGTAGGGGTTGCACCATACATACACACACCCATACATGCATACATTCTTATTTCTTATGTGCGTATATGGAAATATATATATTTATGTGTTCACATGGGTATGGGACTATGTGTTCATATACTGGATTTGAGGATAGTATTTGGGACTTGAGGTGAGTCGAGGAGATTTGATTTGAGACCGTGAGATCGGTGATATGACAGGGTTCGTATTTGAGATACGTCATGATGTTATAGCGAATCTTTGGATGACGATGCCATATGAATGGTGATACATATAGAATAGTTGACTTGTGCTCGGGACATGAGATAAGATATGATAAGATAGCTATAATGGGTCGCATTGGGCGATGTATACTTCTTTACGATGATATGTGCTAATGATATCGGTTTGTACGAGACTGTCGATCAGTAGTCAGATCATGATTATATTGATGATATTAGTATTGTACTAGACATAGATCAGTACCCGGATTATGATCATTGATAAAGAGGATACCGGATGAATAATATGATGAATGTGATATTGACCCGTACCCAGATTTGGGATGCCGTACGACGGATTTACGTACGAGCTATATATTGATGATAGATCCGCACTCTTGACATGGGAATATCTGATTATAGATATGGTATCGGATGTGATATTATCAAGGTGGGATCACCGACTAATATATATATGTGCGTGTGCGTGTGTGTGTGTGTGTGTGTGTGTCGACTCAGATGTTAGGCGGTTGCCTTACCTTTAATTCAGCTTTTAGTTCAGCCGTATAGTTTAGTGTAGTTGTTAGACTAGATTAGTTATCCTTGTGTTTAGTATTCAACTCCCGCACATTATTGTTGTTCGCTCTGCATCGCATAGTTATATTGTGATTCGTATACCATTATTGATATCATGCTGTTAGGACACCGGCACCATTACCGATGATGCGTATGCTCCACGTACACTTACTTGCCGGCTCACACACATCATCATCGGTAATTGCCATGTCACGTACACTTTAGAGAATACTATTACATTGACATAGCTTGTTAGCTAATAGTTTCGACATGATATTAGTGTACTTGCCTTATATGCCAGTTTAGACATTGCAGTTTCTTGCTACTTCATGCATATTGTTATTCACTGTTATGCCGCATTCATGGATTTTTTTGCCTATATTCACTGTTTACATGCCATCGATGATTTGGATTCGGATTTTCATGAGATTTCCTGGATTTGGGGGAAAACCGCAAAAACATTTATAAACTTCTTTTCTCTCTCTTTCTAAATGAAAAGTGCGGTTTTGCCATGATGTATGAGTCGTCCACCATGAGTTTGCTGATGGATTTCGAGACCCGATTCGAAGAGTTGGATGAACCGTTACGGGTACATGGTGGGCCCGGTGCGGTACCCCTGGGCGAGAAGGTCGTAGAGGATGGCGTTGAGCCTGGCAGTGGAGCACTACCGACCAGTAATTTTACCCGACGCGTCGGATATCCAGAGGATACCGTCGTGGTCTTGAGATTGATGGTAGGGGCCGGTCTGGATTGACGGCGCCCTAGATAGTGGGATTGAGATACAGAGATATTGCGATATTGGGATTTATGTTTTGTGTCGATGCTAGACACTGGTAATGCTGATTTCATTATGATACCTCATTTTAAATATACAGAATCTCATTAAGTTATGAAAGCAGTTTCTTCATTTTCATGTATTCTGTTTTCATGTATTCATACCTCATCCATATGATATATTGCTACCTGAGGCACTGACACGAGCACATGGGATTACACTTGGGTTGGATATTTACCCTTGCCACCTTTTCATGCTCCAGACCTGTCATATTTGAGGATTATATATAAATAGTGATCGTATGACCTAGGATTGCGTCATACATGTGATTTCTGTTCGTAGATGTATTCTATTCACGAGTTGGCAACTCACCCCCGTTGTGCCACAGTTCTTGCAGGTTTTGCCGTACAGGTTTCATTACGGCTTTGCTGGCACTACTTCCATTTCCGGGTGATTTGCTAGTAGGTGGGTTCACTTGTATCGTGACCATCAGTATATTTTGTATATTGTTATTCAGTTTTATCTAGAAGTTCCATAAACCAAACATGTATTTATTTCAGAGATAGAGACCAGTGATGTTATTTTTTCGACCTTAGAGTCGCGCGTTGTAATTCGATGGATTTCATGCTGGTTTGAGTTTTCTTCTCTGTTGTGATCCTCGCCCTTCGGCGTTGTATATTATATTGCTTGCATGGTTGTGACCGTCGATTGACGAAGAGCTAGCTCCCGGTTGGGGATGCCTTTATTCATTATATATTCTTTATCAGCTTTTGTACCCGTTTGGGGTCTGTTTTTACAAAGGAAACTCTGCCGAAATTTTTAGAAAAGACTTGTGGTTTTAAAAATGCATATTTTGGCATGGGTTGCAAACTATTTGATTTAAAATGGTTTTCCTTCACTCTACTAATTTTCTTGGTTTCGATTTCTGGGTTTTCGGCTTACTTAGATTACGTACGCATCGAGACGTTTCGTAGTTTAAGTGCCGGTCATGTTCCGTACTTTCGGGTCGTGACAAATGGAAATGTTAGCATATCAGTATATCATGCAACATAAACAGTAATATGCACACATCGAGGGAAAACCGCTCTTTTAAATTAATCCAGTTTTAAAATATATCTTGCGGTTCCCAAATCTCCAAAATCTAGCCAAAATCATCTATGTATGTGCAAATACGTATGTATGCAAGTATGGGTGTACAATATGTGTGTACGCAAGTATGTCATGCAAGGGGTCATATCCTAATGCAACAGTCCTACTGTGTAGTGACATGGTAATTATCGATGATGAAGTGTGTGAGCCGGCAAGCAGGTGTACGTGGAACATACGCATCATCGATAATGGTGCTGGTGTCCTGACAGCATGGGTTTAATATAACAATAACACATTTAAACATGCAATGCGATGAGAATAGCAAGAATATGCGGAAAATGAATAATTTACACAACAGTGGAGAATCTACATCAATAAATATATGTCATACAGTTTTGCTATTTGAAATAACACGAATCGTGGTGTTTAGAAAAATAAGGGCTACAGTGTTTTTAGGAAAAGATACGTCTTTTGAAAATATCCGTAGAATCCCATGGCCTGTCTTTAAAATACTCACAATTCGTTAGTTTTGAAATATATATGACTCGAGTCTAGTTTAACATCTACAAATAAACTACAGGACTAAATGAACAGTCTAACCGAAAGGGTAAGGGAAAACCACCTACGTCTGAGTCGATATATATAAATATAATAGTCGGTGATCCCGCCTCAATAGTATCATGTACAATACAATATACAATATGACATCCTCGAGTCAAGAGTGCAGATCTATCATCAATATATAGCTTGTACGATAAATCCATCGTACGGCATCCCAATCTGGGTACGGGTCGAATCTCACATTTAACTCATCAATTATCTGGTATCCTTATCATCATATCTCATGAACTGGGGTACTGATCTAAGTTTAGAAACAAACTGATACCATATTCTTATATATGCGTGTTTGAAAACACACGCCTAAAGGCCCGCTAAAATCGCATGTCGTATATCACAATACGAAACAAAACATATCACCGATCTCATAGCATCATGCCCAATCTCATCGACTCATCTCCAAATACCATATACAATCCTCATCATCCATGTGCAGGTATAATATATATATACATAGTCCCATACCTATGTTTGTATATATATATGCATATCCCCATAAACGTACAAGTAAAACAATGTAAACATGTTTGTGCGTGTGGGTGCAAACCTTATTCTAAGGTCCGCGACTAAACTAACTGACGACGCTATCTTCCAATGATACTAAAATTATCCATGACTCCTAAAGTCTATCTAGAAAATCATAACCTCACAATAACGTATAAAAATATCCATATAATATATAAATATATATATATATATATATATATATATATATATACCATACACTATATTACGAACGGCGGGGGTGTTATACGCCATCCACCCGACTTCCCCCTTGGATATAATCTACTCGCATTGCTCTTTTCTTGTCGTTGCCGACGTCGCCATGCGCTTTCTTGTCATCTCGAAGTCCTCGTAGGGTACCTACACATCATAACGTATCGTGTCGCATTAAAACCCAATTCAAAACAAAAACGACACGCTAAAGCCTATAGGTTAGAACCTACGGACTACGCCCTTCAAACCACCAAACAACACTCGATATAGATGTACAAACGTCAGGTGATCGAGGTAAAACAGAAATACTAAAATCCAGAATCCAAAATAAGAAAAGTATAACCCCGAATCAAAACAGCAACTCATGAAAATGGTCCCAGATTTTACCCTAGGTCAAATTAGCCAATTTTGCACATATGGAGGGTCTAATTTACAGATACTGGAGCCATGAAACAAACACGAGCCAAAATGCCCTAGGTCTTGCCGCAAATTGTGGCCAGAAGGATTATTTCCGCGGCCATGGCGATGGCTTAGGGGCTAGGGTTTCAGTGGGGGATCCTAGGTTGCCTGCACACTCCTCTGTGTTTGCTAAAATATTTTCAGGTCACCCGGGTGTTAGAAGATTTCATTATACTCTCACAGAATCCATAATTCTCCGATATTGGGTCTCTAAGTTCGTACTCCTGGGTTTAAGTCTCAGGTTCAGTCCACTATATCATCATAACAGGGGTTGTAGTCCTCAATTGCACCTTTGGAATCAATTCAAACCCTAATCCCTAAATTGGAATTTCTACATCTCACTAAACGACATTAAATCGGTTCTAATCAAACATGGATGCAAAGCAAATAGGAAAACAACACTAATGATGGATAAATTACCTCCTTTGGCAACTCAAGAAATTTCTTGAGTTGCCCCAAGTGTCCAAAATCGTTGCTTTCTTGGTCCAAAGTGTAGCTTGTGAGATTGTGCACATTTTTATTAAAAGTGAGATGAAGTTTTGAGGTGATTTTCATGGAGTTGTGAGGAGTTAAGGCTGTGGAGGGAAGAGAGCAGCAGCCATGAGGGAAGGGGGAGGAAAATGATGAAGGAATGAAGAAGGAATAGGAGCCTTGGTCTAAGGTTTGACCCCTCACCACCACCCCTCTCTCTTGCCCATGCTTCTATATTCAATTCATTTCATTTTTAAAACCAAACACATAAATCCCAAATGAAACCATGGTTATAAAATGTAACATAAGTGTAAAATGATATGGTGCATGTTTTGCACAAAACAAGCTTAATGTGCGATTAGCGATATTTAACCGCGATTAGCATTAAAATAGTGTATAATAACTCATAAAAACATATAATTTGCATGAATCACATTAAGCACTCTCATTTCAGTAATTTCCATAATTTTCTAAATTTTTCCCAATTTATCGGTATTTAATTATACCGCCTTATTCAAATATTCAATATAATATTATTTAATTAAAAAATTTCCTAAAAATAATATTTTATTTTTCTTAAATGTTACATATCCATATCCTATATGGAGAAACCACTGTGTGACAACCAAAGTATAACCGATTGTAGTATATGAATTTCTCTTCCTACAAAGTGTATGTCTTCTAAATACCAGGACATCACATCCTACTACCTTCTGACCAGATCCAGATCCTATTCTGATGAAGTCAAATCTTATGACTGTCACATCAAAAATAGATGATCTATCTCCGCTACACTTGCTTTAGTCTATAAATAGACAAGCTACTTGTCCACTATGCTTCCGCTGCTCCCACTGACTACAACAACCCTCTTGCAGAGATATATACACGTGCACTTCTAAATCTAGTTTAGAACGGCACTATACTCATCCTCATGCCGGGTCTCATAGTCTAGAACAGCAGTAATGGCAAGTCTGGGTAAATAAGAACCTCCCTATCACCGTCTTTGAGGATACCGAAGTACCTCTCGGGCGTCTGAGGTTACCCACCATATCTGCGGAGTGGCTAATGGAATGTCAAACCCAATTGAATCATTAGGTTCTATTAAATTTTCAGTAATCGTTTGTGGTTTTGGAATCACTTCCAGTTCTATTATGCTCCCACTACTGTTTTATGAAAAAGTCCATTTTATTCAAACTGTGGCAAGTCAAGAACAATATCACTATTGATCTTCCAGATGGTATAATGTTAACCCTCGTCATAGCTCAGGATAACCCATAAACTTCAATTACATAAACATGCCTAGAGTTATCCAGAGTCTGGTTTTAAGCATAAACCGGACAACTCCATATACCTTAACATCGTTAAGATATGAACCATTCTATATACGATATAGAAATAGAGTCACTGATTTAATTGGAACCATATTCAAATCATGCAGCTGTCTCTAGTTGTTCAGTTGATGAAACTGCACATTTGTATTACATTTTTCCTACCATTTTCATATTAAAAAAGGACTTTATTATAATATATTATACATATGAGGGTTTATGTGTAAAAACACCATTTTCCATGTGTTTATATATTTTAATTATCATTTGGTAGGAAAATGTATGCAAATAAATCTATTGAACAAATCCTAGTAGAAAAAAGCCTACTAAATATTATTTGAGATTATTGTGCAGAATTTTCCAAGTTGTTTTGCAGAATTTATCAAACAAATCAAGTTGTTGAGGAAATCTTGCCAAATTAAGAAGCAAAACTTGGAGACCAAGTCTGGAAGAAACAGAGAAAAGATTTTCAGATTCTGAAGGTGCCTAGGATTGCCACATGTCACGAGAAGGAAGCCCAAGAAATTTGATCGAGAGATCCCCACCTTTGAGCGCGGATCCGCGGCCAAACTCACCCTTGGGCCGCGGATCCGCCGCAATATTATGGAGTTGGAAGGAAATATTTTGGGGCATGATTCTCTACGATATTTTACCAACTTTTGAAGCAAAAGATTCTGACTTTGCACTATAAAAAGGCACCGAGAGCCTCTTGGAAAAATCATCAAGCCGACGCGATCACGAAGTCCCAGACGGCTCACGCATCCAGGCTGATCATCAACGGTTCATCTACCTCCTTGGAAGAGATCGAGAAGCAACTAGTTTGTAATCATTTTCTACGGAATCAAAGTGTAGATTGTTCAAGTTGATTAATAAAGGTAGTTGTTTTATTTAATTCTTTTGCATTTTACATTATGTTTTCCCTTTCTTTCTTTTCATCTTCTTCTCCCAACATGCGCGAGTAATTCTCCGCTTGTTAGGGTTCGTAGGATTATGGTAGGCTATTGAACGATGAAAATAATTAAACCTTTTTTATGTCCTATAAAGTTTAGGAACTTTATCAAAAGAATCATTAACATCCTAATCGGGCGCGCTAGCAATTCTTTGCTAGTTCCGACCGCGATTAGAGATTAGATTAATGATTGTTTTGGTAAAGGCTAGATATGAACGGAGTTCCGTGTCGAGATAAGGGTTAAGAGTGGGATTCCTTTTCCCTCCAGAAACCCTAATCTACACGCATCACCGTCGTTCTAGTTCTATATCTATTAATGGATAAAATGGGTAACTTTTAATTAATCGTCCATAACTACTAAATCCTAACGAACCCTACAAGCCTTCTTATTATATTTACTACATCTTTAAAATAATCTAGATCTATATTTTACAATCTTGTTTAACGTAGATCTAGAAACCATTCTACAATGTTCTTTATCTTTCTCTCTCTTTTTCAACACATCTAAAGTAAGAATAAAAGATTCAACATTTCCCTGAGGACGACCCGTACTCATCTCGGTCTAGCTACGTGCGACACCGTTATTGATTGCGGTTAACTACAAACACACTCTTTACACATCAATCAAATGGCACTGTTGCCGGGGATACGTGCGTAATTTTTTTATTCTTACTATTTGTGTTGAATTCTTAGACGAGTCATATCATTATTAAAACAAAACTGCAAATTGCATATTTAACGATTTGTGCGTGAATTTTTGCGAGAAAATCTGGAGTCACAAACTTGAGGAAACAGGAAACAGAGACATTTTTAGAGATCCAGAGGAGCACAAAAGGCCATACAAAAAATTTCATCAACTGTTCCTTCTGCCACGCAGCGGAACCGCGGCAAAAGCACCCATTCTGCGGCAGAACCGCGGCAAGTTGGAGGAATTAGGGAATAAATCTTCTCTGGTATCTTTCTCAACTCCTTCTTTCTCTCCTCAAATCCAATAAAATCTATTTTCTGCAGGATTCTTTGCAAAATCGCGTCGCTAAAAAATCTTTTTGCAAAAGTTTTGTGATTGGTTTTGTTTTGCATATTTTAATACGGATTCTAAGGGGCAAAGACCAAATCAAGATTAGGTGGGGATTTCATCACCCTTCTTAAGCCCCATAAATCACAAACCGAGCATATAGATCAACCCTTCATTAATTTAAAAAATATCTAGACCATACTCTAAGGACTGTCGCGCTCAATAAGGACAGAGGAAGGTCGTGGGTAATCTATCGTTATCCGCATTACTTTTGTAGTGCCTAGGCAAGTGTGACAAAGGCTAGTGGTTTTTAATTAGACCCACGACGTGGTTCCTTCCCACTTACCTGGCACTTACCTGGCTACAAGGGTAGTACGGAGGCGGTAGAGGATTGATCCTGCGGATTGTCCTTTGGAAGTCTAGGAGCGGTCTAGAGACTGGACCTAGGTGACCTTAGTTCTTGGGTTGCTTGTGCATCTTAGGGAGATTTTTCTTGAGTCCCACTTTTTCAAAACAAGCCAATTTTAAATCACACACACGCTGCCACTTGCACTAAACCCGCTTAGTGCATGCTCGGCTGGACATAGGATCCTAGTGCCCGTCTTGTCTGCGTTCCTGCTATCGACGCCGAAGTCGGTACTTCTTCATCTTCTTTTCCCCCACCACACACCACATCAACCGTGATGGACGGCACTCCATCTAATTATAACACCACACTGCCACCGCCCGCAGGTGAGCAGAATCCACCGCGCATCTCTCTCCAAGAGAGATGCTATCCTATTCGTGGTCCTCTTCCTACCTGTCTATCTCTTCCACCACCTAACGAGGATAATTTCGAGATTAAACCCCACTACATCAATCTGCTGCCCAAATTTCATGGGCTTGAGTCGAAAGACGCGTACGTTTTCATCACCAAATTCGAGAACGTATGCGCAATGATGGGTACTTCACAATTGACTTTAGATGCTATGCGCTTACGTCTTCTCACATTCACACTGTGTGACTTAGCAGAAAAATGGCTTTATAATACTGCCGCACACTCTATCGCTAATTGGGATGAATTCGTCGTAGCATTTCTTAAGAAGTTTTACCCAAATCATAAGACTGCACATGTTAGGAGCGAGATCAACCAGTTCACCCAACTTCCCAATGAACCATTTTGGAAGTGCTTTGAACGTTTCAAAGATCTGCTTGTCCAATGCCCCCATCACGGAATACAAAGATGTGATTTATGTCGGATTATATATGAGGGCATTAATCCAGCGACAAAGCAGATGCTTGAAACAATGTGTCAATGCAATTTCATGTCTAAAGATGACAGTGAAGTATGGAAATATCTGGAAGACCTTGCTGAACACACGTTGCAGTGGGAAAGCGTAAGACCACCTTCAACTAAGGGAGGTATTCACCAGCTCGATGTTTCTATCGCAGTGAAAGCCAAAATGGCAGCGATACAGAAGAAACTCGATGCTATTGAAAACAAGTTCTCAACATTCTCCCTAAATCAGGTCACGCTTCCTAAGACTGTCTGTGGTTGCTGTTCGGATCCTTCACACTTAACGGAAGAATGTCCTATGAATGCATCGTTTCAAGCTAATGCTGCTTTTCAGCAGCGACTTAGAAATGATCCTTATTCTTCCACATATAATCAAAGATGGAGGAATCATCCTAACTTTGCTTGGAATCAAAACCAACAAAGTAATTATCAAAGACCCCCTCCACAGCAACCACAACCACAGAATCAGCCCCCCTTTCAGTCACAAAATTTCCAAAATCCGGCCAACATTTCTACACCACAAGTGGCCGGTACTGACAACTCACTTGCACAAACTTTGGATATGTTCATGAAACAATCCATGCAAAATTCGGCTGAGATAAGGTCTTCTATTGATACCCTAACGAAAAACTCCTCCTCCCATGGTGAGAGTATTAAATCAATAGAAAACCAAATCGCACAGTTAAACGCCGCAATGAGTGCGAGAGAGAATGGGAAACTCCCATCTCAACCCCTACCGAATCCTGGCCATTCACAAAGTCATAATGTGAATGCCATTACTACATTGAGATCGGGGAGAGTGCTGAATAACCAAGTGGGTGAGCAGTTTGATGATAGTGACACATTTGATACCCCTTCTTCTTCTTCTTCTTCTTCTTCTTCTTCCCCTAATTCGTCTAGTCTCCCACCTTCATCCGAGCTTATTCTCCGTTTTCCCCAAGGCTCGAACCCTTCGCCCATTTCGCCAAATCTATCTAAGTCGATTCCCACTCCAGTTTTGGGATCGAATCCATCCCCACAGTCTTCTCCACAAACGTTGGACCCAAAACTTATTGATCAAGCACCTTATCCAAACAGGTTGAGGGGCAACAGACCAAGTCCACAAATGGAGAAGATTGTGGAAATTTTTAAGCAAGTTAACAAAAACATTCCTCTCCTAGATGCTATTCAACAAGTTCCGTCATATGCGAAAATCCTAAAGGACTTGTGCACTAGGAAGAGAAAAGTTCAAGTACCTAAAAAAGTTTTCCTTGCGAGTAATGTGAGCACTGCTTTTACACAACAACTACCCAAGAAACGAAAGGACCCCGGAAGTCCTACAATTTCAATTTCTATTGGGGGTAAAAATATTAATCGTGCTCTACTCGATCTAGGTGCTAGTGTTAACTTGCTTCCGTATTCTGTTTATGAGCAATTAGGGATCGGAGAGTTAAAGCCGACGCATTGCACTCTTCAGATGGCCGATCGATCTATCACCCAACCTAGGGGTGAGCTAGAGGATGTGTTAATCAAAGTTGGGGAATTCATATTTCCTGTGGACTTTATCGTTATTGATACACAACCTGTGGCAAACCCACGCAATCAAATCCCGGTGATACTCGGTCGACCCTTTTTGGCCACTTCCAACGCAGTAATTAATTGTAGAAACGGCTCTATGACCCTATCCTTTGGAAAGAAGTCAATTGAGCTTAATATTTACAAGTTGGGAAATGAACCCTCCGAACCCTATGCTCATGTGTGTTCTGTCGAATTAATGGATGTCGACAGCAGCAAATTTGATCAACCTCATGATACAGACTCTTTTCATATGTTGTTGTTTGACCCAACCATTTACTCTTCCACCGAGTTGTCCGGGTCAACATCTAATGAGGAACCTTATATTGAGTCTGACGATCACCCCATTTTTTCTGATGACATTATTTTTCGGGGTATCGATGAAAGCTTTGAGGAAATTTTCGCTGATGAACTCGCATTTTTACAAGACACGGGTGTTGAGATGAAATAACTCCAAGATGAAGAAATTGGACCTCCACCCCCTCTTTTGGACAATCATGATAATGCGAGTAATCCATCATTACTATCATTGTGTCGTCTCTCCAAATTGAGACGCAATCATTTTCCAATACACCTCTTGTCACCTCCCCACTTCTTCACGTCAAAAGGTGACATGTTCTTCCACCAACCTTGGTTCTTCATCGATAAAATTTTTGAATGGTTGGTATTGACCTTCGGTCTTTGCAAAGCTTGGCATTGACCAATAACCTTGACCCCCTCATGTGATTTTAAAAAATTAAAATTGTTTAACTCAAGTTTGGGGGAGGGGTGGTATATTTTGGCTCTTGAAAGAAAATGATTTTTACAAAATTGTGAGCCTAAAATAAGTTTGGGGGAGGATTTTCACTTTCATATATTCTTGCCCCCATTAATAATTTCCTCCCAAGTCTACAGGTTTTTTGAGCTTAACGGATGACATCGGTGAGGACACTGCTGTAAACAGGTTTGGGGGAGGTTTGTGCTTATTTACACATCAATTTGCATCATATTTTGCATAAGCACAACATTTTCAAAAATTTAAAAAAAAATAATTATAACAAAAGAGTAGAAAGTGAAAAATTACATCCAAAAGATAGGAATAGTTTAAGAAAACCAAGAAAATTAGAAGTTTTCTTAAACGAACTAGTAATAAGTAGTTATGAGCTGTTGTCCCAAGGGTTAGTAAGATGAAGGAAGCCACTAATCTGAGAATAAAAATAAGTCTGAAAAATAGTTTCTATTCTGGAAGCCAAACATTTGAATGTTGATACCCTACTATATGCACATACACACGTCTTGAAACTCGGGATAGTAGAGGATACCTTGAAATGCTCTTGTCTAAAAGCCAAAGTATGAAGGAAGTGAAAAAAAATGAAGAAAATATAAAAATGGTGAAAAGAAAAAAATGAACGCTGGTTTTATATCTCCAAGGCAGCAATAAAAAAATATAGCGAGGGTGCCTCTTCACCTAGTGCCCTAAGGCCAACTGGTCTGGGAGTCACTGCTAAGCCTTAGGAGGTGCAAGACGAGGAAAATATTATCACTTAATCTGCAAGCACATGGGTAATCGGTCGGTTAGTTCCTCAAGAAGTATTAACGGTCGCATGAAAGTGTGTGAGCAACCCTAAATATTCACCAAATTTAAAAAATACTGAGGTAGATGGACAAGAGTATGATAGCTTGAATTGAATTCTCCGAGTGTAGGGATGTCCATTACACACACGTAGGGGTATATTATCGATGTTTGGATGAAAGGTAGGAATGAAGAATAAAGATGATGTTTTATTGAGGGGTAATGTGATTTCTAACATTTTTTAATGACTATTAAGATAGGGCTCATGACAACTGAAAAGCTAGTATAGTTGGAAACTCTTCTTTTCAAAGTATTTCTTTTATGGTTCTTGTCTTTATATGTAAATTTCACCATCTTTCTTTTGTTATAGGATTTTGTGGGTGTAATCCGCTGAAAACCCTCAGGAGACAACACTCCTCCTACTAGGGACACCTAGAGGTTTAACGGCTTGTTGCACGTGCTCAGTGCAATCGTGTCTGCCTACGAAAGTGTGCTTAGTTTTCTCCTTTCTTTTTCTCCTCTTAAATAAACTAGTTTGCTCGGGACGATCAAAGATAAGTTTGGGGGTATTTGTTCAGTTGATGAAACTGCACATTTGTATTACATTTTTCCTACCATTTTCATATTAAAAAAGGATTTTATTATAATATATTATACATATGAGGGTTTATGTGTAAAAACTCCATTTTCCATGTGTTAATATATTTTAATTATCATTTGGTAGGAAAATGTATGCAAATAAATCTATTGAACAAATCCTAGTAGAAATAAGCCTACTAAATATTATTTGAGATTATTGTGCAGAATTTTCCAAGTTGTTATGCAGAATTTATCAAACAAATCAAGTTGTTGAAGAAATCTTGCCAAATTAAGAAACAAAACTTGGAGACCAAGTCTGGAAGCAACAGAGAAAAGATTTTCAGATTCTGAAGGTGCCTAGGATTGCCACATGTCACGAGAAGGAAGCCCAAGAAATTTGATCGAGAGATCCCCACCTTTGAGCGCGGATCCACGGCCAAACCCACCCTTGGGCCGCGGATCCGCCGCAATATTATGGAGTTGGAAGGAAATATTTTGGGGCATGATTCTCTACGATATTTTACCAACTTTTGAAGCAAAAGATTCTGGCTTTGCACTATAAAAAGGCACCGAGAGCCTCTTGGAAAAATCATCAAGTCGACGCGATCACGAAGTCCCAGACGGCTCACGCATCCAGGCTGATCATCAACGGTTCATCTACCTCCTTGGAAGAGATCGAGAAGCAACTAGTTTGTAATCATTTTCTACGGAATCAAAGTGTAGATTGTTCAAGTTGATTAATAAAGATAGTTGTTTTATTTAATTCTTTTGCATTTTACATTATGTTTTCCCTTTCTTTCTTTTCATCTTCTTCTCCCAACATGCGCGAGTAATTCTCCGCTTGTTAGGGTTCGTAGGATTATGGTAGGCTAATGAACGATGAAAATAATTAAACCCTTTTTATGTCCTATAAAGTTTAGGAACTTTATCAAAAGAATCATTAACATCCTAATCGGGCGCGCTAGAAATTCTTTGCTAGTTCCGACTGCGATTAGAGATTAGATTAATGATTGTTTTAGTAAAGGCTAGATATGAACGAAGTTCCGTGTCGAGATAAGGGTTAAGAGTGGGATTCCTTTTCCCTCCAGAAACCCTAATCTACACGCATCACCGTCGTTCTAGTTCTAAATCTATTAATGGATAAAATGGATAACTTTTAATTAATCGTCCATAACTACTAAATCCGAACGAACCCTACAAGCCTTCTTATTATATTTACTACATCTTTAAAATAATCTAGATTTATATTTTACAATCTTGTTTAACGTAGATCTAGAAACCATTCTACAATGTTCTTTATCTCTCTCTCTCTTTTTCAACACATCTAAAGTAAGAATAAAAGATTCAAAATTTCCTTGAGGACGACCCGTACTCATCTCGGTCTAGCTACGTGCGACACCGTTATTGATTGCGGTTAACTACAAACACACTCTTTACACATCAATCACTAGTGCATGTCAACCAAATGGAAGGAGGCCGATCAGCATTACTCAACTAGGAGTGCATCCAGATATGAGTAACCTTAAAGAGAAGCAAGTTCTCAAAAACCATTACTATAAACTGAATACGAAACACAAGTATCTACATCTTCGATCACCTCGAAGAATCCTGATACTTGCAACACATGGTTCTCTAATTTATTCTTGTACCTATAACTTCTCAAAACTTGGACCTTGTATTTCTACAAAATACTTGTCTAAAACTGCAGAAGTCATAAGTAAACAGAATATAGTACGAGCACCAACACCTTTGTCTTAATGGAAACTGGACAACATACAATACTTTGTATAAGTCCCCTGAGTTGAATAACTCAAACCTTGTGCGTCGTAGGTTGAAAACTGAACTATGGTTAAGAAGAATTACACCGCTGTTTAATACTCCTTACCCAATCATCAACTGATATAGGTAAATATCAAGGACATAATTTCAAAAAGTTACATCTCACTTTATAAAATAAACGTACAGATATTTCAGTTTGAAATTAGTGCATAACAACGGATATTCAAAACCAAATATTTGCCGTCAGGCAAAACCCTAGGCGATTTCCTCAAATATCACCAATTACAAAGAATTCTGATATAATGAGGATTTAATCACCAAATTCCCAATAACTTACTCCCACTCATCATCTGTAAAATAATACAGATGTGAGAACCAAACCTGGTAAATACATACCCTGGAGTAAGGTTCTAATTGGGAAATCTGTTTTCAATTAACAACGCATAGTGAAATTGAAACATGAAAATGTTTCGAAGCGGTAGCCGGGTATTCCTAGTAATGCCTCTTCCATTAACCAGATTCATGACTGTAACCATATATTTCCTTGCCATCTCTACAAATCCTTTTATTTGTCTTTACTCATTACCTTCTATACACCACCCTTAGGCTAAATGGTTTTCTTCCTTCCCTACCGTTCGGCACCAGCCTATGGTTTGGAAGAAGATTATCCAATAAGCGTAATAGGTGTACTGTCCTAATCCTAGGAGCCCTCGCTGTAAGTCCACATTGCTCATCCCGGTTCTTACGGGGAGGCGGAAACGGCGAAAAACAATTATTTGGCGCAAGGGCAACATGGACTAAAAGCCGGATCTTTGCTAAACTAGAAACTAGCAAACTACTAAAGGTTTTAACTACTATGCCGTAGAAATTATACCTCACAAAACCGGTCCTTCGGGACTTCATTCCGCTGTTCGGCTCGTCCGTCCAAGCTCCAAGGAACGATCCGGATCTTGGTCACCTCCGCGGCCTCCTTGAGTCGAAGACGATCCACCCGAGAGATGTACACCGAGCTCCACCTCGAGCCGAGGCAACTAGGACGACAAGATCGGTAGTCTTGTTGTCCTAGGTTGTGTAGAAGTAGTAGAGGGATGGTTTTGTCAAGTGGGATCCTTTTTCTCTCAACACATGAGATCAAAGGATGATTTCAAGAGGAGGAAGATGAAGGAGAGTTTTTCAACCATGGAGCTCTTTCTCTTTTTCTTTTCTAAGAGAGAGAATAAGCATGAGAAAATGAATATCATCACAAAAGAAAAAAGGCACCATGGTTGCAATAATAGTAAAACAACATCATTACAAATCCTATCATGATAAAGTTGATGCTACATTGAATTGACCATTTTCATAATCAAAAAGAAAAAGAAAATCCAAAGAAGAGTGTAGACCTCTCATGAAGGTCAATGGTCAACACCGGTCAACGGGTCAACAAAGTCAAGAGAGGTCATGGTGGTCAAATGGTCAATGCAATTAGCCATCACAAAATTATCACAAAAAGGATTATTAAAATAATGTCTCCGGCTCATAATGGTTTTGACCGAACGAATTGTCAAAACCCTAATGAGCCTGCCACATAACGGTTTTGGCCGAACCAACTGCCAAAACCCTAATGGGGCACCTACTCCTTTATCGCTCCTCAAAACTGTGCATACACACCCGCATCCGCATTCCGTAGAATGCGAATGCACAGAAGACAAAACAAATCCATCCGTGCAGTACTAGGATCCGGCTTAAACCAAAGCCCACTAGTATTGCCTGCCCGAACAGCATACGCACACAAGTGCACGTAAGTGATCTCAGCCCTGCCGTAAAACCATACGGCCTCTACACGTTTTGCTAAGTGCAGGGAAACTCTCTGTGTGGGACTCTAAAGACTCGCCACTACGCTGGCAGTGGGTTTAACCACAGACCGTAAGCGGCACTAGCTGTACGTAACGGTCCCCAGGTAGATGTCGATAAGAAGGCCGATGAGGTAAACCCATCTGAACTCCTACTGAGCCTGTATGTGACAATCTCCGTACAGTCCGGTCTGTTCGTATGATACATCGCATGGCGGGCCTAGGGGGTGGTGAACGTCAGTCCCCTAATAGCGGTACAAGTCGTATCGGAGTGTAGCCCAGAACACCCTGAGATAACACTGGAAACCTACCAGTATATCTCGCTTGCCCTGGCCAGGGACTACTCGTGTAATGGCTCTCCTAGACACAGCGCGGTGTCAACCCCCAATACCGGGAGAGACGAATCCTATCTAACCGTCACTGCCTCCAAGTGCTTCAGGACTGCACCCAACTACTACCTGTTTGCACGACTCCTTTGAGCCGTGGTAGGGTAGTAATCTAAGTACAGTGGGAACACACTCGAGGCGAAGTGATAGTGTCAAGTCAGCGGACTAAGCTGTACTCATGTCACCTGGGAACTGATAACCGACGATAGGTATAATACCAACCATCAGTTCCCGACGAGTCCTGTCCAGTGTACTCGTAACCTAACGAGCACCCGCATACTATCTCCAGTACGACGTACTGATGGCTGTAGGACAGACCATCTCCCTACTGGGATGAGAAGCGCATACGCAAGTCTACTCCTGAGTATCGATGCCCTGTCTCGAGAGTCCTACGACTAGGGACCTGTATAAGGATGTGCTTATAGATTACCCAGCCCCCACGAGTGTGACTGCCATCACAACGCTGGTAATCAAGCAAAGATCCTAAGGGCTCTACTAATATGTATAAGCGATATGCTAAAAGAAACACATGCACATATTGAAGTAGAAACAAACCAAGTAGCATACTACCATTTTGAGCAAGATTGTCTATACAACTGTGAATATCCCAAGCTTCCATTAAGTAATATACAAGCTAGTATGATACAGTAATGGCCTCTAGGGCATATACACTAACAATCTACCACTTGCACTAAGGCCATGTACCGGCGTATCGAAGACCTATCATCTCGATCAGCCGCTCGAACTGAGTCTGGGGTAGGGCCTTCGTGAGTTGATCTGCAGTGTTATTCTTCGTATTTACTCTCTTCACCTCGATCGCCCGGCGATCTATGATCTCCCTGATCAGGTGGTACCGCCTCAAAATGTGCCTGGACTTCTGATGGGACCTGGGTTCCTTCGCTAAAGCTATAGCGCCATTGTTGTCGCAATACAGCGGTATTGGATCAACAATGGTAGGAGCCACCTGAAGCTCCGTGAGGAACTTCTTCATCCTGACAGCTTCCTTTGCGGCATCGCAAGCAGCTATATACTCCGCTTCCATAGTTGAGTCAGCAACGGTCTCCTGCTTGGAACTCTTCCAGCAAATCGCCCCAAAATTGAGGGTAAAGACATAACCCGACATGGACTTGGAGTCATCCTTGTCACTCTGGAAGATGGAGTCAGCAAAGGCCTCGATCTGGAGGTCTTTTCCGCCATACACCAAGAACATCTCCTTAGTCCTTCTCAGGTACTTGAGAATGTTCTTTACCGCTATCCAGTGTTTCTCCCCTGGGTCCGACTGATACCGGCTTACAACGCTCAATGCGTATTCTACATCTAGTCTGGTACATAACATCGCATACATTATAGAGCCTACCACAAAAGCGTAGGGTATAATAGACATGCGATCCCTTTCCAAATCAGTCTTGGGAGACATCTTTTTGGAGAGGGTGATCCCGTGACAAGCCGGTAAATTACCGCGCTTGGAATCTTCCATACTGAATCTTTTCAGTATTGTGTCGATGTACCTTGACTTTGAAAGTCCCAACATCCTCTTAGATCTATCACGATAGATCTGGATCCCCAGAATGTAGTTGGCATCGCCCAGGTCCTTCATGGAGAATCTCTGCGAAAAGAATCCTTTGACTGACTGTAGCATAGGAATATCATTTCCTATTAGGAGAATGTCATCCACGTACAAGACGGGGAATACCACAGTTCTCCCGACAATCTTACTGTAAATGCATGGTTCATCTGGGTTTTTGATAAAGTCGAATTCTTTGACAGTATCATCGAAGCAGATGTTCCAACTCCGCAATGCCTGCTTCAGTCCATAAATGGACTTTAGCAACTTGCACACTTTACCGCTGCTCCCACTCTGAATGAATCCCTCCGGCTGATCCATATAGACGCACTCTTCCAAATTTCCATTTAGGAAAGTTGTCTTTACATCCATCTGCCAGATTTCATAATCGTGGAAGGCAGCAATGGCAAGAAGGATCCGAATGGATTTCAGCATAGCCACTGGAGAAAAGGTCTCGTCATAGACCAAACCAGGTCTTTAACGAAAACCCTGTGCAACAAGTCTAGCTTTATAGGTCTCAACCTGCCCATCTACACCAATATTCTTTCTAAAGATCCATTTGCAGCCTACAGGTTTTACCCCTTCTGGAGCAAAGTCTAAAGTCCAAACTTTGTTGGTGTACATGGACTCCATCTCGGTCCGCATTGCATCCAGCCATTTTACCGAGTCACCGCTCTTAATGGCTTGCTGGAAGCTAGTAGGCTCACCATAATCCATAGTGCAATCCTCTCTATCCCCGTCTATGAGAAAACCATAGTATCTCTCGGGCGGATGAGACTGCCTACTACTCCTGCGGAGTGGCGCTGGGATGTCCGGTTCTCTTGAAACTTCTGGTTCTTCTAAGCTTTCAGTAATAGCTTGTGGTTCTGGAATTTCTTCCAGTTCTACTATGCTCCCACTTGCTTCTTTTTCTAAAAACTGATGTTCCAGAAAGTGGGCATGACGAGAAACAAAAACCTTTTGTTCCTCTGCATAATAGAAAAAATACCCCCTGAAGTTCTTTGGGTATCCTATAAATTTACACAGTACTGAGCGTGCCTCGAGCTTGTCCGCATGCTGCTTTTTTACAAAAGCCGGACATCCCCATGTCTTAAGATACTTAAGACAGGGTTTCTTCCGACTCCACATCTGATATGTGGTGGTAGGCACAGTCTTGGTTGGAGCCTTGTTCAAGAGATATGCAGCTGTTTCTAGTGCATAACCCCAGAAAGATCACGGTAACTCAGCCTTATTCATCATGGAACGAACCATATCCAATAGGGTTCGATTCCTCCTTTCCGATACACCGTTGTGTTGTGGTGTGTATGGAGGAGTATGCTGAGAGAGAATTCCATTCTCTTTTAAGTACCCCAGAAACTCGGCACTCAAGTATTCACCACCTCGATCAGATCTCAGTGTCTTGATACTTTTGCCTGTTTGTTTTTCAACTTCATTCTTGTATTCCCGAAATTTCTCAATGGCCTCGGATTTTTGCTTCATCAAGAAGACATGCCCATACCTAGAGAAATCATCTGTGAAAGTAATGAAGTATGAATAAACACTTCGCGCATGTGTAGACATTGGACTACCACGTCACTGTGTATGAGTCCCAAGAGCGAGCTCGCTCTTTTTCCGTGTCCAGTGTACGGAGTCTTTGTCATCTTTCCTATGAGAAAAGATTCACAAGTGGCATAAGACTGGTACTCGAACGAATCCAAGTATCCTTTTTTATGTAACTTTTT
Organism: Agapanthus africanus; assembly: GCA_030015575.1. Taxonomy (NCBI): domain Eukaryota; kingdom Viridiplantae; phylum Streptophyta; class Magnoliopsida; order Asparagales; family Amaryllidaceae; genus Agapanthus; species Agapanthus africanus. Next base: position 571,925,743 of record JASDDO010000022.1, read on the forward strand.
CAACCGTGTCTCATTGATGTGACCCAGCCTACAATGCCATAAGAAAGCCTGATTTAATTCCGGAGACTTTCTTTTAAGTGTGTTCTGGACACTGAAGACTTGAGCTTGATTCAAAACGTATATACCATTTTTCAATGTACCTGACCCAATCAGTACTTGATTTAGGTGGATGTTTACTACATCGCTTACAAAAGTAAAATCATATCCTTCCTTAGAAAGTAAGGATACATATATGATATTACAAGTCGCACCTGGTACATAAAAATAGTCACACAGAATCAATATCTGCCCAGTTGTCAGTCCTAGATGATATTCCCCTACGGATTCAGCATACATGCTCATTCCGTTAGCAACCCTTAGAGTCATATCACCTTTCTTGATAACCCTACGGTTTCTCAGAGCATGTAACGAATTACAGATATGAGATCCTGATCCGGTATCCAATACCCAGGAAGTAGGGTTAACTGACATACAGTTCTCTATTACAAACACACCCGAAGCCGGAGCCACAACATGCTTCGAATTCTGGCTACTAGCTTTGCAAGCCCTGCAATCCTTCTGCCCATGTTCATTCCCGTAACAACAGGAATATCCCACTTTTACTACATCCATTCCCGAAACTTCTGCCCTTCCCTTTCTTTCTACTTTCCTGGTTTCCTTCAGGGTAGTAGGTAGAGACTGTTGAACTAAGTCAGCATCTGACCCGTTCTTCAACGTGGTCTTCAGGTTCGAGAGCTCAAAAGAGCTGGTCTCTGTAAGGACGTTGCCCCCTACAGATGACCCGATAGCCAACCTCGGTGGAAGCAATTCGTTCGAGGTCTCATATCTTGCGATACGAGATTCCTCTCCATATAAATCTTTGTTATGGAGGAAGATAGAAACTAAGTCCATCTTCTCGTGCTGCCTCTGGTTTACACCATCAACTGAGGCTAACACGAGGCACTTGGCTTTCGCACAGTTCTTTTCCGATGTCTCGCAGATATGAATATCCGTGACAGGGAAAACTGGACCTGAGACGGCAGGGGTTGGATCAGTCAAGAGGTGTCCCAGCTTGTCATGGGCAATAGACATCTGGACAGACCTTTGCCAGTCATAACAGTCAGATTCAGTCATTTTATTATCTAGATGTAACTTAGGTGTGGTCAATGGGTCGCTGCAATTAAGAGAGAGAGAAGAAAACACTCAGCATGATGCTCTTGCAAGTTTAGATTGGTTTTTAATTTATCTAAACATGTTGGCTCCCACTGTCTCTCGAATCCCTCCTCAAACCATAAAGGAAGAATTAGTCGGGATCAATCTCACCGTACAATACTTGCTTAACCGTTCAGCCAGGCTGGTGTCGGTACTTCGATGGAGGTTTTCCAACGCTTTCGCGAAGTTCCTTAATTAAGTAACCTCTTTTTCCTGTGGGCGTATCCCCGCTAACACCTTTCTAGACACCTACTAGGTTTATAGCATTGATTGTTAAATGGGAAAGTTCCCGAGGAGTAGCATATACTCACAGTAGGATCGGGATAAAAATATCATCGCGTGACAAAACTGAAGGAATCCTACCAGAATTATCACACTCCAATGGTATGCAGCGCTAGCAAGTTTCAGTTCTTTTGAAACTCCCGATGTGGATTTTTGCCCTATGCTCTTATGACCTTGACGAAAGCCAACATATCATAAGTCACATGTCAAGTTCTACCCGTCATTATCCAGGTTAATTTGAACCCACCCGTACATACCCTTGACGAAGGCCAAAATAGTAGTACGACTGTCCCAAACCAACGCATCTATCTATGCTACAGATAAATATTCAGCAGCTACCAATCACTATGCCTTAGCGAAGGTCAAAATACATAACTTGAATACTACTAAATATTTAACTGAAATGACGGAGGGCTACGAATGGTTTTGGCGAAACCGTGAACGTAGTGAACTTGATATAATCGATAGAACGAAATAGATTTTTAAAAGGAGTGGTTCTAGCTCCGCGTTTAAAAAGCTGGTTTTTGAAAAGAACCGAGTGGTTTTGAAAGTGTTCCAACGACTTTTACTTGGTTTATTTTCTTGCATTAATTCCAATGCGTCCCATCATTTATTCCTACCATTGCAGAAAACAACCAAAATATGGCGTACGCTTATGCCATCCGCATTCTCCACAGGGCCCCGTCATCACCCGTTAGGTTACTTAACTAACGACAGAGCGGGGGCTGGACTAGCGCGGATGCAAAACATAAGCAACACCTAAATAGATATCATATATAGATATATAGCAATGATAACCAATCCAGATCACAGATGAACACTTTGGATATACTAGGAACCTGCGATTCGTTCGAGACTGCAACGAAAAGCGGATTACACGGTCGCGATGAATAGCCAAACCCCATCCTAGACCCCTACGGGTGCGGCAAACTACCCGCCAAGTACCCGGAGTGAAGCAACCTCCCTCAACAACGTGAGTAGGCCACTCGGCACTTCGAGATACCCGGTAGTTTGTGCACCCCACCTTGGGTCTATCCTAGGAGCAAAAACAGTAAAAAGAAATTATACAATGACGGCTACAACCTCGACCCGGTTGTGCGGCCATACAAATAATATTACATCAATTTACAAATTTTACAATGAATGAAAGAAAAAGAAACTCTCATCTCATATCCACCCCGGCTATTCATCCGCGACAATCCAACGAGTTCATATACACAAACCATCAACATTACAGATCACAGATATGTATAACCACCACTAATCGACGTATAGCGATTAGCGGACGTTCAAAACATATATCACATCACAGATAATATTCATTTGCCAAAGTGTACGGAATATCGATCAAAATACGAATTTGTAACCACCCCAAAAAGTCAATTTGTTCTCTGGAAAATCTGTGTAGAAACAACATGTACTAAAAATCCCAAAACAGCCAAATAAAAACATTGCACAAAACCTGGTCCACGGCCGAGTCAAATCGGCCGCGGAACCGCGGCAATAAGCATGTTATTGCCGCGGAACCGCGGTGGTTTGATCGAGTCACTGGATCATTTTTCTGCTGTGTTTTTACAAAACCCTGAGACGATTTTTCATATATGTTAAATCACTTTTTGAGCAGTATAAAAAATCGACAGAAACTTGGTTTTTCAGGGCGTGTTTTGCGACTTTTTTCCGATCGATATTCTTAACACTTTGCTAACTTGCTAGTTTATGTTTAGCTAGGCTCTGATACTACTATAAGTCTACATTGCTCACCCCGGTTCTTACAGGGAGGCGGAAACGGCGAAAAACAATTATTTGGTGCAAGGGCAATATGGACTAAAAGCAGGATCTTTGCTAAACTAGAAACTAGAAAACTACTAGAGGTTTTAACTACTATGCCGTAGAAATTATACCTCACGAAACCGGTCCTTCGGGTCTTCATTCCGCTATCCCGCTCGTCCATCCAAGCTCCAAGGAACGATCCGGATCTTGGTCACTGTAACATTTTAAAAATAATTAAATAATTAATTAAATAAATAAAATCGTTGAAGTGAATTTTATAATTTTCCGTAAAGTAAAACGTAGTTTTCATAAAATTAAACCGTAATTATTTTTCACTATAAATTTAAAAATACCTATTTTAATTATGTTATTACTAGTAAATGGTGTTTATTTAGCCACTTATAAATTTTTGGTTTAATTAAATATTTTTCTTAAATTAATTATTTTAAATATTAACATAAGCTTTATTTTTACACTAAATTAGTGTAAATTACAAATTTGAATGGGTTTAATTAGCAAAAGTGAACCATTACATATTAGAATCAAGTGTGTTCCATGCAAAATTTATTTTCAAAATTTTACAATGGTTCTAGACCATTCTAGGTCAAATGGAGTGAAGAAAATAAAGAATTTTTTAAATAAAATCATGAAAAGACTTAATGGAATGATATTTTTATGAAACCTTCTACACTTTTCTTCACCTTTTCTCACTCTCCTCTCTTTTCCTCACCTCATGGCCGGCCTCACCACCATGGGCAGCCCCAAAATTTTCCCCCCATCATTTTTTTATTAAAAATCATCAAAATTCATCAAAAATTCAATAAAAAACCCCACAAAATCCTAATTAATTCCTACCCTCTATTCTTTGCTCATCTTTACATGGATTTTGGAGATGGAAAGCATTCATTTTGGAGGCTTATTTTCATGTTTGGATTTCATGTTGTGGAGGTATAAATCTTCTTCTTTTGATTTATTTTTATTAGATGTTTCATTTAACCATAATTAAATTCAATAAATAATTTATATCTACAAGTTTTAAAATTCAAGTTAGGGTTTATAAAATTAAGTTAAGGTTTTTATTAATTAAGTAGGGTTATAATAACTAGTTTAACATTTTTAGAAATGGAAAATCTTGTATGGATGCTATATTGTAAATTGTTTATCCAAAATTGTTTAAATTAATCCATTTTGCAAACTAGATTTCTATATATTGTATATATTGGTAAGATAAAATTCCAATTAATGTTTGTAACACTAGACTGTAGTTTTAATGAGGATATTAACTTGTTAGTGGAATGAAAAACTTAAATGGGTTACTAGTTTCTATTGATAATTGAAAAATACTAATAAAAATGCTATTTTTTGCTAACTAGATTTTGGAAATTCTTAAATAAATGAGGTTTAAAATCTAAATTATGATTTCATTATATTATTATCATCATGAATTTTAGTTTAATGCATTAATTCATGTAAAATCCAGTTTAGATGTGATATTGTGAAATTTTCCTTAAAAGTATCGAAATCGGGCAAGTTTGCAAACTAGAATTTTCAAACTAATATAAATTAGGGTGTTAAAAATATCGTGATGGTTTATATAGTCTAGTTATGTTAATTAATGAGTATTATGACCATTAGTTTCATTTATACAGTAAGCTTTGAAGTAAAACGGTGAATTGGCGTTTTCGGGTTTTTCGAAATCGGACGATTTGATCGATTTTTAGGGTTTCGATGGATTAAATCATGTTTTATATTATAAGTAATTAGTTTTTAAACTACAAGTTGTTTGTTGATGTTTATCTCGATCAATCGGCGTTTGTACGCCGACATCGAGCGGTTTTTGGTTCTTTTGCATGAGCGGGACATAGGTTTTAACCTATGCGCGTTTCGTGCGTCGTATTGGTTTTGTCCGTGATTTAGTTTAAGATATTATATGTGTTTGCATATAGGTACCCCTCATGTGGACTTCGGACGAGGAAGAAGAGGAGGGCGACATCATTTTCGGCAGACAAGGATCAGGTGAGTAGATGTATATCTACGGGGGGAAGTCGGGTGGATGGCGTTTAGCACCCCCGCAAACGTAGAATAGGGATAGTACTTATTGTCATTAGGAAGCCAGACGTGACCTTAGATTCTCGATGAGTAGGACCCTAGTAATGACCCTAGGTTGGACTAGACCGATTTAGAAAGTACATACCAGAGGATGAATATCTTGGAAAAGATTCATAGGTTTCAGGTAGACACACACACACACACACACTGAGACTCGACGTGGTGTATGCGTGTATGTATATATATATATATATATAGGACTAGGTGTAGGTATATATATATACACAATACGTATATGTGATACAAGGATGTGATATGATACACGGGGATGAAACAATATAACTGTGCTTGATGCCGTGATTCTTGGCTATACAGTCGTATTATAATGTTAGCGGATCATTAGAAACGGAGATGATGAATATGTATACATAAATTATAATGGGTAGTGATGATATTGAGGTATATGGGACTCTAAAAGAGAACCCGGACTGCAACCTGTGACTGAATCACGATATGATTTATGTGTGACTTGATTACTACATCATATAGGTGTACATGATTTTGATATCATATAGGTGTACTTGATTTTGATATCATAAAGGTGTAACTTGATTACGATATCTTATAGGTGTGACTTAATCACAATATGATACATGTGACATGATATTTCTGAGGATAAAATTAACGATGTACATTTATGTTGGCAATGATATATGATCGCACAGGGTGGTGTTATGTGCATTTTGGGATTTATTCCTTTTGGAGCAGTACATTTTTATGATATTTGATGGTCGTTTTGTACTGAGCAGGACTAGTCAGAGGACAGTACCTGGATATATTTTTGCATGCATTGATAGTTATCGAAGGATTTCCAAAAAGCGAGATATGGTCTCAGTATATATATATACCTACGTGTCCGATATGACACGAAATGTTTTAAAAACAAGGAAACCCTTCTAAATTGTTTTCAAAACGGCGACTTAAAAAGATTTGGCATGCATTTACTTCAGCTATTCACATATATAGATTGGATGTCTACATGTATAGTTCTGATATATATCATATTGGTTTTGTTTTGGATTTGACATTAGTGTCTTACCATAACTCCGATGATTGCGGGATGCTTGACGGAGTTTTGCTTTTGAGTTATCTGCTCATTGCTCATGCGCATGCATTGCGCTATGATGTTATATGTATTGATGATTCGAAGCCCCGACGACTTGGAATTTGTATCGAAATGTTTTAGTATTTGGGGGTTTAAATTTAAATTCGGGGACCAAATTTCTTTAAAGGGGGTAGATTGTAACATTTCCAAATAATAAAATATTATTTTTGGGAATTTTTCTAATTTAATATTATTTTAATGAATATTTTAATATTCCGGTATAATTAAATACAAATAAATGGGGAAAAATTAAGGAAAATTCTAAAATAGGGTATTTTATGGAATTATGCGATTTTAAAGTTTTTATGATTAGTTTGACACTAATTTAGTGCTAATCGCAATTAAAAATCGCTAATCGGATTTTTGGCATTTTTATGCAAAACATGCACATATCATTTTGGACTTGTGATTACATTATTCTTACCATGGCTTTTACTTTGTGTCTACTATTTGAATGAGAAGGTTTTGGAAAAGAAAAGAAAAGGGTTTTGAATAAAGAAATAGGAATGGTGAGAGTGAGGGTAGGTGAGAGTGTTGACCTAGCCATTTCCTCTCATTTCTTCATCACATTTCTCTCTCCCTCCTCTCTAAAGCTGCTGCTACTCCTGCTCTTCCCTTTTCCTCCATCACCCTCAATCCCCCAAAACACTACAAAAATCATCTCAAAACCCCATTCCCTCTTCACAAAACTTGCTCACAAGCTCGAGAGGAACGCATTGGACTAAGGAAGAGTGGATCTAGAGGACTTTGAGCAACTCAAGAAAGTTCTTGAGTTGCCAAAGGAGGTAGCTTCTGCAACCTTAGAGTAGTATTTTATTTCCTTGTGCATTTAGCTAGTTTCATATCGATATGGTGTCGTTTGGTGGATTTGTGAAACATCAATTTAGGGTTTAGGGTTTGATCTGAAATCAAAGTGAAATTGAGGCTTGTGGTGACCCTAGAAACCCTTGTGTAATGTTATATTGGACCAAAACTGGAACTAGAACTAGAATACAGATTTATAGAATCGATATCGGGGAAAATTGGAAATCTGTCACTGTTTTTATTGATCTACTTTAACCCGAGACACCTGAAAATAAAATTGACTTGACAGTGAGATGTGCAGGCACCGTGGAACCAACACCCAAAACCCTAGCCCCTATCTCTTTCCCCGGGCCGCAGATTTAATCCTTCTGGCCGCAAATTACGGCCAGAGCAGGGTGGTTTTGCTTCGTTTTTGGTGCAGGGCCTTATCTCATGACCCCTGGCATGTATAGATTTGTCTAATTTGACCTAGGGCGAAATCTGGAGCCTATTTCCTATGTTGCTGTTTTGGATTCGTGTTTCCGTATTTCCGTATCGTGAATTCTGAGTTTGCGTACTCGACTACTTGGCGTTTATACGACAATATCGAGGGTTGTTGATGGTTTTGGAAGCGTTGTCCATAGGTTCTCACCTATAGATCATAGCGTGTCGTTTTAGGGTTTCGAATGCCGTTTTAGTCTTGAATTGGTTTTGATACGCGTTTGCGATACGTTAATGTGTAGGTACCCATGAAGACTTCGGGACGACAAGCAAAAGCGTGGTGATGTCGACCGATAAAGACGCAAGGTGAGTAGATTGATATCTACGGGGAGAAGTCGGGTGGATGGCGTATAGCACCCCCGCAGTCCGTGGTGATGTATACGAATACGTATACACACATATATTTATTATGCGTTGTTTGGAATTATTGATGATAATGATGCATTGGTGTAGTATAGTGAGAAACCATAGAGTAGTAGTTGCACTCACACATACACGTACACATATACTTGCATACATTCTTTCATTATCTGTGCGCATATGGAGGTGTGTATATCTACACATGGGTATGGGACTATGTGTTCATATACGGGATTTGAGGATGATACGTGGGATTACGATGAGTCGATGAGATTTGACCGGAGGCCGTGATATTCGGCGATATGTCAGAGTTCGTATTTGAGATGCGACATGATAGTTTTAGCGGGCCTTTGGGCATGTGTTTTACCCCGCATTCATATTTATATAGATGGTATCGATGGTACTATACTTAGAGTTGTACCCTAGATTATGTGATATGATAGTAGTGATACCTGATATGTGATGAGATAATTTGATATTGACCCTTACCCAGTTATTGGGATGCCATACGACGATTTACCGTACGAGCCTATATTGATGATTGATCCGCACTCATGACATGAGGATTGGCATATGATATACTGTATCGTACGCGATACTATTGAGGCGGGATCACCAACTATTATATTACTTATGAATATAAAAAGTTTCTGAAGGACCTATATATATATATATATATATGTATATATATATATCGACTCAGATTTAGGTGGTTTCCTTACCCCTCCTGATGGACTGGGCTTAGTAGATGTTAGACTAGACCCGAGTCATACCTATTTCAAAACTAACGAATCGGGAATATCTTAAGGACAAGTAAAGGGATTCTACGGGTATTTGCAAAAGACGCATCTATTCTTAAAAACACCGTAACCCTTATTTTGCTAAAACCTCGATTCGTCTTATTTCAAATGGCACCACTGCATGACATATACATATTGGTGTAGATTCTTCACTATTGCGTTGATTTATTCGATTCCGCATCTCATTGTATGTGCATACTATTATTCCATGTTGTATGATATTCTGTTATACTTGCATTTCATTTATATGTCACATACATCATGTTTTCTGATTATACGCATCGAGATATTCGTTTTCATGATATTTCTGGATTTGCGAACCGTGGATAATTTCAAAGGAAACTATGTACTTATTTGAAAAACCCGGTTTCCTTGATATGATATTTGCGCTGCCATCATGAGATTTATCGGTTCTGATTTTATACCCCTTACGAGGAGTGGGTGTCGTATGAGGGTACATGGTGGGGCCCGATATATGAGATAATGGGGCTGACCAGGACTGACGGATGCCCGATATATGAGATAGTGGGGCTGACCCGGACTGACGGATGCCCGATAGATGAGAGAGTGGGCTGACCCGGACTGACGGATGCCCGGTATACGAGAGAGGGGGGCTGTCCCAGACTGACGGATGCCCGATATATGAGGATTTACGTGCCGATGCTAGGCACAGGTTTTCATGATGTTTTCGAGTGTCGATGCTAGGCACTCAGGTTCCATGCTTTTGGTTATATCTTCATATTTCCATGCATATGCTGATGATATTTACATGCATGATGGTTATTGTCATTGGGTGACAAGTGGACGGGATCCACGTACATGCAGATTTGATTACACTGATTTACCTCATATTCATGATATGCTATTACCTGAGGCATTGGCACGAGCACTTGGCACTACACTCATGTATAGAGATTACATTGCCAGTTTAGCATGCTTCAGACTTGTTCATATTGAGGTTTTTATATCTGATTGTATTGACCTAGGATGGGTCATACATTCGATCACTGCTTGTAGATATTTTCTATTCACGAGTTGGTAACTCACCCCCGTTGTGCCACAGTTCTTGCAGGTTTTTGCCATACAGATTCCATAGCGGCATTTCTGGCACACTGCTTACTCATGGGTGACTTGCTTGGGTAGGTGGGTTCTCTTGTATCAGAACCGCCATTGTTCCTGTATTATTCATTGTATCTAGAAATTCCATCAACCAAAACTTGTATATTGTTTCAGAATTAGAGACAGTGATGTATTATTTCGACCCTAGAGTCGCGCTTGTAGTTTTATGGTTTTCTGGTTGTTTTGAGTTTCTTTTTAGATTTGATCCTCGCCATTTGGCGATGTATATTATTATTGCTTGCGTGATTGTGACCATCGATTGACGAAGAGCTATCTCCCGCTTGGGTATGCCTTTTATCATTGCATATATATTGTTCTTGTTGTACCCCGTTCGAGGCCAGTATTTACAAAAGAAACTCTGCCGAAATTTTTAGAAAAGACTTTACATTTAAAAATGCATATTTGGCTTAGTTATTTAAAAACCTTGACTTCAAACATGTTTTTCTTCAAACCAGTTTTCTTTACTTGCTCTTAAAATGGTTTTAGATTTTGGGCTTTTGGCTTACTTGGATCAGATGGAGTCCTATAGATTTCATATGGTTCAAGGGCCAGTCACGTGCTCTTTTGGGTCGTGACACAGAGTTTCCTTTATAAATACTGGGTCCAAACGGGTACAACCTGATAAAAGCATATATAATGAAATAAGGCATCCCCAAGCGGGAGCTAGCTCTTCGTCAAACGACGGCCACAACCACGTAAGCAATATAATATACAACGCCAAGGGCGACGATCAAAACTCAAAATGGAAACTCAAAACATCAAGAAATCCATAATAATACAACACACGACTCTAAGGTCGAAAGAAATACAAATCTGGTCTTCTAATTCTAATAAATAATACAGTCTTTTTGATGGAGTTACTAGATACAACTGAAAATATAAAGTACAATGGTGGTCACGATACAAGTGAACCCACCAACCAAAGCAAATCACCCGGAATGGAAGCAGTGTGCCAACAAAGCCGTAACGAAACCTGTACGACAAAACCTGCAAGAAACTATGGCACAACGGGGGTGAGTTGCTAACTCGTGAGTAGAAAACATCACTGAGCAGAAATCGTATGTATAACTCAATCCTAGGTCAATAGGATTAATAATATATAACCTTAAAATGATAAAGTCTGATGTATGAAAAGGTGGCAAGGGTAAACAACTATACATAAGTGTAATCCCATGTGCTCGTGTCTGTGCCTCAGGCAGCAGTATATCATGTGTATTAGGTATGAATGTGATAATATGAAAACAGAATGCATCATGTATGAGAAAATTGTTTTCTTAATTTAGTGAGATTTCTGTATATTTAAAATGAGGTATTATCAATAAATCAATATAAATCAGTGTCTAGCATCGACACAAAACATAAATCCCAATATCCAATATCTCGAGCTCCGGCTATCCGGACTGGCCCATATCATGATATCTCAATACCTCAATATCAATATCTGGGGGTCCGGCTATCCAGACTGGCCCAACTTCGATCAGTATCCTCCGGATATCCGACGAGTCTCAATACAATCACCGGTCAGCAATGCTCCCCAGTCACAGGCTCAATGCCGATCAACTTCGATCTTCTTGCCTCGGGGTACAGCACCGGGTCCACCATGAACCCACAGACGGTTCATACTCCTCCTCGAATTGGGTGTAAGATATCGCTCAAGAGCCGAGAAAACTCATGGTGAACAATCTCAAATCTTATCATGAGAAAACCGCAACTTTCATTTTAAAATGATAATCGGTTTTATAAAATCTTGCAATTTCTCCAATTCCATAAATCTCATGGAAACCCAAATCTCGAGAATAAATAACAATGAATTTAAAAGCATTGGGCTCCGGCAAATCCAGACTGGCCCTAAATAAAAATGCATGGCGATGAATAATAAATATGCATGAAGTATAATAGTAATGAATGCGATATCTAAACTAGTACAATATTGATATGTCGAAACTATCAGCTAACGAGTGATATTAATCAAATAATATTCTCTAAAGTGTACGTGACATGGCAATTACCGATGCTGATGTGTGTGAGCCGGCAAGTAAGTGTATGTAGAACATACGCATCATCGGTAATGGTGCTGGTGTCCTGACAGCATGATTTCAATATTAACATATGAAAACACAATATAAGCATGCAATACGATGCGAACATCAATAATATGCGGGAGCTGAATAATAAGCACAACAATAATGAGTATGCAATAAATAATATGGGTCATACAGTAAACTACAGTTCCAAACTAACAGACTAATCAAAGGTAAGGAAACCACCTAAATCTGAGTCGATACACACACACACACACACACACATATATATATATAATAGTCGGTGATCCTACCTCAATAGTATCCCATTCGATACCCTATATAATATGACATACTCGAGTCAAGAGTGCGGATCTATCATCAATATATAGCTCGTACGGTAAATCCGTCGTTCGGCCTCCCAAATCTGGGTACGGGTAAAATATCACATTTATCACATTATTCATCTGGTATCCTCTTTATCATATATCATGATCTGGGGGTAATGATCTATGTCTAGTACAATCTGATACCATCTATGTATATGCATGTGTGTGTATGAAAACACCACGCCTAAAGGACCTGCTAAACATCGTGCCGTATCTCATAATACGAACCACGTCATATCACCGATCTCATGGCATCAAGCCCAATCCCATCGACCCATTTCCAAATATCATGTACTATCCTCATAATCCATGTATATGTATAGGTTTATATATATATATATATATATATATATATATATACATACATAGTCCCATACCCATGTGTGTGTGTGTGTATTTGCATATCCCCATATACGCACAGGTAAATAAAAGTATGCAAGTGTGTGCGTGTGGGTGTAAACCTTATTCTAGGGTTCGTGACTAAGAAACTAAACTAAGTTACTTCAAACTACTCTAAACTAAACCATGAACACAAAATCATATCTTGATAATCATCCACGTAACATAAAACACATATATAACCATATATATATATATATATATATATATATATAAGCTACGAACTGCGGGGGTGCTATACGCCATCACCCGACTTCTCTCGTAGATATATATCTACTCACCTTGACCTTCGCTTGCCGATGCCGACGTCGCCACGTGCTTGCTTGTCGTCTCAAAATCCTCGTGGGGGTACCTACATGTCACAACGTATTGTATCGCATTAAAACCCAATTCAATATCAAAACGACACGCTAAAAGCCTACAGGTTAGAACCTATGGACTACGCTTTCAAAACCACCAAATAACACTCGATATAGACGTACCAACGTCAAGTGACCGAATACAAAACCATTTACAAAAATCCAGAATTCAAAATACGTGAAACGAAACCCCGAATCAAAACAGCAACTCATGAAAATAGTCCCAAATTTTGTCTAATGTAAAAACGAGGTAAGAAAACAACACTGGGGTGTGTCACGACCTGAAATTGGCCCGTGACGGCCCTAGTACTACGCAACGCCCTAAGACGTAACGTAGTATAAGAAAGCCAAAACCCAGAAATCTAAACCATAAAAATACGGAAAAGATAATATAAGTTTTTGAAACATTTGAAATCGCAACCAAAATTCTTTAAAAGTCCTACTTTATTTCTTTAAAATTTTAGCAACACCCCCTTTTTGTAAAAACTAACCAAGATGAATGCAACACAAAAATATGACGATGTAGCGAAGAAATAAAGAAAATAGAGACAAATCTGTATATAAAAGACAACAACCCACAAATAATATACAATACCGTCCTCACCAAGTCTCTAAGTCAACAACATAATAGTAGATGGAGAGTACAAGATACAACGAATGTACAATACAAAAAACAGATGACCACCAAAACCCACCTAAGCAAAATAATACGGTGAGCTGATGCGGCATCTGTAGCAAAAGATGATAGCTGAAAGGCTGAATAGCCTGCCTTGACTACTCTGGGGAACAACCTGAAACACCTGTGGCACAACGGGGGTGAGTTGCCAACTCATGAATAGTAGATAACATATGAAGGTAATCGCAGGAATGTACGTACAACATGAATCTAAGATATGCGATTACAGTAATAACATGTCATGCAAATACTGAATAAAGGAAAGTACACTAGCAGGTACAATCAATATGTGAAGTAATAGTAACATGACAATAATATGCAATAACCATGCAATAGGGATATGAGAATGTAAATATGCAACTATCATAAAGGTACACTAACAGGTACTACCAATATATGAAATTGTGCATAAAAATAGATAAGTGTGAGGTATGGGGACATCCTGGTAGGATCACAATCCATCAAGACACTCAAATCCCAAATCCTCAACTCAGCCCCCAAACTAGGCTCTCACATCAAATAAGTCTCACATCACCTCAATGTACAATATCGAATAGCTCTCCTATATCTCGAATGTACAAATCAACAATCTCTTTCATATCCAATATCCAATCTCAATGAATCACCTATATCCCAAGTCGAATCTCATGTAAATTTCTAGCATCCTAAATAAATATATATGCAGAAATAAATATGATGGGGTCAATACACATATATTAGCGTCCCATTCCACTAATATTGGTGTAAGGGTATATATAACAACGGCTAAATCCCCTGTTATATATACAAAGGTATTAAATGAAATATCATGAAAACAATGTGCCAAGCATCGACACAGAAATCCTGATAGGTACGTATTATACGCTGTCCCGAAAGCACGAGTGCCTAGCTCTGACCCTCGCCTTTCGACGTATGCATACGCACATGACTCCCAACGGTATCTCCATGATACCCGCCGAGTTATTGGCACTGTCACCGGATGGTATGGTTCCCCTGCCGGGCTCATCGGCTCATAGCACATCAACATCCCTTTCTTGCCCCGGGGTACCTCCGGGCCCCACCATGTACCCTTTACGATCTCGACGCCTCCTTGTAGGGGTATATATAATCAGCACCGATAAAACCCATGGTGGATGCGCAAATATCATATCAAGGAAACCGGGTTTTTAAATGTATGCATAATTTCATGAACTCCCACGGTTCCCAAATCCAAAAAACATCATGTAAAATCCAAATAATAATGCGCAATCCAGGAATAAATATAAACGATATATCTGAAATGCGAGTATATAACAGAGAATATGTAGCTGAAACCAGATGTATGCGAAACCAATAAGGTACAGCTAAGTAACATCAGTAAAAGTAAATATGTGACTGCAACTGAATATGTGTGTAACATACAGGTGTAGCAATGTACATGTATCTACAATGGTTAGTGTGTGACATGGCAATTATTGACGGTGTGTGTAGCATACAATCCGTGCTCGTGCAACATGAACCATCAATAATGTGTGCAGTGCCCTACGGCTACTAGTCACAGTACAACTATATCTAAGTAAATAGGGTAAATGCGCAATTCTAACAATGACGTAGAATATGCGAAAAGTATTAGAATCCTAGCCCAGACGCATAACGCCATGCGGGCGATTCCCCTGTAGATGTTAAATCTACTCACCTACGCTCCGCGCTAGGTGAATCCTACCATCTGCTCCCCCCTGTAGCAGTGTCCGTAGTCCCTGCCTGCAAACCTGCAAATAAGACACAATAATCATATATAAGACAAATATCTCGCAAATCGCGATATCGAACCCAAACGAGAAACTCGGGTCGTGAACTAAACGCGCGTGTGCACGATACACTAAAACGTGTGTATACGCGTCTAAAACTATCGCGACACGCCGCGATACGCTGGATCGCAGAACCCACTCACGTATCGCGCGTATCGCGCAAACACAACGGATATGAAAAACGGTATTTGATCCCAGATTTTCCTACAGGTCAAATATTACAAAACTATACATGCCAAAACACTAGAAAACATAGCAGAGAACCCTAGCCAAGACCTCAACACCCCAGACCCCAACTTGGCCGCAATTTGCGGCCAAACACAATAAATCTGCGGCCCGAATTGGGAATGGGTGGCTCGTGTTTTGGTGGTGTGTTCTAGACCTAGTGTGCATGTCCCAGTCTTCTTAATTTTAACCTGAAGTGTCTGGGTCAAAAGCAGATCACAGAATGTCACAAATATCGCTTAAAAACACTAATTTGCACAAAACGCAAACCCTATGGTATTTTAGTGTAATCCAGGGTTAAACTCCGTTAAGGTGACCCTAACAACACATAAATAAGTAGGGTTAACTAACACAATCAACACTTATCCAACATTCCACATCAATCACCATAATTAGCACTAAACTAGCTAATTAACACTAACCGACACCAATTAACACATAAGCTTAGCAACTAGGGGATTGGGTTCAGAAATATACCCTGTAGAACCCTAGAGAGCAGAAAAAGAAGTGTATAGGGGAGATGAGGGGTGGCTACAGTTGCTGGAGCTCCTGCTGTTGCTGTTGCAGAAGTTGTTGCTGCTGTTGATGCTGCTCTGCTGCTTGCTGATGCTGCTGTGTAACACCTTAGGATAAGGGTTAGTGTATAATCATAATTAAATAATGGTTTTTAATAAAAAGTTTACCAAATTGGGTTTTAAATATTTTTCTTAATTTAATAAATATTTTTCCTAATTTAATAAATATTTTTCAAAAATTTTCCAAAGCTTGCACACACATGTGCATGTTAACTAGGGTTTTTGAAATGTGTTAATACCATAATTTTAACATGGTGGGTTAATATTAGAATTAAGTCTTTTGTCTTTAATTGTGTTGTGTTGGCATGAGAGAGACAGGGAGGCATGGCTTAGCCATGCTTGGCCATGTTGAGGAGAGAGAGAGGAGGGTTGACCTTGGACTTGAGTGTTGCCCCCTTTCCCTTGCAATTCCCTCACACACACTCACACAACACACCCACTTACCTCAGCAGAAGCCCCAGCAGCAGCAGCAAGCCAAGCAACAGCACCAACTGAGCCTGAAGCAGTAGCAGCAGCAAGCACTGGCAGCAGCAGAAGAAATCAGCAGCAGCACAGTGAGCAGCAGCAGCTCCAGCACCATGTGCAGCCCCTCCCCTTCACATCTCCACCTTCCTGCAGCTCCCTAGGGTCGAGAGTGAGGTATACTTCCTATCTTATCCCCTAGTTAGCTTAGTTAGTGTAGTTTTGCTTCGGTTTATGGATTTTGTGTGTTTTAATGCGATATGGGGGTGTTTAGTGGGAACTCAGTGCTAAGGTGATGTGTTAGGGTTTCAGTAGCTTGTTAGTGAGTTAGTGAGACCATTGTAACCTAGTTCAACCCCCAGTTACGCTAAAATACCACGAATTTCACAAATTGTTGCAAATGTCGTATTTGTGCCAGATTTTAGGATTTGCAGTGATCTGCTTTTAATGCATGAGTTTTTGAGTGTTTGAAACAACTTCAGAATGCTAGGCAGGCTTTTTCAGGTATTTGTGTGGAGTTCGAGCCCATTCCACCGGGGTTAGGCTGGCGACAGACACTGTTTGGCCGGCGACGCCGGCCTCCCTTCCCCCGTTTTGGCTCGTTTTGTGCAGGGTAGTTACTTGGGGTGTTTTTCAGTGTTTGGTCTTGTTGAATTTGTGGGATTTCTTCCAAGTAAAAATCTGGGAGTTATTTCTCTTTTGTTGGGGTATGGGTTTAGTGCGACTTGCACGTTTCTGTAGGTCTGGTGCGTGCTACGCATCGTAGCGTGTCGGGGTGGTTCTTGGTTCAGCACACACGCGTGTTTTGGCGTATCGCGCACACGCGCGATTGGTTTGCGACACGAGTTTCTAGTTTGACCGTGATATCGCGTTTTTGGCGAAATTGAGCTTATATGTGTGATATGTGTTTGTGATTCTAGGTTCGCAGGCCAGTGAGACGGACGCCGCGAAGAAGGGCAAGCAAGTTGTTGGATACTCATAGCACGAAGCTAGGTGAGTAGATTTCACATCTACGGGGATATCGCCCGCATGGCGTTATGCGTCAGGGCTGATAGGACTTTATTGTTATATGTTGCATGCACCCCATAGACTGTCATCGCATATTGCATTCCTTGCTATGTGTTTGTATATATATATATTACTTAGAACTGATAGAACACCGCACTATTACTAACGGTATAGGTTGCACGGGCACTATTTACATGCTGGACACACACCGTTAGTAATTGCCATGCCACACTCACTGTAGAGCTGACATGATTATATTGCTGTAGTTCGCTTCATATGTGATTGGATATGACTTTCACATATATTGGGAGCCGCATGACATCTTTTAAAACCAGAAATGAAATTACTTTAAAAAGCGGTTTTCCCCTTATACCCACACCATGATTGATGTATATTGTACCTCGCATTGGATTTACTGTTGGTGTTGGATTTTCATGTGATTTCTGTTTTGAGGACCGTGGAATTTTTTAAGGAAAGATATGCTATTTTTGAAAAACACGGTACCTCGTGATATGATATTTTGGTGTGTCCACCACGCGTTTTCTCGGTGCTGAGACGTGTGCTTGAAACCCGATCCGAGGAGTGGATATTCCGTTTGCGGGTTCGTGGTGGGCCCGGTATGGTTCCCCTCGGCGAGATGATCGATGGGATTTGCCGATTGAGCCTGGAGGCGGGCGAGTACCTACCGGTGATTGGTTGGACCTGGCAGTTGTCCGGAGGATACTGACCAGAGTCGAGTGATGGATGCGGGATGACCCGTGCTACCGGGGCCGAGGGCCGATACCGCAGACGGACCCCGTGGGGCCGGTCCGGACTGACGGCGCCCGATATATGAGGATTTGCGTGTCGATGATGGACACGAGTATTTTATGATGTTTTGGGTGCCGATGTTGGGCACTCGTGATTTCTCAGAGGTGTACAGGATTTGAGGGCCGATGGGTGTGCCGGCGCCTGAGTGTACTGGGGATTTGAGTGCAGTCTGAGGCACCGATTATGGTTTTCTATGTTGACATAGTCCATGTAGATAATGTTTATCCCATACTCAGCATTGACTACTACATATCTCATCCTGTAGCATTTACTTGTTAGAGTATTTGCATTACTATTGCATCCTCTATGTGACATGCATTGATATCATCTGCTGGCATTAGTAGAGCTACGCTATATGTATGCATGCTTGCGATCACCTCTATATGTTATCTCTATTCACGAGTTGGCAACTCACCCCCGTTGTGCCACAGTGTTTGCAGGTTGCCCTTGGGAGTAGTCACGGCTGGCTGTTTCCGCATCTTTTGGCACAGATACCCTTTTGAGCAGAGATAGTCTTTTGCTGATAGGTGGGTTTTGTACGGTATCTGTTATCTTTCAGTTGTATATTGATGTATCTAGTACTCTCCATCTACCTTCTGTATTGACTTAGAGACAGTTGTGAGGACGATATGTACGATTTTATATTCTGGTGTCGAGCTCGCATGTGAGCCGGCTTTACTTTTGCAGTCTCATCTTTTATGATATTGTCCTTGCTTTACTGTGTATTCTTCGCTACGGCGTCGTATATCTTATTTTGATGCTTCATTCATTTTACTCGTCATTTCTGTTACACCTTGTTTCTATTCGGCTGGCGGGGCAAATGTTTTAAAAAAAAAGGAAATGTTACCAAAATTATAAACTTATAATCTTTTAAACTTAAAAAGGATTTCTACTAAATAAATGGAAGTTTTTCAGACACGTACGATTGTTTTTACAAAATGTTTTAAATCACTCTATATTTATTGGTTTTGATTTCTGGGTTCGGCTTACTTAGCCGCGTTACGCCTGTAGACGTTGCGTGGTTAAGTGCCGGTCACGAGTCGAATTCTCGGGTCGTGACAAAGTTGGTATCAGAGCGTAGGTTTTACCTTCGGAGTGTAGGATGACCCTGGTATGATGGAGTAGGTAGCTGCAGCAGGGTAGCGTAGCGTGCGTATGTTCCGCGGCATACTCACGACACGGTACTCCGCTTACGCGACCTTAGGACTTATTGATTTGATCCCTCCTTATATTCTTGCGATTCGATTTCCGTGTTCTTATCGAATCCAAATTTTCTTTCAGCCAATATGCCGCCTAAGACTACGAGGGCACAGAGAGCGGCCGCGAGGGCCGAGATTCGTGTTGACTCGTCCGAGACGAGGACTGATCCGGGCAGTGCACCCGTTGTACCCGAGCAGGCTGTTCCTGCCGTGACAGAGCAGATCGCCACGTTAGGGGCTGGTATGCTGGAGATGCGCCAGACGGTGGGATCTAGCATGCAGGAGATGCGGTAGATGATAGGATCGCTAGTTGAGACGCTTCGAGCGCAGCGACCAGAGGTAGCTCCACCAGTTCCAGAGACCGCGATGGTACCTACCGCACAGCCAGTTGCCCCTGCAGCCACGGAGGTGATTACAGTATCGCTATCAGAGTTCATGAGGCTGAAGCCTCCAGTTTTCACAGGCACCGATACAGCCGAGGACCCACAGTCTTTCATAGACAGGATGGCCAGGATATGACGTTCCCTCAGATGTGCAGATGCGAGATGGGTTGAGTTCGCGAGCTTTCGCCTAGAGGGCCTTGCGCAGAAGTGGTGTGATTCCGTTGAGAAGGGCAGAGCAGCAGGTCTTCCTCCTATGACCTGGACGGAGTTCGTGACCATATTTCTCGCCCGTTTCCTTCCCCGGAGTGTTAGAGATGCCCGAGCACGCAGGTTTGAGTCCTTGCGCCAGACGCCAGGAATGAAAGTGGCAGAGTATGACGTACTGTTTACAGAGCTAGCAGTCTACGCCCCACATTTAGTGGCCACCGAGGAGCAGCGAGTCCGGAGATTTGTTCGAGGCTTGCTTTCACCAGTGTTCCTCACGATCAGCGCGCAGCACTACGAGACCTATGCAGCAGCTGTAGACGTAGCCCTAGTGGTCGAGGAGCACCTTGTTGAGACTTCGGTACTTCCAGAGCCGAAGAGAGTTCGTACCAGTATTTCCGCACGGAGGCAGTCATTCAGACGCCGCGACAGGTATCGTTCCGGTACGAGGAGTAGCAGAGATTCGGGACGAGGTCAGATGTTTAGTTCGTATCCCCAGGAAGGTCAGCAGTCGCCGCGGGGTTGCTACAGATGTGGCAGCCTACTTCACCTCGTTCGAGATTGTCCAGAGACACACCGGAGGGAGGCGGCAGCACCGCATGTTACCTTACCACCTTCACCACCCCAGAGGGCGTTGCCCGTTGTGCCTACCGTTGCTCCGCGCCAGACTTATGCACAGAGAGGTCGTGGGCGTGGAGGAGTTGCTCAGAGGGGACGAGATGACCGAGGTAGAGGTCAGTCAGTTACAGGTGGTGGACAGGCGAGGGTCTTTGCTTTGACACATCAGGACGCGCAGGCGTCCAATGCAGTGGTTTCAGGTATCCTTCCTGTATGTTCGGTTGATGCACATGTACTGTTCGATCCCGGATCCACACACTCGTACGTATCCACACACTTTGTGCCGAGTCTGGGTAGAGAGTCCGGCTTGCTTGATCAGCCGCTTGTGGTGACTACTCCTGTGGGAGAGTCGTTTGTTGCTAGGCACGTGTTCCGATCCTGTATCGTCTGTATTGGCGAGAGAGAGTTGCCTGTCGACTTGATCCTTCTGGAGATGTTGGAATTCGCCGTTCTTTTGGGCATGGATTGGTTAGCCACGTGCTATGCTTCTGTGGACTGCCGCGAGAAGACAGTTAGATTCTGTTTCCCCGGCGAGTCGGTTTTTGTTGTGTTGGGGGACCGTGGTGCCGCCCCTCACAGTGTGATTTCTTCTTTTCGCGCTGGACAGCTTTTGAGGAAGGGATGTCAGGGATTTCTCGCCTATGTTTGCGATGCTCGCGCTACAGAGGTTCTATTGGATCAGGTTCCGGTTGTTAGCGAGTTTCCTGATGTGTTCCCTGACGAGCTTCCTGGGTTGCCGCCCGAGCGCGACATTTCTTTCTGTATCGATTTGGTTCCTGGTTCGGGGCCTATTTCTATACCGCCTTATCGGATGGCCCCGGCGGAACTTCGTGAGCTGAAGGAGCAGTTGCAGGATTTGCTGGACAAGGGACTTATTCGACCCAGTGTTTCTCCTTGGGGTGCTCCAGTTCTGTTCGTCAAGAAGAAGGATGGCAGTTTGCGTCTTTGTATCGACTACCGCCAGCTGAACAGGGTGACAGTGCGGAACAGGTATCCTTTGCCGCGTATCGACGATTTGTTCGACCAGTTACAGGGGGCAGGGTACTTTTCGAGGATCGATTTACGATCAGGTTATCATCAGCTGCGGGTTCGACAGGAGGACATTCCTAGGACGGCTTTCCATACGCGCTACGGCCATTACGAGTTCTTGGTGATGTCGTTCGGAATCACCAATGCGCCAGCAGCCTTCATGGATTTGATGAACCGTATTTTCCGACCTTATTTGGATCTGTTCATCATAGTCTTCATTGACGATATCTTGGTGTATTCCCGGAGTAGTGAGGAGCACGAGCAGCACCTGCGGATTACATTGCAGACCTTGAGGGAGCACCAGCTTTATGCGAAATTCTCCAAGTGTGCTTTTTGGCTGGACAGCGTGGATTTCTTGGGGCACGTGATTTCAAGAGACGGTATATGTGTTGACCCGAGGAAGATCGAGGCCGTTCAGCGTTGGCCCAGACCCACATCGGTGACGGAGATTCGCAGCTTTTTGGGATTGGCCGGTTACTACAGGCGTTTTGTGCAGGACTTCTCCAGTATTGCTACACCGTTGACCGGGTTGACCCGGAAGGGAGTTCCTTTCGTTTGGACGGAGGAGTGCGAGCACAGTTTTCAGCAGTTACGGACACGGCTGACGACGGCACCGGTGTTATCTTTACCTTCCGGACCGGGCGGATTTGTGGTCTTTTGTGATGCTTCTCGAGTGGGGCTGGGATGCGTTCTGATGCAGCATGATAGGGTGATCGCGTATGCTTCGCGACAATTGAAGAGACATGAACAAAACTACCCCACTCATGATTTGGAGATGGCAGCAGTGGTCTTCGCACTTAAGATCTGGCGACATTACCTATACGGCGAGTCGTGCCAGATATTTACGGATCACAAGAGTTTGAAATACATATTCCAGCAGCGGGACCTGAACCTTCGACAGCGTCGATGGATGGAGTTAGTGAAGGATTACGACTGCGAGATCTTATATCACCCAGGCAAGGCAAATGTGGTGGCGGATGCCTTGAGCAGGAGGCCCGGGGGTAGTTTAGCTTGTTTGAGCGCAGTACAGGAGCAGTCATCCGCAGATTGGCAGATATTGTGCGACAGTCGAGTACAGTTCGAGTTCACGCCGATTGGAGGACAGATAGCGCATGTCCATGCACGGCCACAGTTGATCGATCGTATACGTGAGGCACAGCTCAGTGATGACCGATGTTCAGAGATCATGGCACAGATGGGACAGGGCAGATTTTCCGAGTTCGTGATCGATGATCAGGGGGTACTACGATTTGGAGTCAGACTGTGCGTACCTGATGCTGAGGGACTGAGACGTGAGATTCTTGAGGAGGCACATCGATCGGTATATAGCTTCCATCCCGGTTCCACCAAGATGTATCATGATATGCGAGATGTTTACTGGTGGGACGGAATGAAGAGGGACATTGCAGATTTTGTATCGAGATGCCTGACTTGTCAGCAAGTCAAGGCTGAGCACCAGAGGCCCGCGGGAGAGCTACAGCCGTTACCCATTCCGGAGTGGAAATGGGAACAGATTTCGATGGATTTCGTGGTGGGTCTACCCAGGACTAGTCGGGGGTATGACTCCATCTGGGTGATCGTGGATCGTTTGACGAAAGCGGCTCACTTCCTACCGGTGAAGACGACTTTCGGATTTACTCAGTATGCCCAGATCTATATTGACGAGATAGTGCGACTACACGGAGTCCCGACGTGCATTGTGTCCGACAGAGGCACCCAGTTTACCAGTAGACTATGGCAGAGGCTTCAGGAGGCTTTAGGCACTCGCTTGAGTTTCAGCACGGCATTTCACCCGCAGACCGACGGACAGTCAGAGCGGACCATCCAGACTCTCGAGGACATGCTCAGAGCTTGTGTATTAGATTTCGGAGGTAGCTGGGATCATCATTTGCCCTTAGTAGAGTTCTCCTACAATAACAGCTACCAGGAGACTATTCAGATGGCACCATTTGAGGCTCTTTATGGGAGGAGATGCAGGTCACCCATTTGTTGGACAGAGCTCAGTGAGAGCAGTATCTTAGGACCACAGATCGTTGAGGAGACGACCACGAAGATCCAGTTGATTCGCGATAGGATGAGAGCAGCGCAGAGTAGGCAGAGGGCTTATGCAGACCGTCGACGACGCAGACTTGAGTTTTCTGTTGGTGATCATGTTTTCTTGAGGGTCTCACCAATGAAAGGTGTGATGAGGTTTGGGAAGAAAGGGAAGCTTAGCCCCCGGTATGTGGGCCCCTTCGAGATCCTCGAGCGTGTTGGTGCAGTGGCTTACCGTTTAGCCCTTCCGCCCAGTTTTCCAGATGTGCACCCCGTATTCCATGTCTCGATGCTCCG
Organism: Agapanthus africanus; assembly: GCA_030015575.1. NCBI lineage: Eukaryota > Viridiplantae > Streptophyta > Magnoliopsida > Asparagales > Amaryllidaceae > Agapanthus > Agapanthus africanus. The sequence goes on from JASDDO010000022.1 coordinate 571,950,238, forward strand.
CAGATATCTTCATGATCCTTCGCATGCGATTCAGCATCCGACGATCCAGCTTGAGCGCGATCTTTCCTATGCAGAGCAGCCGGTGATGATCTTGGATCGACAAGTGAAGAAATTGAGATCGAAGGACATTCCATCAGTTAAAGTACTTTGGCGTAGTCAGAACCGTGAGGAAGTCACTTGGGAGACCGAAAGCGAGATGATGAAGACGTATCCCCATCTTTTTGAATGTAACCTTAGTTAGATTTTTGAAATTCGGGGACGAATTTCTTTAAGGGGGAGAGATTGTAACACCTTAGGATAAGGGTTAGTGTATAATCATAATTAAATAATGGTTTTTAATAAAAAGTTTACCAAATTGGGTTTTAAATATTTTTCTTAATTTAATAAATATTTTTCCAAAATTTTCCAAAGCTTGCACACACATGTGCATGTTAACTAGGGTTTTTGAAATGTGTTAATACCATAATTTTACCATGGTGGGTTAATATTAGAATTAAGTCTTTTGTTTTTAATTGTGTTGTGTTGGCATGAGAGAGAGAGAGGCATGGCTTAGCCATGCTTGGCCATGTTGAGGAGAGAGAGAGGAGGGTTGACCTTGGACTTGAGTGTTGCCCCCTTTCCCTTGCAATTCCCTCACACACACTCACACAACACACCCACTTACCTCAGCAGAAGCCCCAGCAGTAGCAGCAAGCCAAGCAACAGCACCAACTGAGCCTGAAGCAGTAGCAGCAGCAAGCACTGGCAGCAACAGAAGAAATAAGCAGCAGCACAGTGAGCAGCAGCAGCTCCAGCACCATGTGCAGCCCCTCCCCTTCACCTCTCCACCTTCCTGCAGCTCCCTAGGGTCGAGAGTGAGGTATACTTCCTATCTTATCCCCTAGTTAGCTTAGTTAGTGTAGTTTTGCTTCGGTTTAAGGATTTTGTGTGTTTTAATGCGATATGGGGGTGTTTAGTGGGAACTTGGTGCTAAGGTGATGTGTTAGGGTTTCAGTAGCTTGTTAGTGAGTTAGTGAGACCATTGTAACCTAGTTCAACCCCCCAGTTAAGCTAAAATACCACGAATTTCACAAATTGTTGCAAATGTCGTATTTGTGCCAGATTTTAGGATTTGCAGTGATCTGCTTTTAATGCATGAGTTTTTGAGTGTTTGAAACAACTTCAGAATGCTAGGCAGGCTTTTTCAGGTATTTGTGTGGAGTTCGAGCCCATTCCACCGGGGTTGGGCCGGCGACAGACACTGTTTGGCCGGCGACGCCGGCTTCCCTTCCCCCGTTTTGGCTCGTTTTGTGCAGGGTAGTTACTTGGGGTGTTTTTCAGTGTTTGGTCTTGTTGAATTTGTGGGATTTCTTCCAGGTAAAAATCTGGGAGTTATTTCCCTTTTGTTGGGGTGTGGGTTTAGTGCGACTTGCACGTTTCTGTAGGTCTGGTGCGTGCTACGCATCGTAGCGTGTCGGGGTGGTTCTTGGTTCAGCACACACGCGTGTTTTGGCGTATCGCGCACACGCGCGATTGGTTTGCGACACGAGTTTCTTGTTTGACCGTGATATCGCGTTTTTGGCGAAATTGAGCTTATATGTGTGATATGTGTTTGTGATTCTAGGTTCGCAGGCCAGTGAGACGGACGCCGCGAAGAAGGGCAAGCAAGTTGTTGGATACACATAGCACGAAGCTAGGTGAGTAGATTTCACATCTACGGGGATATCGCCCGCATGGCGTTATGCGTCAGGGCTGATAGGACTTTATTGTTATATGTTGCATGCACCCCATAGACTGTCATCGCATATTGCATTCCCTGCTATGTGTTTGTATATATATATATTGCTTAGAACTGATAGAACACCGCACTATTACTAACGGTATAGGTTGCACGGGCACAATTTACATGCTGCACACACACCGTTCGTAATTGCCATGCCACACTCACTGTAGAGCTGACATGATTATATTGCTGTAGTTCGCTTCATATGTGATTGGATATGACTTTCACGTATATTGGGAGCCGCATGACATCTTTTAAAACCGGAAATGAAATTACTTTAAAAAGCGGTTTTCCCCTTATACCCACACCATGATTGATGTATATTGTACCTCGCATTGGATTTACTGTTGGTGTTGGATTTTCATGTGATTTCTGTTTTGAGGACCGTGGAATTTTTTAAGGAAAGATATGCTATTTTTGAAAAACCCGGTACCTCGTGATATGATATTTTGGTGTGTCCACCACGCGTTTTCTCGGTGCTGAGACGTGTGCTTGAAACCCGATCCGAGGAGTGGATATTCCGTTTGCGGGTTCGTGGTGGGCCCGGTATGGTTCCCCTCGGCGAGATGATCGATGGGATTTGCCGATTGAGCCTGGAGGCGGGCGAGTACCTACCGGTGATTGGTTGGACCTGGCAGTTGTCCAGAGGATGGATGCGGGATGGATGCGGGATGACCCGTGCTGCCGGGGCCGAGGGCCGATACCGCAGACGAACCCCGTGGGGCCGGTCCGGACTGACGGCGCCCGATATATGAGGATTTGCGTGTCGATGCTGGACACGAGTATTTTATGATGTTTTGGGTGCCGATGTTGGGCACTCGTGATTTCTCAGAGGTGTACAGGATTTGAGGGCCGATGGGTGTGCCGGCGCCTGAGTGTACTGGGGATTTGAGTGCAGTCTGAGGCACCGATTATGGTTTTCCATGTTGACATAGTCCATGTAGATAATGTTTATCCCATACTCAGCATTGACTACTACATATCTCATCCTGTAGCATTTACTTGTTAGAGTATTTGCATTACTATTGCATCCTCTATGTGACATGCATTGATATCATCTGCTGGTATTAGTAGAGCCACGCTATATGTGTGCATGCTTGCGATCACCTCTATATGTTATCTCTATTCACGAGTTGGCAACTCACCCCCGTTGTGCCACAGTGTTTGCAGGTTGCCCTTGGGAGTAGTCACGGCTGGCTGTTTCCGCATCTTTTGGCACAGATACCCTTTTGAGCAAAGATAGTCTTTTGCTGATAGGTGGGTTTTGTACGGTATCTGTTATCTTTCAGTTGTATATTGATGTATCCAGTACTCTCCATCTACCTTCTGTATTGACTTAGAGACAGTTGTGAGGACGATATGTATGATTTTATATTCTGGTGTCGAGCTCGCATGTGAGCCGGCTTTACTTTTGCAGTCTCATCTTTTATGATATTGTCCTTGCTTTACTGTGTATTCTTCGCTACGGCATCGTATATCTTATTTTGATGCTTCATTCATTTTACTCGTCATTTCTGTTACACCTTGTTTCTATTCGGCTGGCGGGGCAAATGTTTTTAAAAAGAAAAAGGAAATGTTACCAAAATTATAAACTTGTAATCTTTTAAACTTAAAAAGGATTTCTACTAAATAAATGGAAGTTTTTCAGACACGTACGATTGTTTTTACAAAATGTTTTAAATCACTCTATATTTATTGGTTTTGATTTCTGGGTTCGGCTTACTTAGCCGCGTTACGCCTGTAGACGTTGCGTGGTTAAGTGCCGGTCACGAGTCGAATTCTCGGGTCGTGACATGCTGTCTGCTACTGATGTTGTTGTTGTTTGGTGCTGCTGGGGCTGCTGCTTCTGTTGCTGTAGGGTGTGTGTGGGTGTGAGAGTATGAGAGAAAGATAATGAGGAAAAGAAATGAGAGCAAGACAAAACCCCTATCTTCCTTTCTCTTCCCTCATTAAATGAGGCATGGTCTAAACCATGTAGCACCATGCTTCTCACACTCTCTCTCTCTCTCAAGGTCAACATTCAACCATTTAAAAATCATTTTCATTTTAAAACAACCATGAATAATAAAACCATAACACTTAACAATAATTAACTTAAAGAGAATGGGTTAATCCATCATGCTTGCTAATCATGGTCTAACCCCATCTCTAAACCCTAGTTATCATGCACAAGTGTGTGTGCGCCTAGAAAAATTCTAATAAAATACTTATTAAATAGGATAAAATATTTAAAACTTAATTTGGTAAACTTTTTATTAAAATCCATACATTAAAATATAATTAGCTACAAAACACATTCTAAGGTGTTACAATCTCCCCCCCTTAAAAGAAATTCGTCCCCGAATTTAAAAATATACATCTACGCGTACCTTCAAAGAGAAGATTACAACTCTCAAATCTCGCTCGCAGCCTCCCAAGTGATTATCTCACTATACGGCTACGTCCAAGGAAAACCCTTCACAGATAGCAAGACGTTTGACCGATGTTCCTCCACCTGCCGAGCCATTAACACACATGGCTGCCGGTGAGCAAAACGATCGCGTCCAAGTCCAATGGTCTGGTGCAAAATCATGTGAGAAAGGTCAAGAAGGTAATTGTAGAGTATCATCACAAGGAATACGGGGTGAAAATCCAACAATCTTGGCGGAAGTGCCAAATTAAAGGAAACGAAACTAACTCGTTTATAGGATCTCAGAAGGACCTAAATCCTGGGACAAGCTTCCCAAAATCCAACATGTCATTCATCGGAAGTCCGTAGGAATACATGATCTGTCCCTGCGAACTCGAGTCTATGACCAACACAGTCGGCATAAGGCCTCAGTTCGCAATGGACAATTTCATCCTGACCTGAATCAATTGGACTATCTCCGAAGTCTCTAGACTAGCTGGGGTCCAAAGTCCTACTTACGCAGAGTCAGAAAAACAACAGACTGGTGATCGACACGACCTAATCCCTAAACCAAAAGGTGGCCAATTGGAGTGCCTCCTAATAACAGCTATCGAAGGAGAACCCTAACGATGGTGAGTGACGATCCCTAACCGCTGACAACAATCAAAACAAACACACCACTTAACAAAGAACAACTGAGCAAACTGAGTATAACCGAACGAAAAGAATCCGAATGGAGTCACACCCTGACTAAACTTGGGTAGAAACCATAACGAAATTCGTGGAGAACTGCTCCCACTCCTACTTCGGAACGGTTAAAGATTGCAACTCTCCAGCCGGCCTCAGATGCTCGACCCAAGCACACAACAAGACAGACACCTTGAAACGAAACCTGAAACTTCTCTTTACATCCCTGTCCACCCGTAACTATCTCACAAGTCACGTTAAATGTTGGTGGAACTTGAATGCATAGAGAGAGTTGACAGATGTGCATGTTCTAGGATTACACGTCTCTACCCGATGATACCAGGTACACAAACGCGTCTCTAACTTAGCACACCATTGTCACAAATCAAGGTCTCCGAATCATTACCCAGCAGAGTATGCTCAAGTATCACTGACGAACGAGCATCGGCGGGTAGTGTCTGGCGAAAACGATTCAAGGAAAGTGGTCGGGCACGGACATGAGCAAGTTGTCCCCTCCGTAGAGACGAACTTAAGCTGTACTCAACGATCAAATAAGAACTGTAAATCTGCAGAAGACTATCAAAATAATCAAAATCCGCTGCAGGAAGATGTACATTAAGCTCTGGTGGTCCGTGAAAATTTGACACGACTTCCGAACAAGTAGTGTCTCCAAATCTCCAACGCAAAACTACCGCGGCCATCTCCAGATCATGAGTGGAATATCCTTCTCGTACTTCCACCAAATGTAGGGAAGCAAAAGCGATAACTCTATAGTGTCACCTCAGTACACACTCGAGCCCACTCAAGAAACATTACAGTTAAACAACAGGGTCTCCCGAACCAAGAACAAAGAAAGAACTGGTGCAGTTGTTAACAGAATCTTCAACTGCCGAAAATTCCGCACACATGCCTCGGTCCACAGAAAAGAAACCTCCCTTCCGGTCTATTCAGTCGACGGTGCAACACTACTCTAGCAATCCTGCATGAAACGGCGGCAAAAACCTGCTAAGCCCAACAATCTGCGGATCTCCGTCCCGCACACAAGTCTGGGCCTAAGCTGTACGGCCATGATCTCCCTCGGAACCATACGAAACCGTCTCCCGTGACAACAAGACCTAGAAGTCAACACAAACAAGCCTGAAGAAACACCCCGAGAATCTAGCAACCGCTGGGACGCTCCCAGTATCTGCATAACAAGTCCTCAAGTGCTACTACTATCCCTCAAAATACATTAGATAGACCAGAATGTCGTAAATAACACAACAATAACTGGTCGAGGAACGGCCTGCAGAAATCTGGTTCATCACATCAATGAATGCTGCTAGGGCACCAGTGAATCAAACGACTCACAAAAACACACAAAGCCCGTAGCACGGATAAGGCAGTCTTCGGAATGCCATCACCCCGAATCCACAATAATGATGACCTGATCCCAAACAAACTTAGAAGATGTCTCGCACTGTGGAGCTGATCGAAGAAATCGTCACGGCGAGGTGAAGGATACCTATCCACACCGTAAGCCGGTTCAATTAACGATCCGTCGATACGCAACCCTAAACTGCCGTCTTTCTCCTTGAGGGAGAGAAATAGGAGCTTCCAAAAGCGAAACACTCAGACGCACAAAACTCCCCAAACCACAAGTCTGCAGCTGATCCTTAATCTCCCTAAGCTTCGCCGGCTCATCCGGAACAACGTCGGAAAACTCTCGCACGAAAGGAACCCGGTCCAACAATCCCACTGTGGCTCCGGTATCACGAATGAACGCCAAGAATCCATGACATCTCCTCAAGCCGACTAGCGAAAAAGGCTGAATTCAAGCTGTGAGAGGCGGCACAACTATCCACCTGCACAACAAGAACTGACCTGCCGAAAAAACAACCTGACTGTTTCCTCACGGTAGCCCACAGACGCCTAGCACGTAATTAACCAATCCGTGCCTAGGAGAACGTCAAATCCAACATCTCTAGAAGGATCAAAACGACGGACGAATCTCTATCTCCTATCCGATTGGCAAACAACTGAAATACGTGTCGCACAACAAAAGAATCGCTGACAGAAGTTAAAACAACAACTACGACTAATCTACCCAACCATGGTACAAGCATGAAAAACAAATGGATACACCAAAAGAACAAGCGAATTAAGGATACCTGAAAACTCTGCATTGGACGTCTGCGTGTCCCGGTGAGTAGAAGCAAACTCCTGTGTCTGCCCTCTACCCGCAGCTGGCTGAACTCCTCTGGTAGACTGAGCCCTCTGAGCAAATATTCCACGTCCACGGCCTCTCTGATGACGATCCTGACGAGGTGCTAAGGAACAATCCCTGACGAAGTGCTGAACACTCCCGCATCGAAAACATCCACGCGCTGACTGCTAACCCTCCTAGGGATGAGAGCTGAACGACTGTCCTCGTCCTAAGCTTCTGCTACTCCCGCGACGGCCACGAAACCTGTCTCGACGACCAAACCTCTGTCTCTGGGCTGGTACACTGGTACAAGTCCTCTACTATCCTGGAACTCTCTGAGCCTCTGGAATATGCGCCTCATCAACTGGAGCTGCAACCACCGGTGCTATGTAGGTGACGGACTGCTGCATGCTGATCGCAAGTGACAACTGAGTAACAGAGGTGACAACCTCCTGTCGTAGCTCCCGAACGACATCAACCAATGAACTCATAGTCTGGCGGAAGTCCTGTATCTCTGCCAAAAGTCTACCAATAGTATATGTCGCAGGCCGATCCGTCTGCACCTGTGCAACTAGAGTGCCATCCTGGTCAGTACTCGTCTCACCCGAGCCAACTCTGACCTCGTCCCTCGCTGCATCACTATGAGTCCCCATAGTCATCGGCAGCAAGGCTATAATTAGATATAAGATTCGATGAGAATAAGGAATCGAATCTCAAGGATATGAATCATCAAGGAACGAATGTCAAGCAATTTGTACTTAGGTCACTTAAGGCGAAGAACTGCATCGTGGGTATGCTGCAGACATACACACACTACGTTGCTCTGCTTAAGCTACCTACTCCATCATACTAAGGTCATCGTACACTCCGAAAGGTAAAACCTAGCACTCTGATACCAACTTTGTCACGACCCGAAATTGGCCCGTGACGGCCCTAGTACTACGCAACGCCCTAAGACGTAACGTAGTATAAGAAAGCCAAAACTCAGAAATCTAAACCATAAAAATACGGAATAGATTATATAAGTTTTTGAAACATTTGAAATCGCAACCCAAAATTCTTTAAAAGTCCTACTTTATTTCTTTAAAATTTTAGCAACACCCCCGTTTTTGTAAAAACTAACCAAGAAGAATGCAGCACAAAAATATGACGATGTAGCGAAGAAATAAAGACAATAGAGAGAAAGCTGTATATAAAAGACAACAACCCACAAATAATATACAATACCGTCCTCACCAAGTCTCTAAGTCAACAACATAATAGTAGATGGAGAGTACAAGATACAACGAATGTACAATACAAAATACAGATGACCACCAAAACCCACCTAAGCAAAATAATACTGTGAGCTGATGCGGTATCTGTAGCAAAAGATGATAGCTGAAAGGCTGAATAGCCTGCCTCGACTACTCTGGGGAACAACCTGAAACACCTGTGGCACAACGGGGGTGAGTTGCCAACTCGTGAATAGTAGATAACATATGCAGGTAATCGCAGGAATGTACGTACAACATGAATCTAAGATATGCGATTACAGTAATAACATGTCATGCAAATGCTGAATAAAGGAAAGTACACTAGCAGGTACAATCAATATGTGAAGCAATAGTAACATGACAAGAATATGCAATAACCATGCAATAGGGATATGAGAATGTAAATATGCAACTATCATAAGGGTACACTAACAGGTACTACCAATATATGAAACTGTGCATAAAAATAGATAAATGTGAGGTATGGGGTCGAATATGTCATTCCTACGGAAACCTGATATCGTGGTAGGATCACAATCCATCAAGACACTCAAATCTCAAATCCTCAAATCAGCCCCCAAACTGGGCTCTCACATCAAATAAGTCCTACATCACCTCAATGTACAATATCGAATAGCTCTCCTATATCTCGAATGTACAAATCAACAATCTCTTTCATATCCAATATCCAATCTCAATGAATCACCTATATCCCAAGTCGAATCTCAAATAAATTTCTAGCATCCTAAATAAATATATATGAAGAAATAAATATGATGGGGTCAATTCACATATATTAGCGTCCCATTCCACTAATATTGGTGTAAGTGTATATATAACAACGGCTAAATTCCCTGTTATATATACAAAGGTATTAAATGAAATATCATGAAAACAATGTGCCAAGCATCGACACAGAAATCTTGATAGGTACGTATCATACGCTGTCCCGAAAGCACGAGTGCCTAGCTCTGACCCTCGCCTTTCGACGTATGCATACGCACATGACTCCCAACGGTATCTCTATGATCCCCGCCGAGTCATTGGTACTGTCACCGGATGGTATGGTTCCCCTGCCGGGCTCATCGGCTTATAGGACATCGACATCCCTTTCTTGACCCGGGGTACCTCCGGGCCCTACCATGTACCCTCTACGGCCTCGACACCTTCTCATAGGGGTATATATAATCAGCACCGATAAAACCCATGGTGGATGCGCAAATATCATATCAAGAAAACCGGGTTTTTCAATGTATGCATAATTTCATGAACTCCCGCGGTTCCCAAATCTAGAAAACATCATGTAAAATCCAAATAATAATGCGTAATCCAGGAATAAATATATACGATATATCTGAAATGCGAGTATATAACAGAGAATATGTAGATGAAACCAGATGTATGCGAAACCAATAAGGTACAGCTAAGTAAC